>CM062586.1:9897500-11147500 GCA_031468815.1 Morus bassanus
AACCCATTGCAAGCTGCTGGTGACATCACCAAACACAGCAGTGGAGCTGGAGATGCTCAAAAAATATTACTACAGCTTTTATGTGCACTTGGGGGTGCATAATTTAATATAATACATGGTTAATAAAACCTACAGCCCAGTCCCTTCTTCTTCCCTTTGCAGACCCCTTCCTGCAGTACAGAATTTATTTTCCTTAGATCTTCATCCTTTCCCCAAAACTCTTCTCCTCACCCTATGAAATATCTCCCAGTTGGAAAATGTATTTAAATACACTATTTGAAAGGATAAGCAAGGCAGTCCAAAAGAAATAGCTGCTAACACACAGGGAACTACCCTTCACACTGCTGAAAAACAACCCCTTAAAACCGGTGTGGGATGCCTTTGCAGAGTGGGGCAACTTTCACCGGAGCTGCTTCCAAGGATCCCAGCCTGAGAGCACTGTTACTCATGGCAGCATTAAACTGGCTTCTGTTAATTGTGTCATACCAAGCAGTAATAGACAACAGCTTCTCCTATTCGAGAGCTCTCCTTTGTAGAGAATTCTCTCCTGCTTTTCAGGCCATAGACGAAACCCTTGGGAGCAGCCCTGGCAACCCTCCAGCAGCTCACAGATTCTCTCCTGTGCCTGGAGGGCTTTGTATTCCTGTCTCTTACCACTCCACAAAAGTGTGAGCTAGAGGGAATGGCATCACTGGGGGTGCTCTCAGTCTACCATGTGTCCCCTTCTGCTATATGTTACCAGAAGCAGCAGGTGGGAATTAACGTCTCGTCTCCCAGGTGGTCCCTCCATTGATAGTCACTGACTTGTTCTCCACTCTCCTGCCTATATAGCCTATAGAAGGTGGAGTTAGCCTAAACTGGAGACATCAAGAGAGGTGGAGCCTAAATACTGTATAACCTAGTGGGTAGACTTGCAAGAGCTATAAAATGAGCTCTGCTTTGGCAGGGGAGGGACGTGAACCCAGGCTTCCCATAGCCCCCTTGCATTCACTTTCACTTGCCACTGAGATATTGGAAAAAAGCAGAGAAAGCACCGTGACTCCAGCCATGATGGTGCTCCTCCAGCCAGAGCTCGCCTGTGAATCCAGCCTGAATTAACAAGCAGCTTGGGGACCACTGGAACTTATTTTGTGGCAAAAATCACTATTTGATAATTGGAATATGAAATGATCCATGCAGGTCTGACGTGTAGCTTCAGGCCTTCTAAGAATCATCCTGAGAGCCTAGATAATAAGGTGAAGAGAGAAAAAGGACTAGGGCAGCTCTAAATTAAACTAGAGGCTGGACCGGTGTCAGGACTGGAGTATAAAAGACATCACTGCAGGTTACCTCTGTGAATTCATACAACCCTCAGCTTTGCTCTGCAACACTTCCCTGAAGTTTTGAACCTGGGCCACACCTTCCAATTTCAACTTCTAAATGTTTGATTTAATACCAACAATATAGGAAGGACCTCAGATGTATAGTTTTGGAGAGACTTTAAAAATAATAGTTTCCTTTGGGCATAAAACCAATTAGAGGAGTTATTCCATATTGACTTCTTCCCCTCTTGACAGTGTTTTATGCACTTAGATCTCTCTGAAGGTAAATACCCTCTGAACTACAGTAAAATGGCAAAACAGTCAATAAAAGGACATGGGTTTCAGATCAGCCAAGATGATTTTAGCCATCCACTCTGAAATCTCTTGACAAAAATCTTGGTCTCAGTCTCAAGCCATGCAAAGAGGAGCAGCTTCCATCACGCCAGTGGAACAAGCTTGGCTTTGCAGGAGCTTTGAGAGCAAATTGTGTTTTTACAAAAGTAGAACGTTATTTCAGCCGTAGGGTTGCATTTGAAGAAAAGTAGAGCCAGCTCCCAGTGTGGCTGCGGGAGAGGGATTCTGTCTCTTGCATCATTCCATAAGAAGCAAAACGAACAGCAGAAGGTAATAGCCCTTCAAATCCTCTCCCAAACCCACAGTGAGTCCAACCCCAAATAAAGCCACCACTCTGAGTTTATCAGAAAGGGCTAGGCTGCAGACTTCAAGTTTTATATACAATGAGAGACAAGATTTGCAAAGAGCTTATTTGTCATTTTGGCCTCTCAGTAGTTTCAAAGTCAGATTTCAGATTAATTCAGACACTGCCTATGAAATGTTAGAAATGGGAGCTCCTGGGGTCTGTCTGCTTGGCCTAGGCTCGAACCTCTGTTGAAAAATCTGCTCTTCCATGTTACTCAGCAGAGAATTAAAACACATCATCTGTCCTTTTGCCTCTAGGTTCCTAGGTAAAGCTTGGCAGCAGGGCTGGAATTCATGTAACAGCTCGCACAGAGCACAGGGTGCTGAATGTGCCTTTCCCTGCAAACAACTGTGAGTTTAGGATGGATCTGAAGGAGCAGGGCTGGTGGGACGCTGGCCTGGTATCGCTTGAGAGCATCTGCGCTTCCGTCTGTCATTTGGTCTGGCTTTCTGCCTGGAGGAAATAAAGTCGGAGCTTTTTCCTAATAGACATGCAACTGATCCAAGTACTAGCATCAATTACTAACAGACTCATCAGGGATATCAGCAAATGTGATTGCCCTCAGAATTAATTGTCCTCGCTGAGAAAGCAGACCGGCCAGACTGTCCAAGGGAAGTCAGCACTGCCTATTTATAGAGAATGAAATATTTGGACTGACCTAGATAGGAAACTTTGACTGTGTGGCTTGAATGTAGCAGCTGTAAGGTTACCCTGTGTCTGGGAAAGCCCAGATACATATGCTTTCTCTTCCTCAACATTGGTCCAGGCACAGTGGCACTGGCTGACTTTCCAGGCTTTCTGCGTAACTCACAGCTCAGGCAGGGCAGTAGCTCAGACCAGCCTGTGAGTACATGGAAATCCTGAAGGAATACCCACGGTGCCTGTTCAGATCAGCCAGGGCATTTGTACAAGGGGAGATAACAGCCCTGTGCTCGCTGTACTCACTCTGGATGTGCTATTCCAGATCAATCTGTCTGGAGATCCCAAAGGAATTAATTGGTGCCCTCACTACCTTGTTCCTTTGGTTATGGAGATCCAGGGCGCAGACATCTGGTTACCATCCTTCAGCCAAGCAACAAGTGGGAACTTCCCCATTCAACGAACAAGAGGATTTAGTTAAAATACCAAGGACACCTTACCACAAGCAGGGATTACTGTCAACTGCTCTTACTGCACATTGCGGGGCCTGGATCCATAGCAATACAGGGACGAAGCCGAATCCTGACAACGTCTGTCACTGCTTGGAGTGAAGGAAAGGCCCTGTGTCTCTGGAGGCACATGAATTTCTGACAGCTGTGACACATAAACACGGAGTTCTCTTCAAAATGGGATCAGATCCACTTCAGCTCATGTACATCTATTTGTCAGTCTAAAAATTGTATCCAGTAACTGAAATTAACTTCTGAAGTGCACTGGATTTTATAGACTAAAAACAATGACTTCATGGTAAAGCGGCATTTGATTCCTGCATGAATTATTACAGGATGCCATTTCTGTAATTTCCTCCTCACTTGATCATGATAACACAGTCCCCTAGGAACTGGAAAGCCAGAGAATATGTGCCAAGTGGAGGAGATGGAAATGGGAGAGTCGCCAGTAATACAAAACACAGTTAAGGAAAGAGCGTTTGAGAGTGATTGTTGTGTGATAGGGAATGTTTTGTCTTTTTCTTCATCAATCATTTGGAGTGGGAAGAGATAATATTTTTTAAAAGCTTGGAAGCAATTCTTAGAACTGCTTTGAACCAGCTTCCCAGCGGAGCTTTGCTCACCCTGTAAATCCCTTCCCCTCTAGAGTTTCAAATGCAACAGCAACAATAAGAAGAAAATATGTACCTCCACCTACCCTTGACCATTCAAAAAATGGTAAGGACAGAGCAGAAAGCACGGCAATGTGGTTCGTATTTAGGTTTAACCCTTTCTTTGCCAACAGTGAAGCGTACCAAGTGACACTGCACTCATTTCTGCTCTGACCTGCTATAGGACTAATATTGGTGTCAATCTATTCTTTTGCAATGAGGCTACTCATAGTAGAGGAACAGAGAAGAACTAAGCTGAAAGCCAGGTGACGCAGTAGTGCAAGACGGACTAGCATATTTTATTTCAACTGCTAACAGTGATAATATGCTCAAGTAATTACAGCTAGTTAACAAGATGCAAAGTTCCTGTCCGTGAGGAAGTTCATGCATGGTTCTAACACCTTCCCCAGAAGAAAAGGAGCAGACAGTGTGCTTCAGAATACAGATTTAATGCACATGCATTTCTAAGCAGCTAACTGGAAACACATCTGAGGCTGATGCAGTGTTGTTTCTGTGTAATCATTTATACCAACCGGAGCATGAGCTGAAAGACCAGTAATCTGTGGGCATTTCCTGGGGCTGTGAAGATACCTTGGTGAATACAGACTTATCTGCCATGGACCAATCTTATAACTGGAACAGTGCTACCTTTTATATAGCTGGTAACTCCATAATGAGGTAAAATTACACCCTCAATTTTCAAATACATGTCACTCTTGCTGAAAGATGCACCACAGAAAATGAAGCCAGAGTCTGCAATCCTGTGATTTGTACTCTTACAAGACAACAAAGAATTGTAAGGCAAGTTCTTTCTGTATAGCACCAAAAAGGGATATCTATCATATAAAGAAAGCCAGGTATACTTTGAGCTAGGGGCCAAGGTCTCCAAAATCATCTTATAACTCTAACTGTCCAATTAAAGGCATTTACATGTCCAGGTGTCTTGAGAGATTCACTGGAAAAGGATATGCCCCTAATCCTCTTTTTTTTAACATCTTTAATGTGTAGAGGATCTCTTCTCTGATTAATTTTGCAATTTCAAAGCAAAAAGCTTTGAAAATAAACTGAATGTATTGGGAGACTATTAGAACTAAAGTCAGACTCTTGTGGATTGCTACCACTAATAATCACTGGGGATATTGACTGAGGAGGTAGGATACTGGGATTTGTGTTAGAGGCCAAGAGATAGCTGTCATCTGAGTCCTTGAAGAGACCTGTTCAGGTGTCCAAACCTGCAAGCTGGTTCTACCTAATTCTGATGAAAATCTCCAGATGGCTTATTGTTGTGGTACTTTCATCATATTTATCTACAATCGCAGAAAATCTCCAGGTCACCATGAGATTTTAGATGCATCCAAACTACAATTTGGAAAAAAAAAAAAAAAAAATCCTTGCAAATGCAACTTAAGGTTCGTCCACAATGCTCAGCCCCAGCTTATCCCAGTTTCAAAAGATGTCGGTCATCCCGTTGAGTGCAGTTTCCCATATGAAAAGTACAGGGGATGCTCTGCTGCTTTTTGCAGCAGATTCCCATTTCCTGGTTGCCCAATGGCCTGGGTTTCTGATGGGGAGAGAGGAAGCTAAAAAAAGAGTTGACCCTGCAGGGAGATACCTACTGGTAGACTGGAACATAACCTGTTTGACTGCACTCACCCACTTACATGAATGGGTACATGGGATATGCTGAACCATGGACCATGCTCAAGCCTGATCCTCAAGAAAGCTCCAAGGCTTAGCCAAAGTGCTACTAAACAGTACGGAGAGAAGGCATGTGAGGATTTAAGAACAGGCTCAGACTCAAAGTAACAGTGCAAATTTATGCTCTTTGCATTTTCATTCCTTCTGGCTAGTGTATTTTTCTGCATTATTTCCCACTATGTAAGCAAGCTAGTACCTCTGTGTAGTGGCACAAGTTGGAACTGGCTTGACTGATCAGTGGTATGAGAAACTTGCCAGGGATGAGCACGTAGCCAAGGGTCAGCCTATTCTTAAATTATTAATAAACACTTTCCAATTAATCTGCCTCTGTACATGCAGTGATTTAGGCCTGGATGGCTCTGGGGATTTCAGAGAGAGAATCATACACTTATTCCTTGTTTTCTTTATTGGTTCTCTTTCAGTGAGTCCTCCTGAGCAGGGAGCAGCCCTCTTCACCTCTGACAGGGCTTGTTCTTGCTCCTGTTGATGCCAGAGGAACTTTGGCAACCAACATTAACAGGGTGTGAAAACTTACTGTATGCATTTACAAATATTTCTTCAGCTTTGTGATATTATCACCCCTAGTGGATTCAGGAAGGTTTCTGGGCTTGAGACCAAATTTGTGTCAAGTAAAGAAGTCATCATTATCTGAACTGGGCCCTGATTCTTCCCCAGCATGCATCTGCCATGGTGATAATCCCTGGGAATGCCAACAAATGCCTATGGCCTCCCAGAACGTACAACAGCTGTCCTTAGGTTAGAGCCATACACCAGGCGTGGCATTAAGTCCAAGGAAGGATATTGTATTTTACAGCCAAAGGAAGCCAAGGCTATTCCAGATATACATAAATTACCTCCTGTGTGGAGAAAGCATTAACTTTCAGCCTTTTTAGCAAATACTCTGAAGAACAGCGATGTTTTTGTGAAGTTTGTCTAATGCATTGTCCACTAAGTAGATGGAGTAAAGATGCTATAGTAATAAGAGAAAACTCTGGAATGGAAAAGACAGCCAAAGAGCCAAACAATAAGCTAGATACCATTTGAAGCGAGAAATGTCAAAACCAAAACTGAGAGTTCCTGCCTCTTTGAGTGTGAAGAGAATTGAGGATTGGATTTGAATGCCAGGATCTCCTGGACGATTTTGGTTCCTGGCCTTGTGAGTTATCTGCAATTGTTGGAAGCTATGGGCACAGTGCTGATCAGGAGCCTGTCCCCTTCCCCCAAGGGAAATGTGCTCACAGTGGACAGTAAGTGGATGCAAAAAATACACAGCCCAGCATTTCTTTCAGCCTTTGTTAGGACTGGAAAAACATAATTTTAATTTGTGAATGTAGACAGTTAATGATTTTTCCTTCCACTCTGCAATGTCTACCATTAGCTCTTTAGATCTTTAGAGAATTTTAAAAATTAAGTTATTTTTCATTTATATTTATCAGATGAACTCATGCTGGCAATCTGTAATCAGGAATTCAATATGGAATTATTGAGAGGTTGTTTTTGAATCTCACCTCCTGGCCACAATCTACTTGAATAAATAAGAGCATCAGAGGGATTTTTTTTTTATTAAGTGTTAATCCAAAAACGCGTATTGATAAAATCTTACAAATATCCAGTGTTCGTGTTTAACTTCCCATAAAGTTAACATTGGATAATCCAGCCTTAATCTATACTGTTTTAAGAGCAGATCTTTAAACTGTGCAAATTCCATATCCAAAGACAATAGTATAGTGCCTACCCTTTACATCACACTGAAGACAAGAAATCCTAAAGAAACAAAAAGCTAAACAATAGCATTTTTTTACTCTTTTTTAAATGACTGATAAACTGGGCAAGGAGAAGTGGAAGGAACAGCTTCACATCCATCAGCAGCTCAGAGACAACACAGGGCGGAGAACAGAGGACTGCAGACTCATTCTTGACAGGATCATCCCCACACCTTAGGGGCTCGTTACGCAAACAGGTATTTCTGTGCGTGCTTTAATGAAGCATGTTAGAAAGTATGGCATTGCCTACTTAGGCTCTGGCTGCACCATCTTTTCTTCTAATGCAGCAACTTTTAAAGCAAATCAGGAACTAATTTAGCAATGTTAGGTCTGAGTTTTAGAAAGAGAAATGTAACTGCTGCATTAAATTGCTACTTTACGGGAAAAAGTTAAAGGGATCTGGTATACTGGTGTGGAGGGACTTGGCTTCAATTCTCTACCATGAGCACGGTCATTTATATGGACACCATGCAAACTTTACAATAAGAGACTGGCTTGGAAGCTGAAATGGAGGAGGGCAACTACTAAGCCTACAGCACAGCTTCCCACAGTAATCCAGGCTTTACTTGGAGGTCTTCCATGAGAAAGCAAAACGTGGTGAGATCACATCCCAGGCTGAACTGATAGAAAAGGGGGAATCCTTCCACAGCTGTAGGCTGATCTATACATACAAATATGTGAAGTCACAGCATCCATTAAAGTCTGTCTATCACAAGTATCTTGGCATGTGATAACTCCTCTCAGTCTGAGTGATTCATAGAAATGACCCTGTTTTCAACAGCAAGGGAGAATTTGCAAGACCTCAGCTTGGCAACGGGCAACACCAAGAGTTTAGCAGAGATGGAAATAACGTACCAAGTAGAAAAAAATGTGAGGGAGGATGTGTGCACAAAACAGCTTGGGAGTTTAGGAAAATATCCAGCCTCCCACTAAGTTGCTGTGGGGTTATTAATGAAATGTCTCTTTCTCTCCAACTTTTCTTCCAACCTTTTCCTCCCCAGGGGCATGAGCTATCATCAAAGAACATTTTTATTTGGCTTAGTAGGTTAATAATGATGGATGGTTTAAAAGGAGCAGGTTTGGAACCCATCTCACCTCCCACTATTGAAAATTAATCAGAGCACAGTTGGCCAAAGTGTAGGTGGAAAGGAGCATAAGGCTTCTTTGGTCTGTTGGTGTCAGCTAGCACACCAGTATACAGTACAACTTAGTAGAAACATTAACAGACAGTAGATGCACTAGGAGCCAATGACACATAGTCATCATCTTCTATTTTATATCCCCTTATTGTTTTGTGTGAGCTGATAGATCACCTGCTAGTCTGCTCACACCATGAGGCTCCAGCTGGCAGACTGTTCAGTTTGAAGCACGACACATCAAGAAATGCTGGAAGATCAGTTGGAAGAAGTCCAAAGAAAAGCAAGAGGAATGATCAGAGCTCTAGAGAATGTGACCTGTGATGAAAGATTGAAAAGACCTGGTCTATTTAAGCCTGGAGAAGAGAAGGCAAAGGAAAGACATGATAACAGTGCTCAAATATGTGGAAGGTAATTGCAAAAAGGAAGGGAATAAAATGTTTACTATATCCATTGTGGTAAGGACAATAAGTCATAAGTTTAAAGTGTAGCTGAGGAAGTTTTGATGAAAGTGTAGGGAATGCACAGGAATAGCAAAGCCACTGAATAATTTCTGTAAGGAAACTGTAGACTTGCCAAAGTTGCAGGTTTCTGAGTGCAGGCAGGTCAGACTGCTATCTGCAGGCAACAGTTCACATATAGCCGATCCAGCCATAGGCATGGGGCTTGCTAAACAATTTCTTAAGGTACCTTTCAGATTTCTTCTATGATATGTGGTTAAAAAAATTCTTCTGTCAGTCCAAGTGAAGGACACAGAAGAAACAAGAGTTAACGTCGACAAAGCAGCTAGATACTAAAGTCTGAGGGATAGCAATACCCAGAATATCTTAATAAAATCATGTTTTGTAATGGAGCCTGCAACTTCACCATCAGATAAGACTTAAAAACATGTGAAGGGTTATTTGTGGGATGACTAGAGACTGGGGCTAAAAGGAAATTAATGTTCCACTCATTCATTTTGGAAATATTCTCATTAGTAATTGCCCCATTAATAGTTAGAGGAAAACAGAATGTTCAAATTCCTGGCAGCAAAACACTTCCCTAGTTGCAGATAAATATTGATATTGGCTTTAAGTCAGTTTACAAAAAGAAATGAGAACAACAGCTCCAGTGATGCCTGTCGGGCTTTGAAGCATCTTTTGAGAAACTGTTTGGTAAGTGTCATTGTGCAGGACACTAAGCCAAAACTATTCACTATTAATAGCCTGATTAGGGGAATTCAGGAGAAAGACCCTGTGGAGCATGGCTGCTCCTGCTGGTGGTCCTCAGCCCCTTGCCCATCAGAAGCAGCAGCAGCATTTGTACAAACTCACAAAAAAGGGTGCATTTTCAGACCAGCTCACCAGGGCTGCACTCTGTGAGTGCTTCCACTTTCTGGGATTGAAGCCTGTGCTTTGATTGGGCACTTGGTGGGGATTGAGGGTAGAAATATGGAGCCAAACCTGGGGGCATGCCTAAGGAGATCAACACCCATATTGTAAATACCTTCCTCCAGTCCCTCCGTGGGAGTGCTCCAGACCCCGTCACACAGCATCTGTGTCCTAACATACCATCTCTGGGACCTTAATGGTGTGAAATGGTATGGAGAGGCCTGGAAAGAAATACAGAATTACTATAGGTTACACTCTTTCGTTCATGCTTAGACATCTGTGCTTTGGCTTATATGGGTTTGGATTTCAGACTGCCATTATACTTTGAGATAGGAAGGGGGGCTGAGCCTGATTAAGCAGGTTTACATGGGTTCATGATCTCTTTTATCTCATTCCTCACCCATAACCTAGTTAGCAGCTTTTCAAGAGCCACTTTCTTCCTGCAAGTTGTGTAGTGCATAACCCTTCCAGCACATAATGTTCCTGCCTCTCCTCTGAGGAAAATAAATAATAATAGATTCTAATAGTAATAATAATTCTTCTTACGCTCTGTGACTTCACCTCCAAGAGCTGCCCAATTTCTCATTTTTTCCTACTGCTGGGTCTTCGTTTCACTCAAGTAGTGAGACTTCTTCCCTGAACTCTGACCTTTATGCCCACAACAGTCTTTTTCCTTGAGATGAGAAGCCAGAAGTTCCTACGCACTCTCAAGGGTGAACGAGCCATAGCTGTCAGCAGAATGCAACAGGTCTCCTAAACTTGGTAACTGCCAGATTGCAGATGTGCTGGCTGACCCACACTGCCTCCCAGCCTTTCACAGGAGATGGGGTCCACCTTTAAACATACTGGTCCACCAGAGAATTGAAATACACAGAATTTTAAGCATCAGTTAGCTTTAAATCAAGAAAAAGGCTATGACAGTGCCTTCCAGCCAAAGCGGACAAAGAAATATTCATCCTGGGGTGATTATTTAGTGCATATTATTTGGCACTGGCACTTTGTTTATCTATCAGGAATATCTGGCAGCTCTCATTTTTAAGATGTGGGAAAGAGCTGCAAAGAAGATAGAGATGGCTTAAGTTATTCACAAACTAGTTGCAGACTAATCCCAAATGCTTAATCAGTGATATCTCATGAAAGTTTGACTATTCTATTCTCAGCTTCATTCCTTTTTTTGTGTTGGGGAAGGGCCAGATTTGCTGTCATGGTTAGGTGTCAGAAAATATTACAAAAGGTCCCGTTTGCCAGGTACAAAGCTGCTGTATGCAGATCTGCTGGGGACTTGCTGTAACATCTTGGAAAAGTCAATTGCCACCCCATGCCTCAGTTTCCCCACTGGCTGTATGGCAATAAAGACACAGAACTACCTCTGTAAACCCACATGTGCTGGTCTGACATATATTCTGTCAAAACCAGTAGGAGTCCAGACCTCTTAGAGGACCAGTAAGTGCTGTTGGTGGTGCACACCTGGCTACCTGACCGGTAGATATCTTACCTAACCTTCCAGCCACTAATACACATATGATTTGTCCTGATCTGCTTAAGAACATTAATACTTAGGATTTTCCATTAATTACCATCATAAGGATAGGACAGCAGCCCCATTAGCTCAGAAAGTCATTATGTGAACAAGAAAGCACCTCAGACCTTCTGGCTAATCTCCTTAACTGCCTTCTTTTAGTGTCCTGACCGGATGTATGGAGAAGACACAGTTTGGAAAGACAGAGAAGGACAGCACACAGGGGAGACAAGGGCAGTCAGGAGGCAGGAGTTTTACTTTCCTGCTCCACTGCATGACCTCAGGCAAGTCACTTAATCTCTGCCTCCACTCCCACTCTTTGGCTATAAAACTTCATGGTGTGGGCAGCCACAAAGCATACTCGGGGGCGTTTAGGGGGGATCGCTAGATTACCTACTCCAACGTTTCCTGTGGGCGAGGCCATTACATTTCACCTAATTTTTCTGAACCAAATAATTTGTGTTTGTCAAAAATGTCTCTTCCAGAAAGGCTTCGTAGGAAAACATCCAGCAACACAGAATTTCTCACACAAATTTATCCAGCTTCAGATCTATCTGCTGCTTCTTACTTTGCTGGATAACTGAGAAGCTCAGCATGGCCCAGTATTTTATTTTTTTCCCTAGGAAAGTGCTCACATATTTACTTCACCTCTCAATATTTTCTTTTACCAAACATATTTAACTGATTTATGTTCGTGTTCTGAAGCATTTTCTCAGCCTTCGTGTAACTTCTGTACCTTCCTTTACAAGTTTTCACACTTTCTACAGTGCCAAATTTACATGTCACAGTAGAACACTTTTGCAGGAGATGTGATAGCCCAAGACTTCAGTGAAGCAAGCTTTGTGGGAAGAAATCATACAATTTGTACTTTATTAGATCAACTGATGGAGTTAGAAGGAAAAGGTTTCATGTACATGCTTCTTTTTGATTTTCAAGTTCCAGACCAGTGCCATACAGAGGAACTGAATCACCCTTTTAGTCCTACTGTTGCTCCGCTTATGCACAACCAAGAGTATTACCTTCCTTTGTCTCGCTGGGAGAGACACTGACAGATACACTGGCTGGCTTATCTGCTCTTCCTCTCACTTTCTGCCAGTCACTATTGATATCACAAAAGTCAAGGGCAAGGTATCTTGGGTAATGTGTAAATCCACCATAATAACTAAATGATGGGAGAAAGGCTCTTTGAAAACTGTTTCTGCTTTTCAAAGAGAGAAAGTTTGTCTTGGCAGAAAAGTGAGATTTGTGTGAGAGATTTTAAAATGTGTTCTAAAGATTTTTGACAACTGATTTTTGCCTGAAAGGTTACATGGAATTCTGCTATCCATAGCTGTCACGTCATCTGTGTTTGTTAAACTCTTCTGGAGCTCCCTGAAACACATTTTAATCTCTGGCATGTCCAATATTCCCTGATGTTACTCTCTGAACATTATTTTTCTCCTTCTGATTCAGCCCTTGGACTTGTCTTCTAGTTGAGGCTAAAAATGGTTGTGCCCTGCATGAGACAAGCTGCTGTGCAATGCGGAGCAAGTCCCAAGTGCTGGTTTGAAATGTCCAGTGAAGCAAACACTGATGTTGGGAGCACGCATGAAAGGAGAGAGGGCATCCATCAGCCCTGGCCAAAGCGCTCTGTGCTTTTCTCCACGACCTTGTATTGCAGAATAGATACTTATGGAGTATTTGCTTGAGGAGAATTTTCCCCATTTAAGAACCACAGAAAGGAGCTAAAGAGTTCTCCTACTTGATTAACGTTTTGGATCCTATTACTGGTTTTTTAATTCAGCTAGTGTCAGGAGGAGATGACTGTTATAACTGTGCTGTTTAGGTATGTATGGGCATCACAGCACCATGTTCAAACTAACACACTGGCCCAAAACTGTGAGCCCTAAGGATTTGGCTCAGAGACTCAGAGAACTGATTGGCAGCTGAAAAACTAAGGAATATCACAAGAATCATCCCAGAGGCATCCAGCACTTTGGCAAACATCAGATTGTACAGATTCTGGGGGAAATGTTTTTCTTATGGGGAATGGAAAAAACAATGGGGACAGAAAAAGGGTGGGTTTGGGCTTTTGTCAGTTTTGTTTTGTTGTATTTTCAGTCTCGGGGTAAATTATTAATCTGTCTAAACCAGTTGATTTATTCCTACTATGAAGATGAACTGAAAGATTTTCTCTCTTTCCTAGGCTACCTTGGTGTGTACCTTCTCTGACACTTGACATGCTACGTGTAATTGTCACATCAATACACGTCTGCAAGTCTGACTACTCTGAACTTTGTCCCAAGCACTGGAAAACTACTGCAGCCTGAGAAGTATAGCTAATAGGATCCATCTGCTTTGGAGACATTTTTAATTCCTATGATTTACTCGTTAATTTTCTCTTCTCTAATTACACACAAACGTCAGTGAGGGGAACTGGAAAAAGAGAAGCAAGAAAGGGAAATAGAGCCAACTGTCAGCAAATGACTGCATTTCATGCTGCAGTCACTAGCTGGCGTGATCCCCACAGTCATAGCAAGACATCCTAGTCCCCAGCTCTTTCTTAGAGATAGACTGTGAAATAAGGAATATTTTTCAAGGGGAATAACAAAAGAGAGAATCCTGATGGATGAATGAATTATGTCTGAAGAGAGGATCCAGAGGTACTGTCAATGGGTTAGATGGATTGACTATTATTATCATTAAGAGACTCTGAATAAATGGACCAACCATCACCACTTCAGTCCCAGCCATAAAGCCATGCACTGAGACCTAGACAGGGGAGAGGTTGTTTATTAAGAAGAAAAAAAAAAAAAAAAAAAAAAAAAAATCGAAGTAATCCAGCAAAGAGGTGAGCCAGAGAGCCAGCACAAGCCCCAGTGTTCCCTGTGCCCCTGCAGCAATGTACACCCTCCTGCTTTCCCCTGTGAGGCCAATAACCTGCAAACATGTTACCCAGAGGGGTAGCGCAACACAACTCAATGCCAAGTGTTGGATGCCTTTTTGCTTAGAGGAACACTATATAACCAGTCCCTAGGATCCTAAACATAATTTATACTAATTGAGTCACTTGTGCCTGCACTGGCAGCTCCCTGCCTGGGGCTGCATGCAGAGGATGGCTAGCAGCTCCTAGCTGCATCTAGCAGAGAGAATCACAAGATTTTAAAGCAGTTTTTTCAATGATTCAGCAAACTAGGCCTGTTTCGGACAGACTCGAGTTCTGCCTGTGCTGCAAGGACACAAACTGTCTCTAAATCTGAAAATATCTGTTCATCCACTCTGATCTAGTACTGTGCATGATGCAGGATATCACTGTTGCCTGCTACACCTGATGTACCTCTCTGACTTTTTTACAGTCGGAGGTGCTTTGCCCCGGCAAGCAAACCTCCCCCATGGCACAGTTTCACCCCACACTTGCTTTCTGCTCCTTTGAGCTCTGCATTTAGTTATTTCTTGGTTTTACCTTTCCTAGTGAGAAACCTCCTGAAGGCCTGGGGTCACCCACGGCTGCTGCCTCCCCAGGGGGCTGTTTGAAACCAGGAGTTTGAGAAAAGCTGAACTACACAAACCCGTGCCTGCTGCTGCCTTTCCTGGAGTTGTGGCTGATTCCTGAGGGGATCACTCAGTTCCACAAAACCTTTACCAACACAGCACAGAACAAGATGTAGAAGGAAAATAGCAACCAGAAGAAATCACTTCTTTGTTTTCTCATCATATAAGGGAGTTATTTATACATTCCCAAAAGGTTCTGGGCAGCTTTGATAACCTTTATCAAAATACTAATAGTTAACAAGGAACCCTTTTCTCTCCAGGTGAACATGCGGGCCCAGCTTTGAGCACCCCGTTACCAGCAACCGATCAACAAGCCACACAAAATACAGTCATACAGACGCCCACTTTATTGTTATATTACTGACACTTCTCATATATTCCAGTATTTTTCTAACGTAGGTCAACCTTATGAACACAAATGTACTCATCTTCACTCCTTTGAGGAAAAAATACTGAAATCTTCATTTTGCCAATAGAAGACAGAGAAATAACCAATCTAAGGGCTCAAACACACCAAGAAGTTGCTGTGCCGGCTGATTTGCAGCCCTCAGTGAAAGGTAACCCACAAAGGTTTCCTCAGATCGCTCTCACGTTACAGCATGCCGAGGCCAGTCGTTGTGCTGTCCTGTAATTTGCTGTCTTGCAAGGAATTTAGGTACCTCATTTCCATGGAAATCAATCACAGCTAAGCACTGAAATACCATCTGAGCTTTTACTGAGGTCACCTAAAAGTCTCCAGTTAAACCTAGACTGAACAGACTCTTCCCAAGCACCATGACCAGTGAAATAACTTCCTTTGCTAGCTCTTGAACTTTTACAGTAGCATATAGAAAAGAAAGGCAACAATTGGAGGATGTTTGTGTGATTTTAGGTTACTCATAAAAATATGTGATAAACTAAGTGCAGATTATTAGCCACAGTGTTTATGTGAGATAGCCATTAAAAGAGATTGCTAAAAAGAAAAAAAAACAGAATTTTGTATTTAAATTTTTTTTTCTGGTTTATTTTGTTTACTTTTTAAATGCTATCTTCAGTATTTAAATGTTCATTTTGGTATTTCCAATTTTAACAGTTCCCTCTGCAGCAAAGCCAAGTTGGACCACACAGACTGCATATCTGCAAGCTTCATACAAACTGTTCTGCCTCCAGTTCTGAAATCCAAAAGGCTGATGAGGTCCTCTCATATCCCTACTCTTGATTTTTAATAATCTCACCATGAGGCAAGTGTGAACTAAGAAGGTGTTTGATGTAACCAGGTTTATGAGGCCACGATTAATAAGCCAGGCAATACTGTAGGACCCAGGAATGCTTCCTGGCTCCCAGGTTTAGGTGTAAGTACTGGCAAAGCTCCAACTCTGTGACAGGACCAAGTCTTGACCCTGCTCAGCCCCTCTTGCACTTCAGTTTCCATGCGAAGAAACCCAAGCCTGTAAGCTAGAAACGCTCTAAATTGTGCCTGAACAGGCCCCCAAGGAGGACAAGAAACGCACTTTGTTGCAGGGCACTGAACAGATGCAACTGTACGGTGACATAATCAGGGTATAAGTGACATTAACACTGTTTCCTCGGGTCTGCGTTTCAACACTTCCTCTTCCATCTGAAACAGTGCATAAAAGGCAGTGCATTAGCACCAGGGAAACCCGGGGAGAGGTGAGGGCAGGCTGTCTAGACACAAATTAGGCACATGCTCACAGCTCTACCTCAGTGGCACGGCCTTGTACGTACTTTCCTATGGCTGCAGAAAATACGGGCCAAGGAAGACAGCACGAGTGAGATGCTGATCTCACTCATGTCATTCTCACCCAAACGATCAGGAATCTCTGTGCAGCTCCTGGTTTGATGCACGAGAGGAGTTTGAGCTCTGGAGTCACGGGTGGCTCTGACGTGTGGCTGACAACAGATGCCAGTGAGGAGTTCTTGCTTGGTACCTTCTGCCTGGGTAATTACCTGATTACTAGTGTAGAAAAGGCCAAACCTTTCCCACCTTCTTTTACAGAAATCTCTTGCTCAGGGGTCTCATACATTTTCTATAATAGGTACTGAAAACATTTTGGCTCTATCCATTTTAGTAACCAATGTGTTTTCAATCCCATGTGAGGGGGAAGGGACTTATTTTTGACAAGTGTTGTTAATAATGAGTCATTTTCTAGCACAGACAGTCTCCTGGGTTTTAACCTATAGCCTATTTTTTCACCCCACTTAGTTCTTCCCACGTGCAAAGTAATTTGGCTCTGTAGTGGCCCTGTCATGGTTATTTATGTTTTCTGGACCTCTGTGTGTTCCCCATCTCTCTCCCATCATAGCTTGGTTCTGCATGGGAGTATCTCCAGGCAGAAAACAAAGCAATTCAAAGAAAAGACACCATTATCTTCCTCTTCCTCCTCCTCCTCCTGTATGAGCTCCCTAGGTGGACTTTCTATACTCGTCACAGTTCTTGGCAAAGTACTACATCAGTAGAAATGTAAAAAACCCCACTGACTTCATATTTACTACATCTTTGTGACATGAAAGCACTTGCTTTTCGGTGTTATATTTTCTCTCCTGTTTCTGCATGGAGAATTCGAGCTTAGAGGAGGATCTGAAACTTGTGGTACCTATAGCCACTATGAGAAATATAGCGCTTTCTGGCAACTGTACACATTCATACCCCACATCCCACAGCCAGGTATGAACATCTCTCTGCAGAACATGGTGTTTGCTGCCCTCACAAGGAGTGTTCCCAGCGGGTAGATCACTGCCCTAATAGCTAAGGCAAATGGATGATTATTCATTCTCCCATTCCAAGCACACCTCGGGTTTTAAGGCTGTCTTATTTAAGGCTGTGTGTCAAGACAAAGGCTGTGTTAGACACTCCGGGTGGGTACAGTGCCTAAAACAACAGAGCTGCAATTTCTGAAGGGATTTAGGTGTTACTACACTATAAATAATAAATAGCAATTTTAACAGAGACATTTATAGAAGTATATACCCAGATATATATACTTCCTCTAACATTATTTATTCGCCGTGATCAGGCAGTGAACTCAGCAATGAAAAACACAATTAGATATGCCGTGTATTTTGCCAAGAATATCAAACAGTGTAATGAGTTTCTTTGTATATATGTGCTATTTCACTGCTGTTCCTTACTGAATTAAATGACTTGACTGATATTTTTTCATCAGTTCTTACAGGCAGGGCTAGTGCTTTCTCTCTCTGAGTAGCACTTGGATTTTAAGATTTGGAAGACTCAAATCATGTTTCCAACATTAGGTATTAACTGCCCATCTGTGGTTAGGTGCCTGTGGGTTGAAGCAATGTAATTCCTTCTGGTTTTCAATGAAATATCTGAGTGCTGCAGTCTGCACTGTGATCTCCAACAGTTATATCTTCTACAGAAGATACAGAACAGCACCATACACATACCTGCTACAAACAAGCAGAGCACTGAAGAACAAACAACACTCACCTAGAGCATATACCGTGGTTCCTGCTTTTTTGCATTATGTGACAGAATAAACGTGGTCCCCATGAAGCTGGGAGAGGACTACGCTGCCCTGGAGAGAGCTCAGTTCAGGAATGGCTGCAGCTTCGAGCAGGCTCTCCCCTGCTGTCTAGTGTTTGAAGACCGCAGTGAAAATGAATGCAGGTCAGTGAGTCAGTTGCTTGAATTTCTTCATTTAACCAGTTATGGGGATGCCCATACGTAGCTGCTTCACCTTTCAGGCTTTACGTGTTAAAAATGCAGAAGAACTTTCCTTCCATGTTAGTGGTGGTGTAGATGCAACTGTGAAGGTGATCTATCTGTGCACTTCACAGCGCCCTCCAACAGCAGGAGACACCATACAGCGTGGCTACCTCTTACGTTTTGGAACCGTGAGACAGAAGGACATTAGTGCTGTATGTCCCACTTTTGGAGATGAGGTTTTCTTTTGAAATTTTGTTATAATCCTCCACCTCAGGAGAGGATGGATAGCCTATCCTATGGATGCCTGTGCTCAGACTTCTCCTGGGCTGCTTTTATGGTGTCCTTTGTATAGGCACTGAACTCACGCCTGCATCATGTTGAGTGCCTCCTTGGAGGTGCTGATGGCTCCCTTGTTTCACTGTCTGCAATGGGAGGAAAATGGTGCAGCCGAATGCTTATGGTGCCATAAAAGCCAACAACAGTAACGAGGTGGTGACATGAGCAATGCAATATCTGCACGGCTCCCAGGCTGTGCCTCTGTTCAGCTGATCCATCATCACTGCCTCTCTGACATGGCACTCCCCCAACTCTCTGGAAGGAAATCCTTGACAATCATTTTATTAATAAGGAACCAAGTACCAGCTTAGAGATGAAGGTGCTAATTGTGGCACATCAACAGCCAGAAGAAACAATTCCTCTAGGAACACACACATTAATCTCCTGTGGCTGCTGGTCAGAGTGAGAGGCATTCCCTTAGTTGTGTTGACAGCTGCTAATAAGACAGCAAAACACTCTGCAAGCGTGACCATTAATGCTTCCAGCCAGGAAGCTGGGGATTCACATCCCTGGCAGATCTGCCTCCAACATTTGCTTGTTGGATAAGCGTGAGGGGATATACTGGGAGTCCCTTTCAGACAGAAAAAGGGATAAAATGGCTTTCCATGCATGAATTGCTACCCTGATGAAAAGAACGCTTGGTTAAGCAACACAGCTCTGAATGGGTCATACTTTCTGACCCAGAGCAACTCTGCGATGCTATCTTGAGGTCTATTGACACTGCTGTTGAAGATAAAAGGTAAGGAGTAGCCATCGCTATTTTTATGATGAGGTTGTCGGAACAGGGATATGCATCAGCTGGGTATCTCGGTAGTGAATATTTTCACGGAAAGAACTCTGCCTACTTGTGTTTACATCCTGCCCTCATCAACTGGCATCTGAACATCACAGAAGTGGTGGCTGGAAAGGACTTCTGGAGGTTTCTAATCCAATCTCCCATTCGGCTATTGGACTATTGCCAGTACTAGATCAAGGCAGCCGAGGCTGGGAACCCCTGGGGACAGCAATGACACAGCCCCTCTGGTAACCTGCTCAGTGCTGCACTCTCCTCCTAGTGAAGATGTTTCCCCGGATGCCCAAGATAAATATGCTATGCCACAACTGGTGGCTGTAGAACACTTACAAAGAAGTCACCAAAGAAAGCTGATACGGTCACGCAGCCGTGCATGTGCATTTACCTGAAACTAAGGACCTCAGACCCAGTTCCCAGGTCCTCATCCCTGCACCTCTAGTGCTTCCGCATTCACAGCAATCCTTAGAAAGGTAAATGGGAGACTTAACCCTCCATGCTGGCAGGAATTTGTGCCTCGGAAAACAGCAGTCTCCAATTCCATCCAAATTTCATTAACCTCTCTAGGGACAAATACCTCCCCTCCTCCACATCCCAGGGCCTGCTACTGTTTCTGAAACTCATGACAATATTTAGGACCATGTCAGTGCTTTTCCGAGCTCTACCAGCAAAACTGAAACCATGCCTAATCTCTTCCTTTGCAAAACTTCCAGTTAGCAATATTCTGTCACAAGGAGCCAGTATTAAGTGAGGCAAAAGCCCAGACTGCTCTGCCAGGTGCCGGGGCGCATTATAGATGCAACAATAGTTCAGCCACAGTGTGCACAAATACAGCTACACATCTGGCTGGAATCAAACTGCATTCCTTCCCTAAGCTGGCAGCTTACCTCCGTCTCCTTCTGCAAGACCCTGACTGACCTCAATACCAAACAAGCCCCCATCCCATCTCCATCTTTGGCTCTGTCCATCTATTATTTTGAGACACAAATAGGCTGTCTTGTGAATTAGAGGCTCCAAAAAGAAGAGAAACTTGCTGCATCAGTCAAATTCCTACACTTTTCTTTTTCTAAGTTGTAGCTGGGCAAACATCCATAAAGTCCAGTAGCTAGACAGCAGAAAGAAACAGGGAAGGAAAAAAGGAAAAAAAAAAGGACAGAAAAGTTATGAATTAAAATTATGAAATGGAGAATAAAGGGTAAAGTCTGGGGAAGTAGGAAAGGGAATAGGAATAAAGAGGGAAGGTGAGGGGACAAGGAGAAACTTTTCTCAAAGTGGCACATAGTCTCTGCCTGGAGAGTTACCATAGGTTTAGTTTTCACTATTAAAAAAAAAGAGAATCAATCGCTGGCCCCAAGCCTCACTCTGGCAGCCTCTGCTATTCTGATCTCAGGACCAGCATCTGTCAGCAATTTTCAAGAGGAACCATTAGAAATCACAACGTTTAACAGTTTGTCTTGGCCCCCTGGAATTTTACCACCCCCATCAGCTACTGAAAAAAAAGCAGGGGGTTGGAAGGTGGAGAGGGGAGGAGGGTGGAAGAGAAGAAGGAAGGGAAAACAAAATGGTACTTGTAAGATTTAATGTGTGCCTCCCCCTTTTCCTCTGCTTATATGCCACATCCGCAGAGGTGATATATAGATGGTGGTTTTGGCCTCATTCCTACATGCTCTAACAACACGGATGCTGGTTTAAAGGAGAGCCCCGGGCTGGCTGGAAATTCCCTGTGAGTGGGCTCCAGGCATCTCTGCTGGGGAGCCTTCCTGGAAGCAGAACAGACTCACAGATTTACAGTGCTTTGCAAAGCAAATTGTTCCTGACGCTCCTGACACAAGAGTGACTTCTGGGCATCTCACATATAAATCCAACAGAAAAAGAGATGTAGCATTTCCCAGAAGTGGTTCAGTCACTTGGCTACCACCAGACAATTTATTCCATCTGTTCTGCTATCCAGATCTCTAAATAGCGAACCACAAAAGGCAGTATGGGGAGTGGGGAAAGGGAAGAGCAGTTTCTCAGAGCTTTTTGGCAAGCCTGGCTGTGTGCAGTGCTTGGTGGTCAGCTCTGGAGGGGACACCCGACATTCACAATCAAAAGGTTTTAAAATAAAATGTTCAAAGGGCTGGTTCTGCTTGGCACCAATAAAACTGGTGAAACAAAACTGAATGAAGGAAAACAAATCATTGCAGTGAAGTTTGAATGTGTTTTCTACAGTGCCAGTAGCATGAATCGAAACAACTGTGCTGAAGGAGAGACGTGGCAGCTAAAGGATGGGCTGTCACAGCGGTAAGGAACGCTGTGCCGCATGACTTATAAGGACCAGAATCTGGTGTCTTATCCACTTTTCTCTAAGTGCTGCCTAAATTCAGCCCCAAAGCACCAAGTGCTACAGGGATTTAAAAGTACACTGAAGGCTGAGCAGGATTTCAGGTCCAGATCTGAACTTTGAGGCTGCCTCAACTTCTACATGAGCTTCAAATAAGTTGTATACATCCAGGGGGGAGAGATCTGTTTATGTCCATCAGGTTCATGCAGTACGAACTTCACACTTTGGTTCTTTTGTTAGGTATATAGTGTAGCTAGGAAGCATTTCCCTGCTGCACCTTCCGCTTTATACAGAACTCATCCTTTCTCTGCACTGCTGGAGCCAGCAATACCTAGAGACAGGCTGTACAGGGGATACACTAGTAATCCTGGCCTCATTCACATCCTGAGATGCCCATTTTATCTAGCCTATAACCAGAGTTGGAGGCAGGATGGATTTTTTATTTTTTTTTTTTACCCTAAGTCAGTTTATTAGGGAGGGAGTACGGGGGGTGTTTTACTTTCTTTAGTGACATGGGACATAGCCAAGCCTTGGGGCTACATAGAGGTTTTAGCTGACAAATCCCCTGAAGCATTAGGGCCCTTGTCCTTACTCCCTTGTGCTCTCTCCTGCGCCATGGTCTGGTTATGACTATTGGTCTTTAACTATGTAGCTTTGGGAAATAATTTGTGGTTTATACAGACTCAAAGACCAGTCGGTCCTTGCCAGTTCTATGCCTTGTCAGACTATGGAAAGAGCAGACTTATCAGAGTTAAGCTGAGCCTACAACATTAGCTGTGAGCAGTGGAGAATCTGGATTTTGACTTGCTATCCCCAGAAACCAGGGACCTTGAGTTCCTGTCCCTCTCTAGCAATGAAATGCATTTGCTCACAGAACCCCTGACTTTGCAGTGATATTTTGCTAGAAAATGGCTAGAGTTAAATACAGAGGTTTGAAAAGTTGCTTCTGGGTAGAAGGCCACATTATCAATATAATCATTTGATTTACTCTTACTGCACAGAGTCCTACTGCAGATGTCAGACCAACGCCAGGATCCCTGTCTAGCATCTCTCTTGACCTCAGAAGAGGTGAACAGCTTTATCAGTTAATTGGGCAGATTGAGCAAGAAGTGAAAGAAAGACTCAGGGGAGAGATGTCTCTCAGCCTATGCTTAGTTTACAGTGACTTAAAAGCCGTCCAAACAGAAATACCAAATGAGTTTTAAAACCTTCCAAACAGAGAAGAGCTAAATGAGTTTTTCAGATCCCTTGGACACTCGAATCATGTGCAAACACAATGTGACTTGCAACATTTCATAGCCTGAATTCCAGCAACACCATATAATAAAATGCAGTTTATATAATGTTTTTCACACTAGGGACAGGGTGACAGACAAGTGACATGGGCGGAAAGTTTTAACAAGACTAATATTAAACAGTCGGCATGGTCTTGGCTATCAGATCTTGATTTGTCTACACATGACATTTGGAGTCTAGCCAAGTTTTAGAAAAATATCTATGGTGAGCTAAACTAAGTTTGGCTACCTTTAGTCTTGGACTAGATTACCACACAGAGAAGAGTGAATGCTGTAGGTATCAGCCTGTTTTAGATCACTGAATAGATAACCCCCTATTTTATACAGTTGGATCATATTTGAAAAATTCCACCAAGTTTTATTACTTGGTTCTATCTCTATTTTAATAGTCAACTAGCTAAATGAGTTGTCTTTAATCAATTTTTAACATTGTTTTTATTTTTCACCTAGAGAAGAAATGTTTCCTGGCTAATATGACATAATTCAGGATTTTAGAAAGGAACAGAGAAATCTTGGCATCTGTTTTCACATTGCCTTGACAGGGACAGACCTCAATTAAGCATCTTATTAAAAGTGTCTACTCCTGCACTATATCAAGGCTCAGTGCTTTTGCTGAAAGTTAAAAAAGTGCACACATGCTAACCGCAGACTTGTAGTCCAAAGGTGACAGAGCTGTCAATAAAGTAAGTAGTACATGCTAGATTAGCTGCAAAGGAGATGGATCACAGAAACTAAAAGATTGTGGCAGCTTGGCTAGTATCTAGGAACACTTTAGATCCGAGTATATTTGGACATTTACTGAGGAAGTTATCTAGTACAAAATATTCTCAAAATCAGAGCCAACAACTTTTAAATTGATTTGATGCTTTTTCTATGTTTAATTTGCCATTAACTGCCTCACTTTATTGATGATGCTGTTTTAGTTCTCTTGTGGATATCTCTGACATGCCAGGTTCTTCCCACCACTACAGTTAGAATAGCTTAAGTTACCTTTGAGAATCAATCAACCTATTTGGACACATGGAAAATCCAAGAATTAAAAAAGTAAATATTAAAAAAGTGATCTTGAGTTTTCCATCATCATCTTGTCTTCTCAAAAGTGTTTGAAAACATTTGCAAAAGATTTATATAAACAGAGAGCTTGTTTTTCTAGACCAAATCCCTGCACCTGCTACAGTCTGCCAACTGATTGCCCTTGACCCAGACCCTCAGCCACCACGAACCAGCTTGCACTAAGTCAAGTAAAGCAACACTGCTTTACACTAGGCAAAGACTTGTCCTTGTGACAATGAACATCATATACATGTATATATGTGCTATTTCACTGCTCATGATGACATCATGTCCTTCCTGTACAACTTCTTGTTTGTTCAGATTGTTTATTACATCATAAATGCCTGCCTTCTCTGTCAGAAGTATACAATATCTGAAGCGTTTACAGTTTCTTACCATGCATAAACATCTCTCTCCCTTTGGAGCTGTAAATGTTTGATACCTTCCAGCAACTCATCTCTGTAATCAACTCTGAAGAGAACATTTCTGGATAATGCTGTCATATTTCCAAAAACAAAACAAGTAATTCAGAGCAGTAGATAAATTAAGTCACTTTGGAAGTTTAAGTATGTCTTGATTTCAACACAGCAATGCGTACAACGTACCAGCGCGAGCCCAGGGATTAAGTGACTACATCCAGCATTCCTTGCTGGGAACAATCAAACAATTTTTTGGGGATTTCTTTAACTTCCCTTCCTCAGAATTGCTTACTGAAAATTTTGTTATGAAGCAGATCTTTTTCTGGTTCTGTGAGTTTGAAATGGAGACCTTAAAGAACAGAAAGGAACTTCAACCAGAAGTCAGCAGATGGAAGATGTATTTTCACATATGCGCTGAGCCACTGAGAGGAGTCCAGGAAAAGCAGGTGTATCTCTTTTCATGAGCGTTCAAGTAAGTCATAACCATGCTACAGGACAGAGAGTGCTCCACATGGCTGGATCTGATGCCTGCTGAGGTTTTGACCTCCCTGTATGACCAAGCATTTATTTGAGCTTATGGAAATTAAGCTCCAGAACATCACCAGAATTCAGGGATGTTGGTTAAATTTAATGTGATACTCCATTTAAACTTCTATGAATTCCTGGCTGTATAAGGTGATCTCTTTGATCATTGCTTCAAATTGTCTGTAGTGCTAAATGTTTCAAAGAGCATATTCCATCTTCCACCCTGGAGATAAGTGAATTGCAGTGGGAAGATCCTTTCTTTTCACATGTCGGGTAGAGGAGGATGAACAGACCAAGGCAGACACTAGCACCATTGGGACTGCTGGGTAAGGAGACAGGAACTTGCTCTTTACCCACAAAACGTGCAGCAGTGGCAGTTGTTTGGCATGTCTCAGTCCTGCTTCAACACTGTGTTTTAGCCATCTGGGAGAACTAAGGCAAAGTGAGTTCAAGCTGTGAGTGCTCTTTTCTGCAACTCATCTGTTTGTGAATGGTGCCAATACCACCAGTGGGCTTGAGGGAGAGATTTTGGCATATAGCCACCAAAAACTAGCTCAGAAAGGATGGCCCCGCATTACTGAAAACAGCTGGAGCACTAACGGCTATCTGCTCTTCACAGCTGGCTCCAGCAGCTGGTCACCAAAACAGCCCTGTCAAATCCTTCCTGATCCACCTCAGTGCAGAGCCAGCAGTGAGCAGTGGCTCAAGCGGTCCAAAGCACAGCAGGAGATTCCACGGGCCACTGCAAAACTTCAGCTGTAGGGGCAGCATCCTGTGATTATATCATTAGATGCAAATGAGAAGTGTTAAGAGACTTCCAAAAAAAAACCCCGACCTGTAGCTGTAGTTCAGACACAACATTCTCAGGTATTTCCAACAGTTTTGCAAGTGGTTTGTAATTGTTCTGACAAGAAGTAAACAGGGTGAGATATCCAGAATGGTCAATGGCTGAGACTCTACACTGAATGGTGAGGATGCTTGCACACTTTCATTTATGATAAAAGATGAAAGAGACTGCTAATCAAAATTTCCAGGCAAGTTTGTGAAAGTGGCATAGGACCGCAGTGCAAGGCATATCACGTGCGAAGTTATCCATATTCAACAGTAATGTTTTGACATGGACACCTCATCCAAGGCCAAGCTTGGCGTAGTGGAACATCAGTCTGCCAGGCAGTGGTGACAGGCAAAGGCTGCAGAGACCATGAAGAAGCCTCTAAATCACCATGTGGCCTTTAAGGATCTTTCAGAAGATTTTTTGAATCAGGAATACAAAAATACTCTCATCTGTACAGACGTATCTTCATTTTGTGGTTCTCATAGGTGATCAGCACCAAGGTTAATTAAAATTTGGTATAAAGAGTTACCCTGACAAGCAGCTTATGCATTCCCATTCATGTGTTGCTGGGAGAACTGGAGGCATTTCCTGGAGGTTTCTACCCTGCAGCCAGCTGGTGCTCCTGGATTCCTTCCCTACAGGCCTTAATGCTGCTGCGCAGATACAACTAAATACCATAGTTAGGCTAAAGTCTCACTGAACAACAGCCAGTCACAGCATTGCATCAAGCGACATTTGGAAAATATGCCTTTTAGATGACATGGCTTTGCAGTGCCTTACCCTTATTTCTCTCTTATGGATGCAACTGCTTCTGCAAGTGTGTGAATCACCAAGTGTCATCTCTAAAATGGTTTTATAATTTGCCTAGAACATTATGTAAGAGGAAAGAAAGCATCAGGGCAATCTGAACCACAGTTTAAGTTATTCCTTCTCCCTGGAAATTATGGGTCAGATCCTGTCTCCCAGACTGGTGTAAAATTCTGCACTTCATGGCAGTTACTATCTTGCTCTTCACAAAAACACAATGTGGTCCTCCATACAGTAGAGCCTTGCAATGTGCATGAAAGCATAAGCAGAACCAGCAAGAGGGAGAGAGCAGTGCAGTAAAGCAGCATCTCTCTCCTCGTGGGACTGGTCACATGCTCGGTAGCACAGTCTGTACCACACAGTTCTCTTAGTCTTGCCCTGCAACGTACAATGGTCTCATCCTGTGGTCTCTCTTCATTAAGCTCTCTTAAAACATACCAGCTGAAAAAGCTATTTTGCACAAAGACCTTTTAAAACTCATCTCGTTTTGCCTCCTTCCCTGCAAACCCCATGAAACTGCCTGTCGCCTCATCTCTATGAAAGCAAGCTGCTGCAGAAATAGAAACTCTGCGTCATATACCCAGCTGATGTCAATTAGTATAGACCCACTGACTTTTATGGAGCTGCACTAACTTACAACAGCTGAGGGTGCAAAGCTATTGACATTCAGCAAATTACATCAATTTTTAACAAAGTATCTGGCCTTCAACCTAAGGGTAGTCCAAAGAGATTGCAAAAGCTCTATTTAGAAAGCAAGCATGGGTGACACTATAATGCAATTATTCCCACCAAGAGGGGTCTTCTGCATGAGAAGCAGGGGTGAAGAGCTCCTTGGCTGTGGGAGACTGCATGGAAAAAATTTCTTTTCCTACTCCATTGTGGGTGGCAGAAGCACACTTGTTAGATCTGAAGTAACCTGAGGTTTGAAAAATGTTGACATTTGCACTTTTATGCGTCTGCTGTGAGATCACCAGAGACTGTTGATTCACAGATAATGAAACTGTCACATATCTGCTCCTGTAGGAAAGTCTCCCTGGGAAAATCCAGAAAGGAGATGGAGAGGAAAAGGCAGCCCTGCAGCCTGTGGTTTGGGAGCACCCCCTGACACAGCAGCATTGTCACCTGTTTCATGTTACCAGTTTTCACTGCTACATGATGGTGGTATAAAAAGCAGAGCAAGCAAAAAAAGAAAAAAATTACATCCCATTTGTACAATACTTGTGCTCTATTTTAACTCAGTGCACAGCTCTTCAGAAGCAGGACACAGACAGGGTCTCCTACCCTGTGGCATTTTCCTTTTGTCATGTAAAAAATGAGAGCTTTTTTCTGGGAAGAGCTAAGGGCATCCCCTGGCTTGGGAGACAACACCCAAAAAAGCATCCATTAGAAATCAGCACTGGCAGCATGACTACACGTTGCTATCTGCAGGAGGAAAACAGGGACACATCTTAATTTGCGTTAGTCAGCAAAAAACACAATTCAACATGATTTTGAAATCACATGCACCAGGCGGTTAAAAGGAAAATTCAGTTAACAGAGGAACATTCTTTGGATTCGCTAAAATGTGAGAAAATGTTTCTAATCAAAGTATTTTATTTGGGTTTCAATACTATTTTATTTCAAAGCTAAACTAATCACTATACTCTTCGCTTTCTGAACCAAAACAAAAACCTGAACACACTCTAGTTGCCTTTAATATCAGTTTTGAGGGCAGACAGCACTGATTGATGATCCACAAACCATGAGCAAAAATGAACAAGTCTCTCCTTTTATTGGGAAAATAACCAAAATGTGGCTGGAGGGGATGTGCTTAAGCTCTTCTCCTGGTTTCACTTTTGAGCCCTCCATTTCTCCACAATCATCCCCGGCCCACCATCCATCCAAACCTTTACTATATTGTGGTGTCTAAAAGCATAGACATGAATAGTCAAATTCTTATTATTTAAAAGGAGGTAATGATTTCCCTGTTGTGGTCACAGAGATAAGCATCTCTAAGAAAATACTTAGAGCTCTAGCTTCAGCTTGGGTCCGAGTTGAATGAACTGGGAGTGCAGAGAGGTCCTGGCCAAAGTCAACCAAGACAAGAGGGAGAGAAAGAATGTAAGAGAGTCTGGAAAAATTTAGTTGGATGGAGCTTAGAGTCCAGAAAGTGCTGGGGATGCAAAGACTGGAATCATTTATACTTCAGAGAGATGACAGTTAAACCTTCAGTTTTACCCTTTAAAGCCTTTTTGCCCATTTCATGACAAACATCAGCACTAAACAAGTCTAAAAGAACTATCTTATTTTGAAGCTGCTCTAAGAGTACATCCCACACCAGTTCCCAGACTTTGAGTTGCTCTGTTTCTGAGAACTGCCCACCATACTTTGGGCCACAGCAGCATAGGAAAAGAGGAGGGACACTGCCTTGTCAGCATACCCTCAATTCTGAGACGTTGCCAGCAGCTACACGCAGCATTTCTTGGAAGAAGAGAATGCCACAGCACAACTGCATGTACCCAGGACTGTCATTAAAGAAATCCACCAGCACCCTGCTGGCAGCTAGGAACACAAACCAAAAATCACAGGCTTTAATTTGAATCAGAGTGTTTTGATGAAACATGAAAACCGATGAATTTCTGCAGAGGTGGAGGCTAAAGATAGATCTGACCAAACTGACAAAATCAGCAGCACACTGGGTTAGACAGCCTGGCAGTGTGGAGAAGTGTGTAATGATGGGGAAACCTCCTTCCAAAGAGAGACATCATGGGAAACGGGACAGGAGAATGGCTGTATAGGAGCTCTCAGTCAGTTCAGATCTGCCTCTCTCAGAAGTCCCATACTCCATAAGCCTCTAAGAAAAACTTTCTGTAAAATGCTTTGCAGTTTGGCACTGAAGGATCTCATAACGCCACTGGTTCCAGACGGACTGGCTTCAGAGAGCCACAGTCCTTGTGAAAGGGAATTTCAGGAACAAGTCCTTCCCAAGGAAGATGTGGAAGAGGGCAGTGGAAAAAGTTGCCTATAGAAGGACTAAAACAGACTAAAATAGTAGCTGTCTTACTGTAAAAGAGAATGGAAAGGAAAATCTACAAGTCAATGAGAGAATTCACACGTATAAATAGAAAAAGGCAGATGTTAATGAGTCACTGATCATCCAGAGAAGTAAGCCATGTGCCTTTTCTTTGAGTCACTGGCACATCCTGCAGCAGCAGCAGCAGCGACCTCTTGACATGAACCATTTTTAACAATTCATTACTCATATAGTCTTCCAGCTGTTTAAAAGCTCCATGAAGGATGGAAAAACATGACGTCATCTCTTGTCCATGCTATTCCCTACCTGAAATGCACACTGGTTGCCGGGGGGATTAGCCCTTGTGTATGAGCAGGAAGAAACAGAGTCTGTAAGAGGGCAGGTGTTGGGCTCACAAGCAGACAGAGATTCCCCTGCTTGCAGTCCTTGCTGGGTGCTCTGGGACTGTAGCTCTTTATGCTCAATACAGACCCTACAGCATTCATCAATCATTAGCAAAAAAATTGCCTAGGCTAGAAAAACTTCAAAAAAAGTATGAAGTTATTGTCAGCTCCACTGTAAAATACCAGCTCCTCATTTTAAGTCTAGTGCAATAGTTCTCAATAAATCTATGAAAAATGTGTTTCTCGGTGGTACGCAAACAGGCATCCAGGGGTGCTCTGGGGTCCAGTTATGACAGGGGAGGAGAGAAGCATTAGGAGATAACATGAAACTTCACAAAGTGCTTACCAACTTCCAGGCGTGGTGGTCTGGCCTAACAGTTTGGTGCTAAGCACTTAATTTACAGACTGAAGTTTTGCATCTGTAGAGTGTTTTTGGGGGCTTTTTTTTGCAGGACTATTTCAGGCTGCAGGATAAGTTATGTATAGCATGTGGAGCATAGAACACACTGCATGTAGCACTGAATAAACAGGCATTTAAAGAACGCAGCTAGAAGAAGTAACTTATTGAAATCATATGTTATTTTTAGATTACATATTTCCAGGCCAGCTTCCATTGGCTCCACTCCCTTATTTTTCGGTCTGGTTATCACAGGCTATCTCAAGGTTCCTCCATCAGCCAAGATTTCTGCGTGAGTGTTCCCTCAATAGCTTGCTATAAAGGACAGTCAGTCCTCGGGCATCTTTGGACTACAACCATGGATATAACCTCAAACCAACATAATTTTTCTTTCAGTGTTTTTTTCCTACCCTGCAATCATGCTTAGCTTCTTTCCCAGGACCATGATGCAGTGATGTCCAAGAGAGGAGCAATTTCTGATACACAAGGGCAGGCGGTGGCAGTGGTACCTACTAGCTCCCATACTGCCGTCATCCCAGACTGTAGGAAAGAGGCACTAAAAATTAAGTCAGGATCAAATCCCAGAAGTCACTCCAATGCTTGTGAGAAATGAGCAGTGGATGTCATAGGGAATTAGAATGGGAGACAGAATTGTTTTGTCATTGATTTCATATTGATTTCAAGAATAAATAGCTATGAGAGAGAGAGACAAAACATGTTTTGTTGCTACTACGGGAGTTGGACCTGTGCTTTGGAAAGGAGAGGGTTTCAATCTCAAGGCTTGCTGAAATGAGGCATTTCTGGCATGAATTGATCGATGTTGCTTTGTACAGTGAAGCAGTAATGGCTCCTCACAATCATACAGTAGGGTCTGCTTATGGAGAAGAAATATTGGGAGAAAAAAAGGTGACTTTAAAAATTGAAATGGAAAGCATAGTAGAATAAAACTTATGAATTGTTTCTTACACAGTTTCAATCTGTCTAGCCATCCAAAACCAGATATGGCTCTCAAACACATTACCCAAATGACTCTCAAAATGAAGGGGTCATGATAATGTATTCTTTTGTTCCACAACCTGAAACCCAGTTATAAATTTAGGAATACTGCTGTTTGCCTCGCAGGGAGGATGAAGGTCACTTGTGGGGCATCTTGGGCAAAGATGTTGTTTGGACACTTAGTGCAGAATGCAATGTTACGATTACTCTTTCAGAAAAGGGTGTATCTAAGGTTAGGTAGAAATTTATGGGGAAGATCTGGATCCTCTGTGAAAGACTCTAGAAGAAGAAAACATGAAACAGAAGTTGGGCAAAATCGGTTCTTTCCATCTCAGAACTGCACCCAAACTAGTTCTGGCACTTACACTATATGAACAATTCAACCCAGAGAAAAGGGTCTTCTCCCAACAGACTCAAAACCAATTCACTTTCTTTGCCTGAAAGAATGTTAGCACTTGGTTACTCCCTCCTACAAACTGACAAACATCAGCCCAGACTTGTAATTGCTTTCACACTTTAGCCAACTGCCGTGGAGAAGAGGTTGGAAGACCATAAATATCGGCTGACAAAATAATGGAATGGATTCAAGCTCCTACGCAAAGGAACATGTTGGGTAATATCTCCCTATGACTTGGTTCTGACTAGAAATTAATTTTATTCTGATTATTCCAACTATTCACATCCTTGGGTACCGAAGAAAACGGAATAGGTTAGAAATCTTGCAAATAATCAAAAGGCAAACATCTCCCAAGGTCTCTGAGGAATCAGACACATTTACCCAGTCAGTTTGCTCAGAATTTATAGACTCAGCCTTTGTAGGCTCTACAGCTGACTAAATGTGGGCATTCACTGCATTCAGCAGGAGCCAGAAATTCAGTTAAGACCAAGCCTCACTGTAGTAGATAGCATATAACAGCTGTGACAGTCAAATACCTGCATTTAAACATCTAACAATCTAAACATGGAAAAAAACACCAAAAAAAAAAAAAAGAAAAACGAAGAGACAAATGAGAAAGGGTGGAGGAAGGAATGAAAGACAAATGAAGCTGAGATAGAAACAATTTCCCCAAAGGTAAAAAGGATAGGAGCTTTAGTTAGGTCTTCACCCTAAGTCTACCCTACCTCCATTCTCATGAAGTACAATTTTGCATGGAAAGATGGAGATGAAACTATGTGATCCATACAACAAAGCCTTGTATAAGTCATTGGTGAGCCTTACTAAGCTGAAACCAGAAAGTATTCTACCAGACCACATCATCTTCTAAATTAAATCAGCATCCAGGAGTTACAGGTTTCACCACAGGTCAAACCACTTGTGAAGTTGAATATTTTGAATATCAAAATATAAGCATAAGCAAACTAGAAAGGTTTATGCCTGTAAATGTGGTTGGAATACCTGGTTATAAAAGCAGCTGTGCAAACATCATGAATGTGATTTGGAAATCAGTATGTCCTTGTTAAACTACTCTCGGGAGACAAAATTCTCCATTACAGTATTATCTCCAACAAATATGCATTGTTTGTGGAAGGAAGAGATTGCAGGAGGGACAAGTAGTAAGACACAATTTTCACTTCTAGGTAACTGCACAGATTATGTATTTGAAGACAATTTGTTTGCTAAACAGGAATAAGCCAAAGGTCTGTGTTGTGCTCAAACACCTTACTAACAGTCTCAGAAAAGAGTGTTATTTTTTGTTAATTGCTGCAGAAGATGTTACCTCTAGGCCAGCATGGAACTGACCCTCCTGGGCTGGGCAATCTTTTATTAATACCTGGTGATCTACCCCTTCTGCAAACAGGCAGAGCTTTTGGTCTGCAGGACTAGTCTGGCACCTTTGAGGTTATCTGGGTGCAAAGCCAACAAAATACTTTCCTAGATTTGCCACTGTCACCTTGCCTTTGAACAAGGGAGTGTCTGAGGCTACTAAATGGTGAACCACACATGTAGCTGAAAGCAATGATTGTCATCTCTAGTCTGCCCACAATTTAATTGCTATTTTAGTTAAAGCAGATCTGTAGCAAATGTGAGTTTGATTTAAGGTTATCAGTGAGACAATCAACCACAGTAACTGGTAAGTTATTAAACAGATTAATTGCTTCATTGTTAGAACAATGCACAACAGTTTTAGTCTGATCTCACTTCATTGTGATTTCTATTGACTGGCAGTTGTAAATCCAGCAATAAAGAGGTTCCCTGAAGAACTCTTCAGGCTCTGCTGTCCCACCCTTCAAGTGGTTTCCTTTCAATCAGTTTCCATGGCCACCACTGTCTCTTAAAATAATTGACTGATCATTGCTTTCCCAGACAGGAGTCAAAACTCCAGGAGAGCCAAACACTAAAGAAGAGGTGGGTTAGTCATTGATTTAGAGGCCCAGGATTAAAATAATCCAAAGAACAGACAGCAAAGTAACATGAGAGTATTACTGTAGAGGTAAGAAGTGTGGCTGGCATTAGATATACAGAACTAGACATTTCAAGAAACAGAACCATAGTCAGTATTTTTGTCTTTCTGCCTGTTTTTTGTTGTTGTTGCTGTTGTTGTTGTTGTTGTTGTTGTTGTTGTTGTTGTTGTTGTTGTTGTTTTGATATCCAAAGTCTGCAAACTGAATACTGAGATGACTCATAGTGCCCCTTGCTGGTTAAGAATAAGACAGAAAACTTGAAGAAGCTTATATATATGCCACCTGAAAGCTGACACTTAAATGAGTATTAGTTCAAACTTCTGAGAATATTCTTAAAGTGGATGACTAACACAACTCCTTCAGTACATACAGTCCTTCCTCAGGAAGCATCAGACTTACTTTCTCCTACTGACATCTTTGCAGAAGAAGGAATATTTGGGATACATTGATAATACTTGAAGCAAGAGCTGCAGATCTGACTTCTTACAACAGCTGTAACTGAACAGAGTGATTGGGAATAGTCTTTTTAAGCCATCTTAAACAAAAATAGCCTTCTCATCTCATCTGCATATGGTTTCTGTGTCCTACATTTAGCTCAAAAGATTAAACCATGACAACATAGACAACATGCCAAGGCAGTTTTGAGAAGTTTTATAGGGACCTTTCTTATCCATAATCCTTTGCATATAAAAGGAGCTGCTTCTCCTCCCTTTACCAAACCTCTGGCTGACTGTCCGTTTATCTAGCCAACCTTTCTAGAGCAAGATCTTCTTAAAACTACTACAGAGGGAATGAGCAAAACACATCCTCCAAGAAAGTTTCTGGCCCTCAACAACTCAGTGGCATTGTGAATTTTCTCAGTGCCACTTGAAGGCTTCACTGTCCTCAGTGAAACATTTCCATCTCTCCTTAAGGCATTTGGTGGTAGGAACCAGCTGTACACATAGACCAGAAAATAGAGAACTGCAAAAGTTGATATACACTGGCCTCTGCTTTTCTGTCTCTCTGGGAAGATGATTAAAGGTCTAGTAAATGTCTCCAGAGCACTGCATCTCTAAGCATTGATGAACACTGCCCCAAAAAAGGAAGCTTTCTTATTGCTCCTGTTGAGAAAAAACTGCAAATGGGGGTCTCTTGAAGCTTTTTCAAGGAGCATGGGGGAAAAAGCATACAATCTGCAGAACAGTAGCCACAAGACAAAGGTGCCAGGGATGTCTCGGGAGTTCAGGGCAAACATGGGGCAGGACAGCAGGAGCCATAACAGGCCTTCTTGTGTATCGGTATCAGAGGTGACCACTCCGTATCCCGTTTGCGTTTCTATCCCTTAAGAAGCAGACAGGTTAGGAAGAAGTAGTATATTTCTAACAAAGACATGCTGGAAGAAAACCAACATTAAGAGGGAAGATATGAGTTTCAGACATCTTTCCTCCCTTCTTCTCAGCAACTCCTAGCAAAAAAATGCATCTCTCTGATTCCTCTGCTTAATCAGGTTACCTCCTTCAAAGCTCCTGACTTTCTTCTAGCTCTGCCATGACCACACACTATCCCTCCCTACTCCAAGTTACTTCATTTGGGTTAAAAAAAAAAAAGCAGACATGTCCTGCAGTGAATTAGTGCTGTACAACACTGTACAACAATAGAAACATTAAGAGTCCTTCTTCATTTCTAGGAAGACTCACATGCTATATGAGGAAGGATCTGCTGGAAAAGAAAAGATGATCTCATAGCTCTGGCAACTGGATACACAGTTAGACTGGATATCAGCTTCTACCACCAAGTACCCCACACCGTGCTAAGCTAAGTCATTTCAGCCAGGTGGCCACTTATTCTGTGTTCCTTGTTTGACCTGGGCCCCAGGAGCCTGATGTGCCAAAGCACTAAGTAATCACTGCTGCAGCTGAACTCAGTTGGAGCTGGGAACAAGTAGTGTTCTCTACTGCTAAGTGCTCTGAAAAAAATCAGCCCTTGGGGATCCCTCCATGAGGACCCAATAGTCAGAAGTTACTTACATCCTGTATCCCTATTTCCCCACCAGTCCCACTGTATCCAAGCATAATGGAAATGAATATAAGGGCTTTGTAAATGCTAAAATGCTGTAGTAATGGGCACAATAGGAAAAAACCAAACAGAAAAAGTCAGAATGGACTTGAATATTATCCAGTAAATAAAGCATGCGACTGATCTAAACGATAAGAAAGGTAGTTGCTCATCCTCATCATGACAAATACTGAGTCACATGGGGAAAAACTAATCATGTTTTTTGAAACTGCAGCATAATGTACATATATAAAGAGACCAAATTCAGGTTACTTAGGAACTATGATTCCGACTTTTCCCAACTGCAGAAAGTTTGGCCTTGCAACTTTAAATACACTTACATAAAAATAACTCAAAAAATACATGTGGTGGCAGAGGACTTTGCCATTGAAGTTAATGGCTATAGTAGCTACAGCATAGCCAGATCTCTTAGACAACTGTTAAAGCTTCTAGCTTTAACATTTCACAAAAACAAGGAAATGCATCTGATCTTTCCTTTGTAGCTTTTAAAAGAAGTTTTTCTTTAAAAAAAAAAAGGCAAAAAGAAAAAAAATTTATTCAGGCATAGTGGAAAGAAGAGAAAGATGCCCATCAGGGGAGCGAGGGTAGCTAAGTGGATTTTAAGCCAGGAGGCTGTGGTTTGATTCACTGCTCTATCACAGATTTCATGTGAAGCCTTCTGAAAGCCAGAATATCAAACGCACAAAAGGGATTCAAGTGGCAAATCTCGAGGTGCACTCGGTCTCTGCAGCAGAGCTATGTAACCCACAGAACCCCCCTTCCTCTCCCTCTCCACATCTTAGGTCATTGATCAGCACTATCATGAGACAGTATTCCTCTCCTCAGGTTTCAGAGTGGTAACTATCTTTGGGAAGCCTCTCCATCCAGGACAAGGCAAGGCAAGGCAAGGAACTCTGTCATGGATGTTTTTGAAGCAGAGAACATGTGATTGTTCCTAGACAATGGTCAGAGAAGTCCAAGATGTAAAACAGCTCAGTGCCATGCGGGGAGAGTGTCAAGCCCACATTTCCCATCCCTCCGCAGAGACTGTAACCTCAGTGGTTAGGACACAGAAGAGCTTAATATACAGTCACAATTAGAAAGGGTATTTTTCTCTCCTTCATTTCTGGTGAATCTGGAACCTAGACTGATACCTTGTCACACAGTCTATAAAGAGCTGAATCAAGTTTGAGAACCCTTAAGCTTCTCAGTGTCTGAAATATGGATCTGTAGCAAAACTGAGAGCTAATACAATCCACGTATCCACACAATGCATGTTCTCCTGGCATGCCTTCATAATACATTTTTATACAATTTTCTGTTTAGTAAACTTTGTTTGGTTAATCACTTGACTTTAATTATAGCCTTCCACAGAGTCATGCACATCATCTGAAATAACCATCAGTAAGAGATAAGGCAGTGGCATGAAGACAAGCATATTAATTCTAATTATTTCTGATGACACTATGATTTAAAATAGATGTTAATACTTAGCCTGCTCTAGTTAGCTGTCCAAGAGCAGAATTCCAAAACACTTCCTTACCAAAATCAGCCCCTCTTACCTCAGATCACTGCATCTCCAGACAACTTCCATGATGTCAGTGCAAGACTCCAGGGAACGATTCGTAGACCGGTACTTTCCATTGGAAGTACTCTGTGTTTTCTCTGAAGATCTAGGGAAAACACATCTTTGCTTTCTCACTTGCTCAAAGTTAAGAAAGCTCATTAAAATATTATATAATAAATGAAGTTAGCTCAAGAAGTTTGTTGGTCACATTACTTGCCAATTGTTTTCTTAATTTGTTGCGTTGTGTGCAAAAAGAAAATAAAGTATAAAACCCGAATGCAAACATACTCATTTTCTATGCTGGCAGAGTTAGTTTCTCATGCTTGTGACAGCTGAGTGACCTACTTTTATTTGCTCATGTCTCAGTGCCTCTGTGGTAGGAGGCACAACTGGGATGTCAGCACCATTTAGAAAGGAGTGGTTGTTTGAATGACTAAATTAACCTGGGTTATCTGTGAACAGCTATGATTCAGAAGCCAACAAATATGTTACTTAAAAGCAACTGATAGATGACAGTGCAAAGCCTTGGTTCAGAAGATGGATCTAGGAAGGTAAGTAAAGGTGCCACTTTAACCAGGGTCTCCATCATATTTTTGATTGTCTATTACTGGTAGTTTAAAAAACTGACTTTCAAAAAGAGCTACAACTTCACCACAGTAGGAATTGGGTCTTCACAGTGGTTGCTAATGTGAAGTCTTCTACTTGCTGGTTCCAGAGGCTACCCATTTTTAGTTTGAAAGAGTGAAGAATACAGCATTTCAGACATATCCAATGCTGCTTTGGAAGTACTACAAGAAAGGCCAGCCAGCTTAGCTGCCATATTTCTCCCCTTACACATGTTTGCAGAATCCTTGCAGGCCATATGCATGTCTTAAGTTACTCCAAATCCTGAACTTTGAATAGAACAATCATAAGGATAGCCACATGTATGAAAATCCCATCTTTCCACACTTCAGAGAGAGCACAAGGTAAATATTAACTAATAAGGAGCAAATGGACATGTAGAAAAACAACATGATTAATAATATGGCAGATTGTGCTAACAAAGAAACTTAGGAAGTAAAAGAATGTGCAAGTCTGTCAAGTGGACTCTATCTTTAGTGGCCACATCCTGATCTTTTTCATACACTCTCCTACTTGTGCATAATTTTCTCTCAGCCTTGTGAAGGACAAAGAGACCATTTTCTTTGTTGGCAACATAAATTCACTGACTTCCATGGATCTATGCAAGCAGTGAATTTGGACTACTCTGTGGAAAACACACTGCTTCTCCTGAGTAAATATTATTAAAAAGGTTGGCAGGAAGGAATCCCCTCTGAAAGGCACTGGAAACACAGTGCATCTAGGAAGAGGATTTTAAACTTGGCAAAATAACCTACAGTAAATGGTTACTTGTGCCAGACTTTATGCAATTGATTCAGTAAGACAAACAAAAGTTCCTTGGATTTGTTTTCCTCATATCTTTAGTTTCATCTCAAGAAGACCAGTATGTCTAACAAGAACATGCAACAAGCTACGTCCCACTCCCCTTGTTTCAAGAAAAAAATTCAGAGCTGGTGAAATTCTCACAGGCTGCAGCTGAAGGTTTCTGTAGAAAGCAGACTCTCTCTGTCCCTACTGCAGTATGCAGTTACCATTAATGTCACTGGGAGTGCTACTGCTGACAAAGATTAACATTTGGCTCTTAGTGGTTATCTATCCCGTAGCCTTTTCTGCAGGCTGGACTATTCCCGGTTTATCTAAATTATCGAGACTGAAAATGCCGTCCTTGCAAGAGGTCTGCTGATCAGGACCCATAATACAGTGGACTATTTCTTAATCCTATTTTAGGTTTTTCTTTAAAGACATCTTTCATATGTCTATATGTCCTCAAAATATATATGAATTTGTAATGAAGTCTTCTTCCATACTGGCTTTGTGAACTGACATACAGCTCAGCTGCAGCTGTGCATTAAGCAATTGGCATTGACTTCAGATGATATCAAAGCCCTTCCTCATATCAGCCATTTGCTATGTGTTCTGCAAAATGCCAAAAGATCAGGGTCCCCTTAGTCCTCTTGAAATGAATAATCAAAGTATTACACTTTGATAGCAGTTCTTCACTGCCTGTTAATAATTAGGCTGCCAAATGAACAGCTATCCTGTTAGGAACCAGTTTGAGTTTACTGGTTTCTGACATCACAACTTTTTCAAAGTTTTAAATATAACAAAGAACCTTAAAGAATGTATGACACAGCTTGTGGTAGCTAAACTCCCATATAGGTGAACACCAGAAGAATGCAGTACAGCACAAAGGTAATCCTAAAATCCTTTAAGTCATACTGTGTCTGCAAGCCCCCCACATAATATTCTGGGAAGGGGAAACAGACACTTGATTTGCTCAGTTACTGCATGCATGCCAAGCAATTGCTACAAGCACCTAGAAAATTTGGCCTGCTTAGATTTCCAAATGACTGCAAAATTGCAATAGATATCTTTTCAGTGACCTTCATAATCACCAAAGACAAAAAGACAGAGCTTACTGGGTAGTTTATTGTATGATAAAAGAAAAAAGAGTAGGTACAGCTTAGATAGAGGTACTGAATCTTTGAAATCCTTTTACATTTATTTTGGAAAAAGAGGTGAAAACTTCAGCCATTCAGGTGAAATATGAATAGGCTGCCAAAATTTGTCTTGTAACATAATCCATTGCTAAAGAAAGAGAAGATTTTTTTCTTCCTATCTGTGTTTCCTTTCCCCATTTTTCTTGAGACCAGGGGATCCTGCAGTAGCAAAATTTTAAAGAGAGTCTTCCATCTCTTTCAGAGGTTGCAGTTGCCATTTTTTAATACATGACTGAAAAGACTTTTTATTAAGCTTTTATAATTTGCCCTAGCTACTCCTCTATTGAATGATTTTTAAGATGCTTCCCACTACATCGTTCAAGCAATCTGCATAGCATTAGAGAGCTCTTTAGTGAATTAGATAGGGCCACATACATCTGTACTGGGAAGCCAATAGTTAACTCTGGTATTTGCTTGTGTTGAGCACTTACTAAGTTTTAACATCTGCTTCATGAGTTTCAACTCTTGGTGCAGTGGACAAGTATGAGTGCCATTTTGTATGCAGGGTTGCTTGCAATTTTTCAATGGGGAAATAAGATACCTTTAAAAAGAATTTCAGCTGCTTTCATCTTGCAGATTATTCATTTTTAAATGAAACACATTAAGAACTTCTGGCTAAATTTTTAATGAATATTTTGGCAGGTTACAGCTGAAAAAAACCTCTTTAGATATTTACGTCCCTTGCTGATATGTCTTCCTCAAAGGAAAACTTCTCCTCTAGAACATTCAGTTCTACATGAAAACATATCATCTTTTTCCTGCTCACCGATTGGGCCTCATCCCTAATGTCATCTTGTTTCAGAGGAAGAGTTTCATAAAACAATGGTTTTGTCACACTGCTAAAAGATGCTGGATTCACGTCATCTCCCATGGAAGTCTGTTTCCCAGCTGGCTCTTGGCAGTCAAGCACATGTTTTCCACAACTGTCGCATACATAGTCCTAGACTTCATGATCTTTGAGAATTTTCTATTGCTAGTCCTACCACGCATTTTTCTGTTTTCCCCTTTTTTTCCATTTTGTAACCCAACTCTGACAAAGACATACTTGTTTACAGGAAAACAACTGGCCAGTGAACTGCGTCCCTTTAAATGAAAAATTCTTTATTCTATAAACTTGTTTCCTTGTGCTTTATTAATTTTTCCATATCATGATAATGATCTGCTAACCTGAGTGACAAAGGGGCCTCTCGTGCGCACACGCTCAGTCTTCTACAACAAAGAGTTACCAGTGGAAGCGCTGTGTTTATATACACAGGCTCAGCTTCCGGACAAACATGCTGACTTTATTTCTCTTCTGTCTGGAGTGAAGTGAGGCACGTTCCAGTTGAAGTTAAATAATCCCAGAAAATCCCTGAAACTTTAGACTTTCTGGAAGAGTATTGGAACATCCCCAAAGGCAAATAGAGGGATTTTGCAGAGCATTCCAATACTCATATGAAAATGATTCTGGGGAAATACACACAATGCAAACCACTCTAGGGATTATGAGTCTTCCAGCAAAGAATTCCTTCAGCTTTGCATTTCTTAGATAAAAGATTTCAAAAATAGGAAAGCATTATAATCTCATTTTAGGGTTATTTGTTCTGACTGATAGGAGTTTCAGTGCATTGACAGGTGAGGTAAGTGCTATGTGGTCTGTTCACAAGTATATAATACAGTATCAGCTTCCACATTTCTCTAAGTGTATATTCATGCCTCTTTCTTCTCCCTCCATGTGTCTCTATTTACCTAGCTGGATATCAACCATCTTGATTGTCCCCTCAAAAACAGCAGTATAAATCAGGAATAATCCTAGTGAAATCATTAACTTAAGCCAGTTTAAGCAGAGAATCAGGCCTCAAAAAACAGTACTGAGTTCTGAATTTGCCTTTCCTGTCACAAGGCAAATACAAAGGCATGTGATATACTACTGGATCAGAGGGGTCTGAGAGCCTCTTTTCACTGCAAGTAATTAATACGCAGAAAAATCAGACCCCAACTTGCTCACAAAAGAGAGGAACGTCTTAATCTGGCCTTAGAAGAATCCTCCTGTCCAACTAAAGAGCTCTGTACACACATTAAAACAGAAGCATGTTCTTAGTGAATTTGTTGCAGGCAAGCAACATAGGAACATTAAAGCAAGCCAACAATTCCTTGGTGGCCTATTTGAAATGAGCTGTTAGTTTTGCTCCATTTTCTAAGTAGATACACGTCCACATTAAGTACGTGCAAATTATTCATACAGAAATGGGGGTAGGCTCATAATTCCAGGATTTTTCTTTTTATTTTGGTTGTGATTTGGAAAACCAGTGCACTTTGGCAAAAACAATCCATTCTGTATAAAAATCTGTTTAGCAGAAATGGATTTCTTTCACAGAAAATCCTGTGACTCTCACACAGGCCAACTGCGTATCACAAAGTGACCTTCAGCACTGGGCTAACTGGTCCTTATTCGTAATTTACTGGGACGCTAAAATTTTTAAACAGTATTTGGGAGATAACTGAGACTAAATAACGACATGCTTCCTAGATTAGACCATGCATGGTCTTTCTGCCAAGTACCTTATCTAAAATAATTATTCTTTTGAGGGGAAAGACAACACATCATGCTTTTTAGTTTCTAATCTATTGTTTGTCTCATTCCTTCCTGCATGCTAAATAATGAAGACTTGATCTATTCAGTACTGAAAGGAGAAAGCTTAGTGACTTTAATCTCATGTCGGTTCCGAAGTTTCATTTTTAGTAGTGTGAACATCAGAGCTCTCACTCCTTAGGGCAGTGCCTGAAACAGGAGGCTACTCCACAGCGGAGGGTCAAGGAATTTTTACTTTGTTTCTGCTTGAAGCTGTTCCACTTTGCAGACAACATTTACAGTTCTTCGATTACACAAGTGAGGGGGCGAGAATGAGCTGTTGCCTTGTGGCTAGAGAAGGAAATCAGATCTTGATTGCACTGTCTAGTCTGAGGACACTTTCACTTAAAAATAGAACAAGAAAAAAGAATAACAGCTCACATTCACTAGAAAAAAACCCTCTTTCAAGATCTTGAAGGGGATGAGATGTAAAACAAGCCTGTCCCCAGTGTTTCCCAACATCCTGGAGGTGATAGCTCCTTGCTCAGAGCTTTTTTCCCCCCTTCTCAATTCTGGAGCATCAAAGTCTTTCCATGCAGTGTATATACAGAAGAGCAGCACTTAATTCTGCATTCCCTAATCCCTTCTGGAACTTGGGTCATGGTACCTACCAACAGAAATTACTTTACAGAACACAGCTGGCAGAAACAACTAGCAAGAAGCAGAGGTAAGATGCCTTTAAAATGTAACCGGAGTTCTTGTGATGTAACTAAAAGTCTGCTCTGGCTCCCGAAACTCATGAAACACTTCATCCTCACAGTGTTGAGACATGACACACATTAGCCAAAGCCTCATATAATCAGCTTAGGAACCTGAATAAGGCTAACAGTAAAAACAGTCCCGCCAATCCGCTCTCCAGAGTTTTCGCTTTCTAAGCAAACCAGAAGATTTATTACCAAATATCCCATAATCGCACAAGAAGGATTTATCAAACACACACTTTTAAAGGTGTACTTCTCAGTGGTAAGTTCAATATAGTTAGTCTCCTCATTTCACTGGGCATTTCTTTAGGATATTCTAGGTCATTTAGAATTTACCTTCAATACATCTGCATCCTGTTCAGGAGCATTTTAACAGCATGCAGCTGGGAGGAATCACCTGGGTCATCAAGGCTGGTTCCCTGCTACTGCAAGCAAAGGCATAACAGAGACTCTTTCATAAGTTCATGTCCAACAAGCTCATGGGCATGCTGGCATAGATATCCAAATGCTTTTGTGGTCTCCCCTGTCAGGGCACAGTAGTGTCAGCTGCTTCCAAAGGGACAGGGAGCCAGGAGTGATCTCAGGGCCAGCAGAACAAGAGCCTCACCAGCCCCTGAGCAAGGTGAGCAAGACAGGACAGGGGGTGGTGGCCAGGTTCAATTAAGAGTCCCAATCACCAGACAAGTTCATAGTGATGAATCACATTCAAGGCCAAGCCAGGAGCAAGTACAAGTCAGCAATTCAGGATTAGGTTCAGTGATCGTGAACAAGGTCAGACACAGTCCAATGATGTCAGACAGGTTCATAGCGGTGACACAGATTTGAGTCTAAGCCAGGAATTTGATTCGTGGGTCAAGATCCAGATCATGAGTCCATGGCTCAGCATGGCTGTGGCTGAGCTAGAGACCAGCAATCCTACAGCATAGCTTAAACTAGGAGCAAAGTCCCAGGACTGAGCTTAAATGACCTCCTGAGCCCATGGGAAGGGTGGAGACTTCAGGTGAGGCTGGTCAGGGCCATTAAGGCTATTGGTGTCCTCAGGACTCTTGCATCCTCACAAATTGCATGCATATTTCTTCCTCTTTATTTCTCTGCTTTCTGTATTTTTCTTTGTTGTGGTAGTCTAAAGTGCTTGTGGAGGGCATGTTGTTCTAGAGAGACCTTTTCAAACTGGTGGGTAGATCTTGCACTGAGAGCTAAAAGGGGCCAAAAGTAGACACTAGCAGATCTCTGCAGGGAATAGCCTCAGTGCTGGTGGCCTGCCACCATCACACTTTGCTCCCTGGGCTCAAGGGCTCAAGTCAGAGCTAGTCAGCGGAGCACAACTGCAGGCTGCTAGGCTGCCTGCAGCCTTTGAGTCAACCCAGGCCCAGGCTTTTAGATGTCTTAGGTCAAGAACAGGACAGGTCGTGGAGTCTGCCGAGTATCAGCTGTAGCGTTGCCAAGTTACTCTGCTCAGTAAGCAGGTTACAGTCTGCCTACTAAGCAACAGTTTCCCATGGTCAGTGTCTCCGAGGCAGCCTGCCTGCTTTTGCTACAACATCGCTGTAGTGCAGGGCAGCAGAGGAAAATGAAGTTCAGTAATGTGAAAGGAGCACCACAGTGTAGCTTTTTGCAGCTTGTGTGAGAAATAACTTAATTCTTGTGGGGTTAGTATATTGATAATACGTTACTATGCAATTCATATACTAAATGCAACACAACGAGCTTTCACGCTATGTCAGAGCAGAAGTCAAGTATCCAAATCTGTACAAGATCATGTTTCCGCAACACTGACAAGAGAAGGCTGTGTGGATGTGCTGAAAAGCAAAGGTGACTGTAACAGGTTTTGTTTACAAAACAGTCCATGGAAGTACCGTAACCAAGTCCCAGTGAATCCTCATGGAATTTAGGGGCTTAATTCCCTTATGCTTTTTTGAGGATACCGAACATAAACAAATTATGTGAGATGACAGCAGCAGCATTCTTAACCAGTGAGTATTCCCAGTATGTTTTTCTGTTCTCCCAGATAACTTTCATCTAGGATGTTAACCGTGCCATAATTCACTCATGGATTTCCCTCTGGAGCAAAATACTTCACTAATATTTTGTATTCTTAAAAAATCCAAAATGAACATTTAGATATTTTAAAGCTGATTCCTAAAACAAAACAGAAAGACTACAAAGACAGGACATGTGTAACCAGGTCCCACAAAGCAGATGATCTGACGATGCAGGCTCAGACAGTTCCTAGTGATCCTCCACCCTCTGGGACAAGCTGATACTTTTCCTTACTGCTGTAGCACTCCATGAATATGTTTCTTGTTTTCAAGGGGATGATTTAATGGTTAATCAATTACTACCAAATATGTATAAAGAAATCATAATCCCATCCTTAGTTTTTACACTGGAGATATAGCTGAACATAGCCCTCCAACCTATGTCACTATTAAAAGTAGAACTTTCCAGGATAAGGAAAATGAAGGTGTCACCATTGCAAACACAAGTTTCTGAGAAATTATTTGCGCAAGAATTATAAGTTTACAGTGTTGTCTGATGATGTGTTTTTTCTGGACAGTTTAGGAAGGTCTCTCGTGTACATCAGCCTGCTCACTGCTGCCGCCCCCATCCCATTCCCTTTGTGTCTGTATAGCTCCTGAAGTCACACACCGACCTGGCTAAAAAACTCCTTAAACAAAAAGATGTTATTTTTAGGTGAGATCACTTCAGCTATCTTGTTCAGAACTGTGTACGGACAGTTGCCTCGGTGTTACTGAAGAAAAGTAAACTGCAGTATGCAATTTGAAATTTCTTCAGTGAGCTTTGCTGCCAGAGAAGACATATCTGATTATTTCTCTGTTTTCCAGAAATGAATGGGAAATGGTGTCTTGTCTTTCTGCCCTGATCTCTCCTTACTGTTTGTTCAAAACATTAAATAAATTACATGCTCTTCCTATTGAAAATCAGAATGAAAAGTACAAATGCTAATTAATTTTTTGAACTAGCAGTCTGCAAAAGTTCCAGCATGTTAGGTCAATCAACTTTTCAAAATGTAAAGTGCTGTTCTGGATTCATTTAATATGTTCAGTTTATATTTGAAAGCCTAGAAAAGAGAACTGAAAAACACATAGTGAAGTACTAATACTTAAAAAATTTGGGGGGTGGAGTGGTTTTCTGTTCTTTCAAAGCTGACTTTTGTCCACAAAATCCTTGAAAATTTATTCTGCAGTACCTGATAATACGTGATGGTTTATAAGCACTTCTACAACAGGCCAGTTCTTTTGTTATGGCTCAAGTTCCAGTCAGACTTTTAGGTGTCTTTAAAAGAGCACTTAGTTAATCCAGAGAATTTTTTTATGGACACTAAGGCACAGTCAGCACTTTTACAATTTCGTCTTGGCTCCACGTTAACTTGACCTTGCACACGTAAAGACTCTACATATCAGATGACGGAAGGTCCACAGGCCTTGTCGGGCCTTATGCATCATTCACAACCCATTATTTCTGAAGTGCTGTTAGTGAGCAAACTCAAACAATCTTTTTCCCAAGCTGCCCTTTCACCCATGGCCTTGGGAAGCTTTAAGTGCACAGCAATCCGAAAACCTCTTCGGTTAAAATGACATGCTCCAAATGGATATTCAACTGTTTATTTCAGCGCGAAGACTCCATTCTCCTGGATCTTATTTTGGATCTTTTTCTGATAGAATTTGTGGTGCCCAGATGGTTTCTAAATTGAAATGGATTTCCTCCCCCTGCTCTGTATCCCTTTAATTCTCCCTCCTTTTGAACATACTGAGAGATTGAGATAGTTGCAAGTGATAGCTAAGGCAAAGAGACAGAAGTCTCATGGATGGAAATGAGCATGAGCCAAGGCACCCAGTGTACTTATTCTAGGAGACCGGCCTCTGCAGTCAGACACCAAGAGGATGCCAAATAATGAAGTCAGCAGTTGTACAGATGCCTTGGGTTTGGGGCCATGCTCAACATATCAAATCTAACTAGAAGTTTTTTTGAAGGTTCCTCAGAAGTGGACCAAATGTTGCTTACTGTACTGTCTACATAATCATTGCTATGTCTTTCTGACCAGACTGGCGTACTGCCTGCAGTTTAGGAGACTGTTGCTATTGTTACAGCAAAATTTTTCCTTTCCACAATGAACTTCACCACTTTTTATGGTTACCTTGAATAAAGAAAACTTATTTCACCACTGGATTCCAGGAGCAAAAGATGGTCCACCTACACCTAAACCACCACATTTCTCTTCCCAAAGCACTTTTGTCAGGGAGACAAGTATTAACCTACGTGGTGAATAATCACAAATGATATTCCTGTTCTGAAGCTGTTAGCCAGCGTTGCACAAGAAGTCACTGTCTGAACCAGGAATTTAACAATGTGCTCTTCGGTTGCAGTCTAGCATCCATCCATTTCAGCAGTTTTATTTGTTCTGGTGAAATGGAATATCTCCTACTCATTTCTAAGTCACCCAGTCCTGGGGATTAAAAGAAATGGAGTTTGACCTTTTTATTATCCACATTAAAACATCATTACTGACCACTGAAACTTCTGAAAGCTACACTGGCAAAGATGCCTTTTCTAAAGATGTGAAGCAAACTTGTCAGAAGAATGAGGGCTCCTTAGCTGCAGAAGATCAAGGGAAATTTTTAAAGGAAGCCAAATTTGCAGTCCCACCCTGAGACTAAACAATCAGAGGTAGACACCTAGCAGCTTGGATTTATAGCATCAAGTCACACAGAAAGAAATCTGCATCCTCCAGCTTTTTTCTGAAGCGTTAAATCTGGATGAGACTCATGGGGACTACTTTTTCACAAGATAAATTTTAAAGTAAACTGTGATGCTTATGGATCAGATTCTAGTTCCGTTCCCATTACATCAGTAGTTCTCAACTTCACATTATGACCATGTAAGAAAGACTCTCTCATAAATACTTGTATTGCACTTCACTGTAAGGAAAAGGTACTGCCTATTTACAGAGCTGCTACTTTCCCTAATGCCGATACAAGCAAAAATGTGGGGAGAAATTTTGCTAAACGTAGTCCTGATTTGCTTTCACAATTTCCACTGAGTGAATTACATCTCATGCTTTTGGGCTGCTGCTGCTTGCCTCTAGGAGTCTGCAGGGGAGTGTGCCCTCTGTGTGCTCCTCCCATTTAGCTGCTCAGGCACAGTTTTGTTTACTTCTGCTAAATCACAGATGCTCTACTTCTGTTTCCAACTGGTCAGAGTAGAACAGTTGTCAAGGCTGGTACTGTGTCTTTGTGTCTTTACTATTTGTTTTAACACATCAGCTGTAGTCTTGATCACATGTCCAGGACTGTCAGGTTTAGGACTGGAAAAAGATTTTTCTATTAAGGTACAAACCTGGCAACGTTCCCCTGCCCCAGGAAGTGCAGACTACCTGCTCTGACCTGGGGTACCACAGTGGAAGCTTTTGGTACTGCTGGTGCCTCTTCCTCTCTGGTTCTGTGACACACAGCAGGTTACTTTTCTGGCTTAAAAACGGTACAAGAAGATGGAGAATCTGGAGGAGTATGAATCTGTGAACCAATGGAATGTCCTATTAGAGGATAATAAGCCACTGAGCACATTATTCCATTTCTCTGGCCAAGTTCAATTTGAAACATTAAACGTTATTGGCAGACACAAAGAGACAGTCAAGGTAAATAATGTAGTCTATGCTTTGGTTAATTAACTGCCTGAAGTACCACCCATGAAGCAGATAAATCAGACTATTCTTCTGAGTCCTTACTGAAACAAGGTTAAAGGAATATTTTTAACATTACCATAATCTAATATGTGAACAAATGTACAGATACTGCATTCAAGAGAGCTGTAACAAAATAACTGTACTGCTAAGGGGAGGTTGACTGGATAAATGCCAACATGTTCACTGCCCTGAAAACAGAAGACTAGAAAACACACATATCAAGTTAAACTAATGATTTATGTGTCCCAGAGGCAGGTATCAGTAGAAGGAACCCCTAAAGGCACAAATAATGAATACATTGCCTGTAAGAGAAGTGTTTATTTCTCCTTGTAGTAGGAGGCTATTTCTTAACAGAGAGCATGAGAATTTGATATTCCTCCCAATATTTTGAGAGGCTTACTGATGCTCCCCAGAGGACTGTCTGTCTGCAAGGAAGCTACTCAGTGAGGGTGGCAGGTACTCCCAAAGGTGGCTGCATTTGAAAGCGGGTGGGCTGGCTACAAGCAAAGGTCAGGGCTGGCAAATTTGAGATGATGGTGACTGGAAGCATGTACTGGAAAGCAGAACAGTGTAGGGAAAAATATGGCTGGAGAGAGGTGGGAATAAAGTGACTTGCTTGAGAAAGGTCTCAGCAAAGTACACAAGAGAAGTTTTCAGAAAGTACAGAAGAGGGAAAGAATTTAGCATGGTGCTGACTAATGAGTGGATTTTTCTATACAATACATTGCATCCTTCCCAAGCAAAACATACTGGCTAGCTTAGTACAGCTCTGTCAGTCAGCCCTGGTGAAGGAAAGGAAAGTAACACAAGTGGAATGATATACTAGCTTGGCAACCTCCTACTAAGCTGAGGGATAGTACCTTTGCATGCCACTGCATTATGCCATTTAGATAGTCAGCATTTTCCTTTAGCTCATAAACCAGAAGTGTATCCCAATGCACAATGTAACTCCAGCCTCAGGAAATTCCCCTGTAGTCTCTCAGGTTGTGGGTATACTGCTAAATGGAACAGGGTAAATTCAGGGGCTGAAGCACCAGTTGTTACAGTCAATACCATTCAACTGCTGTCTCCCATGAACAGTCGTGGCCTGTGCCAACTAGCAGTCTTCAGGGCAACACTCAGACTCAGTTCTGGGAAAAACAAGTTCCAGGGCTTATAGGTAACATAGGCAAGACTGCACCAGGCTGGTTTCCTTACCTTACACTGCTCCAGGAGACTTTGCACCCTCAGGATTTCCCAGTTTGCATTCATGACACATCCCAAGGCATGCAGCATCTTTATGTTCATACAATGAAAACACCATTTTGATGGGCAACAACACAGTTCTCACACTACTTCCAGCATCTTGAACTGAAAAAAAAAAAAAAGCATGCAAAAACTAATAACTATGTGTTAAGAGTCACACGCACACAACAGAAAACTCAGCTGCACTGTGTGAATGTAGCCAGCCTGTGTCCTTTGGCATCTGGATGAGCAAGCTGCTCATGGTTTGTTTAGCAAGGAAGAATAGGCCCAAAATCCAGGAGCTTAAACTCATGCAGGCTGTATCCTGAACCTACAGTCTCATAGTACAGCAAGGTTTTCAGGACCCCAAATCAGTAGGCAAGATTCTGTTCCTTGTGTCCAGCCCGTGAGTCACAAACACAAACCAATGGCGCTTCCTGTAAGGGCTTGTTCAAACAGTATTCTAATCATAAAAAAAAAAAAAATAAAGCCTCATCCAATTTTCAGCTGCGATTGTGTGAGTTTAGGGAGAACATTCTCGGACCGTTCTCACCCCATTCCTAGTTGGGTTTATTACTATAGGAATGGAGACCCCATTCCTAGTCTCTCCATTCTCACCCCATTTCTAATTTTTTCCTCCATTTAAACAACTGCCCGGAAGGAAGGACTCTGCCCACAAGTTTCTTGCCTGGAGTGCCTGCAAGGAACGGTTTCTGATACCTCTGTTTCACAGCAACTTGGACTCTAACCTTATATTTACATTGGTGGCATGCATTCATGCCTAAAAGTGCACTCAGAATATCCAATAGCCTATAGCTGTCAACAGAGTTCTTAATATAGATGTATGACTAGCACATCCCCAAGTAGATGCATCCCAGACTCACATGACGACCCTGAAATCCCATTAGGAGCAGCTTAACGCATTGACAAGAACCGCAGGGAGCGCAATGTTCTTTAGGCATGTAAAATAGATGCTGGAAAACCAGCATGTATGTGGGATGAAAAAAGGAGAGGGGAATAAAAGAACTCTTCGGATAGATATGAACCCACTAATAATAGTAGTATTAGTTCACAGGAAAGAATACTTATGATATCAGAAACCACTAAGACATCTGTTTATTTTAATGCTAAAGAAGATCTTCCCTAAAGGACATGTGAATGTGCTGCAAGGACTCCCAGACCAACTTCAGCCAAAAAGGCAGGCAGCAGCAAGATACAATTACTCAACCACAGATTGCCTGCAGACAGTGAATCAGACTCTGCAGAGATCCCTGCTTAGCAACCCATGGCACAACTAGCGTCAGATCCGCTAGCTACAGTCTAACCGTGCATATGGGAAACATTTGGGGTCTCTGCAGATGGGGTATGTCTGGGCTGTGACCTAGACAGAGCATGGAGCCATGCACACTGACACCGGTCTTTGCTGCTCATGCTAAATGAGGAGAAATGGATGATAATTGTAGATTATTCTGCTGCAAGCTGACCTGTGTTGATAATTGTTACTGGTACCCACACAGATCCATGCTATAGTGCAGCCTGAAGTACTGAGATACATTTAGAGTGATCAGAGGCGATCTGGCAGGGCATAATGTCACACCCAAGCTTATGTTACCTTAACATCCACATTCCTCTGATCTGTTCATTCATCTAGCAAAAGTCAAAAACAAGACAGCTTATTCCTGGTATCACTTGAATTCAGTCAGGCTATTCCATGAATGAATTTAGCCCATGACCTACAACAGGCACTGGTGCAAACCTTCAGATACATAGATATAACTCCTGTTAAAGCCGTCAGATCACAGATATTTTAACAAATAGCTGGTAACAGAAGGATTTAAAATCCTTGTCTTTTAGACCGAAAGTCAGCCCTTAAATATACATATGCCTGTGCTGGCTGTGAATAGTTTTCATGGGCCTGTGGCCAGCTGAAGTGAAATCCATGCACTTCTGAATGTGCAAAACTTGCATAGCGCAAGGATAATGACTTTGTGCTTCAAGCATACACTGGTCGCAAGCTGTAGCCAGAAGGCTGTTTGTTTATATGGGATATTACAAAAACATCTTTCTCATGATCCCAAACAGGAAAATAGTTTAAAGAGAGAGAGAGAGAGACCAGTGGCAACGTCAATTATTGTTCCTCCTTCACCCCCTGGATGTTTCAGAGTAACTGTGGTCGTGCCTGTGCTGCGAGGCAGACTGATTCAACACAATCAGTACCCTGCCCTGGTTCCCAGCACAGCTCCATAGGCAACTGTGGATGGAAAAGTAAGAATGTTTTAAGTTTTGCTACTCTATGCATGACCTGGAATAGGAAGCAAATATTTAACAGGAAGAGATAGAGAAGAGGAGCTGTGCTTTGGCCATTGCCGTTCTGTTTTGCTGTTATTGTGCTTTCATTTACAAAACAGTTATTTAAAGCAAAAGCTACTAAAAGGACTACAATTTGGGTTTTGTTCTCTGAAAATTGTGAAAACTGACTTTGGAAAGAAGAGACAAAAGGATGAGAGAACACCACACAACAGATGTTAGTCAAGTTGGTTAATACACTTGGATGCTATGGCTATGAGTATGATACAGGAAAGCCTATAATCTCCAGGCTAAGTTCATTAGTTTTTGATGTCTCCCCAGGGCAAATGAGCAGAATGAGGCTCACTGTTGATATAACTTGATTTCAGGTTGGTAATCTTTTGGGTTCTGGAAAGATACTTATTTTCATACAAGAGAATACACATACCATAGTCAGCTGTGGTGAGATGTGCAAGGTTGAAGTTTCCAAAAAGTACTTTTAATTAAAAAAAAATATTGTCAAGATCCTCAGAATTTCCCAGTAGAATACACTAAATAGAGTCATAGCTCTTCAGCAAATGCCTGAGAATTTACATATCCCTTTTGAATTAGCCAGCATCCAGGATTTGTGTTATTTTACATGCAGGACTTTTTTGTCAGATATTTATGACACTTCAAAACACGCTGTAGTGTGCAGAGGGCAAATCAGGTGACGGACGGAGCAGGTGTTCTCATGACCCCTTAGTATGCATCCAGTTTTCTCTTGTGCAGAAAGAATCCAGCTAGGATTATGCTTTCTATAAGCCAAACTTCAAACTTTTTCCACTTGGTGAAGCTTAAATAAGTAGCTGGCCTGTTTTGGTTTCTTGTGTTTTTTCTTTTTTTCTTTTTTTTTTTTTTTTTTTCAGAACTGTGCAGAACCTGATTTCAAAGGATGGACAGTTTCATCAGGTAGGTGCCTGCATGTTTTTGAATACAAAAGTCTTATTAATTTATCCCTGTCAGGTAGCTGTCAACCCCCTGCAATCTTTTTTTGTACTGTGAGAGCTCGACTCTACTCTTTTAACCTAGGGTTTTAAGTTAACAGATTCAATTTTTCTGTAGCACTGCTCCCTATGTGTACAGTTAAGGCCATTAACTGTAATAATGTCATTGAGACTGTGAAGATGAAGTCATCGTTTATGAGATATTATTGTGATTAAGGCAACCAACGCAATGAACCGTATGTGGCACTGACCCAGGTGGGTCAGGTACTGGGACCTGGGTTGCTGTAAGGGACTGAGGAATGCTCTGGGAAGAAAGCTATGGCCAAGCCTGCTGCTGGTTCTGAGCAAGCTTGGTCAGAGCCAGCCCAATTGCTGGTACTTTGCACTACACTGTGCAGCACAGATACATCTGCAGAGAGTTTCCAGTATGCTGCAGATTGGTTTTACTTTTTATGATTTGTCTTTTCTAAAGTGGGCAACAGTGGGAGAATTTTGAGGGTTTTGACTTCAAAAGTCAAACCCATTACTGTTTTATGGTGGTTTGTAGGTCAGGATGAGGAAAGAGGACACTTCCATCTAGCCCACAGCACTTCCTCCTGAAGAACATGGGCGTAACCATTTTACAGCTGAATGTCTCACTCTGTACATCCGGATTCCAGGTAGCACATTCCACAGAGGTCTTCCAAAGCCAACAGTTGTTGTTTTCAAACATAAAGGTATCATTCCCATTTAGTATTAAATAGAGACTTTGCTATGTCTGTCTGGTCAATACAGATTATCCTTTTCTGTAACAGGAATAACAGCTTAGATGCCAGAGACCTGTTAATGTCTTGTTTTATTTTGTATCAGCCTTGTTCCCAGGTGATGCTCGTCTCCCTGGTATTCTAAAATACCGAGACAATCTGTGGGCACAGGGAAAACAACTTCTTATTTCCATGATGGTAGGAAACATGTCCCAGGAGTATAAAAAAATAAACCCAGTCACTCACCTCCAAAAAAAACCCCAGGTAGAACAAGTTTTACTTTAAACTGGGATACTTAAGGCGGGAGTGAAATGACCATGTACTGGGCTGAGAGTGCTCAGTATGTTTCTATTTCATGAAAGATGTAGTAACATTTTTGTTTGCTGAAATAAGCTACAAGATCAAACCCCTCACTGAATTCACAGATCTATGATAGATGAGCTGCTAGGACAGCACTGAACTCTCTGATACTGAAAGACTTACAAACAGCACATCATTAAAATTCAAGAGGAAGCCACCATGGAACATATCAGTCCATTGCATAACAACATCCTGAGAAAGATATTTGTTGTCTTAGAGTCTAGAATCACCTGAAATAAAGGTATGTATGCCAAAAGCATTCAGATATGCGATTATGTCACTGCATTTTTTAAAGCCCCATCAAGACATTGAGCCTATCCTTATTTTCATTGATAAAAAATGTCAAATGTATTATAAGGGCTAAATAAACCTTGTGTTGCGAGGCCAAAAGTCATGGTAACTGGATTGAAGGCTTGGGAATGAAGGCTGCTTTGAACTTCCTGGGAAAAATGTCAAAAGAGAAAAGTTGTTGATAAAGCGTTGGATAAGAAATGGCATGAGAAGAAGACAGGCTAGAGGGAAAAAAAACCCTGTAAGGAAATATCTCCACATAAACTTTACAGAGGGTTTTAACCAGCAGAAAATGTGAATTGGTTGCTCTCAAGCTTAAAAGAGCACCCCTCCTCTGACTTCAGGGAGCTCCTGACATATTATCTGGGTTTAATAAATGAAAATGAGGTGAAAATACTTGAAATCCTCCACTCATGTCAATAGAATTTTTTATGTTGCCTTCTCCTTGGAGCCAGAATTTTGCTTGAAAGTTATGTGTATTGCATTCACCAGTAAAAAAAGGAAAACTGGCAGCAGAATGCATGATCTGAGTATCCTATAGCCAGATATAAATCGTCCACTTCCTTTACAGCTTTGACACACAAGCTTATTGCCGGTGGAGAGGACATGCTGGAACAGAGCTAACAAGCACAATATTTTAGTCATTGTTTAAGAAGGAAACAGATCCTTTAGGACTTGTTGAAGATGTTGCCACCTAGAGCACAATAAACATCTTCAGAGGCTGTCCAAGATGCGGCTCTGAAAAGAAGCATAGGCTGTTCTGAGGGGTATGTCTACCAAGTGTGAAAACAGCACAGAGGGATACTGTAAATAAAACTACTACAGTGGAATAGATTTCAGTTGTTGAATATATATCTGGGGTACCAGCTAGGATGTTATGGCTGTCGCTGTTACAGATTTTTAGCTTGGATGCGACTACCTAAGTGGATTACAGCTAGGTTAATTACATTTGTCTGTCCATGCTGCAGTTGAATCTCCCAGCTGCCACGTCATACAACCGAAATTACACTGGCTTCATGACTGCAGGAGCAGGAGAGGCTTATAAAGCTTTGGCCATAAAAATGTCACTTTCCATTGAAAATGGGTTATAATGTTATAATAATGTTACAATAATGGGCTATAATGTTATAATAATAACAGGAATTAAAAGAAGAAAAGAACTGAACAAGAATGCAGTAAACAAGCAAGAGCACACAGTGAGTTTGTCATAACAACCTGAAGTAACCTGGAGCGAGCACTAAGCAGGGCTCACATGCAGTCCTCTGGAACACAAAGCTGCAAGAGCACAAAGACCAGAAAAGCAGTGTGATTTTGTAAAGACGTATGATGAAACATTGCCTTTTATTTGGCTGCCACCTTTACTAACTTCCCAAAGTCACTTCTTTGCTAGCCTGGCTTGATCAAATGCTTCCCAGCATGAAACTACCTCTCTAGACAGATGGATCATCCATGACCTTATGCCCGAAATGAGGATAATATCTCCCAGAACTACCACAAGCCTAAAAATATTAATGATTGTTTATCATACTACAGTGAAAAGGAATGCAAAGGAAAAGATTTGTGGGCAACTCTCCCACTTTCCAGTCCTAGTGAATTTTCTCAGACACGCATCCTGTGCCTCGTTCACCTCAGAGTGCTTTGCTTTACAGGTTCTTATAAAAAACATCTTCTGCAGAAGCTCTTCAGGATGTTGCCCTAAAAAGCAAAGCAAGTGCCCACACTGCTTCTGGATATGTGATGCTGCCTAGCACAACAGGGCTGCTGTGAGTGACCACTATATCAGATTTAATTAAAAACTCCAGGCTAGCACACAAAGCAGTGATGAGGAATGCTCCCAACTGCAGACACCAGGTTTGGCATGTCAAGCTTTGTTACCAAATCTTTTCATCTTTATAGGTTGGTAAATAGCTTCATTTCCAACCTGTATTCAGGAATTACTGCAGAGAATTCAAAGACAAGGAGGGAATGGAGAGTTGGGGTAAGAAAAGAGGACGGCAAGTAGTTTTGTGTTAAATAAAAGCGTGTTTTGAATTGATATCTTGAGTACAAAAACACAAATGGTCGTCAGATGTGGCTTTTCAAATTACAATATCAGTAGAAAAAAAGTCTCTTACATGTTAAGTTTTCCCTCAAGATTCAAGTAAGCATTCATGCTGGCTGCTTCACTTCATTCCTTCCCCTAACTTCCAAGCTGAAATGTCAGCTCAAACTCTATTTACAGTCCCTCACTTATGGCACTGTGAAAGTAACGTTTGAATTTCCATTTCATCAACTCAAAGAAAAACCACTCCAAACTTCAGATATATTGGATACAGGGATTAAAACTGTGCACTGCTTACCTATCTCCTAGTTGTTTTGTCTAAAACAAAGGGATTGGTTCTGTGCATGTTTCTGATGTGTGTAATATCTAAGCTATAAAGTAACACTAACACGACCAGAGCGTGCTAAGAAAGCTTTATCAAGGGTGTTTTTCTGTAGGATATTTAACTACAATCACGGCACTGCCCTTACATGCTCTACTACTTTTTGATTATGGTGTAAGTCACTTAGTAAGGCTAAAGCACCAAAAGAAACATTTTGTACCTCCTTTGTGCAAATGTTCAAGGTGCATACATTCATCTTCTACAGCATTAACAATGTCTTAAGAGGTTATGACCCTCTTAGACCCCCCCAGCTCTACATATTCCTCCTTCTCCCAGTTTTTGCACTAAAAGTTAGGTATGGCAGTCATATGTCCAAAATAGAGTCCAAAAGAGACTTAACAAAGCAGCGTGGACAACCAAGAGTCCTTGCTTGATTGCCCTCCCTCATTTCCTGGACCTCCCTCATTTAGCAGTACAGATGTACCAGTAGTGTGTTCATGGTACTTAGACCATTTCAGGTGTGTTACTGAACCATCAGTCAGCACCCAGCTCTTCTTGCCAAACAGCTTCTAGCCGCTGCTGGAAGGTTTTATCGGGATTGATTTGACTGGGATAGTGTAACATCAAATCTCTAGCACTAACCATCTTAGGCTTAGTCTCGTTACTGCTGAGTCTAAAACATGCTGTCTGCAAGTATTTCAGAACAGCGAAAATTCAAGTATTACTTGCAAGCACAAGTATTTCAGAACAGCCTACACAGACATAAAGCAAAATCAGCTGGATTTAAAGTCTTGTCCTGAAGAGAACAGTATCCTATTTTCTTTCTTTGCTGAGCTCAGATTCCTTTTGTGACTTCTGGGCTTCCCTTATAAACTGAATGACCAGATTTGATCCATTTATCTCTTCTTTCCTGTATTTCACTGTCATTTTGTATCAAGTGGAGGCAGAGAGAGAGGGGGAAAAGAAGGGTAACTCCTTTGTTTCTCTCCTTCCCTTGCCTCTGTTAGTACAAGGCTAAATTCTCCCCAGTGAAGAGTTGGGGACCCTTTGGGGATCTGTGAGGAGCTCTGTAGAGCTGGGAAGCAGGTTCCATCACAAACAGACTGTGTTGCAGCAAGAAAAATATTTAGCAGAGAGTGCTATCATAGTGTTATAGCTGGCTTCTCACTGTGCCTGGTGGAGTTTCCTCTGCTTTGTCAAGATACAGAACTCCAAAACCCTATGAAAGTCAGCATGTGTTGTTGTGTGGACACAGTGCTATAGAGGACAAACCTCTCAATACTATTTCAGGTCAGCTCAAACAGCCATCAAAGAGCTGCTTCTCATTGCAGACACACAGGACAGATGTTTGACCATAAATGATGGTTTTTCCACCCCCTGCTGTTTCCCTCCTCTGCCTTCACATCTGTGGTCTTATCTGGAGCCGTGCACTTGCACCATGCTGTGATAAAAGGTTAACATAATAAGTAACTGGCAAACCCACATCACTGGCAACATTTGATGAGTGAGTCATTCTTGCTATAGGAGTCATTTCCTTTAAAGTGGAAAGAAAAGGAATATAATACAGAAAAATAAGGAACCAGTCACTGAACTTTCCATAAATAATGTTTCCTCCTCATTTTCTTTCACCAGTTGACTTGCACTCCTGCTTTCTCCCTTTGTCGCCTAAGTTCCCAGCTCCTGGTTCTAGTAATTTGTCAATGAACTGCAAAAGGAGCAGTATGAGTCATACCAAGCCCAGACAAACAGCAGCCTATGGGCAACCTTCTCCCACTCCAGAAGGGAAGATTTTATTCCCTGGCTTTAAAAACTCAGTGCAATTAGAAGGGGAAAGGGGAAAAAAGCTGTTCCAAACATGATGTCAGTGTTTCCACTACTTCATAGGGAAACCATGTCCCCCTCTTATTTTAAAGATGAAATATTAGTGCTTATTTTCCTGTCAGTCATGTGTGTATGAGGAAAGGGGAGGCAAAAGGCTAAGGGTTTGCTGGCTTCTTTTACCTAACTATGAAAATATCAAGAGCCTGCATCAGCTGAGAAGTGGGAAGCAGCTGGAATATATCTGGAGAGAACAGAGCAGCCAAGCAAGCTCCATAATGGAAAGCTCCCTGCACTGAAAAAATCCTGAGGTGGCTCAAACTCCACAGTTCTCAGGAAGCCCTTCTAACTTCCTGAAGTGTGATGTGAAATGAGTCTGTATTCAGAGGTTAGTCAAGTGTTAAAAAGGAGACAGTTACCTAGGTGCAGAATTACTATCAGTACAGGCTGTTCAACATTAAAAATACAGCTATCTTCCATGCCCCCAAGTATGATAAAAATAGCTGTCAAGAGTGTGGTTAAGATATAGGGCACATACCTGCACTGATCAAATCTGAACACCTTGTTTCTCAGTCACCAAGTATAATGTGAGGCGCTGGTTCTGTCCTATAATAAAAAGAGTTTTCTTACATTTGCTCCCCAGTATCTGTGTATGATGTACTGGAATATTTGGCACAGATCTATGCATGAAAATGCATGACAGAATATAAGCTGTCATATAACAAAAGTTTGTAGAGCAGGATGCTGGTCAATAATACAACCCCAGGTGCACCAAAGCACTGCGGCATCTTCAGTCCCCCTGGGCTGCTAATGTTATGGAAGACCACAAAAGTCAAGGCTGATGGAACAATAGGATCCAACAAGTCCACAAACATTCAAATACCAAGCTTTGGCCTTGAGTCTGAGGTTACTGATTATTTGGCTTTTTGTTTCCGGGGGCATCAGTCTGTTTGCCAAGAGCAATTGGTATGCCAGATCTGAAATCTGTTCTGAGTTCCAGCTTTGTAAGTGTCCAGATGCCACCCCTTGTCACCACTGCCTTCAACCACACACTGCTCTTTCCACCACTTCTCTCATTCTGTGCCTCCAGAGCAGCTCCCCATTATGTCCCACTTTGGCATGTGCTACTGTGTTTTACAGTATCTGCCTTGTGACTGGCAGTTTGGCTACATCCAAGGGGAAGCAGTTAGGTCTGTGGATGATCCCATCTGTGCTGTTTCTGTGTGGTGTGCGTATGCTATGAGCAAAGTGTAAGAGTGCAAATTAGTTATATTAGTGCCCAGGCAAAGGCAGAAGTGCCTGCAGCTAGTATCACCTTTGTGAACATCTTCCTTCCCTTTTTTTGTAAGCGGAGGGCAATGCTTAAATTCCTGTCCCCATCTCTTCCCTCTCATCATGCAAACTTCAGCAAGAAATGTGTGTTTATAGAGATAAGAAATTAAATCCATGTCTCAGCTTGACCCTGTCTGCCCCCATTCCATTAAATACCATTCCTCAGACATTAGAAACAAAGAATAGAAGGATAAAGTCTCTGTCAAACACACACACCAAATAGCAATTTCTGTTTAGCATTTTTGCACTTATAGATTGCTTTTTCTCATTTTGATAGTGACTTTGCTTCTTTCCATATAAACAATACTCAGTAATCCTCTCTTTCTTTTCAAAATGGCTTCTGAAATCAGAGATGACGTCCTGCCTCCCAGGGCAGCAACTGTGTTGCCTTGCCTACTCCAGGAGGAGTAACTGCAACATATGATTTTCACTTTATTATACTATAAATTATGAAGTTATGGAAGACTGTCAGACAATGAGACACACGTCCTTGCACTGTAACACTGCCTCCACAGCCATCCCAGTGGACACTATGCTGCAGGAAGAGACTTGGGAAGAGGGGAAAAATGCCTTTCCCATCAGCAGCTGGATTCAGACACTACCTGTGGCTCAATCTGCTGGCTGATTCAGCTTTCCTTGTGGTTATAGTGAAGTAACCCTGGCTGAGATAGGGCACAGGGGACATTAAGCCATTTGCTCAGAAAATTTAATCAGGCACAATATGATCTATTCTCCTCTGCTTGCTTTATATTAAGGAAAATCAAAACCAGCTTATAGCAGAGGTTAAAGAATAGACATCTTGCTCATGCATGTAGCTATTGTCGTCACTCAACAAAATGTAACAGCCACATGGAGAATGGCAAAGTAACTATGGAAAATATTTGCAGTTCCAGTCTTGTAGTGAAGGGAAGGATCAGTTCGTGGGATGCATTACTTCTGCCATGTGACATGCCATGTCACCTAGCCTTCCCAGGCTAAACCTGTCTCTAGGAAGAGAGCCCAGCTCAGGAGTTTCAAACTCTTCAAATGGGAAATCATATCTTACAGGAGACAAAGCCTGTACTAGTAGATCACGTCTAGTCTCATTTACTATCAACAGACATCCCAGGGCAACTACTGCAGTGCCACAGTCATATTAAGACAGTTTTCCCTACTTACTTAGTTCTCTTCATGTAGTTTAGCATATCCTGAAGAGAAAACAAATCTTAAATATATTCTAACAGATCTGCCAGTAAGGCTGCTAAAAGTACAAGACTGAGTAGAAAAAACAAGAGGCAAGAGGACTTGCTGGCACTTGAAGAGGGGAGTTGGGGTGTGGGGTGACTCTTCCAGGTCACAGGGAATACAGTGAGACTAGTAAAAAGGGATGATGAAGAAACAAGAAAGGAAGAAGAGAATCTTAGATCTAGGAGAGAAAGAATAAAGGAGTCACAGGGTAGATACTGGAAATACTCATGAATTCCAAACACTGAAACCTCTCATGTTTTCTCCTTTCCAACAAATGAGCTAAAAATCATGTATTTCATTATTTCATTTTTGTGTTCACTGCCTCTCTCAATTTATCTCCCAAGCAATGGCTTTTACTACAATTATGAGCAGTCATCAAATAGAACACTACAGAAAATCTAGTTATTTTATTCTATACAGTTTCTTATCCAGGACAAATTAGATGGTTTTTTTACTGTTATTTTATTTCCAGAAGACCTGCAGTTTGAAAGAACAGCTTATAGAAGATATGGTATGGCACAAAAGATGGACGTTAGGATTCTGCAGGGTCCAAATGCTTAACCATTTGCTTAGTTCAAATCCTCTGAGCCTGATGTGGAAACTACTGTATTCCCAATTCCTAAGCAACATCATTTAGATTTTTTTTTTTTCTCCAGGAAATCTATTTTCTTTCAAACACACACACGTACATATGTTCGCTCGTGACTGCTGCCTCTGATCCTCCATCGTTCCAGTCCTCTGTGTTACACCCACCATGTTCTAGAGAGCACTCAAACTCTCTGTGGCCCATTAAAAGCTGAAGTCTGCAAACTGATCTGTGGGAGGCTGTTCATGCATAAGGACAAACATGCTCACTAGGAAAACTCTTGTTGAACCATTAACGCCAGACCAGTTCCATGCAGAAGTGTGTAATTAGTCTGGTTAACTAATACTGGAAGTTATTTGCCTGGCAGTTTGGGAGGTTTTGAAAGCCATAACAAAGTTATAAAGCATGAAAAGAAAAAGATGAAATGCTGTTTCAAATTATGAAATTCAGTCTTCTTGAGGGTGCATACAAGAGAATGGCAACCCATTAAGAAACAAGAACCAGCTGAGTTTAAACAAAACTCAAATCATGTGACTTTTCACTTAACAGTGGTGATTGCACAACTGTTGTTCTGTTGTATAAGTAGGCAGACTATGTTGCCTGCAAATAATCAAGTTAAAATCTTGAAGGTCCAGAGTTGTAAATATCCTCCCCATTTGGAGTCCGAAGATATTTTTGAAAGAAGCATGGATCTCATTATACTAAAAATATCTAAAGTGATTAGATTTTGTTACGGGTAACATCTTTGCCAAATCTCCCTCATAAACCTTATTTTGTTAATGTTAAACAAAAGCCAAAAATACCAATCGGATAAACATTTTTGCTTTCAGAAAGATGGGCACTAAGGTGAAAGCCTTTTTTTCCTGAATTAGGACAGTTTCATTTTTTGCAAGGATTTGCTGTTTTAAATTGTTAGAGACATTCAGTTATTTTATCTTTTTCCCTACAAAATGAACAAAACATGTACTGTCCAGCTTCATCTGACTCTTGTAAAGAGTAGCGTGAAAGAAAGCAAAGAAAGTTCAGTAGTCATAAGAAAACCTAGTGTTTTCATCTCCTTTGTCACAGTCCAGAAAGTTGCTCTAAGAACTAAATGGCTGCCTAACATTGCATTCAGGCTGCATTTAGATGCAGTCTTTACACAGTGCGACCTCAGTGCATTTACATTCAAATTAATGTGGAGAGAGCATAGCTGCATAGAAGTGCAAGAGACATTAAAAGAAGTAGTATTTTGATTTCCTAGATAAAACATCATGATTCTGACCCTGCATATCGCTAATATTCAAATAAATGAAAAAATCTTCCTGTAACAGCTGGCCTTATTCCATAGCTTTTTCTCCAGAACAATGCAAAAATCCTTAAATGGTCATACTAATCCTAGTGGTAAGGAAGTGCTTCACAATCTTTAACACTATTCTAGTGTGCCAAAGTGATATACCATCCCCGCTGCATGCAAATCTGAAGCAGAGAGGTGATATCTTACTCAGGCTTGAGTTCCCTTAACCTTATTCATACACATTAGACCACCTCACAACCTTTTTGACCAGCTGGAATCTGAAATAATCTACCTGTGCCTCTGTGCAGAGAAGCAATAATGCAGACTGCAGATGCTCTTGTAGGATGGTCCCAGCAGGCTCAGCAGCTACACTCTTCAGAACTGAGCTTCAACTCAGGCATTATCATGAAATCATTATTGACATCAGCTCAGAAAGTAATGAGCTAACCCTCACCAGGTTTTCCTTATCTCTGATTAAAATCAACAGCAACTGGATACCTAAATAGCTTTTAGAAGTGACACAGCCAGTGTGAAAATCAAAGAAGCCTGTGGGACAGCAAGAAATCATACAGCAGCATTCCCATTCCTCAATAATCTCTCTTCTCTAAACTGAGTAAAGTCAAAATTAAAATCCAGCTTGGATCAGCTTTCCACAGAACTTTGTCCAGAATCTGTACTCTTACTGATCTGGTCAGTGATCCCAGGTTTGCTGCTGAAAGCAGAATCCAGGCTTTTGAGCTTCAGGCTGAATGATTTGCACAGTTCCCCTAAATATACCCATAAATAGGGCTTTCAAATATCTGCAATAAGGCTCATATAAGGAGTAAAGCCCAGACTGACATAAATCTTAGAAAATGTGTTTGGTTCAGATGAGCCTAAAGAAGCTTAAACATTGAGCCAAATCTGCTTAATCTGGAAATGATGCTGGAAATCTTATAAAGTCAAGCTTTCTTGAAAGATTTGTAGTACTTCCTTATTTTCATATGGTCAGAAATTACTATAAGAAATATGTCTTTTCATGCTATTTCAGTATTTCAGCTTTATGTTTGAGCCAAAATCAAAGCTGCTTTAATTTTATTTTCAATAAGCTCTAACTAGCCTGTAAAAAGAGGGCTGCAATTAGATTTAGATTGACATGTCAAGATTTGTTCCATAATCCTGAATATAATACTTATATGGTTTTTGACCTTTTTTCTTACTAATCAACCATGTTTCCATTTTACCAGCGAAGTTTTTAACTTTGTATGGACTTAACTTGGCCATATCTTATCTTGGTATGGCCAAGGTAGTCCCCTCTTGTCAGGATAATATCCACAAATTTCAGACTCCCAACCTAGCAGGGGACTCCTGCTTACGTGCTTCCTCCCACAGTTAACCACGTCATTTAGCCATCTCCGAGGAGCCACCCTGGGGCTGCCTGAACCGCACACACAGCTCGAGCAGCAGAGCAGTCACTCTTCCCACAGAGGGAACCTCTCATTCAGCAGCGTGAGTGCCTTGTGACTTTGAAGTCATTACTCTCAAATGCAATTCTCCAGTGCCTATTGACTTCAGCAGGCCTTTTATCTGTCCCAGATGCCTGCTAATGAAAGGGGTTGCTGCTTCTGCTAAGTCTAAAAACTGAGTGGCAGCAGTGACTCTTGCCAATTCCGGATCTAACTCTAGGAAAGTTGCATTTTCCAACCCCACCAAAAGAAATGCTTGTCACATTATTCATACATGTGGCCTCTTACCATATGAGGAGGCAGGCTAAGAAAGGGAAAAGCCAACGTTAATATTTGCATAAACTAATCCAGGCCAGAGTCAGAACAAGCGAGACAGTATGTCCTTGAATCTTACAGCAGAGACCGAGGAATGGGAAAGCACCATGTAGCCAGCAGTCAAGGGTCTCCCAGGGTTGATTACTCATGAGCCTTAATGGATACTTTGAACCCCAAGTTCTGTGACCCTGGAATACAGTGCACAGACTATAGAGTAACAGTGATACAAAGATGCCTCAGCAGTGCCAGGATTCTGGCTGTATGCCCTACCAAACAATTAGGTGCTGGTAGTACTATGGTGTCATATATACACCTGACACTAGTCTTTTGCCGACAGGTCCTCCTGCCACTCTGTGGCCTGCTCCCTACCTGCGTCTCTTCTGCACCATGGCAGTGGGGTCAGGGGGCAACTGAAAACAGACTGTTCTCCCCTGTTCCTTCCCCAAGGACATGTCTCCCTCTCTGGAGCAGAGCAGAGCTTCCCTGCATGGAGGTGACAGATGTGGTGGTATAGAAAGGCTTCTCCTACAGTGTGATGCAATAAGATAGAGAATAAACCTCCCTGCTCTCACTGTCACTCCATGAGTATAGATTGTATTCAGATTCTTCTCAATTTCTTTCTCTAAAAATGCAAAGTGCAGGTAAAACAAAGGAATCTTCTGTCACATAGAAGTGTCCTAGTGTCTGGAATTTCTCCTTGTTAAGAATACATCTTTGTTAATAAAGGCCCGTATCAGAAGCATGTTGCCCACCTTAGCCTGAATAATCAAATATTGGAGGGAATACCTTGGAGAAAAACTGAGAAAGCGCATATGTTTCTTAAAAAAATGATCAAAAAGAAAACACTTTATCCAGAGAAACTACAGGGTATCCATAGGATAACTCTGAGGATTACAAATGTGATTTGAAACTAGAAGTGATAGAGCAATTATCCCTCAGGCCTAGAGGAAAATAAACTACTGCAGCTTGATTTGACAGAGGGAAAGGGCTCTAGAAGTAAATCCATGGCAGTGAAAATCTAGAATTTCCCAAGAGCCAAGATGCTGGCAGAGAGCATCACAAAATCCTACCGTCGGTGCCAAAGGAATATTCCAGTTAATGAAACAGCTTACAGAAATCTGCTAGATTTTGTAAAAGATGCTTTGGAAAAGTTTGTCCCCTCTAGCAATATTTCCAACCAAAAAAATCTTTACTGAGCAGGAGACTATTTTACAGTGGAAAGGCATTTACCCATCCCAGAGGACTCCTGGAGATAAATCCAGAAAAGGGTGCAAACAAGTGACTCAGAACCAGGGGGAGTTTGGTCTGGCAAAGCAAGAGCTAAAAGAATGTGATAGGGATGCTTCTTGTTCCAGAAAGGATGGACTTGAGCAGACCACAAACAGATGAGGAAAACATGGATAAAGTAAGTGAGGAAGAAGAAATTTAAATTTTAGGAAATCTTAGGAGAGGATTAACTCTTTCAGATGAAAAGGCAGGGGGAAGGGGTTTGTTTTTGTATTAATCCAATTCTCTAGCATAGCATGTCACTTGGCAACATAACATGGTGGCATAACATTTGGAGTGGCATTCATGAGTATAAAAGTTAGGAAGGGAAAGAGCTAGGTAAAAAAAGGCTGTTGGCACAAGAGCTTAATCTTGATGAAATAAAGTTTGGCAGCTTTGCTCAAAGCTTTCATTAATAAATGGCCATAAGCTGGGCAGTATTATGCTCTGGTCAGAAATAAGAAGGATTTTAACTATCATAGATACAAGGTTTTGAAGCAGCCTCCTCACAGGAGTAGTGGGACTCAGTCTTGATTTGAAAATCCATCTTGATGCACTTACGAATGCCATTATGATATGGATGCCTGACAGAGCCAGAGACTGGACATGACCTTGAAGGACCTTTCCAGCCCTTTTTCCTAGTTCCTCCAACAGCACTGTATCAGTCAGTTGATGACTATGATTGCTTTAGCACAGGGCTGCATTGCATTCTTCCCAACTCCCCAGACTGAAGCAATTTCATATTTGCCGGCTGAATAAAAAGCAAAATCATTTTTAGAGGAAATGCGCCAGACCTTCTTTCATGTTTGGACTGCAATATCTAAAGGCCTATCATCCAGCAGCCGGTGCGGCTTTGTTTGAAACCTTCAATAAAACAAACTTCAGCAACTTTTTGGAAAGGTTGCGTGGAAAGGAAGGGCCAAGTTTCAGATGTTACACTGTTTCCACAGCTAGATTTCAATTGCCTCTTTCTGCAAAGGTCAGGAATGTTTAGTTTCACCACTTTGCTCCTGCCCATCCCAGAAACTGGGATGACTTGTAAAATTTAGATCCATATACCCCTTTGGGCTCCAGCATTCCCCAGAAGGACTCTAGTGGAAGCTAAGTGCCTCATCAAGACCATGCATAAACAAACCTTGCTTTTCTAGAGTGTCTTTACCATGATCAGGCAGAGAATTTGTTTTCTTTTAGTTGGGTAGATTCTAAATATTTGATCTGTTCTTCTCTGCTAGCGCTCTGTTCTCATCAAAGAGTTAATGTAGAGCACCAGATTTCAGCTCCTAGCTGGGCCTTGTAGTTAATACTTCATGACACAAACTCTGGTCGGCCAAATATAATTCATTTACATTGTGGCTAAGTCAGTAGCCAGACTTTCTACCACAGTGACATGCAACAAAAAATAAACGGCATCCAGGCTTTCTGAGATATATATGAGCCAACAGGAAGAAGAGGTATGATAGCATCCTGCCAGCTGCTCACTAACCTTACTCTTGAGGGGTGAAAATTTCTCCTTTGCTTAACTATTTCCTAGGGCAAGCATTAACAACACACTCACTTCTCCCAACACAAAAGTTAGGTGTACCCAAAACAGTCTTAAGGACAAGGATTCAGAAGCAGTGTCCTCATCAGAGTGGACATTAAGGCAAGATGCCTATTTGGGCTCACGCTATTTTTTGTATATTCCCAGTACTGCACAACTGAGCTTGCTTTCTCTAGTCTTGTTCATGGTGAAGAACACAAAATTTTCTTCTGTGCTTTAAAGAGCTTACACATGAGAACAACTCAGTAAGTCTCTGATTGTGCGAACATGAACAAATGAGTAACTTCACTATAGCAAGCAGCTCCTGTGTCAGAGAGCTGCCAGACAACTGTTTTGAATACATAAGTAAGCCTCAGCTCAGAAGGATTGAAAAGCAATCAAAAGATACAAAACAGTGTTTTGCATAAAATCCATCAACTGGCCGTGACCATAATCCTTTTTTATGACCCAGAACACTTAACAGCTCTGCCCACACTACACATGCAGTTTGGGCCTAAGCCCATTCTCAGAGCTTGCCCGTCAAACAGCTCAGTCCTAAGACCCACCAGCCTCAGAGATTTACAGCCTGAGCACTTCTGCAGCTCAGGGTAGGCCATTTCCTCTTCCATGCATTTCAGGTGGATCAGACATAGATGGGACTGAATCTGCTGTAGCCCAGCCTACAGCACTCCCAAAGTCTGTTCTTCCTAAGACTGTCACTAGTGTTTTTAGCCAACGCTACTGTCAGGCCAATAGCCAATTATGCATGGAAGAAGGAAAAGGAGTTCTCTTTCCCTTTCTCTTGGTCCTGGAGGGCTTCAGGTCATCCCAAGCCAACTGGTATTTTGGTGGAACATCAGCAGTAGCTCGTCCTGCAAGATCAAAACCTCAGCCATTGGAGCTGCACATATAAGAAAAGTCCCCTTACGGCCTGAGATTGGATCTGCTGCATGAAGATGACCAGCATGTGATATGATGAAGCTCTAGTTTGTGTCTCTTCAGTATAACATTGGTTTTTATTCATCAGCATGAAAACACACACAGGACTTGTTTAGATTCTAATGCTGTTCTAAGCATGAAGAGAACTGGAGAGAAAATACTTACGAGCTTCCCCTTGGGATATAAGTCCATCATCTATTTCAGGAAAAAAGAGCAATTGAGTTTCCACCAAAAGCTGAAGAAAACACAAAACACTGTCTTTGCAAAAAATGGGATGTGATACGTCAATATTTTAAAGGGCTTTTTGCTGTTCAAAATGTTTTTATTATAGTAAATTCTTCTGTTCAAGAGGGGAATGGTGGAAAGGAAACCCACATAAGGATGTTCTTCATAATATCCCACTGATTTGAAAGGGTCAGATTTTCTCCCCTACAGGTTTGGTACTGGCATTAATTAGCCTCATTTCCAAGAAACATTGGACTCTTCTGTTCTTAAAACTCTCCAGTGGCAGCAATTCCACACACCCCAGGCAATTCAGTGCCTCGGTCTCCTTAGAACATCTTTGATAACATATTCCCTAAAATTTCCTTTCCTGTGATTTAAGTCTTTCACTACTATTCTTATTTACACTGCACATGGAGAACAGTTTAATCTTTTGAAGCTCACTTTTATGTATTTAAAGAACATTATGTCTCTTTCAGTTCTTCTCTCCATGTTTAACAAAACCCATTCTTTCAGTCATACACCAAAGGTCATGGTTGTTTTTAAAGCTTTGATCATTCTTGTTTTTCTCCTCCAGGGTTCCTCCAACTGCTCTTCACCTTTCTCAAGTGCATTGCCATTCCTGAAGTCCTGCCCACCAGGAAGCAAGCAGCCCAAGATATAGGAAATCTGAAGACAGGGAGCAACATGACAAATAAAACCTCAAAATGAAACTGTAATATCAGGAGGATGTTTGCTCACAGCACTTCTTATTCTAGTACAACTTCAAACCTCAGTATTATGAAGTTAAAGCTCAGGGTACTTATCTTATCTGAATATGTTTGCACATTCTTAGCATTGAGTCAAAGCTTCTTTAACTAGATTCCAGCTCTGTGAGTTAAAATTCTTTGAAGTCAACAGTAGAGGAGGCCTGGCTGAGTCAATCTTACTTTTGGAAGCAAGTCTGCCCCATTATCACTCCCCCTCCTCTCCACTTTTGCTGGTTTACAATTAGTCTTTCCTGATTTCTCTTTCCTCAGAAAAGTAGATGATGAAAGCAAGCATCACAGGTTTTCTTTGCTATTATGGGGTGAGGGGAAGCAAGAAGAGATGGACAGCGTCACATCAGGATTTATAAGCAAGTTTGATGAGACTGAGTGACAAAGAGATGAGACCCAAATAGAAAGGAACATGGAACAAACATAGGGCAAATGATGTGATCATCTGGTTTTTACTCACTTTTATGAGATTTAGACAATTCAGAAAAGCTAGAAGGTCAAAAACCACTATATATCTCTCTCTATCTCTAAAGCCAATATCACCAGATTTCAGAGAAGAAACAAAATGCTAAGGGACTCCACTTTGACCGCAAAATGGGTTTCCTGTCATTACTTCCTATTTGTTCTTCTTCTGAAAATAAACCGTTCTTCCTCCAAGGAAGCAGATGAAGATTAGGCAATGGAAAAAAAAACCTTGTTTAGGGATGAGGAAATTGTAGGCATCATTTCACAGTAGAGACTTATCTATTTACATGAGAAAGGTTGGTCAGATTGGATGACATTACCACATGGCTACTATCCTGCTCCACAGGCGTGTTGGAGAGCAACCCCTGTTACATTTAAGCATCACATCGATCATACTGAGCTCGCACCACAAAAGAGGAGGAAGAGGGGACAGAAAAACGTACTTTTCACATCAAGATCTGCTTTCCTTCTGCTAAAGCCATTCACGTCATTCACAAGCTTAGATCTGATTTTGTTTGTTTATGAACATGACCATTTTTTAACATGACTCTGACTGTTCAGTGCAGTGTATGTGTGCATACACACTCCTGGAGGAATGTTATTTACAGAGGAGGATTAGTGTAAACAGTTATGCAGGCTCTGGTGATCTAGTCATTCACCCTAACTAACCAAGCAGCCTAAACACATCCATCTCCATCAGCCTGAGTTGTCTGAGCTCCCTGTGCACCACTCCTTATTTCTAAGTTTCCATTCACTGTTTCCAAAACTTTGGTATATTGACTAGAACTGCAAAAACTGTTTTCAGTTATTTTTCCAAGTCAGGGTGAAACTTGCCTTCAAACTATTTAGTTGATTCACTTTTTTTTTTTTTTCTTCTCCGTGCCTGCACCCTGACCGCAGAAGTCGTTTCCAAGGTTTTCTCCTAAGCATGCTCAACGCCAGTTTTACTGGGCTCCTGTTCATAACCTCAAGCTGGGGTAGGTCACTCCAAGTGCTATACTTTTTCTCCCTGTGCCTCTGTTTGCTTAAGCTGCTGAACAAAAAGGCCAGCCTAGTTTAGTGACGGACTTTCTTTTTTTTATTTCCCCTTCAGCTTTTCGAAATGACATGTTGCGTTTCAGTTTTTTCTGAGGTAGCTGAAAGATAGGTCGGGGAAAGAGTTATGATTTGCTAGCCCTTGTGCCTGAGCTTGGCAGGCAGCAGTTTTGTAGAGCACCTTCCCTAACTTCCCCATATACCAGGGATTTATATTTTATATTAGGCAGTCAGCATACAATTGTATTGTGCAAGGAAAAATTAGATTCATTTGTGGAATAATGTGGATTATCTAATTAGGTCTTACAGAGCCTTATACACCGATATGGTAATGTTTCACATCCATTTGCACTTTCTTTTGCATAGGCAAAAGAAAATGGGTACCATGCAGCAGAAAATGAAGCCAATTATGTGTTATTTCTATGCATATTTATATCATATACATTAGAAAAATTTAATTGTCAATAATGAGATTCTGAACAATCACAGTAATAAAGAGGACTGGCTACTACAAAATATTTGATGGAAGTGAAAAGATTCATCAGCTCCAAATGAGATGCCATTTACATGAAAATGAAAGCAGCTGTAATTCCCACTAGAAAGTAACAGCTCTCACCTCTTCCTTTCTTCTACAGTATCATCATTACCATTTATGATTTTTACCTGTGCATCATACATACACAGGAAGCTCCATTATACTGTGTGTTGTTGAAACTCAGGTGAAAGAAAAACATTTCTTCACAGAGTGAATCATTCTAAGCACAATAATACAGTAAGACACATATGAAAACTCCCCCTGCACTGTATCCAGGGGAGCCTGCTCTGCTCTTTCCTCCTCCCAGAGAAAACAGCAGTTCAATCCCAACAGGCTAATCCAAGACCAGCCCAGTGGCAGCACCCAGGCAAGGCACAGCCTGCACCCCAGCAGCCTGAGGGGAACTCCTGTGGGAGTTCCCCACCCACTCCCTGGCACAGCAACAGCAAGGCAAAGCACCTCTGCACAGGGATAAAACATTGAATAAGGGGCTCCACAGCGATCCCTGCTGCTAGCTTTGCACAAAAAGGCTGCCCGTCACCCTGCCCACGCATCCTCCTGCAGCAGCTCCCCACGCAGCCCCCACACAGGGAGTCTGCCCGCTCCCAGGGGCACTCATGGCAAGGGCCATGGATCATCTGGATCTAGCTTATGTGTTTTGGTTAAGCTAAAGTTATGCTTTTCATGTAGGGATAATAAAGGGCTGTGTACCTGGGAGCATGAGGCCAGGGAAAGCCCTAGGGATAAGGATTTACCCGAGTCACCTTTACAGATTAGAGTAGTTGGGAAAGGGATTTTGGAAGAGGTGGGAGAAAAGATGTCCTTCAGATATACCTTTTAGGGAAGAAAGATCCACTTGGATTCATCTCTTAAGGTATTTTAAGTCACGGAGCCAAATGGAGCCTGTGATGTGAATGCTGAGGTGGAAGCTCTAAGGAGAGCAAGCCTTGTGAAGGCACCCTGGTGGGATTTCTCCCATACTACTCCTATATTTTGCCTTTCATCTTCCAAAATACAAGAATTTGAGGATTCTCTTTATTCCCCTCAGCAGCCTGCTGTGTATCAGATCTTTAACACATGCATAGTCATTTGAATGTGTCTCTGAAATATAAAATTTATAGCACATATGCAGGCCATCTGTGCATGCAGCATATTTCTGACAGAGAAATCACATGCAGAGATAAGACAGCCTTAGGTAAGAGTGCCTGTAGCTCACACTGGCCCTGAAATCACTTCAGCTGTGAAAAAGCTGCTAGAGGTCCTAGGACAGCACATCTTACAGGCAAGAAATGCACCTCCCGAAATTACAAACTTATTCAGCATTTACATTTTGTTGGGGAACTCCCAAGTACTTGATTCTGGGCCATTTGTGCAGCCAAGAGGATGTGGCATGAGCTTTGTCTGCATATAGGTCTAGGTTATTGCTTGGGTTTTTGTTTTTCTCAGGCTACCCTGGCTTGTTGATGCTCTTTCTCTACAAATTGCAGCACCCTTGAAAATGTTCTAAATTAGGAGAACTCTCCAGATTTAAATATAACTTTACTTATGATTTATACAAAATGTAATTAAATGAAAAGTGGAACCCTACAGATAAATACAAGCCAAAAAACTGTTGCTATAAACATGCTGTGGGCTTTCTGCCTGCTAGTCTCTCGAGCCAAGTTGCTTTATTTGCACACTGGGATTCTTAAACCCAGATGTACATTAAAGATGCACATCCAACAGTCTTCACAGGGTGAAGTTTGCTGATGATACAGAACTGGGAGGAATGTCTGATACACCAGAAGGCTGTGCTGCCATTCAGCGAGACCTGGACAGGCTGGAGAGCTGGGCCGAAGGGAACCTCATGGAATTCAACAAAAGCAAGTATAAGGTCCTGCCCCTGGGGAGGAACAACCCCATGCACCAGTACAGGTTGGGGGCTGACCTGCTGGAAAGCAGCTCTGCTGAGAGGGACCTGGGAGCGCTGGTGACCATGAGCCAGCAATGTGCCCTTGTGGCCAAGGCCACCAACGGTACCTGGGGTGCATTCAAAGGCCAGCAGGTCGAGGGAGGTTATCCTCCCCCTCTACTCTGCCCTAGTGAGGCCACATCTGGAGTACTGCGTCCAGGTCTGGGCTCCCCAGTTCAAGAAGGACAGGGAACTGCTGGAGAGAGTCCAGCAGAGGGCTATGAAGGTGATCAGGGGATAGGAGCATCTCTCTTATGGGGAAAGGCTGAGAGACCTGGGTTTGTTCAGCCTGCAGAAGAGAAGACTGAGGGGGCATCTTATCAATGGTTATAAATATCTAAGGGTGGGTTTCAAGAGGATGGGGCCAGACTCTTTTCAGTGGTGCCCAACGACAGGACAAGGGGCAATGGGCACAAATTGGAACACAGGAAGTTCCACCTGAATATGAGGAAAAATGGAAAAACTTCTTTACTTTGAGGGTGAGAGAGCACTGGAACAGGCTGCCCAGAGAGATTGTGGAGTCTCTTTCTCTGGAAATATTCAAAACCTGCCTGGACACAGACCTGAACACAGACCTGTGCACCCTGCTGTAGGTGTGCCTGCTCAAGCAGAGGGGCTGGACGAGATGATCTCCAGATGTCCCTTCCAACCCCTGCCGTTCTGTGATTCTGTGAACTGTGGATCCCTGTGGTATCAAACAGTGATCCTTAAAGAGAAGTTTATCTTTATCTGTACATTTGGAAAGGACAAATTCAACTATTGTGCTATGCTGCCCTCCCTGCCCCAACACCAATTAATTCTTAGTGCTGGATGAGCCATGGCAGAAATCTGCTTTTTGATTCACCGTAACCATGGATGGTTATCTGAATTCCCTCTCTACCCAATAAGGAGATCCTCACTGCCTACCCGAAGTAGTTTGCAAGTTCAATATAATAGATCACTCTTTTAAAGTACTTGTTTCTCTGCTGACTGTAACACAGACAGACATTCCACTTAGGCTAAATACCTAACTTTTAGACAACAAACTGAGGTTAATCCTATCTTGTGTGCCAAATATCTGCAGTTCAGGGTTTAAGCATTTGTTGAGAACCTATTTGGGACTCAGGAGAGATGCACAGCCTGTGCAAGATACACAGCTGGTGTAAACCAGATGAACATGCAAAGGCATGAATGAGCAAACCTAGAACAAATTCCAAAGAATCTTACCAAATTTTGCAAAAATATCCATGAACATGTTTGGGAAATTAAAAAAATTGTGGAGATGCAACAATTTTTTAATGATTACAATGATTGTGCTTACCTTATTTTTTCTACCTTCCTGTAAGCTTTATGTGACTTTATAAGGGGAATGAGCTAAAACCTTATTCTGAGCTGAAAAAGAAGGAAACAGAGGCATTTGGAACTCCTGAAATTCAATGGGACAACCCCTTTTGCAGCTTCTCTTCCTGATCTTCCCCAATAAGTACCAGGACAACCATGTAGACAGACAGATGGGTTTTAGGAACACGGACAGATCAGGTGGAGTCAGATGAGACAGGATCTAGGAAGTATTTGTAGGCTTCATCATTTAAAGACCAACCACTGATTCAAAACGGTATTCTGTAGAAACCAATGCTAGAGATGATCTGAGGTCAGTCTTTAAGTCGCAGGAGTCAGGCAGTTCAGTCTGCATAAAAGCCTTGCCAAGACCTGGCTGAAAGTGGTATGCAAATAGCATAAAGCTGCGGTGCCCCAAATCTGCAAAAAAAACCCCAAATCTATAAAGAATTTTCTTTTCTTATATGTTTTACTCTTGGTCTCAGTGTTCTGAGTAGAGCACAAATGAAAATTCTGCAAGTGTTGCTAGTCTACAGTTACAGAACAGTGAATTTTATAGATGGTCCACAGAGGCAGCTTTGTGATGAAAACCAAATACCACCCTGTCTCCTTAGGCTACCTCTAGAGTACACAGGGGCGCTACATCCACAACTGAAGGTGCAGAAAGATTTTGGTCCTAAACATTATTTTTGTTGTGAATTGGTCTTGTTTAGTTTCTGCCCACAGCTGGTTATGCTCACTTATTTTGAGGAACTTGTAGGAAAATCCCTTCAACCATTTTTCAGTTAGAAAAAACACAATTATTGCCACATCCTTTCCCCGCACAAATACCTCGTAAACAGCTGGAACTTTTAAGCACAGATCTTGGCCAGGCCTTGTCAGGGGTGTTTGGAGATATTAGACATGGCTACAGTGAGTCAGTGTTGCTTTGCCCAAGTATTTTAAAAAAAAAAACACCCCCCCCCCAAAAAAAAAAAAAAATGATACAAGATTGCCTTAAGTCACTAGACTTTTTTTTCTTTTACCTTCTGAAATTTTGGGATTCACATGTTCAAGACTTTCTCTACAGCTAGGATGCCTAAAATCAAGGAAGAAAAAAGATGTTCATGTTCAAATACCATACTCCAATAGTTGGGGCTGTAAGGCAAAACTCAAATAGTCAATGTGCGATAAATCATGAGAGGTGGGAAATTTGATGAATTCAGTTGGTAGAAGAAAAAGCAAGTTAAATGATGAACTTTAGAACACCATTCATGCCACATGTCCAGAAGCTTGACTGCTTATTCAGTGGTTCTGCCACACAGTCCATACTTAAAACCTATAAAGGACAGAGGGAAGAGTTACAGGAAATCCTTCTGCAAGAAAAACAGTGCAGGGTTTGTATCTGGCTAGGACAAGGACACTTGGCAACACCATAAAGGGTCCCTCAACTAGCAAGGGAAAAAATGCAGTAATAATTATGTTGACACAGTTGCAGTGTGGAGAGGCTTCTAGCACAAATGACATTTTCATAGCCATGCCGATAAACGCTTTTTCAGATAACAAGAACACTTTTTTCTTCTTTTGCTAGTCATAAATTAAATAGGTTTCTTACTGTCTTCCCTTCTAATTAGTGATTTAGGAGGAAAATGCTTTGAGAGGGTTTAAAATTTCCATTTGCAGTGGTTGAGCTGGAATAAGGATTTCTTCTCTGAAGTTGTTTGAATGGGGGGACCTATAGTAAAGGAAAAGGACTTTCAAGGGATGATGAAGCTCTTTGCCAATGTACCTTGAATTTAACGTGTAGTTTTGGCCAAAGTTGTCAGGGAAAAAGCTTTGAAAAGATCGAAATATTGTTATGTGATGTTTTCACCCTGATTTGCTTTGTTTTCCAAATTACATTTTCTATATCTTCTGGTTTGAAAATGAATATATATTGACTCAAAAGCAACGCTTTAAGTTGATTTTTTTTTTTGCATTCAAAAGATTAAATGACAAAGAAACAAAAAGATAGATGTCCAAGAGAACGGTTATAGATTGATGTAAAGTGAATTTTCTTGAGCTGGTGGGAACTAAAACGAAAGATTATTTATTTTTCTCATCTTTCTCTTCCTTTGAGCTTTGATTGAAAAAACATAAGATGACTTTTTTTCTCTCCTTTCTTCAGTTATGCTATACCTAGAAAATAATTCCACCCCATCTTTTATATCTCCGCTGATTGCAGCCTGATTTACGCTTTCTTCTGGAAAGCACATGTTTAGGACGTTGTGATTTAGGAGCACGGAGATCCTCATTATTTCCCACTGAGAAATTGTCAGTGCTCCCTGCCTGCTCAGAGCCCTGCCTGCTGCCAGCAGGCCCCGGGTAAGGGAACAGCCTTTTAACCCAGAGCTGGCAATGGCAAGCAACCCACAAAATGTCCCTTACCTGTTAGAAAGGGAAGGTAACCTTGTGCTTGCACACAGTGCAGTAGACATGGTGAGGGAAGAGGATGGAGGCTGCTAAGCCATTTCAGCCTGAGGCGGTGGATCCATGTTTCCACTCTGAATATATGAAAGGAGGACTGCAAATATCAAGGTGGGGATTTTTCTGCAGACAGCTTTCAGCATTCCTGTCAGGCCAGGCCAGCGGCTGCAGGTGGCAGCAGGATCAGGGTCAGAGGCAGCCAGCATGGCCACAGGGCCGGCAGGCCCGCGTCAGAGAGCGGCACCCCACAGCATGGCTGGGGCATGGACTGAGGGCCCCGGGCTGGAATGGGGTCGGGGGCGCTGGTCAGGGCTGTTGGTGCCCTCAGGGCCTCAGCCCACAAGCTGGGCACCAAACCCCACAGAGGCCTGGGACCCAGAGCAGGGTAATGGCCGTGGGGTGTCAGGGGACAGAGCCAGGATGGGGTCGCCGGGCACCGAGCAGGGGAGCCAGCCACCCACAGGGCGGCCGGGGGCTCTCAGGAACCCGGGGCTGGGCGGGGGTGGGTGCTGCTGGCGGGGTGGGTGCTGCTGGCGGGGTGGGTGCTGCTGGCGGGGATGCCAGAGCCGTGGGCCAGGCCAGTCCCTCAGCGGGAGCGGTAGGGCCAGGGCGCCGGGTGCCCAGCGCAGGGCTCCAGCCGGTTTGTGTTGCTGGACAGGAGCTGAGCAGGATAACGTGGCCGAAGGGGCAGGGGCCTCACTGGGCAGGGACTGTCCTGCGATTCCTGAGCAGGGCCAGCCCAGGGAGAGCACCTGAGAGCCCACAGCATCGGGGAAGCTCACGGTGGCACGGCAGGTCCAAGGTCCATCCAGGCCGGTGTGCAGGACCAAATCTAAAAGAACAAAGCAGCATACAACCCAACATAACCCCAATAACACTAGAGACAACCCCACACACAGCCAAAAAAGGGCTTAGTAACCCCCCCATCTGGGCTTAAATACAGCCTTGCCATGGCTGTGGTCAGGTGGGGCCTGTCAGGGTCGTTAGGGCTCTCCTGGCCCTGACAGGGTTTTTCTGTGAACAGCTGTGATATGAGTGTGAATGTCTCAGGATTTGGAGTTTTTCCATAGCACCCCAGCTTCCACACCTGACAAGTAGCATGAGAACTTGAGCCACTGTTACCACGAATTTGCACTTCCCCAACCTGTGTGCATCTGGAAGAAAAATCAAATGTGCTGTCTGAGTGCATCTGAAATACGGAGTTACCAAAATAGAAAGTAAGCAGTCTTTTGTTTTTAAGACAGCCTTATAATTTTTGGAAGCTTCAGTTTGGCAATATTTGCAGTACATTAAATTAATCTGCTTTTTTTCCTTACTTTTGTTTTTCTTTTGCAATAATCCCATATCTGAAACACAGTGCTCTACTAAGTGCCAGAGATTGACACTCTTGGGGAATCTAAAAAAATAATGTATGAAATCTGCATGTCTGTGATTTCGTTTAAGTTGTGGGATAGGTAGGTTTTCAGTATAAAATATTACATCAGCCTTTCCCACTCATGTTGGAGCTGAGAAATATTGGTTTGATCTTTCACTTTGATTTTGTTAGTAAGACTGTTGCACAGCATTTATTTAGTAAGTTTTAATTTGCTTATTTATGTTCTTCTTTAAAACTGTTTGCAATGCACTGACAAAGATCCCTTTTTATGTATCTATACAACACCTAGCTTAAGACTGTTTTCCCTGAAAAGCCTTGCAATCATCAGACCCTTCATGAAGTTAATAGAGAATAGGCAAGTTCACAGGTGAAGACCTAAAGTCTTAACTGTTCCTAGGTAGTCTAGCCACTTTGCTTCTTCTACTAAACAAACCCTACATAAGTGAGGAAAGGGTTAACAAGCTCATTAAAAGGATAATTGGCCTCAGTCAGTGATACCAGAGGCAAGTGTTAGGGTTTTCGCTTTTTGGTTTGCCAGTAGAGGACAAGGCGTAGCTTAAAAGGGAGTAGGAGAGTTGCCTGGTGGTTTGTGGTGAGAAGACTTACTGCCTAAGTCCAAAAAAAACTATTTTATGGCATGCTCTTCCCTAGAGGCTAAAATGATGATTATGTATTTGGCTAGCTGCACTTGGCTGTGGCTTGTTTTAGCCTATACTTTGTAGAAGCATGTCTGTATGTTTTGTGCTGAGTTTTTAGTAGCTTGGATGTGTGGAATGGCCTTTAGTCTAGAAGGTACTGCTGGCTGAGAGGATGGGCTGAACGAAAAGGTTTTTCTGCTTCAGTATGGAATATTGAGACAGGCCTTGGCTGTACTCTCCTGCAGAAGCAGTTGTGCTGTCATTAAGCTGACTTTTTTGCCTTTCTAGGAGGAGAGAAAGGATTAAAAGGAAGAAGGAGTGGAAAGTAGCATAATGATGTTAACTCTGGACTGCTGTGATTTGGCAGGGGGGCTAAATATGGACAGTCTCACAGGTGAAGATTAAAGATCAAAAATAAAGTGAGGTTGCAATGAGAGGTATCTTAAATTGCTTATGTGTATTCAAAACACCTCTTTTCAAGTTGAACTGTATTGGCTGTATATGTCTTCAGGGTGTACAGAAACAAAATCTAGAGGAACAAATATACTGGTTAAGCTGTGATGAGTGTGTCAGGGCCCTGAGTCCACCACTAGGTCTTAATAGCCCTCACCTGGGACCCCTACCAACACTCTGCCCAGGGTCCAGAAAACCAATTTAAGCTCAGGCCTGGACTGTCATGTCTTCCAGAGCTATGTTATAGGTCTGTGTGGCTCTAGCCCATCCTCTGGCCCTACCTCTTCAATGGACTTTGGACATATGGAGGTAGGTTGGTCATCTCCTGGCAGGACTCTCGGTGTGTATGTCCATAGTTTGTCTCTAGTCCTGTCTTTGGCTCTGTTTCTTGTGTGGACTTTGCATGTATGCTGTAGCCTTGTTTCCAGATCTGTCTCTGGCCCCATTTCCTTTTGCTCCTGACTGTGCTCTGTGGAGTAACGGACCCTTGTTAGGGTCCGTTTCCTTGCAAAGGAAATGTATGCTTTGTAGATGTATGCAGGGGCAGAAGCACCTGTCTAAGGTGTTATGTTTAGAAGCTATATAAGCTTTACAGTGTCCATCATGGTGATGTAATGGTGCATTTAATGTGGCTACTGCTCATGCAAAACAACTTCTAAGACTTCATTTTTCTTCCCTGGAGACTTGAGGAAGCTGGTTTTATATGCTGTTCCTTTCTGCCTGTATTCTTCTTTTTCATTCCTTCCACATAACATGAGACAGTAGGTGGGAATATGCAGCCAGATAATAGTAATTTATTACAGGTCTGTCAGAGTTGTTCAAAAGTCTCTCCAACTAGTACTATAAATTGATCATTTCTGTCCTTTTCTTGCCTTTAGTGATCTGAGAATACTATTGAAGGGAGGCAATGCCATGTCTAAATTTCCTGCAAACATTTAAGTAGCATGTACTGAAAGATGCCATATGGAGAAGTATTTTCCTCTTACTGGATAAGATTGGATTAATCAGGCACGTCTAGGTGATAAATACTGGTGTAAGTTTTTGCATTCTGTCTTCCTCAAAGTGAGTCTCCTTATCGCCTTTGTCTCTGCTCACCATACAGATTTTTGTTTATGTTAGGAGTCTGTGGTCCTCTTTCCTCCCCACTTTAGGAATATGCAGTAGAAATTTTGCTCCTCCTTATTTTTGCTTTCTGTGCCTGCTACTTCCTATGTTTGATTGTCTCAGATGAAATGAGTTGGGAGCATCAATTAGCTGCTAACCTTTCTAGAATTATGATCCTGACAAATTCTCATTCTGGTACTTTCCCAGGTATATTGGGGTATTGTTTATAACCAAACGGGGCAGGGGGGAAGGGATTAAAAGCTGGTAGCTGATGTTATATATATTTATTCTAGGTTTGGGCAGAGGGAATCCTGTGCTAACTTTAATTTTTTGGTCAGTCATGACTCAGTAGTGTTACAGGGTAAAGGGAAGTATGCAAGTTGTACTGTACCAAAGTGTAGTATGAGGAATTAATTTATTATTCCTCACTTCAAAAGAAATCCTCTCCTCTGGCAAAGAAATGAGGTGGCTACAAATGGATACGAGCTTTCACTAGGATCAAAATACATATTTCTCATGGTAGAAACTTAGAACTTTCAGACCTGCCTGTTTGCCTTTCTTGATTAAAACCATGTGAAGGTGTATCTGGAGTCAGAATCTGGTACCAAGTTTACGTGTGCTTGCTAGATGCGTGAAGGTATTTATGCCTTTCTCGTAACCTGTGTAGGTGCAGAATGTAAATCACCAAGTTCTAGTTACTCTCAATTAGTCAAGAGTTTTGCCAGAACTGGTTGTGCTGAATCATATTTCATCAGGTAGGTGGTTCTACTGCTGTTGGTACGTGTAAAATGAAGTACAATGCACCGTGCATTAGTGCATCTGAATGTGACTCAGTGGTGAGTATCTTGTCCTCTAAAGCCATAACACTATTACTAATAAATAAAAAAAACTAACAGTGAACTTCTTTTAAAGAACATCTTTCTACAGCCTGCATTGTTGTCTTTCTGCTGACCTTAAACACAGTGGATTAATCCACCACATAAAATGACTGCTTCCCTTAGGCATGAATTTGCAAATGGTTTCAGAGCAGAATAGTCCATTAGCTTCCAGCTGCACCATTTTTTGCTTATGACCAACTCCCTGGTTTTGTGTCAAAACTCTTTCTCACTATTTAATTGCACTTCACCTTTTTGGGCATTCTGAAGAGATGGCAGAAGGCATAGCAGTCTGTCTGCTTTCTCTTGGTAGTCCATCATCAAATACATTCAGGTTATCACTGTTGTATTTGTTCTCAGAAATTATCACCTGTCACCTTTTAAATTATGACCTTTCAAGATAGCATTGTGCTGTTGGAAATGTTCCCAGCTATAGCAGTAGCAGAGTGAATGCTTACAACTTTGGATTCCATATTTTTACAGTTCCCCATTGGATAAAATTCACTCTTCTATTGGATGTCACTTAAAAGTATACATGCAATAAAGTAAGATGCAGATGGAACCCTAATAAAAGGCTCTTTAATAGCCTTCTGCAAAGTGCTTAATTATTTGTAATGGAGACACACGTAGTGTAATTGGGAAGGAAGCACTGAGCTTTGAGCCTCAGATAGAAGCAGAAGCTCCCAGTCCAATTATTCTGCTTATGTTTGGAATGGAAAGGAAATACAGCATTTATAATCAGTTCCATTTTGAATGTGAAAACATGAGAGTATGGGCTGGTTTTTGCAAATGTAGATGGCTTTCATGAGGACTGAACTCTCTGTTAAAGAAAACCTAGCCCTGAAGCCCATGAAGAAGAGATGCAGAACATTCCCTTCCCACCCAAAGCTGTTTTGTAATTATTTAACAATATGGCTTTGCTCATTCTCGTGGAGTTTAAGTGAACTTGAGGTAACCCAACACCAAAGTTGAACAGTTAACTTCCAGAAGTCACTCTCTGTCTTTTAGAACATCAGCTTTCACTGGAAGCCAGTAGGATAGGCCTTTAAGTGTTGCAGGCAGAACTCTTGAAAGAGTCTGCAGAGCAAGCATCTGTGAGCCGTGTGTTTCTTTCCATCTCTTCCTAGGTACTATTTTACAAGGCAGCTGAATGTAAAGCAGATATGTTTTCTTATTTCAAAATCTTGGTGTCCTGAGCCCTGGACTGAGTGGGTCGTGTGGTGAGATATGTATCGCAACACTCAGTCAACAGTGAACTTCAGAGAGGAAAATCAAGTGCTGTGTACTGCACACCTGGGTTCATTTTTCTAGAGTCTTTTTCTCTGACAGAAGCAGGGGGGGTTTCTGCTTTGCTGTAGTCTCAGTGGGGAAACAGCCTGAGGATGTGCTTTCCCCAAAGCATAAATATCTCCTTTCTGGTCTTTCTATTAGACCCAAACCATCAGTGCCACAGCAGTTGCCAATCTGTCTTTCACATTCATGTTGTGATGAGTCTTTAGCTCTGAGTGATGTTTGTTTTCAGTTCAAAGAGTGATGCTCACTGCTGTGAGGATTACTACTGTGAGTGCTAAGCACTGAAAATAGTAATGGAAATATTTCAGGGGAGGGCAGGATCCTCATACAACTTTTACAACATTACAAAGTAGATACAAAATGTTCTTGCCCGGTTGCATTCTGCATAAGTGTTAAATGACGGCATGTATGCGAGGTGACAGACTACAGCATCTGTGCTGTAAATGCACTGAAAGTAAATGTTCTCTTGCATTGTAACAGTTACTGAGACTGCAAAGAGTAAAATGAATATTCCTGGATGTGTAGTGTTCTGTAAATAGACATAACCAAAAGAGAAATTGTTCTATTACCTTGGGCATTGAATAGTAATAGAAGACAGGCAATTGAAAATCTGTCTCAAAAAGAGAGAACTGGCTTTGGATATTCCTTTTATATCTCATGCCGTACCTTGCACCCAAGCAAAGAGAGCAACTGAAGACTGGGACTGCTTAAAAAACCCCAAACACGCACAACAACAACAACAACAAAAGGAGGAAATTGATGTTAGTGATCTAATTTGGTTTGGACAGTACAAATTGGAGAATACTTCTTTGGTAACACACTGGTTGTGGCTTTGAGTCCCTGATGCTGTGTGTGTTAAATTGCAGCAGCTGAAAATTCTTGTTGCATCTAGCCATTACATTTCTATAGCTACAGTAACATGTGTCTGCTTCCTCACTGGATCCTTTATATACTAGGGATGAGGTCTGGAGTGAGAGATCCCTCTGAATCCCATTCTACCCAGCAGAGGGTTATTAATGAAAACAGGATTTTCTCTGTGACGCTGCCATTTTGGAGGAAGCACTAACTTTGCAAGGAAGGCTCCTCCTCAATTTCTTTCAAGATCTGCAGTCCAGAAGCATGTCCTGGAACAAGTACAGGTGATTACCTCCTTCAGAAAGAAATTGCTCTTGTGTTCTTATAGTTACAGGAGGATATGACCATGCTTTGTGTAGTTAGAAAACTTGCTCATGATGAGGCGAGTTCAAAACTGTGTCTTTCTCCAAGGAGGATGTCCTTATCATTTGTCTTTAGGCTCTTGAGTGGTCTTTGCAACTGCTCTTAGAATAGAATAGACTATTTCAGTTGGAAGGGACCTACAACAATCATCTAGTCCCACTGCCTGACCACTTCAGGGCTGACCAAAAGTTAAAGTATGTTGTTAAGGGCATTGTCCAAATGCCTCTTAAACACTGACAGGCTTGGGGCATTGACTACCTCTCTAGGAAGCCTGTTCCAATGTTTGACCACCCTCTTGGTACAGAAATGCTTCCTAATGTCTGGTCTAAACCTCCCAGGTGCAGCTTTGAACCGTTCCCACACGTCCTATCGCTGGATACCAGGAAGAAGAGATCAGCACCTCCGTCTCCATGTCCCCACCTCAGGAAGCTGTAGCGAGCAATGACGTCACTTCTCAGCCTCCTTTTCTCCGAACTAGACAAGCCCAAAGTCCTTAGCAGCTCCTCAGAGGACATGCCTTCCAGCTCTTTCACCAGCTTTGTTGCCCTCCTCTGGATGCATTCAAGGACCTTCACATCCTTCTTAAATTGTGGGGCCCAGAACTGCACACAGTATTCAAGGTGAGGCTGCACCAATGCTGAATACAGCGGGATAATCCATCTTTTGACTGGCTGGTTATAGGAGCTGTGCTGACTTGAGGTCATGTGGGAGGAGAGGGAGTGAGGGAGTGTCACTGAGAGCATCTTTGATTCCTGCTCAAACAAAGTCTATCTAATATTTATCACAGAATTCCTTCATAAACTATAAAGAGTTCTTGGTCCTATCTCATTGTTCTAGATCCCATGCTGGAACTTTCTTGAGGATCCTTTTGGGGTGTGTATTGTTTTAATTTCAACCTCCATGCATTTTTCTTGGGAGAATTGAGCACCAGTCACATTAGAGTATCATTTTCCTTGTGAACTAAAAATTTGGCTCCTGTTCATTGTGGCTGCATTATCTTACCTTGCATCTACTTAGAATTATATACACCAAAAGCAAGATTGAGTCTAATATAGCTCTGTTAAAGTAGATGAATATTGATTATAACTAACATGGGACCAAGTAAATATTTTTCTTAATTCATGCTGAGCTTGGGTATAGTGGCTTGTCTGTATTCTTTATATAGAACATGTGCTTAGTAGATAAAATTAGGATATTGCTGTCATCCTCCCTGGAAAGAAGAGGATGTTTTAGAATGTCTGTTTTTTAATAAAACAGAGAAATAAAGGTTATTAATGGGGCTAATAGAACCAGCTGTATATAAGGAGGCCTGAAGTTTCTGGCTCTTCATTTATATTCCTAGAAATCAGTGCCTTCCATCCAAAATGTTAGAGACTAGCTACCTGTCTAGCTTATTGCCAGCAGACTACTTCACTGTTTTCACACAATGACATTAACAGAGGAAAAGGCCTTGTCCCCGTGTTTTGTTGTTTGGTTTTTTTGGGTGGTTTTGGTTTGGTTTGGGTTTTTTTGGTGGCGTTGTTTTGTTTTGTTTGCTTTAAATCAGCTTTTGTTGAGCTTTAGTTGCCTTGTCAGAGTTCAAAGGAGATAACCCCAATGTTTGTGAAGCTGTTCTTCATTCACGTGCTCCTGAATGTAACAAGCAATGCCTGGTTCTTACAAAGCTTGCAAAAACTGTCTTGAATTCTGGCATTTCCTAACTCTAGACTTCTTGACTTTCTAGTTGATAGTACTGTGACACCTTGTCCACCTGTGATATTTGCACAATGCCCAGTATTTACAAGTCATGATTTTTTTACTATAATTGCACTTCAGAGTACTCTGTTTAAATTTGAAAATGCAGCCTGTTTTGGTGTGTCCATTTCTGCTTATTTTAATAGATAGATTTGAACTATCAAAGCTGATAAAATCTTCAGCACATTTAGTCAACTATTTTTGTTGCAGTGACTAGGTTTTCTTGATTTTGAACGTAATCTGTTCTTGTTATCATGGAGGGAGGCGGGTGGCAGCAGCAGGAGCAAAGGTATTTTAACCTGGCAGCAGTGGCAGAAACCACAACTTTAATACATTCATTTAAAATGACCTTACTAAGCAGAATATGATGTAGACTAGAGCCATAGATGTGATAAGAAGCTAGACTGGCTATAGGATCTTATATGAAAAGGTGCACACGGCTCACTTGTGTGCCTTGGAAAATCCTTTCTTTTATTACCAAGAGGTGCGTGTGTGTGGTGTTTCATAACTCTTTCCAGGAGCACAGTGTGTTCTTCTGGGACCTGTATTGCTAATGCAGTGTGTTGGAGGCCTGTTATTTTGAATGATATTTACTTGGTTTCTTTCATTATGTTGGTGGCAATTTTGGCACAACAAAGCCCATATGCAACTGAATTTTTTTTTTAAATATAATCATGAGAAGGTGGAAACAGTTGTTTTTCAGGCTGTGGTTTCTCATTCTCATCCAAGTGCCGTGCTTGCCCATGCTGTCCTCAGAGGAATGCTCTAAGACTCAATGCTGCTGGATGGAATGCAGGAGGGTTCAGCCACATGCTGGCTTCCCTGCCTGTGAAAAATGCTGAGGATAGGTTTGCTATCATCTCTCCCTGTTGAGAAGTTCCTGCTGCTACAGAGTTAGGGATACATGTATGCTGGTAGAATAATTCCAGGTAAGAGTGTTTGCACATGTGCATGAGGCAAGGAAAAGCCTAAACTAATCTTCCAGCTGAAGATCTCTGTTTTGAGGCTTATTTATTTATTTAATAGCAGCTGAAAGACAGATGCTGGCAGCAAATCCACTCAGTTCTTTATAGGTATACTAATAACAAGCTGCTTTCCACTAAAACTAAAAGCCAAACTGCCAGGAGGCAGTAGGGTGATGATCAGTCACTGGTCTTAAAAGAATTCTTGCAAATATGCTTGTTCATGTGAGATGAACTTTTGTAATTTGCCTGCCCAGAAGAACTAAATAAACTTCTCAACTCAGAATTTCAGAGAATCTTTTAAGGTTTATCCAGAAAAAATCAGTAATGTCTAATCACTCCGTGTCCCAGCTCTCTAGCGTGACACATTTTCTTAATTTTTTTTCTTCCTCTGCTTTGTCTCCTTTCCCCATGGCACATCTATATCCTCCCACAGCTGTGTGCATGAATGACTATGTGCAGCTGCGAGCTTACCTTCTGCGTGTGATTCACAGAGCTGTCACACAACTTACTCAAGAAGAACTGTTTAGCTGAGGGAGTGTTTGTCAGCATTTGTCAGGAACTCACCCTCATGTCTCAGAGAACACAGCACCTCACCCAAGATGGCTTGGTGGAAATATGAAGGATAAGTGCAGTCATTGAGATAATTATTTGCAGGTTGCTTATGTTTTCCAGCTGTATGATTTGAGGGGTTTGTGTAGGATTGTGCCTTAGCACAGTGTCGTGGTTTAGCCCCAGTCAGCAGCTAAACACCACCCAGCTGCTCACTCACTCCCCCCACCCCAGTGGGATGGGGGAGAGAATCGGAAGAGCAAAAGTAAGAAAACTTGTGGGTTGAGATAAGAACAGTTTAATAATTGAAATAAAATAGTAATAGTGATAGTAATAATAGTAATATAATGAAAAGGAAAATAACAAGGGAGAAAAAGAGAGTTGAAACCTCGGGAGGAGGGAAAAGACCAAACAACAAGTGATACAACTGCTCACCACCTGCTGATTGACGCCACCAGTCCCCAAGTCACAATCACTTCTTCCCCCGGCCAACCCCCCCCCCCAGTTTATATACTGAGCATGGCGTCATATGGTATGGAATATCCCTTTGGCCAGTTTGGATCAGCTGTCCTGGCTGTGCCCCCTCCCCTCCCAGCTTCTTGTGCACCTGGCAGAGCATGGGAAGCTGGAAAGTCCTTGACTAGTGTAAGCACTACCTAGCAACAACTAGAACATCAGTGTGTTATCAACATTATTCTCATATTAAATCCAAAACACAGCACTATACCAGCTACAGTGAAGAAAATTAACTGTATCCCAGCCAAAACCATGACACACAGTTAGGGAGGTTTTTTAAATACTGTTGACCCAGAATCAATACAAGTTCCCCAACCCTGTTGATTCTGAAACTGTTTTATAACTAATTACATTAATCACCATTAAGTTTCAGGTAGCTTAGATCTGCATCTTTCATGTATGTAAATATGAATGTGGACTGGAGATGCTTTGGTTTCAATGGCTTCTCATTTGTAAGTAGAAAGATCATTAATGTTTTAATCAATTTTATCCTCAGGTCTGAATAAATTCTATTTTTTCAGTCAAAAGGTCTGGTTCAACTGAATGGCCATATTTTCCAGTGATCTCTGCTTGGGAGCTTTCTTGTGATGTTCTTTGGGTTTTTTTGCCAGTGCTGCAATCAACATGTTCAATGTATTTGCAAGTGGGAAGATAACTCAAAATGTTTTATTTGCCAATAGGACACTGTCTATCAAATCTAGATTTAAGTCTGATCATCTCTACAGGTTTTGGCTGGCTTTGGATTTGGGAGTTTTGGCCAATTACTGGTGGAAAGGTATAAATGGAAAGTCAATAACAGCAAAGCACATCTTATTTCAGTTTTCATGCTTTCATTTCCCTTAGTCCTGTTGGGATTTGATCCTCTGGTTTCTTTATCATGGTGCTTTCCTCAAATGAGAGAAACAGCTGTGCTTGCAGGTGACCCAGGGTGGATTTCCAAGAATGGATATCTGACAGTGGCAAGTGGCTGCAGGAGGTGGTAGCCTCAATTTTTTTTAATTGGCCTCGTAAGATACAGTGGAAAATTAGACTTCAGCTTCTGCCTACTGCCTCTTGCAGTCTTTCTGTATTGGAAGGATTTCATGGACTGTATGAGAGAATCCTAATTAGGAGAAAAAAATTTGTTTTATTTCCTAGGCTAATACAAAGAAATGCAAACTATATAAACAGGAACAAAATCAAGACTCCCTTCCCCTTTCCCTAAAGACACCATCCTGAGATGCACTGCTGCTGTGTTTGTGTTTCCATACAATATAAATGCTTTGACCCAATGAGAGGAAAGTCCCATCCTAGTGTCAGTGATCCCAGTCACTGCTACTCTGATAGTTCTGCTCATGGACTGTCTGAGCTCTCCTGAGAGCTTCAAGCGCAGCAAGGCCACTTAATCCCTCTTCCATAGTCTCCACGTTCTTTTTCATGGCCTTGCCCCCTACATTTCTAGTGGACTTAGCATTGGCTGCTTCCTGTAGCACTTTCCACCTGCGCGGACTGGCCAGACTGGCATTGGATTGGTAGTTGGTGCAGGGTGCTCCTTGCTGTGTGCTCACAAGATTGTGCCAAGAATGGATGTGATGGGTGAACAAGACTCACTTGTGTTGTGCTGGAATTTGAAGGCCATCCACAACAAAGGGCAGATGTTTGGTGGTGTCCTGACCTCATAACTGAAATAGGCTAAAAGAAGGTGGGAATCGTGAATGTACCAAAGTGCAAGGAGGTTAAAAGCTTGTTCTTAATAACTTTCTGCCTGGCCACTAGATCTACTAGCTCACTGTATCACTATATAGTCTCTTCTTTCCTATGCTGTTGTGCTTAAGTTCAGAGGGGAAAAACTGATGACAATCAGGGCTTCGGTCAGCTTAATAAAACTGATTTGGCTTTAAAAGTTTTGAATTTTTGATGGAGAAGCAGCCATCCTTCATGTATTCTGTGAAGATTCCTGTATTACTTTGTATCTCTTGAGTAATAGCTGATAGAGATCTTGCTTTTGTAATTCAGTCTGGCCTATAAGTCACTGTTCCAGCTTGCAAATCTTTTGACCTGCTAAACTCTGCGTTAAGATGTTCAATTTCTTTATGTTTTCAGGCTAGAATCAGTTATAGTTCAGAAGCGAACAGCATCTATGTGAATATTTAGAAAATTCAAGGGGTTTGTTGTCGTGTAAGGTTAAAACTATGGAAATGACCTTACTGGCCTCATAGGATATTTTTGCTGAAGTGAAGAGTGTGTGTTTTGTTTCATGCAATTACTGTTGAATACTCCACCATAAGGTCACCTCTTGATAGAGCATTAACCAAGGTCTGTGTGCTCTCCCTCCCTCCTCTGAAAGATTGCCTGGATTTCAATGAAAGCTGAGGATATCTGGCAAGATTGTGTAGTGGGTGAATAGAGCTTTAGAAAAATGAGTGTCAGAGCATGCCATCTGGTGAAGGAGAGGGCTGCAGTCCATCCTTGCCTTGTGCTCTTGGCAAGCACAAGATTGATGATGTGAATTCAGATTTCCCTGTGAAAAGGCTGATGCTTGCCTTTTCATAGTATTTTAAAGAGTCATTTCAGTTTGTTCATATTACTTTATGCTTTCCAACTGTGATGCAGTCCTACATATACACAGAACACTTGTGGCATGTCACAGCCCTCTGGGCCTCCCCTTGACTTGGTTTTTAAGTCAACAATATTCATGTGTGCTGTCTTTGCTTTTTGGAAAGAAGATTCTAATGCAGGAGTAAAGCACCCTATTGCATGCCGAGTCATCAGTTTTTACTGGCATGGATGAGGTAATTTCCATCTGGTATGATGCTTGTACAGATCTGCAAATGTGCTGACAGCTGCTGCTTCTACTGCTCACCTTTCAGATATCGTAGTATTGCAAAGAACAAGGGCATGTGCTGCTCAACAGGAAGTACTCACTGGACTTCACCCATGGCAAGTGATCGAAGGTTGTTAATGGAAAAAAAGCTTTGAACTGTAAACTCTGGATTAGTGAATGTTGAAAGACTTGGTTTTTCCATGTATGTAACCTGGCACGATTTTCAGATGGACATTAATCACAAAAGATGTCAGAGTTCCTGGATGTGGCAAGTGTCTCACTCCTGAAAGATATCTTCCTCTGTTTTTCTCTATTCAGGTGATGCTTTCTTCCCTCCTTGAGATGGAGAAACTGTCCTTCAGTGAAAGTGTTACCTACCCTAGGCTGGCTTATTTTTAGCAGCAGGTAGAGCTTTCAAAGATTTCCAGGCTTCCTACAGATAAACGTTCCCAAGTTTGGTTTAGATTCATGCAGTATGAAATTGAGATTTAAACTGAGAGTTGGGGCTGAATCAGCAGCAGACTTCAAGCTTATTGGAATCAATGCTGAGGCTCTAAGAGCTGTTTGCTAGGCTTCTGTTGTGAGTGACAGTTCTTAGTTCAGCTGTAATGTTTCAGCCAAATGGTAAGCAAAATGGAGGAGGAAGGGGAAAATCAAAGAAAGGCTGTCCTTTTTGCATCTCAAGTCAAAATCTGAAGCAACAAATTTAAATGAAAGGATGTGACCCTGAGAACACCCAGGAATCTGGAGTCTGGATTGCAAGTTTTTGTGATTGACATAGCCATATTGGGAACTCGAGTTATGCTGGTGGTGCATCTGCTTGAAACTCGAGGTCTCCTTTAATGGAAAATCTTAAATGAGAGAGAAGTACCAATAAATTAGCTTCTTGATGTGTGATGGAGACTACAGCTACTGGAGCAGTCTGTGCCAGTATCAGTTCATTGGTGGATTGAGGGGCTTTTTTATTTGTTTTGATTCTTTTGTGCACTTAAATATGAATCTGTAAAACTAGGATTGAAAAACATTTTGGACCAGAGATTTGTTGTGAGGGAAATGGAAGGGCACCTTTTTTTCAGGCAGCCTGGTTTTCCATTTTGTTGCATCAGCTGTATAACAGTATGGTTCAGGTGAGCACCACAGAGGAAAAATGGGCTTTTTGGTGTTTCAGTGTTTCTAGTTCCAGCCTGGAATGGATGGGTAGAATGTATCTGCACTTCAGTAACAAGAGAACTGGCTTGAGTTTTTAGGTGAAGGCTCAAGTCAGGTGTTTCATACAAATTGGTGTAGTTAGCCATAATAACAACAAGCTTCTCCTACAGCTAGTGGAATAATGCCCAAAGCAATGCTTTGCATTGTTCCAGATGAAGGGGAGGCATAACTCTGTTTTAGACACCAGACTCTGTATTTTGTTATTGGGTTTTCACACCCATGTTTCCTTAGGATCTAATATAAACATAACTTGATCAACACTTAATTTATTGCCCCAAAAATAGCACTGGAGATCTGGCATTGAATGAAATGTGAGTGGAGGGACAGTGTTTTTATGCTTAACATGAGTGAAATGATACTTATATGTATGAAACAACAGGGAGAGGAGGGCTGGAGTTTACATTAGCCAACTTGGTGATATTTTTAAGAAGCTGTGTCTGGCAGATCCATTAGCTGCTGTTAGAGCTTTCAGGAACTCTTAGTAGCACTGTTTAAACATCCCAGTGCTCTGACCTCAGAGCACACAGCATAAGGAATTGGAGTTCCTCTGCTGTAGCGAATAATTCATCCCTATCGTCTTGCTGAGGGGAAAGTGGGAATAGCTATAACAGCATGAAAGGATGTCCAGAGATCTGTGTTTCTCACCCTCCTGAATTTAGTCAAGGATGTCATTGGTAGTGTGTAAATGGGATTGGCTGAGAACTGGTAACATTCTCAGCATGTGACCCAAGTCCTTCAGTTTCCAAAGGACATGGCAACTAGTGACTAAGTCAAATGCGAGTAGGACACCTGTAATTATATTATAATTACTTATGAAATGATGAAACTGTTCCTGTGTGTCTCAAGATTCTGAAAAATCATCCCTGGAATCTTCATAACTAGTGTTTTTTTTTAGGAGTGAGACCACCTGCCACTACAGAAGTACTTCAGCGGCAGCATCTGAATCTGAGGACAAGGGGCATAACTCAGGAGGTCATTGCCAGATCTGGGGCAGAATGTTTGGTTGCATCCCTCTTGTTGCAGTCTGGAGCTACTCACTAGGAAGTGAGGCAATGCAAATGTCTGATGGGTTAAAGGGAGCCAAGCGAGTAAATTAGCTTGGGATCTGCACCTCACATACTCTAAGTGGTTAGTTGTGTCAAAGGAGTATATTTCCGTGGAAGCCAATCCTAGGAAAACTTAAAATTATGCAAACTATTACACTAAAAACAGGTGTGGGTCCAAAACAAAGCTCTGAATTTGAGTTGTCTACAGTTCTAAGCATTAAAGAGCTTGAGTCTGATACGAGGTATACATGCACAGTCAGCCTTCTCTACCTCCCATCTGGATCAAGACTTTATGAAGTAGTTTGTGTGGAAGCCTCCATACCATCAGTTCTCAGCCAATCATATGAAGAATGAAGAGCTTGATTTCTAACTCTTGGGTAGGAATCTTCTATGCATGGTATGTACTCAAAGGACCAGCTGGGTTGGAGGAGAACACCAACCAGGAGGAACAAGGACACGGTCCAGTACCCAGGTAGCAATTTGTAGCTTGCCTGGTTCGATTAAATTTCTTGCCTGTTTTCCCCAACTATCCAATTGGTAACCTAGTGAAACAACTGTGAAAAAATTTCAGATCCTCAAATTCCATCATATTCCTTGATTGTCAACATGGGGAGCCTTGACCAGCAAAGACACAGGTATGTGTTTTGGTGAGATCCATACATAAGTGCTTAAGCCAGGGCGTGGTTCTAATTGCAAGTACTGATACTCCAGGAAATGCTTGGCAGTATGTGTCTGAAGTACATGTTTGAGCTGAAAACAAGGAAAAGGGGAGTGAACTGATGCAAGATGAACCTAAAAAGATACTTGTTGTTTTTCCTTCTCTGGCTTGAAAACTGTATAGTTCTAGAGTACTCTGCCTTTGAAGTCTGTGGAAAATAAGCAAAGAGAGTTTACTGGAAAACTTCAATGCCAAGGAAAACAATAATTAGTTCTCCTGAACTAGTGATGAGCAGACTGTCTAGGTTGCTGCTGTACAGTCTGAAGAGGCAGGATTGGTACTATAGAATTAGTTTATCGGTTATTTGCCAGCATACGTCACTGCTGGTGTGACCCAAATGCCCCAGGCTGCTTCACACTGCCTAGATGCATCCTTAATAAAAATTCAGCTTGTGTGCGTGTTTTCAAGCAAAATGAACTACACTAGTAAAATGTCTAGTCAAAATTAACAGATACAGCTCAAAGGTCTTTGCTATCGCATACATAGACTAAATTGCACAGCTATTACAGGGAGTAGATAGCTGAAGTTCTTTCTGTCAGATCTTAACTAAAATTTGTCTGGTCTTGAGAAAGGCGTATGTGGTTTCTGATCAATAGTGATCAGGAAGAAAAGATGCACTAAAATGAGCAAGGTTTCTTTTAAGTCTTTGGTATATTTTCTTGGTGACAAATTAATTTTGAGAACGGGGTAAAAAGAGTATCATTTGTTTCTGCTTACAGCATTTGCACTATCTATGAGAAGTATGCTAGTTCTTAGAGGAGTTATGCTGCTTTTCCCTGGGCTGTATCACCTTTTTGGAATAATGGGTGCTGTGCAAACAATCTCCGCATTATCTTCCAGTTTTCCTTACTGTCCTGAAATATTGTGCCAGTTGTCAAACTTGCATGTTACTCTTACCTTTAGTTAAATCTGGTTTATTTGGCTTAGGGAAGGGTAACTTATTCCTGTAATGGAGTCATTCAGAAAACTGATCCTTAGAGGTCAAAGAATCTGGCATGTCTCTATGGGGGCACACTTAAAAGGTGCTTTTTCTGTGCCTGCTAACTGATGTGGTTGGTGATACCTGGGCAGGGAAGCAGCAGGGAACCATCCTCCAAGCAGGTGGAACATCTCTAGGCTGTGAAAGCAGCAGCACCAGATTGGAAGAACCACATCTCTTGTTCCCGGTGAAGGCTGTGGAAGGCAGTAACAGCTGCCTTTTATCTTACAATCAAACATTTTGAAGTACTTGAGGCAAAGTATTTATGCTACTGGACAGTTTGTTTAGTCAATGGACCTTTTTTGATCCCCTTTTTTCAGAAGAACTGAAAATGAGTGACGTGCATGTGCCTTAGTCTAAATAAGAAATGAATGAGTCCTCATGTCAGTTAGAATTAGTAATGCTTCATACTGCTCTGAGGGATTTAAGGAAATACTGATGTGTGTGCACCAACAGAAAGTAAGCATTAATTAAAGGGAAAAACAAGCTGCTTAATCTTACTTAGTTCAGTTTTAGATAGAAAACCTCAAGAAAAGATGACTGTCTTTACAGCATGTAACTTCTGGTATTAAGGGTAATAACCTCCTGGGAGGGGTAGACTAGCATGTGAACATACATCTTCACTGGATTCTGAGAAGCTGTAGGAGTGAGATGGAAAAATAGGTCTGTGGAAATCAAAATGTTTACAAAGATCAATCCACTTCTAAACAGCCTGTTTCCAGGACAGAAATCACAATATCCAACACCACTGTGAGACGGGGAGATTGAACATTTAGATTAGGTATGGGGTGGAGACACCAGGCTGTACAGCTTGTTTACAGTATAACAAACAGCATCAAACTTGGGGAATTCCTGGTGGTGAAAACAGTTTGAATTTGGGAGAGTACTGAGGGGAAATACTATATGAGCTTGCCTCTTTCCTACTTTTCTTAGGTGCTCATGGCCTCACTTGTGAGCTTGGTGGAGGTTTTTTAGCTAACCTCTCACTCCTACTTGCCTGGAGGTCTCTCTTGTGTGACCCTTCTGCCTCTGCTTCTTCAGCTGCTTTGATATTTCATCAGCTCCAGCAGTACCTAATCAGTCATCCCTTGCAAGCCATTTCCCTTGAAAAATGCTTCTCTTCTGAATGCACCCAGGTGTTGAATTCAGGAAGCCCTCACCAAATTCACTCTTTTTGCTGATTCGGCACTCTCGCCAAAGAAGTTGTCACTTCCAGTTACTGTGTTTGGGCTGACTAAGGATCTTTCAAACAAAGCAAGCTGTTTCTGGAAAACTCTGTAAGACATTGAGCCAGGACAGTGAAGAAGTTACCCAAAAGACCAACACCCAGGTTAGGCTGAAAGACTAAACTGACAGAAAAGCCCTAGGGCGTTGCTGACATCTCTTATGTTGGTTTATTAATTGCCTGGGGCATTCTGTAATATGCCGCGTTAGTTCCAAAGAGTTCCTGGGCACCTTTGACCTTCCTGATCTGCTCGCACCTAGTTTGGGGTATATAAAAAGTTGATAGCAGGCTTTTCTTTCTCCTGCCCAGACCCTTCAATTCATTTCCTTTTTAAATCTAGACTCTCCAAATGGGATACTGGCAAAAAAATCCCTGCATATCTTCAGAGTGTTGCATTCTAGTGAACAGCTTACAACTTGGTATTGTTTTCTCTCTAGCTAGACGAACCTTTGATCTGAAGCAGTGTGGTGATGTAGGCATTCCTCCTTTGGCAAGTTACTTTGACAGAGACTAACAAAAGTTTTTAAGGCTCCTGTTACTTTAATAAACTTTGGAGGATTTTTATATCTAGTTGCACCTTTGCAGTTTAAGATGATGACCCAGGCAATGGGTAACTTTTCTGGAGAAAGCATTATCTTCTTGCAAGCTGATACAGTGATAATCTGATTTCAGGTAGTGCATACTCTCTCTAGGTTCTGCACTCATTTTTTTTCATGACTTTCATCCAAAGCCCTGAAGTTCTGGATGTCATGGAAGATGTCCTAATTATAAGAACTGTATTTAATTTCTAATAAAATAGAATTATTTTTGAGGAGGGTAGACTTCAGGGCAGAAGGCATAAGGGGTAAAAGAGTTTAAGAAGGGATGGGGAAAAACTGAAAGCAGGGGATTTAAAATCAGCTCCGAGATTTTTTTTTTTTTAATGGCAGGGCTTCCAAGAACCAGGATAATTTAGAAAAAGTAATTATTTTTTGCTGAAGTTCCTGCAAGTTAGGTCTTGATCTACTTGATTTACTTCTGTTTCAACTAAAGTTTGGAGGCAAATAGAACTTCTCAGGGTATCAAACTATTAAATGAATCTTTCATAATCCTTAGGAGGGAATATGACAGCTTTTTCTTTGGCATCTTCTAAACATTTAATTCTTTCAGATTTGAGATTATTTCTCATTATAACAATCTTGATTTTTTTTTTTCCTTTTGGAAGTTCCTTCAAAATGTAAATGAAGCATGCTTAATTTGGGGGTCAAATGTTATCTTGGATTAAAGCAGTTTTAATCTGTCAAAAATGTTTTTGCTTTGCCAGACCACTTACTATCTGTTCTTTGGAAATTCTAAAATTATATCCTTAAATATACAAGCTAATTACAATGTGTAAATTCTGCAGTCAATGCTGCAATTTTTGCTCTGATATTTAATACCCAAGATCTACTTTTATATATTTTATCTATGCTTTTATATATATTTTTTTTTCTCTATAGAAATAAGGCTTGGGCAATAGTCTTCCTCCTCCAGTGCTGCTAAGATGAACAGGTAATACGAAATCCTGCGTCTAAATTTTCTTGCTGGGTGAGGTTGTTGTAAGTAGGCTGTTGCTACAGTTTGAAAGCAAGATGAGTAGGAAAGATCTTCAGGTTGAAGGACAATTTCAGGCCTGCTGAAATGGTTCATGTATGATTTTGTGTGGGTCTGTATTACTTAATGATGGCTTCCAGTCCTGTTCATTCACTAAAGCAAGCTGTAGTATTGAAATATCCACAAGAACAAGGAAAAATAGGCAGAATTTTGTTCTGGAAGCAGTCCTCCAGGGCTTGTGGATGTCCTGTTAGTTCCTAGCTGTGTTGAAATCAGTAGAAACTCTTTCTCTGGATCCAGTGGGAGTAGAGTATTTTGACTGTTTGCATGAACTGCAGGGACTGTTTGTGGCAGGTGCTATCGTGATGGTTAATATACCTATATATCTTCATTAAAGTGTTTTGTGAAGTCTGAAGATGAAGGGAACTAAGGATAGGAATGAATAGGGTGAAGGTCAGAATTTTACCTTTTATAGAGTTATCTTAAAACAAATTATATGCTTGAATAGGTTGTTCCCAGTGTTTTGGGCTACACTGGCTGGTGGAACTTAGATATAAGAATTCCCTAAGGCTGTTGCTTCTGTTGGACAGCTGTTGCTGTCTCAGCTGTAGAAGGGGATTGATACTTAGGAGTAAGGAAATCTAGATAAAAACGGTTAAATGAGTGTCTACCCTAACAGTAAATGCTGTTTTTCCTTGAAATCACAAAACACACAAGGTGGCGTTGCAGCCAGGTTTGTGAGAGGGTGTGCTCGGAGAAGGGCAGCAGCGCAGTACGGTGGAGTCAGTGGCTGATGGGCAGGGAGGAAGCAGACAGATGTTTGCACATGTATTTTGAGTGATGTACACCTCATGGCTAATGGCTTGTTATAGGTCAACGTGGCTAACACAGCTGCAGAGATATCAAATCTTTCACTTTTTATAAACTTGGTTTCGTTTGTGCCCACTGCTTCCAAGTGATGCTGAGGGCAGGGGGGAATGCAAAGTAGGAGCCTGCCGTAGTTACAGGTCAGAAATGGTTGATAGTGTTAGAGGTACCATTGCTTCATTTCAGGAAATGGCCCAAAACTCTGACAGGGAAAAGAGCCTATCTCATCAGGCACTCTTCTTTTGTTTTCAGTGTGCTCTCAAGTGTTTTGACATTGTTTGTTGTTGTGTTTGATTTGTTGGGGTTTTTTGTTTGTTTGGTTTGGGTTGGTTTTTTTTTAAACTGGGCTTCACAGAGCATTTGAGTTGCACAGAGTATTTCCAGACTCCAGCTCCACTGAGTGTTCTCTGTGTTGAAATCATACCTCTTGCTCCTTTTTCTACTCCTGTTACTAAAAAGCAATACATATTAAGATCAGCTTAAGACGCTTTTCTTAAAAAGATTTTCCTTGTTAAATGATTTTTTAGAATGGCTGAAACTCTTCTCCAGGTCCTAAAATTAATTCAGTTGTTTGTGCATTTTGGGTTACTTCCATGCTGTAAAATAAAAGTGATCACTGAAGAGAAAGCAGTGAGATAAAATCTAGGAATGTCTGTGTTCCATTACGTGGTTAGTCCCTAATGCCTTCAGAGAAACCGAACGAGTATTTTAATATTCGTCATTTTGTGATGAGTATTGGAAACTCCTCTGCAGAGCCTCGCTAGTTAGAGGTATCATTGCTCATCATCTGTGCATCCCTTGCCATTGTAGGGGTGATCTATGCTTATGCTTTTATGTTTAGGAATTAGCAGTTCAGTAGCTTGGTCAGGGATGGCTGGCAGTGCTTAGGTGGAAGCAGAGAAAACTATACAGCAGTGGAAAAGAGTAGTCAAAATGCTGAAGTCCAGTTCCTTGTAATACCCTGGTCACCTTATGTTCCAGGACTCTGCTGAGTACCAAAAAAAGATAGTTGTTTTTCAGTGACTAGTGACTGTTCTCTGCTTGTTCATAGTGCCTTAAGCAAACTCCATGCAAAGCTCCTGAGCAGTCCAGCTCTGTCGGAGCATGACTGCTGGAGATCTGAGCTGCCCTCTTGCATTGGGTCATATGCTGAAGTGACTTTTCAGGCCACAGGAGCTGATGTGTGCTGTGGAGCTATGGTTATTGCATGTCTTTGAGGTGAACGCTCCTGTGCCATGGTATTGGTCAGGGCTTTGCTTTGGATTTTGTAATGAGCAGCTCTGAAGTCAAAAAGCCTGTCCAAGTCTGTCATGATTATTACTGCATGTTAGGACAGAATTTTAGTCTTTGTTCCTCATGGATACAGTTCTCTGCTTCGGATTTGTAGTCTCCTCTAAAAATTTATTGAGAGCTTTTATCATCTTTTGAGATTCTATTTGACTGGTCACCTGTGTGAGTGCAAATGTTATTCCTCCCCTTATACTTTACAATGGTACCATTCTTTCACAAGCAACACTAATATTAGACCAATAAACTGCATGCAGTGTAATTCTTTCTGTTGTGCTTTATTTATACTGGTATAATCTATAAGTAAAATGTTCAGAACAAGCATTTTCTGGTTTCTTTTAAAAGCAAAATGTTTAGTTAATCTTTGGTTGTAATGTGAATTTTAAACCTTTTCACAGGAAGTGAGATCTGAGCTTTGGTGAGTCAAGTGCATCCACACGTAGCGCCCACCCCCTCTTTCTTCTGTTGGTGACTCTTACTTACCTGCTTCAAATACTTTAGATTTTCATGCCACTTTTATTTTCCTGTGCTGTTAGGGGCATGTGAGCTCCTTGCATGCTTTTTGAGAAACAAGCAAAGTTTTATGAAGAAAAGACAGCATTTGACAGTGCTAAAGGAGACAAAACAAAGAGATGCTATTGATCAAAGAGGTCTTGCACAGTTTCAAGGACAAATACAAAGACAAATGCTGGTTTTTTTCCAAAATAAAAAAAAATTAAAAAAAATTTAAAAAAAGAAAAAAAACAACAACAACAAAAAAAAAAAAAAAAAAAAAAAACCACACCAGCTCTTCAGGAAGAGCTCTGTTTTTTTTCCCACCTTCCCAAGTTATTTAAGATCTATGAGTGCTGAAGGTACCAAACACATTTTCTTTTTCCAGAGAGAGCCCAGGAACCTTGCCTGACCACACTGACCTTGCTTCTGAATGGTTTGTCTTTCTCTCCCTTCGTTTTCAGAGCATCTTTAAAACAACTCTGCCTTGTTCAGTATGTTGATGTTGGCTGTCTAATTTGCAGCTAAATCAAAAACATAGCTGATGATTTGGACAGATACAAGCTGTGTGGGATTCTTGCCAGCATTATATTTGCTTTTGTCTTCATAAAAAGTAGACCTGGGAGATGTAGTCTTGCAACCAGTAAGAGTCTGACAAAGGCATGTGCTTTTATATAAGTTTGTGGGGTTTTTTTTTTAGAAAACTTACTTTTCTAGGCAGCCAGCTTCATGAGTTATTTCAGGCCATGGCTGTTGCTCACTTGTTGATCAGATGCACAGCATGATAATGTCTTGAAAGAAAAAGGCTTGTTTCTGGCCCCTGCAGATTTTTTTGTAATTGGATGCAAGTGACTAAAATGGTGCAGTGTTCACCCTGGGCAGTCCTCCTCCGTGTCTGTTTTACTGATGTGGTCGATGTGAGTGCCCGCGCTGGGAGCAGGCTGTGCAGATTGCTCAGGATCTCAATATGGGAAAGGTGAGACTGTCAGTAGGAAAGTTGCTTGGTGCCTTATTGACAGGAGTTTTTACATTTTTCAGTGCTGTTTAAGAAAATGAAAAGTATGAAATATTTGGGGGTCTCCTATCAACAACTTACTTGGAGCATGTGGCTGATTTTAGGTGCCTGAGCAATCTTAAAGGATTAAATATGGTAACATGTGAACTTGGTGAAAATGTGATTGTTAAGTGGGACTTAAATGACTTGAAGTTGATTCATTATTTTATGTGTATTTCCCATGGGATTGTGGGTATGCAGCTTATTCTCTGCCTCGGTTTTTTGCTGGTGAAACTGTTAAAAGCATTTAATAGTTGCAAGACATTAAATACTGTAGGTTGTAAGGCCTACATTAATAGGGGCTGTGTTAAAGGATTAACACAAATGGAACTGTGGGTAATCCCTGTGTTGTTGGGCCAAATTTGGTTCGAGTCTAGTAGTAAGAAAGCAAAGCTGATATGCAAGATACAACTTGCTGAGGTAGAGTAATGGATGGACTAATTAACAGCCTTGGCAGAGAGATCATTGAACATACTGCGGACACAATGCTGTAGTTCTCAGGGCTCTCACATGAAAAGAAAGGCAAGACAGACAATCATATACTAGGAATTTAAGGTGGCAAAAAGCTTTTCTTTAAAGCAAGGTAGGAGTAAAGTAAGGTGGGAGTAGGAAAGAAAAGAAGGTGCATTTACCAGCAGCCCACAGTAGCGGTCTCTTGGAGAAGGCTAGGTAATGAAGTTCCTTCTATATATGGATAAAATTGGGGTTTTTTTCTCCTGTGTGCCAAAGCCCTGTAAAAGCAGCCTCATCACCAACTCTATTCTCAGTGACTAGTTACCCATGCTGTTCCTGAAGGCCAGAGTATCCATACAGACAATTCAGAAACATCAGAGTGCAATTAATCTGTTCCATTTAACAACTGTTTTCTTCTGCTTTCCTTTAGCCCTCTTTGCCTTGTAAGGTAAACAGTATTGGGCAGAAATGTTTTTATGGACAGATGGGCTCTAAAGCTGCCATCTACCTAGGTGACTAAGGGCATGCTCAAATATCCAAGAAGTCTGATGATAAAATTACATACTCAGTAGACCCAGGAGTCATTTGACACTGTCTGCTTCTATGTAATCCTTCACTCTCCCTCCAGTGGTCTTACTGTTCCCAGGATAACAGATTGTTCTTACTTTTCATCATCTTCATGAGGCATCTTGCCTCTTCTGCCTACCTGGTATGTTAGAACTTGCTGATTTCTCTGCCTGTGCCTGAGGCAGAGTTTGCTGGTTTGCCATCTCAGGTTCAGTACTGTACTATGGTAGTTGCATGGCTCCGGTGTCAGAGCTGGTTTGGCTGGCTGGGAGCACAGGCATGGCTGCAGGAAACTGGCTCGCTCAGGATAAAGACAGAGCCATGCTGTTGGCCAACAGCCACCAGGGATATGAGGGATATTATTTAAAATGATACTGGAGATCCCTTCCATTAGCTGGATTTAAGTAGGAGTTAATATAGTATAGGAGTTAATATACTGAGATAGAACAAGTTAAACATTTGTCTTTATATCATATATCAGGTCAGTGAGAGCGTAGGGAAGAGAAGAGATCTAGGTTCTCCCTGGTGTTTCTACTCTTTTCCCATCAATGCTAAACTGTTGTTGACCCAGCTTCCTCCCAGCTAGATGTCTCTGCTCATCAGACCCTGACAGCAAAAAGGGTGAGAAGATGTAGGATGGAGCCCAAGCTAATAAGCTTGGTAAAGTATACTGCCTTGGGCTCTTCCTCTCTGAACTTCACCTGCAAATTTTCTATGCCTTTCAGCTGGGGAGCTAAAGGCCCAGTGAAGGCATTTTCTCAGCTGCATCATTGTTTCTCTTAAACTGTTCCAAAGACTCACTCTTGGTTTTGAAGGCTACCATCTGCCTGAAATACTGCAATGTTGCACTTCTTGTGAAGCTGCAATAAGATTTTATAGCAGTTCTGCATTACTTCCCCAGTTGCTTCACTGTCCCAACCACCAGGCCAGGTAATGCATATGTCTGGTGCCAGCATTTCTGGCTATAATTTATCCGTACTTCTACCTCCTCCCTTCTTCACTTCCTTCTTTTTAAGACCAGTAATATTTGTATGGTAATTCTAGCCTCAAGCCTTGTATAAATTCATTAAAGAGCTTGCCTTTTGAAGTGGAATTAGTACTTTGTTAAAGCTGTTTGTATTCTGGGTCATGAACCATCTAATCAGAGGCCTGTGTACATCTGGGCTGTGCTAATTAAAGCTGCCTGCCCTGGAGCACAGAAGCAGAGACATCAGCTCAGTGCACAGAGCAGCTCCTCAGATCCCAGTTGCAGACCAACCTCTAGCTTCTGTGCTGGATGTTGATTGCTATCAGACAAACCTCCAGAGTAGGAGCACGTGTCTGGCTTGTATAGTAATTTCCTATACCCCAGTATCCCCACTGTTAAACATCCTTGAGGCTTTTTCCCTTAAGGCTTTTTTTCTCTTAAGAGGTAAGTTTGATATGGTCTCTAGTTCCTTGCCAGAAGCCTGTGATATAATAAATCCCCCATTTGGGATGGGAACTCTTCATCTTCCAGTCCTGTAGGTCTTTGCCAGTTCCTTCAAATGCTGTATCCCTGGCTGCTGATTGCACTCAGCAGGGGCTACAGCATGGGTTTTCTGCTGCTTAAGTATATGATTCTGCTTTCCAAGCCTAAGCTCCCTATTAATGCAAAAATATAGCTGAAATTGAAGTTGCTTGTCTGGAGCTCTGGTTCCATGTTTTCCTGTTGAATCATGATCAGAAGTGAAGTGGGGACAATACAGCTAGAAATCATGGAGTTGCTAAAGATGCATCAGTTTGTTTCCAGTGTTGACATCTGCTCTCAAGCTTTTTAAAATCTTCTAAAGAACCTCACTCTTAAGCTGGACTCCTTAAAAGGCTTGGCACCAAAGGACTAGGTTTCTCGAAATGGCTCAGCTTGTTACGGACCCACAAAAGGCTAGACTTTCCAAAATTATTCTGAATGCTATAAAGTATGTACAGAATCCTCAGAACTGGTTAGATTACACTCCAATCACTTATGGTAACGTGAGCTAAACAGATGCTTCAAATGAAAATTTATCTGAATTTTCAAAAGTCTGAGCTTTGCAAAATATAATTATAGTACTCCAGGGCAAGATCTTTCTACACAAAGTACATTTGAGGTGCTCACTGGCTGTGGCAGTAACTCCCAGCTCTGCAGTAGGTTTTTACATATGAAATATGCAGGAAACAGTATTTGGCATTTTGGGGCTCTTTGTATATCCTCTTGAAATAGCCTAATTAATGTACTATTTTAGGGTAATGATTTATAGATTTCATTCTTGTGATAGTGTAGCTTACACAAGGCAGAAGATGTCTTACAATCCACAAAGGTCTTGATGAAGTCCATCTGAGCTTTTGTCTGTAGTAACACAGTTGTTAGCATGACACTAGCAGCTGAACTTTCAGGTCTTGAACATTCAAAAGCATCTGACTTATGTGAGAAATCCAGAATTTCTGGAGAGAATAGAGACCACTCAACAGGAGGAAGATGTCTTTTAGGAGTGTAGCTCAGATATGAAAGAAGTAAAGGAGCTGGGTGCTTAGGCAAATCTGCTTTCTTGGCTTTTAATATCTTGGTGGGGTGTTTGAGTAGTACAAGTCACTTAACTTTTTTTTATGGCTTACTCCTGAAGATCCTTTGGGATCAAACTGTTCTTGATAAACTTCTCATGCTTTTAAGAAATACTTTGGGGAATATTGCCCTTTAAATTTTAGGCAACCTGACTTTAGTGTACTGCCTTGTTTGACTTCAGCTCTCATAAAACAGTAGAACAGATCAACGTTTTGAAGAAAAAAATAGAATCATCCACAGCTACTCCCACAGCTTGGCATTAATCTACAAATGGTTTTATTTGGCTTGGGCTGCTTTTCTTTTTGCATGGAAAAAAATAATCCGGGTCTAGTTATCAACAGCAAAGTCAAAACACAGAGGCATCTTAAGTCCCTACATGGTGTGAGTCTTGGCGGTAGCTTACTTTGATTAAATACAAATCAACCAGGAGGTTTTTTCCCCTTTCTCAGCATCTCTTTTGGCAGAGCCTCCATCTGTGGTTAGTGTTGGAGAGCCTGGCTGCTGTTTCAAGCTGAAAAGAATGCCCACCATGGGATATGGTGAATAGCTCTATTCATAAATCATCTTGCCCTCCCTCTCCCTCCCTCCAGCAATTCACTCCAGGTCTCCAGGATACTTGTGCAACCTTGGGTACAACATACTGAGTGGCGTGGAGAAAAGCACGGTACAGTCTGTCCTTAGGGATGGAAACAGCACGTAGCTGCTGCTCATGATGCACATCAGAAAAGGAGTTCATACATCTCGTTCTTTATTTCCTTCTTCAGCATAACCCTGCTAGTTGCCTTCTCCAAGGTCCGATTCTTTCCACTTATGCAGTCTGTTGGTTCAGTTTTCTGCCGTAGCAGGCTTCTTGTATGTGTAAGGAAAAGTCGCATCTCCTTCTTTGGACACAGAGCCAATAGTACGAGTAGCTGAAGGAAGTGCCTGCTGCATGCCTCTTGTTACCTTGCTTGGCACAATAAGGATTGCTGACCCTGGACTTGAGAAAGGACTTCTCCAAGGATTTTTATACTGAAAAACGTTTCTCTTTCATTTCACACTGTCATGAAACTTCAGCATTGGAAAGCTTGGCAACTTGCAAGCTGCACTGTCTTTTCTTGTTTAGTTTACTAGCAGAGAAGAAAATGTGGGATGTAGGAGGGAAAGCAAACAGAAGGTGGGAGGGGAGAGGATATACAGGAGTAGAAAAAAATTTTAAGATGTAAAAACGGAAGTAAAACTTCCTGAAACTAACTTTTATAGAATTATGTAAGTAAATGTCAGCCCTGAAAATAATTTCTTTCATGGCTTTCATTTTCTGAACAACTTTTTTTCACTGGTGGAACAGCATTCTTTGACCATGATAGAGGCCTTGTCTAGTTAGCTGCTTCTCCCTCTGTTCATACTGTTCTCCTGTGTCCTTGTCCTGATCCACCAAGCTGTGTTAATTTATATCAGGAAGTAGCTTTGCTCTGCCATACAGCTGCAGCCAGTTTTTCAGTTCATTGCACTTTCAGCAGATTTTCTTTCATGATGATGCTTTGCAAGAAACTGTGGACACCTGAGTATCCTCTCAGTTTGTGAAGCTTTGAACTATTTGTCTATAACTTGTATTGGCTTATGAATTGATACTTAAAGTATGCATCTAGTTGAGTTCCTACAGAGCAAAGCATCTCAATTTAGGATAATTCTTCCCTTCCCTCTATTTAGAAGAAGAAAATATGTTAAAATTAATCCCTTACTTCTCAAAGGTGTGGGTGACCAGAATTGAAAGTTCACTTTCTTGCAGATATTACACTCTGTCACTCACCAGGGAAGTAACTTAATAAGGCTGTTAATGTCACTGGTAGTATTTAAGGTTGAAGATTTACCCAAAATGAAAAGTAAATAAAGTTATTAATAGAAGTATATAAAGTTGAGGGACAAGCACAATGTACTAAATCTTAACTCCCCTGATCTGCTTGAAAGAGAAAGGCGGACTCATACAACAAAACCTGTGTCATGAGGAAGAAATTTGGCTGTTGAACAGTCTTCAAGATATGACATTCCTAACAGAATGGGCTATTGTAAGTTGCATGGAATTCATCCTGCCGCCTTCTCCTTTCCATGCCCATATTATGGGCACCAGTACAACTGCATAAGGCTTGTTGGGATACCCGTTATGCTTTGGAAGAATTGAGGTATCAAGAGTGCATAAAGGAGTTGCCTAAAATATTGAAAGAGCTGTGCTAGCTAGAAAGTATTTGAGCTGGAGCTCCAAGCTGCAAATAAAATTGGCCACTTTGAATGGTCAGGAATCAGTTACAAAAGCGAAACCTCACAGGGACTGTAGATTTTTTAATGACTGTCATGTGTCACGTAAGATAGATGGTGTTTAAAAATGACCAAATGAGACAAACCTGAAAACCTAATGAACTTGATCTTAAGACAATTTTAGCTGTCAGCTGAGAATGCATTTGGCTTGTGCGGCTGTATTTTGTAAATATACTTACAGATGGAGTATGTCCCCCAGGTGGCAAAGGAAGAAAGCTCTTGTGCAGACTCCTTCAGTTCAAGTTGCCAGTTTCCTTGATTTCTGACTAGTAAATATAAGGCATCCTTGTGCTCTGCAGTGATGTGGTGACGGTATTGTGGCTGAGTCTCAGGTACTAGCAGAGAATCAAAAAGGCTTCTCTAGATAATTGTCCACAGCTGATGACTAACAGGGAAATCCTACCCGCTGTCCCCAACAGAGGTACTCTTCTCTTTGATAGAGAATGCCATCATGTCCAGGTTGTCATCCAGTAAAACAATGATGACAACATCATGATCTATCATAACTTACCAAGTGCAGCAGCCCATCATGGAGCATTTGTGCAGCAGTCACTGCCTCCTCATTCAGCCTCCTGGACTGCACTGTTCAAATCTTACTTGACATGCTGGTGACAGTGACACCCTGGAGCCAGGGTCAAGCTCAGAGCCCTGTTGGGGTAAGCACTGTCATATGCCTAGCAGGAGACAGTCCGTGTCTTGAAGAACTTCAAAATGTGAGGGGAAAGTATCCGTACAAACTACCTGCTTGACAGATGCATTGTGGTTCACCTTATATAAGGCTGTGGCACTTAACCCTCAAAGTGGCAGGCTGCAGGTGAAGGACACATTAGATTTGATTTTACTGATGACTAAAGACTGCACTTGTTAGCTGTAACCTTCCTGTCACACTAACACTGTTTGCAGCACTTGGTGCTGCCTTTCATGTGAAAGTATATCCGTATATCCCTTATTTCAGATTAGGGCATCATCTAGTCGTACATGAACTGAATCTGTGAGAGGGTTTTGGTGTGAAGAATTGGCAATGGAAATACTAAGAATCTTTCAGGATGTCATAGTGGGGATGTCAGTTAAACTATACTAAATGAAAATTTCAGCATTAGATCTACCTCAATTCTCCTTTTCCCCCCAGACCCAAGAAGTCTCCTGTAACAGAAGCTGGGATTGGGTTTTCTACTAACAGAGCTGCTCTGATGTTTTCTTAGGATTATATATGCTTCCACATGTAGTTCCAGGCAGATGACTGCATGTTAGCTGGAAAATGTGATCTGAAGAGATGGCGGGTGACTAGAGACTGTTTGTTTTTCATCTAGAGCTCTGATTTCACAGCTGGAGAAAGTCATGGCACTTAAAGTCCCAGCTTCTCCTTCATGGCTCACTATTTAATTCTGCAGGAACATGCTGAGACCAGCTAGGTAAGATGATAGAATCTACCATTTCATGAGTAAAACTTCTCAAAGTGGGATGGAGGCTAAAAGACAGAAAACAGGTTGTGGGTTGTTCCCCGTCCCCCTGCCTGGCCCTAAGGTTTCTTCCTTTGGCAGTCTGGAAAGTGTCCTTCCCGCAGTCAGTCACACAATAAAGCACTCTGAAACATTTGGCTGCCCTGGGCAACTCCTTGTTCTTCCTGCAGAACAGAGCTCTGTTTCACTAGCAGACACAGGTTCAGAGCTTTATATTTTGCTGTGTGACCACTGTGTCCGTTTGCTAAGTATCTCTTCATTTAGGAATTAACCTGACTTATCTATATCGAAGTTTTCCCTGCAAGTGAGAGAGCTAGAGTGCACCAGCAAGCAGCTAAGACCAACATGAATAGGGACAGACTCATAGGTCTGATGCTAGATTTTGGGGAGTGCTGTAGTCTGCACTTCAGTAAGCTGAACTGCTCTGAATTCTTTCCTTGCAACTCCTGGGTTTGTTTGTTTGTTTTCTGGGCACACAAAACCCTGTCACAATATTATTAGAGGACTTAAGTGGTACTTCAGTGGAAGTGGCATGCTTCTGTGCTACACAAGTTGTGTTTTAACAGAAGATTGTTCTAAACAAATCCCCAGATAGAAGTAGTAATTCACTAGTAGCACTACTCCTTTCTAGGACAATGGAATTAGTGAATAAACTGAAGTTATGTTAATTTTATTTTCTAAAAGCAATCCTGAGAAGGCTCATAGCAGAGCACCGATAACACTTTCTCAGTGAGAAAAGCACAGAGCTCCTACTGTTGTAGACTGAAATACTGTTTTTTAATGACATCTTAAATAGGTACCCATATGTGAAGAAACCCTTTCATATTTTGTCATGTGTACATATGCTAGAGTACTAATCCACTGAGTGATACTGAATGCTCAGGTAATAATAGTAGGCTTTTAAGTTGTATCTTTCTCTTTTGAGTTGTTTCATAGTTTAGATCCATCACTAACTATGAGTATTTGCAGACCCAGACTTCTTTTTCTCCCTTTTGTTTTTGTCACTCCTTCAGTTTTTCCCCAACTGCAAGAGGAGCTGTAAGTGCTGAGCATCTCTGAAACCCCAGTCTTGGGATCCAGGCCACAGTCCTTTTTCCTGTAGCCAATTGGCTGCCACAAAAGAATTGGGTAATAATAACTAGAGAGCCAGGAAGGCTTACTTCAGTTGAACAGCATGCCTGAAAGCTGACGAGCTATGGGCTGAGAAGTTTACTTGGAAAATTTCTTAAGGAGTCATTGGAAGAAGTGAATTTTCTGAGAGAACTGCTTTAAGACAAGCCTGGATTGCATACCTTGTGATATATTTACAGAACAACCCCTGAGGGCAGCTGCATATTTAAATCAATAGATGTATCCTGTAGCCCAGCTCTTTCTTAATGATGTCTTTGCACTCATGTGAAGACACGTGAGAGACACAAATACCTGTCTTTAGAGGCTGGACAAGGTTGGCTGACCGTTCAGAGTATAAGTATAGAAGACTTGACCAGTACCCTAAGCATACTGCAATTAAACTGTTCAAAGGTTTGTCAGTAACTACAACAGTCTCTCATTTTTGTTGTTTAGAAGTGTGAATTGACCTGAACTCCTGTCCTGTAGGCCAGTATTTCAGGATGTACAAAAGCTGATCCACTGTCAATAACTATTTTAAGTTAGAAAGCTAGAGGTTATCCTCCACGTTTACTCTGAAGACAACCAGTTGGTTTTCCTCTTATTGGCATTTCACTCTTTCACCTTAAACCATTTTGGGTAGGTCAGCTGCTGTTGGGTACTTCACAGTTGCACATCTTAATTGTAAAGGGTGGTTATCCATGTTCTCCCTGATATTTCCCTGCTGCAATTGTCATAAATGAGATCAGAAGTAGTGAACGTGTCTGGAGACCAAAGTCAAGTTTATTTTAAAAAACCTTCTAGCTAACTGTGCCCCCAAGCCCATGCAGAAATTCTGATACTAAACTTGAGACTGGTGCCAAGGATTGCTTACCTCTGCACTGAACCTTAACCACTGCTCTTCTGTCTGCTTTCACCCTTTTCCTAGAGGTTCCTGGAAATGTGAAGCTAGTAACATGTCAGACTCTAGTCTTTCCTCTGCATGCACACTGGACTGGTCTAAAAAGGGATACATTCTTTCTACTTCTTTCAGTCCTCTGGAAGGACACACTGGTGGAAACTGTCAAGTCTTTAAGCATTAAACCTGGTCCTGCAAAATGTTGCTGAACTGTCATGCCACTGGCAGCTAGGCATGCTTGCCTCAAGGGCAGAGTCTGTGCTGGACAGCCAGTGTTACGGGAGAGAATTTCCTATGTCACCTTGAGGTATCACTTTGTACCACGTGGGCTGGGTGCTGGCTGCTTCTCTCTGGGCTTTCCAAAGGACTGGGAACCCATAACCTAATTATCTGAGCAGGTACAGTGGGGCTCTCGGTCACCTTGCATCCACCCTTTGTTCCTTCCAATATTATTTCTTAAGAGAAGAGAGAACGGCTGTGTGTTTTTGCTGATTATGGGATTAGCTGGACATGAAACATAGAAATCCTGAAATTGGAGCAGAACCTGGGAGCTGCATAACCCTAAAGCTGGGGAAATAGAAAAGTTGGGATGATAAAAATCAGTGTGGGCCAGAGGTTAAACTGGTCAGTGGGTGAGCTGTAAGGCAAGACTTGGATGAGCTCACATGGCCAAAGCTGGCAGAAGCAGTTGGGTACTGTTGAAAGAAATGTTGTTTTAGTTAACATAGTGGAAGCTTCGTAAATTGAAAGTCACTAAGGAAATAAGAAACCTTGGCTCCAGTGGGGGAGGCAGGATGTGAGGGTCCCTTTGTTCACTTCCAATTTGTTTTCACTTGAGTTACTGTTTCATCGGTGCTGTCCTTGAAACCTTGGCTGTTATCCAAGGAGGAAAGCTAAAAGCAATGGGGGGAAGACAGCCTTCCCAAAAAGCTTTGAAACAAAGCTGTTTGTAACCTAGTGTTATCACAGAGGTAACAGGTTAGTATAAGCAATTTTCCAGTGTCTGAACTGTTGCATGTTAGGGCCTTTTTTGTATGGATTTCTAAGCTTGCTTTAAGAAGTCCCAAATCCTTAGTGTATGGTGTGGTCCCTTCTGGGCTGCTTTAGGAGTGTAATGGTACTAAGCATATTTATGGCCAGTTATAAATCTTAGTGATTGTTGCTCCTCCTGGAGCTGTAGAAGGAGAATAGAGATAAATGACTGCCCTTCCACAAAAGATCTCTTCTCTGCCAAAATTCTTGCTGTCTGCCTAGTCACCCTCTCATTTTGGAAAAATTACTTATCTGCATTACAGGAGCTTTCCATATATAGAGCTATTCTTTAGCCCTGCTCTCTTACAAATCTATGCATTAGCTTTAATTTAGCTTAATACATCTGGGAGTAAAAAATCTGTTCCTTAAAACAGAGGAAGGTTTTAAAGTTCCCATTGATCTGTGGATGCAATGTACTTTGCGTTCTTTACTCTCTTACACACTATACCAATGTAGCTTGAGCCTGCTACCTGCTCATTGTGTAAGTGTAGGTTTGGGCCACTTGGTTGTCTGGGTTGGGGTGTAATCCAATGTAAACTGGGTGCAGAAGGTCACACTTCAGTTTAATTGGGGATGAATCAGATCTCTGTTGCATAGAGACACTTTTCTAAGTAGGCATTTGAAACAGCAGGCTCTGTAGGAGCTAAAAGACACTTTGAGCTTCAGATGAGAACTGAATTTTGTCTTTGCCTTCATGATTTGACTTCTCAAACAGCTGCCTCTGTGTTGAACAGGGGAAACTTTCAAATCCATCTTAGGTCTCTGGCTGATGACCCTTCTTCTGAATTGGAATCAGTTGCTGTTTCCAACTTGCCTAAAGGTTTATAGTCCAAAGGTGGAATACTATCTCCCCTGAAGATTGACTCAGCTCCAGTCAGTTTCACTGGCAGTAGGACTTGAGGTTCAGTCACCCATACTTGAAACACTTGCCTAAACTTCGATAAATTCTGGGAATATTTGTTCTTGAAATAAGAACTTCTGTGGTACTGTTGCCTCCATGCACATCTCTGCTGTGCTCTGGGCCTAAAACACTTGAATATAATTTTTGAAGAAAAATCTGTCTTGTCAACTGCAGTAAGAAAAAGGGTTGTTCTTGAAAACTAAAACCGAATCTAAGATTTCTTCCCTGTGCCAGCAGTACTAAGCCTGTCAGAGTTCAAGGAGCATCTGGATGACACTCTTAGTCTTGTGGTTTAATTTTAGGTAGTTCTGTCAGGACCAGGAAGTTGGACTTGATCATCCTTATGGGTTCCTTCCAACTCGAGATACTCTGATTCTATTCTAAGATAATGTCTCCCCTGAGCCAAAGGAGGTCTTTGCAACTACCAATAATAAAAGGTATGCCTACAGCATGGTCTAAGGTAGTAGTTCTAGGTACTGGAACCAGCTGGGCTGTGAAGCTCTGTCCAAGGTAACTTTCCCATGAGAGAGTACACTAACTGCTCTTATCATGTGCAGCGTGATTGATGTAAGAATCTGAGATTACATATTTTAAGCAAGCTTGAAGAAGTTGTCTCTGCAGCTGTGCTTCGTTCTGCAATATATGTTTCGGCCACAGAGGGTAGTCCTTGTCTCTAAGCAGAAAACTGGAATTCTGTTTATTCTCAGAGCAGGTATGGCACAAGTGTCTGTGTGCTACTCTGAAATGGAAAAGCCGTATAGTTTTGAGAAGGGAAAGCAAGTCCCATTGCCCACCTTGAGTGAATGAAGAAGCAACATCTTGTCTATGGGCTGAAAGTGATAAGGAACAAAAGGAAGGAAAAAAGTAATCAAGTAGGTGAATACTGACTAACTAATTTAAAAATGCACGTAGAACAACTGTAACTGGGACAGTCTGGCTACACAGGGTTCAAGTGTCGCAGCTCCTGTACTGAAGCAGATTGAACAGGGAGGTAACTTGACTTGTGTTGACAAGTTCTGCCTCTTGTAAATGGTGACAAAACCTGGATTAACAAAGCTACAAGAGGTATGGCCAGGTGTCCTTTTTTTATTCTTGTTAGCTCAGAGTGAGCAGAACTTACAAGACCTGTGCAGATGGTCACAGGTGTTTGTCATGCAGTGAAGCATAATGCACAGATCATAGGCTTAGGTACCTTGTGTGGGGCTCTGGAACTGGGAACAATAAAACTCCATCAGCTTTCTGGTGTACCAGAGCTGCGTTGTGTTCCCGAGTGCTACGCAGGTCAGAGGGCTACAGCTAGTGTTTCTTTGTTACCCTGGGATGTTCACTCAGAACAACTCAAGATAATTTTAACATCTGAAGTCATGTTTAGGCAGCCATGTCTATACAACATCTAAATTTGGCCCAAGGAAATGTTCTCTTTTTTTCATTATGGGGTTTTAGGAGGCTGGACAAAAGAATGCTACATAAGTGAACAAACTGTACTACTGTAATTCAGCTTTATTGCTACTCTTCAGCTCTGAAACTGAGCGGTGAACTTCTTTCCTGTCCTCCTGGTTTCTCTGGAAGCATGCTTGCCAGTTGTGGGTATGCTGGAAATGATATGTGGGTATGGACTTCTGAACCAAACTGATGTGCAGAGTGTGTACAGAACTGTACCGCTGGAAGCCTGGCCAACAAGGCAGATATGAGAATCGCTGATTGCTTTTGAAATGGAAATGCCAGCGAGAAGGCTATCATTAAGCCATGGTTGGTCAGACAACTGGGTGGCTTTGGGAACTGGGTGGTGCCTGTGGAGAATATAGTGATGATTAAGGAAGCATAAAGAGGCTAGCAAAGCCTGAGGAGAGGTGGACTAATGTGTAGTCTGGCCTTCCGAAGCTGACCAAATCCTCAGGAAAACCGTAACTGCCACTGAGCACTAAGGAATACTTCTTTAGTTTGGCCAGACTCGTGTTTGTTCAAATTAGCAAAACTATGACTCTACGCTGAGTGACTCTGCACTGTTCTTCTCAAGGCTTTTCTTTCCAGAGGCAAATGCCTGAGCTTGAAAGGAAGACAGAAGGAGGACTTCACACAGCTTAAGCTACAGGGAGCTCTTGTAAGCGGTCATCTTACAAGATGTTAGGTTATAAGGTTACTTAAGAGGCCTCTTGCAGGAGGTACATGTTGCAGACTATACATTTCTCTGTTACTCCTGTATGGAACCTCATAACTTCTTTTGCTAAGGCATTTCTTTTGAAGGTACCTAATCTCTAGATATTGAGGGAGAGATGCTGACCTCACCTCCTGGAGTATTGAGGGATTGATCCTGTCACTTGTTTGGATGTGGTGTTCTGGAGTTTATTCACCATCTCTGCTAAGAAATCCTACCTTCTTTTAAACTTTTTCTGGCTTAATATTTAGCTGTCAGTTCTTAATAAGCTTTTGCCTTGTAGTAGCTTAAAAGCCACTTAACACCTGGTAGCTTTTCTTCATAAAGGCACTGGCATTCAGTAATTAGAAGGACCGCAGTGCAGAGTCAATGCTATTGGAGAACAGGTTTATTTCAAAGGGAGGATCTGAGGAAGAATTCCGCTTTTGGATTCAGTTCACAAGTCTTAGTGTTTGGTGCACGTCTGGGCTTGGGGGGGACAGGGTATGGCAAGAATGCATCTGTGCTATATTTCTTTGCAAAATCAAGTGGAATAGGTGAAGAATTTGTTCCGAGGAGCTTGGACATTTCCTACTACTCTGAATTGTTGTGAAAAAATACCTACAGCTGCTAAACAGCTACCCACCCTAACAGGGGAACAGAGAGTTTGGTCTGCATTCAAGGTGTATCATGTAGTGATTTAAAGAGACTTGGCTGAATAGTTGTTTTAATGTACTCTTTTGTTACTCTCCATGTACTTGTTACTGGTTTTACATGGTAGGTTATTGTTGCATTGAGTCTCTTTTTCCAGGTGTTTTACAATTTACTTTCATGACTATGTTTTAGCAATAGTACCTTAAATTGTGAAATTTTGTGGAAGCCCTGACATTATGCAAGAACTTGCCTTTCAATACTATGTTCCACTTCACAGTTAAGTTGTGTGTGCATAAAGGAAGAGATGCTTTGGCCATGCTGGTTTTGCTGAGGAGGTGAATATTCAAGTTACACAAATTAAGCAAAGTTTTTGCACCAGGGAAATGCTGATTTACAAAGACAATAGGTGTTTATTACTAACAGTGTGTGCTGCTAAAGCAGAAAGGGGATCTAGCTAGTAAAAATATTGTAAGAAAGTGCTGAAACAGCACTGCAAAGGCATAGAAGAGACTAGGTGTCCTTGTAGTGATGACGAGTTGACCTACTTTGCACTTCTCTTGCATTAGGTTGCTCAGTAAATCTCACAGGACCCTAACAAGTCACCTGGGTATGCTGCCTTCTCTTTTTGTGCTCTGTTTTTTGAGCTCCTATAAGTTGTAATAATCACTGGACCATACTCAGGTGCTGCTATGAGCTGATCACACTTGCATAATTCACTTGCATTATTTTGTCATACATAGCTTCTTTCTCTCCGTTCCTCTCACTTTGCTTTCTTGCTGCAACTCTGGTTTAAATGTAGATCAGTGTGCCCTGCACTCTCTGTGAGGCAAGGTGAGCTCAAGTTAGGCCTTGTACACCACTCTAAGAAAGTTAGGGGAAATATTTCCAAATTTAATGAAACTCGGAAACCTAGATTTTGTGTGTGTGTGCATAGAATAGCTGGATCCAAATTCACCTTAAAGCAGTTTCAGTACTTCAAGTTAGAATTGTGGATGTGAGTATATGAGAGTGGGGAATAGGATAGCCATGGGTTTGTTGGTGCTACCTGTTGGAAAGCCTTGTGTGGCTTAGTTCCAGAAACTTTCTGCCACCATTTCCCTCATGTTACTTGTTCTGACTCAGGTGGCTTTTAACATGACCATGTAACACTGAAATCCCTTTTTTTCCTGCTTTGCCATCTTTTCAGAGCCAGACAGCTTGTCCTAAGAAGAGCTCTGGGGGATGGAGCTTCAGTTCCACTTGTTTGGAACAAACCAATATTTGGCATCAACAATGACAGCCAGTAAAGGATTTCTTGAGAGCCAGGCCTCTGAGAAACTAGTCTCTTGCAGAATTCACCATTTCTGTTCAGTGCAGATATCTGTCTATGCTGCATACACTGATGCATAGTAGATGCAAACTGTTCCTGCCTGCTACTGAGTACTTGATGCAACAAGAACCAAATCATTATGATAATTCACCAGTACCCTCATGTGTTCACAGCCAGTTGTTTGCTGAGAGTGCACGTCTTGGAAATTAGCCTGGTTTATTTTGGGTTTTGTTTTTTCCTTTAGGGATGAAAAAAATGAGGAAGAGGGACCTTGTTTAGGGATAGCAGACTCTTAAAATAAGTCCAATACCTTCTTTTTGGTGCACTTTCACTTCTCTAGTGTTTAAATAGTGCCATTGCATTACATGACTAATAACTCTGAAGAGGTTTGCTCTTTCATTTCTCTCTAGTGGTAGCACTATGTACACGGTGGAGTGTGTATTTTGGGAGTGTTTTCTGCTCTGTTTGCATTTTTTAAATATAAATACGGTGCTGTAAAGACAAGGCTACAGAAGAATGTGTTGAGGTCTTTGCTTACTTTCTGAGTGTACCCAACAGCATCAGGCTAGTCTTGGGGCTAGTAGTGTCTTCTGTACAGGACAGTTTTACCTTTCTAGCAAAACGGTAGGTTTGCACTTTGTCACATGCGCACATCTACCAGAACAGCAGCTCTATCATAATGCCTAAAGCCTCACCTTTTCCTTCTGTCTTCTTCCTATCTTCACCTATGCTGACTGTAAATCAAAAACTACTACTAAAGTCAGTGGAGTAACACCATAGCCCTCTAGCTTTCTTTACTGTTCCTACAAAGGAATAAGAAACTGTACTTTGTCTTGTAAAATTCTGTGGATTTGCTCTTCCGAAGCAGGTTTTCTCTGATCATTACTTATATGAGAAATTTGGCAAAATTCTGTCACTGTTTCTTAATTTATGTCTAAAAGCCTGAGACTTCAAACATCAAACCTGATCCATGCAAAACGAGAAGAAGTGATACTCTAGTTAGGAGAGGCTGTCAGCAGAAGGGGGACCACTTGTCACTGGTCTTTCATAATTGCTTTGCCTTGTGGCTGTGAGTTTGGCTTGAGTTTATAGCTTTTTACTGCACTGAGGAGAAGAAACAAAACACTCTGCACCCAGAAATGGAAGAAGTCTTCTTGTAATGTGTGGCTCTCTTCTCCAGTGGTGCACACTTATCCTATGTGAATGGCATGTGGTCAGAGTCGGGACATTGGATTTCATCCCAAAAGACATGCTGTTTCCCCCATCTGTGCTGCTAACCTCCCTGTGCCCCAATGACTTCAGTTCCCATGCTTTGACTAAGTTTAAGATTGGAGAGGACTGTTCTCATCTCCTGAAGTCCACCCTGTTGCTACACTCAGCCTTCCAGTGATCAAGGACTCCAGCAGTTACCAAATGCAAAAATAGTAACATCAAGCATAACTAGCTACAGGGCAGAAAATGATTTAATGAAGCAGATTGCTATGCAACACCATTTTGGATACTGAAGTATCCTAAAAGAAGGGGAAGTGTGCAGCTCCCCATGAGCCCCAGCCTTTTCAACACAAGTGCACGCTGTTGGTTATAATGTCTCAGAACTAGTCTGAGTGCAAGTGTCCCCTAACTGGGGCTGATGCAGGTATATTTATCAGTTGGAACTAACAAGTAGTTCATTCTTGCCTAGCCTCAGTATGGGGAGTTTCTGCATAAGAGTGCCAACTGGGTAAAAATAATTAATTTACCTTTTTGCAGCTACCCTTTTGCACTGTACAACTCTTGTATTTTGTGGGGGAAACAAGGTTTTCTTGTTTGGTGTTTTTTTTTTTTTCCTTTAGGCAAACTTGGATGGTCTGATCTCAAGCAGCATCCCATCAAAGAATAACACCTACATATTACAGTGGCATGGTGGGAGGAGGGAGAGGTGGGGAGGCAGAATGAAGGAGAACAGTGTTCAAAGAATGTTAGCTTTGTTTCAGAGGAGGAAACAACGCATGTAACATGCAAAAGCAATGAGTTTTAATAGCTTTTAATATGTTCTTAAACACTTCCATCACCCCTCTACCTCTTCAGACACAGCTTGGCAATAAATCAAAGTGAAAGCAAACACACGCATCCAAGCTAGCCATTAGGCTGAAATAGAAATTAAACACTGGGGGGGGGGGGGGGGGGGGGGAAGTACAGAGTTTACATCAGTGAGGTTAAGGAACAGGCAGACAAAACATTCAGCAGCAGGGGAATACATCCTGCTTTCATTTTGGCCTGATTGCAAGCCAGCACTAGAAATGGAAACTTGTTGATTGCAGTAGCTGGCTACAGGGAAGTGAGCTGCATAGCTTGTCTGTATTGCTTCACGGGTGAGAGATCTACTGGGAAAGTTGTGGTGCTTAGACTAGGTTTTTGATGTCAGCCTGCTGAAAGCTACTGCAGATGCCACTTGGTGACTAAGGCTTACTTCCACCCCTTATTTGAGGGAGCAAGTATCAGTGCATTTCTCCTTTGCTGTTTCTGCCTGTTGCTTTGCTAGACCTCAAGTGATGCTAATCAGAGCTTAATGCTATAGGGATATTATCTCCTTTGCATTGCTTTAGAGGAGGATTTTAGGTCTGCATGTGTCCCCTGTTTCAGTGTAGTATACATCAGTTCTATGTGGCCCTCTAGGTTCAGCTTCAATACTGCAAGACAGAGAAACCATGAAAAAATTAAGTGACAGGGTGAATTCAGAAGGGTGAAGTGTCACTCACCGTTCACTTTCTGTGCACTGTCCTTGTGCTGAAAGCCTAATTTTTCTTTGATAGTCATCTTAAACTCAGCCCGTCCTCATGATTTCAGTTAATAGCTTCTGGGTCTTCAGTAGCCTAATAGTCCTTTCTGTTCCTTAGAAGCTCTTCCCCAAGCATAGATCTATGAATCAGTTGGATGCACTTTCTCTTGCTTAGAAAAGTTGATAAGAGATAGTGAAGAGGAACAGCCCAATCATTTATGCTTTCATTATTTTCTTTTAGCTGTCTTATCAACCCAATGTGATTGTCTCCACTTTTAGGATCATTTTGAGAGCAGTGTGATGAGACAGTCCTGGTCACGATCTACTTATAGCCAAGAGAGGATAGGCAGAATGTACAAGAAACTTCAGTGAACCCACTAAAGCAAGTTATCAGGATAAAACTGGCCTGAGCCAGGTCATCACAGCTCCTGTTCAATATGGTTCTTAATAATATATGCTGTTAGTTTGAGAGTCTGCCCTTATATGTTCTTAGAGCACTGGCAGACTGAGCTCCAGTAGGTTCAACAATGTTATTTTGCTCATGCTTTCTCTAGTCATCCCTTAGCCAGAAGAGGTGCCTTGCCTTTCAAGGGCAGCTGAATGGGTTGTCTTTGTCCCTGCTGCCACAGTTAATAGACCTGCATCTTCATGCAAAACTGACTACAGTAGGCTCAAAAGCCTTTCAAATTCTCTCCAGCTAACAAAGCTGTGGATCTCCTTTGAAGTTTTCATCTGTAAGTGTCTGTGCTGAACCTTTACTGCTCACCACCAGCTGAGGCATTAGTGGTAACATTAAGTGAAAGACACTCCCTTGTTCTATTAGAACTGGAGTTTCAGGCTGAGGAAAGCTTTATTTCCTACATTGGAAAAAATAAAACTCATGGGGTTTTCAGCCACAGCCTGCACTATATTTAGAATGCCTTAAATCACTGTAAGCTCTAGACTTGAAGGGGTTATTATAGAATGTGTGTATGTACTTATATGTGTGTGTGTTTGTTTTTTATTGTGGAAGGCTAGTCAACAGGGATTTTGTGGTTCTGTTTGGCAATGATGAAGTAATTAAAGTGCATTTTGAGGAATGGTGGGGAAAGAAATGATGAGAGCCAAGAGGGGAAGAAATGGAGGAGGTTAGGGAATTATTGAGAATAATTTACTAATCGTTCTTCCCCTACTGCTCTTGCAAACCTCAGTCTTTACCTCACAAAGGTGGAAGGCTGCCAAGGGAAAGAGAATCAATAAGATTACACCAAACCCTACAGTCGTTACTGAAATACTTTAAAAGCCAGAAGAATACCCAGATGGCCCTGGAAGGTTCTAAGCCGCTCCTGTAGTGACTCATGAAGAAAGATTCCCCCATTGTCCTATATTTTCCAGCCTGCCAGACAAATAAGTACTTTGCAGGATATAAGTGTGTATACCTGTATATGTATGTATGTATGCCATAGCAACAGAATTCATAATGGTTTAAGGGTTTCCATGTGAGGCATCTAGATTAAATGCAGTACTCCATAGCGACAAAGAAATATTTTAGAGATATATGACAGATATTCACAGCACTGTCAGATCTCAATATTCAGTTTTAAGTCCCACCGTTTTGGAAACTTGGTTTCCTTTTCTGAAGTCTTTGAATTTGGCTTCATGTAATTAGGTGAGGTGGTAAGAATTTATTTTTCTTTCTTGTCTTATGATTTTTCAGCCAGGTTCCCAACCTTCAGGGATAAGGAGCATGAAGTGATTTCCCCTACTGCCAATCCCAGATATTTGAGAGTGTACAATTCCAATCTAGCATGTGCTTGTATTTGTATCTGTATTTACAGTCTGTCTGATCAACTTGTCAACTGGAGGTAAACACACTGCTAATACACATCTGTAAGCAGGTGAGCAGTGTCCTTGCAAGCCTTGCCAAGGGCAAAGTGGAACATCAGGTCACTAAGGAAGAACACATGCTGCTGTGGAGATCTGCAGTTGCTGGACACAGTGGAGCAGCACGTAGGTGTTTGGGGAAATATGATTTTCCAGCAATAAGGAGGGTTGTGGGAAAACCAAGTGGAGCTCAAAATTCAGTTTGGATCTGATTCTGTTCTGATGTGATTAATTTGCTACAAAAGTCACTGCTGGGGGTAGAGAGAATGGAGGAATCTGTGCCAGGCTGTTCCTTTTTCATTTCCATAAGGGAAGTGATTTCATTTCTAAGTGCTTCTCTTTGCTTTCTGTTACCAGCCCAGAGCCAGTTCAGGACAGCCAATTTTGAAGAACATCTTCTGTCAGTAGTACGTGAGTAATGAGGGCACTTCATGCACTGCTGTGGGTGCAGAAGTTCTGCAGAGAATTTGCAGACTGATTACTATACAGCTTAAGCTTTGAGCCTACTGCAGTAAATATGACTGAGGAGAAGAAAGAACATATAATTAAAAGAAAGCAGCTATTTTGAAGTATGTTAGGCAAGGCCTATGCCCAAATACTGGTTTCAGTTTTTGAATTTTTGTGTTCTTGCAAGCAAGTTTTGCTGCAATACCCCAGATATTTCATATGTATGGCTACTGAGCTTGGCTCCTTGCACGGAAAACTGTGACAAACTCTTGCCTCAGACATACATAGTTAGACAATTAGTAGAAAGAAAGAGGGAGGGGAAGGTGGGGAAAGAAATAGGTGTGCTGAGCCCTGGAGCTTTCCTATACTGCATATATAATGTCTCCTTTCCTTAGCAACAGGGGAATTTACATACATACATCCTTCTGAAATCTCCTTGTATTTGTTAAGATATCACCTCTGTCAAAGGGTTGTTTTTTAAATTAATAATTTGCTACTTTCTATTTATTCTGTGCATGCCAAGGGTTTGAGTCAGAGCTGTGCAGTCAGGTTCCCCTCAACTGGTTCTGATTAGAGGCTGAGTGATGGAGCAGAGAGTCTGGAATGGCTCCAACTGGATTCCATGATGTCTCGACTTTAATGTAGTTAAAAATCCCAGACCTGGTGGTGTAGTTTATTGCAGTGGACTTTCACCTTGCCTTTGGAGCTGTAGAAAGCACAGCTTTCTACATGTTTTTGCTACTATATACTTAAGGTAAAAGGTAAAATTAATTACCATGATTCTTTTCAGAGCTAATTGCATTATTTATCAGGAATACTACTACTAATTACACCACAGGCTACTTCTATTCATAAAGTAATGATTTGCATTAGTTCATTAGTGGAGGTTATCTGCCCTTTCATCTTTAAGATTACCTTTTCTCTAGGAGAGTTGTTTTCATATCAGATGTTACCGCTATTCCTAGCAGTAAAATGATCTGTTCTGAGAGGAAGTCAGTATGTATTGAATAAACTGATTCCACCTAACTTCTCCCCTGAAATCATATGTTTATTCTTGTGACTCTGCTTTTTATGCAACTCATCAACTAAGTCAGTGTGGCTACAGACTGAAATTCTTAAAACTGAAAACCAGGAGAGAAAAAAAAAGAAGTCTTCTGTATTTGTCCTGCCTGGAAGGTTATATCCCACTATTTGTGTGTTTAAACTATATTTAATGTAAGTAGACTTAGGAACCCCTTAAATGCTGAAAAAGCATTTTAGCACAGGGGTTCATTTGTGTAAATGAATTCTTAAGATTCAGACAGACTTCATGTTTCTGGGAGTTTAAAACTATCTCACTGTTAGAGGTAAACCAGAAGCTGTGTTTAAAACAAAATTACAGAGCAGATCATGGCAATTTGAGGTCAAAATTTGTCTTGCTGCTACTATTAACCAGTTAAATATTTTAGTTTCACTATTTAGCCAGTGCTGGTCTACTTTTTGGATGTAATTAAGTAAAGCACTTTTTGCACATTCCCAGCTTTCAGCCTTTCAGTTGTATTACTTGCATATGTAAATTAGACACATTTAAAAGTCCTGTTGAATTAGGACTCTAATCATAACTTTTATCTTTTCATACAAAAACTTTTTCCTTCTGTGAAAATTTGAGTGCTGGCAAACTTTAGCTTGAAGGAATGGGCTACATGTTAATGCACATGCTGATGACTTGGGAGAATTCATATGTGCCTGCACAGGACCAAAGACAGTTTGTGGGATGTGCCAGATGTGAACGTTGTATAGAGTGAGGCTGTTTGTCTGAAAGTTCTGGAGATCTGATAGCTTCGGCTGCTGGAAATCTGGAAGCTTAGAATTCTGTCCAAAGGGTTTAAGATGGTGAACTGATTTCAAATTTTTACTTCACCTGACTTCAACTCCCTTGGAGGGAATCACTAAGGCTCACTTAATTTTATTTTAGTTATTGATATGCACAGGTTTTTAAAGTCAAGATGCGTGTATTTGTAAAGCTAAGCAAGTCGGTAATTTCCATTCCAGCTAGTGTATTTAAACAAATAAAAATCTTTGGTTTATAACAGAGATTGCCATGGCAGAACAAATTTGAGTCTTCCTCCATAAGTCCATATAGACATTTGCAAGGGCGGACCAGAAGACTAGGATCTCGTGGTATTAAAGGCATTTGGCATTGAAATAAAACAGGTGGGTTGGTTATGGTATATATGTACTCTGATAGTGTCCATGCTGCATGTTTGAATGATTGTATTGATAATGTCTAATAGGAAATGTGCAGATGGATTTGGGAGCAAATGTGTTTTGGTGACAGTTTATATATTCCTCAAGAGAATTTGCAGTACTTTGACATTGGTAATTCACCTTGGCCTGGGTTTCCAGAGAAATATATGGTATAGTTCTTTGTATTTTATTTCTTGGCACATGGCATTGATTTGAGGGCCTTTTTAATGCAGTAAACTGCACAAGGTGTTTTGATGACATCTGGGGAGGAGCCATACTTCTGTTTTTTTAAGCAGTGGGGGTTTTTTGTTTTTAATATTTCTCCCCATAGTCTCTGTATTTTGGTCCAGCTGTAGGACTTTTTGTATGGTATCTAGCCCAAAGCCTCTTGAAGTTGATGAAAGACTCCCATGGATTTAAATAGGCTTTGGAGGAGCCCCATGTTTTCGGAGGGAGCCTCCTTGTATTGGTTGTCATTATCTCCTCATATTTCTCACTGCATAAATTACAAGTTCATTTGGAGTCTCTGTGTTTTGTTGGAGGATGTGCTTAACATATGGAACTCTATTCAGCCAGTTCACCGGCTCCCTCTTCCATGCTAAAACACTTTAGAGAAGTAGTATTCTCTATTGAACATTACTGAAAAGGTGACGTGGGTAGGACCCAGTGGTTGATGTCCTATTTCTCTGGGTTTAAAAGTTAGCCAGACTTTGCAGTGGAAACTTTTATACATTTTATACAATCATGAATGGAGGAGCATTGCACACTAGCTTTATTAATCTACTAATGCTCCAAGGGATTCTCTCAGCTGTAGAGCGAATGACATTGCATTATGTTGAATTGCTATAAAGAAATCTTTCATCTATCTGTAAGATGTTGAGATTAGAAGGATGAAATTGAACTGTGTTCAGAATCTTTGCTTGTGACTTTGGGCTAGAATTTCACCTTGAAAATAGAAAAATTTCTTCAATCCCTGTCTACTTTGTCTCAGTAGTGATAGTATTAAATTCTGATAGGCCAAGTGATGGCCCTGTTTGGTGTTATCATATAGATATAGGCTACTAAAACCAGTGAATCACTAGAGGCACACTATCCAGTAAGTGTATGTCTAAGGATTTTAGATATTTAGAAGTCAGGTATCTGTTTTCCTTCCTGCTTTATGGAAGTGGTTTGAGTTCCTCTTGATTCTCTTTGTTAGTGAGCACTGTTGTAAGAATCAGCATGATGAACCAAGTCCTCTCTAGTTATCTACCTGTTTCCACTTCCCAGATACATCCAGATTCAAGAATTTAAAGCTCCATACCTGGGACTGGTGTTATTGGAAAATAGTTCAAATACTTACTGAACAGATTCAAAAGCTGTCAACCAGTGCAAAACTGTATGGGATTTCTTTTTATAGTTGGTAAAATTAGTGTCCTTTAGTAACTAATAACTCAGAATACTAGGATTTAAAATAGATAATAAAATGCATTTTCCTAATTCTGTGTATTTGCCTTTGATTTTTTCTTTTTTTAAGAAAAAGGCAGTTTGCTTTAGAACTGAATGTAATGATTATGTCTGAGTATGAAGCTTTGCTATTTACAGCCATGAAAATATGTCCACAGCCATTTCATGGAGCAAAAGAAGGTGGAACAAATAATTAGGGTCACTGTGCTGGTTTTGGCTGGGACAGAGTTAATTTTCTCCATAGTAGCTAGTACGGGGCTGTGGTTTGGATTTGTGCTGGAAACAGTGTTGATAACACAGGGATGTTTTCGTTCCTGCTGAGCAGGGCTTACACAGAGTCAAGGCCTTTTCTGCTCTTCACCCCACCCCAGCAGCGAGTGGGCTGGGGGGGCACAAGGTGTTGGGAGGGGACGTGGCTGGGACAGTGACCCCAACTGACCCAAGGGATGTCCCACACCGTATGGCGTCATGCTCAGCACATAGAGCTGGGGGAAGAAGAAGGAAGGGGGGGATGTTCAGAGTGATGGTGTTTGTCTTCCCAAGTAACCGCTACACATGATGGAGCCCTGCTTTCCTGGAGATGGCTGAACACCTGCCTGCCCATGGGAAGGAGTGAATGAATTCCTTGTTTTGCTTTGCTTGCATGCATGGCTTTTGCTTTACCTATCCTCATCGCAACCCAGGAGTTTTCTCACTTTTACCATTCTGATTCTCTCCCCGTTCCCACTGTGGGCCAGTGAGCGAGCGGCTGTGTGGGGCTTATTTGCCACCTGGGGTTAAACCACAGCAGTCACTCAGCTATTGGGGATTCAAAACACAACTAAAGAATTACCTACATGAAGTTGCCATTCTTGAAATAAAAGAAATGCTGGAACTTCTGCAAAAAGTAAAAGTAGTTAGGAGGCTAGAAGTTTCAATCAACTTCAGTGAAGTTGACAAATTTCTAAGATCTTTGGCGTCTGTAAATGTGTGCTGTTCTAATAATGTCAGTGAGTCTGTCACTCCCTACCAGCTGCCTGACTGCGTTTATGTATATGTCATCACAGTAACACCAGTGTTAGATTCAGAACTTGACTTCTATAGTCTTAAGCTTTGTGGTTTTACTGTCCTGACAAACTGGAAAATGTGTTCTTCAGAGCCTCAAAACATTGACGCAATTACCAACTGCTAAATATTTGTAACACTTAAATATTTGCCCCAGGCAGCAAATATTTGGTGGATTTCTGGTTTTTTTTGCCTTCTGTAGGCTAGTCAGGCATTGTTCAGTCTCTTTCTCTGGATAACATGCCATTGTGCCAAATGATAACAGGAGTTTTCTTGCCCTACAGAATTTAGTGTGGCTGAAAGCCCTGCATTGAACTTACTAGGAATTATTTACCAGCCATGACTGTTTCCACTTTTTTTTTTCCCCCTCTGTTGTCTTTAGTGGCTTAAATCAATGTACATATCAAAGGCCTCAAGTCCCGTCACCATAATGGATTTTTAATTAGGCAGTTTTCTAGTGAGACGCACTTCCAAAAAGCTGGGATGAAAGTCATCGTTAACTGGCTTCTGGGAGCTGTATCTGTATCTGGCTTCCAAGAAGCCACTAGGTTTAGCAGAAAAATGAATGGCAAATGTTGGTCATACAGAAATGTCTTATCTCACAACTTGAGGCAGAGAGATAAAAGTAGAATTTGGGAGGGGGAGATGAGGTGGGGAGAAGAGCTCATAAAAAGCCATTTTTTTAACAAGGGGGAGAGCTCAGCTTTTTGAAGTCCTGTGTAGTTCAGTCAGAAACTGTTGTATAATAAATACAGTTGTGGAGTTTTCAAGGGGAGTCATGGTAGTGGAAGTTCTTAGCCTGGAGTTAAATGCTGTGAGGTCTTGTGGTTTTTTTCTCAAGGGAAAAATAAAATAGCAAACAAAAAAAAATACCCCACATAGAGCCCTCTGGGAATAAAGCTATTTATAGCTGCTTCTATCACCAGGTTATTCATATGGTCACCTCTTGGTCCCCTTAAGCTTTGAAGGCCTGTAAAAAGCATGCAGTATCAAGCTGATCATAGCTTTTAATAGGCAATGTTGTTTGGCTGTTTTGTAGCCCTTTTGGCAAATGCAGCTTTTGCTGCCTGAGCAGCATAAGTACTGCCTGAGCTGGGAGTTATGCTGAGGACACTTATTTAAAGGAAGCCACAAGAACTTTGTATGTGTGAGGTCCTAGAGAGTATGTGGTTATGACCACAAATGTTATCTTTAAAGGAATAACTTTCTCAGTGAAAACTAATTTGGAATAAAGTAAATTGAGTGATTTGCAGTAGTGTAGATAAAGTCCCATAGAACTCCTCACTTCTGGGTGAGAAGCTACTGATGCTTATCAGAAAATAACTGGCTTGGTTTCCAGTGGTTATCTTTCCTGTGGAAAAGCAATTATTATTGTTGGCTTTCCTGTTTCTCTCTAGCTGTGGAGTACCACACCCAGAATATAGTCTAGGAATTTGTTTGCCAGATTACCTGCCAAGTAATTAAAGTATTGTGGAAAAATAAACCAACAGGAGGATGAAGGGGTTGATCATTTAGAGAGGGCAAAGTGCTGATTTGAACACTAGTAAGGTCTTAATTTTTTCTCAAGCAAACATTTTGGGACACAGTCAGATGTCCTGCTGAAGATGATTTAAAGTAACCTGGTTAACCACACTGAAAGTAGCCTGTTCCTTTTCAGTCTGTTACGGTGTCTTACTAGCATGTGCAGTGAAATGAGAAAAAATAAAGTGCAGCAGGGGACAATAACTTAAGACTACAGCAAAATCTGCAGGTCTTCAGACTATATTCTTAATGAAATGTCTCATTGCTATTTGACAAATGGGACACTAAAGCACAGAGATGAGATGACTTGCTATAAAATGTGAGTCAAGTCAGTGGCACAGTAGGATAAAAATCCTCTTGTTGACCTCACGTACCACACCATCTTCAATGGGACTTTGTTTCTTCACAGCGTCTACAGTTCTGACCTCCAAGCCTGACCAGAAATTGTCTAATTCTATGTACAGCTCTCTGTATCTTTTTTCTGCAAGAATTCTCAATCATTCAAAGTGTGTGGAATTGTCTAGGGTGGAGTGAATTTGATTTTTTCTCTTAAGAAATATCTTCCTTATCTCTGAGACCCTGATTCTAGTCCTAAGGTTCAAATAAAAAAAAAAAAAATCTCTACAGATTTAAAAATGTGCCACATCAGTAGCATGTCAGACATGTGCCATAGTCACTTGACTTTTGTCCTTCCTGATCTGCATATATACATTGATCTGACTAGAAATACTGTTTTGCACCTAAGAAGCCTTTGCTTCACAAAATGGTGTATCCTTGGAGAGGGAGAAGAGTCTGTTTCAATGACATTTCATAAGGAATTTTTGTTTCCTTGAAACACTTCTGGCAATGCTCTGCATGATGTTGGGAAATTTTGTTATGGCCATCTTTTCATGGCATTGCAAGGATTAATTCTGTGGAGACAGGTGTTCAGGTAGTACGGTAATGACAAGAGAAAATTGCTGGAGAAAGATAACAGGCTACATTTGCACCTTGTTTTATTAAATTCTAACAGATGTCTTCATCACAGTTCTTAGCATGTGGCTACCGCAGCAGGAGATCAAGCTATGTTCTCTTGGGAGAGGAAAAAATAATTAGAATCCCTATTATGTTTCTTCAGAGATTCTAATTTCAGCGGCTTAAGTCTGTCAAGGAGTTGTTGTCTTTCAGGATCTGCTTCTTGTGTTTAAAGCTCCTGGAAGTGGTGCTAAAGAACCATGAGGAACAGGAAAAAGAAAAGGGGATCCTGTTCTGTTAAGTTGATGGAACTATGTGATGACATCATGGTTAAAGCTCTTTTCAGCAGAAGAGCCCACAAGCAAGAGAAACCTATCAGCAGTAGGCTAGTATTTATACTCAGCTGGTTAAGTTAAATTGTATTGAAAACAGGCTCTTAGTACTTGTGATATAAGAATATATATGATCCAGCTTAAAAGCAGAGTTCAGAGAAGTTATTTTAACTACAGAGGGTTTGGCTGGCAAACAGTAAAAGAATTAGGAACAAGCTGTTTCTTGCCTTTCTATTTTTATCACTGTTAGCAGATGTGAATTTTCCATGAACAGTTTTAATGAATCTTTTTTTAAAACTACAGTTGCTGCAGTGTCAAAGTATCTGTTCTTGGACAGCCTCTTGGTGCTCGCACTGTGGTGAATATAAGTATGTTTTAAAACTGTGTAGTACATCTGTTTGATCAGATTTTCCCACCCTTTATTTTTGAATTTTGCTCTATGTTTGGAACATCTGTTGGACTAAATTTTATATATTTGTCCTAATCTGGAATGAAAACAACTTAAGATTTCAGGCCAATAAATAAAAATGCTTGTTTTCAGTTAAATCTAGATGCTTCTGATAAGATTCCTTAAAACCTTTGGTAAAGTTGGCAGCATACCCATAACTTCTACTACTAGTGTTATAGTATGAACCACAGTTGAAAAGATAGACTAACTCATTGTAGTTTCTGGTTTTCTCATGTTAAAGATGTCTCAAGACAAATTGACTGTCTCATTCCTTTACTGATTCTCATGTGGCCCTTGAAGCTTCAACTCAAGTGTCACCTGTTAAAGCTGACATAGAAAATTTTCATACTGAAAGTACATTCTGATGTTGCAACTGGTTCTCTGCCCTCAAAAAATGAGCAGGACTGGGGCTACATGGGACTTTCAGATGCACTAGGTAGTTTAGGATACAGGTGAAGCTTCCGATGTGCAGTTTTTACTTCTGGTGATGATTGACAGGAAACCTTTTCTAGATATGACAGGAAAAAAATGGATCTTGTCTCATCTCAACAGCTTTGTTTGTGGAAAAGTGCATGCTTGGACTACAGCCGTTTCTAAGACATGGCGAGTAACCTGGACACCAGGCTCTGGTAGCGCAGGAGGTCACTGAGCGTTGCAGGTGAACCAGGGGAAGCCACCGCTCCCTGCCTGTCCATAACGGGGTTCACGTCCCATGGCCTCGGGGCCGCCAGCCCCTGCCCGCTCCTTGTTTCAGCACCGCGGTGGGGGACAGCGGCTCGGCTCGGCTCGGCTCGGCTCGGCTCGGCTCGGCTCGGCTCGGCTCGGCTCGGCTCGGCTCGGCTCGGCTCGGCTCGGCTCGGCTCGGCTCGGCGGCACCGCCTGGCTCTCCGTTCCCGCAAACGTAGCTCTGTTCCTTATGCTCTTGGCAAGATTTATGGATGCCACAGTCATAGTTTCAACCGGAAGCTCTTGCATGGCTGGCGAAACCTGGTTCTCATTTCTTCTCCTGGTGAAGCATTGTCCTTGTCAGCAGTTTTGCACTGAAAGTGGATGTGTAAGAATTGTGGGTTGATAATTTATTTTGGAGTCTTGTGCAATTTATGGGAAAGGCAGGTAGGTGGAAGGATGGACATTCTTCAGGGTATAAATTCTTGTTTTAAAAAGGTTGACCTGTGGGAAGAGTTTATAAACTGTAGTAGGTTAATATACGCATGGATTGACATGCAGAGCTTGTCTTCTGTTGAATTAGATTAGGCTGCACTAGCTGTTTCAAAGAACTGTGTATACATAGCTGTGGAGTGATTTGAGGTTGTTCCTAACCCAGTATTCACTGGCTGATGTCTGAATTGGCCCAGGAGAAATTTAAACTCCTTGTTTAAAAAAATACTGGCCCTGTGGCAAACACCCTCGTTATAGCTCTGAATATTCTTTGTATTGGTGAGTCCAGCCCTTTCTTTGAATGAGGAAAATAAAGGACTTCTGTAAGGAAAAAAAGGGCTGGGGTATGTAAAACTGTTTTGGTTGGGGGCAGAGGGATCCAGCTTGCTCCTAAGATAAAGCATTTTGTGGTAAAATTCTACTGCTCAGTGGCCTTGGGTAATGTATGGTCACCTGGGTTGAAATGCAGACATGTCTGAGGGTTGAGGAAGCAGTGTCTTCCATTAAGCAAGGGGTGTCTCAATAACCAGCTAGACTTTGTCATAATTCTGTTGTTAATTATGCTAATTATGTATTACCTTTTTTCATGTGCTTCCCAATTTATTAAGGGTCTGATCCTACAAATAGGACCATATAGTGTTACATTTTGGAGTTCACCAGGCCCAGCTGCAGAGGCAGCTTGGTGTTCAGTGTTTTTTGTCTGGGTGAAAAGTTCCAGCCCTTCTCCATGTCTCCCCCTTTCAATGCATCTGCTTCCTGCAGCATTGCAGTCCCAGCTTTCATGTGGTTGCTTCATGTGTGGCCTCTCGTGCATAACAACTTAGCCAAAAGGTTGTAATTCACTTTTAGGTATCATCCGTGTCCCTATTTTGTACTGAGATTCTGGGCTTCAGCTTATTTTTCATTAAATCTGCTGTTTTCTTTTTGTCTTCTTTGGCAGAAAATGGGAAATGCTTACTGTGAAAATTAATCCTGCTTTTTAGATCTAAATTTTCTCTTGCATTCCAGGACACTCTGTTTCAAAATTATGAGGTTTTGGTTCTCTTTTATTAATGTTAATCCCCAACACATGTCACTTTCTTCAAAAAATTACAATAAAATGTTGTAATAGGCTTGTTTTCCCATTTGATGAGGAAAGAAACTAAAAGTGGCTATTAGTTTCAGCTGACAACTTATTGAAGATAGATACTATATTTTTATTGACTGTTCCCTGTTACTGTAGCATCTGCAAATGTCTTAACTCTTCATTAGCTTATCTGCAGAACTATTAAGCACACCTCCAAACCAGTACAGGAACAGCCTATAACCGTGTAATTATGTCTCTTTGAGAGACGTTTCCTGAGCTCTCCCTTGGTTCGCCTCCTAGAGGTTAGGAAGCTGTAAATGAGAAGAGAGAACATTACCTCTTTCTCTGCTTATGTTTTTGAAGGTACTTCTGGTTGTTAGTGTCTTTTGTCAGAGACCTTTTTTGTATTATGAGTCCTGAACATACCATAACTGGTCAAACAGGAGGGTTATGCAGAACTGGGATCTCGTTCAAGCACAGCCAGAGCATAGGCAACTCAATAGCAAGACTGAAGCATTTCAGTAACGCACAGAAGTGCAGGTAAAGCTAAAGCGTATGTAGAATTTTGAAGTGGTAAACTGAGACATTGATGGGGGATTTCAGCAACAGCTAATGGTGGTATTCAGGACTACAGTTTTTACAAAGAACATTGCATTTTGAAGATGGTTTTGTGACTTAATCAAGGTCACATAGGGATTTTTTTCTTAAACTTCTGAATGCAAATTTCTGGATTCCCATTCCTTTCTGCAATTCTGTTGATAGTGCTTGTATGCATTGACAATGGAGAATACAGCCTAACTTTTTTGTCTGCTTTGACCTAAGTCTCACCAGCAGCCATCTTTCTCACCCTTTCTAGTTTGACACATTCCTGTGTTTCATGTCTACAATTCTTGGCTCTACAGGTGTGTTGCAAGCCAAATAATGGGTCCAGTGCTAACACAGTGCAGCTGTAGAAGGGAACCTTTAATTAAAAAGCTTGAAGCAAAAGTTCTTTGCTCCTGGAGGCTGGCAAGTGGGAAGAGAAATGAAATTTCAGCTTGGGTTCCATGTAGTTTCTTGTTTTTCACATATGAAGGTACATTCAGGCCACTGAGCAGTGCACTGGCATGGACATTTCCTGCCAGGTAGGAAGACCTGTTGTCTGTCAGGCTGTGTGCCAAGGAAGCCATCTGCATTGCACTTGGCCACAGCAGCAGAAAATAGACTGTGCTCAAGGCAAAAAAGGCTGACCAAACATCTTTTCGTATAAGTTGATTGGAATCACTGGCATTAGGTGCAGGATGAACTTAAGGCAAATTTAGAATATGTGAATTATTTGAGCTAGAACTTTTTGAACACTGAGCAAATGTTAATGTGTCAGCCCAATTCCCTCTTATGGTAGGCAAGTATCACTTAACTGTCGTCTTTTCACTGAACGGAAAATTAAAATTTCAAGGGCTTCAACCTCACTAATCTTGATATAAACTGGAACTAATTCTGTTTTTGTGGTGTTACTCTTCATTGGTGCTGATGTAGGTGAAATTTGAAAGCAGCTTTTCCTTTTTGCCAGAGAGAACTGGGACAGCTTACACAAGCAGATGAATCTCCAAGAGACAATGGTGTGGTACCTGTTGATATTGGCAAAAGTGCTCAAGTTTCATTTAAAATACGGAGTCTGATCCATTGTCGCTGTGCTTATTCTGCTGACGCAACCTCTGCCTGGGTGATTACTGTTTGCTGGCTTCAAAAGTTAGCAGGTCTACAAAAGCATCTGTCAGCAAATAAAAAGCTAGGCTCTAAGGAAATTGTTTTAAAACTACATCTGAAGCCTACTGGAATTTCCATTAGATTCTTTTTTAGTTGCATCAGCTGGGACTCTATTGTAACTGCTTGACACTTACCATTTAATAATGCTGAATAGAATACTAATTGAGAGAGGTATTAATAGAGATGTCAACTATTCAAAGGACAGCGTTTGACAAATGCTGGCAAGTATTTTTACAACAATTATTTTATACGAAGCTTTTCACATAGACAAATCCCAAGGTGCTTTACATTAATCTTTTTGGGGGAGGGAGAAAGGGTTGTGATTTGTTCTTGACTTTAATCATTTGAAACACTCTGATGTTCTGTCTGTCATGATAGAAGTCCACTTATGAGGCCTGCCAGGAGAAAGAAAAGCTCATCATCTATGTGCAGGGTATTATGGAGCAATCACTTATTCCATTATGCAGCCAGTTAGTTTGAGTTCTTTTGCCTCTGGCATTGATTAATATATTCTCTTTGTCTTTAGAATTAACAGTGGATAGGGATATGTGAGTTTCTTTCAGAAGGTGTTACATGAAATGACATCTAAGGTACAACACGTACTGTCCTGCTTAAATACAGAATACATCAAACACTAATATCAATTTAACAGCTAATTGGAAATGGCTATAAAAATAAAACAGGAATCAAAGCAACATCATCCACCACCCCCTGAAATTCAAATGTCACTTCTAATGAGAAACACTCTTATAGCCTTGGAATTTCATGCTATTCAAGAACGATAAATTAGCAAGTTTTTTCTATATATGGCTGTGACTTGACCCGTAAAAGCTCTGGTTAACCCAAAGAGAACCGTACTCTCAGTTGAATAAGGTGTTGCTGAGTGCCTCTCTCTGAATGCAGGTCCAGGGCCCTGAAGATATTTAGGGGCTTAACTCGCTGCTTTGAATGTTACAAAGGTGCTTAAGAGCTCTTTTAGCTTTGTTTGTTGTTGCTTTGAAGGAGAGCTTAGCAGTGTCATGCCGATGAAGACATTGGTGAGGAAAGCAACAAGGGATCAGATGTGATCAAAGAGGGGAAATGCTCAAGCAGTTTTTTACCTGGTCCTGTTGTCAGCTGTGGTTCTTACAGATGCTTGATGTCTGTTTTGTCATTCTTAACATAGTTATGTCAGAGGACTTTAAGAGTAGTAGATTACTTGCCTCTGTAGGAAGTAGGAGAGAAAAGTAAAAATTATTGTGTAAAATCAGTGTTTTGAAGAAAAACTTAGATTATGTAAATTAATGTTTTCTTAGTATCAGCAGGAAGCTGACTGTTTCTGTGCCTCTTCTGTGGGGAAAGGAAGGGTTAACGTACTGATACACAAGGTACTTTGGTATATGTAGGCAAAACTTCATTTTGTAAGGTGCTGTTTATCCAGCATGCTCTAAGACATCAAGTCATGCCAGTTCATTGGAGATAATTACTTTAAACAACAACAACTCCCCTACGTGGTGAACTTTCCTTTCCTGTAGTGATAATCCAAAGCTTTTCCAGCAAAGAATAATTGCTAGCTCAACATCTTCTGTGTCTTGCCAGTTGATACTTCAGTCTTAATTTCTCTCAATTTGCCTCAAATTTAGGGTAAGTTTTTTTTCTCAGGGGTACCAAGGACGCTTGGAAGATGAGTTCCTAAAACTTGCATTTTGTGTTTAAATTAGTATTCCAGTGCTTTATAATTAAAGGATTTACTTTGTAGTTGGTGTATCTACAACCACTTTGGGCTCACATTCGATGTTTGACCAATCCCTGTTCTCCCAGTGCGTTCATATCTAGTTGTGTTAAATCAGTGCAAAACCACCTTAACTGACACAATGTTCCAAGAGATGTTGTGAATCCATCTTATGATTTTGGTAAGAACATAATCTAATAAGAGCAGTTGGAGAGCTGATATAACAAACTACTAGAAAGCTCTTGCTTCATTAACTTCTTTTATTGCATAGCACCTCATCCAGTTTTGGATTGGAACCCACACTGAGGGTATAGGTAAGGTCCCTGCCGATGATCTGATGAAGCTGATGAGTTGTCTGGCCTCAAACACAAAAAAAAAGACAAAATGGGAGAAAGCCCTGAGTATTGTGTCACTTAAAAGGAAGCACAGTTAAAATACTAGAAGAGACATTATAGAGCTGTATCCTCTATTGGCAGGGAGAAAAGGTCAAGTAAATCTTCTGTCGTTAGCATTTGATCCTATAAATATTTAAATGTCAGCCCTCCTGGGAGGAATGTAGTACTACTTTCTGAAATGGCATTATGCTAGAAAGATGCTATTTAAATTTTTGCTAATGCTGTGCTGCAATTTGATCTTTTTATGCCTCACTGATTAATTTCTCTTTCTGTAGGAGAAATAAAAATTCATCTCACATCTCCCAAAGATCAAGTTTTTAAAACAGCATGTAAACAAAAAAAAAAAAAAAAAAAAAAAAAAAAAACAAAAAACAAAACAAAACACAACAACAAAAAAAATCCCCAACCTAATCTAAATACTAGCGATTGAAAGCTGTGGGGTTTTTCAGTAGTGACGCCAGTGTCACACAATTCCACCAGCTTTTCAGCTACAGAATATTTTTAGTGTATGGAAAATATATTTTCTGATCATCTGGGCTCCTCATTCCAGTGGTGAGTTGTTATAATGAGCACAGAATCTTCTTCCCCTGCTTATCTGTTCAGATGGGGAGAGCCAAAGATATTAATGTAACTTCTGTTTTAGAAAACACTGGTTAGTTTCAAAACAATGTTTTGAGGCTTCATTTTATAATAAAGTTTCAAATATATAAACTACGCTTTCTGAAAGAAAAAACTTATGAGGTACTGATGAAACCAAGTCTCTGAGGTTAAACGAAGTATTTTGATTTAATATACTCTGTGCATTTTGACCACTGGACTGAAAAGTCTATCCTCAAGAAAGCTTTAGTTGAGGAGACTATTTTTTTCCCTACTTTTTCTCACTGTAAAAGTTCAGAGGATCAAAAAAAAAAGTTTACTGAAGTCCATTTCTCAGGAAGTTGACTGGTATTTTGTTTGTTCAACTTCAGCTCTTTGGCAATTATTGTGGCTTTTTAATTTTTTTTCTCTCTAGTAATGCAGGGGATACAGTTGTGCTGAAATAGCATCATAAGAAAATAAAAGTTGTCTTTGACAACACTCTCTTCACACGGTCAAAAGGCCTTTTCCTTCTTCCCTTATGGCCATATTTGGCCTGGGAGAACACAATTACTTTTTGTTTTGCTGTCTTGGGGGGTTTCTTGGATGTCGTGATTGACCCTGTTTACTCAGAAAGAGGAAGAAATCCTCAGTAACGCTTCTCTAATCACTTCTGATGCACAATAGCTTCTGTATGTCAGGAATTCCAGCTGAGGAGGACTGGCTGCATTACTGACCTTCATACACAGTTGTAATTTTGTGATTTGCTGCCTGTATAGCATTGAAACAACAGGGCTTTTCTTATTCCATTGTTCAAATTTGGGAGTGGAGGACTTAAAGACTTTTATGCCTTTTGCGGAAAAGTTTCCAAACAATTTCATTTTCTCACTGACTTGGGATATAATAGAAGAAGCAAAAGCAAGTCTGAACTGGTTTTAAAGGAACAGAGATGGATACACTAAGGGAAGCGGGGAATGAAGTCACGTGGCTGAGGAGCTCAAGGACTCGACTATGGAGGAGGCTAGGAATTTATTCATGGACAAAATGTTAAAACTATCGGGAATGTGTATCATCATAAATGAAAGAGGGAGAGATATAAAGGGAACTTCTTAAATAAATAATCCCAGAATGTAATTGGTGGTGGTAGAGCCATCTTCAATGACTTTAAGTGCAGAGTCCAAAAGCAGTGGGGAAAAGCTGCTGTAGAGGGCAAGAAGCATAACAGGAAAAGGACAAATGTGAAAAAGTAAAGCTTCAACCAAGCATGAAAGGAAGGAAGGAGGGAGGGAAAGGAAAGCAAAATATGAGAACAGAAAGTCTAACTATGCAATGAGGACTAAGTACATGACCTGAAAAATGTGAGCTTAATTAACTTAACATTGAGAAGTAGACCCAAATTGTTGCTAAGACATCATAATACTTATTACTAGAAGGAAATCCCAAGCGCTTTGTAGCTGCAGAGGAAGAATCACAAAGACTATCAATAGAGCATGCTTGTTAAAATACTTATTCCCATTCAAGTTGGGAAAATCTCCTTAGTACTAATTTGTAACATGCCTGTGACTTGCCAATACAGCTGCTGATCTGCAAGTACACTAATAATAGAACTTTAAAAGTATCTTAATTACAAGAGAGCATCCCACGGCTGCTTATGCCACCAAAGATGTCTGACTACTTTATGAAGATGGTGGTTTTCATCTCTTAGTTTATGGACTGGGATGCAGAAGCAGAAGGGCAAAACATTTGCAAAATGGTTACTGATTTTTAATGCCTTCAGTTCAGATGCTTATTTTAAGATGAGTTTTCAGATTTGGTCATCTCTGCTGAAGATGCTAAGTAAATAGCCTGAAATTACTTCAGGCAGTGGGAGCTGAAGGGATACAATTCAGACCTCCCGCTTGTTGTACCCCACTCCAGTGGGGCTCCATGCTGCTATTATACACTGTGCTGCTTAAAATGCTTCTCAGGCTTTTAACGTTCCTCAAGAAATACCAGTCTGTCTCCAGCACTGCACTCCCCTGGGGCCTTTGACTGATGGAAGTGTCATATTTAGCAAGAAGTCTAGTGTTTATTTCTGATGTTATTCAGCTAGTTTCCTTTCACTCTTTCACTTGTTTTCTTAACTGCTTTCCAACTACTCCACTTCATTAGGAGGATTAATACTTCTCAGTGATAGAACCTTCCTTTCCTTTGGATTGTGTGCAATTAAAAATACACTGTCAAGAGAAAGGGTGGTCTTTATTGCTTAGACTATGGGATTAGGTATTAGAAACACAAGGTATTGTGTGGCAAGTAACTTAGTCCCTTTGTTCCCCATTTACGAATTCTGGATAATTATTCCCCTTTCCACCCCGCTCTCCGCCTACCTTGTCTGCTTAGCCTTTGAATTCCTGGGAAGAGGTAGTCACTTCCAATGTGTTCAAAAGCTCTTGAGAGGGATCTGTCATTTCACCATTACTGGCTACTACTTCTACAGGAAATATTGAAAGCCACTAGCTCCATGTTCTCTGTCTTTTTTTAATTTTTTATTTTTCTGTTGTTCCTTTTCCCTTTGCCTTCATATTCAAGGAAACACACTGGTCTTCCCCTCCCCGTACCTGCTGTGCCTGGCAGATATCAAGCACTTTCAGCATGCTGTAAGGCATTTCTCCAAAATGGATTTCCTTAGCTTTGCTGCATTCATCATTTTGTCACCTTTTTTCAGTGTTTTCATCATAGGAAAACTGCCTTTCCCACTGTAATTGTTATCTTCCTATTTCGGGTCAACATTTCCTTTTATGATAATTTTTTCAAACTTTGATTACGGCAGGGATTTTTGAGGTGGCATTGGCTTTTGTCCATTTTTCACATAAATTTGCAACTTTTAGATGCTTACACCAATAGATCCAGGCGGAGATTCTGAACCAGGCTTATTTGTTTGGGTTTTTTTGTAAGTACCTTTACCAAAATAGTCACAATTGGATTAGCAATGTTTAATTCTCCATCACAAGTGCAGGCAATGTTCTTTGCATGTCTTCTACTCTAAGTTTGACTTGGCTGAAAGCTGTTCAGCTTTTTTGATGGCAAAAGGCATTAAACTGAGTAAGCTTTTATGTGTATTTGAAATACAAAAACTGCAAAGCTGTTGTACTGAAAAGGTTATCCAATACTCTAAGTATTTTGCACAGTATTCATGACTGGGGACTACACTGAAAATGCTGTATGTTCAAAGTAAAGAGAGTCTCCAGCAGTATGTTAAATTTCTTAGAAGAGCTGTGGAGGTCCTTTTTCCATTACAGCCTAGACGTGACTGGAGCAGATTATACAAGACCTCTAATTACCTTTCCTTAAGCTTCAGAAAGACCTGTAACGCTGCCCTATGGCAAAAAGCTTTCTCTTTCTCATACTCAATGGGTTATTGTGCTGTTTCCCTCCAGCTGCTTGTCATTCTGCAGAAGTGCTGACTGGAAGGCGGCGGGTTTGTATTTGATAACTGACACTTATTGCTTGAGACAGACAAGGGTTTAAATTCTCTCTCCCTTGGGAAAGGTGATGTTTGTGAAAAAACACAGGCCAAGCTCCTGTCTGTCACTGAAAGATGAGCTAATCTTTTCTCCTGACATGGTGTGAAGCTGCAAGCTGTGGCACAACAGCCCTGTTCTCTTGCCACCCGAAGTCAGAAGAGAACAACTGCAAAGATTGCTTTGGCAACTGTCCTCCCATCGTTTGTGCTAATTTGCTCTGGTTCTTAGAGCTCTTTGGGCTAGTTTCTGAAGCTATGCTCTGTTTCACTCTGTGATCTCATGATACTGAGCTAATGGGATCCGTACCCCTGGACAAGCTGGGGGGGGCGAGGGAATGTTCTTCACTAAACCCTCAGCTGCTGGAGGTGAGTTGAAATCAGTCCTTAACTTCTTGATGTTGTCCTGCTGACTGGCCTCTGGTTTCCATAGATCTGAAGCAAACTAAATGGCTGCATGAAGTTTTTTAAAAACAAAACAACCCCCCAAACTTAAGTCATGCTGTTTGATTAGTTATGTTTTGCCTGTTTCTTTGGAGCAAGGTTCCCAGCTTCTGATCTAAAACCTGTTACTCAGCTGGTGCTGTACAATGCATATCAATTTATTGTGATACAGGACAACAGGCTTCGGTGTTTTAAGCTTTATTTTACTTCATTTCAAATGAAATCAACCCAAGGTATGAATGGTGCAGGTAAAGTTAGGCATTGTCTGAAGTCCATAACGTGGTAGCTTGGCGGTGTTCCCTTGAGTTCTTGTGATTTTTTTTTCCTTTTTTTTTTTAATAGGAAATAAGGCAAATGAAAACTTATTTTTCTGTGTGTACCCCTATTCATGGAATGGTATGGGCAGACAATAACTAGCAGCTGTTTGCAAAACCTCCTGAGAAAGGTAAAAAGGGTCTTCAGAGAGACTTCTTCCTGTGCATCATCAGCATAGCAATAAGTGCTGCTGTTAGATCTCTTGATCTACCTAAAGATGGTATTGTTTCTGTGGGGCTTTTGTGCATACACTGCTACTGCATCTCTCACAACGACTTTTTTCCTAAACAGAAACTAGATCATGGTTATAAGGTGCTATGGATGGCAGACATTGCATTTTTCACATGACAGATTGTGTAATTACTGGCACTAGTCAGATATTTTTTCCATTGAAACTTTTTTCTCAAATAATTGAAAAGCACTGAAAATACTTCTCTGGGAAGACCCATATATTTTGAAGCAGAACTTAAAATGAGGGATTTCAGTTGAAAGTTGTGCTTTTTTTTTTTGTTTGGTTTTTTTTTTTCCTGAGGAAAGCAGCCACCTTATTTTTAGGGAAAACTATGAACATTTTGTACCCTGAGGTTGGATTAGTTGTTGCAGTTCTCAAAATGTTTCTGCTAAATAGCCAAAGCATAAATACTCATTCTTATTTCTGTGCCTTCTTAACAAGGAATAAGTAATTACTTATTTTGTGTGCCCACAACCCAGGACATAATAAATCCACACAAAACCTCTCAAAGTGAGTCAGAACTCAAGGATAATTTCGAATTAATGATGTGCTGTTAAGATTCCTCTCACAGGAAGGGTCATGATAAAAACAGTTCTCAGCTCCACACACTGTCACCCTGCTCAATTTTTCCTCACTTGTACCGAACAGCTTTTTGGGAGCAGAGGTTTTCTAAACTAGGTCAGCAAAACAATGCAGGGATGTGTGTGTGGCGGGGGAGGGAATTACAAAGAGAAGTGGTGTGGATTTACGCACTGGTACATACATTAAGTTAGTTAATTGCAGATCACTTCTCAGACCTAATTTAAAGTGCAATCTAATCAAGAATTGTATTGCCACAACTGAAGAAAAAAGCCCCTCTTCCTAGGACATTAGAAACCATTGAGGTGGGAAGGGGGTAATCTCAAACTGAATTTGCCAATGAAGAAATTGAATGCAGAGCTGCTCTCAAGGACTTCCTTCTGCCGATGAAAATAACATGGCCCATGAATAAACTTTGTCAGAACAAAATCAGGCACAAGGACTGTACGGTTTCTGATGTGATGGTGCTGTGGTGGAGTAGAGACATCACAGAATGTTTCCTGCTGGGATAGTTTTAGAAATCTGTTTTAGTTCCCACTGGGGGAAGAATGGCCCAGGAGAAAATGTAGCCCATGTGGATCTAATACTGAGATTTATTTTTACAAAATGGGAGAATTGGCTCGTGCAATGTTTTTTCTGTATTTCCCAGCAAACTTGGAATTAAAAAATTTTTTCAAGCCAAAGCTTACAGGCATATTTTTCCTGTATAATATGGGACAAAACTTTAGAAAGCACTCATCTCCTGTTAGTAATGTCCTTGTGTGGCACTCTTCATTGTAGCTTTTAAAAGAGGTTATCACCATTATCTGCACTTTGCGTAGGAGGCACTGAGACACCCACAGGTCCCTTGATTTGTCTGTTTCCACTCAACAGGCTGCTGGGAAACTGAGACTTGCAGGGAAAAGGGAGCTTACACTTCTTGGTGGACATGCAAAGCATAATGGGAAGAATTAGAACCATCTAACTTCTTGAGGATGACTTTGACCCTAGCTATGATTGAAGGTGCAGGTGTTTCTTGCTTTTGGATTCAAAATATTTCATAGCATTCCCATTCCATTGCTGCAGAAGGTATGCCCATTCTCATGTCATCCACAGCCAGTGTTTAACCCTGCTGGACACCTTTCAATTATATGTGATCCAATGTTGGTAAGGTTTGGGATTTATGCCACAAAACAGGCTTAAGGAAACCTTTTAGAGCAATTTGACAGTCTCTTTTTCCAACTGGAGTGGTGGAGGCTAAGAAGAATAAGCTTTTTTATGCAGCACATGGATTAGGCCAACTTGAAGATCTAATTACAAAGCAAAGGAAACAGCTTTCGCTGTTCCCGGAGTACAAATGTTGTCTTTCCAATTGCCACATGTTCAAGCTGACATCAGTCCCTGTAAAAAAAAAAATACTGCAATGCCTAGTGAAATGAGAGGTTTTTGCTGCTCAAATTCTGGATTGCTTCAGGGAAGCAGCAGGTCAAGTTTTTGCATGAGTCCAGTAGATCCGTGAGGGTACCTGAGTTGTTAACATGACAGCAAGTTACATCAAAGGCAGGGGGTATAGCCCATTGCTGCCGGCTGCGAGGGCCTGGCCCAGCTCCCTGGGGAGGAAGCTGAAAGAATGAGAGGAAATCAGGAGGGAACTGGGAGAAGGGTGTGAAGAAAGAAACTGGGTTGGAAGTAGAAAAAAAAAAAACAAAAAAACAAGACGCTTTAATTTAGAACAGGATGGATTAAATAGATGGATTATCTCAGCAATTGTTTGCTTATTTATTCTTGGCCCAGATTTCAATACCTAGTTGAATCAAATTATATTTCAGTATTTTCCATTTCTCTCTGGAATGTAACCATCCCTTAATAAACCTATTTTACTGCAAATACTTGGTGTACTTGGGGTCTAAATAAAGAAAAGTGGAGGATCTTTTCCTGAAAAGATTAAAACCTGTATCTCCTGCATCCAAGCAGGTACTCTGATTATCATGCTATAACTTATTTAAGTGGAAGAACACAATTTCTTCCTGCTGGAACATGGAAGACTTCCAAGTGGAAGACCTGTTGAGCATGTGAGTGTGGAGGCACTCCTGGCTGGTTACGATGACCACCTTAAACACAGGCATTTGGAACCTGGACAGAGAAGGGTGTTGAACCCCGATCACTTGCCTTCTGTAACCCTGATTACTTGCCTTGCATTTTTGCTTCCCCTTGAGCTGGCTGTGTAGAAATATAAAGGGGGAACAGGCACTATTATGTCTGTGGGGGTATTTGTGTTTTTTTCCCCTCAGCAGGTACTATTTGCTGAAGCTGACTAAATCATGGGATCAAAGACTGATGTTCACTAGGAACACACCTTGCCCATTTTTACTTGCAGAAAGGAAAGAATAATTAAAGGCAGGTGGTGTCCAAATGGGATAAGGTTGAAGAAGACATTCCTGTAAGAAATCAGGACCTGGGATGAAAGGATCTGCCTCTCTGGCTTTAGCAGACTGCCTCCCTACCACAGAACTTAAAACTTTGCTGTTGGCCTGGTACTTGATGCACCTGATCCTATAGTACACATGTGATGGTGCATATTTACTTATAAGGAGCCACAGTACCATACTGGCTTCTGTGTGGATTTTGGTACATCCTTAGGTACAATTGCTCTCTGGTTTGAGTTGCGTGTGCCACGCAGTACTGGCTGGCAGATCAACAGACCAGGCAACGGGCTGTGTGTGACAGCCGGGGTCGCGGCACTGCATGTCAGACCCATATGATACAGCAGCAGGCTGTATCAGCACAGGACTGAATCCCAAGTCTACATCTTTAAGCAGCTAAAATATGGGTGGATGCAAGGATGTGCGTTTGGAACAGTTGCCATTATGCAAACTAAAAGATAAAAGTCACAAGCATAACAGTGAACAAAGAATTGAGGAAGCAAGCAAAGTGTTTTCCAGGCCATCACAGGTTATATGGTTGTGTGTGTCCTCTACTGGTATTTGGAAATAGGAGTTGTTTAAAATCAGTGAAACTTCTTTTTGAAGGTGTGACATTTGTAGCGATGCTCTGCTGGAGTTATCTTTCTGTTCTCATCTTCAGGAAGGACTGACTGATATTCTGAGATTTTTAAAAAAGTGTAAAAAAAGCTGTTGATGGTCATTTATTGGTGATGCAAGGGATGGGTGTGGAAGCTGTATCTCTTTCCAAATTTTCTTATTTCAGTTGTTCTCAATGTCTTTATTTAGAGATGGTAGTCTGGGAGAAGGCATCAGAGAGCATACATGACTTAATGGGAGCAAGAAACTCGAGTTTAGATGTTACTATCAAAATGTCTTACAGAATTTATCAGGGATGAAAATAATGGGATCTGAACAGTTGCAAAACCTAAACACTGTAAGGTGTGCTTGTGTGTGTATGTGTGTGGTTTCTTGAACAACCTCCAAGAGTCTGTAGCAAGCTTATCCATTTCTATCAAATTCTCCTTGAAGGTGAACGTGTCTAATAGAGCCCTTAGGCCTCTGTTTTTCTCCAGTGTCACTGAAATGAGATCCGAAAAAACAAAAGGAATTGAACCAGTGTAGAAGTACAGTTATGTTTTGGGAAACTGGGCTCTCAAATGCTAGGAAAGATAAAGCATTTTCTTTGAAGAGGTTGGCAGAGTGATTTACCTGCAGACAGTCTTTCTCAGGACGGAGGTGACAGTGGATCAGAAAACAAATGAAAGTTTAGCTTCCTGCCTGGCGTAGGCTGAGCCTGTCAGCCCAAGAAGATGGAGGGGGTGCTCGAGGCAGTGGGTTATCCAGGCCCATCCACAGCTACAACTGGACTGTAAATAGTCTGAGCTCCTAAAAGAAAATGTTATCTTGCCTTGAATTTAAATCCTCCATTTCAACTTTCCAAGTCCTCAAACCCCTGGTGTATATTTTTGCCACTGCAGCCCAGGGGGAAATCTATTTTGCCATTATTCCCTCCTGTCTCTCAGCCCTCTGAAATGTTTCTCCCATCTTACCCTGCCCTCTGTGTCCCTTCCAGTCTCCACAAGCAGCCCCAGGAAGAATAGGAGACTATTACAGAAACCACTACAAAGAGCTCACTGTGCAAACCCCCTCCAACAATGGCCAATTACAAAACACAGCACTGCATCTACAAGGCAAGAATTGCTGCATCTGCTCTGCAGAGCCCTGCCAAAGGTCAGCTTTTAACAGGAGTGATTTCTTCACTGGCACTTGTCTTTTCTTTCTGTGTTTCTAGTGTTTCCTTCTGTCACTATTACCCAACACCTTTTCTTCCACCTCCCCTACGACACCAGAAAATTATTTTGTGTGTAGTCCCCATTCATTCATCTTCCTCTAGAGAACATACTTCCCCATGGATTCTCTGGAAATCTGCAGGGGAACTTTGCTGACTTTAAAACACTTTCTCTTATCCTTCCCCGCCCCCCCCCGCTTAGAGCCCATTGAAAAGATATGTGTGTATCTATATCTATCTGTCTATCTCTGTATATATATTCCAGCTGTTTGAATTAAGTGTATGGTACAGTTTAGTTTTTATTTAATCCAGAATTTATTAAATCATTCACTGGACCCTTTGTTTTTTGAAAACTGCTTTTGCATTGAATACAGACAAAGGAAAAAAAAAAGGGGGGGGGGGTGCAGAGGGGAGGGGACCTGAAGGGCTTCCAAGAGAACAAGTTTTCTCTCTCTTGCAGCTGTAGGTCTCAACCGGGATGTTAGCTGGTCCTCGCAGAGGTTTTGCAGTACTCCTGTGTCCAACGACAAGATCTGTGATGGGCAGGGGAGCAGGCAAGAGAGGAGTGGGCAGCAGTTAAGAGAAGACAACTTAGCTTCTCCTACATTTCTCAAAATAATGTTGACCTTGGCTTTGAAACTCGTCTTTCATCTGCCTAGCTTGCATTTCATCTCTTCACTTTGAATCCTTTGTTATAATTTGTTTTATCTGGATTTCTTTTAAAAGCAATTGTGCAGGGTCAGATAAATTCAGTGAAAATTGAACAACATGTAATTTTGATTGTTCTTCAAATAATAAACAGGAATTGTGTTTGTTTTGGCAGCAAGAAGGAAGGTCTTAAGTGGACATACTTGGCCAAAAAGCCATAAACAACATTCATACACACAGGAATGATACATTTTCTGTCTCTCCTCAAGGGTTTGTGAATTGAATTTGAATATGCTGTAGCAAAGCTCTGCTTATTGTAGCTCATACTGCAGCCTGTTCAGCATGACAGAATGGCTGAAGGAAGGAGTGGGTATTAGGGTGCCTAGCTTTTTCCTAATCCCCACTGACTGAACTCCAGACGTCAAATAGCAGGTGTTACCTTTAACTTACTCATTATAAAGTTCAAGTTCAATTATTCTAATGTTTGTTCTTCCCTAGCTGCAATAAGTCTCAGAGTTTGCTGTGTGACATATTTCAGCTTTTTGGCTTAGTACAGTAAGAGATGTGTAGTTGTGGGGACAAAACCAAGAGTGTTGTAAACCAAAAGAGTGAAATAGTGTTGTAGGGACAAAACTGAGTTGGGTTGTTTATACGGCTAATGGCCTGGTTTAGTCTCTCTTGTCTACTATAAAAAACATTAGCTGAATAATATTCTTGCAAATAAAATACCTCTGTAGTGTCTGGATATTTAGAGTTTCCCTTGGGTATTTATGTCCTGAGAGAGGATCAGCCTTGAACAGTCAGATGGAAATTACAGAAAGCTGCAATAGAGGAGGGGGAGAAAGTGTTTTCTTGTTGTTTCAGACAGAACTTTCTGACATGTCCTTATTTAAACATTTAGAAGGAACCCATAAATCTGTCTTTCAGTTTTAGCTAGCCCAGCAGAGAGGGGAAACCCCTTTCTTTACAGTGGCAGCCAAATATTTTGGTGGTACTTTAACCACTTACTGGGAAACAAACTTATTCATCAGAACTGGTTTCAAATGTGATTGTATTGTGTTTATGTACTGTATTTCCAGGCTGGAAGCAAAATCCAAAGAAGTTTGGAATTTAATCAGTTATGAAGGGCATAACTGACACCGTATGTGTGGGGCCAGCTAAGAGACACCCAAGTGGCAGCTTCTGTCTTTATCAAAATCAGGTATGTTCTACCTTGGGGGGTACGGGGTGGCACCTTGCTAAAGAATTAAGGCTCAATTTTGGGACCGAGATTTATCACTACATCTAGCTTTAAACACCTCCATGCAATCCTGATGAATAAATCTATATAAAAATGGATCATTACTTATGTGCTGCCTCATCATTAACTACTGTTTACATCCAAATAAATGCACGAGTGCTCTGCTCCCCTCTGATGGTTCTGTCTTCCTCTAACCTGTCTCAACTGCCAGTGCAAAGCGCAAAGCCCAGATTTGCTTCTTATAAAGCTATGTCAGGTGGACCTCGGCAGCCTCTATACGGATCACATTCTATATGAGCGTATCTGCTGTCCTGTGTGTGGCTGATGTCATCCTACTGCATTTGAGGGACCCTCATGGAAAGTCCAGCTGCAGATGGGTTGGGAGAGACACAGCTGTTTGATGAGATATGTGATCTTGCAAAGGCTAGTGTGGTAATTTTTTTAGAAGTTTTCAAAAGAGCCAAATTTTCAGCATTTTTGCTACTGCCTTAAGCAATAAATTCCCCTGTATTGACTTTGCAAGCCCTGCTTTGAGTTTTGTCTATACACAGACTTGTGCCCTTTTGTTAAATCCTTAAACAGCTTTTGCTAAACTCCCTTGTGGCCATGTCTGATATGCAGTAATTTACTGATGCCGAGTATGACCATGGATGGTTACAGTGCAGCTCTGTGGGATATTTTGGGGTGTTTTTTCTGTGCATACTTTGGCTTAATCCACAGTGGATGTCTTAGGGAAGATTTTAATTTCCACTGAATAGGAGGCATTCTTTCAAAGCCTTTCACTATGTTAAAAATCCTCTAGCTTTAATATTATGTTTAGCTTCTGCTGGTAACACTAAACAATATTTCAATTTGAGAGGACTAGTTATTCACCTCTAACCACTGACTGCAAGCTGAGGGAAAACTTGCAACTGTTGAATTCAGCCACATCTGCTGAATACTCTTAAATGATATGTGGGATTATATAGCCCTTAAAGAGAAAAATTGCAGGGGTCTATATAAGGGCTATTTCCTTTCTGCCCCTTGGTGAGATTTTGAAACAGAGAAACAGATCCGTCTGAAGAAACACAGAGCCTGGCTCTATGTTTTTATGCATGTATTTAAGTGCCTGCTTAAGCCACCTGTGTATGAATTGGCCTCTGTATAGAAGCTGTGCAGCCATGCTGATGTGGCAACAAGCCTAGGGCTTTGAGGGACGTGTAAAGGGCCCATATGACTGTTAGCCTGAAGTAGGCTCGTGTCTAGCCAGCCTCAAACATGGACAGAAGCATGTGGCTGCTTGCAAAGAGTGTTTAGTTGAGCCTTCAGTGAATGCAAGCAAAGAGGATGACCGCTGGTCCCATAGGTGGGGTAAGAGGTGCCTCTCTGACTGCCTTCCCTGTGCTGTGCTTTACAGGCTGGGGAGAAACAAGACTCAGATTGCTGCCTAAGCCACAGCTAAAGAGATCAAAGGAAATCCTTTTGCTGTGTTTTGGTTGCAACCTACTGGGATTAAAAAGAGGAAAGAAAGGAGTGGATCCCAAGTTTCAGCTATCCATTAGTGAGGAAGTGTCACAATCTTGGCTCAGGGTTTTAGCTCAAGTTTTTGTTTTCAGCTTTGGAAGCTGTGGGTTTGCTCTCTGGAGGAATGATTTAGATGATGGTTTTTCAAGCAGCTGTTTGTGCGGAGCTGACTCCCCTGCAAAGGTGAAAACATGAACATAGCAAATACCAAATACCAGGCCCTGCTGTAAAAAAATCAGGTACAGCTGTTTGCCCTCTGTTCCTCCCTCCATGGCCCTGTGAATGAAGGTCCCTGGCTCCCATACTGAAAGCTCAGACAGAAATGTCCCTGATTAACAGCTGACTAATGTACAACGGATAAAATCACTTAAACATAATCCCGAATGGTGACACTTGTAAACGATGGGTTCACATTTTTTTATTCAAGTGTAAAGAGGGGGGCAGAAGGGGAGTTGTTTTGATTCCATTCTTCTCATTTGCTTTAAACCTCAAAAACAATTGGCATGGAAAAAGAATTCTCCAAAGACTCTGAAAATAGCGAATCTGCAAAATATTCTGCTTATTCAAATGAGATAGCACAAGCACACACAGTATCCCTGCAGTAGTGCTCTGAGAAAAGGAATGTCAGCAGTCCCCTCCAAGGAATGAAGGCATTAATCTCAGGAGCTGAAAACAAAGAGGAAACATTGAAGCAGACACCTAAACATGACTCATTACACCATTTGTCTCAATTAACATACTGAGACAATGGACTGATTATCTCAGTAACATTGGGTCATGTTATACCCAACAGCTTCTGTGGAGGAGAATTAGCCTTTCATCATGAAGTAGTATATAATGCCCTCCTTAGACAGTAGCTGAGTCATCAGTCATGAAAGAAGAAATAAATCCAGGAGAAGTGGTTAACTGATAGAGCAAAAGAGCAAGAGCTCAGGGCCCAACCTCTGGCTTTAGAGTGACTCACTGAAGCCCTGGGCAAGACATCCAACCTCTGTGTATCTCTGTTTCCACAAAATGAGATAAATTATATCTGTCTCACAAGAAGGGCTGCTTTTTGACTCTCTTTGTTATTGAACACAGTGTCTCATAGTCATTACTGGATGTGTATCTCCTCATTCCTATGAGGATCCAAAATTTCTGACTTAAAGCTGACAGAGAAGTTAGATGACTGTCCTAAGGTGCAAAGAAGGGAGATGGAAAGAAGGCACAAATAGCATGACTATGAGAGAAGGGAGGGAGTACTAAAAACAGGGAGGTAGTGAGAGTTTGACCATTAGGGGCTTTTTTCTTTGTTTCACACTGGTAGGTACAAAGGATGTTAAATGTGTTCTGCATGAGAACAAATCTTTCCTTTAAACAATGAGCCATTGATGTTGCAATACAATAATTAATGTTGTCGACTTGTGATTTTTATAAGAAACTTTTTCATTTCCAGTTCCTGTTCTGTCTCGTAGAAACTGTAGGGACAGGGATTTGTGAGCTTTATGAGTTTTTCTATTTAGTGGATATTGATTTTTCTTGATGGAGGAGATTGAAAAGGGGACTTGTCCTTACTTCTCGAGCTGAGAAGCAAGATGATGCTTCTCTGGCTTGCTCTAATTCTGTATAGCTAGGAAAAAATAGGTAAACATATTTCAGCTGAGGCTGACACTGCTCTGAGGAGGGATTTTATTAGTGAAACAGATTTGCAGAGACAGCAAGGTGGCAGAAACAATCTTTGTTTTAGCACTTAATGAAGGTGGGGCAGCTGTTTGCAGTGTTGCTTCTTTAGTGTAGACTTTTAAAGAACCTGGTTTATCCTCTCTTTCTGTACCTATCCTCAGGCTACTTTGGACTGTGATATCTTCAAGAGCTGGCATAACCTTGCAGGTCAACTTATGTTACAGTGGATGGGCTGAAGTGTTTTAAATTACAAGTTAGTTACTGGTGTTGGTATCAAAGTGATTTATCCACAAAAGTTTACATTTGCTTGCCAGATGCGTGGTGCAGTTACAGATGTTGATGGGAATTGCAATGTTGTAGGGAGAAGAGGACCAGCTCTCCTGAAGCTCAGTTGTACCAACACACTAGAAGAAAGGAAGGTAAGCATGAATGGAAATGCTGAAAGGTTAATGCAGCATCCCACTTCACATTGTACTGTTTTTCCCCTTTGAGCCTTTTTTCACATGTAAATGACTTAAGAACAGATTTAAGAGTAAAGATTTGCTGTTGGCCTTTATGCCGTCTCTGTGCCTCCCCTCCTGAAACATTCTACTTCTGTCTTTCAGTGAGCAATGGTGACTCTGCCCCTCAGACCCTTCTACGCTGTCTTACTGATGTGTGCTTATAATACCTCAGGTCTCACTTCTGAATTTCTCTTTCCCTTTATGATCCAGAATGTTTCCTCTTCCCTAGAGGACTCTCCTGAAAACCTCTGTGGCTGCTTGGTTACCTTGAGCCTTTGCCAGCTGTCCCCTCAAGATGCCAGCCTGTCCATTAAGATACCCCTATCTAGAATCAGGCTTGTCAGGAACAGCCCTCCAGTTACATTTTCAGACTACGCATGCTCTTATGGAGTCTTGCATCAGACCCAGATCTCAGTCTCCTCATATACTTTACTTCTCAATAAAGCTTGTGTCTCTTCTGTTTCTTCCCTGTCTTTGCTCCAGTTTCTTCCTTCCTCCTCCTCCTCTTCTTCCTCTGTCTGGCCTTCCTTTCACCTGAGAATGGTTCTCCTTTACATAGGAGCAATAGCTTGTCATAACCTATACAGCAAAGAGTAAAAAGATTCTCTAGAAGTAGTGTGGAGTCAAGGGCATGTTTTCAATGACAGTGCAGGCAGGCCTTATTTGCACTTCTTGTGCTCCAGGAAAGCCTGACATGAGCTAGTTCAGATCCATATCAACAGAGAGGTAGGGCATAGTAGCTTGTGCTCCTCCTTCTCCTCCTGTTAAAACAGTTGCTACATGTCTGACCCACTCAGAGTATGAGTCAGAAACTGCCTCAGTCCATGCAGATATGATCTACTTCAACTATAAGGCAAGCTTTTTAAACAGAGTTTGCTACATATGTAGTATAAGGTTGGTAATGCACTTGCATTTCCTACTTCTGTGGTATATCCATAAAATTCTGGGCAAATTGTTGAAAGCAAAAAGCCAGAGTGATCTGCCATCCTATTTCTTACAAAAAATGGTAAAGTTGGCATATACCAACAAGTACATATGACAAATTGTTTACACATCTGGATGAATGAATTTTCAAAGAAAGGTTTTGGGTCCATCTCTGAAGTTTAGCCTGTTTTTTAGAATCTCCCCTACATTGTTCCGCATAGGAAACATAGAGTCGGTTACAGACTGTGATACTGTTATTGACATGGAGCTGTACCTTGCTCTGAATACATTCTCTACCACTCCCCTGCCAAAAAGCGACATAGGTAAGCAAAGGGAAGTAAAGCAATCAGCGTTGGTAAAGACTGGCTGCAGAGGAAACGTACGTGAAGCACCCTGCTGTGATGCCGTACAGGGTTCCATGTGTGCTTGCAGGCTTCCTCTGTGGCTTCTTTTGGTTAATCTTTGGATACCACTAACTATTTCTTTCCTGCTGGGAAAGGGGGAATTTCATTCCTTACTGCACAAACCTAAGGCAGCTTTCTGAATGAAATGGAGATGTTAGCGGGTAATCCAAAGGAATGGATCACAAAATGCTCCGATTTCCTAGGTAGTTGCCTGAAATAAAAGAGCCCTTTATTCAATGCTATTTTTAAAAGAAACAAGGCAGTTCTAGTATGTTTGCATTTTCCAGCCTATGGCAAAGGGGTGTCTCTGTGTGGTCGGTCCATGAATAGGGTACCTTGCCTATACAAATAGGTACTGATCATCGCAGCTTAGGCATAATTTTGAGTTTCACTTTTGATAGCAATGTGACCAAAAAGTATGAGGTAGGTAGTGTATGCCTGGAAGGTAATGATTTCCTGTGAGACAGTAATGTCTTTAACAGAAGAATATTTCAGGAGGGAGCAGGATCACTGCAGACAGTTGATAGCTTTTGCAGGGATTAGTGCTGTTAAAGCAAACACCTCAGAGTGCTCCTTGGAAAAGTAACTTCACAGTTGAAATTGTGCATTGTGTACAAAGTAATTATGGGTACAACAATGCTGAGCACTGCCAGAAACTCCTGACTAATTTTTCCTTAAGGGGGAGAAATTGCTTAACGTCCTGATGTGACAAAGGGTAGAGAAGCCTAAACACATTTGCAGGGAATGTAATTGTAGCAAAAAGCCAGCATGGCCTGGCAAAGCTGAAGAGAAGCCCACTGGTCCCTGGCCATTGCTCTGGAAAGCAGGTGACAGTGAAACTCTGGTCTCCCTGACTGGATTTGTTAGCTTCTTATAGACTGTTTTAACCCAAGCACTGCCAGCAGGACAAGGCAAACGGGGAGCTGCTGCCTGGCCATAGCTTTTTCACCAAACATAGTTATGGAGCAAACCAAAAACCAGACAACTGAAGGATTTCACCATCTGTCACAAGGAAGTAGAAGACTTTGTGAAGTTAATTATCCCCTGAGTTTCCTAGGAAAAAATCTCCTATTTAGCAACACTTAGAATTTTGGGTTTAGTAGGAAAGTTCTGGTTTCTTGCCTGTCTGCTCAGAGGGCAAGTGAGCTGTAGGTTAAGAGCTGCTTTCCTCGAAACCTGCCCTTGCATGCCTGGGTTGGTTGCTGCTTTCTTATTGAAGTGATCAGTTAAAGAGGACACTGTGCTGAAGAAATGCGAGTTCCTGTCTTCTCTGTTCCTCCAGTTCATCCCCACCCAAACCCAGAGCTATAGCTGGTTCTCCTGAAATCAGTCACCACCTGCAACATTGTCTGCCCCAGAGCCTGTTCCCCAGAGTCCTTGATTAACTGTAATTGGGAAATAGCTGAGAAATAATAAGAAAAATACTTTGTGGTGATTGAGTTCCTCTCTCTTCCTCACAAGCCTTCAAGAAGTAGCTGCCATGGCCTTTTGAGAAAGGTCAGTAAAGCCTTTAGAAAGGCAATGAGTTTGTGGTTTTCCAGGGGGAGTTCTGTGAGCATCATGCACAGCTGGCCAAGCAATATTGTGCTTTTGACTGTCACTGCAGGCTGTCTTTGAAAGAAGTAGCAGAAAACCAGCAGCTTTAGTGATGAGAGATTTGGAAAGAGATAATGCTCTACTATCTGCCAGGGTATTTTGCAACTTAATATGATCAAGCAGTGGATCTTCTAGATAAGTCATCTGTTAAAGGCACCTAGGTAAAGCTTAGCAGTTGTTGTTGTGATACCGATCGAAGCCTAAAATGTGAATCTTCTCCAGTAACATCTGTGCCTACACATGTTTGCTGACAGAAGTACTAATGGCAGAGCTTAGCTTTGCTTCGGTTCCCCTGTTCTTGTTGTTTATCTGATGAAGCCCAACGGGTGAATATGGATCTTTTTATATTTTTAGCAGTTTGTTTTGCAGCAGATGACTATGCATTGAAGCATTCATTTCTTCTTCTGCAGTGCAAACAACTACAGTCTGAACTTGTTTGTTTACAAATCAAAATGTTTGGATAGCAGACTTTCTTGGGGAGACACTCTAAATCTAGGAAGTGACAAATATTGTGATTTCAAGTTACCTCTTAATGGAAAATAAGAAAATTAAACAAATCTGATTACATCCTGTGTCAGAGCTTGTAGCTGGTCTAGACATTTGGATCAGCTTTGCTCCTGAGAACAGGATGAGACTCTTGTTTCCTTCCGTGCTAGTGAAGAAGAATGATGATCATTGTAAAATGGCAATCAAGAGCACTAAATTCCCAGGGGAAGATGCTGTACAAATGGCTTTTGATCGCTTGTTGATGCCTTTTTTTTTTTATTTTGGTAATGAACTGTTTCACAAATACTTTAGTCCATTTTATATATTTATTACTTGACAAATGAGGCTTGGTTCTAAAATAAAATAAACCTGAAATCGTAATAAAAGTGGCTTGATAGTCTTCAGATATGAAGCTTGCAACAATTACTTTTTGGCCTCCTGAAACTAAGTTTCTCCAAGTGGTGAGGTTAGCTGGACAGTCTGATCTGCACTGTTGGTGCGACAGCTGTCCTTTCTGCAGGCACACACTGAGACCTTCAGAGGAAAGACAGCTGTATTCTAGTAGCTGGTTCTTGATTCTTATAAAGGTATTTTAAAAGTAACCAACAAAACCCCCAAACAAACAAACAACCCCCAACACCAAACCACCTCCAAACAAACAAAAAACCCCCCAAGACAAAAAAAAGAGAAATAATAAGAAAAACAGGGCTTCTGTTAATATTCAGATGTGAAAATGGCCACAGTTGTTCTTTGGTCTCCTGAAACAGGATTTTCCAAGTGGTTTGTTTTGCTTGACAGTTTCTTCCTATTGGCAGCAACACCTTCAAAAAAACTCCCAGTCCTCCACTGCTGAGGGTGTTTGCAGGAAGTGCTAGTGCTCAGTTTCTCAGAGTCAAGCTGCAAACACTGTCAGGACTTCTCCTCTAACAAGCTGCACACTCAACTTCGTGCAGAGAGTCATTTTACTGACAGGGAAAGGCTGAGTGGATGATTTGGAATTTTCTAAAAACTTGATGCCAGTAGATTTCCAGAGCTGTTCCTAGAAATCGAGCAGTTTAATCAAAACTTTTCTGGAAGAGTTCTCTCTCCCTAACTGGAATTGGTGGTGAAAGTCAGAGAAAGAGACGTGTCTCCAGCTAGCCAGTGGCTAAGCAGCTGAGGTCAGGTTCAAGTCATCCTCTTCCTGCAGAGGTGAATTGTGTTAACTCAGTCCCATTTAGGAGGGTGACCAGGTCATTAAAACCCGTGTTCAGTTACTTTTAGATAGTGGTGCAGTTCCGATAGGAAAGACTTACTGTCTCACTGATTAAGATGATTTCCTGAGGTGTGACACTTTGAGCAGTAACTTGAACCTACTTTAGTACAATTCTTGGGGGTGCAATGGACACTAATGTCTTGGCTATTTCTTGGGGTTTATATTTCATTGTCTGAATAGAATGAAAATGTTTTGATTTCATCCTGATGTGGTATGAAAAAAAAACCCAACCCTTTGAGGTTTTACCTTTTCTATAAAATGGATTTTTAAATTTTTTCCGGTCAGCTGTTGTAATGAAATGTTCTGATACTGCTGCAAGATCCAGAACATGCTACAGAGCACATGTGAGCATGTGAGATATTGTGAATATGGTGGTCAGTGCCCTGTTGCCTGAATCAGTATCTTGAAAACAGTCTGATACTCATGGCATTGACTCAGTGGTAGTTCTCATCGTGTTACTCTGATTTAGTTACTGGAGCACAAGATCTTGTGCTTCATTTTCATCTGTATTGGGATTGACCCATATTATTGGTTTGAAAGTAGATGGCAGACATGAGTTACCCTCTTTCCAGTGTCCCACCTGTGCTCCCAGAGAAGTTGAAGTGTCAGTGAGATTCATGTCCTAATAGCAATAAACAGCCTGCTGTCCTGCGCAGATGTGGCACTGACGTGTTTTAGCCCTGATGCTGTAATGTGTTAAGCATCTTCATGTTGGCCTGACTTTAGAACTGAGTAGGACTCTGAGAAATTTGCAGTGACGTATATTGCCACTGCAAATCACAAATCATTTCCGTATGCGTCGTATGGAAGAATGGGCCAAAGCTCTGCTCTGTGCTAGAAATGAGCAGAACATTTCGGAGAAAGACACTGGACTAATTTGTTTTAAATATTTGTAAGTTTTGAGGTATTTTGCAGAATAATTTTTGAGTGTTGCAACTGTATTTTTGATTTTATCACCGTTATTATGAAATAGGAAAAATTCTCAAGTATCTCACAGAAAGGAAGTCAAAATAAATTGAGTTTTTCTGCTCAGAACTTTGCTTCTAGAATACAAGCTTAAAAAAGGAAAGCAGACAAGGGAAAAATAGGCTGCAAGGAGAAGAAGTCTCAGAAGGGGCAGGATTCTTCCAGAAGTCAAAAAAAAACATTAGGTCTGAAGCATGGTTTGGTTTGAAAGATGCTCTTTTTGAATGTACAAATCCAATTGAAATTGAGATGGTGTGTGCATACTGTGCTGGAAAGTTTCATGTACCTAATTGACTAACAGTGGAAATGAGGGTGAGTGATTAAGGCAAGAATTTTTTTTGCTTTAATAACCAAGAACATTCCATTTAGGAGAAGAGGGTATGGTGCATAGGTATGCCAGAGCATCCCTGTGCTTTCATTCTTGTGTAAAAGCAAAATTTGGAGAAGGATTAGCAACCACACGGGACAACATGGGGAGAGATGCAGTAATGTTATCCCTTCTAAAAATATGTGGATGAAAAAAAAAAATCTTATTTGAGGAAAGTTTTAGGATTTGTTCCCCTCACACCAAAATAAGTGCATTATTTACAGCCACTATAAATGTAAATGGTCTATGAGCTCTTGAATGGTATCAGCAATGAATAAGAAGAAAGATGTTCTGCTTTTCTGAGTACGAATGGAGCCATTGTATAGACATGAACCAACACCAGACAGATCTCCGGCACTTGAAAAGCTGCACTGCAAGTCTTGGCTTAAAGTTCACAAAAGTGACTTTGATAACTAGCCCTTTTAAAGGAAAACTACTGGAAGTAATTTTTTTCCATTTTTGCGAGAAAAGAAATCTGGCTTAATGTGCATGGCGCTATACCACTTGGGCTCTGAGTTTAATTTGTGAGTGATAAAGGATCGCTTTGTCTTTCTGTTTCCTGAAATGCATGTTTTCCTACATGTCTTTGCTCCATTCCCTCTAGCAGTTTGTTCTGCCTTATTGCATGGAGTGTCACAGCATGAGCAGGTGGTAAGTGCTGCAAAGAGCTGTGTTATCCATTTTCCCAACCAGAAGCTGCCTCTATTGTCACTAAGGTTTCCATACGGCTTGTTCTGCAACTTGTTCTGATTTGCAGAGCTAACATTTTCTCCAGAATACACCGTTATTTCTTTCTGTCAGCCTTTCAGTTAAACTATAATAGAAGTTTGCAAGAAACTCAACTAGTTTTCACTGTCCCTCAAGATATTTTGCTGACCCCTATTAAATAATTTGCAGATTCTTGTGCTTTACATTACAAACTATTGGTATAGTGCATCTAACTACTGAAGGCAGCTAGCTGTTTATGCCTCATTATAAACCTTCCTGGTATGTCTTGCACCTTTGAGCAGTTTTCTAATTCTGCTGCGGCTCAGTCTTGCAGCTGTGCACGTCCCTCAGGCAGCAGGGCCAGTACTGATGGAGAAAAAACAGTAGCAGGTTCTGAATAAGTCACTATTGCTACCTGAAACATAATGCTGTTTTCTCAATGAAATAGGGATTGGTGGCTGACAATGCTGAAAGTGCCTGATCTAGTTACTCATGTTTTCTCTAACTGTGGAAGCAAACATAAGTCTATGCAGCTTTCTTCTTTTGAGTAGGATTTGTGGTTGCTGAGAGTGGGACTCGTTTGAGTAACATAACTAGTTCGAAAAGAATCACCTCTTTATAGTTGTCCTAAATTCAAATCAAATCTTGGCTTTCTATTCTTCTGAAGTACATATTGAGTGTATTTTATTTGTATGTCCTTGGCACACTTGTCATATGCTGGGGCAAAAAAAAACCAAAACGCAACCCTTAGACAAAACAACCTTCTTCTAAATTAAAGACAATCTCCTCTTCTTGGTAAGCAAGCCACTATTTAATTTTCTGCATTTGATGTTTGAGTGGCATGCAAAAGGACATTACACAACAAATCTTGTTCTTAATTTACAAATGAATCAACATTTTGTTAAGAAATAAACCTTGTAAAAATCCAGTTAGCATATTGATATACACCGCTTTTATTGTTGCTTTGCTGTTTCTGAGAAGGCGCCCAGATTAAAAACTTAAAGGAAGTTCACTATCCTTTGCTAGTTATGAGAAGCAACATAAAAAAGGAGGCTTTATGACAGGAGAACTTTCCTGTTCCCTTTTTACCTGCTCTGTCTTGGATGGCATCAAGGACACACTTTTCATGCTTATGTTCTCATGTAAAATAAGAATTAAAATGTCTACTAGATGGATATTTCTTAGAATCTTGATATGGTTAAAAGTAGGATAGATTATTTCTCTACTCATAATCATGTAATCTTGAGAAAGCTGATTTTGCACATCCAAGAGAACTTGATCTTACATTTCCAGGCAGGAGAGGAAGATTGGCTATAGGACTTTGTGTACCCTGCTGTCCCTCTGAGCATGTAAATCTACTGCATAGGCACTGCATTTATTCTTTATGCTCTCACTCAGCTGCCAGCTTGCCCTAGTTCACCCCAAATCTCTGAATCTTAATTTTTACTCCTAAAATCAACAGTGACTAAATTTCTGCTAATTTATGTTCATCCATGACAACACTAATGAAGCTGGAAACTCTTTCACAGCTAAGCTCTAGTACTTTTCATAACCTAGATGTTGCCTTCTCTAGCTTGTGTGTCTGATTCAGCAGCTGGACTTAGAGTGCTTTGACCTGCTGGGAAAAAACTTCAGGTCAAAATGTTCCCCGTTCTACCCAGTAGCCCTGTAGTAAATTCTTCTGCCTGGCTTCAAGTCTTGGATACAGTCTTCTCTAGCAGCTCATCTGGGGTGAGTTTGGTCCCCCATTCCAAATGCTCCACTTGATATGGAATATGATACAAACATGGGAACAGCTTACTGTCCTTGCTCCAAGAAATATTTAGCTAGTGACACAAAGCAGAGCAAGTTTATGAGAAGCTGAGAGACTGCCAGCTGGTAATTAGTGACTGCTGTGGGAGCTTTGACTCAAGGGTTCCCATCCTTGCTCCAAATCCAGCAAAGCTGGGTCTTGGTCCTAAGTCTCCTTCACCCTAAATGGCTTTGGCTGTTGATTTTGAGTTGAAGAGGAGAGCATTACCTGTTGTCTTCTCAGTTTTGTGTGAGATGGGATTCACCTGCATTGGTGCTCTCTAGGAGACTGTTCTGGAGATAAGCATCTCCTTTCAGTCCAGAATTAAAGACTGGATATTCTTCAGACTCCACCTCTCTCCTAGTCATTTTTAATATCTTAGCAATCTGCTGTTTGATATACTGGCTTCTTCCTGCAAAACCTTATGAGAGACCTCCTTTGTTACTGTGATAATTAATGAAGTGTTTGCATTTCTCACTAATCCCAAATGGCTCGGCATAGGATCAAGAACCTGTCCTTATTTACCTAGTTCTTTGAAGATTTTTATTCTAGATGTGAAGGTTCTCACCTCAGCTGCAGCTAGAGACATGACTAGATTAGGGATAAATGAAGTGTTGACATAAATGGAATTGAAAAAGTATAAATGAGACAGAAGTGGAATTTAAAGTTATATTTTTCAGCTTGCTCAGAGGTTTGCCTGCCTTTCTTGCTCTGAAATCAAGGTATAAATCCCATTGGGTTTGATCTTAAAGCAACATCTCTTAATCTTGAAAGCATTTTGGTATGTGACACCCCTGTAAGGTGGGATTGATGTTGGGGTTTTCCAGGTGAGGAAGAGTGTCATGAAAGGACTGTGCATCACCTGAAATCACACAGGATTTCTGGTGGGGGAGGAAATGTTGAATACAAACCTTTGGCTAGTACCTTAACCCCTAGCCTCTCCGTTTCTGGATTGAAGTCTCTATATACGGGAGAAGAGTAATAAATGAAGGTTAAGCAAAACTGAATCCTATGCTGTTAATGTCTTTCTCAGCTGAAGTTTTCCACCATTCCTGTAGTCATCCTTAAGTATGTGAAGTTGTTGCTGGGTTGGTTTTTTTTTTTTTTCCACACTGTAATATTTTTGTTAACAATTGGGATATCAGTGAACTGATAACAAATACAATGCGTGCTCAGCAAGAAAGACGTGACCAAGGCTGACATGAAAATTCCATCTACCTCTACACTTGTAAAAAAAGGGTGGGAATGGTCCCCTATGTCTTCAAATGTGCTTCGTTACAACGAAGTCAGTTCTTATCTGACCTTGAGGGGAAACCTCCATCATGTGTATCCCTGGGTCAGAGCTAGTATATTTGCCCAGGCAGGATGACTTAGAAAGTCTGTGTGATTTATGGAGGCACAAGAGATTGCATTATTCCAAAAAACATGTGTCACAAACTTATTACCGGATGCACAGTCACATGAAAACAATTGTTTACATGCTAAATGAAACCTCATAACGAGGCCCAAAGCTCCCCATTTATGGTCTGACTGGAGCCCCAGCTGCATTTGTGAGCAATTTCCCTGACTTCATGGCCCAGAAAGCGAAGCTCCAGCTGTGTTTCTGGGAGAAAGGTGTCCCATGTAGCCCCAGGAGTGCCATGCAGAGGTGGCGGAGGAGGAGGAAGCCACCCCAGCAGGGAGCACCAGGGATGTGCGGGGGAAGTGACTGCATACCACGATTATGGGGATAATTTCACAGAGGAGGAGTTGGCTAAAGCCCTGTGAATACGATTTGGCCTAGGGCCGCGCAGAAGCTAGGAATGACCTTAAATAGTAGTCTAGCTTGTGTTAGCATGTGCTGCCTGAATGGCAGCTAGGAACGTCCCAGGCTGCTGACTCACCGGCTGCTGGGGTGAGAGCTGGCGACGCCGTGGCTTGCTCAATGTGGAACATGAAAGCTGCATTATTCATCACCGTTTGGGATGGGATGTTGTAAGCTGTCCATACACTCTTGCAGGAACTGACATGTCCTGATTTCCTTTGCATCAGAGCAGGGAGTTGGTGTTTCTGTGGAATAGAGGCCGCTGGCTACAAATTGGCAAAAGCCAAGTTCAGCTGAAATCTAGATCAGACTCGGGATGTGCTGTGCAGGTGTTGGATCTGCAGTGTGGACGTTGTCCTACCATTTTAATGAGGAAGCTTCACAGGAATTTCCATTTGTACAGCACAGTTATGCTTCAGGGGCAAAGATTCAACTGTTAAAAAAAAAACCCTCCCATTTTGAATGAAGTTTGTAAAAGTGTATAGTGGGTGTAGGCAGCAAGATTTTGGTGGCGGGAAGGCTGCAGGGGCCTCTGTGAGGAGAGGCCAGGGCTGCCCCATGCCAGGCAGAGCCACTTCCAGCTGGCTCCAGCAGCCTCGTGCAGGGCACAGCTGGGCCTGCAAGCTACACTGGTGGTGCCTCTGTGAAAAATGTATTCTAAAAAGGGGCAAAACGCCACACTGGCACTGAGGATGAGGAAAAAAGTGTGAGGAAACAGCCTTGCAAATGCCCAGGAGGAGGGGGAGCAGGTATTTCCCTGCAGCCTGTGGGGAGAACCACACCAGAGCAGAGACCCACACTGGAGGGCCTTGGAGGACCCATGCTGGAGCAGGGGGATATTTCCTGACAGGAACCGCGGCCTGTAGAGGACCCATGCTGGAAGAGGTGAAAAGTGTAAGGAGGGAAGAGCATCAGAGAAGAGTTGTTACGGACTGACCGTAACCCTCCATTCCCTATCTTCCTGCACCGCTCGGGGCTGGTGGCAGAGCAGAGGAGTCAGGAGTGAAGTTGAGCCTGTGAAGGTGGGGGAAAGGTATTTCAATTTGTTTCTTGCTTTCCCAACCTGTTTTAATTGACAATACATTAAATTACTTTTCAAAAAAATGTCTGTTTTGCCCATGGCTGTAGTTGGTAAGTGATCTCCCTGTCTTTATCTCAGCCCACATGTTTTCCATCTTGTTTTCTTCCCCTGCCCTGTTGAGGAGAGGGAGTTCTCCTAGTCTCCTAACATTTAACCAAAATCTCTTCAGGAAGAAGCAATGCCTCAGCATCAGCAGCTCCATCAGAACAGCCACCATTGCCCACGGCCTTGGCAGCTGCTGCACCTCCCTGAGAGCCTGGGAGGTCTGCAAAAAGCACAAGAGGTACCATACAGCTGGAAGCTTGGTAAGCATAATTTACAAATGCTTACTAATTCTAGATGGGAATATAATGTTACCTTGGGCTAATTGTTTTAAAATAAATCATCTGAATCAGACACCTGCCTAGATAATCACCATAGCAATTTCAAAACAAACAATAGTAACCTCAAAATTATCAAGAGAGCCTAAGGAAAATGAGGACCTGGGTTGCAGTTTTGGACAGTATTTAAAATTATACCTACATGGTCTTTTGCAGGCAAACAGAGCTTGTTTACCACGTGCGCTGCACTGACTGAAAAACACATGACTGTATAGACTCTGTGCCTGAACTAGTATGTGCCACATCTCTGCAGACCTCATTAACTTGGGCAAAAGTATGTACCTGCAAAAGCTCTGCCATTCTAGGTTCAAAGGGGGTTGTGACTGTCTGGACCTGAACATAGGTAGAACAAACTCCTGCCTGTCTGTTGGATACCATGTCAATATATCCAAAGTGAATCAAGAGCTGAAGCTTATGGCCTATCAGTGGATCATCAGTCCCTGAGTCACCCTGGTATCCATCCACACTGTTCAGTGGATGTTCAGCCCTCAAGCTGGGCAGGGAACATCTAACTGTGTGTATACATATCTTTCTCTTCAAAAGTCATGCATGCAGCTGACCGAGCTGCTTGAAATCATCATTTGGATTAAAGAGAAAAACAGTAAACATGATTAAATGGTTATTAAAAGGAGTCTGAAGAAAGGAAAAGGGCACAGGCACCCATATATCTCACTCTGGGGTATCTGTGTCAACAAAGCCAGAAAAGCAGCTGTTGGGATTGTTAGCAGAGAACTCTTAAGTGATGATGTCTTCACATGAAAACATGCAGTTAGTGTCCTGCTGTGATAGCATCAGCAGCTGCTTCTAGCTTCAGCCATTCTCTGGAGTTTAGGCTCTACATGCAAACCAGCTGAACTCTGTCCACATCGAAGGGGGAATACTAGGCACTTGGACTGGCTTCCCTGCTCTAATCTGGAAGAATCAACGAGTTCACGGTTCAGGAATGCTCCTAAAAAACCACAACAAGGGATTATGAGCAACTGCAGACATGGAAAGTCTGTGCACCACAGACCCAACTTCCCTGCAGAGGGAGGGAAAAAGGAGAGGGAGATGGGGATGACCCAAAGAAGGAAAAGATCTGGGATTTCTAACTCATCTCCCTTAACAGGTCCTAAAGCAGCACATCGTGTTGCTTCATATGGAGAACATGAGATTTCCTGGTGGCACCTGTAATATGCTGGGGCAAGTCTTGCCCCTCTAGCCCCGCCCCACCCCTTGGTATTTGTGAGCTGTGCTGAATGGGACACACATGCATGCAGCGCTGCAACGGCTCTTGTTGCTGCACCTCGGGGAGGAAGGGCATTGAATAAGGAAGCGTTTCCCAGATGACTGGTGGTCTTCAAAGACACATGGCAAAAAGAATTGCATGCCAAAGACCTGCAATTTTGCAAAGAGCCATCTCTTCAATATGTGATTTATAAAAAAGAGAGAGAGAAAAGAGAAAACCCGCCATCATTAGAACTCTTGGATGCCAGTATAACCTGTTTTTAACGGTATCTCTCCTTCATCCGGCTTACAAAGCAGATGGATGGGTCTTTGTGTGTGACATAATATATAAGCTATAAAAGCCAATTAGCAGAAGAATGTTTCTGGTTTTACAGATCCTAGAAATGTGCTAGTTCTGCATGTCATTTATGATTTTCCACTTACTCCAAGTTTTTTTCCAAAATGGCCAGTGATTTTGGATACCCAAAACTGGGATAGGTTGGTACATATGTGCAGGTATATATAGACAAAATGCACGGTGTGGGTGTGTTTAAAAAAGGAAAAGAAAAAAAAACCACAAAAACAAACAAACAAAAAAAAAACACCACCCGGATGTTTATACATAATGGGAGTGCTGTAATTTCTCAAATATGTTAACAGATAAAGGACAGACTAAACAATAGAAGAGCACCATAAAAGATTTTGAGAGTTGTTTTTTTTTAATACTAGCCTCACTTAGTCTCTGATTATTTTTTTTTTCCAGTCAGATGTTCCTAATGGAAAATTACAGCATAGCATCAAACAGCTCAGAGTTAATGAATGTGAACAGTAATTCTGATGTGACAAACACGTGTTTTTAAAGTATGATAATTATTAAAAATTGTAAAAATTGTTGTGAAAATACATTTTACTCTTTTCAGCATAGTGGTGTAAGTACCTACAAAGGACAGAATCTTTCAGCTGGGTTATGGAGAAAATTTCTTACTTGGAACCAAATACCACTTTGGCTTTGGGTTATAAAATAGCAAAATCTGTTTACATCATAGCTTTTGACAAGGGCTGTCCCAGCTTTGACAATATTCTTTTCATACCCCTCTTTCCCCAGCATACCGAACAACCCTGTATGTTTCCCAGAGCAACTCTGTATCTGCAAAACTTTGAGATCAGTAAATGAACTGACTTCCTGTCTGCAAAAGAAAACATGCAGGAGGTTGTTGCTCCTACTGAAGAAGTCATGTTGTCTAGCTTAACAGTTTCACATGGTTGTATATCTAGACACTGATGCCCTAAAAGCCTGATTCTTCTGAAGAAATGCATACTGCACATACTTGATTGTCTGACTCATAAGACTGGTGCCAGGACTTTAGCTTTTCATTTCTATTTATTCACCATGGGAAACCTGAAGTACAAATACATTGGATGAAAGCCTGCCTCCAGTGAAGTCAAGGACAAAATTCTCATTGATTTCTGTAGGCAGAGAACTTCACTTCTGTGCTCTTGGTTGTACTTTACTGTTCCTGGCTTAGGGCTAAAGTGACATTTGAAAGGGCTCTGTTACCCATAGTGATGATGAATTCCAGTGGCACTTCCAAACACAGCCCATGTGTAAAAGAAGCATCTGTTTCTGTCCTGAAGAGCTTGTAGCTTATGAAGTAAGCCAGATTCAAAGGAGTGCACAGTAAAGATTTTTTTCACCTCAACACATACTCAGACCGTGAGTATGTTTGAAGCTCCCTTATGTCAGGCCATAGCAGGGGGAAAAAGGTAAACATGGCTGGCCTAGGTGTTGATTAGCTTTTAGAAGCACACAGAAATTTGGTACCAAGCAGTCTTCATATGATGAAGCTTGTGCCCACCTGTCCCACAATGAGAGGCCATGTCCAAACAGCCCTGATTTTGATGGTTCTTTCAGTGCTAAAGCAGCCCCTTCGGGGCGTAATCTCACCAGCATACATTGCAGCAGCACTACTCTCACTCTAATTTGTGCTGCAATACCTCGTTTTGCTACTTTTCTACAGAAGTGAAAAGAATAATTTTGGATTGTACTGTAGTTAGGAAACTGAACTTGGCTATAGCCTTCTCATTAACACATTGCAAGGGCTTGCTGTCTTTTCATGTGCTTTGTCAAGTACAAATTCTGATAAAGAATCTTTTAAAAAAGCCCAAAAAAAACCCAAAAAAACCCACCCCAAAATAAGCCATACACTTAGGAACATATAATTTCAAGAAAAACCCCCAAAATATCTTACAGAGCTTAGCATCTGAGTTGAGAAAAGTCCATTTGTTAAAAAAAAAGAAATACTGACAGCTCCCCAGTGCCCAATTAATCATTTACTTTTAACAACAGAGACTCACAGGCAGACACAAAAGTGGAACAGGAAAGCAGGAGAAATGAAATGTTCCTTTGTCTTGTGGCTGAACTCGTTGCCCTTGCCAGGACACAAACAGTTCATCTGGGCAGAGAAACCCACTGGCACACTTGGCATCCTGCAGCTCCTGGCATGTGCTAAACAGGTCGGTAGGTGGTCTGGCACAGACGTCTTGGACGTGCTTTCTCACAAGGTTCCTTGCTTTGCAGGGGGAAAAGCAGTTCAACAGAAAGATCTTTTTCCATAGGATTCATAGATCATTTCATGGTACTTAGTCTATTAAATATGTAGCTAAACTTTAAAAATGTAGATACATTCTGTAAGGCTGTAGAATTATTTCAGCGCTACCCCGTATAATTTCTATGGAAATATGTTTTGTCTTGACGAACTATACCACCATCTTAGTAGAAAAATAGTGGATAAAACAGAACTTTTGGATTCAGAAATCATTAAAATTATTGGGTGAAATAATCTGGCTGAAACTTTCACCTAGTCTATATAAGAATTACAGTGCTGCTTCTCTGCCTTAATATCTGTTAGTGTGTTTTGGCTATGAAGGCTGTGACACGTTTCACTTGCTTACTTCAAATGTACTAGGGAGTTGATTATGCTGGTAGTTAAAGTGTCTTTTACTGCTTTACTATTTTTATTATATTATTATTGCAGGAATATATTAATATTTAGATAAAGTATGCCTGATTTACACTAAACTCTTGAAAGAACTTTCAGTTTTAAGTGGGGAATCAGATGGAAAAAGGAGGAAGGATGTGGAAAAGTCAGGACAAACTGGCCCAATTTGACACACCTATTTTCTATCAGCTTAGTGTTATCTCTTACTGCTGCTTTCTTTAGAGTTGTTAGTATAACAACTGACTGTTACTTGAAAGGTAACAATTTTCCTCTGCAACCTTTCACTTACATGCAGCGATGGGGATGCCAGGCCAGGACTTTCTGAGGTTGAGGCTGTGAGATACTACTGAAGTTGGTAGTTACAGCCTCAGCAGTGTTACTGCTTATCAGCTGGATCAGCAAAAAAAATGACCCAAGGTGGAAGATGGTATGTCTTTCACTGGTGTTTAATCTGGCATGCTTTTGCTCATTTTCTTTCAGCATCTTAAACTGGTGCATTTTGCATGTGGGATTATGTGTGCTGATAACCTCATGAGTGGGTAACTCCTTAATCAGATGCAATTCTATTTCATTTGATAGAATTGGCTAAAATTTATATTTTAAATATTTGAATTTACTTCAATTACTGTTTAATATAAAATGCATAAGCGATGTACACCCTTGCTCTGTCTACTCAGTGACTGTTTGATTCTTTTCTATCAACTGGCTTTAGATGGATTGTTCCGCGTCAGCGGAAAGGTGGTGAAGTGGCCCATGGTTAAGAAGAGCCCTTCCCAGCACATGAGCTAAACGAACTATTCTGTGAAATGATGAAACAGGGCTTTAGATAACAAGGGAGTTTTTCTGGAAAAAGCATCAATAACAACAAAGTTAAGGGGGCTTTTAAAGCTATCTGAGATGCCCAAATTCCATCAAGATCCAACTTCAAAGTATCTAGACCTTAGTTTTTCTGTGTCTCGTATCTTTAGTGAAGGCAATAAGTTGCCTTCTTTCAAGAGGAATGTTGTGAGTCTACACTCTTGGAAGCTGTCAGGCAAGTGGGTAGTGAAGAAAGGGATTCCTAAAATATATATGAACAACAGCTTTTCATTCAGAGTCTGCTCTGTCATCTAAATCAAGAAATTGAATGTGTTACACAGTAAACTGAAAAACTTTAATTAGATGCTTTTTTTTAATAGAAAAGGGTGCAGAGAATCAGCTTTGTGTCCCACTATCAAGCATGGTTGTCTCCATGAAAACTGAAGGCCCAGGCATTGCCACAGCTACCTTTAAACCATTGAAGATTTTATGAATTCCACCAGCAGACATGAAGTCAAGTCAGCAGAATATTTTTGGGAGATGTTCCCACTTCCTCTCCAGCCAAACATACCCACTTGGTTGGTCTGGATTGGCCTCCTGAATAATAAAATGCTTGTATCTGCTTCCCATTACTGCCTCCTTCTTCATCATGAATTCTGTAATGTCAGCAACATTTCTGCCTGACTGGTTTTTGTACAAGTAGATAACACACTTTATTCCTTAAGAGAATCCTTTCTCTCGGAGTTTCTAGGGAGAAAAAAGTCACTCTTTTCCAAACAATTGTCAAGAGCTCCTAAGCCTTCTGGATCATCACACAAAAGCAACTTAATCCCACTCTCTGCAAATGTCATGTTGCCTTGATCTCTCTGAACAGGAATTTGTTAAGTTGTTGCTACAGCGTTTGCAACAATCGTGCCCTGTGTCATTGCCGCGTGCCACAAATCACATGCAGAGAGCTGTCGAGAGTAACAATAACATATCAAGAATGAAATGGCTTAAGTCCTGTGTGAAAGATACAGTGCCATAATTCCAAATTGTTCATTGGTTTTTCCTCTGTGTGCATCTACTGGATCCTTTGAGACTGAATTAGGTCATGGGTCTGTAGGGGGGTGGCATTTGCTGTGTAGAGGGGAAAAAAAAAAAAAAATAGAGTTTAGTGTAGCTGGGGCTTGATGCCTTCATAAGGATCTACTGAAAGCAGTTTTACAGTGTGACCTAGTCTACAGCTGCAGAGCCAGCACAGGGAAAAGGGAATTTGTTACTGCTTTGCTGGGGCAGAGCAGGGAACAAACTAGCTCAAGACTTGTCTACAGGGGATAACTACTGCTATTAAAGTTCATTCTCTTACTCTTTTTGCAGTAAATCCTCCTATGGACATTCTTCTGAGTGCCTTCGTGCAGTTTCAGCTCATCTACTTCCGAAGTGGATTAAGGTAAGCCTTGTAATGGCTACACAGACAGGAGTAGACAATCACGTACTTGTACAGCATGAGCTCTAAGCTGGCAGATGTGCACCAGCTCTGGTTAAGGAACTCTGTATCTGTGTTAAAATGGCATTAAAATCCCAGGTGGTGCAGAGAAGGATGTACCAGCTTGGGTTTAGACCTGGGCTGTCATAGCTGTGGATTTGCTGGCTTGTAACCTGCCAGCATGGGTTGCAGGTGGAGGAGACGTGCAATGTGCTTGCATGGACCCTTGTACCTAAACTGTTAGTACAGCACAGGCATTTCTATGGGAGAGTAAAAGCAGATTAAGTAGTCCACAGTAGTTTTTGTGGACTTTTTTCTTCTTCAAGGCCAGAAGACTCATCTCTTCCTTCGCTCAAAATGGGTAGTAACTTACTTCCAAACTCTCTGCAGCAAACCTCCCTTTTCCTCTCTGTGTACCACCCAGTTAGAAAGAGGAGTAATTGAGGAAACACTTCTCTCCCTGGCACATGCATGTCAATGTGATGATAACTATGATCTTTCTTGCAGTTAGCTGTAGGGGTGTAGACCTAGCTGAGCGGCTCTGATTATAGGTGTATCTGAAGGTTCAGGTACTGTTCAAGAGATTGAAGGTATTTTTGCCATAGTTGTACTACACTGCCAAGATATTTACCTTCCCATGGAAGTTCTAGGTAATGCCTTGTTTAATAAAAAGCTTAAAATCCCTTTATTAGGCGAAGACTAAACTAGTATGGCTTGATTTAACTCTGAAAGAGATCAGCTGTGCTGAAAATAAGCAAAAGATAAAGCATTCCAAGCTGCCTTGTCTTTTTTATTGATTCTATTTTTAGCATGTTTTCTTAGGGAAATGAGGTTTACACAACTTACATATTCATAAATTTAACCATCCAGCCTGCCTAGCATGTCTCTTCCCCCTGAGCTCCATGTGCACCTTTAACTTGAACATATTGTCAGATTCTGATCAGATATTTGAGAGATGAAATTTTTTATGTTAGTGAATCTATACACAGTACCAGTGACTATGCAGACCAGAAGAGCCAGATTTGTGTGCTCACTAATGGAAAGGCTGGAAGAATTCAGCTGTGACACAGCTTGGCCACGGTCAGTTGGCCGGCCAGCACGCATGTACTGACTGGCCAGTTCAGGCTCTGTAGATCTTAACTAGGAACAGAATGTGACGTCTTATGCTTGGTAGAAGTATTGTGGCAGGGAAGGGCAGAGGCGGAATTTCAGGAGCAAAGGACCCAAATCGATAGGAATTCAGTCTGTTCTACTGCTTCTGGAACAACCTGTTTTGGAAACAGTGCAGTTGTGAACTGAGTGTATGTATTTGGAAGGGTAAGGTACAAGACAGGATAAAGACTGAAGTCGTGGTTCTCCTTTGAAACAAAGCCTGTTCATACCAAACTGATGCCATAAGGAGTCTTTAAGTCATTAACTTCACTTGCTCTCCCTCCAGGGCAGGCAACTCAAGTGGGCATTAGTACAATTGAGAATCTTCAGTTTATACAGTGATGTTTTATTCTCTTCCTGTGCAAGGAAAGAGATTTGTTTTTATAACTTCAGGGGTTTTTTTTAGAATGTTAGGGAATTCACAGGCATGGGATGATGGTAAGAGAGAGGTACTGTGATCCATTGAAGATGACCTTCACCTTAAGATCACATAAAAACCTTTACTAATGTGTTTTTGACGCATATTTATCCTTTGTCACCAATAATTTCAAATGGTTTACAATTAGGTGTTACACTTGCATCTCTACACCTGCTAAAACTACATGACATAGGCCCTGATTCAGCAAAGCTCTTAAGAATATGCTGAACTTTAAAATTCATTTGATGTCCATGAATTTGAAGATTTTGGATTGCAGTGGTTTTTTGAGTAAGGGTAAATAAAGGCACATACCTGAAGTTCAACATGTCATATGTCAGGGTTTGGGGTATCCTAGAGGCATTTCCACCTGTAAGTTGTCTGTTTTCCAAGTCTCTTTGCATCGCCCTTTTGAGAAGAGCCACTTTCTTGTCTCTGGTGTATTAGAAGCCACTGACTCCCTTCATCATTCAGATGAAGTCTATGATATATGAGGGGGAGATTTTTTTTTTTCCTTTAGCAGATGCTGTAAGCATTCATTTTGACTGTGGGTATACTGGTTTTTGTGTTTTTACCTAGATGTACGTTTTCTGGTGCCGGTTTGTCTTTTAAGTCAGGGTTTAAATTTGAGTATTTTTCTAACAAGCACCTGGTAAAGATACGGGTACATCTTGAAACAAAATGTTGGTCTGAAGAGTCAGAAACCTTCACAGAAGTTTTTTTTTCTCCGTTTTCACACATAGACTGTACTCTGGGTCTCAAGTCTCTGTGATAATTTACCTGCTATAAAACATTTTTATTCTGTCTCATTTGAACAGTATTTTTGAAGTCCCTACCCACTCCTACTCTAAATGTGGCTCTCCCAATGGCTTCCACACAGAAATCTGTTTTGATTAGAGAAGGAAATCCTCTGGAATTAATTTTCCAAACTGATTTCACCTCCTTTGTCATTTCCAGTGGTAAAATGAGACTTTATAGACTTTGGGGAGGAGGGGGAAGAGACAGACACCTGAAGCAGGGCCTCTGCTTAGGTTGTAAGCATCAAAATCCTTCATTGGATCTAAACCTAGAGCCTTGGCCAAAGGTATTGAAGTGAAATAATAGGATAAACAGCTTACCCCAGTCCGCAACTGAATTTTTTTCAGATATATTCTCCTAGAGTAGGAACCCTACTAAATACATAAGCCTTCCCTCTATAGCTTTTTTATTTAAGAAAGTGTTTTTCACATGTGAATTCCATTCATCTGTCAGTGGTGACTCTGTGACACCAGCTGTGTGACAATATGCATCTTATGGAGGGGGCAATTAACAGTGGATGTAGAAGAAAGTGCTGGAGTTAGGTAAGCAGGTGGGCTTTGTACATGCATGGTTACAGATCATTAGTTGTTGCTCAGTGAGTTTATTTTGGTGGTCTAACTTCTCCAGTGAAATACACACAAAAGGTGCAAGAAGAGCCTTCATCTCCGTGTCCTGATGAAAGCATTCTTCGCTCCTGGATGAGTTAGTGGTAAAGGAAACACATGCTTATTTTATTATGTTGCTGGGATGAAGTGGGATGAGATCCAGTTCGTCTAACAGGGTTTTGAAAAAATTTGTTGAAGTGATGGGTCTGTCCATCCTGCCCATTGAGGACCTCTGGGATTTGCAGAGAGCCTGAGTCTTCTGTCAGAGGGGTCTGGACTCCTGCAGAGAATTAATAATATACTGATTTCCTGATATACCTGCTAGTTGCAGCACCCCACCATTAATGTGGGAAAAAAAAACTCCGCACTTTTTTCTAGAGAGGATTAAAGGAAAGCAGTTTCCCCTTTCTCTTATAAAGTAACTGCTAATCAACACTTTAAAGAGAGCTTTGTGGAGAAGGAATTCCCCATCTGGAGGAAAGATGTGTGTGGATTCAGGTTGTCTGTTATAATAACAAAACTTTATAGTCTTCTAGCTGATTTTTGCAGCTGAATCACTGAGCCAACTGTTTTGAACCTGAGCTGGGTGAGGGGAAGCCTGAATGGTGCATAATGTTCTCACAAAATTTTCTCAAGGGCTTGCAATTAGAGATTATTGTGTCATCACAGAGAAAGGGCAGCCTGGAGGTCATATCTGGTATGGGAAACCCCAGGCAGGTCTTTTAAAATAGCAAGGGCAAATCAAAATTATGAACTAATGAGAAAAGGCCAGCTTGTTACTCAGCATGACTTCACTAAAATCAGCTGTACTGTATCGGAGTAGAGATTTGTCCCTGAATACAAATACATTTGCAGCATACTTGGACTATAGGATGTCATATCCTTACAAAGTATATATTCAAGCAGAGTCTTTTCTTGTAGACCTTCCTCATATAAACAGTCTATAAACACATGAGTTGTCAATCTGATTATTCACGTAAGTGAAAATTAAGATCTGCCCCAAGATGTCATGTCTCTGCAAATCACAGTAGGGCTATAAGACATGAAAAGAGTCTGCTGATGTGTTTGGAGCCTGGAGTATCTGTGGTTGAGACAGCAGCAGATGTTTCTGTGTGGATACCCACACGGTTTGGAAGAATTTTGTGTCCACTTCATTTGTCTCTGTTCTGTGTACAATATTAAACTGTGACATTAAAGAAATGATTCCTTCATTCTCCATGAGGCCAGAATATGCATCAAGTCAGCAGTGCTAGATTACCAGTGTCTGGCATGCAGGGTGTGTGTTGTTTCAAGAAAAGCAGGACAGAAGGACACTTTAAAGCAAACAAAAGGTTGAAACAATCTGGCTCCAGGCAGCTAGAAGGAGGACTTGGGTTCAGGGTGTGGAAACACAGCCAACACATGCTCTAACCCCAGGCCGTGTGATGTTTCACAGCAGCTATGTAAAACAAGAACTCTTTCACACTTCAGTCCCCCCACCAGCTATGGGGTGTTGCACTGGACTAAGTGTTACCTGACTTTGATGTTCTCCAGACAGGCCCCATATTTGTTCATGTTTACACATTTTGACAGGGAAGGAACAGCTCTGCTTAATATCCCCTGGGTTTCCTTGCAGCAGTTTCAAACGCTGCAGTGCAAATAACAAACTCAGCAGGTCCTACAACAACTCGGTTCCCACCAGGCAGAGTTTGTGTCTGGCAGGGCAGTGGGTGAGAGTGCAGATTGCTGACGTAGATTTCAGACCCACAGCCTCTCCTGCATGCAGATATTTAGAAAGCGCCAGTTCCCTCCAAATAGGGATAGGAAAGTGATGGAGAGGCTGTGATGGGCTAATCAGTTAGCTCCCTCCTCCTCCTTTCCTTTTTAATCCATCTCAGCATGCTTCATAAATACTTTTCACGGTAGCTGAACATTGAGGAGCTATTCCAACATATCAGTTGCAGGGATATACTGGAATTGCATGTTCAGTCAGTAGTATCCTGCCTTTAATATCATATGTGAATATGTCACTAAATCCCAGGTTTGTGGAAAATTTGGTTTTATGTCGTTGATGCTTTCTTTTTGACACTGAAGTTAACTCTTATTTGACCCTTCATATATAATAACTGGAATTGGGCTAATGTACTGAACACCCTTGGTCAAATTTTGTCCTCAGTCACATTGGTTTTACTCAGTATTTGTCTTACTGCAGGCCCTGCTTTAATCTGTTGTGTTATGTGTAGAGGACCTGGAAAGTAAGGTAGTTCCTGCCCTGAAACGTTGGAAGAAATAAAGGACTTATAGGTATGACTGTATTTCTGATGAGGAAACTCAGGCACAAAGAATACTAAATGATTTGTCTATGTCTTGGGGGTGATCAGGGCATTTATTGCAAGACTGCCTTTCCTCATCCCTCTGAACTTTGATCATATTTAATATTTTCTTTTTTAATGATTTTTCCTTTTGAGTTAACAGGAGAAGCAACAAAGAAACCAAAAGTAAACCTGAAATGTATAAAATCTGTATATTGAAGATATAGCATGCCTTCCTCTGAAAGGACCTTTCATCTAAATCCTAGGAAACTGTATTATCACTACAGGGAATAACAAGGAATTACTGTTATCTGAAAGACAAGATAAGGCAGGCAGGAAGGCAAGGAATACACATAGATGAAAACGAGTGGCCTGGGTTGGGGTGAAGTTTTCTTCTTTGCAAGTGAGTATATTTGGTTCAGTGAATTCCAACACTGGTTTTCTCTTGATCTTTTTGAGAACTTAGGCTTTTCTTGGTTTCTCTCCCCACCTCCCGAATATTGTGAAATAGAACAATGTGTTACACTATAAACTGGAATCCAACAAGTTGAAAGTTTATTTACATTCAGGATCAATAAGGTTAAATGCAGCAAGCCAAAACCTTAATTGAAAGGCAATTTCAACATCCAATGTGCAGGAATGCAAAGAAGCAGCAACTAGAAATAATGAATATGCTGCAGAGCTGTTGAAATTACTTGAGTCTATTTATATCTAATAGCTGTATTCAAAAAATATGATCCAGTCTTACTAGTAATTAGAAATACAAGACAAAACTGAGAGAGGGTAAAGCCTCATTGTCTTTAAATAGATACTGTAAGAAAACAGTAGAAGTAGAATCAGTGTTTGGCTCCAAGGCTTGGTTTGTTTGCTGTAAGCAAAATGAAATGAGAGTGGATTTAGAGCCTTCCTCTTCCCATCCCAAAGTTTCCTTCAATCTCTAAATAAATTGTGGAAAAAGCCAAAGTCCTGGGCCAAAGAGCCAAATTCAGTGCTTGTGGTGCTCTGTTCTTGAACTGTGCATTTGGCAAAAGCACCAATCTACTCAGTTTGTACAAACATAATGGATAAAGAGCTGTCAGATGGCTGAAACTCATTACTGGGGTAGCATTTGACGTGCACTGGGCTGGGAAAGAATGGACCAAATAGCCTACCCCCGTTCTTATGTATGAGATTGGACAGTCAATATTTACCTTTAACAAGATACAGAAAGCTTAGTGAGGTGAAGGTCTTTTGGAGAGCAGTGTGAGGAGGGTGTGTAAGGCTATGTGTGTGAAGCTTCTGAAGTTCGGGAGGGACTTCTCAACTAAATCATGAGAAACCATAGCAACCGAAGTAGGCAAAAGAGGTTGTCTGGATATCTCATAGTATACCAAGGAAACAAGTGGTGTTATGAGGTCCTAAACATAAGCTATATACAAAACTAGATCTGTAGGTGATGAAAATTGGCTGAACTCTATTTGAGCAAAGTTGAACTGTATTGCTTTATATTTCATTAAGTTTTCTGTGTTTGGCAGTGTAACAGTTTAGGCTCTCTGGCACACTTAAGCATAGATGGGTGGATGGAACAAAGTATGATTTCATTCAGTCAGTTGTTGTAAATATTTATGAACATAGCCATGGTAGGGAATGCATCGTTACTTGGCATTAATAAGAATGAAAAGGGCAAACATCACTAAGGCTCATGAGGGCAGAACTGGGGCTGGTGAAATTTATGTAAGGATCTGTTCTTCACCAGATTTTAGATATTCTTCTGAAGCTCTAGACAGGTAGGTAAATAGCTATGCAGAGGTGTAGATGCCTGTTTCAAGCTAAGAATTATTTTCTGTATTGATATTAATGTACTGAAATATTAGAGGAAGTATTTTGGTTTGTTGAGGGCAAGTTGCAGCAAGGTGTTTGTTCCCTGCTGGCTCTAATAACCCATAAGCTTCATTCTCCCTTGTGCTTGGGGTCTCAGTGAGCTGGTATGACACTAATGAAACAGATCTCCTGATGTGGGTTGCAGTCAGCTGAATGTGCAAGTGTCTGCAAGTTCAGGATCTGACAGTTATCATGAGTCATTAGGAAAAAGTATCCTTTAACTTAAAGGTTGGGAAGAGATTGCTGGGTTTTTTTCTTTCTGAAAAGCTGAAACAGTTTTTTTCCCAGATATGCCCATTCCAAAGAAAGTTTCCTTCTAGTTCTGCCTTGCCCAGAAGCCACGCATTCCATTGCAGACTTGCAAAGTGATGAAGGATTTGGTTTGGCTGAGGCATCCTCCTGGGTGCAAGGAGATCCGGCTGCTTCTGGCTCTGTCACAGACACTGTGCATAACCTTATCTATGTCATTTGGTCTTTATTTTGTTTTCTGTCTGTAACTATACAAAACACAGTGTGGGTTTCAGGTAGAGGATTCTGGAAAGGCAAAGAACAGTACTAACGAACAATTCATTGCTTTTCAGCTTCAACTTTCAAACTTAGCCCTACCTTATGGAATACTTACTCTTTCTCCTTTATGAGACTATCTATACAAGTATTTCCATCCTTCACTGCATTAGTCTAATACTTTGATTATCTTACTGAGGGGAAAAAACCTGCCACAATAATCTGAAGTAGATAAAGCTCAAACCAAATATCTTCACTTGCACAGTTCTAGCCTGACACCTTAGGGACCTATTTTGTAGCCACAGATCCATTTGTCCAACTCTTCTGGCTAACACCTCTGCAAAACCAGATGTGTTCAGCTCTTTGGCTTGCTGTCCTCTGGCTTCCAAACTTGATTCCTGGAGCGAGAATCAGGAAAGAATGTCAACCCTCCCCCCCGCAACCTTTTCCACAGTCATCTTCTACCTTCCAGCCTGCCTTGCCGGCACCTTTCTTAGCATGTGACTCCTGGAAATCATAACTCATTGGTAATGTTTCAAGATGATGGGCTTGGCCAGACCCTGGCCTGTGGAACTCAGTGGTAAACATTCTCACGAAAGGCTTACTGTCTGTCATAATAATTTGCTAATCTGTTTATAGCTGGGATTCTTACAAAATGAAATCAGACCCCCACATAGCCTTTTCATCCAAATACCTCCAAGAAACAGACTTGATTACTTTAATGACATCACATTGCTTGCTGCTGCTTAACTCAATGACATTAAGCAATACATCTCCATGATTTTTCCTACTTTGGAGCTCACAAGGCATAAGAACAATCAAAAGGGTTCTTACATCCCCCTTCCTTATTGTAAGGGAACCCTGAATTGAAGGTGGTTCAAGATTATCTGCTGGAAACTGGTTTGTAGTAAATGTGGGCCAGGCAGTGTGAATGGGAGCCAAAGCCATGATTGTCAAGCACATTTGAAACTTCAGTGCGTTAGAGAGTCATTAAAGGGTGACCATTAGCCCCTTAAATGATAGTGCTGTTTCTGTTATCCTGTGTTAAAAGTTTGTGAAGACTTTGCAGCCAGAGAGCTTGTGGATGTCATTTCTACCATAACTTTGGGGCTCTTCCAGCTGCTTTGAAAGGAGCCTGCACTGAACTCATTCAGAGCCCACCTGTCCTTTCTGTCCTCACATATTGCCAGCAAAACTAAGAGCTAATTGTACTATATGCGGGCATAACTTCAAAGTAAGCTTCAAACTGGGTGGCGTGAATAGTAAAGACTACTAAAATACATGACAATTTAGCTACAGTCTCCAGTAGACTCTCAAAGCTAACTTTAGTTGCAGCCAAATCCCCCACAGCCACCTTCTTATTACAGCCATTATCTGTGTCGCTAAGGTGAAAGCAATATAGCAAGTTGCATCTACGTTTTGCTGTGTAGATGCATCCCAAGAATACATTAGTGTGCATGAACAGTAAACTTCTCAGCAGAGATCGTACAGCTGCAAGGCCAAAGATCACTGTTATTCTAGGGCAGGGCTAACCTAGAAGCCTCTATAAAGAAGTTGATGTTATAGATCCCAAAAGAACTCAGTAACTGTCAATACAGAGAGTTTCCCAGTCTTTGCTGTGCAAAAATTTGCCAGGATTCTTAGCAAAATTATGCTACTCTGTTATTTACATTCTTCTCTTAACTGATATAAAGTGATGAGTTTTGCAAATCTGTGCACAGCTTTTAAAAAATGCATACTTATTAGCAGTCCCCAATTCAGCTGACATGTTCCTTTCTTTTGTGGTTAAAGTGTATTTGAAAGTGCTCAGAACTCGAGGGAAATCACTGCAGCCAGTCAGGAATGATCATGGAAATGGAAAATCCCTAGTTGTCTTGCTGAGGAAACTCAGGCAAGGCTGTGTAATCAGTGCAGAGCTGTTCTGCCTGCTCTATGAAGGGACCCATGCAGCACTGTAATATCCGGCTCAGGTGCAGCCCAAACCCCTGGCAAAAGGGGAAAGAACAGGCCAGAAGTCACTCCAGAAAATATTTCATTTTGTAGGAGTTTCTGGTATTTGGCAAGTATCTTTACCTTTTATTTTCTCTTTCTATTTGAAAGAGCCAGATACTTACATGGAGCCTTCGTGTATGTCTGTACTGCAGGCCAATGCCATGATAGTAGTTTAACCTTGGCTCAACTGTATGCATATAAACTTCCTTGTTCTGGTAGTAGGACCGCAGTGGTGCTCAGAGGGCTTCAAAACTCCCCTGGGATTCTGAAACACACCTTCAGTGACATTGATGTTGTGAGGTAACCTGTTACCAAATAGTCTGGAAACTTTATTTTCTGTGCCCTCACATCCATTGCTCCCTTTGCCATCTAGTCTTAGAACTACTTGGCATAAGCTACTGTCACAATTTTTAAATTGCAGTTTGTCTAGATATCAAAACCATGTTGCATGTTTTTTAAAGGAGGTACTCAAGAGGCTGCAGTTGTTTCCTGTGTGTGATACAGGGATAGTTTATGAAGCAGAAGAAAACGTCTCTACAAGCTGTTTCTGAGCCTCCCCCTGGATCCTGAATTCAGGTTGAATGAGGAGACATATGGCTTCACAGTGCCTGGCTGGTGCAACAGAAGGTACTGTGGGCCTGCTCCTCTTCCTGTCATTTCCACTGCAGGTGTGAGGAATGAAAAGGTTTTGACTGTGCAAAAAGTGTAAAATGAATGAGGTAGGATGTTTCTCTGAAGAGATTCTGGCAGCAGTCTAGTATCAGTTGCACGTGCTGGACAGGCTTATCCCGGGCATAAGGCTCCAGGGGTTGCTCCATGTGCTGTGCGTCCTGAGGATAAGAGAAGCACTGAGTTGATTTCTAAGGCCTCCTTCCCTCCATAATATTGCCATTTTGAATGTTGGCCTTTGCTCCCCATAAGCATTGTTTCTGTAGTTGTCTCCCTGGCTAATACCTGTCGATCTGGTGAGAGGGACAGCTAGTTAAGTCAGGATATGACACTTCATGATTATCCAAGACTGGAAAGTCATAGTAAGAGCCAAATGCCTTTGTAATGTGTACATGGTCTCAAACTTGCATGGCGTAGGTGGTGGCATTTCATATCCTTTGACCACCTTGTCTGGAGAATGGAAATTGTTGGGTTTGCCCAGCTGTTATAATTGACTTCAGGGTGGGTCTGTGATCAGGAACTTTCACCAATGAACTTCTTGGAAAACTAAATAAGTTATAGTAATTTTTATTAAGTCCTCAAAAGCTCCCGTGCAGCTTACATTTAGCGAGCAAAGGAAACCATTCAAATTACGCTTAGCAAGTCCCATAGTTCTCTGAGGAGAGCTGGGTCTCATGCTGTGCTCAGCCTAGTTTCCAAACCAAATTGACATGGCAGCATTTGGAGGAAGATTTGTAGAAGTGTCCAGACTGTTGATGTTTTCTCCAAATAGACCTATTAACCTGTGAAGGAATTTGAGATTTGCAGACCCTGAGTCATGCGGGTCCCTGAGCTACATTTTCAATGATCACATTATTTATATTCTCGAGGTAAAAAATATTCCATTGATGTATTATGTCTCGCCTTGTGTTTCCTGATACTATATAGGAGGCTGCACCTATGCATTTCTGATGTCAAATTTAACCACATTTAGAAACTTCCATTCTCCAGGTGGAATATAATCTATTGACACAGTTGGCTTTTTATGGTGCGGTGAAACATTAACCGCTTCCTCCTCTCCAGTTTAGAACATCAAACTTTTGACCTGTCTTTTAGGAGGCAAGCTCATTTACACCAGTCAAAACCTGAAGTAATGTCATTTTTTTCAGGGAAGATATTTTGGATTTACACCCTTTTAAAAGTAGAACTTGCTCCTGAGTGCTCTCTTTCCTTTCAACCTCTTCCTGCCTGGTTAAAACATTGAAGTTTTTGTAGGCTCCCACATTAAATCCACAGCAGTCTGGAGGTCAGGTAGTCCTATGCCATTGTGGTAAATATATCAACTCTCTCTGAAATAGATTTGCCTTTCATCAGATTCTTCTTTAATGAGGTAAAAGATTTAATTTCATGGTTAAAAAAATAAAATGAAATAAAAGATATGTGATACGTGAGCAACTCCATTAGACTCTGTAGGAGAATGAGAATTGCCAGACAAGGTCTAGACAGCAGTCCAGGCAGTCCAGTAACTTGTCTCTGAAATGGTTAATTATGGAACAAATAGCTCACTTCCAATGCTGCCTTGAAAAAAGGTCTGACTGTCAGATGGTCCAGAACCTAGAGAGAAAATTACCTTCGTAATAAGCGCATCTCATAGATTCTCACCTCGGCAAAGTGCATTGCACTTAAGTGAAACGGAAGTATAAGGACTAGAAGAAAAAGGGAAAGGGAAGACCAGGTGTCTCTGTGCAAAATAAGCAGGTATACACACACGTGTGTGTATACGCCTGAACCACCACCGTCCTGTGCTAAACCTTCTGGCCAGCCCATGCGCACAGGCCAGGGCAGTTCTTCTCCGGTGGTGGGAGGAGGGAGCAGGCTGTGAAGTGGCCACAATGCAGAGGGGCTGGATTTGACCCTAGAAAATGCTGTGCTCGTGGACTCTCAGGCCTCTGCAAGCATATCCCATAGCTTTTAATCATCTGAGTCTTTTATGCAGGAGAGGTTTTGTTGGGTCTTTTTGTTTCGTTTTTATATACAGTACAAGAAGTATTAATTCCCTCGACTGCTTTCAGAAAAGAAAACCTGAAAGGCGTCTGTGTTGTCGGTTGTTCCCCTTGATATAGCTCTTATACCAAAGGTATCCTTTGCAATCATCTTCTGGAAAGGACACAGGTTAAGTTAGAAATCTCAGAACATTTTGTATGTTCCTTGCCCTCGTTACTGGGTTGATTGCTTTTGTCTGTCAGTGAATGTAAAAAATTTTTTCCTCTTTCACTGAGGGTTAATTTAGTCATCTGTACTACAGTGTTGGAACAGGCACAGGTGCCAAGAGTCGCTTCCAAGATTATATCTTACTAACTTCCTTAACTGTCCATTAGCCTGGAGATGCAAATTGTTTTACTGAGGCATTGCTTGTTATTCCCTCTGCACTTTTTTTTTTTCCTCCTGGATCTGAGACCCCCTGAATCCATGTCTCTGCTGTCTGAGCCAGCTGCTGAAAGGAGTAAAATCTATTGTACTAGCCTTTCTGAATTGTAAAGTGTCTTTAAATATATCCAGCTCATGACAGAGGGCCCCATAGAATAAAAAGGGCATTTCTCCCCAGTTGTCTTGCTATCATTGCCTGGCTTTCTGCTCAGGGGCTTCTTACCTTAATGTTTTTCAGTATTGTAGGATTGTGACACCTCCACTAAATAGGACATAGGTTTGCTTATACCTACTCACACTCTTGACTGGTTAGAGATGCCTTTAAGCCACATAAATGTGAGTATTGAAATGAGTAATGTTGTACTGACACTGTTAGCACGGGGCTCTGGGCTAGTAAGAAGAGTCGATGCAGCAAGGGTTAATATCCCCCTTGCAGCCCTATCTTGAGTGCCTGAGATCTGGGAGCACGGATGGGGAGGTGGCACAAACAGGAAAGATGCTTTCTGGCTCCATGAAGCCTTTCTGTGCTGCCTCACCTAAAGGAAGAGCAGTCAATGTTTTAACAGGGGCTCAGTGTCATTTCAAGGTAGTCTCTCAGTGGGGCTGAGCATCCTCTGCCTACAGATGGCAGTTTATTTGCATTGTGGCTGCTCACAAAGCACTGAGATGCTCCAGCTCACTCCTTAAGCTACATTATGGGCTACCCTGAATGCAAAGGGAGTTATTTGGCAGCTTGTTTCAGCAGACAATATCGTTGTTATTGTTAAATGCTTTCCTCCTGGCTTGCCTTGGGGTGGGCAGGCAGGGGAACACCTGCAGCTAATTGGAAACAGGTATTTGTCTGCAGGTAACACTGCCAGACAGAAGCCCTTTTGCATCTCACAGAGTCCACACAATCTGCAACATCTGAACAAGCCCCGTGGGGAAAGAGATGAATTTTTCACACCCGCTTCTCCAAATTTAATAATAATAAAAAATTCCATGCAAGCTCAAGAAGGCAACATTCCAGTAACATTTTGCTTTTACTGACTGAAATTTCCCGTAAGATGGGCCTCTGGCTATAGAATGGAAAATCTGTCCTCACTCACTTCCCCCTCAGTACTGGGCGGATGTATGGAGTCTGGTTGCTTTTTCATTCTTGTCAGGGCTGCTGCAGTAGCTCAGTGCTTGTTAGTCCCGGGTGCCATGAAGTCAGAGCCACGAGCCTCCCCGTCTCAGTAGGCGGTGGGGGTTGGTAGTTTGTTCCAGGGGACGTTCCTAAGCCCTGTGTCACTTCATTACGCAGCAAATTGGGAACAGACACTAGTAATGTAGACAGAAGAAAAAAAAAAAGAAAAAGTAGAGTCATAATAGTATCAGAGAAATACGTGTAAAGTCCCTAAGTGCTTCTGCACCTTGGCCAAATGCCAAGTTGAAATCCAAGATGTTTGATGTGTTGAATTCTGAGTTTCCTACCACACTGCTCTCTTTTATATTTTATTTTTATTTAGCAACAGGTAGTGAGATACAAACTTTACTGTGTAGCAGTTACCATGGTGAGGTGGTGGAAAACTACAGTAGGAGGACATGGGCTGAATTTGGCTATAATCGACTGGAATTCATGACATGGAGTATCTTTTGTTGGCTTTACAAAATGGAATCACTTCCTAACTGTAATAAGCAATCTTGGACATGATCATTTTGGGATACTAAAGCACTGACTGTTACATGAGTACTTCTAATCCTCATTGCATAATGGTGTCTGTAAAAAGCTTTTAAAGAAGTAATAAAATATTTGGAATTTGATACCGATATAGGTTCTGAGTCCTCTCTCTGTTCTCCAGGCACCAGTTTTAGAATTCAGCCTTGTGGGAGGCACTGCCTTCACCGGAATAAATGCAGTTTAAAACAAGAACAGTAGGAAAAAACTCTCATAATGCAAATGTTTGCCCTAAAATTTGCTTTAGATGAGAGGAACCTAACTGCACTCTAACAAGATCAGGGCTGTTTTGGAGATGACAGATTAAAGCAGAGATCTACAGCAGGAAATCTTTTCTTGGTTAGATCGTCATTTAGTTGTGCGCTTCTATGCATTCCTTATTATAGACAGTGACTGCCATTTGTTTGGGATAATCAAAAAGTTAAATTTACCCCCGTACACAGCAACAAGACTTTTCTGCTCTGTCTTGATTGTTTTGAAAACATAGGTATTATTAAATTATTGATACTGAAAAGAATGAAATGCCTGTTCTTTTGTGAATTGAACTTGTGCATTCAATTAACTTCAATTTTGTAAATGAATTTTTGGAGGAGTATTTGCACAATACTATCACATAATTTGCACTCCAAAAGTATGGGGATAAAAGAATTGTATTCAGAATAAAAGCAACATACATGACTTCTGTTGTTGTGCTGTCATATAAATAGGTCGCAAGGAAAGTTATTTGAATGCAGAATGATTTGGATTATTTTGTTGTGGAAGGTTTGCCTTGTATGCTAGCTCTGGAAGGGAAATAATCTTAAATCTGAGCTAAGAAAGACAGTTATGAGCAAGAGAGAAGGTTTAAACTGAATTTGCTTTTCTGTTGTTGATGTTAAGAGAAACCCAGACTTATGAGGAGATCATAGGATACTCCTGGGTTTTAGAGAATGCAGGAAAGGTACTTGGTATGAGGAGCAGTCAGTTATGCATTGTCCTGTTTTACTCTAGCATATATTTTGCCTCTGCTGTATTATCTGATGGACTCTAGGCTCAGTCTAGGGTGGACTGCACTGCCCTATTAAAGATGTGAAGAACTGGGAAATAAGAAAGGATTGGTCAGGGCTCAATTACAAACCTACTTTTTTTTTTTTTTTTTTAATTCATGACTTAGATGCTTCTGAGAAATTCACTGTTCTTTTTTTTTTTCTCTTGGCTCAAAATTTTTGATAAGTCTGGATTTCTAAAGAATAAAGAAACAACGTAAGAAGTGAGCTAACTCATTTGAAGAAGTCTGAGATTACAGCTGTGTTTAATAAAATCTGAGTTAGCTATAGAGAATGTAAGTAAGCTAAATCACATCTGCTCTGAGGTTTCCCTTTGGTCCCAGGAGAAGCCAAATGCAGGATATGAGGAGAGGTGTATGGGCTCCTACCGGAAATGCTGGGAAAAAGGCAAGGAAAAAAGGCGTCCCTCTTCTCCTTTGGTCTGCTTTTATGATGTGACCTCACTAGCGACACGGTGCAATGTGTTGAGCAATACACAAGGAGAGAGCAGAAAGAGTTTCTGTTCCCCCTCACTGCCTTGTAAATGGGATCAGAGCTCTGTAAAGAGCCAGCATCACCTCTCCCTTTTCCCATTGCTTTGCTGTGTCCATAGGTACCTTGAGTAAAATGGGCAGTGCCAGGAATTGGGCTGACGGGACTCTGCTCCTGTCTCTTCATGCCCGGGTGCAAGTTGGAGATGAACAGCTAGATCAGGCAGGATATTTCTGAGGACTCTTGTGAATGATGTGGGATTAATCATGCAGCTGGTCCTTGCCAGTCTTTGACAACTTGGATATGATATCCCAGCTGGTCAGGGGGCAATTCTGAGAAAAAGCAGAGGAGAGGGAGACATTAATTAGCACTTTTCACTAAAAATCAACAAGATTGGAGCTGGGGAGTCAAGTGGAAATTCTCACAAGTCTGCTTTTCCTTGACCATGTTTCTTGTTACATTATCAAGAAGCAAGGCAATAATTAGGCAAACGTAGCTGTAAAAACCTCTTTGTTAGTACTCAAGGAAGCCAGAATTATATTTCGAGGATATGCATCATACCTACCAGCCTCACTCCCTTCTGCTCCTGGGATATTGCTCTTGAACCTGAGGTTCAACGTTGAAAGTTAGTTCTTCCTTGAACAGATTAGTTCTAACTCTCACACTAAAACATGTGGCTGGTCTGTACAAATGCTGTGCAGGTCAAACAGCTCTGCTGTCTGGCTTATGTCTCTACTATTTCAGTGAACCTTTCACCTCTTGAGCTGATTGCAGAGACTAAGAATTACAAAGCAAATGATAGGTTCTCCATCAGTCAGATTCCTGACTTTCTCCAATGACTTTATCTGCTGCTCATCCCCAAAAACTGGATGGAGGGGTTAAATATCCCTATTTGCTAATCGGTGACCATGATTTATTAGTTTAAAATAATTCTAGGATATACTTTGAAGACTAGAGATGTAAATACCTAGGGCCAGCACAAACAGGCAGTTTTTAGTTGTTTTAGGACATTTTCTATCTCCTCAACCACAGCTTGAGGTCTCTAGTGCTTGGATAGACAGCTTTCCTCCAAGGTTTGTTTGTGGGTTTGGGGGAGATTTTTTTCTTTTTTGACTCAAAGGACAGACAAACAGGCCCTTTCCTCTCTCATCGGGGTGCTTTGAATAGAAATGTTTTTTCCCCTCTCTTATGTCAGTGGATCAGGACTATCTTTGTAAAAACCAGTCAGACTGTGCAAGATAGACACAGTGTGTCTGCTTATCAACAAGTGGGTCTTTTATGGATGCTATTGATAGAACATTGATTGGAATACCTATCACAAATACTAATTTATCTATATGCTTACTTAGCTTCACTCACAGGAATGCCAGTGGTGATATGCATGATATGATGTTTACAAAAGTGGCTAAACAGCAGCTTTTATTTAATTTCCAGAGGGTATATAACTGAAGGTCCTTCTGCCATGTTTTTCTACAGTATCTTCCTGTGTCAGGGTTTTGCTTTAGGATTAAGACAGCCGTTGCAACCAGCTTTCTACTTTAAAGGTTGGACATGGTACCTTGACAGCCAGTGGGTCTTGTCTTTCCGATTAGAAAATAATAATCACTGCACAGTGATTATCAAACCCACCACCTTCAACTCCATGGATCCAAATCCTTGTAGAGTTTCTCTTGTGCTATGTTGAGGGGGGCGGGGGGGGGCTGCATGTGTACATTTGTTATGGGTTACCTGTTAAATAGCTAACTAGGCCGGGTACAGCTTTTAGACTACTTGACAGCATTGCCTGAAGCATGAATGCCAAAACTGAGCTGTAATCTTCCCCCCACCCCACCCCTTAGAAGATAATTTTTCACTGTTTTCCTCAGAATAGAGGCCTTCATCCTAAAGCAAGAATTATAACAGAACCAGGGTGTTGTGTATTCAGGTATGGATAGCTGAAAAATGTCAAATTTGTCATGTAGGCTTCTGGGTGGGTATTAGAAAGTCTTGAACCTTGTCTTTGATTTCTCATTCTGCTACTGACATCATGTTTAATTTTGGTGTAGTTCCCTCTCAAAAAAAAAAAGTGCTATACTCTTTACTATACTCTACTATAGTGTTATACTCTATACTATATTGGTTTTGGTACAGCTTTTCATGCCCTAGGGAAAGGCTATATTACCTTTAAGGTCCCATCTCATTCTTTTTCTGTGTAAGTCCTTTGGCATTTTCGGATGAAATACGCAGTTGGGACTAAATATTGCTTAAACTCATGAAATAATTTCTCTGTTTTTTAGTTACAGCACAGCATGGCTCACACTAATTAAAATCATTTAAGGAAGTAGTTAGCTACTAGGGGAGCTTCTTGTTAAATTTTCATTCTCCTTTTTCCTGAGAAAGTAGATTTTAATATTTAGCAGTGGCAAACAAAGATATGTCTATGTAACAGGTGTACATTTTTTGCAGAGGAGTGGTCTCATGCTTATGCTAGGTGAGGGGTCCATTTACGATGACCAGCTGGCATGTCTCTTAGTGGCTGAACATGTTTACTGGGAGCAACATTGCACTTGGGGAAGTGTTTATTTCAGGCACCTTTTACTGCAGGGCCCCTCAGGGCCATCACTTAGTCTAGGAGGGCATCAAAGACTATGGAGTGTCCACAGCTTTTTTGTGGGGTGTGGACGAGGTGTATGGGAGGTGTTAATGAGGATGTTTGGGTAGCAAGTGCCATCAAATTCCAACCCAGAATTAAGACAGACTCTTATTAAACAAACCATACTTGATATACCAAGATACAGACCAAGGGAACATTGCTATCATTGTCTGTGGAGAGCTACATTTTTCAACTACCATGTTCATTAGATGCCCTCTAAGGGAGTGCTTAGGAAGAGCAATCATGTGGGTAATGTAGACTACCTTCCTCCCAGGCCAAACCCCTTGTGGTGATAGTTGGGTGAAATTGCATCGTGTTTCCTAACAAAAGGGAATTTAGGTGTGCTCACGTCTGTTTGTGCTGTATAACTATCCACCCTTCAGTCTTTATTAGCATTAGGAATCCTCATCACTGTAGGGCATATACTGATAATGGCTATCGTTATATCTGAACATGTTTCATATAGAATGGATAAGCACTATGGACTTTTGCTTTGCTGTTTTCATTACTTAAGCTTCAGTAAGGAAACTGTTCCTGCAAGACATTTAAGGATGTGTTTAATGTGATTAGCTGTAATTTTTGACATCAATAAGCTTAAAAACATGATTACAGTAAACTGCATGTAAGTATTTAGGGATGGATAGAAGCCTGTGCTTAAGTATTTTTATGAACTCAAGCACTTAGAGGATACAAATTGGTGTGGCCTGGTATAAAACCTGTACAGAAGTTGAGTTACTTTCCCTGTGTCATCTGTGGATTAACCACTTATGAGTAATGCTAACATGCTGATAAAAACCTTATGCCATCCCAAGTGAGCTTCACTTTCTAACTCAGTCCTGAGCAATTTAGTATATTCTTCCTTGTCACTTTTCCTGCCTTGATATATAGTGAAAACCATATTTTGTCTCATAAACTTCTAATAAAATCTACTGCAAATATAATAAATGTTGAAGATATTTGTAAACATTAGAAATCATTCTGTGTCACAGAGTCTGACACCAGCAGATTAGATGGAAAATACTTATGTACTGGCATAGTTATTATTGTCTATTTACTCCTTTTTTTTTTCCAGTAAAGCTTTGATTCTTCTTGAGTGAATTTAGCATAATGCAATCTAGATTATCTTTGTAAATGTCTGTGATATCACTGACAACAAATTCTTGTCTAGTGTATATTATCAGTGTGTTGATGTCTACCTTGCAAAGGACATTTATTTTATAGATCAGGGAAAGAGATGATCAAGGTTATCTTTTCAAAGCATGGCAGACCTTGCATTAGCACCCAAGTCATCTGGCTCCACTCTCATGTATCCCGTAACAGGCACATAACTTCTTTTCACTGATGTGATAAGAGAGTTTGAAATAACTTTATTAAACACCAATATTTTCTCAATTACCTCTTGTTTGTGATTAAGCTTGTGGTCCTTCCAGGTCATGCAAATGCTGCCAAGACATACTTAGCTCTTAAAAGTCCAGTTAAAGAAAGGCTAAATGGGTATCTGTCACAACTGTCTTCCTGTGTACAGGCAGTACACAAGCCCAGTGGGTCTGCTCTCAAACAGCCGCTTCTTATTTCTTCATTTAGGGAATGAATGCAACCCTTGGGAAATGTCCTGATGATAATAATAATAAATCAGAATAACAGAGGAAATTTCCTTTTCCTTTCTGGAGATCATCTCTTAAAAATTCCAAAATTTACAAGTATGTTTTTGTAATTTAGTGTTTGGTGTGATATTTAATATTTTAATGGATATTATGGGGCCTCAACTTTACTATCTTTACATGTACAGTTGGTTCCACTGAAGCTCTCAGTAGTGCTGATCTGTGGAGCAGTTGCAAACTTGTACCTTCCATTTCTGCATTCGCCTATTAGGTCAGACTTCCCCTGGGTTAAGAACGAGCTTCTGTATTCCCTGATACCAAAACAGTGGACACTTCCTGCCTTTCAACGTGGGTTGCGATTATCAGGATCAATCCAGCTGCAAAGCAATGTTGTCTTCCGCATGGATGAATGCGGTCATACCAGTGCTTGTAACGTTTGGGAAAGGATGGTCTATGTATAACTATATAAATTAGCATTCTCACCTAAATATAAGGACTGGAGAAGTAGCCAGAAGTCTGCAGTGCTTGAAAGCCCTTATTCTGTTTGAGAGTCATCACATCAGAGAAGGGAGAATATTATTGTAGAGGCAACATGGATTACTGCAAATAGCAGATATTTGAAGCAATAGTTTAGATACTTAGATATTGTCTGGGGAAATAAGTTGAGGTGTTGCCTTGTATATTAGCATTGAGGGATTCTAAATAAATGCTCTCATAGACATCAAAGTGTTTGCAAATGATTGTCAAGAAAGAAACAGTGAATGCACTGGGACAATGGTTTGCTGCAAATTAGCGGGAAATCAAGTGAAAAGTAGAAGATAAGAAGGAAGCCCAAAAGCCAAAGTTTTAGCAAGGTTGCCAGAATACTACTCAATGTGAACTAGAATTAACTGACCTGAACTAGAATTAACTGTAACCTGTTGGTTACAGTTGTAGAAGAATCAAGGCAATGTGGATGTAAGGACAAAAGTACTGTGAACTTTATTCCGTACCAGTGAAATCTTGTGAATATGGTCTCAAAAGAGAGAAAACATAGGGCAAGGATATTCAGTGAAGAAGGATCAAAATGTCTCTGGAAATTACTTGACCTAAAAGCATCACTCACAAGAATGGAGCTTTCTATTAGAAGCATAAGAATGGAAAGGATCTTTAAAGATGTGTCTCCATAAGGGTCAACCCTGTGATATTATAGTCTCTCTTTAAATCTTGATTTTTCATCTTCCTCTTAACATTAAATAAGATAAGCTGTCTTCAGCAGGATGCACTTCATTGTGACTAAATTGGTACTGTTTCTCAAGCTAGCTGGCTTGGCTGTCTCCAGACTGTGCTCTTGGGGCTGCTTTTGAGCATTGTCCTACTCTTAACAGTTTTCTATAAGAAATGCACCTCCTTCCAGCCACAGGCACTGCATACTTCTCCTGGCTCCTAAAATTGTTCAAAACAAGTGTCTGTTTCCCTGCCCCAAAGCAACGTCATCTGGCCATTTACGTTTCATAAGTTATATTCCAGTGGCTCACTGCATTCCCATAAGCATGTTATTAAAATCAGCTGCACTATGTGCATGGCAAAAGACTTCTCAGGCTACGTGAACGGTAGTGTTAATTCCCCATGTGTTTATGTCTTTGCATTCAGGGCAGCTTTCACTCTCTCAAATATGCTGACACAAAGTAGATTGTTCCTAGGACTGGGTGAACCAACACAGGTATTAAATTGGAACTAAGTCTGATTACCTGTGTTGTAACAATGTTGTCCCAAGGTAATAATGAGCATATTTTTTGCAATTCTCTAATATTTTCCAAAACAATAAGTTGGTCTCTTTTATGCTTTCATAAGTATCAGGATATCCCTAGATTTGTCTGTCTGCTATGATCTTCCATACATGTTTGAATTTCATCTCTATTAAGAGCTTGTAAGAGCATGAAAACACAGCAATAAACTCGAGTATGAAGTTCAGTGTTCATTTAATTTCTCCCTGTTCCTTTAATTTAAAAAAAATAAATTACTATCCACATTTAACTAATGAAATAGGATACCAAAGGGCACAGAACCCTCTTTTAGTCCTGCTTGTTAGAGATCAGGACCTAAAGCTATCTTTCTGATTAAAATACATTTTCCCTGTTCTTTCATGTTATCATTTACTTCTGATTCGGCGTATCATTCAATGTTTGCAACAGAATATGATTAAGGATGGATGAGCCCAAAAAGATAAAACAAGAACAGGCCTGAACTCTGAGACTCATCTCATATGGAATATTTTTTTGAAGTCAAGTGAGTGCGTGGAGAATTGTTGAGGAAATATTTAGTTTAAATTTTGAATCAATAACTGTTGGCAGAAGAGCTACCATTAGCAAGTGCTCCAAAAACAAATCCTGCAAGGTGCTTTCCACAGTTTATACCCAAGCTTCAACTATCATGTTTAGACTTGTGGGTGTGGACAATGAAATAAAGTGTTTTGCGAATGTATGTGAAAGGAATACTGCAGTAAAAGGCAACGAATGGTTCGTTGTACCGGGAACCATCTTTTCCTGAGTCCCCGTCAGGTTTTATTGGAAAAATTGTGTTACATCTCACATGCAGTTTTTGGCCTCGAGTACACGTTTTAATTGAATTTCACAGGACTGTGTAATTGGGGGAGAGCTAACGTAGGCTGGTACCAGGACCATCTTAAGAACCTTCTGAGAAGAATTAAACGCTAAAATTGGAGACTTACTAGTGGCTGTATAGAGTAACCCCATTGTCTTTGAGATTGGTGGAGATGTCTAGATGTCTTACTTTTAAGAAATCGGCAATCAAAGAAGATCTGATGATTTTACCATGGATTAGTTAACATTTCTGATCTTTTTTCCAACAGAGGCTCGTTTCTTCTCTTAGGGCATGACTGGTATGAAACACAGCATGTCAAAAAATTAACTCAGAAATTGGAAATGAGTGTTCATAAACGGCTGATAGACATGCACCACTGATTTTACTGAAACTTTTGATCTCAGTATTTTTTGAACACTTCTGTAATTGGTTGGAGAAGCAGGATCTGTTTGTTGGAAAAATAATTTGTAAAAACTTCTACGAGGTTTTTTTGTTTTGTTTGTTTTGGTGTTTTTTGGTTGGTTTTTCAGCAGCAGCTATTTGGAAATGACTAAAATTTGTGCCATGTGCTGAGAAAGGGAGCTCAGGGTGAGCTCAGCGATATTATTAGACACAAGAGAATACACACTCAATGTTATGTATGAAAGCTACAGCAAAGAAAATTTAAGTAGTTCAGTGAGCAAAAGAGGTCTACTTTTTATGGTGTCCAAAAATAATGATTCTAAAATGGTGATTCAGAATGTCAGGGTCAGGAATTCTCCCATCCTTTCCTAAATGTGTAGGATGGGCCAAATCTTCCCGCTAGTACCGTGCTTGTGAAGCACCAAGAAGGAAAAAAATCCTGAAAGTGATATGTGAGCTCATGGAGCCTGGGAAAGGCCAGCTGGGGGGAGGTACATTCAGAAAGAAACATGATCAGCAAGGCCCGGGCAATCAATTTTTATCCTTATGAACATCCTTGTTCCTGAGTAGGATTCCATTGCTTTCCTACTGGGCTGTCCCATAACCCCTTGAAACTGGTGAGTAGTGTTTTGTGTTTTCATTGTCTTCAGAGGTGTTTGGATAAGTCTTGCTTTCTAAATCATCAAACAGAAGAGTGGTTTCATCCTTTATCCTAGAAGAGAGACCTGAAAGATAAAGATTAATATTCCTCTCTCCCCTGGTGCCACCGCCTCCATCCCTCCCGCAAAAAAACCCAAACAAAACCCAAACCAACAGTGGGCTGGGGCGTAGGCAAGGAAGAGGCAGATTTTTAGTATCAGGTAGGAGGGAGATCAGTGTTAATGAGAATCCTTTAACTGTGACCTTTACTTTTTGCCACAAGCCTGAGGTTCAAGGGTGGTCAGAGATAACAAACACCCCTGAGAAGGTCCCAGATGAGGTCTCTGTGTGTTACTGATAGCTCTGGGATGGGAAGCAGAGAGAATGCTACAACTGAGAAAGCATAAGCCTCACAGAAGTGGTTGAATTATCTTTACACACGCAGAGCCATGTAATCTCTTTTTATCAGATCTGAGAAGAAAGGGAATCCCTCCTGTGTCATTCTTTTCGGGCTTTTATCTCTTCTTTTTTACAACGAATCAGGCTAGGACTCTGCTCACTAGACTTTTCTCTTGATTTATCCACTCTTCTCCCTACAGCTCTTGAGAGAGCAAAAGGAGTGCAAAAGGATGCAAAGGAGATCACAAGCTTGAAAATATGGGGATTTGCCAGATCCTCAGTTTGTGTAAATCTGAATTTTTCAGTTTATTCCAATGGAGCAGGGTTGATTTACATTAGACCCATTATGTTCTGTAGGAGTTCCTAGAGCTGAAATCCTGCTTGTGATTCCTCTGATTTTATTTAAATTTATTACTCTTTTGCAATGTTAAAATAATGGGGATGAGGGGATTAAAACTTCTGATAATGTACTCTGCTGATGCCGTAAGGAAAATATTCTGCTTTCTGAGTCATTTGCCCTGAGCTGACTTTCTTTTTTAATGGTTCAGGGGTTTCCTTCTTTAGCCATAAATTGCATGCAAATTCTTTTTTTGTGTGTGTGCCTGTGTATGACAGTATGTGTATGTGAGTGTGCCTGTGTGTCTTTCAGAAGCTAAGCCAAAGAGAGAGGCTGTTCCTTTAAAGCAAAACTGAAAAAAATGCCTTCAGGCATCCTATTACAGTGGAATGAGCCAAGGATCAGGATTTGCAGCTCAGCTATATAAACCCAGCAGAATCTGGCTGATCTGACCAGTTTGCCTTACTGTCAAACGTTTCTGTCTTTCATACACTCACACGAAAAATTAGACAACGCAACTTCTCTGAGTTTTGACAGGACGGCAACAAAGTCAGAAGCCGATAGCTGACTTTAACATCATATTTATTTCATGGAGACTGCTTACAGCGGGATCTAATCTCTGTCAGAGTCTGTAAGGTAAGTAAGCTTCCTTCCTTAATGAAAAAAATCAGGAGCTCTTCTTCCACACAAGTTTGCAACGACACAGTGTTCTGTCATGACCCTCATAGTTATGACTATCAGCCTGAATAGTCAGGGTTCTTATTAAGGAATAGTTTTGAATTGGAGCATGCCTGTCTTTAGTTTGTCTTTATTGCCTGTTGTAATAATAATGTAAGAAATGTCTCAATGACCTCAATCTGATCCAGTGAATGAATGAAGGATGAGTTACTTGAATGCTGAACATCTACAGAAATATAGACAGAAACCAAATTGACAGAAAGGGTAGAAAATCAGATTTTGGATTTCCTTTTGGCTACTGAAGTAATATAAGTGTTTCCCCCATCCTCCCCTCGTGTGCCAGACCAAATCCACTTGCAGTTCTTAAACCTCCCAGGTAACTCCTCTTCCTATGCTACTGTGTATGACTTGAAAAGAGTCAGGCCCTTTTCCTTTTTAATTTGCTGTCTGCACACTTATTTGCACTGAAGCCTTTGTCACCTTCCTCCCACCCCCACTGGGCTCCAGTTTCTTTTAGAAGTATGGTAACATTAATCTGCAGTGGGGAGCAAAAGACAAAGGAAGATTCAACTGGTATCTTATTACCAGTACTTAAATGTGTGAGTTCTGGGGAGTGGGAGGGTGAAATTCTCCATCATCATGGAAAAATGGAGACACTTTCTTTATCGTGTGTCTTAAGTACTTGCTCCCTTGTGCGCTGAGATTTTCTGCATGACTGTGTCTGCACTTACCAGTTAGGCTCAAATTGGCTTAAAATAGAGAAGCTGACGGGGAGAAGGTGACTGCACTTAGCTTCATTTAGAAGTTAAGCCCACTTACTCAAGACTTTGTGTTACCTCACCTTTGCAGAGTTTTCCCTGCCTGATTTGCTCTCCGGCTACTAGAAGATAGAGTTTTTGACAGTTATTCTAAACTTCTGAAAAGTCTATATCATACTATGCAGAAGAAAGATATGTTCAGATCGAAATGACGGTGACATGTCCTCTTGCACAGTGGAGACATTATAAAATTAAAAAGCATAATAAAGATGTTCATCAAATGTTCCTTCGAGAAAAAAATGGAAATCAATGAGATGCATTTGACTCTATGGACTGGGTAAAAGCCTTATTGTCAAGCTGTTGCATTTGGTTCTCTCTCCCAGTTTATTCTTCTAAAAAAATCATATTAAATAATGGGAATTCATTTTAAATGCTTCCCGATTAATGTTATATGTGGGTTTTGTTTTATTATGCTGGGGTTGTGCATTTGCCTTTTAAAGCTGTGAAATCTTAAGGGTGCTGTAGTCGGAGAATGAGCTGGACAGTAGGGACTAGTGACAGTCCTCTGAATTCTAGGAGGACTTGCAAAAAAGTGTTATGAGGTCTTTTGTGTTTTTTCTTACTGCCATTGGGAACTCAGGAGCAAATGTCTGATCAGATGAAGTCGTTTAGCCAAAAGAAGAGAATCGGTCTATCTGCATTTCACCTTTCCTGGCAGTGAATTTTGAAAGTACTTAGAAGGGTTATCAGGGTGTTCCTCTGCACCATTGCTCAGGAAAGGATGCGCATCTGAATTGAGCAGGGCCATTAGCAGCTGAAAAGGGGCAGAGTGAGAGGGATGCTGTACAGGGACTGCTTGCCCCCACTGTCACTGACCCTGTCACAGTCACTATCCTCAGTAAATTGCTATTTGTTTCCCATATTTTTTGCTCATTAATTTTATGCTCTGGCTCCTTTCAGTCCAGAGAAAATTTTTTGCGAGTTCCAGTCCTTAATACTATACCTACAGTTACTTTATCAGTGTTTCCAAAGCTGTAGAAGAGCCAAAGGATCTGCTGAAAAGTGTACAGCCTGCAGATTAGAATGTCATGTCTCATTTGGTGAGGAAGCTGATATTTTGCTGAAGAAATCTCATCCAGGTACATTGTGGTGATAGGCATATGAAAAGAGAACCAACCAGATCCAATCCTCCTGTTGAAATAATGATGCTTAATGATGCTAGAATTTACTGGGAATATCCCTAAACTCAGGCTGAGAAGTGCTCCACAAAATTTTGAGTAATGTGTTAGCTGGAGACTTTTTGTTAATGGAAATCTATTTTTTCTTTTTCTGATCCCAACTCCTTAAGACTGGATCATTTCTCATCAGTATTCAATTAAACTTAACTATCAGGTTGCTAGAATGGCATTTGTAAAGGTGTTTGAAGTTCAGATTGGGTGGCTTATTTTTCGTATTATTGCTTTTTATAAAATATCTAAAAAAAGCCAAAGACTATTCATGTATGAAGATGTTCTGACTTGCTGTAAAGAGACTGTCAAAGTTTGTTCTTGAGTATTGTTTCACTTTTTGATAAGAAAATGAGATTAGATGGCAGAGTCTGTGCTTCTCTGGACTTTTTCATCCTTTTCAAGAGCAAAGCAGAACTGTGAAGCAAGTGTGCATTTGAAACAGTGATGTTGCTTTGGAGCCAGAGCTTTAACCCTTTCATCCCTTCTGGTAAAACCATTTGAAATACTAGACCTGCTTGTGCAGTTCTGTGCTGTTTTCCTAGTACAGCACAACTGTACATCTGTTCACCTAGCTTTGTAGGCTGTGTTCAGAGGTTTGAGTGGTGCTAGATGGCAATGAAGTGTACTGGATTGTATAATAGTTGCCTGGTGTAAGTGGATGTCCCGTATTGGCAAATCTGTAAGGGAGAAATGGTGTTTGTTTGTTGGCTGTTTCCATTAGTGAACCCCGATATCATGTCTAGGTTGAATACTACATTTGGAAGTCAGTGTAAATGCAGATGTTGGTGTCTGCTTCATTATCAGCTACACATTTGTCCGTCCTACCTGTGTGACATTTACCTGTCCTACTTGTGTCACATATATTGAAACATGAGAAATTCAGAGTGGTTAAAAATTACTCTAAGTTGAAGCCTGTGACTTGATATATTCATCCTTGTACACGTGCCATCACAGCCTGCTAAACTGAAGGGCCATTGACAGTTTTAAGGTCCAGTGTCTCGTAGTTCTAGGCTTAGGAATGGGTGATTTACATCACTGGAAAGTTAGAAATCTCAGCTTCCCAATAATAAAAGGTATTTATTTTGAACTGTGGCAGTTTGAGATATTGGGCTTTAAAGTTCTGCTCTGATTTATCAACGTACACTTTCTCAGACTTAATTTCTGATGTGAATTTAGCACACCCTTCTCAAAGACTGATCTCTGCTATCAAAACCTGTGGTTATAAACTACAGAAGTCTGAAACTACTGTAAAGTGTAATAGCTACCCTTAGTAGTTTTAAGGAAGTTGCTGATGTAATATTGAAGAAAGATCATTGTTACTGAAATAGGAAACTGAGGAAGGTAGCAATCAGAGCGAATTAAGTTGAGTAAATATTTTACCATCTCCCAGGCTCAGAGATATGCAGAACTAGTGCAAGCAATTGTAGGACTAGTAAGTTCTGGACAGGAAACACCATAACTTGAGGTCAAGAGCTGAAAAATAAGGGATGTGTACAGATTGCTTATAAGTTTATGAGATGTAAGTAGTTCATGAAAATGCTTGACGTCAAAGTGGACTTGCTGTCCATGGCTTCTATTGATTTTGTGTAGAAGATTATTAGAAGTTGATGATGCTGTTACTATTGGTACAGCATTTTAAGCCTCATTATATTAGAAAGAGTGAATAGACATAATAAGTGATGCTCCCTGCCACAAAGAACTTAAAATTGCTATTATTAGCTGTTCAAAAAAGTTCTTTGTGAGTGAAGAGAAGAAAGGAGGAAGGCAGTTCTTTGAGGAACAGGACTACCGGAAAGAAGGAAAATGAACAATCCTGAGAGACAATCTTGAGCCGTCTCAGTTTCCACCAGGCTCTGGGGTTTATACAAGTGTGAAACTTCCCCTAACTGAGTGCTTACTGTCCACTCGTGCGTTTGACCCTCTGTCCAATCTGCACTGAAGTTAAATGCCTTCCACATGTGGGAAAAGTTAAAAACCGGGCATTCTTCCAGCTAGTGAAGTCTTTCAATGTATGATGTAACTAAACTGTGCGGAATGGGCAGACTGGGGAGGAGGAGTCAGAATGGGATTCTGCCTGACAAGAGATGTCTCTTGATCCAGCAGAAAGTGTTCAGGCACTGAAAGAAGGAATATAATAGGGATCCTTCTGCTAAAAGGACAAAGTCTGAATTACTTAGTGTCTCTTTTTAACATTCACTGGAATAATATACATGCCCTCATAACTAGACATGGCCTTAATGTAATATTTTACTGTATTTCTATATGCATCATTTTTTCTCTCTCTGTCCTACATATTGCATATACTGTTGCTGACAAAACAACAACAAAAAAAACCCTATAACTTTAGGGAGTATACCTGGATGTAGACTTTAAAGAATACTATTTAATATACATTATATCTCATAAAGTACTCCTCATAAACAAATGTGAGATTTTGCTGCTCAGGTAGTGGAGTCAATGAGAATAACCTTCCATTTATGTTTTTGTTTGGCTTCTGCATAAGTTCATCACCAAAGATGAATCCATTCTGAGTTGATCTTGTTGCAAAAAATTTCTCCAAATTCACATCCTTAATTGTCTTGCCACTGTAGTTTCAATTAAACTAAGGTGGGATGTTGCCAAGTTTTCAGAACTTCTAACTAGAGAGTCCCTGTGTACAAATAGCCTGTGGCATTTTGTATTCTTTGGGTAGCAGAGAACAACGTTGCCAAGTTTGCATTCAGTCATCCATCACATATTAGCCTACTGGAGGTCCATTCTTCCCTAGCAATAGGGGAGCTCTGCTTCCTACTTAGAAAGATTACTCACACAGAAGGCTCTTTCCCCATAACCAGAACTGCACAGGGAAGAGAAAGGACGCTTTCTTCAATTCATATAAGTGCTCCTTTTCCAAACTCTTGACAAAAATGATATTGTTTCATGCTTAGAAAACATATTCTTTTTAGTAATTGAGTAGAAAGTACAGGGTGGTAGAACAGAAATCTTTAATACCGATTTTAAAAACAATTGCTTGAATCATAGGCACAACAAAGGTCTATTGTAGTCATCTGCCTCTTCCCCATGCCAGGCTGTAGCATTGACTATATGGCTGTATATATCGGCCAAGATACTCAAAGGAGTCTGAAATTGGGTGCCTGGGGAAATTCCACTGTAATGATTTTGCTACAACTACATACTCAAGTATTTGTCTGTGTCTTATCCCAAGACGCACCCGAAAATCATAAGCTCAAAAACCTAAAATTACAAATGCTAATTTTCTTATGGAATTAGGATATTAACCATAATTAATCTAAATTGTCTTGATTCTTTTTTAAATGTATCCTCTTTTACACCATTCTGGCAGCACAAAGCTAAAAGAGGATGTAACTATCTTCTGAGTATACATGAAAATTAAACTGTGAGATCGTTTCCCTGTGTGCCCATCAGAACTGGCTAAATAGTTATTTCCACTGTTAAGGAACTCTTGCTGGAAAGGGATTAAGAAAAAGATTTATTTCCCAGAAAGAAGTTTGCTTTTCATTCCCAAGAAATTAAAAGAACTGGAAACAGGCAGGTTTTGTCAATCAGTTTTGGGCTTGTCTCAAAGGCAGGATGCTGGGTTAACAGGTGAGAGAGCCAACTGTTAGCTGAACACTAGTGACTGTGGTGTTCTGCCTCTTCGGTTTGTTGAAAAGCCTTTATTCGGACAGGAAAGGTTCACTTTCAGTATGTGCTATGCACTGCAGTACAAGACCTTAGTGGTTATCTTCCTTCTTGGCCTGGCATGATCTCATTTTGTCAGAAGTCAGTTGTTAGGCTTTCAAAAGGAGCTCAGTGTCTACTTTGCACTGGTTCTTTGTTTTTACTGGTTCTTTTGGAAAGCCAGCCTCTTTTGGATATGCTGAATCCTCATAAATAGTTTCTCTGTGCTGTGTGACAAAGGTCTATGCCAAGAAAGATATAAAGGTAGCCTGTGATGTGTAGGCAATCCATTCCTCTTAGTGAGACACAGCGTAATGCATATTTTTCCTTTACTTGTGGCTTGTACTTCCCTTTTGCATTGCTTGTACAACAGTAATTCAAGTCTGACTCAGAATGAATGCTGCACACTGTAGGCTACAAGTCAAATGAGAACAGGATGCATATTAAGGGAAAGGTCTCAGATCATTTTTCTTATTGAAGTATTTTGGCAATGTATATAGTTTCCAGGAAAAAATACTGGCATTTCCCATGGTGAGCACTCCTTATGAATGTCCTATCTATTTTTCCAGTTTGGTGGCCAACTGAAGTGTTTACAGGAGGATTATACCATCTGCAAGCCAGCAAATTTATATTTCCACTGCCAAGCATTAAATATGATGTAGACTTATATACACTTTACAGGTTAGCAAGTCAATCACGGTGATCCAGCACTACAAGTGCTGCAGTTCCAGGTTTGGTGGAAAGAATGCAGGACCTAGAGATAGCACCATTCTCAAATGCATTAGACATTATTTGTTCTTTATTTCTTATTCTCAGGCCTTTATTTCATATACTGTTTATTTGCCATAGTAGTAATACACTGGAATTTCACAGAGTCACTGGCGGAAGCAAGGAAATATGGTTTACTACCAGTCAGCCATGTGGGCCTGTCCATGCTTTCCCCATCACTGGACATGGTGCCTAGGCTCTTGCATCTCGGAACTCAGTGTCAGTGCCCCATCTGCGTTCTCCGAAGCCCCTTGCTTCTGGTATTGTAATGCCATGTCAGTGCTGAGGAAGGACACTTTGGACACAGAGTTCATTTGCTTTGGTTTGGTTGGGATCCCTCTAGATTTGGGTGTGATTACATTTGCACATTACCAGTGGTCCCACTGGCACTATTCAAATGGGTGAAGTCTCATCGGTAAGAAAAGGGAACTGATCCTGAATTAATAGTGCTTTCCAGGTTGTGGCCTGACTCTCTTTTGTACTATTTTTGTGGCTCAGAACACGTGCAGGAGCCCTTGAACTGCGTTTGTTTCTGTATATACATAAAACTCACACTTGATGTAAGAAAAAGTGTAATTCCTATAAATAGAGATATGCCCTATATATCCTATAATCCTATATCCTAATATCCTATTAATATGCCCTACTACACTGACAAAAAGGGGGCTTTAGTGTAAATAAAAATTGAGTCTGCGGTGTCTAACTTCAGTGGTTTCACCTGGGGAGGGAGCTTTTTCTGCTCACATGAGCAATTATTATTTCTTTTTCATATGGAATGTTGAATATGTATATAGTATACCTGCTTGACATTGACTTAATTATATAGCAGAGCAATTTCTTTTTGCAGAGGATGCCTTGGCCTGATCTTATGTGGTTCATGCTCATATAGGTCAGGAGTACTGCTCACAAAGTAACATGGGGATAAAACCAGTCTGACAGAGAGGAAATTAGAATCCACCGAGCATTTTTCATGCATAGAATGGCACTTCATTGTCTGCATTATTCCTTGTCCGCTTCACTTCAGCTTGCCTTTCTGAGGGGATGGTTTTCTTCTATGCAGACTTCAGAGGCTGCCAGCCAAATTCTCATGTGACACAATTGCATTGATTTCACTGGAGATCTGTTGCTGGATAATTGAGCTCCACATCCCTTCTTTTATTCCACAGCTCAAATTGCTGTCAGCTAAGACTTTAGCACAGACAGGTCTCAAGTCACTGTGGGTTAAGAGAACGAGGTCAGAGTGCTGTTGGTGGAGGTCTCCCAAGTCTCCCATTAGTGTAACAGTGCCCAATTCGTTGACATTTGAAACAGCAGCACGGATTTTTGTCCGAGTTCATTCATCGTTGTGACTAATGACTTGCTCAGGGCTGTGTATATGGCTGTATTTTCCATTACATTACATAAGTGCTTCTGCTTTACATCAGTGCACTGAGAAACATCCTCAGACTGGACTTTTTAGAAACAGCCTCCTCTCTTTTTCCAAATGCCTTGCACTCAATTTGTTTCATATTTTGTGAATCTAATTTCTATTTTATTTTGTCTTGCCAAGCCATAATTGATTTCATTCCATCTTCGCTCTTTATTATATATTTTGTTCTACTAAGAGTTTGCTACCCTACCCTAGGTTGCCAAAGATGCAAATTCTTGATGCTACCACATCTGACAGAACCAGGCCAAGCAGATATCTAGCCTGGGGGCTATTACTGGAAGTCAAATTTCAAGGAACTCCTTCTGTGGTCTTGGGAGTTAAAAAAATGTGCACATTCCTGCACATTTCAGATGCTAGTACCAAGGACAGAGGAGCTCTAGCCGGGAAGAAAAGCTGCCCAAGTAAGCTAATAATTGTTTTAAAAGCAAAGAATTGTCTGGGGAAGGGTTACCCATATGTTTTCCCAGCTTCTTTTAAGAAGACGATCAAAGTCTGCTAATGACAGGAGGCAAGTAAAAATATTTCTGATTGCCAAATATAGTACAGGCTTTTATGACTGACTTCTGAGACATTTTTAGAGATGTCATTTTTATTGCTTCAATAAGCATATGGTTAAATCAAAGTAAAATTACAAACTGCATGCAAATAACCACAATTAATTTGGAAAGTACCTGCTGCCTGCTGACCAATATCATCTGTAGCAATTCATACTTCTTAAACACTTTTTGTTGTTCCAGACAAATACACCTGTAAATTATTTGTGCTCTTAGTTACAGCAAAGTCATTACAACAGAAGAATTCCACATCACTTGCCTCTGCATGTGACATTCCTTCAACTAAAATAACTTTAAATATGGAAAAGTGTGATGCTGGGTGTACGGAGTAGAATTTTGGCTAACCTCTTCCTTCTGACCTCCAGGAGAAATTTAAAAAAAACAGCTTCATCAGAGATGCTGTACAAAGCAATGTTGTCTGTGTGCTGAGCCTATTCACTTGTACACTATGTGAGTATTTGTTTAATATGTCAATGGTTCATAGTTCTTATAAATGCAAAGATCCTATTTTCTACTGTATAGTTTTCACAAATACTTTTGGTAAGTTTATTAATTTGGCACCTGCTTTTTATAGCAGATCACTGATTTATTCACCTCTTCATATTACATTTATCAAGAATATTGATGATTCATTTCCTACCTCTCATTATCTGTAGAAAAGCTAATGATTGATACTTCATTTGTGAATTTTAGGGACAAATGAGACTGTCTAGGCTCCTATTCCCAGAATTGGCTGCTGCTTTGTTCTCAAAAACTCTTGCTCAGCGTGAAAGGAGCAGGAAGAAAATTCAGAAGTCCTGAATTTCTGCTCTTCCCATCTCATCACAAAATCATCTAGAACTTTGTGAAATGGGATGTGGAAAACCAATAGGTGGTTTTGGAAGAAACACAGTGGAGAAGGGTCTGGAAATGAAGCACAGCTTTGTGTAGGGAATGAATGTAAGTTGCTGTGATTCATGCAAAAAAACACACAAACCTCATAGTTTGAAACTGCATCAGTAAAGCCCTCAAAATAATTCAAAGTGAAGTCTCTAGTGTCTACCCAGAAAATAATGAGCTCCTGACAAAGTGTAACTTGGCAAAGAAACTTTCCAACGACAAGTTTAGAAAACCGTAGATCTTTTCCAGCTCTGCCTCTTTGCTATGAGGAGGAAAAAGCCAAGAGAACAAGTGAATGCCTTTGCTATTAGGAAAGGCTTTATTAAAAGGTACAGTACATACTTAGGAGGCAAGAGTGATTTCTGCTGGGAGATTATGCACAGAAGTTGCTTTTGCTGTGAAAGGGGTTTTTTATATTGTAAAAGGCACTAATCTAGGCTTCAGTGTCTGTGGCAGCTCTCCTATGGACCTGATTCAATTCCATATTTAACAATCCAGAGCTCCACGTATGTATTCAGAGACTAACGGGTAAAACTCACTTCTGTGCTGTAAATGCAAATGGGGGTTTCAGTGGGAAACTAAGCAAAAGGTGTGAACACATCCCTTCTGCTTTCCATGGAGTCCTTCTGAGATGACCCATTTCCATAGTTCTGCTTCTGTTTTTAGAACAGCGACAGTTTTTCTGAATCCATTGCCTTTGTTGCTGTTCACATCACTGACGTGCCCTGCTGTTTCTAATCCACAGTTTTTGTCTACGCTTTTTTCTTATAGCTCTGAAAGCTACAGTAAGAACAGAGATTGCTTTGCAGATGGGAGAAAAAAAGTATTTAGCAGATGCATAGTCCTGTCTTTTTTTTTTTCTCTCAAGTTTGTAGCAAATTGCTCTGCTTGGCTGATTGCTGTGCACCCTGCCATGAGTCTGAATGCAGCTCAAAAGCACCCCACTGACCTGCTTGTTTTGTTTCTCTTTTCTGAGTTCCCATTTCCAGAAATCGATGCTCAAATGTCCAAGCTCTTAACAAAAAAACCAAGCTCCCAGGACAGACTGAATTCCTTGTTAACTTGTACCTCATCTCAGTCACTGGAAGCTAGACCAGATGGGGCTGGTGCAAGTCCTCCCATAGTAATCTCTTCTAATTCTGTTTCTCTTTTTTAGTTTATATGTAACACATTTGAATAATCTGCCCCATAAAATAATTAGCTTTTTTCTTGTGGCTTGTATAAAAATCCTTCTGAGGTTTGAGCTGGATGTAGTATTCTTCTTTACTTCCTGTCTGAAAGAGTGAATCACTTCACTTGCGCACCAGCAGAAGACGTTGCTACACAACGGTGGATACAGCTCATCATGGAGGAAGATCTGTGTATAAATGATTCCTCTGATTTCATGAAACGTCTGGAGACTGTTATAGATGAAAGGGCATTCCGTAGATATAAGATAATTTGCTGTACCCATGTATTTTGTTTCAGTTGCAGATTTTTCTCAAATTTTCTAGTGTGTTTCTCTGTGGGTTTTGTTAACCTTATCATTTATTTCCAAGGATTCATCTTCTTATTCTGGTAATTGGTGGGGCATATCCTATGTTGTGGATTCAGTATAAGTCTTCAGTTTTCTATTGTTACTCTAGAATTTCAAGTGGTCATGTAGTTATCCGCATATTTGCTACACATGTCTGGTCAGGCTTTCTTCTTCAGTGCAAAAGACATTTCCGTATCTGTGATTCTTTTTCTCCCTTACATTGCGGGGGAAAACACTCCAATTCTTTGCTTTTTACTTAGGTATTTTCTAGCGATTTTATAGCACTCTTCAGGAAGATGTTTAGTTATGGAAATGAGGATTTGACAGTACCTTTCCTTGAGGTCTTTGGAATACTTAATTCGCTGAGACATACATTCCCCCTGTGAGATTTAACCAGTGGATAAACTGAGACACACCAGATGATTTATAAAATAATTTCAGTGCAGGATGCCTGAGTTTCAGTGCTCAGTTCTAACCACAAGACCACACTATTAATCCCAAGGCTGTGAGCACTTTCTGGAGTCTCTGCCGAGAGCACAGGGATCTGTGGGAACTCCACATGTCCAGCCCTAACAAGCCAGCTCTATTTAGCTTCATTTCTCTCATTACAGTTCAGAAAACTTCGAGATGGCAGATCATTGGTTGGGAAGATTTTGTCTCCACTACTGTAGAGACATAGTATTTCTGGGCCTGGGGAAGGTATTCAGTGGGAGACCTGTTCATTTTCACTTTGCAATAATACTATAAGGTAAGAGTCTGTGCCTCACCATCCCATTGAACTGTAACTCCCAGGTGAACATATTATTTGGCTGCCCTAGATATTGGTTCATCTCAAACTTTATTTCCATTTTGATTTTTTCTGTCAGTCAGCAGTAGACTCTCTAGTAAGTCCATCTATCAGTTTGTATTCCCAGTTTTCATAAAGGAGAGTCTCTACTGTCCAGAAAGATCCATCCTCACAGCACCACAAACCAAGGCTCTGTGGCAGAGCAGAAGTGAGCTGCGTGCTCCCTTGCCTGCTGTCGTCTTCCACGTGTCTCTGCAGGACAAATCCAGAAGATACTTTCTCCTTTTCTTATGCTGCCTGAGGAGCAGGACCCAAATCACACCAGCATACAAGCAACTGTTTTAAGTGTCAGATGAAATATATTTTTAAAAAACAGAATTCCTCTGAATAAGCATTTGTTTGGCTTTTTCAGCTCAGCATTCAGAGTTTCACCTCTTCACATAGTAAAGGGAATAAAACTAATTTGTAAAAAACCCCTGTGCATTTTATGGATGCAGCATTTTAATTTCCTAGGCTTTGCACCTCTAAGGCAGAGAGAAGCAGCAACATAAACCATGCAAGACATTACTTAGTCAACCCACTGCAGTTTGCATTATTCCCTTGAACTCATTCAGTGGCATCCTTTTTACATGATCTTATCATTATTTTGCCTCAAACAAAAGCTGTATTTTTAAAAAAGTAATACAGAGACATATTTTTAGCTGCTGTGAATCACTGGAGTGCCACAGGTCAAATTCACCAGCTGGTCTAACATGCTTTGCAGGAAAAGAGAAAGTAGAGTTTGTTAATACATCAGAACTGTACAATCAAATTAGAAAACTGAGAAATCTTAGTATCTGTCTCCTCTGCTTCCCATCCCCGCCCCCTCCCCAGCTCTTCTTTCTTCTCTTTTCCCAGTCTGTCAAGCTGTTTGTTTCACATCTTGAGCCAAGATGGTTTCCAGCCAAACATGCTGGGGGGCGCAGGGGGAGTGTTATTTATCTGTGGTTACGATACTTTTTTGTGTAATAAGGAGAACCTGTCTTGCAAACAGAAGAATTAGTGTCCTCAAAGATGGTACAAACCAGAAAGGTAATTGGACAATGAGTCAGCCATCAGTAAAAAGCTCTTTGGCTCTTTGTCCACTATTTTTGAAGTATTTTGCTACCTGAAAATTCAGTTTGGTGTCTAATCGTGTTTTAAAATGCACTGACATGTCTTACTTCCCCAAGGGCACATCTCTGCACTTTCAGAGGTGTTAATGAACGTAAGATTAATTCTCTTTCTCCTCCTGTCCTGGGATGAAGGAGAGCATGGGCTCTGTAGTTTCATAATGCTTTTCACTTAGTAATTGAAGACTAGGCTGCTCTGTGTTTTATTAGAAAAAAGAGGTTGAAGAAATTATTAAGGTGGTTATTCTTTTAAAAAGGCCATTTTGTTCAAAGCAAGCCATAGAAGAAAAATTACTGGTTTCAAAGAAGATTTCGTCACAAAGCTTTTTTGGGATAACATAGAATTTCTACTTGAGAAAGGGAACTCCTGAAATGCTGCTGACTATATTTTAGTTTTCTTCTTGCTGAGTGTTCAGAATTGAATGAAAAATGGCATCTTTCAATGGCAAAATATGTGCTGTGAAAAAATTTTTAACCACTTTTACCCATTATTTTATCATCACTTGGTCACAGTTCTTCTATGGTGTTCTTTTTATAGAGCCCACCTTTATACACCTGTTTGGTTGCTCAGGCACCCAATGGAGAGGACAGGGAAATACTGAATGTAATTATCCCGATTAAGAGGAACTAAGTTAATTTTTTTTCTAATGTAGGGGATCACTGATGCCACCAAATAACTAGTCAGAAATAATGTAATTCTAATAAGTACATGTATTTAACAGCAGATATCCTAGAGTTTATAAACATCTTTGAGTGCTTACAGACAAATCAGTGCAAAACAACTAAGAGCTTTGCTCTTAGACTTCACAAGCTAAGCTGACCTGGGTGTGTGTCCTCCAAGGGAAATTAGTAATGATTTAGTTAGAACTCCGTCCCTGCTGTCAGAGCTGAGCTGGTGCTCCTGACGCATGTTAAGGGGTACTACAACGCATTACAAAAGTTGTCTGAGCTGCAGGACAAAACACATTCCATCCAAAGGCCTAAGTCTTTCTTCCAGTCAAGTAAAAATTGGGGGCACGTTTTAGTCTACCTCCCCCATAATGGAACAAAAGCCCACTGTTTTGGTAAAGGATTTCACTACTGCAGAAGGTAGGCGCTGTGTCGCTCCAGCAGTGAGAGGCATAGAATTGCTTCTGGGAGGTTTGTGCTATTTGGATAGTGCACTGTGATCTTTCAAGGTGAAATTTGCCACATGGATGTGTATAACTAGTATCTGCCGCAAGGTTGGGCTCTGTAGAAAATTTGAAAATAGATCAAGACCTTTGTTCTGTCATCTGAGAACAATTAATGCCTTTCCTGTGCCCCTTTCCCATCTTATTCCTCTTTCCTTTTCCTGTTAGATAAAATGAAAAGAAAAAAACCCCACTTTATTCACGTCTCAATTCTGCCTGAGACTGTTTTTTAAAGACCCTTCTTTTGTGAGTTTAATCAGATGCTTGATAACAGAAAAAGCGTTGCTAACTAACCCGGGGTACAAAGACGCCCCTTCAGAGGAACACATGACCTCATCGACAGGATTACTCTATCACATCGACAGGATTACTCTATCACATGAATTCAGACTCCATCGCACACCTAAAATAAATGTTAGGCTCCGTTTGCAGTGAAGTGCTTTATTCACCTCCATTTGGCAGGGCATATGCTTTGCCAATGTCTTCCTCAGTCACTGGGATTAAACACGTATGGAAATTCAGCAAAAGAGGCAGATTTTCCTGGTCACAAATAGTCTGCGTGCACTCAAAAGCTGCTGGCTGGACCGTGCCTTTGGGCCATTGCCCTCCTGGAACCAGTGAGGTCTGGCACAGGTTTGCAGTCGTGGAGCAAGTCTGGTTTTAGCTCACAGCTCCCATTGTCTGTCTTGGTTTTGTTGGGTGTTCAGAGCCTTGGCAGGCAGGAGCTGACTCTGGAAACGCTTGTGGGGTCACATGCAGCGCTCCCAAAACTAACCCTTTGCCAGAAGGTGGCACGCATCCCTCCCTAATGTATAAGAAGTGACGCCATTGTATTGCCTTGATGCTCTCAGAGTTTCTAGCACGTAATACCAGACAGCATCGATATCCTTAGGATATCCTTTTTATAGGCGCTTCTCAGGAAGTATGTGGATTTCTAGCCAGGTGCTTTGAAGTCTTGGTTTGGGTGTCAAGACATAGCTTGTATTGTCCCTGTGAGTGAAGAGGAGGACATGGAGAGCAGCGCAGCCTCCTACCCTGGCACGCTTTTGCTGGACAAGGTATAACAGCAGAGACTTAGGGTCTCCAAGAAAAGGCAGGAAAGGCTTCTGCAGTTGTTAAAGTAAAATTAACTAAAAAGGCAAGATCCTGCCAAGGCACAAGCTGGAGGCATATTTGGTATAAGCCACATTATCCATAGTCAGGAGCCCATGAGCATGCTGGAAGGCAACACATCTGCAGCTCAGACTGAGACATATCATTTATTTTTTTCTAATTATGCACATTTAACAGTATATTACACAAGAGATTAAACACCAAGTTATGAGCATGGTCTGATTAATTCTGCATTACGCATCTAAGTCACTCAGCAATTATCTTAATTCATTTTGAAATCAGATAATTTTATTAATTCTGGTGGGACCAAAAATGAGTTATTAAGAGCTTTTGATTCCCGTGATTAGTATGGGTCTCTTCCTGAGTCTGGCTGGCTATATATAATAATTATTATGTAATGCCATGTTGGATGCTTCTCATATAAACAACCGTGTTCAAATAGCCTTAAGACTCTGACACAAGTCAAGAGAAGCTGGGATATTCTAGGATTCAGCAGATACTATTTCCTTAGGGTCTGATCCTGTAAATGTGAATTCTGCATAACACTTGTGATGCCTGTTGGGGGGACAACAGATGTTGCAAGACCTTGTTCTTTAGGTTTTCGAGTTAATGTTCGTGATCATTTTGATTAAGTGAGGGTTCAAGCCGTTATGAGAGCATCATGTTACAATACATGCTGTGCCTTTGCATTTCTTTAAGGGACAGCAGTCTGCTTTTTAGCATGACAGCCTGAACATACAACTTTGAAGTTATCTGCAGGAGGCAACGTTCAGGGCTGGTGGCCCGTCACGCATCCTGCAGGAGTGGTGCAAGGGCAGTAGGCAGAGCAGAAGGTGTGCAGGTTCTGCCACATTGTTGGCTGCCCTGCACTGCTGGCTGTGCGAACTGCGGCAGGGGCCATCGCTGCCCACCACTCCAACACACTTGAAATGGAAATCTTATAGTAACACAAAGCTTTTCCATAAGACTAAACTTCTTTTAATAATGTTAAACACAGCTTTGTTATTCAATTTCCTCCAGTGGTGGCTGACCTCTGGAATGGCTCCAAAGGAAGCACTGAGTTTATTCTATAAATGATTGTGTAGGCATGGCCTTAACAAGAGTATCTTATACCCAGCATCCCTAAACAGCACAGTAGTTGTTTCAGAGCAGCTCTGCTCTAGCCAGAGGCATCTCATTCGCCCTTTTCACCATCAATCTTGTCTGTTGTCTGTCTGTGGCCTATTTAGAAGATGACTGTGATTAAACCTTATTAAGAACTGTAGCCCCTTGGCTACTACTGTTTAACACACTTGAGGCTTCCTCTAATATAGGCAGTATATAAATGCATTAAGAGACAAACTCTGGCATGAAGATCATAGAACTTAGGCAGAAAAAATGAGAGCAGGAAAAGCCTTTTCATAGAGGGTAAACTGAAGAATCCCCCTAGAGGAACAATTGGAAACATAAAAAGAATGAAGTAATTTAGTTATTTGCACTTTGTTTAGGGTGCAAATCTGCTATAGATTTATTAGAAATCAGGATGATAATTGACTTGGCTAAACTTGTGCCAGAAATTAGGAAAAACCTCAGATCTCACAAGTCCCAGCACAGTGCCGTTTCTACACACCTGGCTCTCCATTGTGTTCTTCTTCCTTTGTTCCTGATGGAATAGCAATAGCAGCAGTAGTATGTTCAGGCAGAATTTCTTTGCTTTTCTCATCATCAGCCAGGTAATTCCTAAGAAACATACATCAAAAAAGACTTTAGGACTATGAAACTGGAAGGCACCTCTTGGTTGTTGAGTTTAATATCCTGTTATTGCAGGCACCTCATCACATAATCTGTTTTTCACTTGTGTTTAATTATTGCATGTTTTCAGCAGCCATTTTCTCCCAGCTGCCTCTCTGCCAGCTGACTTAATTTTTCATTTAATTCATGAGACTTGCTCATTATATTTAATACTTTATTGATCAAAGGTGTTACTGATACTGGAAGAAGACCACCTCTGATCTCTGAACTTTTGCTCTGCTTTGAAAAACAGCCAAACTCATTGTTTAGTTTGGAAAGGTCTGTTCTCTCTCTGAGATCTTGAACAAGGATAGACTTAGAGAGATTTTCCATGCCTAAGAGTACAAAACTTTTGAAACAAAATAGCTTATAATGGAATAATCATGCTAATTTAACTCAAAATAGTCACTGTACGACAGAAGGTTTAGTCTCTCATGGGGCTCCCTTTATGCTTATCATTCAGAATTTGCCATAGCTCTTTCACATTTTTATGGATGTTGGCTTCAGTGGGTTATTTTTCCTTCCCCTTTTGTGGCACTGTCATGCTGATGGCTTTGAAATATGAGCCTTTGCTAAATTCTAAATTGTACACAAAGCAATTAATTAAAATTCCTTCCAAAACAGCCTTGGCAAAGCCCTGTATATATGCTGCTTTTCAGCCAAGGTAGAATGGGCGGAGGCTAAAATGAATCCAAATGTTTTTATTTAAAGATGACGTACAGTAGAATCTGTGAACGAGAAACTATACAGATTCCCAAAAGTAGAAATGTCATCTAAGAGCCGAAGCCAAAGGTGAAAAATTAACTGGAGTGAAGAGTTCATGCTTAGCTGAGTGATGTTTAATGCAGGACCTCAGGGGCTGGATGGGGCAAAAAATATCTGTGTATGTGTTTTAATTGCTGTTCTTTGAAACGGTCTTACGTATAAATCTGATCACAATTCTAGTCATCACCAGGATCTACTGAAGGTTCATTTATGGTAATCCAAAATTTGTTTTGTTTTTATTAGTAATTCCAATGGCATGGGCAAGGCCCTCAGAATCTATGATGGATGCATTCTGCACATGAAAACTCTAATCTATGAGAGCTAAGAAATTAATCATGAATTAACCGTGAAAATCAGTTCCCATCTTTGCATTCAAAGTGCCCATAAGTGTCCTCAGTCCCGTGAAAGGGACTGCTCTTAAATGTGCAGTGCCAGCACTAGATGAAACACAGGTGACTTCAGGGTGTATCCAGAGCTCTGAGTTGTAGATGCTTACCCACATCAAACACAAACTGCCAGTTTGCCCTTAAATAAAAAGAATTTAAGTCATAAAGGCAGACTCATGAAAAGGAAAGTATGGTATTCGGGTCTGGTGCTCTAAGGTGCTATAAATGCCTTCTGGGAAGTGCTTGTGTTTGAACTACTGCGATGGGACTCAGGGAAGCTGGATCAGCTTTACCAGTCCCACAGTGGGTAAAATACTTAGGCCTAAATGCAGAGGCTTGTAGGAGCTGAAGTGTCTCAGTGCTGGCCTCTCTGTGTCTCAGTTTTCCATATCTGAAATGGAGGAATGATGCTTTGTTTGTCCACTCTAATTATAAAATCTTTTGGAGAAAAGGCTTTCTGCCACAGCTACAGCACAGATGGATGCCACGGGGCCCTTGTTCTGTGGCAATGGACATCACTGAACCGCTTCTGTAACAGAAAGTGGATTTTAGTACCTATACCATCCTGAATCTTTAGACCTCATACTTCTCTAGTTAAACATGTTTTGAAGCTTCCTTCCCGGTTTCCTCTCTGCCTCTTTCTCCATGCAGTTGTTGCAGAGGGCACTTTCTCCCTCTTTTTCACTGTTGTCAGACATCTACAGACAGAAAGATCTTTTTGGTTAATGCTTTTCTTTCCTTTTAACTTCCAGGAACAGGATTTACACACTTCCGGTGTGTAAATCTGGAGAGGGGCGGAGGGGTGGCAAAGGCTTTCAAATCAGTGCCTTTGCATTTTGCCATTTATAAAGAGGGTGTCACTGAGTCTGGATTTGTAGTTGTTTGCGGGTTTTCCAGATGTGGGATTTCTTATATAGAAAACCGTAGAGTATATGCAGGGCGTTTTTTCTGCATGAGCTGGCCATGGAGGTAGAAGTGAAGTTGTCTGAATATAGATCAGAGGTAAGTCTTCACAGTACAACTTGGAAACTGGATGGATTACGGCTTATCACACTGCATTTTATCTGTTAGAACTTTTGAGAATGAGGGAATCAGCTTCTTTCTTTCCTTTTTGATAGTTATGATCCTCTTTTCCTCTCTTCACTCAGTCGATTTAAGACTTCGAAGGAAATTTCTGAATTACAAGTCTTTCCCTTTGGGGCTTTGCATCCTAAGGACCTATTCATATCTGTGGTGTTTAATTGGTGTTGAAACAATTGCAACATTTCTTTGCACACATCTTCTCTGTAAGCCTTGGGGAACACAATGGATTTTCTGAATTACTCTGGATTTGGCTTCCTTAAAATTCTTCTCCTTAGAACGAATACAGTGTAAATAAAGAAGAAGGAAAAAAAAGCAACATTTTGGCTTTGATCACTTCTGCTGGAAAGATTCAGTACTGATGGTTTAGGACTGTTATGAATTTCTGCTCTCTACTGTGATTTAATGTAGTTTGACCTACACTGAGTATCCCTGCTGATTCCTTTGCCCTGTCGGAATTGGGAATGGAAAGAAAATTATTTTCTGTAGTTATGAATGTATGGAAACGGTAGTGAAAGATGATGAAGTCAGAACTGTTCGTGTTTTGGCCTGCCATGTCAAAACTTTCAGCCCCTCCCCCAGTTTCTTTCTTTGAGAACATTTCAATTTACTTCAGAGTTAATCCATCTGTGTTTGAGAAGATGCCTGGAGCCTCAAGAGTCACATGCTCCGGGCAAAGCTACATTAGCAGTTTTTTCTTTAAAAGGTTGCATCTTTTGAAGCCTCACCTTGTGAAAACGCACTCTGTCAGACAGTTTCAATTTGGTAATCCTCTGTAATAGCACTGCTTGTATTCCTTGTAGAAAATGCACAAATTCCCTGTGTCTGCAAAGAGGGAGTATTCCAGGTCAGATCAAATTTGTAATGTGGCTCTTTCGTCTGTGTGGCAATAGATAAAGAGAAGAGCACCATGATATCATGATGCCAGTGCCTACATGTGTGCATTGCTGGATAACCCAGTCTTGACAGAACAGACGGCCAGACCACGCCTTGGTGGAAATTCTTGAAACATGAAGTTTCGTCAGTTAACAGATCACAGAAAACTATTTTGGGGTTAGCAATTAACGAACCTCAAAATGCACTGTTTTGTGTTTTCTGTAGAGGGTTATGGCTCTTCTCCAGCTGACTTGTCCTCTCTGTCAGAATCCAGCCCATTGCTACTTTTATGCAGATTTTAACAAGATGTGCTTGAATGCAATATACGCTGACAATATTTGATCCCCTCCTGCTGTAATATTGGAAGTATCTGTTTAGAGAGGAATTATTCCTTTTTTCTCTCTTTTTTTTTCTGCCTTCTTTAAGTCTAATTTCCAAGTCATGACATGTAGAGAGTATCTGAGCAAATCTAATCAGCCTTCTGCCTCCTTTAAGAAGGACAGCTGAGATACTTTTTAACACCTCCATTTTTTCATTGCTGTAATCTGTTTTGATTAAAATCACGCAGGGTTCTTATTTGCATATTTATTACTCCACATACCTACAAATCATCTCACAACTCTGCCACTCCTGAATTTGTAAGAGAGACTAGAGTGGTACACTAGAACTTTAAACTATGCAAACATTAATTTAGTTTCTCACACCTGCTGGTTTCCAGCAAATAAGTCTTTGGGGAAGGAAAATATTCATATATTACCTTTGCTCAGTATTCCCCAGGAGTCAGTGTTCCTGGGTTTTTTTCAAGATGGATTGAAAATTTCCTGCTAAGAAAAAAATTTCTAGTTAAATGGAAAGGTCCTGAAAAAGTTCTGATGTCAGAAGTGGGGTGGGGGGTGAGGAATGTCTAAACAAAAAAAGAGCCCTAACATTTTTGCAGCTTTTGACAGCCGGACTATGATGTGTTTTCAGATCCTCAGATGAAAGGGTTGCAGTGGATATGAAAATTATTCCTTTCCTTTGTGCTATTGACAGTCCATTTTACTTCCACCACGTATTAGAAAGAATATTGCTAGCTAGTGATCAGGTTTTTAAGGACTGTTTTTCTAGGAACAGTTTGGGTTTTTTATTCTTTTTAGATAACATCTCACTTTTATGGTTAGTGTTTATACAAGACAAGGAAATTTTTTTCCTGAATCTCTTTCTGCATCAGCTGGTACTACATGGATGCCATGATTAGTTCTCGGTTCATTGTCCCTATTTTTTTTAATAGGCCAAAGAAACTCTAAAGTGAATAGTAACATGCTCTGAGCCAACCAACACCAAAGAGTACAGCAAGTTTAGCCTGTGGCTGGGATGAAAAAATGTGTATTATCTTCATATTCTTCTGACTTGAACTTGAACCGAACCTTCCTTGCAGAGATTCCAAACTTTCAACACCACTAGTTCCCCAGTGGCTGAGCCATTGCCAAATGCCCTGCATTTGCATTGATACAGATGACACATTTATCAGAGAGTGATATTTCTATCCTGGGCACCTAGACCAACATTTTCAGATGTATCACCTGTTAAGTTTATGGGCTCTAAAGATCCCGCACAATATTAAAAAAAGAAAAAAAACAAAAAGTACTCTTATGATGTTAGCTGGTGCATCCAGTGTTAGTGATCCAAGGTTTCATCAGATGGGTAGCCCCAGTGTTCTTGGAAGCCAAGATGTGCATAGCAGGCCTCAGATGACTCTGAAGGATAAACTCTTGGATCTGTTTTTTTATCTGGTGCCAGTATACAACTCATGAAGTGACATGACTGCAAAATTCAGTCCTGCAGGAAGTCACTCCTGATTAAGGAAATTTAAGACACGTGCGAGAGGCCACAGCACCTCTTGTTATTATTTATATTGTGGTTGTGCCTAAGGGAACAGGAGAGAAGTGAGAGATAACTCTTGCCCAATGAGGGTGATGGCTGTGGGAAGATGCCAATGATCAGACTAGGAGAACACGAGCTCTAGACTTTTTTGTTCTGCGTGACAAGCAGAATATTTTGCAGACCAACTCTATAATCATTGCCAAGATTTTTGAAGCAGTTGCGTTGTAGTCAGGACAGCAGGAAGACATGAGGGACACAGATCATTAGGATGAGTAATATTCCATATTAGACAAACTGCCTTTAAAAAATGGACGCATTCTTGGTCATACAAGCCTCTCAACCTATCTGAGAGATATGCTACAAAAATCGCCTAGCTCCTTTTATATGCATTGCAGCAAGGCCAAACTCATGATGAGAAGGGTCATATTCTTTTGTAAACTCTTGCTGCAAGACTTTTAGGTGCCTGTAAATAATCCAGCAGCTAATGTCTGCAAAGAAAATATAGAGTGGATGTTTCCAAGAGGCAGGTTTAAAATACAATCTACATGAGCCATTTTGAAGGGAAGAAGATGGGGAAGAATGAAGGAACAACAGAGCCTGACAGTTGCTGTGGCTTCCATTTCTCTCTAGAATGGCCTGCTCCTGGGTGGTCCATTGTGGTCTGAGCTGTTGTTTAGATATGTTTGAGGAATGGGAGTTGGAGAGGAGGATGTCATCTTTGTTCTTCCAGCCAAAACTATGGCTAACATATAAATAATTATATGAAGGTGTCTTCTTTTGTAGATCTTGGATCTAGGAGTGGAGTTCAGCTAATCACACTGGGTCTTCGGCAAATCAGATGAGAAACACCTGATCTGAACTAGCTCAGACATCATACTAGGTATCAAAACACAGAGGTCACAGATCAGACAGTGGTGAATGCTTCTTCTAGACCACCACAATGCTTATTCATAAACTTCAAAAGGATGTCAGCCAAGATACATTAGGTCTTCCAGTATCATGTGTAGGCTGAGAGGTTTGGCTGACTCTAATGCAATGAGTATCCAGTAAAAGTAATGGTGTTCATGTGGCTTTCATCAATAGTGAAGGTAATAGTGACAGTGGCTCTTGTCAGAAGCAGGTTTTTAATTTTCCAGGCATATTAAAAAAAAAAAAATTCACAGTTTGTACCATCATCAAATGATATGTAAACTCACGTCACTCAGCAAAAAAATGACAATCAATTTTCTTGGTTTGGGCAAGGCCCATATCCTTGTAGGTTGGGATTTACAACAGCCATAAGGATATTGGTGCTTGACTTTCACTAACGTTCAGTGAGAATTAGATGCAGAGCTGCTTCAGGTTTGGTGGATGCCTCTGTAAATCAGCCTGTCCCTTAAATAATTATTTGAGGGTTAGGCACCAATTTTAGCTATATGATCTTGTCTCAGGGCAAAAAGTGTATAGCACATGGAATTTCATTGCATGGAAAGCAATTTGCAAACCCCAGGTGGGAGTGCTTGAGAGTAAAATCCTACTTCAAATGCTGTCCTGAACATGCTTCATGAACTGGCAACCCAGTTTAGGGGTTGGCCTGAGTCACAAATGAGACCTGGACCATGTCTGTCTCTGTTATTCTTTATTAGCTACCTTGTGATCTCTTCTGGTGCAGACAGGGCTTGCAGACATATTTGAACAAATGCGTTAAGTGTTAGAAATGGCTTAAAGCTGAATGCTTTTCCGTGACATGAAAAAAGCCTCTGCTGCTGCTTGTTTACTTCTGATTTATTCCCCAATAAAAAGGGGAGAAGTTCAATCTTTGTGAGCTCAACATTGTCTACAAAGAAATTAACTTCAGTAAAGTGTCTGATGTATTGTTGTCATTCTTTCACAAAAGCAGCTGGGATAGCATCGGAAAAATACGATCTCTACATTTTGGGGGAGGCAGAAGGGTGGAAAAAGCTAGTCTCCTGTCTGACAAACGAATTATCATCAAAACCATGGTGTTTAGAGAATAAATTGCTGTTTCTTCCATTACTGGCATTTCACTAGCTTACAGCTAGCTTACAGCTTACAGCTAGTGAAAGCACAGTCACTGACCTAACCGTTTAACCAAGCTTTTCTGGGAGTAGAAAGAAAAACAAATGCTAAGATGACATTTATTAGGTGCACTTGTTTAGTCAGTCCAGTAGCTGCTTTTGGTTCTCACTCTGCATGCTGAAGGGTTGATGCTGCATGGAAGTTAACAGATGTCTTTCAGCTCCTCTAGCTTATATCATTTGAAGGGAACCCATACAGACTGAGGAGAAAGGGGAAATATTGAAGCTAATTGAAAAGAATGAATTTCAGGAAGAGTTAGTATAGCCCAGCCAGGTGCTTGTAACCGTAAGTGAGCTCTTGTACTATAGCTGATGAAAGATCAGACAGTGGGAAATGTTACCTAGTGGAAAGGTGTATTGGTTGCTAAAAAGACTTTTTTAAACCTGTATTGATGCAAAGCTTTCTCTCTTTCTTGAAGGGCTTAGATGATCAAAGGATTTCTTTTCCTTCTCTTCCTCTCCCTTTTTTTTTTGTGTGTGTGTGCACATGTATTTCTACTGCTGTTTCCTGCAGTGTGTCTCCCTTGTTCGAGTCTCATCTTCTGTTGCGTCTCACTACTTCTATGCTAAAATATTGGTAGCTGTGGTACAAGCACTGACACCAGAACCTTCAACCTCCTGTGTTCTCCAGAGAGCTCTGTTTATCTTCATGCTGTAGACAAATCATCAGTATAGTGAAGGCTATTATTGGGCTACAAGCCCTGGAGTTCAGATTCTCAAGCAATTAGAATATTTTAAAGCATGTTGAAAAGGGCTGCAAAGAGCTTAGTAGTGTTGATGTGCCTTTTGACAATGTCTCGAGTTTCTTAGGTGATCCAGCCTTCAGTAGCCTTCAAGAGGTGGACTAATGAGTGAAGAAAATACAGACGTTTAACATTAGTTGAATCGTAACAGAACATATATTTATTTTACCTACCTCTGTCTGAAAGTAGTGTTCTCAGCTGAGATGAGACTCAGCAGGTTTCTTTGCCCTGGTCTTCTGCTTGAGGCAATTAAACCTTCCATACTCCACTATACTTGCTCTAAATTGGAAATAATAGTAGCTTCCTTCAAGACTTACGCCTTGTGACATTTTGTTCACAAGCACACTGAGATCCTGGAAAACAAGGTAATGCACTGTTATTTTATATAAGAACAAGCTCAGCAGCTTGGGTGAAGTGATGTCAGTATGTTGAGTAGCACCCCCGCTATGTTCTTTAAGGATGCCAGCATGCATTCAGTGTCATAGGCCTTTTGTTGGGTGGTGTAGCTGCTGTTCATCCCTTACACTGCTCCTTCTTCTTCTAGGGAACAAGTGTGCCAGGAAAGGCAAGGATATCCAACTTGGTTTGAACTGGCTCTTCAATTTCTGCTCCAGACTATAGAGGCCAAACATACATAAGACTCCATCAGCTTTGAAAAGGAACTGAACGCCACAATGGGACTCCCCACCCAGGTTTTGGCCTGTGCAATCTTAGCTTTGCTGTACCAGCATGTTAATGGTGGGATCATCAAGCGAATTATCCGGCAGAGGCGGGAGAATGGGCTAAATGTGACCTTGCCAGAGGATAATCAGCCTGTGGTTTTTAACCATGTCTACAACATCAAGTTGCCTGTTGGCTCCCTTTGCTCTGTGGACCTGGATACAGCAAGCGGTGATGCAGACCTGAAGGCAGAAATTGAGCCTGTCAAGAATTACGAGGAGCATACGGTGAATGAGGAGAACCAGATTGTCTTCACGCACCGTATTAACATTCCCCGCCGGGCTTGTGGCTGTGCAGCTGCCCCAGACATTAAGGATCTGCTGAGCAGACTAGAGGAGCTGGAGGGGCTGGTATCCTCCCTACGGGAGCAGTGTGCCAGCGGGGCTGGATGCTGTCCTAATTCCCAGGCAGTAGAAGGTAAGGCAGACTGGGGAGCTGCTCTTGGGGAAATTCTTGTGCTGGCTGTAGGTCTTGTTTAGAGTAGATACTCAAATCTGTTTCAAGAATAAGCAAAAGTCAACCTGTTAAATTTGAAACATAATCAAAACTGGGAATGTGTTTGGCTAGCTTGCAAGATACACTCATTCACAGTTTTGCAGTTTTATGAATCTGTGGGTCAGAAGTCTGCCTGGGCCACTTTGTAGCTGTGGCATTGAGCACTTATGGCACTTGGGCATAGTGACAGTCTGTGTCGGAGTTAAGATTAAAGCTCATGCAGTCCAAGCTCTTGGCTCCACATTTTGTCCCCTTGAGTAAGCTGCCAAAGTAACTGTTTTCGTTTCCAAGTTTTCTTTAATAGAGACCAATGAAAATACAGCAGGCCATAAGGCAATAGACAAGCACAAATAGTTAGAGAAGGGGGAAAAAAGGTATCCTTCCGGCTTTTTTTTAAACTGAGGTAAGAGATTGGTCATACAAGAGAGAACACAGAGGTCTCCTCAGTAGTAATCTGTCCCTCTGAGCACAGAGCCAGTCTCACAGTTGATGATACAGCATGCTGCCTGGCTTTTTATGTTCTGGAGTGAATTGGTGAATAATGCTTCATGGTGCATGCCCTAATGAAGCAGTCAGGAAAGCTACTCAGTCAGTGGAAGAGGGATTTTGAGAAGGGCAGAGGAATCCAGCACGCTCATTTACTAAGCAGTTGGCAGGGGCTCTTCCCTGGCATTAGTGCAAATTAAAGCATTCCTGGTAAACTAAATCTCACTAGAGGAAGAAGGAGGAATTCTTATTCAAAAGCTTTGGTGATTCTGGAAATTATGTCCTGCAGGGAGCTAGGAAAATCAGACCCCTTTTAGGTCGTGTGTGCCGTACTGGCTTAACGCATCCCAGAGCCAAAGGGAGTAATGGGTTTTCTGGATCATTGGTACAGGTCGCCTGGACACAACACCCTATTGCAGTGGACATGGCAACTACAGCATCGAGATCTGCGGCTGCATTTGCGAGCCTGGCTGGAAAGGCCCCAACTGCTCTGAACCAGACTGCCCACGCAACTGCTTCAACCGGGGCCTCTGCGTCCAGGGCAAATGCATCTGCAATGAAGGCTTCACTGGCGAGGACTGCAGCCAGGTCACCTGCCCGTCTGACTGTAACGACCAAGGCAAGTGCGTGGATGGAGTTTGCATGTGCTTCGAGGGGTACACAGGCACAGACTGCAGCGAAGAGCTCTGCTCCCAGGGGTGCAGTGTGCATGGGATGTGTGTGAGCGGGCAGTGTGTGTGCCACGAGGGCTTCACCGGTGAGGACTGCAGTGAGCCCCTCTGCCCCAACAACTGCCACAACCGTGGGCGCTGTGTGGACAACGAGTGTGTCTGTGATGAGGGCTACACTGGTGAGGACTGCAGCGAGCTCATCTGCCCCAAAGACTGCTTCGACCGTGGGCGCTGCGTCAACGGGACCTGCTTCTGCGAGGAGGGCTTCACTGGGGAGGACTGCGGCGAGCTGACCTGCCCTAACAACTGCAATGGCAATGGGCGCTGCGAGAACGGGCTGTGCGTCTGCTATGAGGGCTTCGTGGGGGATGACTGTAGTGAGAAGAGGTGCCCAAAGGACTGCCACAACCGTGGGCGCTGCGTGGGCGGGCGCTGCATCTGCCACGAGGGGTACCTGGGTGAGGACTGCGGGGAGCTGCGGTGCCCCAACGACTGTCACAACCGCGGGCGCTGCGTCAACGGGCAGTGCGTGTGCCACGAAGGATTCATTGGAGAGGACTGCGGGGAGCTGCGGTGCCCCAGTGACTGCAACAACCGCGGGCGCTGTGTCAACGGGCAGTGTGTGTGCCACGAGGGATTCACTGGGAACGACTGTGGTGAGCTGCGGTGCCCCAACGATTGCAACAACCATGGACTCTGTGTCAATGGGCAGTGCGTGTGTGACGAGGGGTACACAGGGGAGGACTGCGGGGAGCTGCGGTGCCCCGATGATTGTAACAACCGTGGGCGCTGTGTGGAGGGGCGCTGTGAGTGTGACAATGGCTTCATGGGGGAGAACTGCGGTGAGCTGTCCTGCCCCAACAACTGCCACCAGCATGGGCGCTGCATCGATGGGCGCTGCGTGTGCCATGAGGGCTTCATGGGGGAGGACTGCCGTGAACGGTCCTGCCTCAACAACTGCAACAATGCGGGCCGGTGCATCGACGGACGGTGTGTCTGTGAGGAAGGTTACATGGGGGATGACTGCTCCGATGGTAGGTTACAATGCCCCTTTTGAACCTCTTCCCCTGGGTAATTCCCTGTGTCCATCCAGCAGCCTCAGAGGCTCTGTGAACCTTTCCCATATAGCTGGGCCCTGTTGCCGCTCTTCTTTATCATAGTCCAAACAGCTGAATCAGAGAAGTAACCCCAGCAGTGGCAACCTCTTGGCCTCTCTTTCTTTTCAGGGCTATATATTGTAGTGGTTGCTGGTGACTTTTGGTGGTCAGCAAGCCAACAGACTGATAATGGTGATGCAGTCCATTTGTTATCTCTCAGGCTGCTCCTACCACAACGTCACCAGAGCTGTAGCTAGTACTGACTGGGATTTGTCACCACGACCTTTCAGTTCCTCATAGTACCTCTTGGTGCTAAAAAAAATGCATCTGAAATAAACTGTTCTATCTATGGAGAAGAAGGAGAGGTATCCAGCACTAGGTATTCAGCAGGATTAGTCAAAAGAATATGGACTGAATTTTGACTAAAGAATAAGTCTTTGCAGGAAGGAGATAATGTAGATAATGAATGTCACTGAATAAAGAGCTTGAGTACCAAATGTTTCTTACAGCCAGGTACTGGTTCCCAGTCTCATGCTGGATGGGTAAGAAAGGGGTTTGCATTTACAATGCTGTCACTATTGTAGGAGCTGGAAATGAAACACACAGGACTGATAATATACACTGACAGACCCCAGGGGCTCAGCAACTTTGTTGTGGAGGTAGATCTCTGAGCTGGAGCCCTGGTGGAGGCAGAGGGTGTAGTGGAGGCAAGGCACACACAGAAAATAACAATGTCCTATCTGAGTGGTCGGTATGAGACAACTGTCACAATGGAATTGCCAGATGTTGCAAATACTGGAGTGCAAACTTTCAGAATTATTACAGGGACCTTGGCTATCTCTCAAATGGCCGAACAGATTTTTCTAACTAAAGTAAAACTTGATTTTATATATATTATATATGTGTGTATATATATGTATGTGTATGTTAGATCTGACAAAGCCTAGAGTAAAACCATGGAATCAGCTGGAGTGGAAACTTAGCTATAAAGCCACATGCTTAGTTTCCCAGTACAACTGACTCTATGGAAATTGATAGAAAATTTTGGCAGCTAGATAATGACAGGCATTAAGCTATAAAGGAGGTAGTTTTCTTTAGGAACTAAGTCTTTGTAGCGTAATTAAAGAGTACTTTGGGGTTGGGAACATTATAAAAGACAATGAATACCCTTGAAAAGAAATTCCCATTTTTCATCTCTTCCTTCTGGAAGACTCCTGAGCCACATTTTGTTCTCTCGTGTGTGCTAATGTGGAGTAATCTATTGAAAGTATTTACAAAAATAATCATGTTTTATTTTACTTTGGAAAATCTGTGCAATTCTGTGTATCCAAACCCCAGGACTTCTAGTTATAAAATCATGTGTTGCTGGCAGTTGAATTAAACATCCGAATCCCTAGGGAGCCAGCTATAGTAGTCTTGAGCAGTAGCCATGAGAGGAGGAGCTGGAACACAGTCAGCCAAAGGTTGTGTGCAAGTGAGAGAGTAGAAACTGGCCTGTGACTTTTGGAAATGTCTGTAGTCTTCATCAGCTGAACATTCCTTTCTTCAAGCGGCTAATTTGTGTGACATGGCTCCTCCATTCCCTGTCTGTTAGATAATTCTGATAAATTGATTCTGGAAAAATGTGAAACTGGGTAAGTCATTATTTTCTGAGCCTTGAAAACATCTTATAAGTTTGTTTTGTTTTTTTCCCTTTCCTAGTGTCTCCTCCAACCGAGCTGACTGTGACAAACATAACAGATAAAACTGTAAACCTGGAATGGAGGCATGAGAATCTTGTCAACGAGTACCTCATCACCTATGTCCCTACCAGCAGTGGTGGCTTAGATATGCAGTTCACCGTGCCAGGAAACCAGACAGCTGCCACTATTCATGAACTGGAGCCAGGTGTAGAATACTTTATCCGTGTCTTTGCAATCCTTAAAAACAAGAAGAGTATTCCAGTCAGTGCCAGGGTAGCAACATGTGAGTTTACTATTCCCTGTATTCATTTTTTTGTCTATTCTATAGTATTATTCCTTTTGTATTTTCTATTTGCAATTCATCTTCTGTTCTGGAAGATGACAGCCTTCTACACCTTCATATTCTATTCTTCTCCAAACCAACGACTGTGTTAAAAGTACAGTTCACTAGTTCTTCTGCTAGGAATATCACAGGGTCTTTGTAAATTAGGGCCCTTGGCTTCTTCATAATAATGTACATTTTTAAAATCTGGTAACGCTTCCTGAAAAAATATAACAATGTAGCACTGTATAAAAGAACAATATGAAATTACTTGGTTTTGAACTGTTTTGACTAAAATGGAGGTTATATTTGTTCTGCATCTTCAGTGTGTTTTACCACAACTTACTTTCTAGCTGTCTGTCCATTTGTTGTTAATCTTCCTTTTTTATTGTGCACACCACAGTCATATCTAAACACCCCACCCTCAAAATACACTCTGACTTCTGTCACTGTACTTGTTTTTAGAGACTTGGGGCAGGATTCATCTCACCTAACTTCAAATGTCCACACTAGCCTTCATTCAAGAGAGCAAAAATAGAGACTTCTAGGGCAAAATTCGTTTTACTCTAAGGTGACATCTAAAGCAGGTCAGAGGAATGTTTCTCCAAAGACAGAATAACTGGCTGTGGAGAGGGTTTAAACATCTTAGATGCAGATACCTAAACAGCAGATATTTATAGTGGTGGAAAGATGTCCCACCCTCAGTGCCCTATTTATGGGAATTTGTTGCTTATGTAATGATATACCTTTTTCCTGTCACAGATCTGCCTGCTCCAGAAGGTCTGAAATTCAAATCTGTTAGAGAAACATCTGTCCAGGTGGAGTGGGATCCTCTGAACTTTTCATTTGATGGCTGGGAGCTGGTCTTCCGTAATATGGTAAGGAAGCAGTGTTTCTTGTATAGAGGCCATATATAAGTGAAAGATCCTGGATTTTTTATATTTATACTACCTGATTGTTCCGTGTGTTACAGAAAAAGGATGATAATGGAGATATAACCAGCAGCTTGAAAAGGCCAGAGACATCTTATATGCAGCCAGGTTTGGCACCAGGGCAACAGTATAATGTGTCCCTTCATATTGTGAAAAACAATACCAGAGGACCAGGACTATCCAGAGTGATAACCACAAGTAAGCTCAACCCGTATTTGATGTAGCGCTACCAATAAAGCAACTGCTGTTTGGTGTAGCCTAGGGAGTTCCAAACAAAGAGAAAGTCAAGCTCTATACTCTGAATTGATGGGGGGGGGGGGGGGGGGGAGAAGAAAGTAGTGGAGTTGCTAATGAAGAATACATAAGAAGAAATTAATTCCTTTCCAAATTACCTGTTTGAAGAGGAAAGGAAATTTATCTTTAGCTAGAAGGCAGCAAGCAGTATGAACTTTTATTCTTTTTCAAAATGTACTTCAAGAGGAACTAGAATTTCTTTCATCCTGGTGATATTTGCATGAAGAAATTATTTAAAGGAGAGTTTCTGTTGTGCAGATGGAGAACCTCTTAGGGTTCATGCTTGTCTTTCCTTTGGCAGCTTCTGATGTTAATTAATTTTGATGAACTTGCTTCTGATGAATTGACTCCATTTGGCACTTTCTTCTACAACTATAGAAAGTAAAGGAAGAAAGTAATTGAAGATAAGCTTCAGTTGGTAGAAGCCACTCATTTTAATATTGCTCTGAATCAGCAATTAAAAGCACAAGAATGTGTATTATTTTTCTGGCAAGATTTCTTTAAAAAACCAACATTTTCTCTTTTTGTAACAGAGCTTGATGCCCCTAGCCACATTGAGGCAAAAGATGTCACAGACACCACAGCTCTTATCACATGGTCCAAACCCTTGGCTGAAATTGAAGGCGTAGAGCTCACTTATGGCCCCAAGGATGTTCCAGGGGACAGGACAACCATTGACCTCGATGAAGATGAAAACCAATATTCTATTGGAAACCTGAGACCACACACAGAGTATGAAGTGATGCTTATCTCTCGTCGCGGGGACATGGAAAGTGACCCTATGAAAGAAGTCTTTGTCACAGGTAAGAGCCTGGATACCAATCCAAGCTTCTGGGAAGGTAACGTAATCACCATCAATCTTCTTGTGCTATTTGCATCATGTTGCTTGAGTCCACAGTTACTGCATCAACACAAACTCAGCACTGTTATAGGGGTACAGGAAAGTGTTTTTCTGTGTCTTACATACCTTACTGGCTCAACTAAATATTTAGATCCCCCAAGTATCTAAATGTATTTTGAAAATGGGAATTATGTTATTAAGTCGCTTAGAAGCTTTTACTCATCACACCCTAAATCTCTGCTTCAGAAAACAAATTCCTCTGGATTACTTGTCTGTCTGCTAAGCTAAATATTTTCCATGGTTCTTATTCCATATAAGACCTTACTTCTGTTTGTCTAAATGCATAAAAGATTAGCAGAGAGCTTTGCTTTTTTCCTTCTTCAGTTCTGCAAATGTTTTGTCATGCTTTTATAAATTTACTTTGCTCCTTAGTGATCGTGGGAATGATTTATGGAAGTTTGGGTCCTTTAGCATGTTATCAATGTTTGATGCATTAAGGGAGCTGAGTAAATGGTACATAGAGAATTACCTCCCTTTTCATCCCAAAATGTAGTTGTTCATTCAGAGCAGGATTGGAGTCTACTATAGGTGTGAACAGTGAAAGCCCATTGAAGTTCTACATAATATTCACCTTTTGCTTTGAGACTTAGAGTTCCTTTCAGCCATAAATGTAAGATATTTACTGAACAGAAGTTCTAGAGATGATCAATTCTTTTTTCTTAGCAGCCTCTTTTATTTTGAAAGTGGAGGTATTTATAAAGGAAAAATAGTATTTTCATCTAAATATGTTTTTCCACGAGCCTACTTAGTAATAAATATAACTACTAAAATTGAAAATGTTATTTTTGTCTTGGGAGGTAAAAGTTGACTTTCTTCCAATGATTTTTTCCAAAAGTGAGTGAACTCTCCATTTCATGCTAAAGGAAATCTGCTTGATATAATTAAGAACATAGTAGTATCATGTCAGAGGAAACTTAACTTCAGCTTTATGGATTATTTCACCTTCTAAAAAGTACTATTTTAAGAGACTGCTGTCATAAGACAATTATTCCTATTTATCTATTTATTTATTGGTTGATTGATTACAGACTTGGATGCTCCAAGAAACCTGAAGCGGGTGTCACAGACAGACAATAGCATTACTTTGGAGTGGAAAAACAGCCATGCGAATATTGATAACTATCGAATTAAGTTTGCTCCCATCTCTGGTGGAGACCATGCTGAGATCACAGTGCCAAAGGGCAACCAAGCAACAACCAGAGCTACGCTCACAGGTAGGGGAATGGAGAGGTTGTCTTTAATGTCATGCTGCTGCCATCACCCTACAGCACAGTAGCGTAGTGAAAAAATGTCCTTTTGGTCACTATACATAAGAGGTACAAGCAGAAGTTATTCATTTTGAGTACAAGCAATTAAGTTAAAATACATGTAATATATATTTATACACCTGCAGATGGATAACTAGCCAACAGAAGGTATGTAACCATTTCACTTTCATGGGCATCTCTGAATCCCTCTAGTCAGTTTCCTGAGTTCTTGGTAACTAGATGTCTTTGTGGAGATCGCTTCACATCCCTGAGTTCAAAAGGCTTTTGCATGTGCTAGGGATGGTATTTACTGATGCCAGTCTGCAACTTTTCTGTATGCCTACATGTTGCCTTACCAGCCTGCAAGGCTAGATATTGGTACTTTCTCCATGACATATGGTCGTCTACCTGCTTTTCTTTGGCAGAAGTATCTATACTACAAGCTCTTGAAAGTAGAAGCTATCTCTGATTATGTATTTGCACAGTGTCCAAAACACAGTCTCAGTCAGCCATAATCTTTACCCTTTGGCATGTACATGAAAAAACATTTATTAACATCAGGTCAGCTGGAGGGTCAACTGAAACCTCGATTCTCTGCATACACAGGAAAGTATATATCTCACCTTGCATACATTCAGCCTTCTTTATTTAAACAAATACCTGTAGACATAGTCCATGGACAGGAAATTATATATTTCCATTCCTCATCTCTTAGGTTTGAGGCCTGGAACTGAATATGGGATTGGAGTGACAGCAGTGAGACAGGACAGGGAAAGCGCTCCTGCTACCATTAATGCTGGCACTGGTGAGTAGCTTGATCCTCCTTTGATCTGGAGGAAGCAGCAAGTCAGGTGGAGCCACTCTGATGTTTCCTTCCTTTCCAAGTAATGCTGTAAGAAAAGTTTTACAAAGTTCTTCATTTCATTTTGGTACCAATGGGACATTTCCTCTCAAGGGAAAGAAAAAAACATTTCCCCAAAGATCTTGACCTCTGAATCTGGCTTCCTTCTCCTGTATGAGGATCTCTTAATGCTCTGGGAGTTTCATCTCCAGGTGAGCTCCTTAATGGTAATTATGCATACACTGATTACTCTGGCCATCCCCTAATTGTGAGGGTTTCTGGCAGAATTGGTGGTTATGGCCAAAATGTTGATCTGATAAAAAGCGCAGCCTCAGTGGTTGCAATAGTTTTGACTGCCCTTCAGGATTTTTCTCAAAATATCCCCCTTTTTCTAGGTGAATTCTCTGAAGGCTTAACTTTTGCCTCTCCTCCATGCAGGGCCTGCTGAAGCGAGCGTAAGTGAGGGAAATTTGTTCTAGTGTGGTTTGTCTGTAAAAGAGAACTTCACCTTCCTCTACCTATATCAAGCAACGGGGCTTCAAAAGCTCCAAAAAGCCAATAAGACTGTTGCTAGACACCCAGTACAGATGTTGCTCTGTCTACAGATGCCTGAAAAACTGTCCCAGGGCAGTTCAGAGACAACTGAACTTTGTTTTTTTTAACCTGTAGATCTTGATAACCCCAAGGACTTGGAAGTCAGTGACCCTACTGAAACCACCTTATCTCTTCGCTGGAGAAGACCAGTGGCCAAGTTTGATCGTTATCGCCTCATTTATGTTAGCCCCTCTGGAAGGAAGAACGAAGTGGAGATCCCCATGGACAGCACCTCTTTTATCCTGCGAGGGTTGGAGGCAGGGACAGAATACACCATTAGTCTGGTGGCGGAGAAAGGCAGACACAAAAGCAAACCCACAACTGTCAAGGGTTCGACTGGTGAGTAACAGCTTTTGATGAGTGCTGGGTACCAGGTCATTGGGCAATGAGTAGCCCAAGTACAACTTCACCTGATTTTGTAAGCCATGTCTGGGGGACTGCTTAAAAGCATCAACTGCCTACAGGGCAGACTTAGCTCTGTATAGCATGATACACTTAACTGAGGAATAGCTGTGTATTTCTCTACCTACTGTGTTTAGCTCCATATTCTCAAAGATTTCTTGCTTATCCTTTGAGAAGACTCACAAAGAATGCAGCTATATTTGTCCTGTAGGAAATGCAGACCTCATTCTTAGTTTTAAATGTGGCTGCTTTTTTTTTTTTTTTTTTGCATTATGTCTTATAACTTGTGTTGTTTTCTACAGCCAAAAACTAAGAGGAAGAGCAACCAGAACGTGTTTAACATTGCATGTTCCTGCTTAATGAATTCTCTTCACAGCATGCCTCCACCCATCATGCTTCAGCAGGGTCAACAGGGCTCTGATGTTGCCCATTTTCAGTTTTCTCATCCAAAAGCAAGAAAGGCTACTGCCACAAATCTGGTCAGTCACTGTTTCCATTGGATACCATGACTGTTACATTTGTCTACAAAGACGGGGTCCATTTCTGCCATCTCCATTTGTACAAACCACTCTACTTAACCAGTATCAGTGAACTACTTATTGAATAAGGTTTTATTCTTTGTGAAACATTTTGACCCGAAATTTGTTGCATACCGAATTATATCTCCATATAGAACAATCTTTAGATGCCTTCAGGCTAAATCCTGAACTGGTGTAAGTAAGCAGAGACAGTGAAATCAGAATCAGTTGGGCTGCAATTATTGTCCTTAGCAGATATCCAGGTGTTTATCCTTTTCTCCCCGAAGACCATCTATGAGGTAAACACATGCCAGAAGTTGTGGATTTTACAAATCAATAACTATACAGCTTAACTGATCAAAACCACTTTCATATTCCCTGGCAGTGTTCATGCCAGCAGAACCTCTGAATGCTTTATAAAGTCAAGCAATCCAATATAGCAGGGAGTTTTATGGTATGGTGTAAACTACAGAAAACCATCAGTACTGAATTACTCGTTTGATGCATAAGTCAGGCCTGTGTCCAATGTAGGAAAAAATTAGGAAGCCTTGAGTCACACACATAAAAAAGGAAGCTGAAGTGTGTGAATGTAGCAGGAGTGAGCAGGCTTCTATTTTTCCAGTTATCTGTTTCCCTATCTGTCTGAAGACTGAGGACTGAGTGGTCTCAAAAGAAGTATACATAGATGGTGAAAAGGCAGAAACAACATGCTGTGGAATTTCACAGTCTGGTCTTTCCAGCACCAGTTTCCAAAGTCTCACAAGGTGTTTTCTTTTTCCTGGTTTGGTTTTGGTTTTTTTTTTATAAATACATTCATCTGGCCAGTGTATTTGTTTTAAGTCTTTACTCAGAGCAGCCAGTAAACAAAGAGTTCTCTGCAGTGGGCTCCTAGAAGCACCGGCATTAGTTGACATAACCTGTCTCTCTGACCTTCCTCCTGCATAGGAACAGACAAATCCAAACACATGAGCATGGGGAGGCAGAAATGCTCTGTAAGCCTGTGGGGTATAAGACAAGAGGTCTCTTCTTCAGTTTACTCTTTCGTCCACCCTCAAGTCAGTCCTCTTTATCCATGTTCCCAGTACTTGGGAGGTCCAGAAGTCCTCAGGCTAAGCCAAACAAACTTGTTGTTTTACCCTCTCTTGCAGAGCTATGAAGGACCTCAGGTCCATTGCACTACTGGGGAGAGTACTTGGAGCAACGAGGGAGAGAGAGGAATGACTGAAGTGGAAAATGCCAGTAGCACAGCTAGGACTGGACTAGCTCTTCTTGGTGGGTGGAGGAGGCAGTCCTGCTGTTTAGAGGGGCATGTGCCATCCCTGCTGAACAAGGGAGCTGGGGACTGCAGAAGGGCTGAGAGTTTTTCTTTTCAGAGTTTTCTTTGCTTCTCCAGATTGCCAGTTTTTCATCTTATATCTTTCCCAGCGTCTTGATGGTTCAGTCAGGCTTCTCTGCCTGCAGGTGTTCAGGAGTTTCCCACATGTTATTTTTATTTGTTTGCATAGTGAATTTTCTGTCACTGAGGGTAAAGCTTCTTTCAGCCGTAGAGCTGAAGATCTTCTGTTGGTGCCTCCTCTCCCCTCTCACATTCTTCCTGTTATCTTTTTATGTATATCAACTCTTTGCACACAGACAGCTGAAATATTCAGGGCTCATGAATGTCTAGCAAAGGACATGTCACAAACTCTTCCATGATATAGGATGGCAGCCTTCTGTTGCTTCTGTGTCTTCATATGGATGAAGTGCAGCTCAAGTGACAAGGTTTTTTTAACCGATGTCCATAATTCTGCATTCAAGGGATGGTAAAGTTTCTGAAGTGAACAGTTTGCTAAATGTTATTTTGTGTTGCTGAAAAGGAAAGACTGAATATTTCACACTGCTATTTGCTTGTTTGTTTCTTTGTAGCTCTATATAGTCTAACCCTACTGCAGGCAATGACTCCTGACTCAGAAGAGATTTCTGGTTCTGGCAGCTTTCTTGCTCCAGAGCCCTCAGGGGTGCAGGAGGATGCACTGAGGGACCTTGTGGTCTTGAGGGTAACAGACCACAGCGTTAGTGTCTCATGGCATGCGAATACAGGATTCTACAGTAGCTTTGTGGTGGAGTACGAGGAAGTGTCATTGGCAGCTGGGCCCCCTGCAGAAACCTTCCTGCCCAGAGAATCCTTAGGTGCTGTGATTGATGGCCTCCAAGCTAACACTTCCTATAAAATCAAGGTGTATGGATTGGCTGGAGAACAGCGCTCCTCTCCTCTGGAAGCTGTGGCTACAACAGGTACCTCCTTTCCGTTATTAACAAAGGTATCACAAACTAGGGTACTGCTTATTTGTTAGAGGTCTCACCGAGCCTTGCACTAAGGTTTTGGTTTAGAACCACTTCAGAAATCAAAGTGAGCCATTTTACTAGTTGGAGGGACCTTTCTGGCAGCATGTCCTGAGAATGTTACATCAGATTAACAACTAATCTGTAGGGTGAGCACATAATGCAGCTCTGAGGAAGCTGAGCACTCAGACTGCAGCTTTGTTCTTTCTTGCTCCGGTTCTGGAACCCTGCCTGCATAGCCCAATGTGGGTCCTGGAGGAGGCAGATGGTAATACATAGGCATGAGAGGCCTGTGGAGATAAATGAGTGGACCTTAGAGAAACCAAGTGCCAACCTCAAATTCCTCTGCTGAAGGACCCAGATTGTGCAGCAACTGCTGATGAATCGTGGATGTGATACTGTCTTGCCTCTGGAAGTGAGTTGCACATAGGAGCATGGCTTTGGGAAGTAGCTTTTCCATTCTGTTGAATGTTTTTTAAGAAGATTTATGCTGTTTACCAAAGACCTTTGTCTGTGTTGTGCGTCGGTCCCTCTTCCTCTCCTGGCTTCTACTAGTCTTAGATTGCACCACCCTTTTTTATACAAACTCAGAGAAACGTTAGGAAGAATGATTTGGCGAGCCAATTCAATGGAAAACTACAGTGCTGACCACTGGGAAGCTAAATTTGCCCATAAAGATTGTCCATTTCTTCAGCTAATTCCTCTGCTAAGAGTACCTGGAGCCTGACTTCAATATGAGGATTTTTAGAGGTAGCTACTGTAGTATTTCTGGCTTGTGATACACTGCAATGTTTTCTTTATGAAATTCAGAGGTGCACTGGCACTGTAAGCCTAGTTTAATCAGCTGGTTGAGAGAGAGGAAAGCCATTTAGCCAAAGGGGTCTGAAAAGAATGCAAATATCTTGGTAGGTCATCGTGTCTTACAAGTGTGCTTGAGCTGATAAGAGACTCAACAGTGAAACTGGCTGATAGCTCTCTTGGAAAATAATATAAAATCCAAGAGACAGAAGCAAGAAATAATACAGAATACTCTTTGCTCTATCCCAAGTAGCTGGGGAAATATCCTGGCAGGACATTAACATTCTTTTTAGTAAAATCGCCAGTGAAGCATTACAATGGAATTCCTCAAAAGGCCAGCAACAGCAGTATAGACAAATTTAGGCCATATTCAGCCTGAAGATTTTACTAAAAGAATGATATTGAGAAGTATTCCAGTCTGAGAAAGAGCATATATTTGTTGTCCATCCAGTTTCCCTTCTACATAGCTTTCAGCTCTTTGGCACCTACTATTCATTCATCTTGCTACCATGAATCATTCTATCTGGCTGTCATCCACCCACCTAGGGCTCCTAGAGCTCTCTTTCTCTTCTCCCCATCTATTCTCCTAGTTGCTAAGTCAAGTGTTTGAACTCCATTTGTCTTGTTATCCTCAGTTTGATTGTTTTCCAAATTTTCTGTTATCTGTTCCAGTATTCTATCTGCTAAACAATGAACACTGATACTGTCTGGTATCTTTCTACCACTGTTTCTGGTCCACAAATTCATTTGTGGAGTCAAGTCATTAAACCCAAGGTAATATTCAGAATTAGGTCTGAAAAAAAATCAGAGGTAATGTAAGTACATCTAATTACTTATGCTCTGTGAGAATCTGTACATGGCAACTTCTTATGTAGTTGTCAAAGTTGGCACAATAATCCACTTGTGACAGCAGAATTCTGAATTAAAATGCCACTTAGGTGGTTGGTCCCTCAGTTTTTGTATAATACAGTTGAACTGTTACTGTATTTCCCATTCAGATTAGAGTAACCAAGTCCTTGTGTGGTTATACTAGAACTGGCAAGAATCTGGGAGAAATGTCAGTAGGGGAGGTCAAGTAAAACGAGGGAAAATGAGAAGCCAGTTTTAATTAATATTACACATGGTTCTCTCAGGCATCCTCAGTATATCAGGAGTGTAATGCCAGCCTTGTTTTTTTCTTTTTCCCTTGTATTTTTGGATGTTTTGTCCTTGGTTTCCAATTCAGGGTGCATGGCAGTTTCCCAGTGGGACCATCCACAGCATGGAGCTGTACCTGTGTAATGTACTGCTGCCCTTTCCTCCCCACTGGTCTGTTCACTCTGTTTGTGTATGTCTTTTGCAGAAGTACTCCACAGTAAAGCCCAGCTACCACTATGCATGTTAAGTAGACAACCCTAAGGCCTTGAGTATCAGTGCACTTGCTTGATGCCGTAGTTTTTTGCCTGTTCCCGGAATAAGAAAGAGCTGGTTGGCATCTAATTGTGCACAAGCAACTGAGAGTCGCAGAAGGCTAACAGTTCCATACTGCATGTCTTCCTGCTTTGTTACATGAGCTCAGTAACCCTGGTGCAGTCAGATAATAGTTCTGAGAGTCAATTTACTGAGAAAGAAGGTATTATGCTAGTGGTTACCGTTGCAGGTATGCTGGTGTGACAGCAATGTGGCTGTCTTCAGGTTGCAGCATAGGTAGGGCCTGGTTCAGACCATGTGCTGGGGTAATTTAAGGAGGGCCCTTACCTAAGTCAAGAATATCCATGATATATGTAAATATATCTGTTTGCCTCACAGGCTTCTCTCCTTCCTGGGAGTGAGCAGAAAACAATGTTTTTACATCTGTATTTGTCCTGAGAATATATTTTGAAGATAACATTTCTGCATTTATTTGAAAAAAATTTTAATTTATCTTTCTCCTCTGAAAACTTTTTTTTTTCTTGATACATGTGTGAATTTGGAGACAGATACTGAATCCTGAGTATGTATTGGAGCTGATCTGATTGATGGTGGTAGATGATTTGCTCTCTCTTAATTGAATGCAAGCAAAGCATGAGAGCAAGGAAGTCACTGAGGTGTGAAATGATGCGGTTTTCCACTAATGAGGAGATAATTCTGCATGTCAGAAAAATCACCTGCCTGTTGCCTTGCAGCTGTGATCAGAAACACATTCTCTGTGGTCTCCACAGTTCTCAGATTTTCAGAATCTGACTGTACTACAGGATACATTCACAGATCATTCAGCATGTTGAAGGCCAAGTCTTTTTCCCTTCCGTTCCTTTGGATCTCTTTAAAGAAAGATTGCTCAAGTTCTTTCTGTCCTGGTTTTTAGGTAAGGATGTGCATCCCCCCAACCTTTTTTGTGAATTCTGCATGTATCCAGATGGATAACTCCTCCAAGCCTGTTTTTGATTGGATAGGATGAGATTTAGCATGCTTCTGCTGTGGCTGATTTCTTAGTCTGGATTCGGATATGTGTGTGATATTTGGCATGCATTCCACTTACGGTTTGTATCAGAAGCAATAACAGATGTGCTGTAGTAAAGATAAAAGGCATGTTTGAGAGACTTAGGGTTCAAATCCTCACTGATGTAAATTAGCAAGGTTCTTTGGAGGTAGTCAAAGTGTACTGATTTACATTAACTGAGGATGTGCCCATTTCTCTGCTGGAAGCATTTCAGCTCATCTCTGCATTTAATGGTTGTTGCTTTGGAGCTGCTAGTTAGTGTGGTTGTGTGAGAACCATGTTTCGCTTGGTGATGCTACCTTTGCTTGTGGCCTGGATTCAGTCTCCAAAATAGAAGTACCCATCTGTTTTCTCTGTTCTTAGAGCTCTTTAATGCAAAGCACACAAACTGTTTTGTAGGAGATGTTAGCTGTCTTTTGGTATATTTGGGGGTTTATTATCAGGAAATTTTAACTTGTAATTTACCTCTGTTTAGCACATCTAGTCACAACACCTGGAGAATCAAACAATGAAACGTCATTTAACCCTATCAGTCCTGCACCTACAGTGCTAAGTTATTTAACAAACCCCAGCTCTGATTCTCATGCTCTGCTTTCGGTGCCCACTGACCTTCCCATCTCAGAAGCCACTGGTGCTCTTCATGACCTTAATATAACACACAGGACTTTCAGTAGTTTCACCCTGTCTTGGGCAGCACAGGACGAGGTATTTGATCAGTTCTTTATCACTCTGAAAGACCTGTCCAGTTTAAACAGAACACAGGAAATCTTTTTGCCGGGAAACCATCGAGAAACAGAAATTACCAATCTCACAGCTGGCACACAATACCAGATTAACCTCCATGGAAGCACTCAAGGTCAGCTCTCTTGGTCCCTGGAAGCCCTAGCTGCTACAGGTATTTTCTATGGATTCATTAGCCATGTGTTCCTTTTCTGCTTTGAAATACAGAACATCATTTTCATACAGCTGTTCCACTGCAGAAACGCTAGGCCTTGTGAGTCATGCCTTTCTTCTTAGGTTTATTTTTTTCTTTCTTCCTTTTGCATGAAATAAAACTCCTATTGCTGTGGAATGAGAGCCTTGAGCGGTGCAGCATGGGCAATGCCCCATGCAGCTTTTAAGTTGATGTAGCATCAATTCTCTCTTTTCCAACTGCATGCAAAGAGAGATATTGATGCATCTGCTATTTACAAGGCACATGAAAATAGCAGGATGCTATAGGTATTTATCTGGATTGTGGTTCAAACACAAGAAAGATCGCAGTTTGCAGCACTGGCATGGAAGTGGTGATGTCAGAGAAAAAAAAGACTGTAACACATTGGGAGAATACCTTTCTGAAAACTTCCACCCTTTATCCCTATTCCATGAATTTCATGAGGAAACAGGCCTATAGCCACAGGGCTCAGTTCAATAATGATTGAAGCACCAGTGCATAAGTTTGTATCTGAGGAACCTAGCTAGAGACTAATGACTGTACCTGTCCATCACCCAAAACCAAATTCACAACATGGAGTGAAATATTTACGTAGAAACACACAGATTATTTCACACCTACTACAAGGCTAGAGCAGTCTCATCTCTCAATGGTTTGTTCTCTCTTTTTTTTTTTAAGTAAGAAGCATCATCCCTTGATATCATTTGCCATGAGATTGTCATTGTTTTGTAAAGTATGTTGGATGTTTTATGGATGAGGCTTTTGGAGGTCTCCAACAGTCAAAGTTGGTGCATGACTGTGTATGAGAATCTCTTGGTCCCTAGAAAGCATGATGGGGTTGTGTGCACTTCCATTTCGGACATGCATGAGAAACAAACAGGAGGAAAAGGGACTCTGCATCTTGGAAGAGAATGAATCTGAGCACTCTTCAGAGAAATCTGAATTGCTTTTAAGCTGTGATGATTACTGCATTACTTATTATAATCAAGTTTTTACTTAGAAGATTTTACCTTACTGTAACTTCTGGTTTAGTTTCATTTTCATTTCAAGTAAATGTGTTTGCTTTATTTGTTTCTGTTGCCACCAAAAGTTTATTTCTGATACAATCTGTTCCTTTTCTGTCCTGCTTTCTCTTTTTCAGCTAAACAGTGATATTTTGACAGGATTCATATTTTGCATCAATGAGTCTCATTTCTGTTCCTGATAAAGCAAACCAGTCTGGATTAATGCTTTTTTTTTATTGTTGTTGAACATCATTGTGTTATTTCATAAACAATGTCTTCCTTTCTAACAGGTTGGGAAAGCTCATCAAAACTTCTGTGTTCCTGACTAGTAGCAATTTACTATACATTAGTGAATCTCACTGAAGATAATTGGCTGTGATGTATGCGTGCTCAACCTCTGAAAATACAACCCCAGCTACTTATATAAGGCTATGCAGCAGTCATACAATAAGCACTCTTTTTACAGGAGGAAAACTTATATGAGTAATGTTGCTGAGCCTAATTTTCATTTATTTCAGGGCCCCTGTACCTTCTGCCTTAAAATATGCTCAAAATAATCTTAAATTTTAAGTTTACAACTGACAAATCAGATCCATTTCCCTCCGTGCATCATCTCTTATAAATTCCTAGTCATGCAGATTGGGATTATTCAGCTAGACTCTGTTTGTATTATAATGCTTATGTGCAGACAATGCCGTAAATAAGAAAAGTGTTAGAAAGTCTTTGCAGTCCATAGGCCAATGATAGATCATATAGCAAGATTTTCCATGTAGAAAAACCCAGGTATTAATCTGTCATTTTCCCATATGACTGATAATTTTAAGGAATCAGTTGTATTTCCTCTGTAACAGAGGACTTTCTATTCTTGCTGAGAAAATGACCTGAACTTTCAGATTTAACAGCATCAGAGAGTTAGCTCTGATGGTTCCCAACTTCCTAGGCCACCCCTGTGATGGCTTATGAGAATGATGATTTCTGTGAATGCAGATTTCAATTTTAGATTAATACCAGTAACTCTGAAAATGCAAGCTTCTCTGCCTCCAGGAAGGTTTTGAGGACAGAATAATATAATATAAGGAAGACAAATCCATCAAACTGGAGACATGCAGACATGGAGGAATTTTCCTCTTCTTTATTGTTTTGGATTAGAAGTAGTCTAGAAGAATAAATAACATCCTTCATGTGGACACAATTAAAAGCATAAACATCTTGAATCCCAACTGCTCTAAACTCAGTGCCTTCCTACCCTTACAATAGGCATTATTGCAGTATTCACAGTCGCTTCATAATGGCAAACACCAAGTTGCTGATAGTGCAGTAAAGTGGTTATAGTAATACTTACTTGTCTCATAGGGAGTTGTAATTAATGTTGCCAAAACTCTTGCAGCTGTAAGATGGTCTATAAACTGCTTTCTGTAAGAAGACATTTAGCATTAATGTGGTTATTATCTATTTTTACAGTTCTCTTCTTATTGTTCTGTTTTGCCATGTCTCTGAAGGGACTTTACGAGTTATCTGGGGCAGCTGAGAATGTAAATGTGTGTGGGGTGCATCTCCATATCACTGATTACAAGTGAAGTTCATTAACACAGAACATCATTAAATAATATGTCATCACCACTAGTCAGTAATCTGAGTAACTGATTGATTCTCTGTCCTTATTCAGAGGAGGAACCTGAGCTTGGAAAACTATCAGTATCAGAGACTGGCTGGGATGGTTTCCAGCTCACCTGGACAGCAGCCGACAGGGCCTATGAGAACTTTATCATTCAGGTGCAGGAGTCTGACAATCCCGAAGAAACCTGGAATATCACAGTCCCAGGCGGGCTGCGCTTTGTGAATGTTACAGGCCTCAAGGCCAACACGCCTTATAACATCACACTTTATGGTGTGATTCAAGGCTACAGGACCAAACCCCTTTCTGTTGAAACCGTGACAGGTATCTTTTCAAGTCACTCACCCAGTCTTACGGCTCCCTTTCTTTGCAGACAGCGATGTGAGCCAGAGCTGTTGTAACTGCTCGGCAAAGCTTGCTCACTTGGTCGACATTGCATGGGGTGCACTGAACTCATTAAAGCTTGGCTGAACATCTCTGGCATTGAAATGTCTCATGATCAGACTTTCCAATAAGAGTCTCAGTGTCCCCATGGAGGCCTTTGCTTTTAGGAATGCTTTTTTCTCCCCACTTCAGAATGGCTTGTTTTGTTCCCTTTACTTGCTTTTCTGTTGGTTGACACTAACAGCAAAACCCAACTGGCTGTTGTACATGCTCGGGAAAACCCGGGTTCCCTTGTAAAATTATAAAAATCTATTCTTTATAGCCCAGATAATCAAAGCCCAAGAGTATGTTTAGTTTTTACCCTTCAGAAGCTACCTCTGAAATTATGCACCAGCTTCTATGTAAATACAAATTCAGGGGTATAGTGTGTGCATCTGTCTTCAGGGCAAGGACAGACACCTTCTATATGTTCTTATATAGAAGAGACCACAAGTTAATTCCTTCCAAGAGTAGTATCATATATTAAGCCACATAAGGTTGTAAAACAGTCTGATTGGTCTGAAAAAAGCATAATGCAAGAAGACCAAATTCAGCAGAACTACTGTGGCATAAAACTGACCCAGAAGAAGGAAGGTAAGCTCCACATTATCAGGAGGTTGCATGAAACTAATCAAGAGACACAAAAATAATTTTCTGGCTGATCTTGTGAAAGACGGCAGTTTTAAATGAGAGCTTATCATGAGCTTTGACTGTGAGAGGTAAATATACACTTATGTCTATGCTGTATAGCTCACTGATTCTTCCAGGTGTTATGATCATTGGTAAAGAACAGGGTATGAATTAATTGGCAATATAGAGGCACCAGTGGATCTTCCTTCAGATAGTTTATTGTAGACAATATCCGCTGCTTCTGGGCTTCCTTAGAGACTTTTGCAACCTCCTGTGACTGTGAGATGGCCAGAGCTTGCTCATATTTGATTTCCCCAAGCACATATTACCCAGCACAGACGGGTATAAAAGTACGCATAAGAAATAAACAGAAATAAAACAGGAAATGCAATAGAGCTTGCTTGTTTCAATAATGCTTTAAACAAACTGGCTTAAGTAGAAATGTGTCTGGCACAAGGCACTTGCCTTGGGCTATGTCCTGCTGCAGGCTAGAAGTCCTGTGCTTTGAGAGTCCTGAGTGTGAGCTGGTAGCAGATTGCCCATTGAAAACAGACAAACGCGGCTGTGCAGGGACAAACAAGAAAACAGACATCATGGGTGTCCTGCCTAAATATGCAATGTGCTCTCTTTTCATTAACTTAATGAAAACAGCAGAAGATGCCCTGCTGAGGCTTTCCCTTCCCTTTCTGGGTCATGCTCAGCACCCCGCTTTTCAAAATTTTCCCTTCTGGGGATTTCCAATTGTCAGAATTTTCCGAGCCTTCCTGTAACGCATCAGGGATGTCTACAGAGAGGAAGAAACCCCAAGGCAGCTATCACTGCTTTGCATTTTGGCTCCAGCTCCAAAATAACATGCCAGCTTTCATAGGCTTAAGCTGAAAGGGAAAGTAGAAGAGCAAAGAAAACACAACCTTTTCCTTTGGATAAAGCAATAGCTCTAGTTTTAGCTTCTCCTAAAACTGGAAGCTGACTTTTTGAAATGCCTCAGAGGCATTCAGAAGAGTTCTTTTGCATCTGCTTTCATGCTCAGACCTCAAAGACACATGGCTGCTTCTGGAGGTAAAGGGAAATAGCCATAGCTTTAAAGCTTCTTTTCTTTTTTGTTTGGTTTTTTTTTCTTCTTCTTTTTTTCTTATTTAACATTTTGAGATGCCTCCTTTTGATTTCTTCCCCTTAGTACCTGTCTGCTTGTAGCAAGCTTGTACGCAAACCCTCTTCTCCAATGGCAGCTTGGAGTGCTGCCAGCATGAGCAGAGAGAAGCACGGCATTTCTGAGCAGGAGGTGGTGCAGGGCTGTCCCCTTCTGACCAATGTTGTTTTCCTCCTCAGGAGTCCACCCAGAAGTTGGTGAGCTAACCGTTTCCGACATTACTCCTGAAAGCTTCAACCTTTCTTGGACAACCACCAATGGGGACTTCGACATCTTTACTATTGAAATTATTGATTCTAACAGGTTGCTGGAGCCCATGGAGTTCAACATCTCAGGCAATTCAAGAACTGCTCATATCTCAGGGCTTTCTCCCAGCACTGATTTTATTGTCTACCTCTATGGGATCTCTCATGGTTTCCGCACACAGGCAATAAGTGCTGCAGCTACAACAGGTATATAAAACCTACCTCAATGCTAACTCTCCTTTCTTCTAACTATTCCTTAAAGGTTGTGCCCCTTTCCCTGCCCTCAGCTACTGCATCAGTCTACCCATTGCCAAATCCTCTACCTCATTGTTTGACACCTTCTAAGGAAGACCTGCCGGAGACATTTTGAACTGTGAATTTTTAATACTCCATCCCATCCAGCAAAGTCAGTCAATCACATTGTGATGTGATTTCATTCGCATAACAAGTTTGCTCTTGTTCAAACATTAAGGTAGGGGCAACCTCTGACACAGAGGAGGTTTTGCACTGAGAACCAAAACAAATTTCCCAAGAACCAAATGGGAGATGATTGATTGTGTTAGCCTCACAACATGTGTTTGCATCTGTCACATAGCACAGAGGAGACACTATTTCTCTCAGATAAGCTGATTTCTAGATACATTTTTAATCCTGATTCTCTAAATAGATCTCAGGCACATTCCAGTCCATGACAGCAGACTCCTACAAGGCAGATGCATTGCTTGAATTCAACTTCAGAATTCAGTTTACATGGGATGAGAGATTGAAAGAGTCCATTTGACATGATGTTGGTGAATGAAATAGGTAGGCATTTAGTTGTTGGCACATTGTGCATCTCAGTTTTTCCAGAAAAGACAGGGAACTCAAATGTTCGATGTGTTCTAGCTAATTACAGTATGAAGGTGGAAGGAGAGGACTAGACTATGGAAGCAGAAAATGCATTCTTCTAGTAGGCAGATAATAGCTCGCTTTATGATCATTTAATATCTCTACCAAATTTTGCCTGCTGACATGGTCTTAGGAAAATTTGTCATAGCAATCTGTCATAGCAATGTATTAATGTGGTCAATGACATTAAGCAGAATATCAAATTTCACTGATCGGATAATACAGAGTTGCAGTTTCTAGCATCAGCAGATTGTGAATATCCTCACTGAAACATGGGTAACGTGGGCATGATGACTGCAGGGGTTGTGGTGTGGAAAACATTGATAAACACAAGGCTGGATGATTTTTGTGACCTGTAGCTCATATGAACTCAAACTTCTATATTATTTTATTTTGTTGCTTTGGGTTTTAATAATTGCAATACATTTCCATTTTTTTTTCTTCCCATAGTAGAGGAACCTCTCCTTAGCAAACTCACTGTATCAAATGCTACCTCAGACAGCATGTCACTCACGTGGGAAGCACAGGACAATGCCTTTGACCATTTTATTCTAGAAGTCAGAAACTCTGACTTCCCTTTGGACTCCCTGGTGCACACAGTGCCAGGGGCCTCCCAGCGCTATGTAGTCACCAACCTCAAAGCTGCCACTAATTACACTGTCCAACTCCATGGTGTAATTGATGGGCAAGGTGGTCAGACCTTGACAGCACTGGCAACCACAGGTATTTCACTGTTTCACCTTCCAGGTTTGCTTTTTTCTCTTCTGTCTTTTGCTGTCCACCGAACTGCTCTAAAACATGGCTCCAACTCATCATCGTTCCTTTGGGAAATTATAGGGAGATCACTATGAGGGGAGGCTGAAATAAGCTGGGCTTGAAAGCGCTTGGAAAAAGAGAGAACTGAGACAATGGAAAAGGCTGAAAAAGTGCCCCCAGCATTAAGGGAGTCAGTAGTAAACCATGATTGGTTTTCTTATATATACACTTATCTGCAAGTTCTGTGTATATATAATTGACTTGCTCCAGATGGTTAATATTTTTCACAGAGTATCTTTGCACTTGATCTGGAATAAAGTTCTTGTTCATCCCATCCTCACTTGCTTTGTTGTGGGTGGGAGTTCTTCATGTCTTTATCGGCCTGGAGAGGCACCTGCATGCCATTTTGGTTCTCCGTTCTTAAAACCAAATGTCTACCAAGACATTTGCATTTCCTGTGGGAGTTTCATGCAGCATGCTAAATGACCAACCAAAACTGCATGGAGTGGTCTGGCCACCTTGTGCTGGTTCTGAAGTTCCTCTCTGCCTAGCATTTTTGTGTGTTCCCAGCAGAGAGCAGGGTTTAAAAGGGAAGTCCACCCTTTCTTTATGGTCAGCCCACCACTCTGTCACTTGCATTGCTACCTTTGAGTCTGCCTGGTTTCACTGGATGTCAGAGCTTTTCCTATGGTGGTTCCAGGATGGCAGGAGACTTGCCTGAAGAGATAATTTCAACTTATTTTGCATGTAGTGTTCTCTGGAGTCTGGGTGTCATGATGTGAATGTGCCTGACTGGATGCAAGTGGCATGTGAAGGAACGTGGCCATTTCAGGATGATTGGAAAGGATCGGTTTATCCTCTCTGACCTGCATGCGGGGCTCATGGCTCCATGTTCGATTTCACTGGGTTCTCCACCCAAGCCTGTTTGCTTTGTGGTTATTCTCTCATCTCCTCCCCTGTCTTTGGAAGTACCATGCTTACATGGTGACATCTTCACTGTCAGCCATGAAGGCATTGACGGTCACTGGTTGACAGCATGACAACAGCATGTGTCCTTAATTGGGGCCACTTGGATTCACCTGTTTCTAGACATTTCCAAAGAAGAAGGTGGGCTATTATTTAAAAGTCTCGCAATGGGGAATGGGAGTAAAAGTTGGAACATCTTGCAGCAGTTCATGTTTTAGTTAAGAAAAAGATTTCATTCTTTCACTGTTCTCTTTGTCGGTGGGATACATCTTTCTTACTTTTCTCCCAGCATGAATCACCTGCATAGTTATTTTCCTGTATCTCACTGGCTGCATTTCTCAAGGTGTTCTTGGTTTATACTCAGTTGGCAAGAGAAAAAATAGAAAATCAGCCCTGAGAGCAGACACAGGATTCTCTGACCACCTGACTGCCTGGTCATGTTTGTGCTCTCTCTGTGCTCTAATTAATCATTAATGATTTTATGCTAAATGGAATAGCTTTAAAACAGGACGGGTGAGGAACTCTCCCCCTCCTATAGCATAAAGGCCAAGTTTCTCCCCTGGCAAGGGAGAGATGTGATTTTGAATTTCCTCTAGCAGAAGAGGAAAGTCTTTGCTTCTTAAAGAAGTGCCCTGACCACTGAACAGCAGAAGGGAGAGCAACAGCAGTGTTGTGGGCCTTTTTTGTTCAGTCTATTAGCTATTCTCTGATTTTGCCTAATCAGAGGGTGAGGAACACCTTATCCGTGGAGTCCAGGGAGGTTTTGGCCTGAGATTAGTGCTGAGATAATCACTGTTAGGAATGAAACCCCTAATAAACTTCAGGGCCCAAAAATAAAAGTATCTATAGTTCCAGGCAGCAGAACACTAAACAGATGCTGAACTGAGGATGTCTGTTTTGGGCTCACCTAGTTCCTGCCCAAATCCTACTTCAATTACTTTAGAATTGCTGTGGGTTTGTATTCCCATCAAATTCTCAGTGTGGAGTTCCTGCTATTTCTATGGTTTTACAACAGGGCTGTATGTTGTTGGTGCTTCTGTAAATCACGCCCACATTTCATTAGAAAAATTGAGTTTTTTTAAGAAAATTGAATTAAAAAATAAATTAAGAGTCAGCACTAATTTCAGTGGCTTCTTTCCAAAACCTTACAAAATAGCTGTTGCAATGCTCCTTTTTTTTTTCTTCAACCACTGCAAAACAAGGCTAAAACATTCAGCCTTATCTTTAAGCATCTATAAACCTCCACTGCTAATTCCCCCATCCCCCCAGAGTAATGCTGTCTCTTCACCTGTGTTCCTTTCTCCTTCAGAGGCTGAGCCACAGCTGGGCACGCTCACACTCACAAACGTTACTCCCGACAGCTTCAACCTCTCATGGACCACAAGAGATGGGCCTTTTGCCAAGTTTGTAATACACATTAGAGATTCCTATGCAGCACATGAACCCCAGGAGCTTACAGTGTCGGGAGGTGCTCGCAGCGCTCACATCTCAGGCCTGCTAGATTACACTGGCTATGATATTAACATTAAGGGGACCACCAATGCAGGTGTTAACACAGAGCCCCTCACTGCTTTTGTCATGACAGGTACCTGCTTAAAAGTTTGGAGTCTATTTATTGGCTTATAAAAATATATATTCCAGCATGGATTAAAAAAAAAAGACTCTCTACAGCACTGAATATCTTGTCCAGCAATGATGCTTTTGTTTGTAAATTTAGCACAAGGATGGGTCAGAGCAGTCATGTTGACCTTAAAAAAATTTCTAGGAGGGGTGCTAGTTTAAAGTGAGTTTAGAGCCCTCTGGAGTCTTTCTCTCATGTCTAATAATCTTTTTTAATTCCTGAAGTTTGAGGGGGAAATTTGGCTAATACTCAGTAGTTGCATCTAAAGGATCCAGAGACTTTAGAATACCTTCTGTCCTGTGATGTCCTCTCAACACATCCTTTACGTCTGAATGTTTTGGCCAGATTTTGACTGGGATCGGTTGTATGTCACATGCCTCCTAGATGATCAAATAAATGCCACAGAGTTCACCTTCTGTGTATTATGTGGCCAGTACATGCTACGAGGGCTTGTCAGATGGACACCCTAAATAGGATTAATGGAGAAATTGAGGCCTTTTCCTTTTTCTCCTCTCTTCATTCACATGCAGTGGAAACACCAGTTGCAGTAGCAGCATCCCTCACAGCATCTGAGCTGTTAGTTTCTGTGAAAGGCAACGTCCATGATCATTTTCCTTAAGGCAAATGGTTGCATTTTGCACCAGCTCTGACCTGCCCCCAATGACATTTAGACACATAGTTAGAAGTGAGCAACTCTTTGCTTTAAAAACTCCTGCTCTTCTGCTCCACTAGAGCACAAGTGCTTCCTTTTTGAAAATAAACCACGGACATCAGTATTTTGAGAGGAAACATCCCACAGCTAGGTAAACATGTGGCACTCTCTACACAGCAGAAGGATGTGCCAGCAATTCACTTACACCTGCTGGGTTTAGAGTGTTGGTGTCACTCAACACCTATCCCAGGAAAATAATTTCAGTATTTTGGGCTCATTATTTGTTTATCCACCCTCCCATAGATCAAACCAAAATGTGGATCTTTGGGATTGCTTGATTAGAAGCAAGTAAGCTGCAAAAATGTCTCCAAATTGAGTAAATTTGAGCTGAATCTCTGGCACTCAAATGTGTAAACATCAAAACATAAGGACTTCCAAATCATAAAACTTTAGGAGGGAAATTTTTATGCCAAATTCTAACAGAGCATCAATTTCAACAGTTGTGAAGTGTCAAAACCAAACCCAAAACCCTTTCCCAGAGAAAGTTCTGTGTTTAACTAACTGGTATTTTCTTAAGTGAGTGGAATTTGTGATCGGAAGATTGAATGAGCTAGCTCCTGAGCCAACAAAGCCAGCTTTGACAAATAGTTTAGAGAAATGCTAGCAATGCTTAGGATCCAGGATCAAGGCCAGGGCTTAGCAGAGCCAGCTGATCTTCCTATTTGACTTGTCAGATTTTGAGTGAGCAAAATACACTGAGAAACTATCTTGTGAAAATTTGGCCCTTTTTTTTTTTTTTTTTTTTTTTTTCAGAGACTTGGTGGGAAAGTTTTGAGGAGTTGATCACAGCCTCTAAACTTTGACAAATGTCATGCTGATGTGAAAAAAAAAAGACCCCTCACTGGAATTTCTTTTATTTGTCAACATACCACACTAGCAGCTGCCTGTGAAGCTCTTTGGACAAATTATTGTCTGTTCTGCAGTCATTAGTCCCTGCCCTTAGCCAGTGCAAACTCTGGCTTCTCTCCTATCCCCTGCAAAAAACAATCATGCAAGTATTTAGTACTTGCACTGGCTATGACCCTGACTGATTAATATTCTGCTTCTGGCAGTCCTGGCATCTCTGACCCCTCCACCACTGAAGGGAAAAGCTGGAAATATTCATGTGAAGTAGAGAGGTAAAGAAGCAAAATACAGGAATTGTGAATGCCAAACTTGAGGCTTGTCCCTAAAGCACCGATGGTGGAGACAAGTGGAAGGAAATGAATGCTTTATGCATAGCATTTCTAAAACAATTTTGGTTATCACTGTCTTACAGTGCATGTGTAACAGAAGAAATGTGCTTACACAGTGAGCTAGGAAGGAATTTCAAAGGAGCTTGTGAGTTGAGGTGCTGAGACACCCTTGATGAAAATTAAGAATTGAGCATCTAACTTCTGGAGGCTCCATTGAAAATCCTAGTCTTGTGGTCCTGGCTATGCACTTCTATTAAATCCATACTTTGGGGAAAAATGTGATTTATGTTTGGTGGAATCTGTGACACTTTCTAATTTGCAATGTTTTTCGCTTCTTTTTTTGTGTGTTTTTGCACCTTCCCTTCTTTTAGAGGCCATGCCCCCACTGGAAAACCTAACTGTCTCTGATATTAACCCTTATGGGTTCACAGTGTCGTGGATGGCATCGGAGAATGCCTTTGACAACTTTCTAGTAGTCGTGGTGGATTCTGGCAAGCTGCTGGACCCACAGGAGTTCCTCCTTACGGGAGCCCAGCGGCAACTGAAGCTTAAAGGCCTTATTACTGGCATTGGCTATGAGGTTATGCTTTATGGTTTTGCCAAGGGGCACCAAACAAAGCCCCTAAGCACTGTGGCTGTTACAGGTATTTCAATGTGAACAAATTGTTCTCTTCCACCCTTTCTTTCTTGCTTTTCTTCTCACCTGGAAGATATTTCATGCAATCCATTTGCAAAGCAAACCTTGGCTTTTGCATCCTTTTCTGCATCGTGGCTACACATAACTCCTCATGATTGATAGGTTCACCAATGAAATTTTGTTCCTTTTAACTTGATGTTTCCCTTTTGTCTTTATGAGGGATCCTGTAGAGGCGCATGACGTGGGTTGCTGGGTGAAAGTTTCTGGTATGGTCATGCAGGTATTTCTAACAGAAGTCTTTAAAGAAAAATGGCTGCATGTGGGAGCTCGTCTTGTTAACAGCTGCTGGGCACATCAGCATTCTCCAACTTGTCAACCATCAGGACCTTCAGGAAAAGTCATGGTTTTCTTGCCCATGGCCTCCTTTCTTTTGCTTCGTGTGGGTTCTACCCAAAGACCACCGAGTGTGATCATTGCCACCCATAAAGTTGACACTTCTCTCCAGAAAACCTTAGTTCATGTTTTCAACCTCATCATAGCTGCTGTTTTTCAGCAACACTTGAGCTTTCTTGAAAAATCATTGCAGACTGATTCTCTAGCCCCATAACCATCGAGTCTCATCTGCATGTTGCTGTCTAGGCAGCAGTAAAGCTGGGGGTTACCTGATTGGAGGTTTGCAAGAAAATAAATAGGAATATCTTTCTGTAGAAGAAAGAAGTGCATTGGAGATGCTGTAAGATAGTAACCACTCCAGTAGCATTTCTCTAGATAATGATGCCTGACCATACTGAGCTAAAGATATTTTGCAGGTAATGAAAAACTTACAGCTCCTGGGATCCTCTTGAATGGGTTCTTCCACTAAAGACAGTAGGTCTTGCATTTGGATTTAAGTGTGCTCTTTAAGGGATATGAATTTTAATGATTTCCCTTTGCTGCTTCAACATTTGTTTAATATCGAAGTAAAGGATTCATCTGACCAGAAGTATCACAGATGCCAGAAGTGCATGAATAAGGGGTTTGCATGAAGAAAAAGACTCTTTCAAGTGTCTTGTATGTTGTTCTCCTAACAGAGAGAGACCTGACAATATTACAGGCATGCCTGCGGTTCTATAACAAGAGCTTGTTTTTATCATACATAAAGTTTTCACATAGGTAGCGAGGGAGAAATGCACATGAAACTTTCTATTAGCATGTGTAACTTTGCATGTCAGAGGCAAATGGTCTATGTCCGTGCAGTGGATTTGCTATTAAAGAGTGAAAGTCTGAATGGGCCTGCACACGCTCACGTATATCTTCTTCAGTATGTGTATAATGCTAACAGTCTTTTTTTTTCCCCCAATAGCTGGCAGATTGTTTCCCTTTCTTTGAACTGTGGTTGGATTCTTGCAGTGTGTTGTATCCAGACCTCAGATAGGTCTCTAATGAACTGATTAAAAAATCATTTCTTTTCCCTACTGCTATTTTCTCCTTTTTAGAAGCAGAACCCGAGGTCGACAACCTTCTGGTTTCAGATGCTACTCCAGATGGCTTCCGTCTGTCCTGGACTGCAGATGACGGGGTTTTCGACAGTTTTGTTCTAAAAATCAGGGATACCAAAAGGAAATCTGATCCACTGGAACTAATAGTACCAGGCCATGAGCGCACCCAGGATATAACAGGGCTGAAAGAGGGTACTGAATATGAAATTGAGCTCTATGGAGTTAGCAGTGGACGACGTTCCCAACCCGTAAATGCAATAGCAACCACAGGTATTGCCTCTGCAGTAGGAACAGCGTAACACCTTCATGCCTGTTTCTTTCAGCATCTCTCCTTCTCATAGCCAGCTTGAGCTGTTACTGAGGTGTTCGGACTGTCTCCTGCATGTCCCTTACCCAAGTTACTGCTTCAGTGTGGTGTAGTTATTTGTACTCAGTCATCTCAGATTCCTTAGATTCATCACTGTCTATTTAATATGGTTTTATTTAATTACTTTCATGATCTGGAATTAGGCAGCAGAGTCTAGCAATTAAAGCACTGGCTCTGAGAGCCAAGAAATATTGTCTCTGTACCAGTCTTTTTCAGTGATTTCCTGTGACTAATTACATATCACCACAGCACAACAATTTACCTCCCTAGAAAAGAGGTATGACAAAATGAATTTACCAAAGCTATTGAGAAATTTATTTATGGCTTGATCACCAAAGGGATAAGCACCATTAACTTAGGCTGATCTTACCAGGAACAACATGTGCTCAATAATTCAAAATAAATTTAAGTTTCTTGCAAAATCAAAGGTTTGCACTCCCTCAGCACAAGTTGCTGTATATGCTCATTCTTGTGTGTCAAAAATACTGATGTAAATTAGCTTAGTCACTCACCCACGTAAAAATCATCCAGAAGAAAAGACGCAGGTATGACTGCCAATTCATTTTGGTTTAAAAATACCAAGGACTTAATCCTCAATTGCAACATGCCAATTACACAAAGCTGGAGTTCTTGCCTTTCCTAGTCTCACATTAGTAAAGAAACATTGTAAACATAACTGAAAATGTATTCTGTCTGGAGTTAGCCTAAACCTATATAAGTTTCTGAAAAATCTCCATTAGAACAGAGCTTCATTTTCTCAGTGCCAGAGAGAAGGAGGAAATTTTTGCTATTTGGGACTGGAACATTTTTTCTTCTATTATTTTTCTATAAAAATATGCAGATACTAGTCAAGTAAAAAGTTCTCGAGGCTTAGGTTGAATTACTTAGATTAATTTGAAAAAAAAAAAGGATCATAATTTGAAACATTTCATTTTGGCACTTTTGAATTAAGATTTTTAATTTTTTTCCACCAAAATTGTGCTTTCATTTTGAAACACGTTTAAATCTAAAGCAAATGAAGCAATGTCCTGTGACCCAAATTCACTCTTTTAAAAATTTTGAGCTTGCTGATATGAAAACATACTAATTTCAAATCAACCTAATGCCAGGAGGAGGGGAATGAGAAGGGGACAAGTAAGTTAAGTGTGTGAGGAAGCCAACAGAAATGCATAAAAGAGGCATTTGCCCAGCTGTAGCAATGTACTCCAGGCAACGCAGAGAAAGGGGACAACAATAACTCAGTATTGAACAGCTTTTCCTGAAATAGCATGGCCTCATGATTCACCTTAATGTCTGTGGTGCCAGTTGTTAGCATGGAAAGGCGCATTTCTGACCAGCTCCACTGATTGCCATCACATCCCTTGAATAAACAGCAAGGGCATATATACACTCACCCAGACATTTACATGAAGCAGAACATGCATCCATCACAAGCCACCTTTATCCAGGCTCATGTGGGTTGACTCATAATCGAGAGGGATGTTTAAAGTCAACTGCACTTGTTAGCAGCATGTCCCCATTTTCACTGACTTCCAGGATATTTATGGTGAACAACCAAGAGTTATCATCTTCCTCGTGACTACATTCTTATTCAGTTCTTTCAGGGAGATTTAGCATATGTCACCTACTGAAGCCAATAGCCCAAATGATGTTTGGCAGGTGTAAATAGCCCATGGATAATTGATAATAGAGCTGGAGCCACAAAAATCCAGCTAAATAATTCAGGCTGCAGGTTATACCACATTGGGTAGCTAGGCCAACAAGGCATCTAATTTATTTTTTAGGAGTTGATTATTAGACAAACATATATCTATTTATAGCATTTCCAGTCTGGTTGCAAAGAAATGTTTCTATCCCTGAAAGGGGTAGTTCAGACAGGCTTATATTCAGCTTTACTTTATTCTGGCCTGTGTACAAGTTAAGAGTGAGCAAGGAATAAATTAGCTAGAAAGCCTTTAGCTTTAGTAGAGGAGATAGTAAAATAACAGTTGGAACAAAGCTAGCAAACAGACCAGCAAACATAAACCAAACACTACCATGGAAAAGAAGGCAGAAGAATAATCTAGATTGAAAATCCTTCTCTGTATTTATCACTTACAGCTTCCCCCTTCTTCCCTGCCTGAACACGTACCCTGTACATGCTACTCAGGTATCATGGGTACTTTAGCAACCTCACAGGAATGTTCTCTGTCTCTCATACAGCTAATGGGGAATGATGCTAATTACCCGTATCTGCCCAACAGATGAACTGAGGTTTTTTATAAGTGACAAGACAGAAGCACGCTGGCCATTTTTTATGCCTGTTTAATTTTGGCTTTCAGGTAGCTCAAGAAGATGGTTTCATTTGCTCCTTTTTAATTTCCCTGTGCTCAAAGGTACCACTTTCTTACATCTCTGGGACTCTTTCCAGGACTGACGCTTGCTCTGATGGTCCGTTATACTTTCTTTGCCATGTTTGCTCCCAGGAAAGTAGCTGCAGTTGGGGTAGTTGGGTATGGGAACTCTCACATAGTCAAGGCTTTTATTACTACTGTTTGTTATGCAGTTTACCTGGTACAGAAAACAAGCATGAAGCCCATGGAAGTGTGCACAGCAGAGTGCAAGTGGGATGGATTGGGTACTTTATTTTCTGGGAAAGGCTGGAATTCCCCATGTGTATGAAAACCAAGTGCTGGTCCATCTCTTTGGTCTCCAGAGTCATCACTAGCGCTTTTCACCAGTTGCTAAGGGCACCTACAATGTGAAGCAAAATCAATGTGATTTTCACTTCTCTCTTTCCTGGGTTTTCTTTATGCTCTTCTGTTTCCTTCAGACTGTACCTAAATCAGTAGGAACTTTGTGTGCCTTGTAGCCTTACTAATCCCACCTTGCTTTCTTTGTTATCTTTAATTCTTTTCTTTCTTTGGCTTTTCCATGTCAGCAAACCCCATTAACGCAACATGTCTAGTGAGCTCCAGAGAAATAATTTACATTTCTCTTGAGAGCTCAGTTGTTTTTCTTTCCTTGCCTTTCAGTTGATTTAGTGCATTGCTGCTAGAGCTTTGGGGACACATGGAACAAACAGCCCTCTGACTTCTTCCCCGCAGACATGTTCTTTCCAAACTATTTCAAGCACAGTCACTTTTTTCTCCTCTTGCCCCCCTTCCCCTGCCCTCAGCCTGTCTCCACCGCTCTTACTGTGGCTGACGTTTGGTATATCTCCTCTTTGTGCTAATGGCCTACTCTGTGTGGGCTGTTTATTTTTTTAACACATGTCAGAGTTGTTTTGGTTACAGTCAGAAAAGCAAATTGGAAGTGAGATGCTCAATGTAAACTTTAAAGTGGCAAGTCTCTTTACCATGTCCTTCCAGAAGCCCTTTCCATGCTTGTTTTGCAGCAATTTAATTAAGCCCTAAACTGGAATGTTTCAGATGCATGTTGGTTTGCATCTTAAGGTTGGGTCATTTTGGCAAAACTTGGGCTTTATTTGCCCAGCTTACTGATCTAATTTGTACGGGCAAATGTAGTGCTCAGGTTTATACAGGGAAAGGCTGGCTTGTATGACAAAGAGCTGCAGTGGAACCACAAATACCTTCCTCGTGATGGCTGTACTTGGATGTCCTCTGGATGGATGTGCTTGAACGTACCTAAGAAAAATCATGGTCTCGGATAGAGATTCAAAGAAGAAAATCTTGTCGGTTCTAGTTTGAAGACCACAGCAGTTACAGGCAGTCAGTGCTTGAGAGGATGGACCCTTGATTAACTCATGCAACTGAGTGCAGGTCATTTTTTCGCATCCTACAGTAGAAACTTCATGCTTAGGAAGGTACATCTCTCCACTGCTAAGGGCTGTCATTGCTATGTGTCACAGATAAGGCTCAAAGACTCAATGGAAAGTCTAAAAATCATCCAAGTGAAATTGGGGTAGAAAAAATTATAAATACAATGACTCCTGGGTAATAGAATGGCATTCCTGTACGTATTCCTCCATACTTTTCTGTAACACTGAAATCTTTGTTACTTCAGTGTACATGATATGTGTGGGATATTTTTAAGCTATGCACGACTGTAATGTTACCGAAAAAGGAAAAATTAGACCAAATAGATTGTTGCTGGCAGTATGTAATACAACCATTCACTGTTTGGTACCTCCTGCATTGGTGGTGTTTAGGACAGAATACTGACAGCATCAGCTCTTGGCATAGAGGGATAAGACAAATCAGTGTTCCAGCACTAAGGACTGACTTACCTTTTCTTTCTGTGTGGTGTGTTTGTTCTCTATTTTCCACTGACAGTGGTTGGATCTCCCAAGGGAATTTCTTTCTCTGACATCACGGAAAATTCTGCTACAGTCAGCTGGACACCCCCTCGCACCCGCGTGGATAGCTTCCGGATCTCCTATGTCCCTCTCACAGGAGGTGAGTAACTGTGAGGAGGGACAGGGAGGAAGATGGTAAAAGGGAGAGCAGAAAGGGTTTGTTGTGCTGATATTCATCTCTCAGTGCATCTCCCAGATGATCTTACACAGATACCCTCTTTTTTCTTCAAACTGCTGACCAGGAACGTGGGTGTGCATACATGGCCCCACTAGCCAAACTCTGTCTGAACATAGTGTCCCACGTCCCATGGACAAGACTTGTAAGGGAACTCAGAGCTAGATGCTGGAGTGGTTGTATCCCTAACAGGGCCACGTTCACAAAAATGTCTGTTCCCGCTGAGCCTCCTAAGTAAGGATTTATTTCCAAACTGTCTCATTATTTCGTAGGCACTTTATGAGCTAAGCATATTTGAAAAGATAGCTCTTGGAAATAATAGTCGTAATACATGGTTATAATAGTTTTCCAAGGCAGTGATTTTTCTTAGTACTCCCCAGTGTTGTTTCATTGCATCCATTATATCTCTGTTTTAGTGTTCAGCTTAAAAAACTTCCTATACCTAAATGGATTTTTAGTATAACTTAGGGACATTTCTGAAAGGAAAAAAAGAGCAAACACTATAGACATCAGGACCACAAAAGACATGCTATTGACTACGAGGAGTAAAGATATAGGCCTTTAGACAACATAGTATGTAAGCACACATGTAACTTTAAATATATAGTGATTGCAGAGAAGAAAAGGAGCAATCCACAATCATAAAGTTAGGCACTTGTCTAAGTGCTTTCCTGGAATAAACCCAGAATTTGAAACAAATATGTGTCCTAAGTCCTCACCCACACATGCAGCACCTCTTAAAATAATATATACTGTATCTTTATTTGAAATGAGATGGGTGACGGAGAAACTTCCAGTCCTTACCAGAAACAAAGCAGATCTAAACTGCAAGTCCTGTCCTCACAGGTGTATGAACTTCCATGCAGAGAGTGCTGTGTTTTTCACCTTACATATCATTTGTAAAAATACATTTTTCTGAACAGAAGTGTTAATTTTTTCTTATTGTTGGCATACCACTAGGAATTAATACAACCCAATGTCTTAGATTTATGTGTCATGGCAGCAGTATTTTTTCCTCAGGCTTGCCCTTTATAACTAGGGAAAATTCGCCTCCTCCTGTACAAGTATGTCCATGTTTGTCATAATGTCCTTAACTTGAAACACATCCTTCAAGCATTTACTGGAGTATGGTGTCACTAATCCCTTGGCATTTGGCTTCGTCCTAGGTCCTCCAAGTGTCGTTACAGTTGATGGAAGCAAGACAAGGACCAAGTTGGTGAAGTTAATCCCAGGTTTAGACTACAGTGTTAGTATCATCTCTGTGAAAGGCTTTGAAGAAAGTGAACCCATCTCTGGCACCCTGAAAACAGGTAATATATAAAGAGGAAACAGCAGGTTTTCAAATGCATTGTCTGTGCTGTAGGAGAGACTCAGGAACTGGAGCTGAAGACCCACTGAGATCCCACTTTTGCTGTCTGCACAAACTGTAGGAAGTTTTTTTGCCCGCTCTTTCTTTGTGTCTTTGTATTTTGGATGAGTATAGGACTTCTAAGTTTGATCAGGCTCCCATTTGCTAAGTGCTGAACGAACTTGCAGTGAGAGAGACAATTTATGTATTTACAGTCCTAATGCATCAGACAAAACCAGAAATCTAATTAATACCATTTCACAGGTTAGGGAGCAAAGGGCCAGCTCAGCTGAGCAGTTCAGACCAGTTTCTGTTGTAGACTCAAACTCTACACCTCCCAGGTTCCAGACTGTGTTCTAAGCATAAAAACATTCTCTCTCCTGGTTTTTCTTCAATACAGCTTTAAATATCCCTGCAGGAAATGAGGGTCCACTATGCTCCTGCTGACCCCACCCTGCAGTCTCATTCATTCTTTCTTTTTTGGGGGGCTAACAAGTATTCAGGGAACTGAGGCAAGGAACAAGATGGTGAGTATTGGATAATAACATGAAATTTATATCCCGTTCCAGATGTGCTGGAGGCAGATAATCTATCCCAGTTCAGGGAGAGCACAAAACTATGTGAAAAATAAAGTCCCATAAGGAAGCAAAGCAGGACATGTGGGGATTTTGGATGGTTGGCTGGTTGTTTGGTTTATTTTTAAAAGTGCAGGGTAAGCTGGTGGAAGGTCACAGTGGCTATCAGTTGCTGTCACATTGGTTATTTTTCCCAGCTCTCTCTCCTGAGTTCGCTCCAAAAAGCAGTCCAAATTTGAGGGTGTTGAGAGAAATATGTCAGCTCTGACAGAGCCATTAAGGTTGATGATATCAAGACTGATCTGAGAACATAGTTATGTCTGTTCCCAGTGTTTAATCTTTTCATGCATTGACCTCCCTTTCCAGTGGAGGCATTTGATGTCTCTTTATAGGCACTGACGTCTTTTCTGCAGAGCTCCACTATTCCAAAGGGGATCATAAAAGCTATATCAAGCAGCAGTGTTTGCACATTTTATACCATATATTTACAACAAAGCATTGCACAGAGCCGAGAATGTTTGTCAAATTCCTTCAATCTGTTATTCTCTGTCTTTCAGCTCTGGACAGCCCGTCAGGCCTAGTAGTGGTGAACATCACAGACTCTGAGGCTCTGGCAACCTGGCAGCCAGCAATTGCTGCCGTGGATAATTACGTTGTCTCCTATGCTTCTGAGGATGGTAAGAAGAGTTAGTGACGGGTCAGGGAGCTGACAGCGTTACAGCTCTCGAGAGATGCTCAGAAATGGGTGCAGCAATGTGACTCCAGGAGGATGGCAGGGGGCTGTTATTTGAAGGAGATGCCTCACTGGAAGAATTTTAAAAATTATCATTTTAGTTAAGGATTCCCAATTCAGATATGAACAGAGATAACCAATATTCTTGAAAAAAGGTGGTGTTATAATTCATGTGAACACTAGAGAGTGCTAATACTTTCAGAAAAAGGACTCTGGTGCTAATTCAGATTCAACACAGGTGTAAGCAGAGAGATGGGCTCTGAGCTTTTACTATTTTGTGCTTGCTCCCAGCTAGTAAAAAAAAAAAAAAAAATCACTGAGTGGAGCATGGAGTTGAGTACATCATGACAAGTCTGAATAATGCCGGGACCTGTTCTCTTCCGTATTTTCTTCTTAGAACCAGAAGTTACTCAGATGGTATCAGGAAACACTGTGGAGTATGACCTGAAGGGCCTCCGACCTGCAACTGAGTATACGCTGAGTGTCCACGCTCTGAAGGACACGCAGAAGAGTGAAACCCTCTCTACCCAATTTACTACAGGTGCTATGTCCCACCTCACTGTGGGAAGAGCTGCATCTCTTCTAGTCCCACCTGGCTTACATCTCTCTAGCGCCATAAAGTCAGCCAGCACATTGTGCTTTTTTTACTAGAAACCTGAATTTTGATGCAAATACTTTGCACCAAATTTTCTCTGGTGGAAGGCAAGTGTGACTGCTCCAGAAGGTGGTTTTCTGTCACCAATTCTACAGATTCTCACATAAAGCAGGAGCAGGAGCTCTTCTTTGGGGGCTGATGTTGGGGTACCAATGCTGAAGGTATCCAGTTGGTTTCATACTTATGGCTTTCCTTGAGCATCAGTGAAATCATGGGCGTTTCTCATTTTCCTGACTGTTACTTGACTTGTCCCAGGGCATTAACTAGAGAGCCAAGAGCTGGGCCATTCAAATTCAGTGTTACAATTACAGTGGAGAAGGAAAGCTGTAGCCAGACCAAGTATGAAAAGTTTTCCTATTCAAAAGAGGCATCATTGGAACCAAGGTTTTTCTTCCTGGGGATATGTGAATAGTGATCTGTCGTCTTGTGTGAAATAATGAAAGGCACAATTTTGTTTCAAAAGACATTTCAGTGCAATTGCTTATAAATTAAAGTGCCTGAGACAAGCTGATATTTTGAATTAGATTAAAGTAAATACCTTTATTTTAAAACTTCCAGTGAGAAAACTACTTTTTAATCACAAAATTCAGGTTGAAATATTTTTTAATTTCAGATTTCTGGGGAGAAAAAGTTTGCTTTCTTGGCCTGTTTTAATATACTGCCCATAAGATAGCCTGTGTGCTAAACTTCATGTAGATGTGATTGCAGCTGATCTGTTGTCTCCTTCAGGACTGGATGCTCCAAGAGATTTAAGTGCCACTGAGGTTCAGTCAGAAACAGCTGTGATAAGTTGGAGGCCTCCACGTGCTCCTGTCACTGGTTATCTCCTAATCTATGAGTCCACTGATGGCAGAGTCAAGGTATAGCACTTGTGACCAAGCCAGAAGGGCTGTGCCTCAAAACTGGGCAGCAGAGATGTTCTGAAGTGTCCAGCAATGGAACATAATCATGTGCCTTAAGTTAAACATGGTGAAATACTAAGTACCTGTTTCAGTGCTAGCTTGAACACAAATGCATTTAAAACCTGCTTAAGTACTTTCCTATATTATATCCTGAAGCAGAAGTTCAATTGCAGCCTGAATTTTGACAGTCATCTCCCCACAATACGGCTAAAAGCACGAGCAAACATTTTCCCTCATTCCAAACCTGTATCATGGAATAAACTCACACACCCCAAAGAATGGGATTCCCCTTTCTAAACTCAGGAGAATCCATCCCTGTGCAAGTGGCTAAGGTGGATGAATCGTCTTTGAAAGTGCCTCTTGCTCTCCAGTAATTTTATTATGTTTCTACATAACAAGAGTACATTAGATGCTTAAATATGAATGAGGTGAATCCCAGCAAAAATGACAGATAATTTTGGATGCCCAACATGGTCTATCAGAAAGGCAAATTCCCAAAGCATACTGAAAATCAGTCTTTTAATGTTACAGAAAAACAGCCTTTTGAAGACTGGAGTATGATATTTCCTTGTCCTAAAGGTTGATTCTTCTCAATTTTTTATGAGTTTCACAGAGATATCTCTATAATGTGTACGTTCAAGGCATGCAAACATTTATGCTGACTTGCTTTTAAACCACACAGCTTATACATTATGATGGTAAACATTCATTTCCAGACAACTTTTCTCGAACTTCTAAAGAAAGTTATCTTGATGAAAATCTTAGAGGAATGGTTGTTTTGTATTAAATAATTTAGATGGTTAGAAATATCATAAATAATTACCACAAAAAATAATGTGACAAACTAAAATATGTAACAGTTCCAGTTATTATGATTTCTTCACTGAGATTTTGCTGTATTATTTCTCCTCCCTGTAGGAAGTCATTCTAAACCCTGAGACAACTTCCTACAGCCTGACAGAGCTGAGCCCATCTACCCAGTACACGGTGAAACTCCAGGCGCTGAACAGATCCCTGAAGAGCAGAACGATCCAGACTATTTTCACCACAAGTAAGGACTGTAGAGTGCATGCACAGCTGAAATAACGTATAAGTTACTGCTCTCAGGACAGCGCTGAGCTCTGTAATAAGCAGTCACAGACCTCACAGAAGATTTTTAATCCAATTGTCAGTATACACTTCATTTGCTTGCAGTGTTGGTGCAAAAGTCCCTGTTCCTCCCGAGCTGCAGTGTCATCTGCTTCCCCCGGACTGGCAGGATGAAACTCTTTTCTTTATATCCATCCACATCACCTCTATAGTCCTCTCTCTGATAAAACAGCCTGCCTTTTCCATGTAAAATATCAAAAGGAGCATTACTCTTTAAAATCCAAACTGACACCAATGCATAGCAAGCTGTTAAAACAAATCAGTGTTTTAAGTTGAAGTGAAGCAACCCCCCCCGCCACACACACACTCAGTTCAGTGGTCCAAGGAGATGAATTTCTGAGCAGGTTTTTTTCTCCTTTTTCTGAGATCAGTTTTCACAAAGCCACACAGCATGTCTGTTCCAGCTCTCCAGTGAGCTGAATGCAAGAAAAGACTGGGTTCTCTGAAGGTCACTTCACAGCTGACATTAAAAAAAAAAGTTGTTCAGTATTAACTGTGAAACCTTGCCTGTCATTTGTCTCACTTTTCACAGTTTCCAGCCTTTCAGACCCAGTAGGACCTTCAGCCATTTCCGTTCTTCCTTCTGCCGCTTGTACCAACTTCAGCCCAAGGACTCACAGAAGTGCTAATAAAAGTCACATAGTCCCGAGTCTTCTCACAGTCACTTCTTGTGTAGAGCAGGGTGAATTCCACCAACAGGCGACAATCCACAACCAGAAAGAAGAATTAAATCTGGCTGTATTTAAGTGACATTTGGCAAATTGACCATAAGCGGGGACTGAATGGGTTGTCTTCACCCATACAAAACCAGTGTCAGCCTCATTCAGGCAGATGCTTAAGCCTGTCCTTAACTCTAAACATACATTTGGGTGCTATTTAGTGAGAGGGAAACACTGAAGTAGCTCCTTGCAGACAGCTGCTTTTCTCCAAATCCCAAAGCTGATGCAAATTCTCTGTAACTGAGGCACAGACAGGGATGTGCAACACACTGGAAAGGGAACAACAGCCACCCTGTGAGCAGCGACAGTTAAAAACTCTCCTATGGACGCACCTAGGACATCACTTAATTAGACCATTGGCTGAAAAGGTTAATGGCCTAAGTGAATGTAAAAAGCAAAAAAGAAAAGCTTTTTTGCGGGTTAGAAATTGTTCTGACTGCAGTGATTCTATTAGCTTATTATCAGGAAAAAAATGCTTAATGACATTTCCCTGCAGTTTCAACTGTTATTGTCGGCTTTGTTTTTTTAAAAGCCTAGTTTTATGACATATTTAATATTGTGCTTGCTAGCAAAATATTCCCAATTTATTTATTTTTGTTTGTAGTCCTGTCTTTGTATTTCCCCCTCCCTTTTCTGTCACATAATCAGAGGTTGGTGGATTTGGTTTTACCCAAAAGTTGCTGCAAACACAGCTCATGCCATTTAAATATTTAGCTGGAGGATGCACTCCCATCATAGCAGGGAGTAGTTATCTGGCATTCACGGCACTTCCAAAAGTCTAGACAGATGTGCAAAAGCATATTAAAAAAAATTTACATCATCTGCTGTTTACTGTGAATCTTTTTATGTAGGATAGCAATTACAAGCCTGTTCCTGGGCTCTGTACCTGGCTGTGTCAGTGACCCACAACGGATTTTCATGACTCATCTGTATTCAACAAGTTCCTTGTAATTGCTGATTTCTTAAGGACTGCTTTCTCCTTTTTTCTGTGCAGCTGGTCTTCTCTATCCTTATCCTAAAGACTGCTCCCAGGCTCTCCTGAATGGAGAAACTACCTCTGGGCTTTACACAATTTACCTGAATGGGGACAAGGCTCAGCCTCTGCAAGTCTTCTGCGACATGGGCGAGGACGGGGGCGGATGGATTGTGAGTAAGAGGGAGAGGGCCCGCACCACCCTCATGCACATCTGCCTATGCCAACATCAGGGGTAGCAGACCCCATCCCTGCTCGTCTATGGCATCCCTCATAGTGCTCTATTATCAGAGCAGGGCTAACTTGTCTATAAATTTGGGGACTTTTATCTTGGGTAGGATACCTAGGTGCCTAGAACAAGGTTACCAGCTTGTTCTGTAGTTGGAGCAGAGAGAGGTGTCTCCAAAGGATGGGTCACATCAGTGGTTTCAGCACCCAGGAAAAGCACTGATCTCTCCCCACTGGCTATAGGGGTTGTGGAAATGACCATCTTAGATCAGATACATACCTTCTAAATACTAATTGGTGACAGGAGGGCAGATTGACTCTATTTGAATGAGAGAGACAGTGAAGGATGTCAAAGCACAGGCCAGAGAAAGCGTTTGTTCAGCAGCCACATGGCGTGGTGGCTGGCTGGACTTCCCAGGCCATTATACAAGGGACACATCCCACCCAGACAACAAATGAATGACAATAAAAATGCCAGCTCTCTGTACTGATATCTTCAAACCTGAACATGTCAGAGGGACCCAGGGCACAGAAGGAAAGAAGGAGCTGGAGAAATGCATGGCTAGGAGATAGAGGATGTAGAAGATCCTGGCTGAGAAATACAGAACTGCAAGGGGCTGTTAAAAAAGCAGAGAGCAGGAACTAAAACGCCACATCACTCAGAGGAGCCTGGGAACCCAGTAGATAAACGGGAGACGTAAAAAAAACAAGGAGCATTCAACAGACTTGGTACAATTCAGTAAGTGCAGTGAGATTGCTGCTTTGGGTGATAAGGGCAGGGGAGAAACAGTGCCAACCTCTGCATTTGTAAAAGCCTCATTGCTAGTGTCCTTTCTGTCAAAGGCAGTCTGTTGATAACACTTCTTGCATGTGGTGTTTGCAGGTGTTCCTGAGGCGCCAAAATGGAAAGGAAGACTTCTACAAGAACTGGAAGACTTATGTGGCTGGTTTTGGAGATCCTAAGGATGAATTCTGGATAGGTAAGTAGCAAGAATTTGTCTTTTTTAAAAAAAGAACACACAAAGCCCAAAAGACTAGGAGCCACTTTGAAGCCTTCATTTAGTTGGCAAGAGTATTTGTGAATGGGAACATAATCTGTGTGAAGGAGGCTAGGGACAGCATGCTGCAAGGGAGATTGAAATGGCCAGGTCCAAGCCAGTCCCTTCAGTTGCAGTTCATAGACGTCATGCTTCTTGGCTCACCAAACATACCAAACCAATGCTCACTGGTGCTCTGTAAGAAGTCAGGAGGTAACCCGAGAAGCAACTGCAGACCTTCTTCTTCCTCTACTCCTAGGACACCCCTAGCAACAAAAGCAAAGTGGGGAAAATAGAAGTAAAAAGCAAATTTTCAAAGACTGCACTACATTTTATTTAGTTGTAAATGAAAGACAACAACAACCACACAGCACAACTCTGATTACTTTTCCCAAAGGACTACCTGCTGCTGTGATTTGAAAGGAAGAGGTCTCTCAATCCACCTGTTTTTATCTATTTAGTTTTGTGGTAACATTACCCTACAGCTGAAATAGCTCACTTTCCTCACCAGCGTTTACGCCCTGTTCTATCTATACAGGCCAATATGACCTCCTTTATGGGATAACGTGATGGTAGACAAATAAACATGGGGACAAATGGATTGTTCATTTATTTCCACAGGTCTGGAGAACCTCCACAAAATCACTTCTCAGGGCCAGTATGAACTGCGCGTGGATCTGCGAGACAAAGGTGAGACAGCTTACGCTGTCTATGACAGGTTCGGCGTTGGAGACGCGAAAAGCAGATACCGGCTAAGAGTGGATGGGTACAGTGGCACAGCAGGTGAGATGAAATATTTTTTTTCTTCTGATTTGCAATTTCCTCCCAGTTGGCTCAAGGTAACAGTGTGTGAATGTTGCAGATCATCATCACAGCGGGTACCTCTTGTCTGTCAGGTGTTTGAAAATATGAACATACCAATATATTTTATGTTTCCATTTTAAATCCTCCAGTCATTTAGGTGCCGCATTCTATGGCATGCTTATGACAGCATATAAACAAGTATATTAAACAGCCACATATCTCATTTGGCCAATGCTTGACTGTCATTTATATAGCTAATTATAACTTGGCACAGCCTAATCTCTTGTCAGTGGAATATGCAGTAGAGTATACATGATTTGTAATATTGCTGAACAAATTATCTGCCTTTCGTAATCAGAGTGGGGCAAGCCCTGCAGCCCTTATTGAGTCCTCTTCAGGGCTTCAGAGGATTAAGAGATAAATCCAGCTCCACAGGATGTCTTAAAAGGAGATACTTTTCATGCTGCAAGGTGCATAAAAGAGACCACAGAGATGTGTGTGTATGGACTCTGCCCTGTGACCATCACATGAACTTTATGCACAGCCAGTAGGGATACAGACAAAGGATATGCAGCAGTAGTAGAATTAATGTCTATTTAAGGCAAACACACTGATGTAGAGCAGTAGTAGCTGCTACAGCTAGTAGGATTCAATCCTATTACTTCATCTTCCTAAGCATTCAGGTCTAAGATTAATGGAAGGAGCAACCCACATCCTGAGGCATAAATGTGAGCTCTGCTTCAGGCATACACGGAAGGCTGCTCCTATTGCACCGATCTATAAATGGGCACCCAGACCCTGGGAGTGGGAATTCAACAGTAGGCAGACATCACTCTTTCTGTGTTTCCAGCTAATGAAGATGGGTAACTTTACTGCATGGACCAGCTAAGTGTGAAGGCTTCTTTTTTCTTGACTCACTCCTTGTGGAGGTCCCTTTGGACTTCATTTGTCCTTCTGTGCAGGGTCAAAATCCAGCTTTCAGTAAGAAGTGCAGAAATTGAGCTGCATGAACAACCACTTAATAAGTTGAGGATTACAGACCACCCGGAAAAATATTTTGACTTGCCTCCAACAACAAAAATTGTGTACTTCATTCTGTAGAAAAACAAGCCAATTTTTAAAAACTTCAATACACAGCCAGGCTTTACAGATGGTGAATGGCACAGTACAAATTTTTTCCGCAGAAACACTCTCATGTAATCTTACCTAGGCAAACCACTGACTTTGCTCTTTCTTTGTCTCCCCCATCCAGGTGACTCCATGACGTACCATAATGGAAGGGCCTTCTCTACCTTTGACAAGGACAATGATTCTGCCATCACCAACTGTGCTTTGTCATACAAGGGTGCATTCTGGTACAAGAATTGTCACCGAGTCAATCTGATGGGCAGATACGGTGACAACAGCCATAGTCAGGTGAGCTTGGTATTTGAAGGCTTCTGTAATGCATTAGAAGAAGGGGAATTGCAATTAGGTTCAGCTAGCTGGACATCAGAGCACCAACCAAGCCCACTCGCCAGACCAAAGGATCATAGGGAAAGATATGGGCAGTTGCTCACAAAACAAGACTTTAATGACAGCTGGTGAAATATTGATGTTTTTGTATGATTTTCCAAGAGAATAAACCAAGTGTGCAGGGAACAATTGTAGTGTTCAACATGTGAAACAAAATGTTCTTCCTGCCGTGAAAGCCAGGCGAAGAGTGACGGCTCTGGGGGACAGCACGTGGGTTTGTTTGTACAGGTTGTGCATGCTAGCGGCCAGCCCTGTGCTTCCCAAAGCCCTTCTACTTTGTTGTGCCTCTGTTCCCAAGTTAGAAAACAGCCTGCAAGCTGAAACGAAAGCAGTAAACGCTGGCAACAGGAGAAGAAGTGAATGTGTGACCTCCCACACCTCATCTTTGTCTTTGCAGGGTGTTAACTGGTTCCACTGGAAGGGCCACCAATATTCCATCCAGTTCGCAGAGATGAAGCTGAGACCCTCCAGCTTCCGAAACCTGGAAGGAAGACGAAAGCGAGCATAAAGCCCCAGAGGTGGTGAAGGGGCTACGGGGAGGGTGGTGAGGGGGAGGGATACAGAGTGGGGGTGTGGGGGGAATCCTCTGGCATCACTGGGGTGGTGGGATGTGAGGAGCTGGTAGTTGTACCAAAGCATCGGTGACCCTTGGCCCAACAGAGGCTTCTGCAGCAGTCCAAACAACAAGCCTTAAGTGTCCCAGTGCGTTTAGCAGAGCAGCTCTGGCTGCCCATCAGTAATGACCTCCACACCAAAGACAAGGATCTCAAGGGTTGTATGTTGTTTTATTAATTTTTATTTTCTCAGAAAGCCTCTGGGATAAAATTCTTCCACAGTCTGACTATCTCTTGGGTGGCCCAGGGTAGGGGAGGGAGAACAGTTCTGTACATTGGTAGTTTGTTTTAGAACCAGCCATATTTTACACACAGAAATGTGTACGGTTAATTATCATTATTATTATTATTAGTTATAATTGAAATTCTTTGGTCGTTGGAAAGCCTTTTTTTATATATATCAAGTACCACAGAGAAGGAGGGGATGGGAAGGGGAAAGCAGTATGTTTTTAAACTTAAGCATAAGATTAATATTATTAATATAATGACAAAGTAATAATAATAATGATAATAATAATAAGCTAAGTTTTTGTCATTTTTAAGAGAACCATGCTTTCGGAAACACAGCAGGACAGTGTCTGATTGTAAATTTTTTTTATAAATAAAAGCACAAATACTTTTAAATAAATTTCTACTTTTTTTAGTATTTGTTGAGTTTGTGCATGTCCAGGGTATATTTACTTGGACGGGGAAGTAAAAGAAAGGCTGAGAATGATTAGGCTGCTGAGCCCATACAGAAAACTGTTCCTTTTGTCAGTGATTAGTTGTAAGTATTCTGCTGGGTTTGTTACAGTGAAACGCCCGTAAGGATTTGGTTTCTTTTAGAATACATTTTTTTTCTGCCCAAAAGGTTCTTACATGTTTTTCTAAGTGTTACTGACCAATGCTTGCTCCATCTAGGTAGGAATAACTAATGAAAGAATACAAAGGAAATACAGAGTTGTTGTTAGGTACCATTGGTGACTTTGAACACTTGTGTAAATAAAAAGCTCTCTTTTTTTATATGAATGAAACCTATGTGTAGTTCCTCTGTATCATACTCTCCAGTTGAAGGCAATAAAAGATCTTTTGTTTTAATCCAGTCTCTCTGCCCTACTTCAAGGTTGCACTTTTCAAACAGAGCAAATGTTTCTGCCTCCGCCTTGACAATCACTGGAAGGTAGCTGGGAAAGAAGATGCTTTCAGTCAGAGCAAATATGATCAGCTCTGCCAATTAAGACTTACCATGAAGTGCTAGCTATTAGGTAAGGTCAGATAGTGTTGATTTGACATGGTTATGTCCCAGGGCCATCTTGTTCATGGTCTTGACTGAAACTTTGGCATTGCCCCAGAGGGGAGAGCCTGGTGGGGATCCCCTGTGCTGGGCTGTGCACTGGGAATGACCAGCTTTGCTGAGAGAGCACCCCAGGGCAGCAGGAATTGCTGTTTGGAGACACAGAAGGTGCTGCAGACAGGAGCATCAAAGCCTGTGTTCTGTGCTTTATCAGTAGTCACTATCGGCAACTACATTTCAGGAATGTCCAATTTCTGTAGGTATTTATAATGCATCTCCCAAGAACCATCTCACACAGGGAACAGCTGTTTGTTGCTAAGCAGACTTTAGGACCACAGACTAAGAGAATGCATGGGCATGGTGCAGAGGATTTACCAGCTGGGAACAGGCAATGCCTGGCTGAGGAAGTGGGAGAAGTTTCTAACAGAATTAATAAAACATTGGAGGTCTTCTGTTCATACAGTTTCTATTCCAGCATCATTTAGCAGCCCGGCTCTCTCCTCATCCATTTTAAGCCTGGCTACCAGCAGATGGCACATGGAGTCTGTCTGTCTTGGTCTGTGCCTGCTCTGTTTGGCAGCACTTGGAAATCCTGCAGATATCCAGCATCAGTCAGGACTCTGCCATCCTTCACTGTTGTTTTCTCGTATGTTGATGTCCAGCACTCCGAGCTTCCTAGCTGTTGTTGGTGTCTCTGCAGCAGTGGTCTTTGTGAGGAAAACTAACTGCATGCGTAAAGCATTGCCCTGTGGCCACACAGCAGGAACTTTGCAAGGACACCTGCGAGAAAAAGTTTTTTTTTGGCTTGCAGGAGCTAGGTCACAGAAAAAGCACATGTCAAAGAGGAACTGCTGTTTGCTTTATTCATGAATATTATTTCACAACTTTGAATTTTTTTCTTTCTTCTCCCCACCCCGATTGAAGTTATACTAGTGAATATTGTTTGTTTTGCACAGGGAAGACAAGTCACCTTTAACCTTCCAGAGCACTGGCAAGGGGCTGAGCTGCAGCACTATACTGAATTAATTGGCTGTAATTAATAGGCCTTCTTTGGTGTTTGTCAGAGCAAATGATTGGCAGTACAAAAGAGAGCAAATCCAGTAATGAAGAAATATGCTCCACTCTCAAGATACTTTTCATGTTATTAAGGAATGGCACTAAATCTGTATAACTGGGGACTTGAAAGCTCTTGCAGTCTGTTTGCAGACATTCAGATGAAGAATTGACATTTATGAAATTATTTCCTCGTTTCTAGTAACATCACAAAGCTGAATGTATCTGGCTGTGATGTCATTGAGCTTGGCAGATCCAAACAGGGCTGCTGGAGAGGGGCTTAGATTTGTACCTCGCTCCAGAAATGACGTGAACACACTACAGAGAAGAAAGACGGTATTTCCTGTAATTACTCACGATGCCTTGCTTGGTATTTTTCATGATTGCTACTACAAGAGAGAAACTGGCAAATCCTTGAAGTAACACATGCCAGAACACCTTCCAGAGCTTCACTGTGGGCTATTGTAAGGGATATTTGCTTTCTGGTTTTTCTCTCCCCACTCTCCTGACTGTAACTTGTGAGAATAGCTTAAAAACACCCTCAGTTTTGAAATCAATTTATAAACCTACCAAAGGTGCACCAAATTGCTGTCTGGTTGGTTTGTCAACGTAAAAAACCACCAGCCACCTTAGTGCTGATGTTAATACTTAACATGGTGAAGCTGTTTAGGAGCCTCAAGGAGACAGGAAATGAAGGGCTTCAAAAATATTTAGGCAGCAAGACCCAAGGTCTCAGAGGCACAGAAGAAGATATTTGGGGAAGTGAGCAGGATTTATGGGGTTAATGGTATCCGTAAGGGGTATTTTTGAGACATGCAGATGGCAAAGCATCTTTTCCAGTGCTGCTGCACCTATCATCCCTCCTTCAGTCAATGTGCATGCCCAGCCCTGCAGAGACCCTTATTCATGCTGCGGTCCTAGCAAGACCTTGGACATGGATTTCTTACTTAAGTTTGGGTGAAGTGAGCTCCTCAAGCCAGTTGGGCAAAAGACATCTGGATAGGTAATTTTTGGGGACTGACGCTTAAGCTGATGGCAGCTTTTAGCTTATTAAATCCTCGGCTTTCTGTGGGACTCGGACTACTAAATGATGTTTTTTTCTGAATCCAGTGCAGCCACACTGACCGAGTGGCTAGAGCACTCCAGTGTGATGTGGAAGATGACAGATGCTTTAAGTTCCTCCATCTGCCTGAACCAGAGTAAGAGTCTGACCCCAGGGGAGCACCCTCCTCTGCCACACCATCTCTGGGTTCGGCGCCCTTACCTCTTCTGATGCTCTTCCATTTTGTTCATTGATCAAGAGAATTGAGCTCACCTACTGCTGGGCTAAATGTAACCACAAAACCAGGGCATCTTGCCCGAGCCTGCATTAGCAAATAAGTAGCCCAAACTATGGCAGTGATCTGTAACAGAAGACACCTTTTATTTCCCATCTTTCCTGTACAAGGATGTCACTTCATTCAAAATTACATGTTTGATTTGCTTTGCTTTAAGATGGGTTGGGCATAATTGGGGGTTAAAGAGTATGTAAAACTAGGAATCAAGTATGGAGTGATCTGGAGTTGTTAAACTTTGCAGGAGCATTACTTTTTTCTTTATTTTTCTTCTTTTCCTTTTCCTTTTCCTTATCTATTTCTTTTTTTCTTTTTCTTTTTCTTTTTCTTTTTCTTTTTCTTTTTCTTTTTCTTTTTCTTTTTCTTTTTCTTTTTCTTTTTCTTTTTCTTTTTCTTTTCTTTTTCTTTTTTCTTTTTCTTTTTCTTTTCCTTTCTTTTTCTTTTTCTTTTTTCTTTTTTCTTTCTTTTTTCTTTCTTTTTTCTTTCTTTTTCTTTTTCTTCTCCTTCTCGTTTTAAGCACTCTTTGTGCTTAACCTAATGAACTTTCTCTGTCAGATCTTGATTAGTAGAAAGGAAAGCTAAATAGAAATGTTTAGATGTCACCAATAAGCAGCAGCTTGGTCCTTCACCCAGAAAATGTCAAGGTGGTGGCATCAGCCTCAAAAGTACCTTGCCAGTTCATACTTCTGCCTTCCGGGGATGTGGACAAGATGACACAGGCCTCTGGAACGGAGCTGAGATTGCTGAGACAGCACTTGGCTGGTTGCTGCTGGTTCTCTGCACTCCATCAGGAGCTACAGGCTCCTTGCTGGAAGTAATGAGCAGATATGAGACACCTTCATGTAAGGTTACAAATATAGGATCTTGAAAAAATGATCAGGCAAAATAAAATGTATTTTATGGGAAGTGGGGGAAAAAAACCTATATAAAAAAAAAAAAAAAAAAAAAAAAAGACATGGACACTTCAGCAGCTTTAGAGTTCCAGGTGGGGATATCCCCTGTTGAGGATTGTCTTATCATTTTCTTTGAAAAAAGTCTGCCCAGAAACCCTCCTGACTCTAGTCTTTGTTCATGTGCCTTTTTCTTGGGTATTTCCCCAGCAGCCTCACCAGGTAAAGAAATCTCAGCCTGTAGCGTGGGTACAACATATGTTTGTCTTGATAAACAAGGTGGGGTTTGTCTCCAAGAGACTGCAAGCAAATATCAGCAAAAGCTGCACATACGATCTTTGTTCTTGGAAGGCTGGCAGCCTCACTGTAAAAAAACACATCTTAATCAGACCTTCAATCTAGAGAATAACACGACCTCTCTGCTGTGAAGAAGAAGCTGATTTAGGTGAGAGGGAAATACAGTTCTCAGAAAAAAAGCACAAAAAGACAATGTAAGAACATTTCTGGCTTTCTGGGTCATCCTCAGCTGCTCACAAGCTGGTCCTGGCTCCAGCTCAAGAAGTTTAGGAGCAGCAACACATCCCTGATGTTTGTATAGTGAAGAGGTTTTCACTTGACTGGCAACCTTGGTGAGGAATTTCCACAGGGCTGAGAATGAATCTCCACCTGGGCTTGTATCAATCATATTCTTTCTGCAAAATGAATCAGTCCTATTTCATTTTGCAGTGGAAATGACATCCCAAGTGGAGGATGGAGCAGGAAAATATAACCACATGCAAGCATTTCAACACCTCTGTAATTTAAAGGAAGGTTTTCTGGAGGTAGTAGGAGTCGGATAAGAAAGATAGAGGAAGTTATTGAATTATAGTTAAACAAAGAAGCTGATGTTGTACCCAAGTATACAATCTATGTCTGTCTTTCATCCCTTCTACTCATACATTTAGGCACAAGTGCACTGAAAAACCCACTTCAGGTTTAGTCACTTTTAAAGTGTGGGGAACTCATGGTCTTAGTGACATGATCTCTGAAGAGTTACTCACTTGTGCCCTTTTACGTGACATTGAGGATAAGAGGCTTTTTAGGGTAAAAGTCCCCCTTCAGGACCTCCAAAATGGCAAGAGTTTGGGCTGAGCTTTTCAAAGGGGTCTTGCAACGTAGGAGGCCCAAGCCACATTCCTCAGTGCTGATGTTTTGCTTCCCCAACTTGGCTTCTCAGAAGATTTTGGAGGGGAATAGAAGAGACAGATTTTTTTATATGGCAGCTATGGTTATGCCATATAGACAGGAGCTTGCAAACTGCCTCTCCCCTGCCTAATACCTCCATCGCAACTCCCAAGAGTCAGCCTCACACTTTTCAGTCTCTGGATATGGAGAGGAGCCTCCAAAGCCCCTGCATGCTGTGCAGAATGACCACTAGTCATGGTGTGTTAATGGTTAAGAGGTTTTTCGGTGTACAACATGCAATGTAACTAATAGCTGCTGTTATTCACAGATTAAGACTCCTTGTACTTGGATTGTCACAGGGAAAAATTCAAGCCTTGTGTACCTCCTACCTGCCATGCACTGGCAAAACCACTTCAAAGGCGCCTCGTTGCAAGATAGCGTCTCTGCCTGAAACCATTGAGGATACATGGGTAGTGATGAAGTCAAAGGGCCTGATGATTTTACTCGTTCACCTCTTTGTCAGGTACTTTCCTCAGAGGAAATCATTCAGCTTCCTGTGTTTTTACTGTAAATTATATGCTGCAAAGAGGAAAGAGAGAGACCAAGACAGATAGACAGATGAGGAGGGAAAAAAACAACACACAGATGGTTTCAGTAAAGATAATCCCTTTCACTGCCACTTTTGTGGCTCCCTTTGCCTAAGGCATCCCCCTTCTTTATAGTAGTGCAAAAAAAGGTTAAACACAACAGCTAACCTGAAATTTTGTCCACTGCTTAAACTGAAACTACTTTCAGGACTGAAAGTGCTCATTTCCTCCCCACCCTTCCCCTGCCTCTTTACTTTTACTTAGTGCCTTGTCCTTCTATTTCTGTAACTGGCAAAGAGAGAGGAGAACTAACATGAAAAAGACTGTCTCTTTTCCAAGTGGAAGAAAAAAATTCCTGGCTATGTCACTAGAGAGCACAGCAATTCAGATTTATTCTCAAAGATAATTTCCACATTTTCATCAAACCAATTGTAAAAGTCTCAGTTTTAGGAAGAATTGGGACTTTTTTGTTAACAAGGTGTTGTAGGTTTCCATGTAAATAGGATGCTGCTTGCAAAGACGTTACTTAGCCCAAAAAAAGCTATTTTCCCTAGAAAAAGGTTTTGAAGGGGAATTTTGAAGTAGTCCCCACAGAGATGTTTCAAGTCCATTATGACAGAGGTAAGAAGTGTAACTGGCTACGATAAACTGAAAAAAAAAAAAAAATCCATCATATTCTGAGTATTTGTATATGCTGAACCATTTGACTTTTCCCTAGAAAATAAATAGTAAAAATGAGCTCAGACGCCCAAGATATCAATTTTTGTATGTTTTAAGTACAAGCCGTGTGCATCTTCTACCGTATAGTGGCCAAACTACCTGGAAATAACACACCCCACTGCAGTGCTGGCACATCAGTCAAATTAATTGCAGATGCTTTTTTAATATGAAGTTCATCAGACCAATGTGATACAGGCAGCTCTGTGTTTTGGCAGTCTCCCATCAGTCCGAAGAAGTCTCCTCTGAAGCTCTGTGTGTGAATATATTCCAGTTATAGCTATACTTGTATACATGGATACCTGGGGGGGAGGGGGGCTTATGGAGGAGGATACCCAGATTTCACATTTGTGGTTGCATCTGACCAGCCCGATTTTTGCTTTCCAAAAGGCTTTCCAAGCACTCACGGCTCCAGCCACTGCTCTGAAGTCTTTTCACTGAAATGGGTTAAGGTCTCTCAGCTACCAAAATTTCAATTCCCCTGAGCAAGACCTCCATTCTAAGCCCTGCTTCACCCCAAACCATCGCCCCCATCCCAAACTCTTGTCATCTCACTTGGCTATGGAGCTGAAAAACAGCTCTTTGACAAGGTGCTGCTTCCAGATCATAGCAGGAGAGCCTCTCTTAGCTGCAAGGTAAAATACGATTGCTCGACATATAGAGCACAAGATGTGCATGTACCAGTGCAGACGGAAGAGGAGACTGCGTGTGTTGGGGGGGGGCAGGGAATATGTTGTGCATGGAGGGTGTCTATGTCCGTGCCAGCGCCCTTAGCTGTGCTGCCTTACGAATGCCATCAGACCAAGGGAAGCACTCCGATCGGAAACTCCCCTGGTAAAATCCCATGTGCTGGAGGATGTAATAAGTCACTCTAGGTGACACATCCCTGGTCACTTCTGCACCACCCAGCACTGCAGTGCTGCAGGGTGCAGTCCCTTTAGCTTGCTTTCTTTCCTGTTTGCCTTGCACAGGTTGTTGTGGGTTTGTAGAGGCCCTTGGGCTGTGGCTCTGTCAGGGCAAAGGCTCTCCCAAGCAGCGTTTGGGGCTGGGTTAACGTCCTGCACCCCGCCAGCCTTCCTCTTTCTAGCAGTTTAAATGATGCCCCAAGTGCAGGGGAAGCACTGCTGTGAGCTGCCAAATAGTTTCAGCTTTCAGTGAGTCAGCTGTACTTCAATGGGTAATAGTCATATATATGTTTTTGTATGCATATATGTGTACACCTATGCATATGTAGAAAGTATCCATGTCTGTGCATGCATTTGCCCACAAATATCCATCTGTACGAGGGTGTATTCATTGAGCACTACAGAGAGAGAGTGAGTGTGTGAATATACACATGAACAGCATGTGCATGTGCACGCACACACATCCCTATGAGTAGGAGTTCTCTGATTTCTGTAGCAGTCGGTTCATTCACTTACATATACACTTCAAAGTACATTACAGAAAAAGAAAGGAAGAACCAAAGAGGTGGCTCTGTCCTGGGAGGGATTCATTCCAGATCAGAGCTTGCTTCATGTGCCTAAGGCCTAAGCAGGTGGGGAACGTAATCAAGTAAAGGAACAATAATCATGTACTTCTAGCTTTGTTTAATGCTCCTAGCTGGAAAATTTTGCTTCTCCCAGGGAAGGATTTTAACAATCTGTGCCTTTAGAGCTTCTCTCCTTGCTACAGTTTAGCAATTCTCCCCAAAGTTCCCAACTCAATAAAGCATTGATTTGCGAGGCTTTGTAACACACTGGGTTCTGGAGAAGTCCATTTTCTTTGTCAGTTGAACACTGAATAAACACCGCCTGATCACGTTACCTATGTGGATAACCAGGGATCTTTACCATACAGCAAAAATGGAGACATGTGGCACCTCTGAGACATAAGACCAATTTTTCTTTTAAATGGGAGGCAGTAAAAATGAGGATATCCCCTCAGCTCTATCACAAAGGCAACAAAACCAAAGGCAGCTGCAAATGATGGGCTGTCTGGACTTAGAACATAGCAAGAAATCAAAACATTGGCATGCTCAGCTGTCTGAACAGTTAATGCCCCAATTAAAAGTGGATAAGTTGTTTGTAAACTTGGTTAGACCATGGATCTGGAGAAGAAAGAGCAGAAAGGATACACATGGCTTACAAGTAACTTATTCCAATTGCAAAGCGAACAACATGTGATGAAAGTTTAAGGTTTCTGTAGCAAAACCCCCTGACCTTTGCATACATGACTGGTCAAAGAAACATCAGCTGCTTTATTTTTCGGTTTTTATTTCAGTTGCATGATTAGCTGCAAAACCAGAACCTACTGTTAGGACTTTGCTCCCCTCCCAGGTGGTCACATTTCCAAAGTATTGAAAGTAGAGCAGATTTTGTGGGGGCTGTTCTGCACCTAGCATTTCTGGAACTAAGAGCACCTTGCTAAGTGGTCATCTAGAGAGCTAAAAACCTGCAGTGAGATTCTTGTTTTATGTCAGTTTAGTTCTGAGATAGATATGCATGTGCATACAGATTAGGCATCAGATTAAGAGTGTATATAAAGCGAATATATGATGATAGTGTGTGCTGTTCCTGCTAGGAAATCACTTCTATTTCAGGCAAGTGGGTGTATAACGATAGTTTTTAAATCTTTTATTTGTTATAGGCATATGTGAATATGTGTGGGTATATGTATTTTTAATATATATATCTCACAGAAAGATGTTATCTATCTCCTGTAAACAGCATGGCAAGAAATGTCCCATCAGCACAAATGTATTGTGTGTGATCCTTCAGGGTTAGCAACGGCATCTAAAAGCAAGAATATTCCGTAGAGTTTCAGTGCAAACATTTCACAGAAGGGTTCAGTTATTATTATTGTTATTTGCAGTGCAGTACTTTCTAGAAGCTCCAATGGAGAAGACGTAGCTTTTTAGGGGGGACCGTTGTGTGAGCATCTAACTCCCTGCCTGGCATTTAGCCCAGCTCTTCTCTTCTCAGGATAGGACCTTTGGAAAATGAAGGCAGCGTATCCTGAGAATGCCATCCCTTAGCACACGAGGGCATCTGTGTTCAGATGTTTTTCCGCTGACAACTCAGCCAAATGCCTAGACTGGTGCAGCACTGCCACATTTCTTTGAAAAACAACCTCTTCTTCCTGGGAAGACAGCTGATGTCAAGGGGTCAAACACGCTGAACAGGCCAACTGGCCGAGAGTGTTTGCAGGGTCTGCAGCCATGGCAGGGAGTTGAGCTTCCTTTTGTGGTCATCACAGCTCGCCCCAGGAGAAATCAATAGAGAAGCTGGCAGGCATTGGTGTCTGCAATGGGTAAAGTGAGAAAATAATAAAGGAAGGCAGGCTGTCAAGGAGGATTTTTAGCAACCAGTACTCATGTTAATCCTCTGACCTAGTTTCTGAAAGGCCTATATAAGGAAGAATATTCTCCACTGAGCAAGCAGCTAACAAGCAGTGCCAGCATTTAAGAGTTTGGAGTGCATCAGTTCTGCGATTCAGCTATCTCTTCCTGGAAAAAAAATAAAGCACAGAAAAGAAACACTCTTAAAAAAAAAAAACACTCTTCCTGTCCCCCCCCAAATCTATTTCTAACAAAAGCTTTGCACCTTAGTGATGTTGTGAGTTGGCACCATGGCCCCAAAGACATTGCTCTGTTTGCCCACCTGTGGGCGAGCTGTCAGATGGACTTCACCAGAAAGGAAAATTCCTCCCCTTAAATTACCGCAGCTTACTTAAATGGAGTTACTGCAAACATACATCCCTTTGAACCACATGTATATACAAGCAGCCATTAGTGCAGTCCTGGCACCATACACTTAAATTTCCCTTGTGGAGTCTCCTTTTTTTATGGTTTAAAGCTGTTGACAGCCTTAAGCCTACAACCTGTGTAGGTAGGTCCAAGTTGGGCAGAAAGGCCTCTCACTTCAGCCAGCGTGGCCACTCTTTGGAAGTCACCTGTGACTTTGGGAGCCTTCATTTCCACTTGGCCAATGTGAGATATTTCAAAGCTTCTTTCTTCAGCCAGGCTTAGCTGCAGGACATTCCCTTTGATTCCAGTGGGGCTGAAGTTACTTAGTAAATTAGTACGACGTTTATCAATTTGGACTTCAAAAAGCAGAAAATTAGAGCTATTGTCCAAATCTGATAATTTTTGGCCAGTTTTCACATCTGGCAGCTCTTATTTCACTGCTTACATTGGTTCTAGCTGGGTGTACAGCAATAAATGGTGCTTTCTACTTTACTAAGTTGAAGGTTACACAGCTAGTCCTTGTAAGAGTCATGAGATTATTTTTCCTGTCATTGTCCTTCCAAGAGGTGCTTCTTATGTTCTAGTGTAAAAGACATCATAATGTTTCAAAGCTTCTTGCCCATTTGTCAAGAAAGAGGTATACCAGAAAATATACAGAAGTACCTTCCCTTCTGAGAGCCCCAATCCCTTTTTACAGAATGAGGTACAGAAACACCAGCTCAAAACACTATGTTCCTCAGGATGAAGACGTTTTCAGGGCTATTGGGAGAAAGTGAAAACCCATTGTGTGGTGCTGTGGTTGGGGAAAGAGAAATGTGTTTGTTCATTAATCATACAGTATCATTGATTCTATAACTTTCTTGCTTTCTTCTTAGGTGAACACTTACAGAGGAAGGCTTTCCTTATATCTTTGCTTGTATAATTGCAAAAAAGCATATCCAGATACAGGTGTTTTCCAGGGACATGTGATGTGCGAAGAGCGCAAAATAAGAGCTACTTGCTGCCATTCTGTACTTTAATTGTTTTCCTAATCTTTCTTCTTCTTATATTAAATTTTTCTTCTCACAGAGAAATCTGCTAGAAGACACTTTGTATTGGAACTTCTCAAAAACTCCAAGAGACAGCAGCCCCACAGCAGACCTTCTCACTCCTGGGGATTTCCATTTTATCTGTGTCAAAACCCAAGCACAGAGGCACTAAATGCCCAGTTCAATACGTACAGCAAATCACTGCCAGAGCCAAAAGAATCATCACCTTCCTCCCTCGACTGCCATCCCCATTGCTTCAACCCTGCAAGCGTCTGCGCTCGTCCTTGGCTCTCTCCTTCTCAAGGCACAGGGATTGGGATGAGCTCAGCACACAAATGGAGGCTGGCTGGTTCCTTCCTACGATGCCGCTGTAACAGTTTCCACTGAACGTCCCCTGTGAAAGAAAGAAAAAAAAAAAAACAACGTTAAAGCTTTTTTTTTATTTTTTTTTTTATTTTTTTCAAAAATAAAATAGCGAGCCCTAGGGGAACATATGACACAATCATCTCCCTCCTCCTGTTCTTTCTGCATCATCTTGTACAACACACACTACCTTGTGGGAGGACCTCTGAGAGGAATTTGCCACAGGTGCTAGTAAAACTAACCGCATTTTTCTTGCAGCTTCATAACCATCTGCCTCATTGGTATGTCAGAATCCCTCGGCGTGGCGTGCTCGCTGCAGCTACAAGTAACCTCAAAGTGGGTTTGCTGCGAGGGGCCAGCTGATGAGTTGACTGTGGCAGCGATACAATTTTTTGCCCCTCACTAACCTTTCGCAACACCTACCTGTTTATTAGGTCTTTAAAGCACTTAGGCATACTTGTGGGTTTCTGTAAAATTGCAAAACAAGAAATGTCCCCTGATTCTCAGGAAACCATACAAAACCACACCAGAAATCTGTCAGCTAGTCTGAAGTGTGTTCTCACTGTGCCTGCATCAATAGGGATGGGGGGGACTAATACAGATAAAAGAAAAACTGACCTGGCATTAGCTGAAATGAAAACAAACCAAAAAAACCCTGCCTAAGCTCTTTTAACAAGTAAATATTGTTTCGTTTAGGTTTTTCTTCATAATTTTGACCAGCTTGGGATTTCCTGCCCTTGGATAAACCTCTCAAGGCAAAGCAGAGATGTGCAGTGTTTCCCTGCTGGGCACGGGGGGCAGTCTCTGGGAAGGGCTGAATCCCTCCTGGCTCTTTGTGCAGAGGACAGGGCGTGCGGGCACGCAGCTCCAGTCCCCCCATGGGGACAGGCAGGGAGTCCTGCCCGCTGCCCGTGCCGCTTCCTCCCAGAAACCCACGGCGGCACCTTCCCCTTTCACGGTGCTCATTTTTAATGCCTTTTGCTCCAAGCCAAAACACGGGTACACAACTCCCTTCGCTTGTTGTCTCACGGGGTTTCATTAGCAGCTGCCGGGGGCTGCTTCTGGGGGTCACAGCCCTTCAGGTCTGGCTGTCTTGCAGGGTTCATATTAAAGAGGCACACCTTGCTTTTGATTTTCCTTAATCTTTTCCATGGTTGGAGACTTGAGGCAGCTGCTCCCCTGTACAGCCGGGCCCTCTGTTTACCCAGACATTTGAGTATCCCAGAGACAGAGCCCTCTTAGCAAAAGTGGACAGCAGATGAGTCACTGGAGAGAACCAGCTACTTCCAGGGCATGAATCATCCCCTCCTGAAGCAGAGGCATAAAATAAGCTAGACAAACCCCTTCTGAAAAGTGTCTATTTCTCCCTCTGATTACAAAGGCAGGTAACTCTCTTTGCAGATGGCTAAAGCTGGGTGAAAGTAACCCTCTCGTGTCCCCCAAAGCCAGGAGCTGCCAAATAAAAAGGCTCTCCGTGCTCTCCCAGCTCAGTCTGCATGCCATAAGAACTGGAGCACAGATCTAAGGGTCCTTTTGGTTAAGGGAAAACTCCTCATTGGCACCCATCTCTTGCACCCAGAGGGCTGCAGCTGTCGGTTGCTTGGGAGACCCTCTTGTACCAAGGCCTGATCAGATGAAAAGCCTTGCACAACAGGGCTGACACTCTTAGCTGTTGTTTTTTTTTTGCCAACAAGTGTTTGGGCAACATTATCATGTACTGGAAAAGGCACTTGTTGGTGCTGTAGCTGCTATCTCACCCCGTGGGGAGCTGGAAGGCTTGGAAGGGTACCAGGCAGAAGGAACAGTACAGGGAAGGTTAGAGAACGCAACAGATTCTGGGCTTCACCTCCATCCCTAGGAGAGGAGGTATGAAAGAGCACTGTGAAATATTGAGTGCATGGAGGCAGTAAGCCAGAGGACTCCAGTTCTTTATCTAACAAGCCTAAAGGGCACCCCTGGAAAATAAACCCTTCAAAACATTTAAAATAAATTAAAAGAACATTTGCTTTATACATTGCACGATTAAATTATGGATCTCAATGTCACAGTGTGTAACTGGACTCAAATAGGAATTAGATAACTCAGGTGAATGCCCACTATATTTTGCCTGTTGCTTATACTCTCTCCCAAAGCATCTTAATTAATACTTAATTACTGTGGTTGCAGATGGCGTATGGGTATTTAGTCTGACTCAGTAGAGTGCTCTGATTCACTGCTGTGACAAAAGACAATGGGTAGTGACCTATTTGACGTTTTGTTAAGTGGATCTTGACAATCTGCATCTGCTGGCTCCAGAATGGTTTTATTTTTACGTATGGAGCACACCTTTCTATTGTGCCTATTGTTGCTGCTGCTTCTGGCATAAAAGTAAAATTACAGCTCTCTCCTTATCCAACTAATATGGAAAGGGTTATTGATCTTCTGCAGGGCCCGGGTCATAACTGGTTGAATTCACAGACTTATCTAATAGGTGCTCATCCTGTAAGTGAGTCCCAGGGAGGGAATTTTAAGTTGCAGTTTTCAGGAAATTGTCAGGTATTTTCCTACCCTTTCATTCAGCTGACAGTATTCTGGTTTGTGCATGCTATTTAATAACAACGATCTCTTGAGGATGGGAGAACATTGTTCAAATCTGTGTTCTGAATTACTCGGAGAGGAAGATCATATCTACAGGTTTTCTGGTGTGCATTGGTACCGTGATCGAGCCAGTTAATGGATGAGGGACAATGCCTCCACCACCTAGCTCTGGTTTTGGCAAGAACCAAACCCATCAGAAATGTAAAAGCAATTAATCTTGACTCTGTCCAAACTTGTCTAATTTCAGTGTTTCAGCACTTCCAAAAGTTTTCAGCACTTGTGGTTTCACATCAACCGTTTAGCAAAATTCAACACAAATTCATGAACTGGCTTGGCCAAACCAAAAGTGCCTTTTCCAATGAATTGATGATTCATTGAACCATTTTCTCCCAGCTTTGGAGCCACAGCATTTCATGGAGGCCAGTTCTTTGCTCAGAGAGATGGCTATCACAACTGATTCCACCGTAGGAGTGTTGAAAGCACAGGCTGTGGGCTGTGTAATCGTCTAGGACTACCTTCTGTGGTAACTCGAACGCTTGTGGTACCTCCTCCTCTACCTTCTTTCAATTAATCTAACAGATTTATTGCCATTCAACTACTGCATTGAGCAAACTATTTACCAGGGTTAAACTTATCAGACTTTGCAGTCTCCTTATGATTGGGATGTGCTTTGATTTGCAGGTCCATCGTGTGCTCTGTCATTTTGCTTTCCACCTGGCTGGTTTCCCTTCCTTTATGCTGCACAGTCAACTGAAGGTCAGGCTAAATATTTAGATTTTAACGTTATTAAAAAAAAGAGAAGTAAAAAGTCTCAAAGGTGGCCTATAGAAAGTTCCCCTTGGTGTGGAGAACTGCTGTCCCAGCCACTGGTTTTAACCAGAAAAATGGTTTCCAAACCAACAATTTCCCCCACAAAATAAAGCGCAGTCACCAGTGTCTGTCTGATGCTCTGCTGGAGTACTCACCAGAGGAGCTGCCCAACCTCTGCCTGTCTCCATCCGCAGTGGCAGTCACCTGCGAGGATGGGCACCTGCTCCTTATGCCCAGGTCCTGTGAAGCCTGGCCAAGCTGTGCCCTCGGCCGTCGCCCCCCCGTTGCTGCTCACTCTTCTCCCAAGTGGAGGGGTGAGCAGCAGCGGTGGGGCTGGCTCTCCCCCGCTCTTCCGAGCCATGCACCACATCCTCTGCCTACATAGTGACTCACCACCGGTTGTACCGTCCAGCGCCTGTACATCACCCCAGCGCCAGCTCAGGGCACGCAGTCTCGACTGTCCCCACTGTGCTGCCCTTATCCCCAATCACCTCTTATTCTCTGTTCCTCTTCAGTCCCCCAGTCATATGTGTAAATGTCCTGTCCAACTCTGGACCATATCCACACAGTCTCTTCATCCTTGGTTTGCCCCCCACCAACCCCCAACCTTGATGCTCATCCTGGGCACCCCATGGCTATCCCATCATCACCCCAGCTCCCTCCTCTGCCACTCTCTCAAGTGCTGCATCAAGAAGGGCAGAAGCTGCTCCCTCGCTAGCAAGGCAGCCCAGTCTCTTGTTGCTTTAATAGAGTCACTGATAGGGCAGCGGTTCATCTGTGATGCATGGCTGTATTGTGGATAGTCATGACCCTTTGGGGGCCCTACACTCCTTTTCCAGGGAAGCCCAGTGCATTTGACAATGTTCCCAAGTGGGATTTACTGGTGGCAGAATGAGGGAGCCCCTGCTCCCGGCCATGTCACAGCAGACATGTCTTCATGAAGAAGATCCTTTCCATTTCCATGGGCCTTAATCCTTCAGCCTTAAAACTTAATCTTTCAGCCACCCAGTCCCTCACCAATTGCTACAGCTCCTTACTTCTCCTCCAGCTCTTCCTGTATTCCACCCACCTTGCCTGCCTGCTAGTCCCTGACCCCTCTCCCCATGCCTTTGTGCACGATCATGCAATCCTTATTGCATGGAAGTGTCTCTTCAGGAAGCAAAGCAAATCAATCAATTTTTAAAGTGTTATGAAATTCATTCAATTGGCAATAGGGGAAATCTTCCTGAATTAATAAATAAAAGTGCTGACAGAGTTTGCTATCACTGAAGAACCACTGCTCATGCAAATATTTCATCAGGAACTAGATTTGTATTTGGTTGTAATGTTGCAGTTTAACTTCTATTCAGAAAAAAAAAATCCTAGAAATGTGTCACAAAGCAAAAGTCTCCTTCTCCACTACCCAAGTGTAGCAAATGGAGATCAAAGGGCTTAATTCTTCTCATAGTTTCAAGCTGAGTAAATACATTGACTAAATAAAATAGTATCAAGTGAGGTGTTCCAAAACAAAATGTGATTTTTATAGAAAAATGAAGTCACTCTACTCCCAAAATGCTGAACTTGCATCTTTCAAGCTCATTTAAAATGTAAGGTTTTTTTTTTTAATTTTCTGAAAAATTCTATCGGAATGGCCATCTTTCTGAAAAAAGGTTTTGCTTTTAACAAACCAGCATTTCTGAGTGGGGGGGATCCACTGCAATTTCTAACTGGTTGTACACCATTTTGGATTCAGACTCAGAAGCCCATAGTCCCCATGTGGGAGGTGACACAGACCTGCAGTATGACTGTCACAGATGACTTCCTTCAGGCTAGAGCTACCCTGATAGTTAAGGTTGCCCGGAAGGTCACTGTAAAGCCTGCAGTGGCCAGATATACCCACAATAAACCCCAAATATACCATGGCACTCATAGAATTAAGGTTTCCTTGGGTTTGGTGAACCTACCAGCACATATCTACCAGCTGTCACTTACTGAGACTCTCCCTCATGCCTGGAGCACACCTGGATGTGCAGAAATGCCTGTGTGTGTCCCAAAAGCCCCATCTCCAGAGTCCCTGGTGCTGGTCCTCCCTTTCCCTCTCTCTGAAGCCAGACCAACTCCTTGCAGGACCATCCTTCATGCACCAGCACTGAGGGCTTTGCTGGCTGCCCCTGGGGATGCTCCAGGCAAACAAGAGTAGTTCATGCACTTCAGGCTGGAAGACGGAGCCTTAAAGACCAGATAACTGGTGCTCTGTGCTTTAGCTTCCTATCAAACTTTGTATTGCCTGTTCAGACTGCAAACTTCCAAGACAGCTTTGTAATATGTTTGTACAGCAATCTCATGTTTCCATTGCTAGCTGTTACACGACACAAGCAAGACTTTGTCGAGGCTAAAAAGCTTTCTTAAACAAGTGCACTGATAACTCTGTCTAGCTGCTTATCGATGCTTTTATGTCTCCTTGCTAGTTTTTAGAGTTTGAGGTCTTTGTGTCTCTGCCTAAGTTGTTTTTTGGCAAGAAAAATGCTTATAGGAATATAGATAGTATCGCAAAGCAACAATAATCATAGCCACAGATTAGTGGTTCGGCTGTGCTGTCCCTCCTTCACTGTAGATGAGTGAATGACCTATATTTGGCTTGTGGCTAGCCCATACCTGGTACATCACACCCTCAGCCCCTGCCCTCCTGTCTTCATATTGACTAATAATAACAACTTCTTTGCGAGCTGTTTACCACCCACATATATCCAAAAAACCCCGGAGGAAATAACATGAGGTAACATGCTTTTTTCTATTTATAAACAGAAAAAGATGATTCCCAGTAATAAAACAGATAGATGTTTATCTGCTACGGCAGAAATGTTGAGTCGATTTTTTGAAATTCCAAACTTGAAGTTTCCTTTGCTTGTGTCAAAGCTGCTTCATCTTCTCTCACAACCTACACCACCACCTCCTCTTTCTCATTATCTTCACCATACTCCTTCCCTCATTCCTTGCCTTGCCCGGCTGCGTGTGAAGAGACTGCCCTGGCCCAGCCAGGACAGCAGGGACAACCCACCGTCAGAAGTGCCTGCAGAGCTTTTCCTCGGCCTGTGATGTTGTTTCTGCAAACTGAGTTCAGGGTAGAAACTCATTGCAGCTCCATCGATCTCACTTGTCCAATGCATCTGGCAAAGGCTTTGAGAAGACACGGGGCATCTCTGCTCCGTTAGTTACTTCTCCATCTTTTGCCTCATTTTTTCTGTCTGTAAAATGGTAGACATCAGGTAGATCTTTCTTGTAAAAGGATTTGAGCTCTGGGGTGGAAAAGGTTGGAGTCAGGTGTATTCCAATAGTCCTAAAAGCATTAGCAGGTGCTTCTGCTCAGTGCTGAATTCAAACATGTCTCTTCCCCAAGCATTCACACAAGAAGCAGGCAAGTTCAGTGCATGTGTTGCTGGCTTTCTTTTTAGAGCAGTCCGTTGGTCCCCTCCCACCCTCTTCCCTTGGGCTTTTGGCCTAAGAAACTCAAGGCAAAGTCATTTACCATCTCATCTAAAATTATCCTCCTCCTTCAAGGGATGCTGACAGATGGCAAGACCATATGTTTGCACAGCTCCCACCCAGGTGAGCATGCCACTTTCCTCCCAGAGCCACTGGGGAAAGTGGGACACAGCGGGTGGCGTGGCACCGGTGAGGCAGGACAGCTGTGGCAGAGCCCAGATGTGAAAACAGATTTCCTTTCAGTCTGAGTTTTACCCATGGGCCAATCCCCTCTAGAAAACAGCTAAACAAAACCAAACCAAAACAGCTTGTCAAGACACATCCTGAAACTGCCTAATTACATTTAACAGTGGCCACAGAGAAAACGGGATATTTCTGCATTTGAGTAGGTGCCTCTAACTTTCAATTGTTTGCTGTGTTGTTTTTTTTAATTCAAAGCACTGTTTGAAGCGGCAGTTTGTAGTTTCCCATCCTGCATGTTCTGAGAAATGTACTCTTTTACAGACTTTCCCTGCTAAACATTTGCAGTGACGGGAGTGAGCAAATGATTTGGGTCTAGAAAATGCCTTTAATGAGAGAAATTTGAGCAATTTGGTTTATTTATTTAATCAAACTGAGGAATGAAGAAAATCTGAACCTGGGTCCATGTGAATTTAAGTTAAGAAAAGGAAAGTTTTGACCAGTGGAAATGACAGTTAATGACAGATGAGTTGAAAGAAAACTCAATCTTTCCTCTTTTCTTTCTGTCTGACTCTCTGTCAATCCAATAGGAAAGAGAAGCAAATCCGTGAGACTGTAGTTGGCATGACTCCTTGAAAGAAATGGCACGTCCATCATGACTTGAAGTCTTTGAAATGAAAGCTAGCTGTCTTTTAAAATGAAATCTTCCAGTCTAGTTGAGTTTCCTGGTTCAGTTGTGCCCACTGAGGTAATTTCTAAGGAACTCAGCAAGAGAATTAGTACTGATGTATCCTGGATGACAGAATTGGCTCAGTAGGTGAGACACAGCCTTTGGAAATGTATCCAGCAAAATACACACATTTGCTTATATAGCACTAAAATGTGTTATATTTCAAGACAATTTTTCTACATTATAATATATCTGTAGTACTGCTTATCCTTCACTTCACTCCTATTTTCATTTATCTTCTATTTGACTGTCATGAATTCAAGGCTGAAGCTATCTTTTATGTGCACAGCCCTTGGTGCACTACACTCACATGCGAGTAGCCTGAGCTAGCAAGCACTTGATGAGTTCCCTGGCCTGACTTAGAAATGATCTAAGTTTTATTCTCTACTGGAAGAAGCTGCTGTTAATCAATAAGAGAACAACACTATTTTTTTCCTAGTCTCTTTAACCCTAAGATATAAAAGATGTAGAATTGTCTATGCCAAGCCTGCACCATCCATAAATTTTTCACCATGACAAAGAGAATCCTCGATTTTTGTCTTCCTGGTATGTATTCAGGGCTGAAACTATACTGACAAGACCAATACAAGGGCCAAAACCAAGTCCAAAGCTCAGGAGCCAAGGAGATCCAGTCTATTTTCACTTAAAATGAGCTAGAGGTTCACACCATGCAGAGAACTGTCTCTGTGCAGCCAGGCATCTGAGAGCAAAGACTTGCATTGTCAACCATTATATTCCCAGTAGACCAAAGTGCTTAACCTTCATGCTTATTTTTTTCAGACTCCATGAAACTTTCATAATGAAACCCCAAAAAATGAGGTGAAATGTATGGTTTGGTCTGGAAACCATGAGCAATTCTGTGGTTTTTGCTTAGGTTTGTACTGAAACTAGTCCAAACTAGGTAGTTTCTTCTAGCTGAATTTTACCTAAAGATTTTGAATTCATTCATACCTGAAACTGAGAGTGAAATTTAGGGGGCATGAACCTATATAGTCTAAGAGAAGGAAAAAGGGTTTGCATGAAACCGCAGGTCAGGTTTGCTAACTGAGTTTAGCACCAATTTGAGTTGCTCTGCATGGTGTTTGCTGCTGACTCACTGAACCATGGCTGCTGTTTGGTGGACCCCACGATTCTCTGGCTACTTGTGAATTGTCAAGTTGCTGTGGGAACACATAGGTACTCAAGTGCTGCTGTTTTCATGGTAGAACCATTGATTGCATGGCTGAGCCTCACCTTGTGGCATGCCTTCTGCTTTGCTCTAATCAGCTAGAAATCTACATGTAGGCTGGCAGGCCTCCAGTGTGGAAAAATCTGGGGAAAAATCATGGAGAAGCAGTATTGACAGAAAAACTCTATTTGGTACAGTGGTTCATGTTGATGGGTTCTCTTGATTGTCCTTTGGGTGTCTCAGTGTCCAACTCTTCTGGGCAGGATGAAGAACATGCTTTTCCATCAGCAAAACCTGCTGTGTGTTGTATGTGCAAGGAATTACTAAGATATTTGCATAAAGGCATCAAAGAAAGAAATAAAGGAATTTGGGGCAGGGGGATTCAAGAACTGAGAATATTAAATTTTTCAGCATAAGCCTGCATAAATTGATACTAACATTGTTAAGGTTCCTGGGTTACATTAACTCAAGAGAAGCTGAAGTAGAAATGATATGAATATCAATGGAAATGCACAGAGCTTTTGTACACTGTGATCGGAATCAAAGACAGAAACATCAAATTTGATTCCACTGAGGGCAAATAAAACAGAATCCATGGTGGATATGTCCTTCTTGTGGATAAGAAATACGGCTTTGATAAAAGCTTTGGGTATTTTTAGGGTAATTGTTCTAGTGAAAATACTGGTGGATGCAGTATTTTGCCTGAGATTTACCTTTATAGGGACAAAGGAGGACTTTCACTCAAGATTGAAGATTTTGATTTTGATTTTTCATTCTCCTGTGACTTACAGATTTTCTCTGGCTTCCATAAACGAACAGCCAGTTTTTCCAGAGGTGATCATGCCCTGGCAGTCCTGGTTGTTGTGTCACACTGTGATGCCTTGACTTCCTTATCCCACTGTTGCCACTCCTCCCTGGATGTACCCAACTGAGATAGCTCTTAATCCCTGGGTTATCCCTGCTTGATGATGGTCTTTTATCATTTCGTTCCCAAACATGGTGCATTATGCTTATTCGGTGGTTGCCACCCTCAGAAGGGTGATGTCAAAAGGTGAGTGTGATTTTTCACAAGAAACTGCAATGATTAACCTCCCAGACCTCTGCCTGCTGATGAGGCTCATCCTCCTAAATCCCGAGTGCCCCCAGTCATTTTCCCTGCCTTTGGCTCTCTGAAAGATATCTAGATCAAACAACTTGTCTAGGCTGTTTCTATAATCTCTCCATGTTATGGGTTGGAGACACAACATTACCAAACTGATTCACCCCACCTAATTCAACTATTTCAAGCCAGGGTGAATCACTTACCAAGAAAGCATCATCTAGCTTACACCGATGTCTGCCTTCAGAATTGGCCTGAGGAGGTGAGAAGCATTTCATCCAACATATTTATGAAAATCTGGCCCCTTGTCAATGAGTAGAGCTTGTGAGAAGCCAGGTAACTCTGAAAATTCACTGCAGAAAAATGCTCATCCAGAACTGTAAATTAGCACGACTGTAAATTATTTATAAATTGCATAGGACTGGGATCTGAACAGCTCTGTTCAGAGATGTTGATTGCAACCAAGTGCTATACTGCTCCAAGGAGGGAACTTGCAGCTTTTCTTATGGTGCTTTTTGTCTTTAACCATAGTTATGGGAGACTAGAAAGCAGCTACTGCTTGCAGGTGTCCCAGGCCCAAGCTCATAACCAAAAGCTACCAGTAGCTTCAAGCTGACCTTGTGCTAATTGGCATGAATAAAAAAACTCCAGATGACTTTCATCATTTAAGGCTTTTCAAAACATTGTTCTTGCCCCTTTCTTAGAATTTCTACCAATTTCACCTCTAGAGAGAAAGCTCCTGTCTTCCTGAGGAGGTAGGATTTATTTCCTTTTACCAATATTTTTTTTTTTGTGTGAATTTTGACAGATCACTTAAGCTAAGATGCCCTTGGCTGCAGCTTTTCTGTGTGTGCTCAGGCTCCTAAGCCATGTCACATCAGCTCTGTAGAGGTTTGGTGACCTCTTTGGGGAGCATTTGTGGGCACCAACACCTGAAGAGGGTCCCCAGACTTGAGTGCACAGCTGTATTGAACCACCGAGCCTGTATAGAGACACTTTCAGCTTCTGATGCTTCATTGAGGTGCTGAAGGGTGTCCAGAGAAGGGCAACGAAGCTAGTGAAGGGTCTGGAGAACAAGTCTGATGGGGAGAGGTTGAGGGAACTGGGGTTGTTTAGCCTGGAGAAGAGGAGGCTGAGGGGAGACCTTATCGCTCTCTACAACTACCTGAAAGGAGGTTGTGGTGAGGTGGGTGTTGGTCTCTTCTCCCAAGTTACTAGTGATAGGACTCAAGGAAATGGCTTAAAGCTGCACCAGGGGAGGTTTAGTTTGGGTATTAGGAAAAATGTCTTTACTGAAAGAGCGATCAGGCACTGGAACAGGCTGCCCAGAGAGGTGGTGGAGTCACCATCCCTGGAGGTGTTCAAAAAACATGTAGACGTGGCACTTCAGGACATGGTTTAGGAGACATGGTAGTGTTGGGTTGACGGTTGGACTTGATGATCCTAGAGGTCTTTTCCAACCTTAATGATTCTATGATTCTATGATTACCTGTCTTTAACAGGGAGATAGAGGAAAAACACCACATTGACCCACCTTAAATAGGTGCTGTGAGGATAAACCCATCTCAGACTGTGAGGTGACCTAAGGTAGCTCTGGCAGCTAAGGCAGCTAACTATCACATACACAACACTGGAAACTTTGCAAGCTCTTCCCTTCCTTGCACTATAGGGATGGAAAAAATAAACAACTTCACAGTTTCTTCCTTGAGAAAAAGACTGATGGAGTTTTATTATTTTGAGAAAGGTGAACTACTGAAGCCCTTCAACTTGCCAGAATTATAAATATACTTTCACCCTACATTCCTGCTCTTCCTGTGATGTATATACTACATTTCAAGCTAGTTGCAACTTTGATTTTTTGATGGTTCTCATATTATTATAGAGTTTAGTGTATGAATGCCACGCTGAGCAGACTGTATATTTCCGTCTTTATAAGACACAGGGAAATTTAGTAGCTTTCAAATGGAGAATGCCATCCTTTTTTGTGGTCTTTATTTCTAATCTGGATAAATTATACTGCGAGCTAAATTCAGTCATGATGTAATTCTGCTCTTCTAGTGAAGTTTAACCAGAGATGATGTGGTCCTTATGAAGGTTTCATTATTTTCCATCTGACCTCCAGATCCCTCATCTCTCTTCAATCAAAAGCTTTCAACACACTTCTAATGCACAGGGAACACAAATAATAGCTTTTGATATAAATCATACCAACTAGTCTGTAGTTCAAGATTCCACTTCTTACAATGGCCAAATGCTATAAGTTTCATATTGACACACAGGAAAATTATTTTTATTACAGCCTAACATTTCCAGAGCAATGCCTTTCATAACCTAGACCCTTATATCTATTTCTCCAAAGACATCTGAGTTCCGCTTTCCATCTAAGAGGTACTGTCATCATTTCTGGAACCGTTGCTCATCTGCAACCCCAGGTGTCTACATGCCTCACACTCTTTCTTAGGTGGGGTGGGAGGGCCACAGGCGGATGCAAAACACTGCTTGAGTCTGATCCTGTCCCACAACTCAGCATTATTATTTTGCAGATTTTTCCAAGTAAAAACTCTATGACCTTTTCCGGAATAGGATGTCAGATTATATGATCTAAAGGCCCTTTTCTGACTTGAAATCTGTGAATCTCTTGTGCACATAGACTGTAAGATCCTGTTCTATGATGCCTTGATCGCAGTGCTTCATTTCTCTGCCAACCCTGGGTATATCCAGATGCAGCTAGTTTCAGTGCCACTTCCCCTCATACAGCACATCAAAGTGTGTTACCTGGAGACCTCATCCAAAGTCCAGCATAATGAAATGGAGCTGTTCCCTTCATTTCTGCAGGTTTCAGTTCTTATGGCTATTTCTTCCTGCCTCCCAAACCCATTTATTAGAAATTCCTCCTGCTGACCCAAAACCACCATATGGATTTACTCAGGCCAAGATTTTCAGGTGTGTCCAGAGACTTTAAGAACTATACTCAGACCAGCATATGTAAATGTCCTTTTTTTTCCCATCTTAATGAACTTCAAGGTGATACAATCCTCTTTCTTTCGAATTTAGACCCCAGAGTACGCACCAGAGCCTGAATATATTTCCAGGTGGCTCCATTTTTTATTATGCCACTTGAATCATACAGAAATGCCCTGGTTTTCAGGAAATGATGAGAACCATGCTGGAAATTAAGATCCTTCCAGTATTTTGTAACAGAATAACTGGACTTTCAGGTATCTGAAATCTCTAGACATGCCTGAAAATCACATTCTAAATAACTGCATTTTTTTCATTTAAGCTATGTTATTAATTTTCCCATTTCTTCCAGCTTTGTGATTTATGCATTATCTTCTTCATCTTACTCCCAAGTCATTAATGAGAATACATAGGGGTTTAGTACCCAGAAAAGAGCTTTTCCACTTGGATTGACTCTTACCAGCAAATGTTGCTGAAAGATAACAAAGATTTTCCAGCAAAGCAGGCAGTTCCCTTCTTTGGGGAGGATGCTTCGTGGGAAGTACTGTTACTGTTTGGGCAGACAATAACTCCTACTGACCAAATGTACTCTCTGATAAATCTGTGGAAGTTATTGCACTTTTGTAACTGTTCCATTTGTACTGCTTTATTATTGCATTTTATTATCTATCCTGGTGTCTCTGGTTTCTACCTGCACTTCAAAAGAGATGGATGGCGTGTATCACCTGCAGTATAAAAAGGTGATTTTTTCCCCTATAGTCAATTTTCAGCTAATTTAATATACCTGTTTTTCTATTGCCTGACAAGGCTGAGTGATATAATTCTTTTGAACAAGGAAGACAGTTGCACAACACGAATAAACACGATGTAGCTTCCCAAGGAGATAATACTGTGCAACAACAGCTCTAATCTTCCTTTTTTCTCTTATTTTCCTCCCATCTGATGTCTATTTTTATTCAGTAATTTTATTTGAGAAACAGAATGAGAAAAGAACATTGCTATTCCTGGAAATCTTCCAATATGTTTCAGGAGCAGAAGGCTTGGATGAGATATATGCAGCTCCTCCCTCAAAAGACCATTTTATGGCAACAGCCAACAATGTCATCCCAGCAGTGTTAGGAGTGTGATATTGGAGTGTCATTTACTTCATTCTGTGACCAACCTTTGGATCAGGATCACATGAATAGACACATATTCTAAAAAATATAATTTTAAAAAAAAACAACAACCCAACAAACAACTTTGTCAACCCTGCCCCAGGCACCCATCACCCCTGGCTCTGGCTGAGATGTGGAGTAGAAATATAATGCTGAAGTGCAATACGAGAGAGTGATTCATTGGAGGAAACTTAAAAACCTCTGACAACAAGGTGATTCATATCTTGAGTGCTAATGGCGCTTTTCAGTAACCTCAATTTACTGTTTTTTCATTTCCATATCAAGTGATTTACAAGTGCCTACATGTGTTCACATGTTTATATGTGTGCACTCAGGGGCAACTCAGCTGAAGTTAAACAATCCTATCTTTAATGGGGTCTCTCTTGGAAGATAAGAAGCCCAATAGCATCTTTGCTGTCTAAGATCCCAATTTAGGGGGGTTATAGGAATCATTCGGGATAATAAAATATACATTATGGTGCATCTTCTCTGAGATCTCTTAGATCTTGATAAGCTAAGGATGAGGTTCTGGTAGCAAACTACTTGGGTGTAAACATGAATGATGGTTTTGATGAGAAATGCACCAGTTCCCATTGAGCATAAAACCAGAAACTTCTAAAGGCACCTATACACTTCACACCCCTAGATTTCAGTGACAGCTGGGTACCTACACATCTTTGAAGACCTGGCTATTAATGTCTTTCAGAAAGGTTTTCGGTTCTCACAGACTTCCGTCAAGGGTGAATTTCCATTGGCCATGTGGATGGTTTCTCAGTTCTCAGCAAGTCTATTTCCTTTAAGCAGAGGAGTAGATAAATATTAACAAGGGGCTGGGATATTTTGTATTTTTCTGCTAAAGAGAGTCACTTGCAAGCTCTACCAAGAAATAATTAGAACTGCTGGCTTTGTGGTTCACTTGTTTTCTCCCTCTTTGTCCTTTTATGCAAAGCTGTCTGCTGCAGAGGATGCAGCATGTGCCAATGCAAATACAGGGCAAGCACCTCCTATTTAACCTCTTGAACAGGAGCTTGTGAGAGTTGATAGAACATTGGTCAGAAGGCATGAAAGCAGTGAACTGTGCTCTGGAAATCAGGCATAATCAGACAGATTAGTGTGATAGAGTTTGTAGAGTGACATTGTTAGGAACTAGAGGATAACATAGCATTGCACTAAAGTTATGTTCAGAAGTGCATCACCACCTACAGCCAGGATACACAGCCACAGTACCCCAAGAACACCTATTTAACAGGGAGGTATGGTGGTTTATTTACTGCTGAAGACAAAGCTACAGAAGTATCCACTCTTCCTGCAGAGTTATCCTGTTTAAAAGTTACTGGCTGCCTTAACAGTATAGCTGTCTTAGCTGAGCAGTATTTCACTTCTACATTTCAAGATATTTCACCCATCACTAAAGGAGAATCATTCACAGATCCTGCTGTTACCTGGCGCAATCTTAGGTGTTTGCCTTTGCTGTCTGGGAACACTGTATAGAATTATATCACTGCATGAGTGGATGCTCTGTGCTCCTATATGTTATTATGTGTCCTTCCCAGCAGATTTCAGCATTTCCAACTCACTAAACTCTGTGGGTTTCCAATGCTGTACTACTTGGCTAACCAAATTTAGCTTAGAAAGTAACAGACCAGATTTCATCTGGATTGCACTTGTTTACACAGGGAATTAATTTGTCCTGTTTTCCCTTACTGGCCTTCACTGATCTCTTTTTCTTTTGTAGTCATCACCACTACGGTATCTGGTTGTCCACTTACAAGTTCAGCACAAATGTATTACCATTTGAAGAGCTGACCGTGCCCATCCATGTGCAACCACAAAAGCCTACAAGCTCACAGAGGACTATGTCCTCCTTATGACACCAAGCATGATGTGACATCCTTAAAACTACACCACCATTATCCTCTCAAAAAAATCATCTCCCTTGCCAAGGTATGTATCTGCTCAGCCATGAGCAAGACATGAAGTATCTCTTCAAGAATAGTAGATGCTGCCAGTCACTGCAAGATCTTTGTAGTTTGGATTTTCCTGCATTTCAGAATTGTCATATTGTCAAGGAGGTTTGGGGAACAATGCCCATGTTAGGGGACCTCCATGTTCTGCTTTCCAAAAGGTGGGTTTGTTGCTCTGCAGGACTGACTGCTTTAAGGTGCCAGATGAACTTTCACAGGCAAGACTGTGTAAATCTTTCCCTTGCAAATCAAGATTAATTTCCAGCACAAACCAGGGTGAGGAAGAACAACTGCTGCTAGTGGCTGTCCAAGGTTTTACATTGACCAGGCGGGACCCAGCAGGTGAGGTTCCATCTCATCCAAGCTGTCAGGCTTGAGTGACAGATTGCCTGAGGAAGCCCTGACCAAGTGTGTTACACTATTGTCTCAACCTTAAGGAGAGGAGGCTGCTTCCCTTTGTCTCTGATTAAAATAGACTGTGCCTGTTTCCACGGCGATAAGAGATCCTCTGAAAAACACTATTTTGAAAATCTACAGTAGCTTTTGTAGTGCTGTGCTCTAGTGATTTTATTAAAAGATAGTAGTAATAATAGTAAGATGCCGAGACCCTTTAATATCAGAGGTGTAAAGAAGAATTGGATTAAAATAGAAAGGTATTACCTCTGGTTTGGAAGTCCCCCAAGCCCAAATCAGAGGAAACTGGAGAATTAAACTCAATAAATAACTCTACCTGCTTTTTGTGTTCTGATATTCTTTCCAAGACACCTCTTGTTGCTTTCTACTGGAGGAAAGATGTTGAGCTAGAGGGACCATTGATAAGATCCTGTTCAGCCTCTCTGAAGCCCTTGTATCACCAAGCTGGGAATAGCTGAGACAAATAATGCTCCTAGTAATTTTGATGATCTTACAAGAGTTAACTGGCTTGTGCCGACATGAATCAAAAGAGGACACGCATCTAACTGTGAAAATTTTCAGAAACCCCCAAGTGTCTTCAGAGCTGGACTGGCCAGAAAGTGAGGAGTCATCTCACATAAAAAATGCAGGGTTAGTAATGGCTGGTTCTTTCACACTAGAATGAAGTAGGAATATTTCCAGTTGAAGAAACCCCATTTAGGTTCTGTGAGAAACCCCATGGCTGGGTGATGGTCCCAGGCTAGGACGGAGGAGTGGCTTGTGGACAAGATAGAAATGAGCATTAATTCACTAGCTGCAAGTAAGCCAGGGCAGGAAGGTGAATACACACACCCTCTGTGGGCACATCTTAACATCATGCTTTCAGCAACTTTGGTGTGACTGCTTTCTTTCTATGCCTCTGCCTAGAACTTGCATCCTGTATCAGAGATGTCTTCCTCACATACTTCTATGAAATACTTCAATGAAAATCTCACCCAGCATCTCCAGACCTTCACAGACAGGAGCTACAGTCACCAAACTCAAAGCCTTGGTCATTTCTGAACACAGAGCTCTGGAGATCACAGCTCTGGGACGCTACTGGGAATAAGAAGAGGTTACTCTGTGCAACAGGAAGGCAGAGTTCCAGGGTGATTTACTGTACTGAACTGTAGCTGCACTGAGTATAAAATGGAACAGAATTTGCATAGCTTTCCATTTCACAGAAAGCCAATGATGGGGGCGGAGAGGGGGACGACAGCTGATCTTGGTAACTATTCACCTTCTGACATCAGAAACCTCCGGTGCAGCATACAAGACTGCCATCACAAAATCCCTGATCAAGAACATGAAGCTCCTTCCCCTCTTCACAGCTGCGTCCTGCTTCACGCCCCCAGGTCCCTCTTTCTTTGTACTACAAGTGATGAAGTTTTTTTTCCAGGTCACATGAGCCAGGATGAAGGGGGAAAATCCTGCCAGGAACAGAGATGGGCTGCAACTTGAACCCGATCAAGAGGAGATACAGAGCAGTACCCTGAGAGCTATATAAGAATGTGCTCAGCACAAGAGCAAACACTTTTTCAGGTGAAGGACTCTCATGAATCAGCCATGCATGTGAATGAAGACACCATTTCAAGGAGGCTTGGAGCCACTAACAAAACATGTTTGTATTTCATCATCGCTACTCTTGTTGCGTTACTCATCTTTGCATTAGCCACCATCATGGTCTTAGTGGTTCAGAGGACGGTAAGCAATTTCTTACTTTATTCATTGTCTTTTTCTTTCTTCTTTTTTTTTTTAACCTACTGTTTTCCAAAAATTATCCTGTGGCCAGAGAAAGAGTCGCTGCCCCCTGTTAAAAATGCACGCATGTGAGTTAGGGGAGAGAAAGATGAAACAAAGAGGGAGAGAAAAGAACTTTCAAAAAAAGAAGATATTTCTCCAGCCTTAACTTCTAGCATGCAATTTCTACTCTGTAAATGGAAGTGGAAAGCTCATAATCCAAGATGCAAACCACCCTCTGTCCTGCCTAGTTAGGAGGAGAGGTGGAAAGAAGACAGATCAGTGCCTCTGTGTCTGCTACCTGGTTTTGTTTGTGTCTCCTGTCGCTTCTACAAAGAGTGACCACTGTCCAGGATGGTCTGGGCTGGTAGTGTCTACATGTGTTCCTCTGAAATACTGATAAACTTTAGTTATGGACATAACACAAGACACCTCTGTGTGCGACACTACGTGGTGCTGTCTGTTGGGATGCACCATGGTGTGGTGAAGCAGAGCTCTTTTGAACTACCCAGAGCACTGGATGGGGGCAAAGTAGCTCACTGTCCTTCTCTGTCAGTCATGTTCTTCGGTGTGATTTTTCATGCAAAAGTAGAGTTATAGCAAGGATGACTGAAGGGCATAAGTGAGGCAAGGTCTGACAAAAACAACTGTTCTCTCCATCTACAGACATTTTTTCCTTCTTAAAATCGAGAGGATTGCTCTCAAGTGGATCTGGGGTTGAATGGGAAATCAGTGAGACAGTTACAGCCAGGGCAGAGGTACAGGTGGTGGTGAATATGAAAACTGGATTTCTAATCTCACTAGGAACATTGCCATGAACTTTACCAGGGTAAAATGACAGGTTAGAATTTTTATAGGCTTTGAAATCTTATTACAAAAATCTCAGTGCTGAAGTACTTCCGCTAGTATTTATAGAATGAAGACACCAGCGTGGGGCTGCTGGAGGAAGTTGGCCATGGAAAACAAAATATGATCTTTCAGCTCAATATTTTCTCTTACTAAATTTACCCTATGCAACTTGTGTGTCTGTTTATGCACATTACCCAGAAATTAAACAATGAAGGCTTGACTGATACGTCTTTAAGTTGCACCAGAGAGGAGTCATTTACCTGAAATCAGCGTTCTTCCAAAAGAGAAGCAGTTTGGGCACAGTTAGAATCAGACATGGGGGAGTTTCAAGTGATAAATAGTAGGACATTAAGGGAGATCTTTAAAATAACAGCCTGGGTAATTACAGAATTGCCACAGCTTTCCTATATAATGAGGCTTCCATTTGTACTTATTATGTAAGTAAGCATTAAATTACCTCTCCATCAGGATAAAGGCAGTTACACTAGTTGCCAGAGGAACAATATTACTGAAGGAGTGAAGGTTTTCATTTAAAAGAGTAATGACGTTATTGCAGGTGCTTTGGAAATGAGCTTGGCTGAAGGAGAAAGTAGGAAGCTGAGGTGTGTGAGAAACACAAATAAAACTGAGCAGCAATTTTATGCTGCGAGAGGAATTTGGTAGTAAAAATGTAACTTCTGTTCTTGTCCTCAGGGAGCTGAAAGGCCCCCAGTTCAGAAGCAGCACAGTCATTCTCCATCTGTGACTGGTCTTGAATTTCCAGACCAGGGAACAAGTGTTGATTCTGTGAGACGGGTTCCTCAAGAAACTCCAGGTCTTGCTCCAAAAACACTTTAGCTGATAGTCACACCATCAGAGTAAGGCTAGGCACAGACTCCTTTGGTAAATACAGTTGTGGCTGGGCTAAGCATCTTGTTCTGTTGACTTCAGCAGCTCCAGGACAGGAGGGCTGGGGGTCGGTCTTGTAGCCCTGTGGCTATTGAGTCCTGTTGCTGTAGAGCATCAGCAGTTGGGTTAATTATTTTCTTTGTAACTTCTCAAGAGAGGACCCAAATTTTGTGTGATCAGCCTCTTGGGATGACCTGGTTTTCTCTCCAGATGTTGTCAGCTGGATTATGTGGGTGATCCTTGACCACAGGGGCAATGGTGCCCTCCTTATGCTGAGCTGAGATAGAAACTTTTATCTGCCTCTGTCCAAAGGAATGTTAGAGGGTCTTAGGGACAATGCAGGTCTTGTGACCCATGTCTTGGGTACCACTGCATTAAGAGCAGGTTGTTGGTGGCAAGCAGATCACCCAGTCCCCTAGTCCTATTGCAGGTACATGGAAGTTGGCTGCTTATCTTCCTTCTGATGAATTTACACTTGCCTAGTTTAAGATGAAGGAAGATGCATTGGAAAGGGAAAATCAAACTGTGTAGAAACAAGGCATTCGCATCACCCAAAGACTAGGCGCTCTGAATAAGGGAAATCCAACATGAAAGACCAAAACAAAATAGCAACTACAGTTCCAGTGCTGCTTCTCTGAATCTAGCAACACTTCTAATATACTTTATCACCCTCCCCTGCCCCACATTTTCCAACACCCCAAGAAATTTCCTTTACGCCTTGTTTTCAAGAAGGGTGGCACAACACATTAGTGTCAGTCCTGGGAAGGGTCATATTTTGGAACTAAATTGCATTTTTTTGAACTAAACTATGTTTTTTGAAACTAACTATGTGCAGTGCTGAAGTCAGTTCATTTCTTCAGCTTTCATCTGCAGAAGCCCTTGGCTTCAGGCCATTCACTTGTCTCGATCTTTCAAGTGACTTTATTTTTCTCTGGAATAGGAATAGTCAGTGTATGGTGGTCCACAGCCTTCATTTTTCTTCTTAACACTGTTATAAGAGTGCTAAAACCTCCACCCTTCTGCCTGCTGCGTTTCACTGCTGCTGGTTGTACATATATATATACACATCTATGTAGATATACATATTTATTTATGTACATAGAAAGATACGTGCAGAATCAGTGAAAGAGTATAGGACAGAAAGGAGTAGACAAATGTAATTTTAAGACACACAGGCTCTAGCAAATCTTATGCTGTACTGCAAGGTATGCTGTATCAGACACCTAGGCCACGTACCTCTATGAACAAATTCTGTGTGAATGTTCAAAGTCCATAATCTGGGATGGTCCATCACTGCTCTGGATTTTGTAGACTTCATATTTTTAACATCCAAATTGCATGGGCAAATCTTTTCAGCAGAGTTAAGGCACCAGTGTGGCAAGTATTTATATTTGCTGCTCAATCTTCAAGGCTGCTGGAGTCAAAAACATAAAACCCTTTTAGCAGTGGGGCTGCCGTAACCAGGAATCGCTACTACAGCACCTAGCAAGTTCCTGCACTATCTACTTGATAATTTATGTCTGCTTAAAAATAATCTTGCCACAGGCTGCCCTAATCGGGGTCCGTTGGCCCCCTCTGGCGGAGAACGCTGACAAAAATTAAAAAAAAAAAAAGCGCCACTGGAAATTGCCTCTGAAGAGATTTCCCACTTGTTGAACACCACAGGAAAACCACTGAGGCATTTTAGAAGCAAATTGTGCTGTTCCAACTCTTGCCATCAGTATTCTGTACAGTGACAGCCATCTGCTGTCTAGAGGTGTCACTTTAATAGGTTTTGTCAGTACTGGAAAAACTGAATTTCACACAGAGCTGTGTTTCCTGTGATGCTCATTATCAGATCAGCTGTGTGGACAGCGCTCTGCTTTCTGGAGTTTTCATGTCTAGTTTCTACCTTTGCCTCTTGGCAACTCAGGGCAACCTACCTAAAGTGTCACTGGCTTCCTTCCCCTTCAGCCAGAGACTGGCTGGTTTGAGACTGAGCAAAAACATGCGAGAGCCTTAAGGGTTTTTTTTTCAAATTGCAAAACTTCCTTCGAGGACAGCAGTCCAAAGAGCTCATCCCTGCAGAGCTGCTGTGTGGACATGCTCTTGGAAGAGCCTTGGACCTAGTTAAGCTGACCCCAGGCCAGTTTCTGGGGGACTGTGGTTTCAGGGTGTGTTTTCTTAGATTTTCTAGAGGTGGATACACTCTTCAGAGACCTCTGGTTAAATGAATATTCACAGTTCTGACACAGGACCTTAGAATGACCCTCTAGCAGCACCAGTCTGTCTCAGCTTGGGAAAATTCCTTGTAAAATTAATTATAATTTTCTATATTGAAGCAAACTCAAATTATTCTGCTTGCTGAGTAAAGACTGAGATCCTTCATCATCAGTACCCAGATTACTCCAGACAGGGTGAAATTCATTGTCATGAATTCTGCCTGAGCTGGCACTGTAGAATTTAATCTCTTTGGACTCCTACTGTGTGCCTCTTTGCATTCTAAATTACAGCATGACATCCAATATTTTTGCTGTTAGAAAAGAAAAAATTAATGCCAGTAATATTTCAAAGCAAGCTTTAAAGTTTTATTTGAATATCTACTCAATTGTCACTAAAATAAATTGCATTAGTATCTGTTGTTTTCACTCACCGGGAGATTTCCCGGGTGAGAACACCATACATTAATACATTTTAATTTTGTTTCTGTTGCCCTGTCTGCAAAGCAAGCTGTAGCCATCAGCCTTGTCTTGCACGCCATCTCCAAGGGAGGGCTGCAAGGTGAGCACCTCACCGATGATAATGTCTCAATCACTTTACCAAACACTTCTCTGTAGGCAGCAGTGGATCTGCTATTGGATTTCATTTAGCATAATCTAGTTGGGGACAGAGCATCCCCTTTCTCTCATGCAAAAATGCCTTTAATTCTCTGCAGAGGGCAGAAATGCTCATATATTGTATTGAAAAGTAATACTTCCCTGCGCCCTGAGTGCTTGTGAGAGGGACAGCCCAGCGCAAGGGTCCAAGACAGGAGCTGAGTGGCTCTGGCAGATGGTCCTTGGGAGTATTTTCAGCCAAGACTGTTCTCAGTCCCACATTTGATAATACGTGTGCATAGGATCCATGAGAGCGTGCAAGGAAGGATGTCGTATAGGGGATCAAAAAGCTTGGAAATGCCTGGTTTTTCAAAACACAGCTCTAGGTTCCCATTCTTCTTGTAACCCAGCATTCTTCCTGTACAGCTTAGGAAGATCACCTGGAGATACACTGTCTCAACAGATAACTTCTCCCCTGTGTTACATAGGTGTGGAGAGAGAAAATGAACAAATCATATATTACAGATACCCAAATTATGAAGCACCTATGCCACCTCTGTCTGCAGGACACAACATTTTGGCGTTAGACCAAAGGATAACATTGCTTTGCCGGGAACAGATGCAGCTCTACACTTCAGCCATGGTTGAAAACAAGGTCACGTTAGGCCAAAGTCTAATTAAAACTATTCTTAAACATTTAAGTCTAGAATATTAAGTACCACAAACAGACACAACGTTAAGTACCACAAATAGACACAACATGACTTCTCTCACTGTCCAACCATCGTCCTTCTCCCCACACCACACATTATCCTATTTACACACAGAAATAAAGTGCTTATGTTTTAAGACTACTATGGATGAAGTTGTCTCCCACCACATGCATGGTGTGCCTCATTTCTCCCAGGAGATATTAGATGTTCTGCTAAAGCTGGTACCAGCTTCCCAACTTTCTTCTTCTTGGACGTCATGGTCGGTCACCGGAACAGGTTTCCTGGGGAAGTGGTCAAGGCACCAAGCCTGTCAGAGTTCAAGGAGCATCTGGACAAGGCTCTTAGTCATATAGTCTAGTTTTAGGTAGTCCTGCAAGGAGCAGGGAGTTGGACTTAATGATCCTTATGGGTCCCTTCCAACTCCAGATATTCTATGATTCTATGATACTATGCTAAATAGGCCTGGCCTGGTTAGCCTGAACAATTAGCCCAGGTAATTGGTATCCAGATAAGAGGAGCTGGTTTAGGCTAGCCTGAGCAAAAAACACTCCCTGATACTGAAATCACTGTGGGACTGCCTGGTGTGTTTGAGTGAAGGGACGTGACACAGAGTTTCAAGCACTGAGGTACTGTCAGTATCTTTCTTTGGCTGTTGGGAGAATTTGTTTGCTCCTTGAGGGCACTGATGGACATTTAAGAACTATCGATTACTTTACTTGCGTGGAAGTAATATGCAAGCAAGCACAGGCTTCAGGGTTGTATGTCTGGATGGGAGAGAGGTGTGATAAAACAGAAGAAAGACCACAGATGAAGTCTACCATATTTCACACTTGGAGCATGTTTCCTGAGAATTTCTCAGGTCATGCTGATTGAGGACAATTTCCCACGCCATTTTGACCCTTGGGTTTACATCCCAGCAAGAACTAGGAGGAGAGGTGAAGCAGGACAACCCTGTCACTCTCAGATCGATGTTGGGGCTCTACAGCTTTTATTTTCATCCAGCTACTGGCTTCCCTGGGATGGACACTGGCTCTCAAGTGTGTCCAATCCCACTCTGTCCTACTCTCTCCAAGCTTTGAAAGCCACAGAATGAGGTTTTCAGGACTTGTGCTTCCAAAACAGCACCAACAAAAAACACACACATTTCTTATTGCACTGAGAGAATTGCTGGCTGTGTCAGAAATGTAGGTTTTCTACGTTAGAAAAAAAGGGCAGTGGTGAGGGATTACTGAGGATGATATTTGGATGAGTGCAGAGAACTTGCCAGAGTTGTTTGCTCCAGAGAAATCCCTCACTGACCTGTGAGGCTTTATAGTAACCATACGATCTACAGCGCCTGGCACCGACTCCCTGTGCATTAGGCTGTGTATTGCCTTCATGGCACGCAATGGAAACTTTTAAGATCCACTTTTAAAGCAGGGTCGTACTTGAACACAGGTGTGCTCCCAGAGTAATCATCCCTTCTCTCGCTTCTCTTTCAGGCAGCTGATCCTGCCACAGAGGGCATCGCAAAACCTATCAGGACAGGTAAGACACCTAAACTCACTATACATGCCATTTGTCTCATCTGTGATGCAAATATTGCCCATGATAAGCCAATTGTGCAGACTGTAACATTTCACATAAAGTCTCTTGTTGGTGAAAAGCCAAGGTAGTGGAAAAAAAAAAAAAAAGAAGAAGAAGAAGAAAGTTTTCAAATTACTCGCTACCTCCGGAAACCAGTGCATGGCTGAGGAAATAACAAGTATGTCTGAATCTGCCCTGAGGTGTCTTTGCAAGAGAGCCTTTTTGCCAGAGGATGTGAACTCAGTCTGAGTATTAGGTTTTATTTTAAGGGCTGGCTCTTGCACATGTGGGCATAACGTCCCCACCTTCACAAGGTGTGGGTGCAAATGTGCAGGCACGTATTTCAAAACAACTGAAACTTCTCCTGTACTCCTCTGGCCTGGAGCAGTCATGTGTTTCCTACTGGTTTGTGGGGAAAACGGATGAGGGAAGGGGTGGGTCTAGGAGGGACAAGTGGAGAACAGCAGCAAAAGGCACAGAGCAAGGAATTAAAACAGGCAGAGTATGAGCACAGAGAGCCCAAATCGGAAAAAACTGTCTTACTAGATTAGCAGAGACAGTGTACCAAGATTCTGCTTTTTCTTAGCATAAATCAGGAGAAGCACTGTTTATTTCATTGACATTGCTTCCCTGGTTACACAGCACTTAGCACCAAGTATTTTGACTTCTTGCAAATACAAGTCCATACTCAGTCCCATAGGATAGGAGATGCCATTGCCTCTCACATTACAGATGGGAAAAATGAAGCACAGTGTTCATCTAGAAGCAATGGCAGAATGGGAAATTGAAGTTCAAGGTCCAGAGAGTCCTAATCATGTAACCATCTTTTCTCCAGCTCTGTTTTTGCACACAAGTGACATAATGCGTCATTTGGGCATCTTGGATAATTTTTGAATCCGGGACTCTTCCTTATTGGGCTTGTCTCAGAGTCCACAGGTCTCAAAGTAGTCCCTGCAAGTCACTGTGTCCTTCCTGACAACTTCACATCTTGCCTAATTATCATTTTTCATGTTTTAAAATTCCTGCAACCTGGAGGGATTTCCTTTTCCCCTTAGAATGGCGTCCCTGTCCCCGGGACATCCTAAACACATTTCTTAATTGCTTTGTCTCTATCAACCTAAGTAGCTCCTTAAGTCTTTTTAAGTCTTTCTTAAGTCTTCTAGTGCTTTATTTTGTACCTGAAGTTCTTAAAAAAGAAAGCAGGTTCTGAATATACAAGGCAGATTTAGATAAGGGCATTTGGACAGTCACATCAAAGCCCCACTCCAGTGCGTCCCAAAAGGTGTCCAAAAAAGAGTTTTGGAAACCTAATGGGCTGCCCAACATCAGCCTTGCCACTCACGGTCCCCGGTTGATGGCGGAGAGTTCCCAGCAGCTGCGATGCAGTACGGCCCCAGAGCAGAACCTCCACTCCTGTAAACCAGCCGTAACCTCAGAGAAGTTACCAGAACTGTGCTGGTTTTCATGGCTGAGTTTTACCGCCAGTTAGGAAGACGTAGTGAAAGCTGTTGGTGTGGAGTCTAGTGATTGACAGAGGAGCCACAGAGACTGTATCTGTAGGTCAGTATTATTTCAAAGTAAAGCACGAGCAATACTGGCATTCCCAGGGCAAGGAGGAGAGGTCTCACTAATTCAAAAGTGCATTGCAGTATATATATACACACATATATATATTTTCATTTCATATCAGGCAACCTGTGCCAATTGCTTTTTCTCCTCATCAATAACTGGCAGGCACCAGGGAGGAGGAATGTACTCTCTCCAGGAATGCAGAAGATGCCATTTCATTAGCCAGAAACCTTTCTGTCTTTGGGTCAATATCAATTACAGGCACCCTCTTGCTCTGAATTCTGCTGCTAAATCTGAGATGATGCCATTAGTGAAAGACAAAGGAGGGAATGTTAGAGAAACCCCACAAGGCAGAAAGAGTTGCTGAAAGCTGTTTGCAATGGGTGTAAGTGCTCTATCAGCCTACCCCTCATTGCCTATCAGTCTCTATTGTATGTCTCTGGCAGGGTAATGGAGCATTAAACTGCGAGCAAATTACAATGGCCTTTTATTTTTCTCTCAAAATGCATAGAGCAGGGCTAATTGATTAATATATGCCAGCTGGTAATTTACTGAGCCCCCCTCGTCAGGGAGCTCTGTCATACGCTGCCAGGCATCACTTGCTAACTTCTAAGCAGGGAATTGCAGCGGCCACTACAAGGTCCCATCCAGCAGCTGCAAAGCAGCAAGAAACAGAAATGTAAGAAACATTTCAGGATGGGGACTGTGGTGAGGCTGAAGTTGCTATGGATTTAGTTTTGGTTCTGTGTCTGCCTCTCAGGCAGCCCAGATGTTAATAGTATGATTTGGATGTATTTTGTACCCACCTTGTTCACAACAGGGCTTAGAAGCCCTGCATTGTCAAAAATGGGCAAGCAAGCAAAAAACGAGCATTGCCAAGCTGCCAGTTGGGTGCTCAGCCTTGCTCCAGCCCTGTGTCAGTACCTACTGGTGCAAAACATCTCGGAGATGCTAGTGGGGGATACAGGACTGTACTGGGGTTCATTCAGGCAGAGACTGTATTGTAATGCAAATGGACAGTGGTCCAGACACAGCTATATCTCTGAATTAATTTTGTAATATTAAAGCAGGAAAACCACGATGATTTCATTTAGATTTCCAATGAGATTATGTTCTATTATCAGCTAAACACCAGTGGGCACTGAAGCAGTTTTACAGAAGGTTTACATTCCTGACTCAGCTGACAGTCTTCAATGGATGGTTTTGCAGGAATCCACAAGCAGTAGCTGAGAGCAATGCAATGTCACCTAATAAAATGTTTGTTTGAAAAATGATATAAATCTCCTCAAAACCTGTGTGCCATTGTTGGTGGAGTACCTGAGCAACAGGGGGAAAGAACTAAATTCTTTGTGAACTAGAGGTTTGTGAAGTGTTCTTTCTGTGGAACTATTTTTCTGTGGAAACTCATCCATATTTCATAAATGTCAAATTGTATATTAATATGAGTCAGTGTTATTATTGTTAGGTTCATTCTTTAGAGGAAAACTAAGTCACAGAGAAATTTATGACCTGCCGACATCTGGAGAGGTTCAGCCCTCGTTGTCTCCTCGCTGAACTCTGTGAGCCTCGTTTCCCTATAAAGGTTGCAATCCTGGTTTTTCTTGTTATTTTGAACTACAAAGACATGATACCAAAATCTGTTCTCATTTACAGAAGGAAAAAACTGCAGATAGATATGCGCACACACACACTATTTTTATATATTTTTGTCTGGCAGTAAGATCCATTAACAGTTGATGGACAGACCAGGAAAGGAAATCCAGCACCCCATTCACAGTTTCAATGGGAAATAGGTTCCCAAATAAAAATCCGGCTCCGAGAACCTAAGATAATACAGGTGACATCCACATCCTTGCCACCCTAGAGTAAATCAGGCTGAAGCCAGAGAAGCAAATAAGCCTTTCCAGGTTTACAGCAATATCTCTGAGTGCAGTTTGGCCTTTTACAACTAAATCTGATCTCTTCCAGCCTGGAATTGTGCCAGTGCAACACTACTGAAATTGCTGAGGTGTTAGTCGCAAATCCCACAATGGTGGGCTCTTCAGAAATGGATATCTCATGTTTAGATCATATAAGTTTTTGTTTTTTCAGCTTCCATACATGCATGTGTATGCGTGCATATATGTAAAACTGTATAAAGTTCTGTCTGCTCTTGGGAGGTCAGGGCATATGAGCTGTGTTTCTCGGTTCAAAAATTTTCAGCAAGCCTGGGCTTGCAAATGCTGGAAAGAGTGCACAGGCATCCTCCTAGGCAAGCATCTGGAGGAAACCGCAGCTAGAGAGATTCCAGTTAGTCATAATGGGGGCTGGTTGCTTATTTAATTAATAACGAGATGACCAGTATTGGTACAAAATGCGGAGTGTTAGATTTTCTGTCTCTCCAATACTTAAAACGCAAGTTATGGATGAGTATATATAGCTAAATAGCTCACAAAACTGTGGGACATGCTATACTGACGAGCAGGCTAGAGACTTCAATAGTTTTGGCCTTAAACTCCACAAGTTTTGCAGCAGTCAGGTGTGCAGTGATGAGGAGTTCATAAGAGGTTCTTCATAAATTTGGAGGAAAGAAACTGATACTTCTAAAGTTTACATTTTTGGAAGGAGGTTAAATTGCCAGATGAGTTCCGTTCCCTTTCAATGCACAGAACCAGAATGACAGTCCTTGGGCTCTCGAGGACCAAAGGCACCCAGTGCACGTGTGTCTGGCGCAGCCACGAGCAGAGCCCAGCTCTGCCACTGAGCCCAGGAGAGGACATCACCCAGCTAGCGGTTGTCACAACATCACTCAACCGGGACAGTCCATCAGCACCAGCCGGCAGCTCTTTGCAGAACACTTAACTGGAAGAAGGGAGCTAAAGATAGCTACAGGGACTTCAGGTAGTGGCTGCTGAAAAAATTAGGCAAATTCTGCTAAATCTAGCATGCTGACAGAGAGGTATGAAATCACCTTGCCTAATTTTATAAGCACTTAAATCAGTGGGGGGTACAGAGGAATCGAAAGCTGTTTGGTGCCTGCCTGCATTTCTTCACCTTGTAAGATAAGTTCAGCTTTTTGACCTGCTCTTGTGCCTGTCCACACTCAGTCTCCAGCTAGTTGTAATGCCACATGCCCTGCAGAGGAGTATCACTGTAAATGGTGACTGGTACTAGGATAAGCCTCAAAAACCCCATTTGAGGGGCTTTCCACGGCTGGGTATCAACATTTTGCACTCTGGCATGCCACTTTCAGCTCTTGGTTTCACTGCCCTTTGTGTGTGCTCCCATTATACCCATCTCAGAGGTGGAGAAACTGAGGCAGCCTGCAGTGAGAAAAGTTCACCAGGCAGAGTCACATCTCCTCAGACCTGGCTGGCAGCAGGTCTGCATATACCCACGTGTCCCACAGCCCATGGGATCCTCCTGGCAGGACACAGCCCCTTTAGGTCCTGCTGTGTTTTGATGAGACTCTTTCCATTTTGCACTGCAGGTAGAAATCATGGGAATGTCAGTGAGGCCACGGCTCCACTGAGTCCCATTTCACAGTCCTGCGGTGTGTCCCATTTGGCTCAGTGGGGAAAAGCTGCATTAAGCCCATGGAAATAGTCTGACCCTTTTTCTCAGGGCTGTGCCCTCTGGATGCTCATCCTATGGTAAAAGGGGTCAGGAAGACAAAAGTGAATTATCTCCTGGTAGCTTCATTAGGGCAAAATAACCTAAATGGCTTCCTGCTAAGACTCCTTCCTTATCAGCAGGCTTCCCTCAAGCAGCCTGAGCTACAGTGTCCATGCAGCACAGCGGACAATGAAACAGTGTGGTCTCTTTGGCACCTAGTCCCAAATGTGGCTTTGCTTTTCCTACTTCTCACAGCATTTTTAAGCTCCTGTTGACTTCAGTAGGATTACTTCTGTTTTACACTGTCACTAGTACAAAGCCAATTAGGCGATGTGATTGAACACATCCATCAATCAGTCCTGAAACTCTAGTAATTTCAGTCTCTCCTGGCTTGCACTGAAATGTTTCAGATAAAAGAATTAGCTTGAGAAATAAAACTAGAAAACAGTTATAAGCTTCCTCAGCAGATCGAGAACCGGAAATGTCTCTATAAAACAATTTCTTTTTCCATAACTTGCCTTCTCAGAAACACAACTGATGTCACCAAATAAATGGTTTAAACACACACACAAAACTTGCTGACATCAATAAATGTAAGTACAGCTTTGGAAATACAAAGTGCAGCTAGATCACTAAGGGGTAGATCTTGAGAGATGCCATGAATATCCTGAGACAGCTCATGACTGATGGGGCTCCTGGCAGCACCAGGATGTTTGTGTGCAGGCACAGCATTTTGCTTGCTGAGCAGATGTTGCAGGGCTGCAGCTTCCAAAGTATGCTTGAGCAGCAGGGGATTTTCTGCTTTATAGGGTAAACCCCCCCAAATGCCACTGAGTTTCTGTAAAAATACTCTCCCTTCTTGCAGGACGCTTGTAATGTGAGTGGGCTTAGGGCACTGACTATGCATTACCAGAGACTGTTGCTACCACCGTAACAGCTTTAGTTTGAAATAACGGCCAGAAGGGTTTTTCTCCTATCCTGTGCCATATCTCCACATCTCTGTAGTGTCTGTGTACTCACTAAAACACTGTATTGACATGGCTAACATCAGGAAAGTAGGCTTTGGTTTTTCTTTGGGGACTTCCAGCACAGCCAAGGGACTTTGATACAGGACTTACTCATTCTTGGAGCATAGTGAACACCTGCTTCCCTCCAAAGTGTTTCAACTACTGAAATCAGAGAAAGATTGCAATTCTTTCAAGATATCCACGGCCTCCTTCTCCAACAGTATGAGTGCAAAGGGTGCAATGTTACAAATCACCAGCCAGGGGGACTTGTGTGCGGGACCAGCTTCTCCCTCATTTATTTACCCTCCTGACCGAGTACCTCTTAAAAATCAGGCCAAGCAGACACTGTAAGGGTATGGAGATGTGAACCTCTTGTACTCTTAGTTTCAGGAATCATGTGAAAGTTAAGAACCTTGACTCACTCTGCATTTGGTAAATTCCTTCTTGTTCATGTAAGGAACAAGAAATATGTCATCTGATGCCATGGAGTGGCATAAGGATTTAGTAGAATTTGGTTTTGTATATTAACTGGTCCTTCAGAAACCCTTGTAGGGTGGGTGACTCTTATACCAATTTTATAAACCAAGCCATAGGAAAACTTCGGTACTCTGGGAGAGGGTAGTATAAGTTGGTAAGGCTTTACTGAAACTCTTCAAACTTTATTCCTAGTATTCAGCTGCAGAATAAACCACAGGGAATCACCAGTCTCCCATCTAAGCTCCTATGCACATCCCTTCCACAGCTGCATCAGGGCTAGGAGATGTAAAGGAGAGCCAGTGCAGTGAGAAATAACCATTCACCTGCCTGGTTGCAGTGATATATATCCTGTTTTCCTGAATCTATCTCTTGTCTGTGTGACCATATGCCTGTGGGTTGCACCGGGCAGTACAGACTCTGCTCTCCACAGTCACAGAATAAAGGAGGAATAACCAGTGCCACACAACGAATGCCCAGTAAGGTGAGAGGAGGAAAAGCTTACACAGAGCAGATGGGAAGGCAAAATGTGGCTGGAAAGGAGGTGAAATGTGAGGGCAAGTGGTGGGTACAAGGTCTGGGAGCAGGAGCTGGGGTACCAGGATGTGGTGCCAGGATGCAGGGCCTGGCATGCCATCTCAGGATGCTGTCCTGGGATGCAGGGTCCCTGATGCCATCCTGGGATGCCGTCCCAGGATGCTGTCCTGGGATGCAGAGCCTGGAATGCGGTTCTGGGATGCGGTACCATGGCAGGATGTGGTACCGGGTTGTGATGCCGGGATGCAGGGCCTGGGATGCCATCCTGGGATGCGGTGCCAGGATTTGGTGCTGGGATGCAGGGCCTGGGATGCTGTCCCGGGATGCGGTGTCATGGCGGTATGCGGTGCTGGCATGCTGTCCCGGGATGTGGTACCAGGATGCGGTGCCGGTAGCAGTGCCGTGGCGGGATGCGGTGCCGTGGCGGGATGCGGTGCCGGTGGTGGTGCTGTGGCAGGATGCGGTGCCGTGGCGGTGCCGTGGCGGGATGCGGTGCTGGTGGCGGTGCGGTGGCGGTGCCGGTAGCGGTGCCGTGGCAGGATGCGGTGCCGTGGCGGGATGCGGTGCTGGTGGCGGTGCCGTGGCGGGATGCGGTGCCGGTAGCGGTGCCGTGGCGGTGCCGGTAGCGGTGCCGTGGCGGGATGCGGTGCCGTGGCGGGATGCGGTGCTGGTGGCGGTGCCGTGGCGGGATGCGGTGCCGGTAGCGGTGCCGTGGCGGGATGCGGTGCCGTGGCGGGATGCGGTGCCGGTGGCGGTGCCGTGGCGGGATGCGGTGCCGTGGCGGGATGCGGTGCCGGTGGCGTCCCGCAGTGCCGGGCACGGCCGGGGGAGGGAGCCGTCCGGCCGAGGGAGGGGCGCGCCGCGGTGGGGCAGCCCCGGCGCCTCCCCGCCCCGGGGCTCTGGGTTTTGGGGACATTCCCGTGCGACACAGCTGCCTTTTGCACGGAACCGAGGTGCTGGCGCTGTGCGAGCCCCTTCCCCGCCGCGCACCTAGAACCAAAGCTGTCCCGGCTCCTCTGGCAGGCGGCTTTTGGGCCCGAACAACCAAGAACCTCACCTGAAGCCCTGGCAACATCCACATTTTAACCGTGAGAGAACAGAGTGACATTTCAAAAGCACCCAAAGTGTCATTTTCAGAAATATGTTCCACTTAAATGTCTAAAAGCTTCTTTCTGTAATCGCACCATACAAATAATTCAGTTAAGTTAAGCTTACCTGCACATGATTTCTATTTGTAAGAAGGGAAATAAGAAATACAATTTTTTGGACCAACAACTGTGATCTACCAGGGCTTTAGACTGTTACAAAGTTACCGATAGAGTTACAGTGCTACGAATTCCTTGTGCAGAACAGATATTATAAGCCAAGGAGTAAGATTCATCTCTCCGACATGCTGTTTCTGGCTGCTGCTTGTCACCTTGGAGCTGCTGCTGTGGAGTTTGTCCATAGCACAGTTATAGCAAATAAGTGAGGTGCCAAATGCTGACAGCATTTTACAGCACAAAAAAGATCAGGAGTGGTCACTTAATCTGTTGTTTCCTTCAGGGAACACCTCCGAAGACTATTTAAGAATCCTACAGAATTTCCCGACCAAGACAGCTGCTGCGTACATGAGAGGTCAGTGGGGAGCCCAGTGGAGGGCAAGAGTTGGCAAAGAGAGACTGCAGAGCTGGCTGAAGAGCAGGCTGTTGATGTTATTCAAACTGGTTTTAGTGGCAAATATCTTTTTGACCAAATGGGCATTTTATAGGAAAAAAATCCTTAGCTTTCCTGAAATGCGGGTGTGTTTGGTAAACCCCCTATGTGATCACAAAAACTTATTTTTTTAAATTGATAAGAAAAAAATAAATACAGAGATACCTTCTGCACACAAACACATGAATATGCATCTCCATTATCTCCTTTTAAATATTGCAGAAGGCCATTTTCACTGCATCTCCCTGTCTTGGGTCTCCTGAGGGCTGTGTAAGTCCTTGGAAATTTTTAACACCCCACTTCCATGTGTAAACTCTCAGCCGTCCAGCCAGGGCCTTTTCTTGGAGCTTCCTGCAGGAAAACCACTGAACAGGTGTCTCCATTTATGAGGAAATTCACTGCTGTGAGTCTTATAAGGCTGAATTCAGGCCACTAGAGCTCAGCGGCTCCTTTTAAAATTTGTTTGCTTTCCTTTCTAGTGTCCAATCCAGTAAACAGTTCAAAACTGAGCTTGACTGAGAAGGGTATTTGTGAAGACATCCAGTGCAAGGGTGAAGAGCTGGTGATACGGAAACAAGGCCACTACTTGATCTATTGCCACTTGAACTTTCATTTTCCCAACTGTTCAAAGAACCCCACTGACCTCAAGATAGAGCTCCTGGTGAATGACAAAGTCAACAGGCAAACGTTATCCACATGCTGTGCATCAGAAACGTGCCAAGAAAAGACTTTCACAACCTTGTTCCAGCTCCATTTGACATACCTGAATGTGAAGGACCGAATATCAGTAACACTTAATCATCCTAAATTCTTGAATGAAATTTCTCTTCCCAATGAAAACGTTCTTGGTGTCTTGAGGTACAGTGATTAAATGTGAGCAGCCCTCTGACTTCCCACTGCTGCCCACACTTATCTTTCCCTGAACTACAGTAGCCTGCTTTTACTAGGCAACACCTTGTTTTAAATTTCCTGTCTTACCTCATCGCTAGGGTCAACAAGGTACTTTGTGAATGTCCCAGAACGAAACCTAAAACACTGTAAGACCCACACCTGACAGATTGCTCTGGTTTGGTTCAGGGTAGGATTGTTGTTGGACTATCCAGCATATAACCCACAGATCTGCCAATGGTTCCTCAAAAGAGTACTGTGTAAACACAGATTAAAACGTAACTAGATTATGGGAAGAATACACAATATTGAGACTTTTTTGGCTTACGGACCACTGGCAAGGTGCCTGTGCTCAGATGGGGAAATCTTTTTAAATGAATTTTATGGAGTAGTATTTTGATGTGGTCTTTCCAAAAAACTAACAGTCAAAGCTTGTAATTAAGACTTTATTTACAACTGGAGTATGCAACCACAACTCTGGAGTAGGTTTATGGATAGACCATATGAAAGCAAAGATCATGAAATTATTGACTCTCAGGCTGGTAGCTAAAACTCTGGGACAGGACACAGGATATTTGGGACTCACAGGATATTTCTGTGCTGCATTCTGCTATGGACTTTATGCAATTTACTTCCAAGTGTCTTCCTTTTCACTATTTATCCATCTTTTCTATTTAAATATTAAGCTCTTTGAGGCATAGACTTTGTAATGCACAGTGCTCAGCCTCTGTTCCTACTTGGATTTTCTAGACCTTCTCACAACAAATATTAAAATAGTAATCTAGTTGCAAATCTAGCCACATAACAAAGCTCACTATGATACATTTTCCTCGAATCCTGTCCTGCCTGTTTGACAGTACCCTGCATGACACCAGACCACACTGGTGTGTAAATACACCTCTAACGCCTGCACTTTCTGAAAATTCAAGATTTAGATCTGAAGTCCAGACTTTCCTAAAGACAATTTCAGACATGGCCCTCAGCTAAGACCTGTGGTCTTCAGGCAGCCCAGAGAATAGATGTTATCTGAGCTCCTTTGGCTTACCAGAAAGCTTAGATAAGGATGGATAAAAGAGTAATCTCAGGCCCCCTTATTCTATGAATTGCAGTAACATAGGCATGTAACATTTGAAATGTAATTCTTACAGTGTGGGGAGGGAAGGGACCAAAAAGTTACAAGAGCTGGTATCAGTTCACCCTTTCCCCTTTTCCCTTCATCCCTGAGATTCTACTAAGGTCTATTTTTATTGGTATTCAACTTTTTCCCCTTGCATAGCTGTACTTTTTTTCCTTTACATGACTAGATCTTGGTGAGCTGTTCACATCAAAACAGTTAGTCACACATTTACTTTCTGGCTTCAGAAACTCAGTAAGTGTTTTATTTTTCTAAGCTTAGTTGATGTTGTCAACTGATGTAGCTTAGTTTGTGTGAGCACACTCAAAATACTCCTAATAGTCGTAATTTGCTACTTGTGTTTTGTCACCAAAAACTCCTGGTACGTCTTGGTGAGGTTTTGTCCTATTGACCAGGTGACTTCAAAATACACAAGAAACTTGCAAAGGGTCATGAGCAATTGATATGATTCATTGTTAGAGATACCTACTTTCTGTTTTGATAAACATTGATGAAAACAAAAAATTCTTTTTCTATTAATGGTTGGGAAAAAACAAGAAAAGAAGAAAACCAAATTCATGTTTTCTTTCTTTCTTTTCCACTTAAAGAAAAGAAATGTGTTTTTATAAGAGTCAGTTTACCCTGCCTATGATATTGTAACCTCCACTGAGATCTCCTCACCCCTCTGGACCCTATAAACCTTTCATGTCTCTGAATAGGGGTTGTAACCTCTATCTGCCTCCATCTCGATACACACGACTAATGCCCAGAGAAGTTTAAGCAAGTCTGGCAGTCAGGAATCATAGCTCCTGAATATAGAAAAGGCAGCTAATGAATGAAAATATGCATTTACTCACACATACCCCACTCCCCCTGCCTTCCCCTGAAGGCTTTGAATTGAAAGAGAAAGAGCATTCTTTAAAAAACTAAAGCAGCTCTGTGCATAGGATGATTTTATTCCATTATTTTGCCAGATGGAGAAAATCCTGACAAAGCAGTGCTAAGCTTCTCAATCCCAGGCTTTTTAATACCACAGGATAAAGCAATTTGGCCTCTACGCTGTTGCCTCTGAGAAATAAGAATAAATTATAGCCATAAAGAGAGCCCATTAATAGTGTGCAATTTTGCCATCAGTTACAAAAATGTTAAATAGCTTTCACTGAGACAAGGCCCTGAGCCAAGCAGCAGCCTCCACCCTTTCTAGCAGACTCCGTCACTTCACTCTTTCATCTTTTTCCCTTCTCTTATTTCCTAGTTTTTTGAAACAGGCCATTTTTGTCAACAATCCTGTACTAAAAAAAAAAAAGTCCAGGCTGTTCCCTTGCACGCCATGTCTTTTCAGCAACATCAACAGCAATGCACTTTGGGGAACAATCAGTTCCCACAGTCTCAGCTTCACCGTTTGCAGCAGAGCTTTTCTGCATGAGGGACCTCACTCTTCCAAGGAGCTCCTCAGACCTACAGCCCCTCCTCTGGCTCCCCACCACAGGGCTCAGTCCATGAGATAGGGAGCACTACCGAAAGAACTGAAGTCATGGAGAAATTTTGAAAATTCCTCCCCTTGTCCTCAGATATGGCAAATGTGTGGCTTTCTGTGCGTATCCTCTATTGCTAACTTGACCAGAAACAGGAAGCATCAGCAATCTCACAAGCAAGTCTGCTCTGTTGAGGTTTCTTGGCCTTCCTCAGATGCTGAAAAATTTGTGCTCTTAAACTATTTTCTGCTTCCCTAAGAAGCATCTATGGGAGTTTATACATGCCACTATTCATAATCTTGGTTGACAGAAAAAGGTGCATATTATTGGCTTAATTCTGGCTGTTGTTAATTGCTATAGAAAATTTTAATAGGGACTGAAACAGAAGTCAAATCAATGCAATACACTTCCATCCAAGCTCGCACGGGGGCAGCAAACCAAAATTAGATCAAGTTTAATATCAGAGATTAGAGAGTTGCATCTGAACTTCACCAAAGCTATGAAGACTTCGAATCCAGGATTGCAATTAGACTTCACATCCCGTGAAATTGGCCTGAACCCAAACTCCTCAAAGCTCAGATCTGAAAACTGGGTCACAGCTGATCTGACACAGATTCATTATTTAGGCTACAGAAGTGCTTACTGAGGGACTTGGGAGTTTTGCATTCACTTTGCCTCTAGTTTTGTTTCATTTTATTTTCTTCAGCACTTCCCAGAGGGAGAAAATATCATAGTCACTTAGAGAGAAATCCTCTACTGTGGCCAGCCAGGGGTTGTGTGCTACCTAAATGTGCACAGCAGTCCTATGATCCCACTTGGATCGACAGTGTACTGACTTTCTGCACTCCTGCACGCCTCTTATGCACCCAAATTCCTCTGGAGAGCAAATAGCATTCTGCAAAAGCCTCAGCCACTTGCTCATGATCTTAAATTAATATTATTATTCTTCATAATGCTATTAGATACAAAAATATTTGCTTTCAAGCACCCTATCCTGCAGTTAAAGAAAGAAAGGGACCACTCAATACATATAACCAACGAAAAAGTGAAATCAGCAAGAAGCCTTTGTTTTTTGGGACCTTTCACTAAGCCTTACTGCCAGGACTTTAAAAAATGGAAGGAATACAACTTGTGGTTGGTGCAAATAGCAAGGGAAAACATCAAAGCAAAGGCAGCTTCTGTAGGAGGAATAACTGTAAAAATGCAAATTCTGACAAGCAACACTTGTGACAGCAGGAGTTGCACTCGGTGACCTCAAAACCTCTTCCAGCCTTGGCTTTTTATGGTTATAATAGGCTCAATTTCAAGAAAGTATGATGGACTGTGAGGATCCAGCATCTTGGAAAACTGTTTTAGAAGAATGCATTCTGCAGCAATGCCCCATCCCCCAGGGGAGCTCAGCTGAACTGGTTTTCTGTTTTCCCCATTTCTGTTTTCAGTACTGACCCAAGGAGCTTGAAGACTTGGGGTGGAGGAGGGTGGAGACCAAAGACAGACAGTACAGCATGTTCTGAAATTCAGGTACTTCCAAGGAGAGTGAAGGTGGAGAGACCCCAGAGCCCAACATTTGCATCAGAGCCAGAGCCTTCAACCCCTCCACGCTCAGCATCCTCTCTGGGCTGCAAAGGGCTCACTGCAGGCAGCAACCACCCTCCTCTGTTGTAAGATGAGGATGTTTTACACCATGGATAAAGTCATCAGTTTTTCCTGAGATGCCATATCCTGCAGTATTGGCACACCATTTCCCTTCAACCATGTCCACAACATCTAAATTTAGGAAACCTATTTCCCTCTATAGCAAGTGTGAAGCAAGAGCCTCCAGGAGGTGAGTCAGAACACCCAAAATAACTGCCTAGATAAAACATCATCAACTGCTGAGTGAGCCTTTACTCAGTCCGGTCACCAGGTCCTCAGTCCCAACAGCTACATTCAATTCAAGATAAATAAAAGATTATTTAATCTGTGGATTTATAATTTATGGACAGTTTCTACTGGTAATTTATGGACACTTTCTACAGCTTCCCACAAAGTGCTGCCTGTGCTTTGAGGCTGCGTGAAGCTCATAGGAAGCCCACAGCTCTCCAGCAGAATATGTTTGTAAGGTAAAACACAAATGCCAAATGAAGAAGTTCCTAGATTTATGGATGCAAAAGAATAACATTTGCCTGCTTAGGTCATTTTCATTCCCCCCAGCACCTATTGCCTGGACTTGTCCAGAACTGGTAGAGGGAGAGCAATATTTTGGAATTAGGCACCAATTCAGTACTTAGGTTTTGAAGTGATTGTTTTATCATCTAAAACTGTTTAGTAAATATTTGACAATTTTTATATTCCTTCAGTTTACATATTTTTAATTTCCTTCTTTTTCTATTATTCTGCTTCTTCCTCACTTTGCTTCTATTTTTCAGTCTCTATTTCTGCATAAAAGTGGATGGGAAAAAGCAAATAAATTATAAAGGGGAAAAAAGGAAGGAAACCAAAGAAATGTGAAGAATTGGAAGAAAAACCCCACCTGTTTGAACAGTTAAATGAGCTCTACAGAAGCTCTAACTCCAAGGATGTGAGTGAATATTGGCATATGCAACAATCTGAAAATAGGTATTTCTACAGCTTATGCTTTAGAGGAAGAAGTTATTTAATGCTTAAAAATGAGAACTTTAGCAATTTTTTAATACTTTATATGAATGTAATTCCAGGGGCTTCAACCAAGTTCCTCAAGCTTGACAGTGGTAGAAGAGCAGAACTTTTGCCTCTGGCAAGCAGAATTGTGTGCAGTATAGCAGAGCCTTTATATTTAAAGGGTATTTTTTTCATGTATAAACCTGACTGTGTTGTGAGACAGTTCATTGGGGGCTTTAGCAATAGACACATATGATATGTCAAAATAATTATATCATGTAAAATGAAATCATTCTATGTTAATTATTGCAGTTTAAATATTGGGGGCATGGATGTTTTCCCAAATAAACACATCTGATTCATAACACAAGGGTGAGTGTGTCTTCAATCATAGAATCATAGAATCATTAAGGTTGGAAAAGACCTCTAGGATCATCAAATTCAACCATCAACACAACACCACCATGTCTCCTAAACCATGTCCTGAAGTGCCACGTCTACATGTTTTTTGAACGCCTCCAGGGATGGTGACTCCACCACCTCTCTGGGCAGCTTGTTCCAGTGCCTGACCACTCCTTCAGTAAAGACATTTTTCCTAATATCCAATCTAAACCTCCCCTGGTGCAGCTTTAAGCCATTTCCTCGAGTCCTATCACTATGACTTGGGAGAAGAGACCAACCCCCACCTCACCACAACCTCCTTTCAGGTAGCTGTAGAGAGCGATAAGGTCTCCCCTCAGCCTCCTCTTCTCCAGACTAAACCCCCCCAGCTCCCTCAGCCGCTCCCCATCACACTTGTTCTCCAGACCCTTCCCCAGCTCCGTTGCCCTTCTCTGGACACGCTCCAGCACCTCAATGTCCTTCTTGTCCCGAGGGGCCCAAAACTGAACACAGCATTCGAGGGGCGGCCTCACCAGTGCCGAGCACAGGGGCACCATCCCTGCCCTGCTCCTGCTGGCCACACCATTGCTGATACAAGCCAGGATGCCGTTGGCCTCCTTGGCCACCTGGGCACACTGCTGGCTCGTGTCCAGCCGGCTGTCCCCCAGCACCCCCAGGGCCTTCTCCGCCGGGCAGCTTTCCAGCCACTCTGCCCCAAGCCTGGAGCATTGTGTGGGGTTGTTGTGACCCAAGTGCAGGACCCAGCACTTGGCCTTGTTAAACCTCATACATTTGGCCTCGGCCCATTGATCCAGCCTGTCCATATCCCTCTGCAGAGCCTTCCTACCCTTGAGCAGATCGACACTCCCGCCCAATTTGGTGTCATCTGCAAACTTACTGAGGGTGCACTCAATCCCCTCATCCAGATCATCGATAACGATATTAAACAAGACTGCCCCAACACTGAGCCCTGGGGAACACTGCTCATGACCGGCTGCCAATGGAATTTAGCTCCATTCACCACAGCTCTCTGGGCTCGGCCATCCAGCCAGTTTTTTACCCAGTGAAGGGTACACCTGCCCAAGCCATGAGCTGCCAGCTTCTCTAGGAGGATGCTGTGGGAGACTGTGTCAAAGGCCTTGCTAAAGTCCAGGTAGACAACATCCACAGCCTTTCCCTCATCTCCAAGGCGGGTCACCTGGTCATAGAAGGAGATCAGGTTGATCAGGCAGGACCTGCCTTTCACGAAGCCATGCTGGCTGGGCCTGATCCCCTGGTTGTCCTGCACTTGCCTGGTGAGCTCACTAAAGATGTATCACTCCATAATCTTCCCCGGCACCGAGGTCAGGCTGACAGGCCTGTAGTTCCCCAGATCCTCCTTCTGGCCCTTCTTGTAGCTGGGCATCACATTGGCAAGCCTCCCGTCATCTGGGACCTCCCCTCTTAACCAGGACTGCTGATAAATGATGGAGAGTGGCTTGGGGAGCTCCTCTACCAGCTCCCTCAGTACTCTTGGGTGGATCCCATCCAGCCCCAGAGACTTGTGAGTGTCCAGGTGGCACAGCAGGTCGTAAACTACTTCCTCCTGGGTCATCTTCAGATGCATCACAAAGCATGTCTCCAGGTAGATCATAGAATCATTTAGGTTGGAAAAGACCTTTAAGATCATCAAATCCAACCATAAACCTAACACTGCCAAGTCCATCACTAAACCATGTCTCTAAGTGCCACATCTACACATCTTGTGTGTACAGACCTGATCCTGCACCCCATCCAAGCCCAAAAAACCCACACCTATTCCTTTTGGGCAAGTTCACCTGATGCAGGACCACAGCAGCCCTTTGGACTACCTGTTTTGGGCAGGGAGCTGCAGCGAGCATCTGGTCTTCTCCAGGAGCACGGACCCTTGTAACAGCTGTAGCAACATGTATGCACATGTCTAGTTGGCCATTTACTGACTAAGGTCCTGAGGCTAGGGAAGTGCTTATGAAGTGCTGGCTGATTTAAATGTGTTGTGAGCTGAAATACACCTTAGGGTGATGGGGGGTGGTTGTCTGGTCCCCTGATGCACAGTTCAGACCTGCAGCAGTAGGATGAGGTTGTGTAGCAATTACTGGAGCAAAAGGCTGGGTCTGACTCTGTGCTTGTCTTGAGTCAGTGATATCAGAGTCAAGGCAGCTGCAAATATCACACAGCTCTTGATGTTATAGGGGAGTGATGAGAGGCAGGTCTGAAATGTAAGAGAGCTGCATTTCACAGATGCAGAGAAGTTTGCAGAAAGTTAACAGGATCTTTCAGTGCTTGGCGGGTTTTTGTTTTTCTCTGATGACAATAAAATATCTGTATGAAGGTCTAATAATTTAAACATTTTAGTTGAATGCTCATTAAAGTTTTGGAATTCAGCCCTGGAAAGTGCTCAGTACTTTTGCTCTGACTCAGAGGAACACTTCAGTGTAGGTCTCACTTGAAGCAGGTGTTCAATTGCAACCAAGAGGCTCTAAAAAAATGTGGCCACTTAAACACCTGAGTGTTTTAAAGCAGGAACAGACGTGGTGCATGAGTTTACGTGCCTAAGCAATTCTGAGTCATGGCATTATATGAACAATTCAGTAACGTACATTTGTCTAGTGTCAATATTTTTAAAGAGTTACTTCAGCTTTTCCTTAGACTTTAATCCTTCATTACGATACAGACTAGGGGCTTTTTAAGCTCCAAATATCTTCAGTTCAACCTAAAGGTTGTAAAACTCAATAAGCAACAAGAAATTCAGCATGTATTTTGTTTAGGTGTGACATAAAGGAATTGAAGAGCCAAAGATCAAAAAAATTTTTAAGCTGATTTTTTTAATAATTTTAAATAAAACTAATAAAGAAAACTGTAGCAACTATGAGTTTGCATAAGAAAACACAATAGACATGACTCATTCTGTAAGTTCTCTTATATTAAATTCTGTGCAGATGAGACAAAGTCACTTCCTTAAGGTAAAAGATTAAGAAATTGGAAAATAGCTTTATAAATAATCTACACCATGAGGTACATGCCACGTACAATTCAAAAGGTAATTTTTTTTTTGTTTTACTGAAGTCTGGGATTTACACCAGTAGGACTGTAATGAAATAAAAATATGATTTATTGCAGCAGATGTTATTAATTGTCAAGGATACACTTCATTAGCAGCACTTCCAGCTAGAAGACTGAGCCTTTTAGTAGTGGAAGTAAAGCCAGTATTGCAGAGGAAAGCAGAACTTGCTGGCCTGAGCCAAAACCAAGAGCCACTATCCTGGCGTCCACAGAGGCCAGCATGGCTACGCCAGGTAAAAGGGCAAGACCGTGTCCCCACGCACCATCCTGTCCCACCAGTGACCACTGGAGATCACCCAGAGCTCTGAAATGGGTTTTTTCAGTTATTCTTAACATGCTCTATGCATATCAACACCTCATCGCTCTTAAAATTAACATTAAAAAGTTAACTGGAGAGCTGGGCTGAGGGGAACCTCATGGAATTCAACAAAAGCAAGTATAAGGTCCTGCCCCTGGGGAGGAACAGCCCCATGCACCGGTACAGGTTGGGGGCTGACCTGCTGGAAAGCAGCTCCGCTGAGAAGGACCTGGGAGTGCTGGTGGACAGCAAGGTGACCATGAGCCAGCAACGTGCCCTTGTGGGCAAGAAGGCCAACCGTGTCCTGGGGTGCATTCAAAGGAGGCCAGCAGGTCGAGGGAGGTTATCGTCCCCCTCTGCTCTGCCCTAGTGAGGCCACATCTGGAGTGCTGCATCCAGGTCTGGGCTCCCCAGTTCAAGAATGACAGGGAACTGCTGGAGGGAGTGCAGCAGAGAGCTACAAAGATGATCGGGGACTGGAGCATCTCTCTTATGGGGAAAGGCTGAGAGACCTGGGTTTGTTCAGCCTGGAGAAGAGAAGACTGATGGGGGATCTTATCAATATCAATATCTGAAGGGCAGATGTCAAGAGGATGGGGCCAGACTCTTTTCAGTGGTGCCCAACGACAGGACAAGGGGTGATGGGCACAAATTGGAACACAGAAAGTTCTACCTAAAGATGAGAAAAAACTTCTTTCCTGTGAGGGTGCCAGAGCAGTGGAACAGGCTGCCCAGGGAGGCTGTGGAGTCTCCTTCCCTGGAAACATTCAAAACCCACCTGGAGGCGGTCCTGTGCCCCCTGCTCTGGGTGTGCCTGCTCAAGCAGGGGGGTTGGACGGGATGATCTCCAGAGGTCCCTTCCAACCCCTACCACTCTGTGATTCTGTAAAAAAATCTTATAACTCACAAACCTCTTGAAGTGCAATAAGCACAGACTAATTATTCAGAAATATTGAGGAGGAAAAAATTGGTCCTTTTGCTGGTTTTTAGTTTATGCCCTTTATATCAGAGTGAAACACTGTTGCTTGGCTTTCCTTATTGTGTTCCCAAAGCAAAAATGACTCATGCATCCCTCGCTTGAGGTGTCATAGCTGATTTTGTTCAATTTACAGTCCATTTCACGTTTTCTCTCCTGTTTCGATCTGAGCCATCCACAAAAACAAAGGAAAGTGTGTAACAAAGGAAAGGGAGGAAACATCTGTAACAAAATTGTACACGGAGGAAACTAAAGACTGAAAGAGCAAACAGTGAAACCTGATGTGAAAAAAAGCCAAGACATGCACTAAGCTACTTAACTTGTGACATAATTCAGCTTATCTGGCTTTATACATTGTAAATATTTCTTAGAAACTATCCGTTTTTACCATACAACCCAAATCCTGTCAAATGGACAAAACGAATGTGTTGAACAACAGTAACTACAGAACATAATCCAGGAAATAATACTGAAATCCACTCCCCATCATTGGCAAAAATTCTGGTCTCTAACTGCAAGGAAGTTTTTTGCTTAATGGTTTTTAGAAGTTCATATGCTACAGTTGGTTTATCCTCCAGGATTCTAAAATATTCTGAGCCAGACCGAATATGCATCCCTGTTTGATGGAGACCCGTATTACTGAATATGTAAACTCATATCATTCATAATATTTATTTTTCTGAAAGAACAAGCTCCAAAAGGGACAAAAAAGATCTGTTTCTCAACTTTGCATTAATGATTGCCCACCAGAGAAACAAAATGGGTAGATTATGTTAAAGGTGAAAGGGAATATTGCATAAAAGAAACTGAAATTGATTTTTTTTTCTTTTTTCCCAAAGCTTGCAGGGCTCAGCCCCACAAGGAAAACCAATGTCCTAGAAAATGAAAGCCATGAATTTTTCAGCGAAGACACATTTTTTTCTCTCTTTTTCTGGAAAGTACCAGTTTTGCTGAAACGCTTATCAGCAGAAGTTGCTAAGACCTTGCTGGAATTTCTGGTCAAACCCACAGAAAGACAAAGACACTAACACAAAATATCCAGGGGATATGGCACTTCCCAGAGGCAGGAGGACATGGCTGCAAAGCCTTACACCATGTCCCCTCTGATGGAGGAGTGTCCCAGAAGGCAACCCCAATCCCCAATGCTACGCTCCCCACTACCACCAACAAACCAGCCCCACTGCTCAAGTTTCTTTTAGTTACTATAAGAAATTGATTGTGACCAATAACATCCTGTTGGGATCCTTGGCTGCAGAATAGATGCTTCCTTGCTAATGACAGGTTATTTCCGAAAAGCACAAAAGCGCTAAGCAAGGAGCCAAGTGCTGAAGACCAAGTCTGGGAGCCGCTGCTCAAGACAGCCCAATACAATTCCTCTGCTAGAAGGGTCGGTGGTGCAAATATTACTGATTTCACCCCAGGGAACTAGAATGCCTTATCCCTCTATTAGAGGTCTAGTAAATGGGTTTCAATAATTTGGTTTGGGGTTTTGGAAGCGATGTGAGAAGCTCTGAAGAGAGTCCTGAAGAACTGCAAATACTTGCAATGTGCAGGAGTGATTTTTAACCCAGATTCAGCATTTACAGTCCATAGTTGTTGGAGTTTTCTGGAAAATCCACCAGTGTGTAGCTCTCTGGAGGAGGTGGTACCCATCCCTTCCGGATTTGGCGAATCATCCCCTTGGAAGAATGCCTGGAACAGCATCAGTCAGCTAAGCAGCACCGAGAGTGCTCACCCTCACTCACATTCATACTTATTTTCCAGCTATGCCTCACTCTATTCTTGACATCAGTCTCTTACTCCTCTCTTAAAAATGTAGAAAACCCTGAAAAATATGTTCCAGGCCTTTTCTTTGCTATTTTCTTTCAGCGCTTCCTCTTTCCATTTCCTCGAGTATGTTTCTCTCCTACGCTGGTTTGTGGTGTGACAGTTACAGTCTCTACTACCTACCTCTCCAGCTTTTTGGGGAGTGTCAGACAGCTGAGAGGTACCCTGTCTCGAAAATGGAGACAGACAGAAACTGTTTAGCAGAAGGGCACTGCAATACTACTGCCTCCTTCCTCTTCTTACAAGAAACTCTTGTAGGAGTTAAAGAAAGAAGAAAATTGTTTTGCAAGACAAAAAGAATTATCTTTTAACTTGCCAGAGCTCATGATGGATTTTGGCTGGGGTTTTCCAAGGAGTCCAAAACAGTGAATGTACAGCTTTCTTAGAAATTCACTGACATTTGAATAGCAGCTTTCTAAAAATACCATATTTCTGTTCATTCCCAGCTCTGCCACTGACCCTGTATGGCTGTGCCTATACCAACCTGAGGGCAAGGTTGGTCTTGGGCATGGTGCTGGCATCAGGCAATCGCAGTGTTGGAATGCTGGTGGTACAACACCCATGAGGGATGAGGATGTGACAAATCCCATACCTGGTGTGAGGCTGGGGCCATCCCAGGAAGGATTCTGGGACCAGTGATGCTGCTAAAAGGCAGGCAGTGTGGCTAGCCAGGCTCACCTGTAAGCAGATGTTTTCCTGGCCCATATTAAGTCTTACTTTTCCTTCCCATCCCTTACCAAATCTCATGCTGTATCCTGCTGCTTGTTTCTGGTTTATCTCAGACCATGCTTTGACAGCATGGGACAGCAGACAGCAAAGCTGGACTCAGGATCCAGTTGAAATCCACATTCAGCATGTAAATGCATCCTCTGCAAGCTCTGGCAAGTCAACGGCAACCATTTTAGGCTCTCTCCATTTTCACAAGCACTGCTTGAGGTGTATCCTTGCCCTCACCATCCTTCAAAAGCACTTGCACAAAAAGAAAAGCTATGAAAACATTTGCCCATATCCTATCTGAGGTTCATGTTTCCCAATCCACAATAAAATGAACGTACCTAACATTACTTTAGCTCTGCATCATCAGATAGATGCTCCACATTTACAGTAATGACATCAACAGAGCAACTTATAACAACGACATGTATTTGCAGAAGACACAGAAGGCTTTAAAGGGCAAGTTTTCAACATTGGATACCTATGAACCACCGCCATGGGATATAGCCCCTGGAACTAGAGTAGTATAGGCACTTGCACAGTACCTTTGATCAGGATCCAAATACTATACTATGAAAGCAGAACTAATCCAGCATAACATCTTAGACTTAAGATAGATTGGAGGCATTTCAACTGTACATCCCATATAGGATTATGCACTTCAACCACGAATAAAGAGATGTCTTCCAAGGAACAAATCACAAGGAAAAGTTTTGTAAAGAAAGAAGTTTAGTTCTGCTAATGTCTACTATTCTTCTTAAGCCGAAAATTAAATCGCAGTGCATTCCTCTGTTCAAAGTGTTGCTATTTAATTGTGATTTCTGATATTCAGAATTTTTCAGTTTACTTGAAATAATTTAATCTTGACATGTGGGGTACCAGAAATTAGGACTCTATAATGAGAAAGAAAGAATGGTCAAAAAAAATCTAACCTTATGCTGGAAAATAATTATATGTATCATATAACAGAAGGTCTTTCAAATCCTCTTCTAATTATTTTCTAGAAAATATTAAGAAAAATTAATCACAAGTTTTAAGCAATCACAGGCACTGAAAAGACTCCCATCAGCTTCCCCTGGAACTGTTGAATGCCCTAAACCTTGCAAACAACATTTGTGCATTTATTCATATGGTTCACTGCAAGTGTTACTGTCACCGCTTTCCTTGCTCTTTGGTTTTCTTTTTTATTATGAAAAAGTAAAAGCTCTCCTCCCTTCACAGTTACCAGACATCAAGCACAGTTTTCCAGCTCAAGAACCATTTTGGTTTTCACACTCTCTCACACAAAGTCCCCAGCATCCCCCAAGCTGGTGCCCTAGCAGCAGAGCTGCTGCAGTGCCATGTGAAGCCATTCCAACCCAGGCTGCAGTGGAACCTAGAAGAGCAACTTTCCTAGCCGATTCTTGGCTGCAACACAAGCTTAGCACATTGTTTATTTGTGGCAAGTCACTAATGAAGTCATACAGCCAGATTTTCATTACAGGCAGTCCTGGACACACCAAGGCCACGCTGACGAGGGAAAAACCCCTAGAGCTGTGCCTTTTCCTTCCCCTGATGAGCCAGATGCCACCACCCAGAGAATTTCTTCAGGACCACTGCCATTTCTCCTATCACTGTTGTGGGTCTCCACAGCAGGAAGGAAAGAGGTTTTTGCACCCTGTCCCTTGTAGATGCCAACAGATGCAGCGGGTCAAATGGAACTGCAAGATTAAGTGGCAAATCTTTATTACCAACACAAGGCTCTAAAAGAGAGCCTGTAGGTTTCCAGATAAACCAACAAAAACCCCAGGCTCTGATTCATACAGCGAATCATTTGGGTGAGGAATGGGAGGAAATCACTCAAGGCAGACCACTGACCAGTGATTTTTACGGGCATTTTATCAGGCATCGAGGTGGTTGGAGCCTATTCAACAGCAAAGCTTTCATGGCAACTTGCACACCGTGCAGGAGAGGATCCTGCAAATATATCCAAGATCTCTGATCATCTCAGTAATGGAAGGAGGCCTATGACCAAGTCTTGTGCAAGCAGATGTGTTTGAATGCAGGCAATGAAGAACCCCATAGTCTCTGATATAGTAATATTTGGCATTACCAGGTACTACTATACTTAAAGCAAAAAGTGACTAGAGAACGAATGTATCTTATGAGACATGAGCCAGCAATTGCTATGCAATCTGCTAATAGCACAGTTAAATGTGTGGTCTGTTCTCCAGGCTTTATTCTGTGACGGAGGAGGCAATGATACCATCTTTGCCACTTTCTTCCGAAACTGAGCAAGAAGCTCCACTATGAAGAAACAGGGGGTGAGAAGCACCAGGAGCTAAAACAATTTGCCTTACATTTTCCACACTCCCCTTTCATGCCTGGCTTCTTGCTTAGGATCAAACAAAACAACTTACATAATCTCCTAACAGCACAGTGACGTCCTCATGGTGCAGATCTTGCTCATTCCTATTTCACATGTGTTTAGACATGCCTGTGAGGTACAGCATCTAACTTCTGTTGCCTTCCACCACAACCACAGTGCCCTGAAACAGCTTCTCCCCTTTTCAAAGGGTTTGAAATATTAAATAAAAAAAAGAATCTTCAACTTAATCAAAGATGCAGAGGAATAGCCAACAACCCACTTGACATTGCTTTATATTAATATTTTCATTAACATCAGTGTAAGACCTCAAGGTCCTATTACAGTTCCCATCATGGTTTCTTTCATTTGCACCTAAATCTGCACTGCACACATTAAGGAACCTTGCACATGCTTCCTGCTGCTCTTGGCCTCTTTCTGCAACACACAGATGTTGGGCTCTTTAATGAGAAAGATGACATTTGACCAGGCACTGCAAAACGAACAAGATCTTGCCAGGGATCTGCATGACGCCAGGACTTGGGCCAATCCAGCAAACGATTAGCCTGTTTTTGGCAGGAAGGGAAGATTGGCTTTTGGAAGAAAAACTTTAAGAAAAGAAAAGCTGAACATAGCTAAATAAATTACTTTGCACAGGCCTTGGGTTCAGATCCATCCAAAGCAGCGCAACATAACTCAGCATGCCCTCACGCTGCACCTACCAAAAAGGAGGGGGAAAAAGCAAAAAGGTATTTTAGCTCTGAAGACACAGTGCTGCTGCCTCACCTGACCCTAGTGCCCCTGCTGAGCTGCCAGAAATGGCCAGCCTTTTCCACACTTGCTTTCCTGCTGAAAGGACCTTGATTTGTGGGAAACCACAGATCTGGAAACATTGCAGGAAGGACTGGGCTTCCCCTGCCCCAGTGAACTCCCCTCTCCTACAGCTCCACTGTGCTGTTGGAGACAACCTATCTCCACATCTTTCCTGGGATCCTTCCAGGTCCTCACTGTCATGTGCCTGGACTGCTGCTGTCCACATCTGGTATACGGGCTCCTACGTCAAGGAAGTCCAATTGCCATCACACAGCCCACATATTAGGTGAAGCCTCCTGCCTCCCTGGAGCTGTACCGTCCTTGAGGAAGGCTGTATGTGCTCTATGTGTAGCTCAGTATCCACATGTTAGATGTCTCCCTTGCCCCACAGGAGGTCAAAAGGAGGGTAAGGTACCCACTGCCTTCTCAGCAGCTCTGCCCCACGCACTACCAAAGGCAGAGAGACCTCACTTGGTCCCTGAAGGTCCTCTGCATGTACCTATGGGTCTCTGCAGGGCTGCTAGCAAGCTGTCTAGGCAGGGCTCCACTAAACCCATGTTTCTGGTGACTCATGGCAGCTGCTGTTACTCTTCCTTCTGCTTTCTCCATCTCTGCTCATGGTCATAATTTCAGAATTAAAAAAAAATGAAACAATGACGTATATAACATTGTGTATTGCTGCCTACCCTGCTGACCAGTATTGCTTCATTCTCATCCTTGCTCTCTCTTAATGGCATGTGGCCATCTCTCTTGCACTGAGCAACTGTTATCATTGCAGCGGTATCTCAAAAGACATCAATCTCCCCAGAAAAATCTCAGACAAAGCAAGTTATCTGGTATATAAACTTTTATGTAGTGATAACTGGACCATCCTGAACCAATAAACATAACTATGTGTTGAAAAAGCATTGTTTTGCTGGTCACTTCTCACAGTTAAGCTAAGCAAAGCTGGAAGAAGTTAGTTCAGGAAATAGCAGGAATTTGGCTACATAATTAAGGTTTGTTTTTCACAGCAAAATATCCGAGATGTAAGCAACTTGATACTGCAGTGATGCTATTTAAATCATTATTAATAACATTCCCCTCTTTAATTAATCTGAGTCCTTGGCTGAAACAGTTAAAGAATCATATGTATACTGGCTGAACCTGATATTTGGGCTTCTCTAGCCCACCCTCCTGCTCAAAACAAGACTGTCATTGGCACTAGATCAGGTTGGCCATGGCTTTCTCTAGCCAAGTCTTGACACCTTCCAGGGAAGGGATTCAGGCACCTCTCCAATGGCCTATTTCTGTGCTGTATCGCCCTCTGAGTGAAAAAGGTCCTCCTAATGTCCATCACCAAGTTCCTAAATTGCAGCTGATGGCTGTGAATAGCTACTGGGTATATTATCTGGCATTACCAAGGCTTTTTGGCTCCCCTTTGCTAAACTAAACCAGCCCAGCTCCCTCAACCCCTCCTCACAGGTCATGCTGCCCAGGACCCTGAGCATCTTTGTAGTCACCATGGGAAGTGGAGGGGGAGGTGCTGATCTCTTCTCCCTGGTATCCAGTGATAGCACATGTGGGAATGGTTCAAAGCTGCACCAGGGGAGGTTTAGACTGGACATAGGAAGCATTTTTTTATTGGGAGGATGGTCAAACGCTGGAACAGGCTTCCTAGAGAGGTGGCCAATGCCCCAACCCTGTCAGTGTTTAAGAGGCATTTCGACAATGCCCTTAATAATTTGCTTCATCTTTTGGTCAGCCCTGAAGTGGTCAGGCGGTTGGACTAGATGATCATTGTAGGTCCCTTCCAACTGAAATAGTCTGTTCTATTCTATTCTGCCAAAACTGGACAACATATTCCAGATACAGTCTCATCCTCACCAAACAGGGGGGTCAAACAACGCCCCTCAGTCTCCTGGCCACTGTCCCCCAGACTTCTGTCAAGATATAATGAAACTGTCTTGTTTTGTAATCCATATCTACAATCCCTCACCTTAATTTGGTGTGATGAGGCCTGAGTACAAACTTCATTGAAAGCTGTAGAATATCTTCCATTTATTTCACTGGATTGGGATCAGGCACTCATATTTTACTGGCATTGCCACAAATTTGGTGACACTTCCACCTGCCCCCAGAGCATGAGTTTGAATTCTTCTTCCTTGGATATTGGGGGTTTTCCTTCCCCAGGCCAAATGAACAGTTTCTCCCCGCTAGGGTTATGGAGAACATTATCTCTTGTTGCATCCCTTTCAAGTGCAGGTACATGGAAACAAGTCTATTTTAAATCTCTTTTTCCTTTGGCAGCTACAAAGCTCCCTGCAGCTGCAACGCCCACGTCATTCCTTGGTGCCTTGTTTGCCAGGGAGATGCAGAGCAGTTTCTCTGTGTGGAGGTGGCCTTCTCAGCCACCTCCAGATGCGGTGGAGGGGAGGAAACACTCTGCAGATGGTGTGTTGAGGCAAGTGTTGGAACTTTCATTCCATGTGGTACTCTTTTCCCCTCCCCTGAGCTGCACCTTTATGCAAACCATATATAGAGATGGAAGCAGGTATTTTTAACTGGAAATGTGAAAAATAGTGCAAGAACATAAAGCTTTACCATATTTCTGGAACTTTCTTCTGTTCCTTGGGAATTTTTCTACCGTGGCTGAAGACCTTTATGAAATAAACAGGGTTGCCCCTCCTTCCTAGGCTCTGCTCCATCAACAAAGTAAGAAAACTGAATGTAGCTTTTCATCCAAAAGAAAAAATAAAATTGCAATTTCTCTTAAGCATTTTCTGACTTAATCGATTCTCTAATACATGTTAATCAGGGACCACATCCTCACTAGGAAGTCCTAGACACTGTGCTCATCAGCTTTGTCCCTAGAGCATTCCCCTCAGGAAATGTGCAATGGGTGGCTGTCATGAAGTGTGCTCCCTGTAAGGCTGATGTTGCTCAAAGTGCCTACAGGGACATTTCTAACACATTAACACTTCTGATTCAGCTCAGACACAACCCACCCCTCAGATGGTGCTGAATGGTGGGGGAGGAGTGTTGATGTGAACTCATGGCACCTGTATGGAGGCAGTTGAAGGGTGCTGTGATGCTGACCTGAAACACCATACCAAAGTCTCAAATGGTCTCAAAGCTTGAGTGACCAGATGTGACTTGCTTCAACGCAAGACTGCAACGAAGAGATCTTGGCACTCCTGGGCCCCCTTAGCCAGCTGTGAATGAAGGGGGCCGACACAACGCATGAGCAGAAAAGGACAGTTTTTTCTTTTAGATTTCTCAGCAAAAGCCCTGTTGAGGACCACTACACAAAGACCAACACCTATTGGTATCAGCAGATGCACTGAGACAGACAGATGTATAGTTCTCAGAGTGCAGACCTCAGGCCAGGAGGTTGTCCCCAGCTTTGCTTGCTGTGAGCACATACTGGGGGAGCCTTCATGCTGGTATAGCTTGCCAAGGAGAGTAGATCTGCTTGAAACGGTATAGGGGGAAGTATCAAAAAGTAAAGCAATCCACCTCTTCAAATTCTGACATGTGTGGCAAATGCCTAAGCCTGATCTCAGACCCAAGCTTTCGCATTTCCACATTTAGTCATTTCTAATCTAGGCTTTTCTGGAAGAAGTGATGGATGGTCAGATGAGAAGTGTTTAATGATTAGAAGTTAAGGCATTCACTCGTCCAGCTCTCTCTGGTAACCTCAGACAAAATGACAAATATGAAACTCCATAGAAAAGAACATCACAGCAATGTAGACATGACTGTACCATTGGGTTCACCTCACAAACATTCTGTTCATTGCACAATATTCATAGCAAATTTATCACAGAACAGCTTAAAATTCTGCTTTTATTTTTAGCACACCCTATTTCTAAATAAATAAGAGAAATAAAGACACTGCATAGGAAAATAATGCTGTTTCTGACCGGTGAAATCAAGACATAGTAGACAACTCTGGAAATGTGCCTGTGCATATTGCGTACAAAATACTGTTTGTATTACAAAAAAAATGCTCTTTTTCTCATGGGAACTGTCTCAGGCTATGACAGCCATAGGTTTTATTTTATCACTGCTAAACTGAGATGATGCTTGGAATTTCCATTCTGTGGGCAATGTTCAGATGTTTCACTTTGTTTTTTTCCAGTACAGAATGAAAAGCTGAAAACCTTTTCCTGAAGAGAATTCCTTAATTTGTCTAAGATTTAACTTCAGAAGAGTTGAGGTGCTTCTTTATAATTTTTACCAAGACAGAAAAAAACCCAACCTTGATTAGATTGGTTTGAAATTAAGTCAAATTAAGTCAAAAAAAAGTCAAAACAGGACAATCAAATGTCATTGAACTGAAATTTATGGATGATTATTCTGGACAAAGGCAGTGCCATTCCTCCAAGAGTTTTCAGTTCAGTCAAGCAAAATTTCCTTCTACAGGAAAAACATTTTTATCAGAAATATACCTGGTCAGATCTGACATGGTTCAAAGTGAAGTGTCAAGGGATGGATGCACCGTGGGTTGAAGTTTTGCATCTCACCCTCTTTGCACTAATCCAGCTTAGCTCTCCAAACTACGTAACAGCAGGCTGTGCTGTGCCTTAGTCTATGGTGCTCATTTTCTCTGCTATTTCATGTTTTTTAATTGGGTGCCAGATGAGCTGATCATTCTGGCACATGGCAAAGGCAGCAAGTGACCTGCCTGGAACTAGGCAGATTTCTCTATTAACTCCAGCGAAGGGGTTTCCAGTCAGACCAATAGAAGAGACCCATGAGCTAATTGATCTTAAGTTATGTCGTGGTTTAGCCCCAGTCAGCAACTAAGCACCACACAGCTGCTCGCTCACCCTCCCACTCCAGTGGGATGGGGGAGAGAATCGGAAGAGCAAAAGTAAGAAAATTCATTGGTTGAGATAACAACAGTTTAATAATTGAAATAAAATAAAATAGTAGTGATAATAATAATTGTAATGAAAAGGAAAACAGAGAGAGAGAGACAAAACCCAGGAAAAACAAGTGACACAACCGCTTACTATCCGCCTATCCATGCCCAGCCAGTCCTTGAGCAGTGATCACTGCTCCCCAGCCAGCTCCCCCCAGTTTATATACTGAGCATGGCGTCATATGGTATGGAATATCCCTTTGGTCAGTTTGGATCAGCTGTCCTGGCTGTGCCCCCTCCCATCTTCTTGTGCCCCTGGCAGAGCATGGGAAGCTGGAAAGTCCTTGACTAGTGTAAGCACTACCTAGCAACAACTAAAACATCAGTGTGTTATCAACATTATTCTCATACTAAATCCAAACACAGCACTATACCAGCTACTAGGAAGAAAATTAACTCTATTCCAGATGAAACCAGGACAAGATGCAAGTTTTGTATTACCTGACATGCGAAAACTTAGGAAGTATTTCTGCACTACAGCTGTAACCCTAGGCAGTACAGAGATTAATCTAAACAGCATTGATATTACAGATGAAAACATAATTAACATTTGAGAAATGCCTGTTACTGAAGAAATCTACTTTAATAATAACAACAATAATAGCAATAGCAATACTAGTAATAATGGTAATAACAATTTCTGATCAAATTCTCAGGTGCTTCACAAATAAGGAGCCCAGTATCATAGCCCATGTTTTCCTATTGCAAGTTCAAAGCCCAGACAAGCAAAGCAACTGGCCAGTGCAGAATGCATGTTTATGAGCTGCAAGTCTGTCCTCTTGAGGGCATTTTATATAGTAACTGTAGCCAGCTCTCAAAGAAGCCTGTAATCATCTTTTAGGCACACTCTTCAACTGTGTTTATGCCTTATGCTGTTTGCATTCTCCACACCTCTAGTAATCCTCACTAAATTTTCCTGGAACACCTTCATTTGCACATGCTGCTACAGAGATCCTAGAGGCATACATACATGACAGAACTTTATACTGTTATTTCAGACAGTCTTTTCCACGGGAGCTTAATAAAAATACTTTCAGACCTAGTGCTCAGCAACCCTGAACCACACACAGCTGTCTAGCCATTTCTGAAAGTCTTTTCCAAAGATTCTGGTCCGTGAAATGACCATGCCCCAGCATGGAGGTGAATTGCACACCCCGGGTACACAAGCCAGCGTTGGGCCAGCTGGGGAGCCATGGTCGCCCTAGCGCTGGAGGCCTGCCCTCAGCTGTCCCCTGGCACTTCAGGAAGAGGTCGTTCATGGTACATCATTTCGTACTTTGGGTGCCAGGGATTGTGCAAGCAGTGGTGGTGATTTCCAGGAGCAAGATGACTTCCCTGCCATGAGAACAGCCACTACAATGAGAGCTATTCACCCTGTTTATATTAGCTAGCTGCTGCAAGCAGTCAAGCACAGTTCAAACCCATGAATGAGGAAAGGGATGGATTGCTTGGTACCCACAGGAAGCTCTCTTTGTACCACAGTGTTGAGGCATGCAGCCAAGCAGAGCCAGAGCAGAGGTGCTATAGCCTCCTGGATCATGCCTGTGGCAGCACAATTTGAGAAAGGCATGGAGGAAAATGAAAGAACAAACCAGACCTAGATATGAGAGAAGCCTTTCTACCCTGGCTTACCAGGGTTTTTGTCTACCAAAGGTCTGTGATTTCCATTAAAGATAATAATTACTCATTCCTTGTACTGATACCAGTTGACCCTTAATGCCCTTTCATTACTCATTCTAAAAACCAGTTCTAGATGATTCATCAAGGGAGATTTTTCCCTTGAATCCCCAAGACTTTAGGTAGCTCCTGCAAAATCCAGAGGGCTTAGTGGTGAGACATCACACTGGGTGTTTGGGGTTGAGGACTGAAGGACAGAGGAAGAACATTCAGTGGCATAAAAGAAGGTTACTGGAATGACCCAGAGGACAGGGGAGGAGGGAGGAACAGGGAAGGAAAGAATTTGCAAAGACAGGGAAATGGTGTGACTCAAAAAACTGTGAAAAGTTCAATGGAAAAATGAAGTAGAGAAGTCTGCTAGCCTAGGCAGGGAGGCAGGAATAGCTTTATCATTCAAGCTCATTCCTTTCCTCCTATGAGGTGGGGAAGGCTGCTCTGCTAAAGGCTCATGATAAAGGAAGCACAAGGGCATCTTTCATCCAGCATTTGCTCAAAATGAACACACAGATACAATTTCTTTCTATCAAGGTTGTTTAGCTGAAAGCTGTAGAAGTTACTACCATGTCCCGCCTGTGGTTTTCTACAGCTTCGTTACCTTAAGATCATTACCTTTTCTCAGCACACAAGATGATTTAGTATGTTTTTCCCCACTTGCTGTACTTCACAATTTTAGATAACAGGTAAAGTTTCTGGGAATGACATGGCAGCCTGCATGGTATTTCTGCAAATGGAAGAGTTTTATTACACATTACAGACAGATATTAAGGCTTTCCACAATAGTTCACCTTCCAGCAGTTAAAGAGGAGAGTTCAATCAATAATAACTACAAATAAATGGGCATTAGTCCTTCAGCTACAGCCAATACCATACAACTTGTACATGACAAAGAGGCTAGAACACAGGGCAAGTTTATTTTGCAGATTTGGGAGAAGCCATGTTATTCTTGCTTGACCCACCTATGATAGCATAAGGGAGGGAGAGAGGGTGTGATTTGTGCCAGTCATTTAGTAAGTCTTACACAACAAACACTTTCCAAGTACTTCAAACTAACCCCCTAAACCTGAGTTGCTCAGATTCTCCAAGTATTTCCAAAAGTCCTGGTCGACATTCTTCAACTTGGTAGTAGTGATACTTAAGGAAAGAAAAGAGGCTAAGGAAAAGAGGTTAAAATCCTTCTGCCTGCATCTTGTTTAATTTACCATGGCAGCTATACGGCCCATTTGCAGTCCATCTGCACTTGCCTCCAACCTTCCCTGTACTTATCCCTTCCCACTTGTGGAGCTGGGTGTAACAGGGTCCACCACACAGCTGAAAGGGAAATACATGTCCTTGGAAAGTCACTTCTGTGTCTGGACGAGCAGGATGTGCTTAGGTCTTGGGTGTCTTATAGAAGGCCACATCACTGCTGTCTTACAACATGGCCAAAACACTTTAAAGTATCGATGTGTATATTACATGATAGTTGTATGTAGCAAGGTGGAATTAGATAATGAACATAAAACATTTCTATCATGTTTCTTCCCTTGCACCCCAGGATGTTTTATCTAACAGAATTATTACTTCCCTCAGTGGTCTCACCCTCCCTATGGTCTCACATTGCTTCTATTTTTAGATTACCAAGGCCAGAACTTTATTGATCAAAGTAAAACCAGAAGTGATTTGCCTTTAACAATTGAATGGGTGAGAGTATCAGGGAACAGCCTTTCTTTATGAGAGACCTGCATGCTACCCATGTCATATTCACCTCCCCTCTGGCACACCTCCTGCAAGCCTACTTTCTCTACACTTCTAAGACTCAAAAATGAAAAAATCTTCATATTGTCAATGGTAGTGTGTTAATTTACAGGGTTCAAGTCCCATCAGATTAGATAATAAAACATTCTCGAGGCTGATCATTTTGGCAAGAATTATGGCATGACGTCTGTATGTAAGTAACAATGACTTTAGAAGAAAGTATAAAAACAAGCTGATGTTTAACCTGGGAAATGAAATGCACTTACAAATAGGAGCTATATGACTAGGTGTAATTTTGTGATAAGGCAGAAACTGTGTCATTTAGTTGAGCAGCTGTTTCTCAGCATTTTCCCCATATGATACCTTTAACATCAACTACTGTCTTTTTGTTTTGCCATAACAGCAAGGTTGCAAGTGGGAAAAAATAACAAGCTGCTAGTGAATTTTGCTTTTTCAAATAATTCTTTGATTCCAGTTTTAAAAAATGAAACTTTTACTGCTTGATTTCTGTATAGGTTAACCTATAACTTCTTGTAGCAACTATAGCTCAGAGTTCAGCTCTACAAATGTAATGATCTTTAATTAGAACGAATCCATCTTATCAGGTAGTCAGAAAGTCAAAGTTTTAATTGTGGTGTAGTCATCCTGTGTCAAGAGATAGTGATCCTTCTAAAAACCACTGCTGTACTCCAGTAACACTATTATTTCATTGACCGGAAATCTCAGCTCCAATGCTCAGTGCAAATAATTTCTACTCTTTCCCAGAGGTCATCGACTCACTGGCTTTGCCCACACAACGTGACTGGGAGATTAGGGCTGTTGCATCACTCTTCCAACGTCATGGATGTACTGGAGCACATGATGGCTCGATATCCCCATTTGCATGCCCACACTTGCACATCCCTGAGCATTCAGAGGATGGTGTGGTTCCAGCTCTTGCTCTGGCCTGCAGTGTGGTCATGGACTGAGAGCACACCCACAAACCAGGAACAGTGCATATAGCAGAGGGCTCCTCATCCCACAGCTGAGATTCTGCCAAGAGATCTGAGGGGAAGAGATGAGGGATAGAGAGCTGTTGACAAGTTTCATGAATTGACTCATTAACTTCCTTGGCACCTGAGAAAGGCCTAATTAAGAAGCAGCAAAATTCTGACCTCAGAAAGCAGCCAGGAACTTTAGCCTCCCAGAGACTCCTACCTGGAGGCTGCATCTGAGGCCGGGCTGTTCCAACAAGTCTTCTTCCTCACCCACTCAAGATATCATTCAGCCTGTGAAGCTGACAGAGCAATAATGCCTTGCAGTGAATTGCCTCATTAACCACACCCCAGCAGCCTTCACTTGCGCTGAGACAACTCTTTTCACACTCTCCCGCTATCCTAAAGAGGTAGGCTTCAGAGGTGCAACTTCATCCTAATTACACCATTACTTTTACCAAAACCTGCACAGTATCGGAGCACACTTTGTCTGGGTGCATTCAAACCTACTGTAAGCCACTTTCTTGGACATTGACAGACCTGCTTTACCACTTCAGGCCCTCTAAACATAGATCCTAGTGGCTAACCAATTACCAACCTCCACCAGGTCCTTCTGTGCAGACTGATCATGAGATTTGGCCATCATGTCTTCCACAGATCTAGTCTTCCCAGACTGCTCTCTCATCCTTCTGCCACATCTACCCACAAAGCCAGATGTGTTCATAGTTCAAGCCTGTCTCCTGTCCACATTAAGCATGCTCCCTCTTGTCATGGTAACCTCACTGATCAGTTCATACCAGCACACCAGACTCATATAGCCCCTCTACGAAGTGACCCCGGAGTCAGGGCATTCAGTTGAGGGGTCCCATCTTATTATTATTCACTTTGATAGTCTGCAGTTAGATTTGGTGCGGACAGTTATTTTCTCCCTGGTCAGTACTTGGGTAGTCAGCCCTCTGCACATGCCATGAGGTGGTGGCAGTGTGTTGTCCCAGATTAATAGCTAGCCAGTGTCAGCTGCAAGAATACTCTTGCAGCTTGATACACTCTTCCAGCCAATCATGGAGGGAACTAATTCCCAGTTTCCCAAACTATTCCAATTATGAGTCTCAAATCAAAATCTTAAATCAAATTGTGAAACTCAAAGCAAAAAAACTCAAAGCAATTGCATTGGAACACATGCATGCGAACACACAACTGTCCCGATAGGAGACTTCCCTCCATACAGATGTCACCTAAAAAAAAAAGGAGAAATTTCCCAGCTTCACTCCAGTCCAAATGGTGCATCTCAGGAATGTACCGTATTTTCCTTCCTCCTCCTAGGGAGGCTACAGCTCAACTTTTTTGGACATCAGTCCGAGAAAAATGGGCCTAATCTGTCCGAGACAAGCAGATCTCAGGAATTGTTCATATGATACCTAAATTTCACAGGTGTTGGGAGGCCCGGTAAGTTAATATTGACAGAGCACTTAAGAGTCCTTCACAGCAAGAAGGCACACAAATGCTCCAGATAAATGCTGCGTAGAACTAATCTGATTCTTCTGGTAATTCTAAAAAACTCAGATGATTTTGCTCTTCTGTTCAGATTTTCACAGACGTTTATATCATCCCTGAAACATTAATCTTTTCAGTACTAAATATAGCAAAGCTTAAGTGAGTGAAGGCTTGACTCATCTCTCCTTGTTCACATTTGTGTCACCTCTGCATTTGAATCCATGACAACATATTTTGTTCAACATGAAAATAATATCCCCTCTCTCTCTGGAATTTCTTTTCCCTTAGTCCCACCTCACTGCTTATCCTAGTAGTAAGTCATGGTTTTCTTTGCTCACGATAAGCAGCATTTGCTCACTGACAGCAGAGGCTCATGAGACCTTGCAGACCTTACATAGTGTCCCTTGTTTTGATTTGCATGTCTTGTGTTTTGGGCTGAACCACCCTTATGAATCACAATGAACTTTTTCATATATTAATTCAACAGAGCAGCTTACACGTTGCAATTTCCAAGGACAAAAAACAAGGTCAGGCCTTTATTGATAGATGGAAAACAACCTTAATGCTGGCTGACAACTAGTCTCAAATCATACACCAGGTCATAGAGGCTAAATTTAAGGATAGTTTTGCAAAAGAGAAACATCATCCTCCATGCATCCAAACACATATCTACATACATATCAAAAGTCTGACCCTAGGAGCTCAGTGTCCCCCCAGCAAGAGTTGAACATCTCCTGTATGCCTGGCAACACTCCCATTGTTTATTAATCCCTCCAGCAAAAAGAGGGAGAGAGACAGAAAGCTTTGAACCACAAAGAAACTTTCTGTGGTTTGTTGTACACCTAACAGTCTGGTGTTTCTCATCTTTACAAAGCAATATTTGGGTTCCACTACCATGAAAGCTTGCTTTCATTGACAAATAATTTTTTTGTTTTTTTTTACAGGAGGAGAATCAGTAAGCAATAAGCCATTATCCCACTGCAAGGTATACTATATGAATTCGAGCCTGGCTGATATTAGTGCCTGCATCTTTTTTCAGAGTCAGAATAATAAACTACAATTGCTTGTCTGTATTTCACATCCAGCAAAAAAGTACCTGTGGTGGGTTTGTAACCTCTGTGTCAATAGAAGTAAAATCCCTTTGTAGTAATGAAAAGATCATAATTTCATGCAGTTTCAACAGGGTCTCTAAGAGAGGGGGGCTGAAACATTAAGATTGGCCTAAAAAAAAAGGTATATACAATCTTTGTACCTTTTTCATCCTGCTTTGTTTCTGAAACATGTATTTGCTTCACAGATTTAGAAATGTAAAACTGGTCTTGGAGAACTTTCCCATGCTATTTCCACCTGGAACCCTGAAATTTCTCATCATATTTCTGGGAATATCAGTTTGAAGATCAGCTCCCAAAGAACAGACATGCAGAACCTTTAACAAACTGACTCTCTGGCCTCTGTTGAAGTGCATTTATTTCTTAATCCCTAATTTCATTTAAGGTAGGATAAGAGTTTTGTGTGGGCAAGCAGGTTTTCAGAATTGCAGCCAACAGAAAGGGTGTGTTGGAGGGAGGGGAAGACCAATAGAAGTAAGGAGTCTCCCACGCCCAGTGCACAAGACGGCTGCCAGCAGCCCACTTGGGGATACTCTTCCACAACCCGCCTGGGGAATCCACAGAGGTATTACTCAAATGACCAGGTTTCTGGAAAGGACAAGTAAGTGGGCTGAAAGGCTTGGATCAAGAAATGTATAATTAATACTGATCAAAAGAAGGAAGCAGACTGAACGTGGCCTCCTTCAATGTGGGCACCCATCCTCTGCTGTTCATAAAGGTGTATCCACACCACTCTGCAGCTATCGCCTTGAGATCTGGCTTGGTAATGCCATCTATTTCCTCCCATTGGAGCAGTGATAAGTCATCAGTATCAGGAAGCCACCATGGAGTCATTTCCAGAAGTGTCCCAGCACTGCCTGCTCTCTGCTGCCTGCAGCTGGAGAACTACCACAAAGGCATTTCTGTGGGCATGTCCCAAATCTCCCCAGCCCTGGTGCAGATGTAGATGTACAGGGCAAACATACACAATGCTTCCCCAAAACATCCTCTCAGCTTCTAGCCATTGGAGGCCAAAGGACTTCCTGAGACATACAAATTCTGAGTTCCCACAGAGAACTGCTCTCTTACAAACACGTCTAGTATGTGCTTGAACCCATGTAAATTTTCAAACTTTCAGCATCTACAATATCCTACAGAAAGAAGTCCTACAGCTTAAATTGGGGTGGGTGGGGAGGGAGGAGGGAATGCTTTTTTTTTTTTTTTTTTTTTTTGACCTCTTTCCTGCTGGTTTAGATTTTCAGTAAGTGCTAGGACACATTCTAGCATTAATTAAAATGGTTTAGGGTATGGTGGCCATAAAGACCTGGCAGTGAAGGCTGATCATAAAATTTATGTTCACAGAATGCAGCGTGAACCAAGCCATAGATGTTCACACCAGTAATATCACTTGTAAAATTCTGGTCTGCTAAAGACTGGGCATCCTGCCCAAAACCAGAGAGAAGGACCTCACTGAGGTTTCTTCTTGTACAGTTATTAATTGCATTCTCTCCATCCAAACAAGGGCTTTCTTGGTATCATGATGCTCAGTAACAACTTTTATACGGTGGCAGGCCACAAATCAACACATCTCAAAACTCAGAGGAGGTCAGCTCCTTCTCCTGGGCAAGCTGATGGTTTTGGCAGAGTCCTTCCAACCTCCTGGCACTAAGACACATGCAGGTGGCTTTCCCCCAACTCCTTTCCATCAGCTGTACCAATAAGTGCTGCAGCCCCTGAGCCCTGCCCCTGGTGAGCCCATGCCACCTTCCAGCCGAGCTCCCATCACCTCTCCAGCAGGGCCCCGAGGTGGCCAAGCTGTGCCGAAGACAAGTCCTGCCTCCAAGGTCCATGCTAAGGAGTCATGGTCCCATCACATGTCTAATGTAAGGCTCTAATTGCTTCTCTCACAAGTATCATAGGACAGCAGGGTCTGGCTCACCGGCTGGGAAGGAGAGCTCTGAAGTAAGTGTGAGTGAAGGGTATTGGCCCTGTGTTTGTTTATGTGCCTGGTGGGAAATGGTCCATAAAGACTCTGTCAAGGCAACCCATAAAGCTGTTAGAGAATGGCATGAAGAGCAAATTATTTAATAACAGAAATGTGGCAAGAGGTATGTAAATGAGGAATAAATACATCTCACTGTTCATTTCAAGAGAAAAACAGGGTCAAATCAGCACTGGGAAATTGTCAGCACATGAAGGGATGTTAATTACCCTCAGATGCAAAAGCTAAATTTCGCTATCCTACCACATGCACAGAAAGACATAGAAATCCTGAGTGCAATTTGTGCTGACTTTTCTTTCCTGGCTCTGCCCTTGGCCAGGCCTGATGCCTGGGATGAGGTTAAGTGGGATCATACTGGCTTCCGCAATGCAATACAACATCCCAAGTAGTGTGATCCTTCCTTTTCATACCAGATAATGATCTGTTTCCCAAAGCATAAGAATTAAAAGCCTGGATTTAATTATCTGTGCACTTACCCAGCTAGAGAACTTTATCTATATATATATATATATATCTATAACTAGAGTTATTCCCTCTGTGGCTCTACAGCCATCCCTCTGCTGTACTACTGAGCCAAGACTGATGTCAGAACCTCTTCCTTTGTAAATAGGTTTTTCAGCACTGGAGAAAAGCTGCAGCTAAGTCAGAAATACAGTAGAAAACATTTGGATCTGACACAAACCTTCCATGATAAACTTCCTTAGAGCACATCTAGAAGAGATTTCCCTAAATTCCTGCTCCATTGTGCAAACAACTCTTCCTCATTGTTCTTTGTCTGGGTTTTGCTTCCTAATTTTTCTCTCCTGTGAATGTGTTCCTGCATGCTTTGGTGATGCCCCTGTGGTGCAGGGGAGCAGGAGCAAGGGCAGCAGTGGAAATGGTGCCCTGGCTCTGGTCAGCTCTGCCTCCATTTGCCTGGCTGGCACACAGCCTTGCCACTTGGCATACCAGCAGCATCCTGCCCCGGCATTACAGCCATGCCTGGGGCTATTTTGGCAGACTCACTTTCTATGGGAGCAGCAGGCCTTGTCTGAGGAAACATGTGGCATCCCTACAGGGAAAGAAGACAACTCCTACCCACCAGATTCTTATGGCATGCACTTCACGTGTCAGTGGCAGCCTAAAAATTGAAGCCCTGTCTCAAAAGTGAAACAGACATCACTCAGAATCATGCCTTGTCAGACTAAGCCTCAAACCCTTGAGGGCACATTAGGGCAATACAGGCCAAGACCTTGAGCTGAGACTATGTCACCACTGCCCTGCTTGGGGAAATCTGGAGTCTGGAGCAAGTGAGCTGCAAGATCCCCTGATCCCATTGCTCACACTTGACAGTTTCTGGGCTGCATTGTTACCAGAGAAGACAATAGGAAAGAGAAAGTCCAGCTGTGACGTATGAAAGGAAGGTAAAACAGTCATTCTTCCCTCAGTTCATGCCATATAAACCTTTCTACAAAATAACCAGGAACTGCACTGTATAATCAGATTTTCTTCATTTGTTTGCATTTGCCATGTAGAAACATGCATCACTGATGCTGTTTCATGTATTCTCAGCAAACTCTCAATGTTCAGACAAAAACAGCTACCTGTGGTTTGCTTCTGGTAGACTAACAGGCACATAGAGCAGGGAGGCTGGTGCAGAGCAGACCCAAGAGCTCTGCTTCATTGGATCATTTGCTAGGGACTGTTAACAGCAAGCAGAAAAAGAAATCCCTGAATCATGAAGGGAATCCTTTACAGAGCCAACTTCTTTGTGTTCACTGAAACAGATGGGAAAACGTTCAGCTATCCTGTCCTGAAAATACAAATATATTCTTGCAAAACTTGAACAAGATGCCACTCTTGCAACAGATGAGAATCATAGAACCATAGAATGGTTTGGGTTAGAAGGGACCTTTAGAGGCCATCTAGTCCGACCCCCCTGCAGTGAGCAGGGACATCCCCAACTAGATCAGGTTGCTCAGAGCCCGTCCAGCCTGACCTGGGATGTCTCTAGGGATGGGACCTCCACCACCTCTCTGGGCAACCCATTCCAGCACTTCACCACCCTCATTGTAAAAAATTTCTTCCTTATATCCAGTCTAAATCTGCCCTCCTTTAGTTAAAACCATCCCCCCTTGTCCTGTCACAACAGGCCTGGCTAAAGAGATCGCCCCCATCCTTCCTATAGTCCCCCGTTAAGTACTGAGCGGCCGCAATAAGGTCTCCCCGCAGCCTTCTCTTCTCCAGGCTGAACAACCCCAACTCTCTCAGCCTGCCCTCGTAGCAGAGGTGCTCCAGCCCTCGGATCATTTTTGTGGCCCCCTCTGGCCCCGCTCCAACAGGTCCATGTCCTTCCTGTGCTGAGGACCCCAGAGCTGGACGCAGCACTGCAGGGGGGTCTCACCAGAGTGGAGCCGAGGGGCAGAATCCCCTCCCTCGCCCTGCTGCCCACGCTGCTGGGGGATGCAGCCCAGGACACGGGTGGCTTTCTGGGCTGCGAGCGCACACTGTTGGTGAGAATAAGCAGTGTCTCTGTAAATACATTGTGTACTCAGTCCAGGAGAAAAACATTATACATCTGACCTGATTATATTATTTCCTGCTGATACTGTCTGTTCCCTAAACATCCTCATGAATGAGGAGCAGAGTTCAGACTTCGCATCCATGTGCAGGTACATTGTGTGAATCTCACCTGAACAACAGTGGGGAAGTCCATCCTCAACTGATGTGCACTGGTTTCACTCACTGATTTCAACTTAATCTGTACCAATGTGGTAAGAAGTAGAGCATCTGCCCCACAGCACCTTTTTGAAAACCTTGCCTGGCGTTTGGCCAAGAATACTTTTCTCAGTTCTGCAACTGGTTGGGCCTGGGCTATTGCAAAAGTAAATGGTAAATGATCTTTTTAGTTCAAAGAACAATGTTTTCCACTGTTTTTTATCATGAGATTTCCTCTGTATCTCTGACTATTTTCTGATCCTGGGAAATTCATTGGGAGAAAAAAGTATAAGGAAAAGCAGACAGTGTTATGCCTAGGAAGGAATGAAGACAGTGAAAGGGTCTCAGATCACCAGAAATTAATTTCCAAGAGGAAAAGAACCTTGTGTGACTGAGCTGCAACAACTCCTGAGGAAGTGCTGGAAGCAAAATACCTTGGTGAAATGTAGAGAGATCTCCTGTATGAGAACTAGGAAGCCCTGCACCTGACCTCTTCTGTCTTCAAGAGAGATTTGAAGAGAGAGACTAAGGTGCTTTTAGTAACTTGAAGTCTAAAGTAGACACTAAGGTGTTCTTCCCTTGTCGAGTTGGTTCTTCCCTGTGTCATGCTGCAATCTTATCTCTCAGTCATCGAAAAGCTGTACATGTTACTCCCTCCTGGGCTCCAGTCTTGGGAAAACCCAATAGTCTCCCTGGTGAGAAACCTATCCACAGAACAGGGGATAAGTTCTGCCAGGGTCTACATGCCACAAGGACCATGCTGGATTTCAGCCTCTTTGCTCAGTACATCGCATCAAAGTTATTCTAGGAGACCTTGTGCCCTTACATTCCCCCTTATGCCATCCCACTTCACCCCAGCGCACTCGATACAAGAAGTCTGGTACAGCGCAAAGCATCCTGTGTATTATTTGCCTTTCTCTCTTTGAAGTAAAGGCAGAGGGGTGAAGAAAGGCTACTTGGACACCAGAGGAGAGCAAAGCTCTGGTCCATCTGTGTCCCACCTGGGGTCTTACTGCTGGGAAAAATTTCCTGGCAGCAGCAGTAAAAGGTGAAGCAGTTCAGCACAGCAATGACTATGGTGCCCAGCGCAGCCACTTTAAATTCAAGAAGTTCCGGGTTGTCTACATCATGCTGACAAGCATCATGGTTTGCCACAGCATGTGCAAGGGGATAGACCAGGATTTGCCCTAAAGGCTCTCCCGGAGTCCCTGGCATGACACAGCTACTATCCCACAGTCCCTGCGTCCTCCGCAGCTGTGGGCTGGAGCCAAGGACACGGGAGCAGCATCCCCTTGGGCCATGACATTCCTACAGCTTCTGACACCACAGGAGTACCACCCAGCTGATCATATCACTTTGTGTGCGTGGGAGGAAAACATGTTTACAGGACATGCGCTGTATGGCAGAAGGAGGATTTCAGCAGCAGAGAGGTGGGAGGTCATGGCAGGGACACAGCGGCTGGAGGTGGGGTACCATCCTGCACCCTCCCACTCCTTCTCATCACACGTCATCCCCTGGCAGGGGGCAGCTCGAGGAGCTGGTCCCCATCTCCTGTCTGGTGACAAACCCAGTCTAACTGGGTAACATTTCCACATAGCAACCACCTACGTCTTACTTCTGCTTATTGGTGGTCGGGAGTTGTGTAAGAGTAATGACTGACCTGAAAAGCCCCTCCTGACGCATATCCATACCTGACCATGCCTACAGCAAAACCCTCCCACAACCCTTGTGCACGGTTCCTCTTCCAAGACAGTGCTGATCTTCCTCCATTCCTCTGCCTTCCTGCCAGCCCTGCTGTTCTTAACAATCACAACTGGCAGCACTTGAGTTCATTGGATGTCCATGGGTTGACCTTGGTGTAGTAGAAATTTCCACACCAGTAGTGCTCCTGCTTTCACCATTCCCTTTGCCTGGCTCTGGCCATGGGCTGGCAGAAGAAGGCATTGCCTGTTGCTTCCCATTCAGCCCCGATGCTCAGCTGCAGCGAGCCAAGTGCTGGAGGGTGTGGTATGGCTGCTGCAAAGCAAAACAGAGGAACCACCACTGAGTATGTGCCAGCAACCAACAGCCACAGCATCGAGGCAGCAGCAGCAAGGGGGAAGGATGAAATGTCAGCCTGGGAAGTCATGACTGGTGCTGAGAGCGCTCAGCATCAGCTACAGCCTATCCATGCTGCATCTCTGCACACATGATGTATCTGGTGGGAGACTCCAGATAACCTAGCAAAACACCAAGCAGGAGGGATATGACAAGATCAAGAGGACCAAATGTCATGTGCTGTTTCCCCCTTTCCTCCCAGCTGAAGGATGTTCTGTGCTTTTTTTTTTTCCCCTAAGGAGAGTCTCACAGGCTTTAGCTGGAAATGGTGCAGCTAAAACATTAACCATTCTGAACACAGTGAACCAGAAGCACTTTGAAAACTCTTAGAAAATGTTTGAAATCATCTTTGAATGCTCAATTACTTTTTCTTCATACTTACTGCAAGCTTAAAAATGAAAAACACAGCCATTACCCGATGTAGGCAAGGAATGAATAAAGATGCAATATGCTAAGCATCTTCCATGCTGAAGACAGAAATACCCGCAATACCATCCTTGTGTATACTACTTTATCCTCGCTATATATATGATTCAGCTTATTTGCCCTCAGACAAAATGTCCTCATACATATCATGCACAAGCATGCTGAAAGAACAAAAAGCACTACAGAAAGAAGAGAAAACTCAGCAGCACAAAGGTGGCATACCCCAGTGACAAGCTGTTTCTCTGGATGCCTAATTCCTTTCATGTTTTTTTTTTCTCGTTAAAAAACATCTCTAAGTTCCATTTATTTAACTCCACAGTAAAATATATCCCCTCTTTAAAGCTTGTTAAACAACAGAGGTGAGCTGGATTGGTAACCCCTGCAGACCTCTCTAGTCAGTAGAAACTAGTCAAGGATCACAGGCTGGGACGCATCTGACATGAGCAGGAGAATTTACCCGACAGTCAGGGCTGAGAGCTCAGCTGGGGGCAAACAGGGAGCAGGAGGAGAAATTTGAAGAGCACCACGACAGAGAGCTAGCAGGTCTGCCCCTGCCCACACCCAGCCTGCACATCCTTTCACGGGAAAGATGAGACTGTCGTGGTCACTGAAGGTCACCATTCCCTGTTCTGCAGCCAGAGGATGGTTGGGAAACGCTCCAGGCAGGAGCACCCTGCGCAGTGCAGATTAGCTGAGGGGGACCGGGTGGCAGGAGCCTAGTGCTGGCACGGGAGGTCTGCAGACAAGGGTTTATTCTGGCTACTCTAAAGCTGCCTTGCTGAGCCATTTTGGGCAAGTCACCTCCCGGCAAATAAAAGGCACGCCGTGTGCCAGATGCACTTGCACTCTGGAGAGAAAAAAGATATTTCTCCTTCCTATCTTGGGATTTTTAAGAACAAATTCTCAGCTTGGCTTCATGAGCCAGGCGCAGAGCATGACCCTGTTCCCATCTCATCTCAGAAGCCCAGCCCTCGCTCTCCAAGGTTCCGGCTACTCATCTTCCTGCCGAAGGTTTGCAGGTCATGCACCACTGCAAGAAGTCTCAGGCCAATAAAAGCTCTTACGAGCTCTTTTAACTCTGAACTGGCTCCACTGGAATTCCTTGGAAAATAAAAAAAATAAACTCCAGGGGGTTTGTTGGCTTATACATTGGGGATATCTGTGGCTGTCTGCCTGTAAGGCACATGCCTTGAATTTTCTTAAGAATTTTGTGGCACTCACAATGAAGAGAAAATTAACTTTGACATTGGTGGCTAAAATATTGGTATTCATGTTAGGTTTTTAATACTCTGCCCTAGAACAAGCAACAGGGACCCCATAAAAAAAAAAAATCACGTCTATACAACACTTCCACAGAAGTATGAGTTTTCTTTCTACTGATCTTAGCAGCACCTTCCCGCCCATTCTGCTTTTTAAATTTATTATAAATGGAGCCATGCCTGCCCTGAAATTAGTTCTGGGTGCTGTAAAAATGGAGAGTAGTCCTTGTCCTTGAGGTTTTACAGCCTAAATGAAAACAAGCAATGAATTAAAGAAGGAAACAAAGTCAGGCACTAGCCTAAGGTCACAAAGGAGTTATGTGGCTTGGCTCAGATTAGAGCGCACATCCTTTGGTGCTTTACCAGTTCTCTTGTCCCATCTCCCTAAACCATACTGCATTTCACTGTTTCTTGCTTTACCCTTCAACTTTCTGTTTCCCTGGCCTAATCCCTGGCCAGTCTGCTAGCAAGGATCTCCATCCCTGTTGCTGACATCCTCAGTTATCCTCACTAACTAAATCATATGTTCTGCTCAGAGCATGACTTTTAGCTTTCTAGTGTATCAAGAGCTGCACCAGACTATTGTAATAGGAAGATTTCGAGCAGTGTTATCAAAGTGCAAGTGGTAAGAGCTGGCTGAATCTTTAGTGGGGGGGGGAGGTTGCAGGCAGACTGGGACATGAGAAGATATTTTTTCTTTCTTTCATATTATTTTGTAATAACACAAATCTGAAATGTATTTCACGGGGAGGTGGGGGAAGCCAGACCTTGTTGCTCTCTCATTAAAAAAATAAGTTTCCACCCTCTTTCACTACCCAGGGAAAAAGGAGAAGTTTCTGCACATCAGTGTGTGTGCGTGTATAAATCAAAGAAAGTTTCAGTTTTGTTGAGAAGCATGTTTTCCCGGGAAAAAAAAAAAATCCGATTTCAACAATCTGGATAGGTCTACATGGCAACATCTGCCAGTCCTGGAGGGACCTTTGGGGTTACTTGCGATATCCTCGCCTTCCCTAAAAGACTTCTCCCAGGGCTCCGGAAAGCCACATGCTCGCCTCTGCCCCTCGATCTTGCTCTCCTCCTGCTTCTCACTTTCACTCCCATTGGTTTCATGTTCCCTTTGCTGTGTGGAAAAGCTTTCAAGCTTATCCAGCCCAGCAGCAGGGTTTGTCCTGGTTCCACCCACTGGGAATTTCCTAGTTTCCTTCTGCACAGCAAGGCGGGGGAAAAAGCCAGACAGAGGCACGCAGCAGGCACCTCAGGGAGCTCGGGGAGCTGCAGTGCTCTCTTTCCCTGAGCTAGGTTTCTATTGTAGGCGGTGCATTCCTTGGGAGGGAGGGTGTGTGTGTGTGTCGGTGCCTTCCCACACTCGGGACAGCTCTTATTTAATGGGGGTCTCCATGCAGGGCAGACACCAGAAGAGATTTTGCCGTTCCCAGTTCCCATCCAGGAACAGCAGCAGCTTGCATGCCAGGCACCGGCATGGACCACATGGCTGAGATAACCCTGGAGGAGGCGGCTCCTGGGACCAACCAAGCCTCCAGGATGCATTCCACAGAGGACTTGAGGAGGATACGGTGCGCGGTGCTGCTGTGCCTGCTCTCGGTGCTGGTCCTGGCACTGCCCACTGCCTACCTGCTCGTCGGAAACCTCAGAGCACCTAGCTCCTGTGCCAGCCAGGTAAGAGACTGACGGCCGATTTCTGTCCTGCCACCCTGCGAGGAGAAGAGCATTGCATCTTCTGTCTCCAGGGTTGGGTTGGTTTGGTTCTTTCATTCTCTTCATGAGTTTCTCGTGTTTAAGGGAGCATAAGAAACTCGCTGTTACATTCCTTCTTCCTTTACACAGAGCAAATCTACCTGGGATAAATCTTATTACTGTTTGGTCTTTTTGACTAATGGTTTCTGTTCCTCTTGTCTTAATTTCACCAAGGTCACAGTACAACACACAACTTTAAAACTTTTACTGACATGCTGCAGGAAACGCTTAACAAAAATCACTAGTTGATGGAAATCACTGTCTTTCCTTTGATTTCAGCCAGATTTTGACACTATGGCTCATTTTCCTCCCTTCTTTTGGGTTAACTCTGAGACTTCCCCTCCCAGTGTCCTATTTCAACAAATATCTGCTGACCGCACTGCTGTCAATGGGTCAATGCCTATCGTCCATCACTGGGCAGACAGCTACAGCTCTCATATTATTAATGCAGACTCCTGCAGAGATATGATTTGAGACAATTAAGGAGTCTGACCCTAAATTTTGCATCCCATTTTTCACTCCCCATCAAAACTTGCTCTAGATTCAGGGATCTTCTCAGCTCTCCTCCTTTGACAGACAGCTAAATTCACTTTGCTCCTAGCAATACAAGCTTGCTGGTGTGGCGGCTTCTAATGCTCTTCTATGCTGCTTCACTCCTCCTCGTGCCAGACTGCAAACAAGTGCGTATTTCCACAGTAGACTATGAATTCAGCAGGACTGCCCCATGCTAAAAGGATGCATATGCGCATATAAGTCTGAAGAATTAAGGTTTGAATTTTAGCTTCAGCTCTGAAATTCCCCAATTAGCCTGCTTACTTATGCTCATGTAGGAAGAGCAAAAGAAAGCAGTGTTAGTAAGTGGCCTCAAAAACAGATTTCTAACCTTGCACACATTTAGCCTACGGATGTTTAGACTGTGTGACAGCTGTACCCACAGTTGTGTGCGTGTGCACTCTCAGCTGCACAGAGACATGCTAGACCCACTTTGACCTCAAGTCTGCACAGCTGGCATCTCATACCCAAGCGATGCCGGCTTCTGGGCGCAGCATCTTCCACATTATCCGGTTATACCTTCACGCACAGCTGAAAGAAGATAAGACAGGCCTGCACAGTACTTCAGGCTGTTAAATTTGCTGATTTCTTGCACACGTGAAAGCACATGCTACTGCGCTGACCCTGTTACCTCTATTCAGGCCAGCTAGAGGGGGTGCACACGGAATGAAGAGGCACTTTGGACAGTCTCAGTTGCATTGCTCTTTGCTTACATCCTGTGAGGTTGTACAAAGCAGAACAGTTCCGTTCTTGAAACCATCTTAAAGTGAAATAACAACAAAGTGATAGCCTGTTTCATTGGACTAATGTGGTAGTGTTAGTGGAGAAAAGTATTTTTGTGACTGCGTTTGGCTTCTTAAGAGGAAAAGTGCAACTTAATTTGCTCCAGCCTGGGCTACCCTAGTGTGTACTTCCGCACATATGCACTGAATTATTAGCACATAATGATGTAATGAAGTGATCAGATGAGTTACAGCCTCTGAGAGGCCCAGTGAGGAAGAGAAGAATCATCGGGGCTGGCCAGCTGCCCACTGCCTTTGTGCCAAGTCCAGTGGGTGGAACACCCAGCTACAGATCAATTGGATCCTGCATTTTCTGAATTTTTCACTCGCTCCACTGGTGACTGACTGTATCAACAGCGGTGTCCAGCAACAGAGCACAGATGGGTAGATTTGTCTGCCTGAGTAGCTTTCTGTTAATTCCCCAGAAAGCCATGTCACAGGCTGAGCCCAGGCACTAAGTCCTGCAGCTCGGAACCACTGTAGCCTGTTTCCATCCATGGGAATGTTTCTGGGCATAAAGATCTCAGGGAAAATGTCTTTGTGCATTTCCTTCCACCTTTGAATTGTTAGAACTGGATTGCTAAAGGATGCCTTTCTCATGTGCCCCATTGATAGCCCAAATCAGGAGGACTAGGTTGGGACCAGATGCCTGTGCCAGAGCTATCTGTGGCACTGGTTTTGGGGTGCAGATGCCCTGGGCATACTGGGAGCAAGTGAGTAGGCCTGAGTTTGCACCAGATGCCTATTCGCTTGCTGACCCTTGCAGCAGTGAGCCCACAGGAGGAGTTGTCTCACTACCCAAGGACGAGAGCTCAGCCCACATATGCCAGATTATCAACTTCTCCTGCACTGGGGAGAGTCCTGGGAAGAGGGAGGGACTTGGCAGCTGAGCAGGTGAGAAGCAGACGTAGTAAATTCCTGAGCCAGTCCTTTCTGTAGCAAAGAAGAGGATAGGGGGAGCCAGGGAAGGTTTGTGCAACAGGGGTGTGCCTCTTCTATCTGCATGCAGGGTGAGGTGGTTTATTCATCTCTGCTTCTGTGTGGGTGCACATGGTGTCACGTTCTGCCTCTGAAGGGATACAAACTCACCTTTTCCTCTAGAAATATCCCTTTCAAGGAAAAGCAAGGAAAGTTATGTCATTACAGCAACCGGTTCTCTCTCTCTCACGATACACTGTGTTTTGCATGAATAATTCAAGTCTGATGATGGTTTCCCTGGACACCTTCCAGGCTCACAACACTGCTTCCTTTTTGGAAATAGAAATTACTTTATTTTGTGTTTCAAGACAGATTGAGGTGAGGGAATAGGGTTCTTGGTTCTTTAAGCAATAACACACGGCTTGGTTTATTACCAGGAAATCTAGAAAAGGCTCTAGTGGTGCCCTTCCAGAGGAAGGGCCAGGACTGCTGTGCATCCTTCCCCAAAGGGAAGCCAAGTTTCAGTCTGAGTGCAGAAAACTATCAAGGGAATGGCACAGCAGCCAGGAGAGCATCTCTGACTGCCGTAGCAACCTGCTTAGCTAGCCCAATAAAGCAGAGCATCAAGTCCTTTGGCCTGGAGATGTTGGTACTTGGGCTTATTTTCATGGCATACTTGGCATTGCAGGACCTCAAGCAGCATAAGGGGAAATTCCAAAACCTGTCCAAAGGGTTGCATATGAACCTTTGTGCCATGTCAGCCTTGGAATGGAGAAGGGAGCTGTTGCAGTATAGGAGGGACTTTAAAGTCCTAGCAGCTCCACCTGGATCCCACCCCAAGGGATGAAGCTAGAAAGCTAGGAACAAAGCTCAGAAAAGGACTTCTAGAACCATAATTCATGCAGAGCCAGAAGCCCTAATGGCCTGCCCAAATGGGAAAGAGAACCAGAAATGGCTTCCTGATCTGTAGAGAAGGAGAAATGCCCGGGGAAGAGCAGCGAGCATTGCACCTAGGCCCAGGTATGTGGGATTCCCCTTCCAAAAGCCAGCAGCAGTAAAAGTCCTGACTGGCCGCTGCTGCTTGGTGTATATGGTCCTTGTGGGCAGAGAAGCCAGTGAGCATGTGCCCTGGGTATATGCTTACCACTGGGCACTATAGTCCAGCTGAAATACTCCCACTGAAGACCGTTTTTACTGGAACAGGACAGGCCCCTACCAAAAATGCCCAGCCCAGGCCATGCAGCATCTCTGGATCTAACAAAACTGTGGGTGTATGTACTGTGTATGACCTGCAGAGACCCTGCCTGTAAAATAGCGTCCTGTGCTAAAAATGGAGTGGATGGAGGTGCTTGGAGATATTTTGCTTATTAATCTCTCTGCCTGCAGTGCCAAGCTGCTTTTCCCATGCAGTTCTCTATCAGATACACTGGCCCTTCCTGGAGGTGCAAGAGGCAAAGCAGATGAACAGGGGCTGTTCAGCCCTTCTTTTTGGCTTTAGCATTATATGGATATAAGTGCACAGGGGCTTTTGGGCATTCTTGGTATCAAAAAAATATAGAAGTGTTTTGCATACCTCAGTCTTAAGGGTAATTAGAGCTGTCTGTCCAAGAACTTGTTTGTCTGCAAGTCAGCTGCAAGGTGGGATTTTCAATCACTCAGTGCTGGTTAGCCTCTCCACAGTAACCAAAGGGAAAACTGAAGTCATGTCGTGAACTTTTCAGAATCCCAGCTAAGCAAGAAAGGAAAAGAGAGAAAGACACTAATTGTGTAAATGATCTCTCTGTTGTCTCATGCTGCTTAGTTCTCCCTCATCACCTCATCCACACCATCAATGTACAACATCTGTGTCTATTTAGGACAAACATTACTAATACCTGGCCATTACATAACATTGTCTAGTGCTAAAATATTTTCTATAGGAGGCTTAAAATTTGTATCCTTATCAAATAGCGTAATTAGGAAAAAATCCCACCCTACCCTTGCCAAGCAAGAGAATAATTTCACATCTTGCAGCACCTTGCTCTATCTACTGCATCACACTGTCCTTTAACATCTGCGAATGCAGCTCCTCTACCCGGAGTTTCCATCTGGCCTTCTTTGGAAACAAGTAAATTGAGGTTGCATAAAAAGCTTGTGACCAGCTTTAAAAAAAAAAAAAATCAAAACCATTTTGTTATTTTTTACAAAGAAGCAGAATTTTTCTTGATATCTTTCCCACTTTCCCATCACCTCTGTTTGTATTGCAACACCTGAGTTTATATAAAGTACTTCAGCAGGAGTTAGGCTTTAAATATGTAAACAGTCTCACTGAAGTTACATGATTAAATGTATGTTTGTGATTGATTTGTAGCTCATTGCAGCACTTAGCACCGTTACAAAATATGTCACCTGATAAATATGTAGGAAGTGTCACATAAATAATGGTGTAAATAAACTCCTATGCATATACCTCTGGCCAAAACCAAGGGGAAGTGTTTGAAGGAAATCCTCCACAACCATCTTGTGCTTCCCACCAGGACAAAGTCACCTGGCTATGACTCTGTGTCACATCAAAAGTACAGTCATGTTTAGACACCACAGCAAGCAGGCAGGACCTCAGAGAAAGTCGTTAGTCATAATGAAAGGCCCAGACGTCTCACTGACAGCGCAACACCATTTCTCTCTGTCAGCCACACACTGAGCTTTCGCACCACCACCTCTTCTAGATGGTATTTCCTGCAGAGCAGCAGACTCTTATGGTTGGGCTATATATGTGTGTACAGGTGGGGAAGGAAAAAAAAAAAAGAAGATAATTTTCCCTGCCGTTTTCCTTCTCTATTATTTTTCCAACACACTGGAGCAACTATTTTAGAAATAATGGTTTTCTGCAGGAGCACATGGATGTTTGCTGCTAGTAAAACATGAAAATATCTTTGGGCTTACTAGAGTAGTTAGCAGTCCCCAAACCTAGGCAGCCACAAACACTCTCCCTCCCCCAGCCAATATAAATTATCTATTTTCTACCTCTCGTGCAGTATTTGAAGTTGTGTGAGACACAGCCACCAGGAAATAGCCTCAGCATCTACTTGCTAATACTATTTCAGCCTGTTTATTAAGCAATGTGCATCAAATCCTTAGCCGTAAGCTGATCAGTGGCAGTTTACTCGATTCGATGTATTTATTGTAGCTGTCCATAAAACACACCATACCACATCAGCATGCTCCTGACATACACTGCGTGATAGGGTTTTCTGACAGCCCTGATAGTCAACCCTGAGCTAACTGTATAACCCAGCCTCTCTGCTTTCCACAACCACACTGTTGGCGCAGACCCACAATGAACTGTGCTCTGGGGAGAGCATAAGGGATGCTCCCCACACCCCAGGGAGGCCAGATTCGGAGTCAGCATCCCGCAGCATCCTCCAGTTAGGAGCTGTGCTGCTTTGCAGGCTGCCAAAAGAGGACTGGCACTTGGCAAGAAGCCACCAGCTGTGCCCAAGTGTGATTCAGAAGGACAAGCCCTGGTAGGCATGTGGCAGGCAGACAGCAGCTTCCCTTTGAACTGCTCGACCTAAACATCAGAACTACTTGGCACAGCCAAGGGCCATGCCCTGCTGCCATGAAAACGCATGTTGGCACAGGGACGTGTTATGAGTGTGCTGGTGTTTGGCTCTAAAACAAAACGTAAGAGGCAAGGAAACACAAACCACCCTGCCTTCCCTCGGTGGAGTTCCAGCGTGCCACAGAGCTCACCCTCTGCCAGCTACACTCTCAGACCTGCTCAGCTTCTTTCCATCTTCCAAGGAGGCTACCCAACATTCAAGACAGACCTAAGCAACAGACTTACAGTCTGAAATAACACAGTTGCAGAAAGAATAGTGGGTGAAACAGCAGCTCTGTAGCTGATACACCTCAGTTAGTCTCTTCGCTGGTGTTACGGATGAACCTTTGTGCCTGCAAAGGCTCAGACCTGCTGAGTCTGGAGACAGGGAAGAATCGCTCACATTGCTCTGTTTGCTCTCTTTGTTCTGCACAGATTGAGAGACAGGAAAGTCTCTAAGCAGCAGAGGTGCTCCAGCAGTGCTGGATGGATGCACCATCCCAAAGGAGGGTTAGCGATGGCTAATTCACACTGGCCACTCTGCCAGTCCTCTCCCAGTTATGCCAAGGGCTTGTCCAGCCTCTGAACAAGACTGGAGTTTAACACAACAACCACCTCAGAAGCCCAGGTCTTGTCCCTGGCACTCTTTCAGAGACACAGGCAGTTTCAAACAAACAGCAGAAAACTCTTGCAATGAAGCAAAGCCTTGTCAGGGCTTGCCCTTTCACATAAAAGCTCTAGCTGAACTTGATAATATTACTGTAGCATATTCCATTTTCTGGGATAATGCAAACAAGACCCTCTGTGGAGGTACTGTACACCCTGGAGCACTGAGCTAACTGCTTGTAAATCTCTCCTGCAGGTCACAGAAGAGAGGGGCTCTCGTTTTCTGAAGCAGCGGGCAGTAGATACTGGTAAGTTTGCCAGTCCTTTCCCCTATCCCAAAAACCTTTGTTTACTGAGGTTTTGCAATCGCTGCTATAGTACACTGCTGGCAGATGCCTCCCCATCTGCCCTTCAGAGCCAAACAAGCCAGGGCACACAGAGGCAAACTTGTGCGACAAGATGCAAGGAGATAACTGGGGCCACAGCGAAAGTGCTGTGCAAGCTTGCTCCTTCTGCAGGCACAGACCTCTCCAGCAGCTCTTGGAGATCAGTAAAACTCCCTGAACATGCAAAAACATGGATTCGGGAGCCCATGCACACTGCACTCTCATCCTTGTACACCACACCTCTCAGTTCATCCTCCAGCAATTTAAGACATGGCCACGATGTGCCCTTTCGACACCGCAGCAGGCCCGACAAGCTCATTTATTTGCAAAGGGATTTTATTACCTCAACTGTGTCAATGAGCAATCACAGCAAGTAACTCCTGAGTCAAACGTATGCAGAAGTGGAAAGGGGTTGTACACGTTTCCTCAGCAGCATGGATTACTGCTCACATCTCATTGACTTGAATAGCAGCAAACATCCTTACACACTTTTTTTTTCTTTTTTTTCCCCCTCAGTTACAGATACACTTTCCAGTGCAGAAAAGCCAAGAGCACACCTGACAGGTAATGCTTGTTCAAAAATGAAGTGTTTTCCATGGCTATTACAGCAGATATTGTGGTGCAATAATCTTGGTTTATATGCATCTGATAGGATCAGCTTTTTCAGGAAACATGGGGAAAATAATCATCAGCTTTGCCTCGTTGACCGCGACAGATTGGCCACAGCCTGTGTTTGTAGAAAAGGGCCCACAAAGGAGGTAGTTGGCAGAAAAGTTGCCACTTTTCCAAGCCATTTCTTTCATTGATTGAGCAGCTCTTGTAACTTAACTTAAATAGGTGCCTGATATCTTAGTGATCTGCTGAATCCCCAGGAAAAGGCAGGGAAAGAGCTCAAGTGAGCCCTTGTGGAGCAGTCAATTGGGAAGAAATGCCAGTTTTGGAGCAAAATCAGGTCAAATAAGACCAGTTTTAGACCTTATTTTCCTGCAAGGCCTGACTCGGGCCACGCACACCATATTGCAATCAAATCGCCCCCTGTTTTCAGTGAGATCATCTCTAACACACGTCAGAGCAAGCAAAGGAAGAGTAATGCCCAGCTGAACCCCTCCAAACCCTTATCTTGTGTTAGGAAGGTGCTATTACAAATTCCTATCACAGGGAGGGCTGCCATACATTTCCGAGGGGCTGCCAGCATTTGCAAGGCCACCATGTCACCACCTCAGCCTTGAAGGTGTAGCTGTCATCACACAAAGGACACTGTCCTGAACCCTCCCCATTCTTGCCAGCTCCACTCACCTGGAAAATTTAGATATTACCAGAGAAAAGGAAAAAGTTCATGGCTGGTTCCCATGTGGATGGAGCTGAAAGGCTCTCCAGCTGCTCTGACCCAAGGCAATCTGTACCTCTCAAAACTACAGCTCACTGAAGAGGCTTCCCCAACACCCTGTGTGTAGTCCCAGGGGAACACTTTAGTAACTAAGCATGCAAGAAGTGGCACGATGCTTCACACAAATTCACATACAGGGTTAAAACAATCAGTATTTCAGGGCTGATTTCTTTCCTAGTATAGTTTGCTTTCCCTAATCCACAAACTCCATTGTAATGCTCATCCTTGGTCCCATCCCCTTTTGCACGCAGGTTGCTAGAGATCCAAAACTGACCTGTCCTCTTTCAAAATCACATCGTTGCTTAAGTGCAAGTTTGTAAAAGCAAAAGGACCATGTCTGCTAGAGTAAGTTTCTCTGTTTCCCCTGAGGCCCCCCATGGCAAAGAGATCCAGAGGAGCAGCTGACTCAGAAGAGCAGCCAAAGCACTGCTTTGTTGATGGGAACTTCCCTGGGTTGCACAAAAGTCCAGTTGCTGCAGGGAAGCACCCAGCAGTTTTCTTCAAATTTCCTCAGGCCCCCCATTTGCAAAAATTCCTTTGCCGTCATTCCTGAGCAGTCTACCCAGGATGGTGCCCATCCTCTTCAACTTGCCATTTTGGGCCAGTCACTCTTGGCCATAGCAAGGAGCATGAAAAGGAAAAAGTTAAGGGGATTTTATCGCTCCTTTTCTATGCAAAAAGGCTATAGCCAGGCTGCTGTGCTATGTAGCCATCAGGGAGCCTAATTTCCATGATCTTATCTTTGACTTGTTTTAGCCCAAGCATATTTTTGGTGCCATACCCTGTGTCAGTGTGTTCCCAAGCTTAAGAGTGCATGACAGTCAGAAAATATTTCCTGTTATTTCCTGTTATTTTAAACTTGCTGTATAATAATTTCTTGGGTACCATCCTGGTCTTCTCTTCTCAGAAACCACGACTTGTGCATAGAAAGTGAAAAAGGAATAATTATTCCTCAGATCCCCCACCTCAGGTATCTTTTTCAAAGTGAAGGTGATAGACTACAAACTCTCACTCATAGGAAATCTCTTCCAGATCTCTAGTGTCTCTTGTCTTTTTCTAGTTTTAGGCACATATATCCTGAAGGTAAGAGCAGAGGAGTGAGAAGAATGAGAACTAGCCACAGTACTTTCATTGGAATGCACCACTGAATTAGCAGTAGCAGAATGACTCTATGTTTTGGTCTCTGTTCCTTTACAATGAATTTTCCAATTGCTGTTTTTAATACACACTGAGCATTTTGAACTTATCCAAACTGGCATCAAGACCGCCTCTCCCAGGGTAGCTATAGCTAGTGAAGAATGGCACAATCCATGTGAATACCTAGCTAGGACTTTTCTCCATCCCCATTCTCTCCTGTGCACTGATGTGTATGTGGTGCTGGCTGCGCCATGCCATGCCATCATCCCCTCTCTGACTTACTGGGTTGCACTTTGGGTCAAGATGCAGATCAATGCCTATTCTTTCTTCTCCACCAGCCTATGGCATGGCTGGATGGACTATGTTGCAGAAACCCCATCAAGTACCTGGCTTATGCTTATCGTGCTGCAATAGTACCTGAGTGCTCCACTAAATCTGGGTAGAAGATCACTTTCTGGTTCCACTTGATTGTTGGAAGTAATGACCTTTTAAGGGCAGTTATTAAACTTCCAGGGCATGATCTTGAGTGACAGAGACCCTGCAGCCATGGGATTTTGCAGTACATGCTGTACAAAGGCTTGTACAGGAGACTCAGACTTTAATTTCTTGCTGAGACCAGGAGTCTGGCTTCAGAGTACAGTGTTCAGTATCAGGCTTTCACACCAGTGAGGACTAAGAATTGCAGAAACCCCACAAGTTCAGCAATATGCCACAAAATGTATCCAAAAACTGCCAAGCAACTGGGATTCTCCAGCAAGGAACTAAACCAAAAGGGATTTTGGGAAAGGAGAAGTAATTTCAAATATAAGGGATGCCAAAAAATTATAGTGGACAGGAAAGTTGAAGGAACTGTAGCAATGATCCCTTATTAAAACCAGACATTATTTAATTCAAGAATTAGCACAATATGTATATTTGCAGGAAGTGTAGCTCCATATATTTATCAAATAAATAAATAACAAGTACAAAGTACAACTGCTGCTAGAAAAGGAGCTATACTGTATTCAAAGGCACTCGAACATACATTTTTCTTCTTGACATGTATTGAAAGCGTGGGAAAAAATAATTAACTTGAAAATAGAGAGCATCAACAGAGTGAGCTTTAACCTAAAAGGGAGGTTAAAGATGTAAAATTTAGAGTTGCCTAATTCTAGAAGTTATGAAATCATGTACTTAATTTGAGATGCCTGTTAGTTATAAAAAACATTGAAGAATTGAGTGTCATTGACATTTTAAATGCGTCATTGTACACAGAAAATAGTATTTCACATGCAGATTCTCTTCAGTTTTCGCCCCAAAATTCCCAAGATGGAAAAAATCCCAGGACATTTTCTGGAAATATTCTGATCTTTTCAGGTCCTTCTCATTCTAAACAAGATTTCATCTGCTACCAGCTGGTCTCTAAGAGATATTACTCCAAGGTCTTGTAAACCTTAGAGTGACCCAAATGCTACTTTAGTTTTATGCCGGGACTCAGACCAGTCCCAAGATACCTGAGAGGTAGATGAGGATGAAGGCAGACCATGAGTACTTTCACTTTCTTTTGTTTCTCTCTCTCTCTCTGTCAGGCAAAGCTGCATTGGCTCTAAGCCTCATAGTCCTTATAATACTTCAATAATTTAGCTTGACTTGCTATCACAATTCCTGTCTATCGTTCTCCCACAAATCCTCTCGTCATGTACTTTGCCTCTTGGGGAAAGGTCAGAAAGATTTGATACTTCAGCAGCACTGACAAGCAGGCTGAAAAAAGGCCATTATTTTGTTGTGCCACTCAGAGAATATGCAAGAACTTACACTCTGAACACCTCCTTGTCTCCTTACAGATTATTTATTGCTGGAAGAGAAAGGGAAACGGATGCCACTGGGAGCTGAGCACATTAGTTTTTCTGAACCTCATTTCACCCAGGATAAACCTAATGGTTATTGCAAAGAGAATTTCAAAACTTTCCTTTACCTGCATTCTGTTTGCCTCCCTGCTCATGCACACACACTCCTTCCCCAAATACTGAATCAAAATCAACTTTAAACATTAACTCAAGTTCATAAAAAAGGTCTCATTTCCTGGAAATCAGTTGCCTCAGTCTTTCTTAGCATTTAACATGAACTTTCCATGTTCATTTTAATACCTGGCAGAATCTAAATGGTTTTTATCCTCTTCCTTTTCACTGCCTCAGCTTCTGTTTTACCACGACAATTTTATGTGACAGTCATGATAGATCAGAGAAAACTCTTTCACTTCCCTGCAGAAAAATGAATAAGTGCTAGGGCTTATTCTCCTGGCTGTCATGTGAGAGCAATTAAAATGGTGGAGGAGAGGCAAAGGGAATAGGGCAGCAGTTCCCTGATTCTTCCCCTGAGACCCCTGCAGCCTGGGGAGCCTCCTTGGCTTGGATCAGGCTAACGTTGGGGTCTCGATTAAAGCTCTGCTTGTAACGAGCTAACCACAAGACTGGGAAGAAGTCTGGAGGAAAGCTGAGGCTAACACCAAGCTTAGTGTTTTGTTCCAGCAAAACATTAAAAAAAAAAAGAAAAAAAAAAGATTAAACATTTTTTTGAATATAATGTGTTGCTTTGAAATTGGGCCTCCTGAAGCACAGTGAAGTCTTCTGAGTTTTTGTTAAAAATCAAATTATACTGATAAATCAAAGGCAATTCTACAGGAAAATATTTCATTGTGAACACTCAGGAAGAAAAGCTTGACAGAAAGGTTAACAAACCCTAACATCCTTCAGAAGCAACTTGGCAGGAAGAGAAGTTCAAGTGTCTCAGTGCTCGGTGATAGATGATGCTCATCATTGTGAAACTTTTGCAAACACAGTAGTGTCTGTCTGAGAAACATAATTGCAATCCATTGCTACTGAAGAAAATGATGCTTTAGTATTTCTTATTACTCTCCCAAACCATTAGGTATAGGCATGGTACTCATGTGTACAACTGCCCCAGTACTTAAGGGCAAGATTTATACTCTGTAAATAGGGAAGATAGCCCCCCAGACCTGCACAGTAAAGTCATCTGTATTGCTCCACAGTGCCATGAGACTCAGCCTTTAGGAAGCACGGTCTTATCATTCGGGATCTGGCCCGCAACCAGGACATCCAGTCACAGCCCGCCCTTTCAGGCAGCCTGCATTGGCTGAGGTCTTGAAAATTATCCTTGGCTTTCATTCCCAATTGCTCAGATCTGGACACCCTATGGACACCCTCCAAAAATATCCCTGGATAGTTGACCTGCAGCCAATATTGCCTCAGTTTTCAAGCTGTAAAATAAGAACATTTCTGTCCTAGCATTTTGATTATCCTATTTAAATTGCTTGCCCTTTGCAGTAGACATCTCATGTTGCATTCAGCAGCATATCCCTGCCTGTAGCACACTAACCCATCTCTTCTCCCTCTCTCTTCATCCCGCAGTGAAGAAACAAGATCTCACCAACACCGTGGGAAACCATCTGCCCATCCTGCAGTGGGAAGACAAGCGAGGCTTGGCCTTTACCAAGAACAACCTGAATTATTCCAGCAACGCACTGGTGATACCTGTGTCTGGGGACTACTATGTCTATGCTCAGGTCACATTCCGAGGGCCCATTGAAACTTACAGTAAAACAAATTCTGTCACTGAGATCATCACCAAAGTCACTGACAGTTACCCTGAGCCCACCCAGCTGCTGACCGGCACCAAGACCCTCAGTGAAGAGGGAAACAGCTGGTTCCAGCCCATTTATCTGGGCGCAGTGGTCTCCTTAGAAGTAGGAGACAAGCTAATGGTCAACGTTAGTGACATCAAGCTGGTGGATTACACTAAGGAGCACAAAACTTTCTTTGGTGCCTTTTTACTGTAGGTCCCTGGCAGCAGCTGGTGGGAGCTTCCCTTCAGGGCCCTGGTGTGACCTTACTGGACCTTGGCTTTGTGGGTGCGCGCCGGGGTGCGATATCTGTGCTGTTTTCCTTCTTCTGTACTGCCATTCCCCTGCAGTTCCTTGCAGCCTTAAATTAAGGGGTAGGGAAAGTTGAAGCCACATGCTGAATTGAAACAAACAAACAAAAACACCAAAACAACAACAACAAAAAACAAAAACAAAAACAAAAAAAAAAAAAACACCAAACCAAAAAACAGAAAAATGAAAGTCAGATTGGAGGAAAAAAATGTATTTTTGAAAGTAAAAACTGAGAGCTCTTCAAAACTTTGTAAGCAAGGGAGGAACAGTTTATACCTGTGGGTAGGAATATTGATCTTGAATATTGCAGCTAGGCTGCGTCACTAATTCCACCTTCAATGTACAATTTGCTCAACTCAAAAAAGTGTTTTTAACTTTCTCCAGCATTTCCAGTATAGTTTTGCATGACACTTCTTCAGAGTTTCAATTCTAAAAGGTAATTACTTTTCATCGTTTCCTTATGAATAGATTTGCTCAGTACTTTGCACTAATATAAAGCTCAGATTAATCATTAACTGCTTAATTAATCCCTTCCAATTTCCCTGTAAAGTAGATTAAAATTATATCTTGTGTTTTGCAGAAGCTACTTCAAATCTTTTTTCCCCCCCAAGAAATTGTTTACAGTTCTTTAAGTCAATAGACAGCCTCAAATCTCTATGTAAAATTTCTAGGGAACATGCAGAAACACTTTCTGTTTCAGCATGAAAGTGGAATCTCCCTGCCAGGTCCTAACACTAGGAAAACAGAAAAGACAAGACAGAGAGACACGCAGCAAAATTTTCCACACTTTTTAAATCAACCACTGAAATTTCAAGAGAAAACCTCTGAAATATTTTGTTTTCCATTACATTTAATGCAAAGCAAGTGCAACTAAAGAAATCAGTGTCATGGTGCTCCCCCTTGCAACCATTGCCAATGCCACAGTGGTCCTCTAACTACAAGGGACTCCCCAGCCCACCCCTGAGTGATGGCTGAACACCAGTAGTCCCTACACAAGGTCAAAAGATCCAAAGACACGATCATGGAATGCCACAGCCAGGTGCGGAGCTCAGGAATGCTTCCCACCTTGCACTTATTTATTTTCATAGACCTTACTGTCTCTCAGGGAAATTCCTCATCTTTCCTTCTCCTCGCACAATAAATACATCACTGACAATGACTCAAGTCATATTCTTGTAGATTCAGACTTTACACTCTTAATTGCCAAGAGGTCTCACACTTGAGGACCTACCACCAGGCTGTTCTGCAACAACCAGGCTTCATTCTCTGCAACTCTTTCTCTTTCCTGCCTCACCTCACTGGATTTCCTCCAGTTTCCACTTCATGGCCAGAAGTGACAGCAAGGCTTGATTGCCTAGTTAATGTTTCCACTCAAAGCCAGGGTGGGGCCCAGAAGCGCATTGTTAGCATCAGGGAGGCACTGAGGTTGTAGAATAGGTAGCACTGGGGATGGGAGATTGTGGCTGAGGAGCTCAAATGGGCAGGGAAGCTCTCTGGTGAAGACAGCCCAGCTATAACAGACCATATTGTAGTCCAACCAGCAGTGAGACCAGGCTGCTTTGTCCACAGCAAGCCTCTTCCTAGCAGGAGACAGTTTATTGCTATATAAAGATCTGTTTGAGCTGACAAGGAAAAGTCAGTAGCACAGCTGAAGCATAGAGCATAGAGAAAGGCCAAGGCGGACTGGAGGTGAAGGGAGGGGAGGAGCAGAGGAGGAGGTGAGAGATCCAGGCAACAGCAGGATCTCTACCTCTTCATGGCTTGGTGTAAGCACCTTCATGCTGACAGCATGACTATACCTCTTAAACCTAGCAGATCTTTTATGTAGTAAATCATCTCAGAAAAGAAGGCTTTTTGACCATCCTTCCCTATTCTGCAGTGTCTGGGTCCCATAATCCATAGTAGGTCTCAGTCCTTCACTGCTTTATCTACACTGCAACTGCATTAAGCACATTGCAAAAGCTAGGAGATTGCCATCTTGCCCTGCCCTTCTTTCCTCAGCGGGTGTCTGTCTTGCTTCCAGATTCTCCTTGAGTCTAGTCATTGGATGTTGGTCCATTATACAACATTGCCCATCTAGGAGACCTTGACAATGTCCCTGCATCAAAACCTCATTACAGTATGGATTCCCAAAACCTCATTACAGTTTGGCTTCCCATCCTTTCTTTGACTTGTCCTTTGTTTTCCCCACATCCACATCTCAGCTGTCCTCTTGATCCCATTCTGCCACAGGCACCTTCCTGGCTTCTTGGCCCTGTCCTTTAGGTATAAGGACACATCTGTCCTAATCTAATTTTCTACATGCAACTTCTCTCTTACAATCACCCCAGTGCACAGAGAAAACTGACATCTGAAAATAGGTTAGGATGGCAGAAAGTAAAGGTAATGATCCTGCTAGCAGGTGCAAACACTCTTGGCCAAAACATCCTCTTATGTCTTTATTAGCTAGATTAACTTCCATCTTTAAGTCCTTACACCTATGTTTCCTCCGCCTGTTCAGCCTTTTCTTTTAAGGTGAAACTGGCTGAGGAGGGAGCAGTTATTCCCCATGTAACCATTCAGTACCTAGCACACGTGACCTGGCCTCATTACTTCTCAGAAAGGGTGTCTTGTGATTCAGCTCCTTGGCAGGGCTGTTCTTACTGCTCAGAAACCCCCACACCATGGTAAAATCTGGTGAAATCTCACTTTCTTGGCAGTTCAAGACAAGGTTATTCTCTGGGAAATCCAAAGACTTTCCATATCTCAGATTTTCTAAAGTGTTCCTTCAGCACCCCACGCTGAGTCCTTCTGACCCCTTAGCTATGTGCCCAAAAGAGGATATGAACTCATGAAAACATGAAATTTGCAACTCTTGCAGACCACCACCTAAAGCACTTTAGGCGACTAGCACACAAAACAACGTGGTCAATCTCATAAAAGGAAGACTTAAAAGTGACCTGTCCAGGACAGGTGATTCTCAGCAACTAGGTAGGAAAACTTCTGTGAAGTGTCATATAGCATGAATTTGGTTTATCCGTGGAGAAAATTAAAGTGCAAATTCTAGCTGTTCTGAGACAGTTACAGAAATTCAGAAAGCTCTTTATTTCTACACATGAGATGATGTAGTATTCTTCTGAGGTCATAACACAATCCTGATAGGCTTATACAGCAGATTTCCATAAAAATTTTATCTAATCACTCAATGTCTGGTGCGCTGAATGATAGTAAATATGAGGTCTGGGGGAGAGGAGTGGTGAATGCAGTATTTGGCATACAAAAAAAGAGCCTTCTATGGGATATATACACATATACACACATATATGTGTATATTCCATAGAAGTTCTAGGAAGCCCATTCGCAATAATAAGCCTTTTCTGCCACAAAGCACATAATTTGCATCCACTGTACATTAACGATAAATTTCAAAAGTAAAAAATTGCCTTCTGCAGCTCCATTGCAGGCGTGACTGTCTTGATCCATTATCCATGGCACAAAAATAACTATTTTAGTCCAGTTAGAGCAAGCTTTTGCACCCCATTACACACACCAGCTTTTAGCACATTTAGCACACTAGCACATTTTATATGACATATAGTAATATATCTGGCATTACTTGTTTTAAAGTGGTGCAGGCATATTAATCCACACATCTACCCCAGTGGAAATTCTCTTTCTCCTTTTTTTTACCCTCTCAGTGCTAATAATGTTTACGTAACAGTGACCAGCAAATAGAATAAGTATGCAGGGGCTGATTCTGACCGTGTTGTATATCAGATATTCCTCCGCAGAAGTCAATGGCACGAAGTCAGAGTAAAGCCACTTAAGTGAGACAGAGGTCAAGTTTCAAGAGAAATACCTCAAACAGACTGAACCCAAGCTGTGGATTCTCAGATTTTTCCAAAGCTGCATAAGGACGGAAGTGTTCTCAGAAATTTGTGTTTATTGAATTAGAAAATTTTCTTTAATGTAAATCATTTCTGGAGATGTGAAAATGCATATGCATCAGCATTTTCAACTGAATGAGAAGATGATGAAATCTGGTCATGTGAACAAGTGACCTTTCAGTCTGTGGTTGAACTGAAAATATGTTTTGTTTTGGGTGGATGTGAAACCAAAACAGTTATAAGAAAAAAAAATCCAAGCTGGAGAAAAAGGGTGAAATAGGCTGTTTATGCTAAATGAGTTGAAAATATATGATTTCAGGTTTTGACCCTTACATTTCTTAAGGGGGGGAAAAAATAATTTAAGCACTTTTCAGAACAAAACCATTGAAAGAAACAGCAACAGATTATTATTTTTTTAATGTGAAGTCTGATAAAAATATTTCAGTTCTTAGGAATTCTTTTCTTCCCTAATCTCTTCGATCCCCAAAAAAATAACCTTAAATATAACCCTAATTCATAGAACGGTTCACTTACCTACCACTGCCTTTCCCCTTAAAAATTAGGTATTGGTAAATAAGCATTAACTTTCTCTCTGTATACATACAGAAGTAAATTTAAATCAAGCTATAAGGATCACAGCTCCAATCTTACCAACATATACCTGTGCTGTACTTAGTCCTGAGCATGTAGCTAAAGGGATACCATCACAAAAGTGAGCTCGGTTTTCCTATCTGGTGTATGGGAGAAGTAAAATCTATATTGCTCAAACTAAAAGTGCATAAAAAGTTTTACCTGTGTTTACCCTCGACTACACTATTATAGGAGCAACCCTCCAAATCAAGAAGCACTTACATGGACCATCTCCAGCACCTGTATCTTGGCAGGATTAGGGACTAGAGGTGGAAAGTTGGAGGTCACGTTCCTTAGCAAAACATAACCCAAATGATGAAAAGGATGCTGCTGAGATGATTGCGGACACAAGAGTTCAGTGGATATTAGGACGAGCAAACCCCCGGTAAAAAGGGATGCTACCAGGCTATACTGAACTGCAGCACAGACCAAGTGGAATGGATTAAGGTACTCACTTGTGATTTTCAACACAGATATCTCAGAATTTTGAAAGAATCTCATTTTTCACCTCTGTATGGCATAACTGACCACACGGCGCTTTGTTTTATTAATCTCCTGAGTGGCCCATCATTTCAGATGTGAAATGAGGAGAAAATTCATTCTTTAGAAGAATCAGAAAAAGTTGAGAATTTTTGCCCAGATCTGGGTATTAGACACCAGTATAGCATTTTGCTATTGTAATGTATTTTCATGTAAGTTATTGTATATTGTCTTGTGCTTCAGTACTGATGTGTGTCTTTACCAGTAGAACTGACTTAGCTTCTTGTTTCCAAGTTTTATGATAATAAAAATGGAAGTTAACTAATGTGACAACTTCTGATCCTGGTCCCCTTCCAAAAACCCTAACCAAATAGCACCTTTAAGAGCAATCAGCTAATACAGCCAGATAATGCTAATGTATAAGAAACCAATTTTGTTGTGTGTTAATGTATGGATGATCATTATTTTACACAGAGTTAGAGGTCCCTCACCAGAGTGAACTCAGATTTGGTCTTTCCCCCAGGGGTTTATAGAGACTTGCATTTCAAAAGGGAAAATGTCAAGGTTGAGCAGATTTTCTTTTTCAGTCCCTTTTCCCCTTTGCAGCATGGGGAACAGCTCGTTCCCTCTTTTTGCTTTTTCTTAGTCTATTTTGAAAAAGAGAGTCCTACAGAAAAGCAGTGCTCGTCAGAAACTGCATCATATCTGTACTCTCAGCCTGCTGAGTCAGGGAGTGATGCTGCCCGCTGAGCACCCACAGGAGACAGGAACCACATTATCCTAGCCACCTTTGAAAATCACCACCTGCCCAAAAAGCCAAGTTTGCCCTATCTACAACCATACAGAAGAACACCATGGCAGCTTGGGAATTGAGTGTTTCCAATTGCTCAGCTCCTGGCTGCCTGGCACAACCCAGCTAGGAAATTTTTGCCAAATGAGGCTCAAAGTCTGGTTTGAAGGCAGCTGAGCTCTGGGTACCCTTAGCGCTGTTCTAGCTTGAGCTTTGCTGTCCTTACACTTCTAGCATAATAGCAGCATCCACTGGATATGCATTTCTTACCTTGGGTGGCGTTATCTCCAATTCCTCTGCTGCCAAGAATGTAAATTCTTTCTTTCCACTAGCAGAATTGAGAAGTATTCTCCCTTTGGGCATATTATTTTGTATTTCCACAATTTCTGTTGTTTTCCTGGCTTGAACTCAGAGTATCATATTTAAATCTCTTCAGAAGAGGTTTCTGGTTAAGGGCTCCATGCTCTGGCTCAAGGAAGGTTTTCACTTGAAAACTCTGATGTAGAACATATGTTTACCCTGGTTTCCATCCACTTGCAAATACCTGAGATGTTTTGTTGGGCTGTGAGTGGCAGCCTCTGTAGATCAGCCAGGAGCTAATTAGACAGTAGGAATCAGATTGCTTTCTCCTATCTTTTTTTTTTTTTTAATTGAATAGCTACCTCACATATAAAATAGCAGCAAAAGCAAATTGTGTTTTTATTATTATTATTTTCTGTTTTAACTTGAGCTGAGCAGTATTCCCTTGTTTTATTGCCATTTTACTCTGGTTTGCACGTATAGGGTAATAGCTTGGGTTAACATCATCTTTGTGGTCTAAATACACCGGCACCTACAGTCCTTCCACATGAGCATTGTGCTTCATTTTGTCTACCTTTAGTCATACAGAAGGTGTCTACTCTTCATACATTTCTAGGCTTCCTCTCTAGTGAGGTGGGTCAAAGAGATGGACATTTCTGAAAGGCTACACATGCTAGGGAAGGTGGGGATAACAGCGGTGCCTCTCTCCCAGGGCTGCAGAGGGATGTATATAGTATTTTTCTATCTAAATGCAAGTAAGATGATAATGGCAGCACTCAGCGAAAGTGACAATAGCACCGTACTCGCTTTCTCAGATAGCTGGATAAAGCTGCCCAGCTACTTCTTGGGCAGAATCCCCATAGGGTTTAGTGTTAACAAACATATACGTGGACACTTATCTTGAAGGAAGGGACAACATTACTCTCATATGATGAAACTGTTACTCCATGAAATTCACCCTGCAGAGTAGGACACTACCTGTGAGAGATTAACATTCCCAGCTCTAATCTGTTGGCCAAAATGCCCAACCACAGCTGGATCTGCTACTTGCCAGCTTCATTCTTGCATGAAGACTCCTTTTCCAAGCTGGGGACATGTTCAATTTCACAGTTAATATATCCAGCTCTTAGGAAGAGCTTTGAGTTCACTCTGGTTGGGCATGGATACTTTTTCTCCTGAGCATCTTGTAGGATGGAGCACAAGTTGAGATGAAGTGGAAGTGATCTGCACTCACAGAAAGGGCCTATGCTGTATCATGGACAGACAACCGAGTGAGGGCTGTGCTTTCTAACACACTCAGCATCTGTCAGACAGGTTCGCAAAGGAAATGAGGACTCCACTGTTCAGTTTCTTTTTGAGACCTAGTGCCAAAGCTAGGTATGAATCTCTTCAAAAGTGCAAAAACAGGAGCCAAGTTCATCAACAGTGACAGTTCCAAATTCATTTTGCCTCCTAAGTATTATTGCTAAATCCTTTGGAACAGCATGAAAGACATTGCCTGAGAATTTATATCCTGGTTTATTAAGCACCATAAGACAGGAGTGTTAGGTTTTGCTGAATTATGAACTAAACTAGCTTTCCAGGTGCTCTCATTCTTGCACAAATTAAGCTATGTTCTTTCATTGATTGTAGAGTTTTAATATAAAACATCAAAAAGGCACTGAAAATGTTTGCTGCATATTTATTGGTACTGTACATATAGATGTCTTAATATTATGTAAGAGAAATTGTAAAAAATCGTGGTATAAAGTTTAGATCTATTATACTTATCAGCTGTTTCTTTTAGAAAATAGCTTTGATGCCTTCTGAGAATGAAGTTAATAAACAGTTCTTTAAAAAATGCTTTGTGTCTTAAAGCAAAAAATAAAAGCATTTCATTTGATTCATATTTATTCCTGAGTCTTTCCTTATTCTAATAAACATCCACCAAGTGCTCATATTGACAGTTGGGAACGGCAGACTTTTACCCATGCCAAGGTGGTTGAAGTGTGCTCTGTACTGCATGTTATACAAAAAAACTACACATCTGAAAAAAACATGTATCTAAGCTACTGATCACATACATACAGAATACACACACAGAAAATTATTAATCCTAACATTTCAAGAACAGTGAAATTCAGCCCTATTTACCTGAGGACAAGTCTCAGACACTTTCATGAGTCTTTATTTTAAGGTCTTTAATTAAAGAATTTTGCTCCAGTGACATATGACTGAGTACTGGGACTGTAATTTTAAATTCCACACATATATAATTTTTTTCTCTAGACAGAACTAGCTGGATCTCACCTTCATTTTTAAGGGTGTGTAACTCTCACTGACAACACCTCTCCCCAAAATAAAATAATAAAGAAAATAATCAGTGTATCCCAAAGATGTTGTACCTTGCTTAGTAATGAAAAACTCTCATTTAACTGTTTTCTGCTCAAAAAAAAAAAAAGATTATTTAGTAAAACTTTACTGCGTTTTGAGATTTCTTTAGAATTTTGGAACATTTGAATAGAACAGCATTTATGACTCAGAAAAATAGGACTTTGTGTGGATTAACTAAATTTCTAAGTCTTGCAATAGGATCCATTTGGCCAGCCCCATCAATTGCTATTTCTCTAAGAAAAGCCAACGGGAAAAAATAATTCTATTTTCTATAGTAATGAATTTTGTTCATGGGTGTCAGCTAAAATTACAGGGGTGACTCTGACCTGCAGTCTGCAAGTCAGGTGTTAGTCCGGCTTCTTCTAAAGTCTAATGGAGATGGGGCGACTCTCTCAGGGGCCTTCTCCCTTTCTCTGTTAATTCCAAAAAGCTTAGATACATTTCAGCGCAGCTGAGGTTCAGTAGTAAGAATCACACCCTGAACTTCATTTCTGAGCTGAATGAGCACCTGTTTGGGTGGGCAGCTCTGTTTGTGGCTCCCAGAAAAGACAGCTCTGCATTTCCCAGAATCAGAGACTGAAGTTGGCTACTGCAGCAGCCCCACGTGGCTGTTCTCCTTCAGCAATTAACATGACAGCAAAGCACCCGGCTTTCCCTCTTCTCTCTCTGCCTTATTTGATGAGAATAAACTTATTAGTTAAATATGAGAGCACTGTCCTATGCACCAGGAGGGGAAGAGGTTCAGCATTCCCTGATGATGGTCCAGCCAGTCGATGACCATAAAAGGACACCAACATTGCCCTGAGTTTTGAGTTAATCTTTGCAGACAGGATAAAGAGGCACATTTCTGCACACAGAGACCAAAGTGGAAGAGATCTATTAAGACATCATCAAGCAAACATCTGCCAGGGTATGGTTATCTGTGAATCATGCAAAATAGATATTTGCTCACTACACTTCCCTTCTCTCATCAGCGCCTGAAAGCAAAGGATGAAAAATTACATCCTTTCAAAGAGATGGTTAGCAGCAAGCACTGCCCTTGCCCTAGCCATTTAGCAAGATGACATCACTTTTTGAAGAAAAGGAAGTGGGACCTCTGTATATAAATTGGAGGAAGTCTCTAGAACAAAACCAAGGAGATATGAAACAGCTTTTTGCTATAGCAGTGCGACTGTTCCTCTTTGCTATTGAATTGTCTGGTGAGAAGGTAGGAAAGAGATTACACCATATGGAAAACTCCAATATCTGTGTACAAATCTCTAGGTCCACTGAGACTAGATAGTCCCTCGGGCTGTGTTACCACTACCTTATGCACGGTAGCTTTTCATTAGTTTACCTTCAGAGGTCATCCTTTTATACTCCTTTAACAGAGGAGGCAAGGTAAGGAAGGTTGAAAAGGACCTTTTCTTTACCCATTGGCTGCAGCTAATTCTCATATAGGCTAAAAGCATAGGACTGATCTCCTGCCTATCACACTATTACTGACCCTCTACAGTCATAAACTAGATGTCAGTGCTTATTCATTAGGCACATGCTGTTGAGCAGATCTGCTATTCCTTACCCCAGCTACAATGCCAATTTCAAGAAGGCATTTACGCACCCATTCAAAGCCAAGTGCATAACCACAAACCATTTTTTTTTGGCAAGCATAGCTTAGTATGGGAGTATTTTCTTGCCTCAGCGCACCATGGAGTCATGCTTTTATTTTGTAATTGCAGCTATGACACCACAGTTCTTTAAAGAGGTTTTACTTTATTTATTCTTGTGGAAGATTCCCAAGAGGTAGCTGAGCGAAGTCCCACTATTTTTAGGGCAACTGTGTTGGGTAAAGAGTGTTGCCACAGTTGCCATAAGGAATTTTCATATCATTTCTTTCCAGAAAAAAGTGGATCTCCTAAATGATTGGGCAAACTAGGATGCTACACCAGCGCTTGCTCTATCCTTTCTGGAAAATCCCAGAGGAAGGCGTGAATGTTGTGAGTATGGCTAGAGTGAGTTGGCTGTGACAGCAGTGCCACCAACACCCTGCAGATAGGCAGCAAGGACTGCTTCCACCTGCACTCTGTCTTTCTGTAACCCAAGTCAGGCCATCACATGCCCAAAGCAGGGAAAGAGGACACCCAGGCAGGTTCCTGTACCACCCCAAGCCCAGCGGTTCTAAGCTATGTCATTTCTCCACCCTCTCTTTAAGTATGTACGTTACCAGGATGCAAAGCTTCAAATGCTAAAGCTAACTGTCTTGATTTTGTAACGAATGGGTTTATGGCCATCTTCTGGTGGGCTAAGAAGCAAACTGATAACTTCCTATGGTGGGGCTGTGGCACCTCAAGATAGTCTCTGCTCTCTACCCCCTCTACCATCCCTTCAGAAGGGACTGCCTTCCCTAACTCCAAAGGTTCCCATGGTTCCTCCACTCCCACACAGGATACCTTTGCCTTTGCAGTAGAGGATACAAATTAGATTATTTTACCTTCATTGTACATTAAGGCCTTTCTACTGTCTGATCTGGTGGAACCAAACCAAGGCTCATTCATTCAGGTTTATGTTCACACAGCTTAGAAATCAGCAGAAGACTAACAACTTCAGCTCATGCTTCACAAAATACTCTCCTAGTCCTCTCTGAAGGGCTCTGATAACCTTTATTGGCCTCAGGAATCACTGGCCCAGAATCTGGGAATATCCCACCTTCAGTGGCTTTCCCCAAGTGGTGGGTGAGCAACCCTCTGCCACTCAGAGGCAAAAAACCCCAAGAATATTTCAATCTTAATTACAAGTACAGTACTGGCAGTGTGCAGTGCACTTCATTCAGCTCAGGGCTCATTTCCGAAAACACTTTGGCAAAGTAAGGGGTTTGGGTGAGGAGATAGCAGCTTCAACAGAAGTTCTTGGAAAAGGTTTCTGTACTCAAAAGCAAGATTTGTTTCTGACATCCCTGGGGACAGACAGGGTCCTCACAGCACTGGTTCTTCTGGCACAAGGGTCCTGTCCCAAAAGGCCTAGCCATGCTCCAAAGTAGCTCTCAGAGCCCCCAACCCCTCCTCCAAGGGTTGTGCCACTAGAAAGTGATTCTTCTGAGCTGGAGCTTTCTACATGTCAGGAACTGCAGGAGCCAAGAGCGTTGCTAAGTCTACAGACAACTGGTGAACACCAGAAAGCACACATCAGAGTAAGACCCGTGAATGAACCGTTGCTCAGACCCATCTCACCTCTCCCCTGGTCTCCAGGGGAAGGAGGTACATGCCAAGGGAGCAGGCAGGAATCACAGGGTGCTCTGCCCAGGCTCCCAGAGGGCGCACCCTGTCTCCCTTTGCCAAGCAGAGCAGACAGAGCCCATGCCTCCCAATAGGCCTGGTTGGATTGGAACAGGCCGTGCTGCCAGTCAGTAACCCAGACAGAGCATTCTCCCAATAAATCAAAAACTGAAGAGCCTTAAAGACATAGGGAACAATCTAAAATATCAAACCAACCATCTGTTGATGTTCTTGAACAACAGTGGCAGCAGATGCTGTTTAGGGAGAACACAGGGGTGTTTTGTTTCCCTCCTATCCTGTTGCATCCACACTCACATCTGCCATAGCAATGGTTTCAGAGGATACATCCATACCTACTCCCTTTAGTGTTACACTCATGAGTAACTGGTCCATGAACAGACTAATCACTTTCTAAATTACTCAGTACTATTTTTCCTTCAGTTTCCTTTGGCAGATTCCTTAAATTTTTGCCCACTGCATAAAAGCGCTCTCACCTCTTTCAACCTGAAGATGAGTACAGTCCTTGAGCCTGGGGCTCTGGCACTCACCTGGAGCACAGGAAACATGAGATCAGTCTAGTCTGGAACAGGTCCTCCTTTTTGGCCGATGCTTGGGACATGACAGTTGTGTGCCAGTATTCATGTTTCCAGTTGTTTATCATTCAGCAACCTGTACCACATGAAAGAAACCTCATCAGAAGCCACAATCACACCGTCTCTCCCTCCCATATGGATACAGTGGCCAACCTGTGTGTCTTCTTGGCTACCAGACAGGTCCTGGAGCCACAGGAAATAGCATGGATGCTAATAACCCACAGACTGGTTGGCTGCTGCACCATGTAAGGCCATCCTCCAGCAAGCAGGGAGCTCCCTACCAGGGCCCTGTGTCAGAGGGGATACTAGGACATCTTTTGTCAAAGAGGTCATGAGTAAGTCATAGCATCAGCTACCTTCCAGACTCTGATAAAAAATACCACTGAGCAAGTGTTATTTCTTTTTACCCTGCCATCCCCCCATTCTTACATGCCATTAATCTCTGATGAATGAGACAGAGAGAAAATAGAGACCAGCCAGGACATTGTTGGCTTGTCGCTCTTTTCCCCTTTACAGGCTTTCCCATCTGGCTCTTCAGCAAAACTACATATTTCTTATTTTCTTTCCCTTTTCCCCCCCATTCACTTTGGGACAGGCAGTCACAGAGCCAGGGAGAGCTGGGAGCCCACCCTGCAGTTCTCTGAGAGTCATGCTCCAGGCATTAAAGAGGAGCGTGGCAGAAGGCTGCTATCTGCCACAGCACAGCACTCCCACACAGCAGGGATTTACAAGGAATTTCAGAAATCATGCCAATGGGCTCAGACAGTAGAATGACATCTCCTCGCTCACCCTGCAGTCATCAGCATTGATTACTCATGTGGACAGGGACCAGAGAAAGTCTTTGGCTGAAAAAGTAAAGCACTAACTCAACTCAGAGTCAGGAAAACAGGAAATGTCATATAAGCATGAGCCTGAACTATTGCATTACTTGAGTGTTTTTTCACTCAGGTACTTAAAGGAGTCAGAACTGACCAAGTAGCTAAAAATAAACAAACAAACAAACAAACAAACAAACAAACAAATAAATAAAGACCATAAGCAGTCAGGGTCTCTAAGCTTCACTTACAACCACCCCAGATAATACATTATGCCTCAGTTTCCCTCCATACCTTCAGGGATCAGCACATCCAGACACCTGAGCCCCACTACACACCAGACCCCTCTCCTAGCCTGCAACAACCCACCCCCAACATAACCACCTTCCTTTCCCACTTTCATCTTCCTCTTCAATGCACACAACTGCAGGAGCAGAGCATGGCGGAGGTTAATGAAGTCAATTAGCTCTCATTAACACCTTCTTGATCAAAGCAAGTGTTAGCCACCCTATCCGCCCACCTGCGTGTCTCACTGCCCTGGGAGGAATTCCCCAACTCAACACAGGCTCTGTCTGGGTCTCTCTGTGCTGCACCCTCCTCTTCAGGAAAATACAACAGTTGTCAAAACCACATGAAAATGCCTAAGCACTGCCTTGGTGCTTTCCACAGTCTTCTGAGATGTTTAGGATTCCTCTCCCCCACTGCATGAGCCCAACCTCCAAGCTACAGGCAGGTTCCTGTTCCTGTAACTACTTTTCTGTCTGCATGTTTGCTCTGATTTAGATGAGGTGAGAAAGAACCTGCCACTAGACTTCTATGCCCACCAGAGATATCAAAAGTCTCTCCCTTGACAAGTGAACTCCTTGCCCTCAACAAGAATATTTACTGCTTACATCAGAGAACATATTACTTGTAATTTACTCTTTGTTTTCTCTGTCCTAACAGCCTTCCCTTTATGCATTTATTCATTAAGAACTTAAAGCAGCACCCTGTAAAACAGTCAAACTACAATGTCCTATAAGTGACAAATGGAATTTGTTATCAAGAATGACTTCCAAACACCACCATGTGCTCTGATGCAGTCACTCGAAATATTACGTGTTTTCTTAGGAATAACTGATGCATTCCTAGAAAATCAAGACCTTTTCTGGCTGTTTACTCAGAGAAGGTACTGATTGAATTGGACTCAGTCAGTCTACATCAAGAGAGTATCCCAAGCTCATTAACATATTTATCCTTGTATTACTTCTATGAGAAAGTCTTTGCAAATGGGGAACGATGGAGACACTAAATGACTCGTCTGGTGTCACACAAGAAATCTGCGGTGGGGAAAGAAAAGGGAATCAGATAGGTGTTCCAAGGTCCCCCGCTTGTCCTCTAACCTCTTCCCTGTACCCCAATGCCCGGTGGGGGGGGGTTGTTGGTCAGGGGGTAGTGAGAGTCCCCACCCATGTAGCTGGTCTCGCAGAGACTCTGCAGAGTTCCCCCTCCTACACAGGCTGAGTCAGTGGTGGACACCGCTGTCACCCTCCTCTGCAGCACAAGCTGCACATCCACCCACCTCTAGGCACCAAAAAGCATCAGTTGAGTAAGAAGCAGGAGCAAGCGGGTGAAGGAGCCCAGGAAAACCAAGCCCAGCCTCCTCTGGGGCCAGCACAGGACCTGGACCTTCACTTGGTTTCCCTGATAGTCAGTTATCAGCAGTGGAAATACAGAGTGGGAAATCTCCAGCCCGGCTCCCAGGCATCAGGATTGGCCTGGGACCAGCTGGCTCTGTAGCATGCATGGTCCTTACACCAAATACCCTTGGGACTGCCTGTTGTCACCGGAAAATACTCTCTGCTGGGGGGAATATGCTGCACTCAGAAAAGCTGTCGTGCATCTCCCCACACTCCTGCCTGGCTTGTTGGCTGTCTCTGTGGAGAAACTAGAGACAATGTTGGCAATGTTCCTCTCTGGAGGAAGGAATCCATCCCCTGCTGGAAATGTTGCATTAGAGGGAAAAAAAAAAAAGGAAACAAACAAGTTTTCAAAAGCAATTTTTTCTAGCCAGTAAATTCTCAGTCTAGAGGGTTTTACTTTGAATTCATATGGGCTGTCTCTGCTTTAGGATTAAAGGTATTGATCCAGTTCTTGATTACTGTCATCCATCTTTGTTCCTGGACTTATTATCATCTGTGAAGGGCAAAAGTTTTTAATTAGGGACGGCAATTTACAGTCTTTCTTACTCCAGAGAGTCACCAACAAGGAAGCCATCAGCATGCCAGGTGGCTGCAATATCTTTGGGCCAGCTCGAGTTAACGGTGAGCAGTACCACTCCGGAGCCTTCAGGTGAGGGGGCACATGGAGCCATGCAGCTACCCAGACCCTGCAGGCAGGGCGAGATTTTCAGAGGTCAGGGCTTCCCTGACATTTCCCCCAGGCTGCTGCAAAACCACTGGAGTCACGGGGCAGCAATAAATCTCACTTGTAGTTTCTTAGAGTAATAAATATTTGTCCCAGCTTCAGGATTTGTTGTGATGTCAGTGAACTTTTAAGAAGTATTTATTATCTAGTGAAGTGGCTTGATTTACTTTTAGCAACACATTTTCTCCTGGTTATCCATTGCTGGTCCCCAGAGCTGAGCCGGGAGTAGCACAGAGCCAAGGAGACATCAGACCACATTGCTGTGCCATGGCAGGGCCTCCAAGGAGAAAACTACTGGCATGAACCACCTTCAACAACTGTTGTAACAAGAAGGAGAGATATATGCCAGTGAATAATTACCACGGGCTGTTCAAGAAAGCCATGTGAAATCCCGTAAATAACATTCCTATGAGTATTATGAGTGCCTTCATGTCACCCACACTTACCCAGAGGGGACAGGCTGCCGGAGCCCACATGCACACATGGCCATCATGCAGAGAGAAGCCCCAATACTCTTCTGGACTTCATGCAATCCCACTGGTATCAAAGGAGGTTTTCATGCTGATGCAGACGACCTCATGTCAGCCCGTAGCTCCCCTCACCCAGCTCAGTAGGAGCTGCAGACTCCAGCTGTTGCTGCTGTCTGTTCTGAGCATCCAGATACCCCACCCAAGGAAACCACAGTGGTTTTGAGACAGTATTTATTCCTAGCTGGACTTCACCTGGGTATGATCTCAAGGCATTTCTGGGTTACACACTTGGACCCATTAATTAGACACAGCTTATGGGGCAAGAAATGCTGTCATGTGGCTGTCCTGGTTTTGGCTGGGATACAGTTAATTTTCTTCCTAGTAGCTGGTAGAGTGCTGTGTTTTGGATTTAATATGAGAATAATGTTGATAACACACTGATGTTTTAGTTGTTGCTGGGTAGTGCTTACACTAGTCAAGGACTTTCCAGCTTCCCATGCTCTGCCAGGTGCACAAGAAGCTGGGAGGGGAGGGGGCACAGCCAGGACAGCTGATCCAAACTGGCCAAAGGGATATTCCATACCATATTATGTCATGCTCAGTATATAAACTGGGGAGAGCTGGCCAGGGGGAGCAGTGATTGTGACTTGGGGACTGGCAGCATCGGTCGGCGGGTGGTGAGCGGTTGCATCACTTGTGTTTTTTTCCCCCTGGGTTTCACCTCTCTCTCTCTCTCTCGTTGTTTTCCTTCTCATTACAATGTTGTTGTTGTTGCTGTTATTATTATTACTACTACTGTTATTACTGTTACTATTACTTTTTTAATTATTAAACTGTTCTTACCTCAACCCACAAGTTTTCTTACTTTTGCCCTTCCGATTCTCTCCCCCATCCCACTGGGGTGGGGGGAGTGAGCGAGCAGCTGGGTGGTGTTTAGTTGATGGCAGGGGCTAAACTACAACAGTGGCAAAAGATCCCCTCCTGTAAATATTTTGAGGCAAGGGAAGACTTGGCAACTTCTGCACTCAAGGGATCTGGGAGAAGAGCTCAATTAGCAACCCAACTTCTGTGGTCTCCCAAACCAAACAGAAAAATCTGTATTTAACTGTGCTTACTCATTAACACCATGCTCTTTCTCCCAGGAGAGCAGCCTGTACAACAGGAGCCCCTGCAGCATCTCTGCTCCTGATATGCCATGACCAGAAGAAAGAATTTGCCTTCTTGGAGCACTATCAGAGAGAGAAGAGGGAAAACCATTACAGAGGAGCCTGACTTCCGGGCTGGGGCTTGTGGCAGGACAGACTCACCTCCTGTCCCCTAGGAGTTTTAAGCAGACTATGCTCTGAATTTTCCAAATACTTTTTTTTTTTTTTTTATAGGAAGCTTTGGGATTAAGTGTCTGAAGTATTTTTTTTCTTGGTGATCTTTCATTTGCCCAATCTCCCTTAAAATTGAAACTACCTGAATAATGTCTGACAGAACCATAAATCCTCTACGTGTTCAGTATGATATTAAGGTTGTTATTCATTTGGGACTTTTGGATGTTGGACTGAATCTCTATTTTTGGCAAGATTTGCATCAGAACAGACTGTGTAATGCAGTGAGTAAGGCCTGGATGACTGCTGGAGGGCTGGTTGCACAAGAGCACGACTGATGACTCTGGACCATGCAAAAAGCCACCTGCACTTTAGCATCTGCCCTGACCGCTGTACCACTGGCAGTTGGGGGAGATGCAAAACAGACCAACAGAGCAGGTCTATCCACTGAACGCTGCTCTGAGGAGAACATTGATAACCCTTGACAGTAAAAAATTACATGCAAAAAGCGGCAGGCAATTGACAGGCTCAGCAGAGCACTGATCATGATGTAAGAGACATGAGGATGTGGGAAGGATTCCCATTTTCCATCTGGTTTTAGCCTAAACTGATCAAGTGTTCACACACAGAGGTTTTTATATAAGATCTCTCCTCGAGGAGCTCCTTGCTATCAATTTTGTCCTCAAATGTTTGGTTTTTTTTTTTTTAAAGGATGAAATATTTCAAGACATGCATCCCTAGGACATTTGGGTTTTGACTCAGAGTCACTAAGCATGCTAAGAAAACTCAAAAAAACAAGGACATGAAAACTTCGGGGCCCTGTCTGTTCATCTCCCGTGCACAGACAGACAGACAGACTCCCTGCAGTTACCCCAAGGACTGAGCATTGTAGACATCACCAGGACCTCTCATCTAGGACCCCAGTGTGCCCTTTCAAACACTCTTCCTTCCCTAAACTGTCTTCAGCAAAATTAAGGATTTGTTTGTCAAATTTGGAGCCAAGACAACCATGCAAAAGGATGTGTTGACCATGGCAAAGAAGGAGGAGATATGAGGTTAAGCACAGCACAGAAATGCATGGAAATGGTTGGCAGAAAAGAAATGGGGCACCCGGTGGGCAGGATCTGGGAGCTGAAGTGCAGAGAGATTAAAACTGCTTCCACTCTACAAAATAAACATGAAGCAAAAACAGGAGTTGAATCTGAATTCATGCTTCTCCTTCAAAACCAGTGTCCCTGAGCAAACTGTGATTTTCATTTTGGGATGTTTCTTTTTGGGTTTGTTGGGGTTTTTCTTTTGGTTTCTTGAGATGGGCAACTTCGTTCAGCTAAAAAAGAGTGGTTAGCAATTGGACCAGACTTTCAAAATGCAGCCTGACACCTGTGATGCCTCTCCTCATGTAAGTGAATTGCAGGTGGAAAGCCCAAATCCTATGATTTCTCATCAAACGAAGAGCAAGAGGCTCTGGAAACCTGTGTGGCAGCATGGATGTTGGGATTGCTTGCTTGGAAAGCCAAGAACAGCAGAGAGCAGTGCTCACCTACAAGCCACCCACCACTTGCACAGGGCAGGGACCTGTCAAGTAGCTGCAGCTGGATCCTAGTTTCCCCACTCTGGTGGCAGAAAGAGCTGGATCCTGGTGAATTCTGTAGCCAAAGTTACAGAACAATTTTTTTCTCCCAGGAAGTTACCTCTGAATATCCCTGACATCCTCACGGCTGGTTCTGTGTTATTTTAGTTCAAACCTGACATTTCAGAGTTTGAGGCATGGGAAAATGTGATGTTCATTAACAGATACCAAATACCTCACTGCGCTGGTATTCAGGAACCCTACGTCCTTTCCCCACCTCTAAAAGTACTATGCGATCTCCATCTGTAGCTTACAGAGTTTGCTTGTCCTCCTTCAAACCCAACTTTGAAAAATACAGGGGAAAAAAATATAATGTATGTACTTCTTCCTGTATTTACTCTTCAGGTAAAAGTCCTCACAACATCGAAACGTTTAACTTTCAAACATGCAAAACTATTTTAAACAAGGAGGAAACGACAGTTTGAATTCTTACAAGGTAAGGGTTTTTTTTCTAAGCAAGTTTAATGATGGGAACACTGGGAGACTTGTGGTCTTAAAGTCCTGGTCTACCACATTCGAAAACAGAACCTGCACCCCAGGGCAATTTCTGACATTTGGGTTTTCTACTTTAAAGTGGGATGAAAACTAAAAACATAGAAATTCACTAAAGAAGGACACCCAAGACTTTTTTCTTTGAAAAAGGTGAAACAAAAACTTCTGTAATTTCCAGATTTTCACATCTTGACAGTCTTGAAAAGCTGCATAAAGCCCCAGTCCCCATTTCCCACTCCTAGCAACACTGCTTCTGCATCTGACTTCACCTACAATAATTGGTCTCCGAATGACAAGAAATGGCAGTAACTTGTGCTGGGTTGCAAGATGTGGGAATGGAGGAAATTAACACCAACTCTTCTTTCCATCCCAGTGAATAATGTGATTACTGGGGAGGGAGAGGAGGAGAGGAGAAGAGCTGAGCCTGACATCAGCTGTGAGATAGAGTTTTATCTTTTTTTTCCTTTTAAAATAAACAGATGGGGAGACCATTAAATTCACAGCCTCCACCACACAAACATACATCACAGCAGCTTTTGCCAATTAGAGAGTTAAATAATGTGTTACTTAAATCATCAACACTCTTGTGTAAAAAAAAAAAAAACAAACAAAAAAAAAACTCTCTCTAGGAAAAAGAAAGCAGCAGCATAACCCCAAGTGATGCCAGCATGTTGAAACAGGATATTCCGGACAATAGCCACACAGTTCAATAAAATGGCAGAACTGAACTACTCAGTTATAAGGCATCCTTTTTTCAGTTATCAAATAATTAGCAATTCCACATCATTTTGTTTTGAGTCTCACCGGCTGAGGTGTAAACAACCTTCCATATGCTGCTGCTTATTCCAGACTAGGATATGCCTGCACAGAGGCATGCTTTTCTTATGAGAACTACTTGAGAAGACAGGGTCATCAGCGTAGTATCTTATCTTGACAGCATGCTGCACCAGCCATCCTACTGTATGGGATCAGCTTTGCTATTTGGTGTAGGGGGGAAGCTACAATACCCCATCAAGCATTCAAGCTTTCAGAAGAAGCTAGATCTGTTGTCTTAACTTGTCTTTAGCACCCTTATACCAGTATTTAGAGTAGTGCACAGGGCATTGCCATCCTGAAAAGTTTTTATACTAAGGGCAACCAAAGTCAACAGATAACAAACAGTAAGATAGTGAGCGCTGCTTGAAACCTCCCCATCTTCTAGTGATTTTGGAGATATTTCACAGGGACCAAGCTGGAACACAGAAAAATATTTCCTTTCCAATGTTGATGTTTCAAAATGCCTCCCCCACAAATATTTCCTTATCTTAAAACCAGAAGTTTTACTCTAAAACATGATGCTCCCATGAAAAATACCCAATTCAATGTATCACAATGTCTCATTAGGATTATTGTTCTAGGTGAAAAGGTTTTATTCAACCTAGAGTTCAACATTAGATCCTGAACCCTTGTTAATGGTTTTCTTTTAATAAATATTTTCAAACCACTGCACAGAAGCACCTAGCATGCCACAGAGAAATACAAGTTATTATTATAATGGTATTAGTGCCCTCAAAATGTGTCTGTATTTTGGTACCACACCATCCAGTTCATACTGAATGACAATGAACAAACATAGCAAACCTAGAACAAAAAGGTATTACATGGTGGAGGAGTTATTTATTAGGTTTACATATACTTCTGCCACTGACAAGAAGCCAGAAAATGACTCACTTTAATTGTTGGAGGAAAAACCTTACAAGTGAGAGCCCTGAACATATAAAAAAATGAAGCGAGAAAATGACAAAGAGTTGGGAAATATATCAGCAAACAAACAAATTTAAAAAAAACCTCAAAACCTTTTGAATTTTACAAGGTAGTTTCCCACAGAATATCTTTTAGGTCATCAAAAGGAATTTTGGTTAAAACAATGAGGCAGAGCCAAAACATGCAAAAACCGACAATTGGATCAATTCCAACCTCAGCAAATCATTGACATTGGCTGTAAATTTGGGAGTGTTTTCTCCCACTTTTTGAATAGCATTATTAATGTCTGCTTTGAACTTTAACAAATAACATATCCAGCAGCCTGCTAACCTGCAGGGACCACTAAGTGTCACAACCAAATTTATCTTCTTTCTTTTACTGTGTTCAATGTGAAGCCTGTAAGATAGAGCTACTCCCTGGACTGAAGCTTCTACACAGCCATAAATAATTTCCTTTTCTCATGTTGCATTTACTAAACCTAATTGCCTTTGGCTTGCAAAGGACATGATGCTCATTTCGTTATTCCTGGCTGAGTTTTTTTTGCTGAGTGTACTGCTGCAAGATGTTTCTGTGGAAACAATGCTGTAGGAAAAGGGAGCTTGGGGGAAACCTGGGAAGTTTTGGGTGTTGTGCTCTTATCCTTACCTTACCTCATCAATGAAATGGAGCAGGATGCATGATGGTAAGAAAACATCTCTCAGATTGGTTTCTTCTGTGGGTTTGCCTAGTGGACACGCAGGAGTCTGGCAGACTCCTCCAGCCACTGATGGGTGTTACATGAAGACAGACCACACCAGAGAAGTCCTGCATCAGTACGAGCTAAAGTTGGGGCCACATGCAGAAATGGAGAAGTGGGGTGTCCCAGCCAGCAATGGGCAGGATGTCAGCCCAGTGCAAGGCAGTTGAAGTGCTGAGCTGAAACTTCATGGTCAGTAGACAGAGGAGAACAGTGTCCACTGCAGACTACTTCTTTAAAAAGAGGTTTCATTTAAAAAAAAAAATCATGAGATTACAAATTTCACTCTTAACATTAACCAGAGATAAGTCATAAAGAGGTGGGTTTTTTTGCTTTTTTTTTTCTCTCCTCTGTTTCAGTGAATGCAAAGACTAAGGCACTCAGTACATGATGTGAGTCCTGCTGAGGACGCATATCCCCCCACCTGCCCTGCTGCAGCCGGGCAGGGTGTAGCTCCAGCACAGGCACTTGGAGGCACGGGGCTGTGAGCAACCCTGGACATATGCTTAGCTTGGGCTTGTTCCTGCAGCTTCACCCAGTGACACAGCTGCTTCAGTGACACGACACCAGATAGGGTCCTGAGCCACGGAGCAGCACCAGCAAGCTCCCCAAGGAAAGTCAGAGAAAAACTGATGGGGATATTTGCCCAGGCACTGCATTTCTCAGGAGGCAGGGCCAGAGGAATACAGACCTGTCCTCTGCCCTGTAGAGCCCTTAGGATGGCTGAGAGGTGGACCTGCCTGCTCTCCTTTGGGGTGAGTTGCTGGAGACAGAGCACATGCTTTCGCTTTGTACACAACAGAGAAATGGTGCATTTTTTTTTTATTATTATTTACAGCAGTTCTTGCGGGTTTTGACTGAGTTAAATGCTACAACAAAAACCAGAGAGATGATTACCCTTAAGACCTTGGAAAATCAACTCACGACTTAAGATTCTGCCAGTGCTGCATGCCAAATCTGTGGCACCTCTGTAGACATCTGCTTTTAAGAAGCTAAACATCCAACCCTTGCTTACCTTCAGCCACATTTACAGGGCCTGGTGAGCTCCTTCACTTGCTGTTAGTGACCTGTTCACAGCCTAAGAAGTCAAAAAGGTAAGAAACAACCGAACCGGAAGCAAAGCAGATGGTCACAGAATGCATCCATGCCAAAGGTGGATTAGCAATGAGGGCTCGTAACTTGCAGGTTTAGTTTCCAGTGCCACTTTCCAGTTCTTCACCCTTTGTAATATCCCTTGTGCTGCCTTTCTGCAGCTCGTCCTGAACTCCACCATCCTCAGCAGTGAGCTGTGCTTCCTAAAGCTGATGCCATCATGAAAAAGCAGTGCAAAAGCCTCCCAAGAAGACCTGACAGAGACAAGTGAGGGTAAGCAGCTTTGACCAGCTTCAGGAAGCTTTATTGCTTCAAGAATGTTGCAAAATATGAGCAGCTTTGGCCTAGAGTGAAGAGTCAGAGAATAAGGAAATCACATGTATGCATGGAAACATGACAATCCGTAAAGCCAATATCTCTCCCTCAGGAGTGTAGAAAAATACAAATGTTTTCTTGTCTAGGAGGAGCCAAAAAAACTCTCCAACAGCCCTTCCAGAACCATTCATAACACTGTATTAAATGAGTGATACCAATCTGCTGTTACACTGACAGCACTTAGAAGTAAACAGGAGGATGCTGGCTGTGGTTTAGGTATAAAGGGAACAAAGAGAAGATTCACTCCCTACTGTCTCTTTTGGATGTCAATTGCTAGTTCAAAATCTTCCCAAAACAAATCTGAGTCTACCAAGAGAGCATGAAGTGCCTCTTAATGTTGTAGTGTTTGTGCCTTTGACTGGAGCTACTGAAGAATGCCAGAGCAAGAACCACCTGCTCTCCTGTCCCCCAGACAGAGCCCTTGGATGCATAGGAATATACCAGGCCCCAACGCCTGTTGTCATTCCATTTCTACTGGGACGCTCTCTGTCAGGCACACAACAATATTTTTAAGCAACCAAGCACTTGGTCAGTCTAATCTAATTCCTAGGGAAGTTGCACTGAGTTGAATCTTCTGGCTGTGAAGTTCAGGTTGCCTGAGAAAGCTAACCAAAAGAGCTGTGGTCTTCTGTGACACAATGAGAAAATCCTTCTTGGATAGCAAATTGCCTTTCATTTCTCGTAGATGTCATCAAGTGATCAGCAGAGGTTGTTCTTGTCTTTGCTCAGAGGCCATAGTGATGAATGATGCCCAATGTTCCTCCATCAGTTCCAGGAAGAGACTGGTTTTCCCTCAAGTGTTCTGTTAAAACCAGATGGGAGCATGTGACTCAATGTTCTAGTTGCTAAGAAAGCTAATGCAATTTCCAATTTAAAAGCCAGGAAAATCAATCGCTTTCCCTCTTGATTCAAAAGTCTCACCTATCTTCATGGCCAGCTTGCACTGCCAGTTGCTGAGTATTCTCCCGCAGAACCAACATACGTGATTTCAGAGACACACTTAACCTGCTTCAGAAACAAAAAAAATTTATAGTGTCATTTATGTATTGCTTATTTAAATGACTCCACTGTAAATACTGCTGTGCAGGTAGCAGCAAGCACACCTTGCCCTGTGGGCCATCCTGTTGCATTACTGTATGAAACAGTATAAAATATTTCAGACAAATTATACACAGAAACCTTAAAATGAAACATTCCCTATTCAACAGTACAATATTTGCAGTCAATAGACTACATAGCCTCTCCCTTCCTGTTGCAAACAGCATCCCACATAGGGATTAATAATTCCTCAGAAATAGTATAACTGATGGCAGTTATTGGCACCTCTCCCATCTCATCAAAAACAGGGAACTCTTGACATAGCTTGAGTCATCTTCCTAGTAGTTCTTTTCAAGCCTATACTCATCGGCTTCCAGGTGAGTGGACTTCCGATTTTCAGCTAAAATGACTTTGACCTCTCCAGTTTTGGCCAAATCAAGTAGCCTACAGAGGAGAAAATAGCTGGCTGTAATTTAGTGAGAGCCTCACACCACTCCAATTTATTTGTTTTCACATTCTCTGGAATTTAGCAGTATTATTCAGCATTTAAGAGTAAGAATACTAAAACCAGAAACAAAATAAGCAATAAAAACAAACCACTGGTTGAACTGACATTCATTTTTTAGCACAAAATCTCCTTTCTGAGAACTGGCCTATTAAATAAAATCATTTTCTGGCCTGTCTGTCCATTTTGGATATGCTTTTAAAAGGAGGGCAGTGGCAAAACGCCACAGCTAAAGCAACGGCACTGTCCTGGTGCTTGACCAGGAGCTGCACTCCATGCTTCTCAGATGCGAGGCAGGTCAGGCCAAAAATTATATAAAAAAACAACACACTTAAAATGAAAAAGGCATAACTTCACTACCTGTTTTGTTTTTCCATTGCAATATTGCATTTTTACTTGTATCCTAGCAAGATTTGGCTTTGTGCAAAAGAAGGGAAACCATAGACAAATTAAAGGGTGGTATAAGAGAATGAAATAGGGTTTCAGCAGTGTATTGAGCCATCTGACCTTAAATACCTGATTGCTAAAAAGTCTTCTGAGCAGAATCATACCAGGAACTGAGATCTAAACCAAGCCTGAACCCAAATATCACACAGTTGTGTATGTCCTGTTCAAAAAATAAGGATGGATGGGCAGATGGACATATCTTTGCTCAGTATCTTATACCCCAGTATTACACAAGCTAGATATTCCCAACAGCCACTTGCAGCAAGCTAAATGCCCTTACAAGTCTCCAGATCAATTGCACTGAAACAAAACACATGGGACTTTTCCATCAGGGTCAAGTAAAGACAACTGCACAGTTGAAATAAGATCCAGAGCATCTATGAACATGAAGATGAGGTGAGAACATAAATTTGAATGCTGTTATCAGTGAAGCTCTATCAGTGATTCACCTATGAAAGGGAGTCAAAGGCACAAAGATCAGCCATAGGGATTCAGGTCAGGGACCCAAAGGCAACTTCTGCTCACATCCATAACCTAAATCAGGATCTATCATAAAGAAAGTTCTCGCTGGTGTCATGTTTAATTTCCAAGACAGGTGGGAATTTTAAAAACTACATAGTACAAGCAAGAATTACTCAAAACAAGTTTGTGTCTACTCATTCCTAGTGTTCCCTCACATTAAGTAGGGAGTTTCTCTTGGCTTGGTCTGACTCTTTCATTACTGCTATTATGCATGAGGCAACAGCTTGAATCACTTCCAGATGAAATTACAGAAAGGTGTGTATAATGAAATTTCTACCAACACTGAAGCAAAGGATTTAGTTTTTATTATACCTGCAGTGACTTGAAGTTCTTTACTGAAACTTAGAGAAGGGAGAGAGATGGGTAGAAGAAACTTCTGATCAACTTGAATATGTTTCTACTCTGCGTGGAAAAATGCTCGTGTCCTACTCCAGAACACACCAAATAAAGTTCACCATTCTGAAGTAATAAAGACTTTTCTTTTAGGGCATAAGTCTACAGTTCAGCAGCATATATGATCTCATCAGGATTTCCATCTATTCTTGCCTGCTCAAGGTCCTGTCATTTGCTTGACTCCATGATTCTAGCAGAGCTCTGCAGCACTGCTTCAGTCTGCCACATTTAGGGTGAGGATGTCTCAGAAGATCTGTACATGCATTTTTCCAATCCCAAGCTGAGAGGTTTTGTGGTTTCTTTAATGTTAACTATGTCACCAATAACAGGGGGGTTTCACACATGTAGTAACCAAAAAAGGATGTCAGTTTATGGGAGCAGAGGATTTCTGCCCTATATATGCCTTTGGGTCTAACATCACCCATTGGCACATATTTGTGGCACATGTTTCATTTTAAATTCAGTGCCAAAGACACATTTTACTTTCCTAAAGCTATTCATTACAATTGCATAGATTTAAAACATGCTACAATGATGTAATGGTGGACCTCAACAAATGAGCAATTAAAACGTACAGCATTGTAAGTTACAGCCTTAATTGTTCCAAAGTTATTAAAGACCTGCACTGTGCTTTTAAAGGGGTAAAGATTTCCAGTGGCAGATGGAAGAATTGAAATAATTCTATAGTCTCTTAAAAAGTTATTGGACTTTGAAAATCCAATTAACTAAGTGCTGATTTAGAATTAGGTTTTTTGTTCAACTTTTGTTAATTTTAAATCTTGCACTACTATTAATTCCATCCTGCTGGAGAATTTCAGAGAAATCTGCTTTTCTTCTGTGGAAATTTGCATGTAGCCAGTGGGTTTTCTTTAACAGAAACTAGGAAAATTCTGCATGCAGTAAGTGAAATTCACTCAAAAGGAGTCTAACACCCACCCCAGGATGGAGCAGGCAGAGGACCACTGGCTCATGGACTCAATTCCTTGGGGCATTGCCCTGTGGCTATTCCCCCCTGTGCCGGTTATGGACTCGAGCTCAGTTCTTCTTTGGCATAAAGGTGGAAAATCACATTTCTTGTACTCCTTAGGGAACTTTTCTGTAATTACATGAAAAGAAGCACCAAATAACCAAGCATGTGTCTTGTATCAGTTCTTTCGTCATTAAGACAGCTCTTCCTGTTTCAGTCCTTTAGTAAAAAGGAAGCCAAGCTCCACTTAGCTGTTGTTCTCTAAATGCTTTACAAATGCCAACAGATGTCAGTGAAAAGCTTTACAGATCCTTCCTTGAGACCACCCTTTGTAAATATCTTTGGGGAGGAATTCAGACATGAAATCAGCAGTGCCAGGAATCCCCATATCAGATGGAGCCCAGTGGCTCTTCCCCAGCAGAGAGGAGAGGTAGGAAGGAAAGAGGGGCATGTGCCTTCAGGCTGATAGAAACCCAGGTCTACCTTCCCAGAAACACTTTCCAGAGAGGCATAATGGTGAAGGGGAGGCAGGGAGACAGGTCCAGGGAGGAAAGAGAGACAAAAATGGTGAACAGAGAAGCCTGCATTGGCGAGAGACCTGACTATGTAATAATCAAAATGCTGCCTTGCCCCTTACCTTGTCCCAGTGACGTTCATAACCCAGTGGCTTAACTTCCATGTTCCTTTCAAACCAAGCAGTGACTTAGATCCCCAGGGTTGAGTTTGCTGGAGAAAGCTCATGGAAAATTTTAGGTTCTTGCCAATAAGTAAAAAACTGGACTTGTTTAGAAAAGGAGGGTGGGAACAAGATAAGCATGCCCAAAGCAATGACTGATAAAGAGAATATGCAGTGACAAATATTTGGAGCTTCTCAAACAGGAAAAACAGTGGAAAATTTGAAGGAAAATTACCCATTTAAAATGAGGAGGCTTTCTAGTGTGTCATTTAAATTATTTTCACATAATGTATAATGCACTGAAGTAATATTCTCTGAAGTGATATGATAATTCAGAGATTGTATGTTTTGTTCCTTCTGCCATGGAGAAACTATATTTGTTAGGGAGTCAGCCTCTGTTGCCATGTGGAATCAGGGTCCACTATCAAAGGTGACGCAGAGGTATGAAAGCACTGACAGGACGCAAAATGGGTGCCTTCCAAACCACAATGATTACAGTGTGGTGCTGGGCAAGAGCCACACTCCCTTTCTCTGGAATAACCTCTTTCTACCCTTTGGGGCCAAGGACCCCAGATTTCTGCGTGGGATGAGAAGACCTGGCTGAGTTTGACCCCCCCTCAACCACAGCCAGCCTCTCCTGCTTCCTTTGCCCAATTGCACAAGTATCTCCACAGAACAAGCACCACACCTTTGGTGCAAAAGATGAATATTCTATCAGAAAAGAATAGGGGACATCAAGGACATTTCTAACGTTGTGAGTCCCCATATGACTTGTGCAGATCTCTCAGCAAGACCGAGCTTTTCAGACCCATCTAGTGCCTTAATCCTCAAAACAATATCCCTCTAGGTACTGATGTCTGCATTGATGTTGGATATGTGACAACAGCATGCATCACCGATATGGTCAAACATCCACCACTGCACAGAGCCTGGGGTTGCAGGCACCATGGCCGCATGCCTGCTGGTCTCTGGACTCCCCAGGCAGCAGGACGTGAGCTGGTCCTTTCCCAAGGATGTATGCCAAAACATCAAATATGCCCTCTGCAGCTAGCAAAGTCCAGGCTCCTGAGCTGTCCACCAGACCAGTGAATCATGTCATACTTGAAAGAAACGCCATCAAAGAGCTTCCATCTAGTAAACATTCAATAAATCTGCAATTCCCAACAAAAATCACCAGTATTCTTTCCCCTTCACTCAGAATAACTGTGTGGTCTCTGGCCTTTTGAATTAACAAATGGTAGCAGAAGAATATATGCATGAGCTGAGGTTCCCTCAGCTCACTGCTGAGCTGAGACCACTCAGGTTTTCCATGAACAATCCTGAGAGAAACACAGTCTCGGGAGGTGTAGCTGTGCTCCTGACGCAGGAAGGTCATCTGTCTATGCTGACAGCAGAGCAAAGCAAAGTTGGACAGCTGGGAATCTGTGATACAGATCTAGGTCGTGGCATGATCTTGTTTGTTCTCTTGTTAATCCTTCTAACCATGGGCTGGTTTTGGAGCTGAGGTGGGGACTTTAACAGGCATCCAGCTGCTGCAACATCTCTGAGAAATAAAAGCTGCAACTTAATATGTCCCAGACAAAGCATCTGGACAGAATAGAGGAAGAATCTTAGGAAAGGAAGAAGCACAGTCCAATAGATGTGATAATTCTTGTAATGGGGTCATTACTGTAACAAGATTACAAAACAACCCATCTGGTTCTTAACCTTTAATCCTAGCTGAAGGAGAAAGACAGACCATGATGTTCGCCTGCAGCCGTGCATGTTCTGGGTTTGTGCTAAGGCCCTGCCATCTGAGAAGAAACATGCCAGAAGATGCAGGGCTGGCCACGGTCCATTCTCCCTCAGTACAAGGGTTCCCAGGCTGGTACCCAGCTCACAGCACACCCTGGGGTAAGAGGAGGGTGAATTGCTACTGCCTGACACAATGTTAAGTTGCCAGCGGCAGGCGGCTGTCGCCTTTTTCTTCATGGAGATGGAAACATGAGGAGACCAGAAAGGTCCCCAGCATTTGGTGTGATTCATTTCCAGAATGGAGGCACCACCTTGCCTTGGCTTGGAAGTGTCACATCAAAAGATTCAGAAGTATCCTGAAGTTTCCAGGTGTTGTTTTTGCATAAGTGGCAAACCCAGGCAGCCACAGCGATGTTGACAAGTCATCTCAGACTGGGAAAACTTGGGCATGTTTAGCAGACACCAAGACTTGTAAAACAACTGGTATTGGACCAGGTCCACAGATTGACAAGGGGGTGAATTTCCCAGGCCTGCTCGGGCATGACGGACAGCATGCAAGCAAGGAGGTGCTCCATCACCATCCGGGCTCTGAGGGAACACCGCGATGGCGACACTGACCTTGTCACAGGCATCTCCAAGAGGCATTGGCAGGACATGCACTGAGGTGCTCAGGCCCCTTTCAACATTTGCAAGGGGATGTTTTGTTCCCTTTCTTCCGAATTTCAATCAGTTGACTTTGGTCTGGACCTCGCGAGGCACTATTCAGCCATGTTTACATAGTCCTCCCTGAGATGTCAACACCACCTCTGATATTTGCACTGTTATTAGCCCTCTGAAGCACTGACTCCTCCCACCATTTGGTCACAAATGTCCACATGGTTTTGAGGAAATTGAAGACTGTAAGCCATGACTGCTGGAAACAATATTTCCCGCTTAGCTGAACAAAATTGCAACATCTTCCAGGAGATCAGAACAAACCAAACAAAAGTAGCATGTAACATTTTCTGCTTTTCCAGTGCTGAAAAAAAAAGAGAGCTCCCACTGCAAAAACTGAAGAAAAGCCCTGGTATTTTAAGGCCAAGGCTTGGACATGCTGCCAGTGACTAAAGAATGCAAAAAAAAAAAAATATAATGGTGCTTTCAGAATAACGTTTTTAAAGTGCTTAGGGAGCCTGGATGCTTAACTCCTTTCTGTCTCCCTTGAAAATCCCAAGCACACTGTTTCCAACTTACGCTTTGCTGCACCAGCCTGCGCCCAACAAATAGGCTGCCAGCTCGCAGCCCCGGGCCCACCCCTGGGGAATAAGCTGTCCTCCCAAGCAGGTCCATGCTCCATGCACAGCTGAGCCAGTGATTTCAGAGTGCAGAGGCATGAGTCACATATTCACACCATGTTACTCTTGTGGTAACAGCAAGAACATCACATGAGGAGCAGTTAGTAACTAGCGGCTGGGAGGAAACGCCGGGCAGGGTATTGGGTCTGGAGCGGTACACCTGGGACGGCAGTCTGGGGGAGCATGGCTTAGAGAGTCCCAGGTACGGCTTCCTGTGTCTTCAGCTGTAGAATAATTATGGGAGAAAGACTGGAGTTTGGTTAATTGACATTGGGATTCAGAGTAGGAAGGGTAGAACTTCCTCAAAGCTCCTCTTCCCTGACACTGAAAGTGCAGCAGCTCCAAAGAATTTCAAGACTTCATTTTGAATTTGCTAAATGTTTGTATCAAAATAAGGACAGAAACGGAGGACACCTTTTAGCAATACCAATATCTTCATGTAACCCATTTGCTAAAGGGAGTAGTCCCTTGTACATCCTGCAGCCCAGGGCCAGGAATGATTTGTGGACAAGAGTTATAATGTGAATAAAGGCTTACAGACAAGGATGGGTGCCAGCCATGCATGTGGCCAGTGCTCTCACAGCAGCTGTACCTTGTCCCAGTCTGCAGGAAGGAAAGACGGGAAGTAACAGCAACAGCTGTAAGGAGTAGCTGTAAGGAGTCAGAGTTGCAAAACCTCCAAAGCAGAACTGCTCACTTCCCAAATGTATCTGCCAGGCAGTCAGCATGGAAAGGAGAACCTGGCTGCAGAGCAGAGACCTGGCAAACTCTTAAACATTGCAGAGAGGGGAAAGAGGTGAAGCTGAGCCACAGCCGTCCTTACTGTAATTATCTCTGCATGCTGCCAGGGACGTGGACGAGGAAGAATAACATAATCTGAAAGACTTTCTAGTCAAGGAGTGGGTTAGTCTGGCCAGGATTGATCTGGGTTTTACTGGACTGGTCCACCATGTGATTGAAATGTGGGAAACACGGTGCCCTCATAGTTACCCACGGCAAAGGGACAGGAGTCGTTACAGAGGGAGAGGTACAGCAGGAGGTGCAACTTGGCCATCCATCAGCTCTAGGGCTAAGAGAAAGCTGATGGAGCTGGATGCTGTGCAGACCAAGGAAAATTAAATTAAGTCATCTTGTTACATGTGAAATGATTTCCTCAGCCCTGCAGGACAGGCTGGTTGTCACAGCAGTTTTGGTCTGAACCAGGAGCAGTTGCTAGCAAGAGGAAACTGCTAGGAAAAGGCTGAGTAAAACCATCCCCACAGCTAAACCACAGGTCAGGAATTTTAAGGCAGTGGTTTCCAGCTGAGCTATGAAATGTCTGAAATGTTAATGGCAAGGGCGTTGCTTGATGCCCTCTCTGTTTGTCACACCTAGTTGGTGCCACTTGCCTGCAGACAGGTGACCGAGCACAGAGGCCCTCTTGCCAAGGGCACATCCCAGGGGGGAGAGCAGACCATCCTCAGGCACTGTCTCAAAGAAGCCCCCTCTGCTTAGGTGAAAAGAAAATAGAAAAGCAAACTTTGTAGTAACCAGCAATGCAAATCCTGTTGGTTTTCAACAGTCGCCTGATAATGTCCAGGCAGAAGAACACTATGCATGGGAATAAAGTTACAAACAACTTGGTTTTCACTCATGTGCCCATGTAGGACCCTCTAGACAAGATATGCCTTCTGTGGGACGTAAAGGAGCAGAAATGAATGCTGTGGTTACTTCTTGGGGATCAAATTATACTGTAATGGTTGAGTCACTTTTATCTGAAATCACATTACAGCCTTTTCCTTCAGAGCTTATTTATGGCACAAAGGAATTAACAACAGCAGCTCTCCCTCCCTGGCACATCCCCCAGAACAAAGGTGCACGCACAAGGGAGACCCTCACGGCTCAAAGGACTGCAAAAGGGAAGAGGAATGAGAGGTCAAGCAGAGCAGCTGAAGCAGCACTGACAATACAGTCCTGGCAGACAAAGGGAGTTTTGGGGCTGAGGGAGGCTGGAAACAGTGAGCCAAGAAGCTATCAGCCCTTCTTCGGCTCCTCGTAGGCTCAGAAAATCAGATTTTGGTGAACAATCACCTATTTCTTCTTTTAGGAGAAGGGTGCTGGCCACACAGGCAGAGGAGGACATGCATCACCCTACCTGCCACAGCCATACCCACTGCTGCTGCGATCACCTTCACCTCCCCTGGTCCAGGCACCATCCAGCTTCGGGAACCTGCCCATAGCTTCCAGTCAAACACTACAGGAAGAGCCACACTGAAGTACTCTGGACTGTATAAATCCTGAAGCCGTTTATCTATCCCTTCCTCTTCATAGTCATTTGTGATGCTCCAGTCAACCTCACAGCTCGGCATGAGACACATCTCTCTCAGCTGGTGTAATACTTCATTTCATTTCTTCACCAATTTAACACCGGCACGTATTTTTGAAACAATTCAGGTGGCAGGGGGCTACTGCAATGCTTTCTTCTGCTTCTGATGCTCACCTCAGCTCATAAATCAGCTGCAATAATATTTTAGTTATAAAAAAATTAAAATATAGCTTTGTCATTGATCTCAGTACTATTTTGCTGAGCAATAAAGCTACTGCCTGCCACTGAGCAAAAAGGAAAAAGAGCTGCCTGGATGAATCTCCCGATCTGTCAATATTTCTGACGAAGATAAATTTTGTTGGTAAAAGCAAAGTTCCAGGTCTGAGAAAAAGGAGCCCAAGGCCATTAATACTGATAGAAATCAGACCACCAGACTCATGCAAGGGAAGGTGCATTCAGGAGTGGGGAAGGAAGGGAGGTGGAGAGGTTTGAAGAGAAGCTCCATGGGTCTGTAGAAGAAATCAAAAGAAAGGGGAGGAAGGGAGGAGGAAATGGTGTTCAAGGGAAGTATTTAGTAGGGCACTCCCCTGGGGATTAAATGTTCTTGTGAGAATTAAACTTTATAGATTTTTTTTAAATCAAATGGTATCTAATTTTAACATTGAAGCTTCATTTTGAAATGTAACACTGAAACATACTGAAAAACGTTGAAAGGTAGCACTCTGACTTCAAAAGAAAAAAAATCAATGCAGAATTTGACAAATTGTTTTGTTTGACCTAAATTTGAAATTTCAATGGAAAAGCTATTCATAAAAAAAACTTAATCTTGCCTGGTTCTAATTAGCACTAAGTGTTATTGTCGGTCAGGTGAAATAATTGCAGTCTTGAGCTTTGAACAAAATGCAAACCACTCATGCAAACAACTTTAAACAGTCTGACAGAAGTCTCCTTGCCAAGATGTCACAGTTTCATTAAGTCTCCATCAGTTTTCGCATTGCCAGAGTGAAAAAGAAGGCTGCTAAAACAGTCAAGGACAACACAATTTTTTAAAAGCCCTTTCAGACCTGATAAAGAAGCAAGAAAGGGCACAAGTCCTCAGCCTTTCCCTTGTGTTGTTTTTTTAACATCCCTAGAAGTGCTGATGGAATTAGAAAACCACCAATGAACAATAAGAAACTTAAAGGAAAAGCCCAGTGTTTTAGCAAATTGCTTACATATGCACATACAATCCCATGTAGATCTTACAGAAGATAGTGAGAGTGGAAATATCGCAGCTTACTTGGGTGAAAGTGCTCTGCAGCAGATTGAGGGTCCCTGCCTAAGCAAGGTCTCTGCACTGTGGTTCCAAAAATGCTGTACCCATCGGTGCCTGCCTGGGTACCACAGGTGGTTTGACCCAGGGAGGGATGGAAGCAGGGCGCAGGCTGAAAGAAAACCCCTAGCCGCTGAGCCTCTGGGCTTGCCAAGGTAGCAAGGGTTGCACTGCCCTCACTTCAGTGTTGGTCGTCAGCTGAAAAGTAGACACAACAGCTAGTGTGGATGCTCTTTGGTTGAATTTAATCAGCCTTATGTTTTAGTTTAAGTAAATTTAATTAAGCTTCAACTAAATTAGTCAAACCCAAGCAAGCCATTCACCAGTTTGAAACAGGCGGGGGAACCGACTCCATTGAAGCAGCTGGAAATTCCAGATGTGTGGAAACGTTTGGAGCACCTGTAAAGGTGGCTGTAGGGGCTGGTTAACAAACTTGTCTAATGAAAACAAATGCAAGTTCAGGAGGGACACACTGAGTGGGGCACCATGAGAAGGCCGTACCAACTCCTGAGAGAAATCCCATACTAGACGGGATAGTGATCCCCTGCAACCAGAGGATGGTCCCGAGGGGCAAGGATGACATGTTCCTCAGCTAAGTGAAGCTCTCCAGTTTCCACACTCTCTCTAAACTAATTAATATGAACACAAATGCCTGCATAGCTACTATGGTAGCTACATGGGGCTATTATTTCCCACAGTACTTTGCACTGGTGTTTGCTCCTGGCTTATGTGAGATGAAGTTATTTAGATCAGACCTGTGCAAGTCCCAAAAGTCCCTCTATGTTTCTCCCAAGCCATTGCCCAGCCCACCTGCAGTTGCTCAAGATAAGACAGCATTAGGCACCCTCCAACCTTTGCATCTGCTCAGCCTCCTGCTGAGAGGATGATCTTAGATCAAAGACTGATCTTTATTGCCAGGACATCTGGGAACAGACAGGCAACAAACCAGTTCAGATTTCTTCCGGGGAAGAGTGGTGGGGATGGTTGGGAATGAAAGAGGTGAATCACATGCAGCCCTGGAAATATTTAGGTTCATTCCTCAAATGCCAGAAAATGCATGAACCCCTCCCATCCACATTGCAGACTGTTGAGGAGATGTGTGCAGACATGAGGAATGTGTTCAGGTGAACATTCACAAAACCCACATCAGTTTTTTCAGTGTTTCCCTGAATGACCCTTTGGGGAACTTAGCTTTAGATTTTCTATTTATTTATAATATAAATGAAATAGGGAATATCATGTCATAAAGAAGAAGAATAACCTCAGCTAACTGCCACCTGCTTGCGTGAGAGCAAATCCTTGTCCTTGATGATTAAAACTTCCATATTGTTATCAGCAGTGGTATCTCTCTAGTCTTGACAGTCCTAGCACTAACATTAGGTTTCCAGCATGACAGCGAGGTGGGCAGAGACCTCTCACAAGCTCACCTTAAAAAGTCATAAAAAAAAAATTCCATTATTTGCTCAGCTGTCCAGTTCCCTGGTGGAAGAAAATCCTTTCTGCTTCTGCTTAGACGATCAAAACAGTCTGGCTCATTTTTAAAAAGTAAAAATGTAAAAAGAAGCCAGAATTTGGAGTGCAAAGTCCAACTTGCAGACACTGAATGCCTGAAACGCTGATCTGAGACCCTGAGAAAATCTGCTTCACACCTTGTTCTTGTTCAAGCTGACAAACCCACCCACCGAGCTTAAAAGTGAAAGAATCAGCACTCACACTTGTTTTTGTGGGTGAGAAGGGAAAACAAAGCAGTTAACTGTACCGACCATGCAATGGCTTTAGGAGCTCGTACTCTAGCACTTGCTGCTGTGTGTAGTCTCCACGTCCACACCCGTCCTCACCACAGAGCAAGAAACGACCGTGCAAAGATCTCCGGTTGAGAGCCTCGCTGGGTTTCCTGTCATCACTTCATTCACCGCTGATTGAGTGAGAAGGTGGTGGAACACTCCAGGATCAGGGCTATGAGAACACAGCTCTGCTCATTCACCAGCCTGGAGGGAGAAGATAACCCCTGAAGAAATGTCTTCAGAAAGGAGGGCAAGGTGCCTAAGGGTTGATTACAGAAACAGAGATCCAGTCCTGAAGACCTTCACTCTATCTACACAGCACCAGGGGAAATCGTGTAAGGAGACTGCAGTGGTATTTCTGTTCTCATTTATCTAATGGGTTTTATGGAAGCAGGGCTGGCTAAACTTTTTACTGTCAGGAGCTGAGGCTGGTTTTGCACTGCTGCATACCCTTTGGAAGAAATACATTTGTGCAAAACAAATGTGAAACAGCACCAAATCAGAGCTTCCCACTTCCACTGGTGGGAGTGCTTTGCATTCAGCTTCTGCTGGTACCATTCATGGCAGGTGGGCAAAGAATTGAAGTCAGACTTAATTTTCATTTTGTCACTGAATTTTTTTTATTTTCAATAAGTCACCTCGAAACCTGTCTAGATCTCAGCTAGCCTGTTCCCAACAGAGACCTGCTATTTGTATGGTGTGGACAGCTGTGTGAATCAGTGTTTCTGCGCCGTGGATAAGTGACTGAAACTATGTAAGAAAGCTACAGTGAAATAGATGAGAGAATAGTTACTTGTGCTAATATTTGTAAAGCGCTTCCAATCTGCAGGAGCACACAGCTGTACTGCAGGAATCCATATGCCCTATCACAGCAAACTGGTGTTTTTATTTCTGACAAGACAGGTAGAGATTGTGCAGTTCAAGATTATTGCATGTTCTTTCTAAGCATGGAAAGGAGACTGGCGTGGGACCTGAGAAATTCACTTCATTTTATTCTGTGCAGAAAAGTGTATTTCAAGAGAAGGCATTGGCAAACATTCCCTCCACCTTCCTGTTCTACAGCTTGGGGCTTGCAAAGTGTGAGCTATTCAGTGTAACTATAAGAAGGGATTGTCTTTCCTTCAGAAGAAAATTGGAATACCTATTTCTATATATTCTAGAGAGACAGAGCACCCAGTAAGTAAAAACAAAGAGAGATTTCTTTCCTTGGAGATACATAGGCATATCCCAGTAAATGGAAACAATAAGAATAGGGAACCTTGTGAAAGCTGGACAATGCAGCTTAGGGCTTTGTAGTTTTACACTTTGCTTACATTGCAGATTGCATTTCCAAATGCCTGTTTCCACTCAATAACTAAGATCTCCTTTGCCCACCTGAGATACTTGCATCTATTAGGGTTCAACCTTGATGGCTTTCTATGTGCCAACTGGAGAGGAGGATCAGCTGTAGGATGGCAAATCCTTGACATGAAACATCACCAGAAGCATCCTGAGACAGGCAGGGAACGCTTTGTCAGTGGCACCCACACCTGCTTTTTGGAAGCTACCACCCTCCATGTGCACGACAACTGCCTGCACAGAGTGGCCATGCTAGCAGCTTTGTTTTCAGTTGCCGGGACTGCAGAGAGGTTACCACCAACTGTACTTTCTGGACTTTGAAGTTGTTTTTACAAAGAAAAGAAAAAACAAACCAGCTTCACTGGGAACAGGCACAGCAAGATGTGACAGCGCGGGAGGCCAAGCCAAACCCAGCAGACAGGGCAGCACCAGCACCGCACGGCTCTCACCAGGACTGGGCTGGTCCCATCACTGTGCAACTGAGGGCGATACCAGAAAATAGCCTCAGTCTCGTTTTCCAACCTGGGAGTGGCTCTGGCCCCAGCACCTTCAGAGTGCTCAGGTTCTGCAGAGATCAGCTAACATCAGGGCTTACAAAAGATGGGGAAGCAGAAATGGTTAAAATATGGCAAGAAAATGCAGGTGGGCTGGTTGACCGAAGCCAGTAACACTGGGCTTTACAGCTGACGGGAAGGGCAAGAAGGGGAACAGTCAGAAAAAGTTTAACCCAAGTTCAGAGTAATGAAGCTGAATGTTGGGCTAGGAGCTGTATGTCAGCACAATCCCAGTTCCCTTTCAGATGGCCACCACAGAGGTAGCACAGGAGCACAACTGGTCACTTCGGAGCTGTAGAGCAAGAAAGCAGCACCTCACCCTCAGGCAGGTCTACCAGCATGTGGAGTAGGGTGTCCCCAGGACAGTCTAGCGCAGAGGATGGAAGAAGCTGTTACTCTTGCAGAGACACAGCTGAACTATGGGTTTGATTCTTCTTCTATTGGTATTAGTGTAAATCAGGGGCAGGTCCATGGTGCAAGAACAGCAGAAGACCAACAAGGTCTGAATCATGGTGGAGATATTAAAAAAAAAAAAATCAAGAACTTAATAAAAAGTTTTGAGACTTATTAGGCTTTTTTCTTTGCATCCTGCTACGTGGTACCACCTGTATCATCACAGCAAAAGAGGTAGTGGCTGACAGGGATGTTCACCGAAGCAGCAAACGCCCAAGCTAGTCACTGCCAGATCTGGTTGCAAACCACCAAAGTCAGCAGAAGACCAAAGCAGCCTTGTTGTTGCCTACAAACAGCATCCCAACTGACATTTCACTGCCCACAGCCTCTGGGCATCTCCATTCCAGAATTAAACATTCCTTAGCAGATGTTTGCAAAGTGGGGCACGGCCACTTGGATTAAGAGAGTTCTGAGTCAAGTGAACGGTGTGTGCATCTTGTAATGGAAAGGATATTTCTCTAATTGAGAGTTTCCTGGCTCTGACTTAACTGGGAGAATTATTTCTCAACACATCAGCTCTACTGTCAAGCCACAGCCGCATGCTCACTGTAAAGGCTCAAACTTGTCTTGCTTACGCCATAAGCATGACAGTTATTTATAGCTGCATTTACACAGCTGCCACTCCCAGAGTACCTGAGACCTTCCCAATTTGAGGGCGTTCCTGCATCTTCTGTCATGGATGCAGCCAAGGGATGGAGGGACACAGGGGCTCAGACTCGGCCCTTCACCCAGACTGTGGCAAATTCGTTATTTCCATGCCAGCCACCTAAATCCCAAATGTCTGCCTTAGCCTTTCATCTCTCTCTGCTGTGGCTAAAGGTAGACAGAGGTGATGGGAAATTATGAAGAGGTGTAAAGTTTTGGGCACTTTGCATGTTTACCTGAGCAGTAAAATCTTCTAGGGTTTGCAAAACGAGTCCGGAAATTGCTCAATTACAGAATTTCTATTGCTTTCTACTTCCAGTCAGGCTAAAAATAAAATAAAACCTTGTGCCATGCTCATTTCTGATGCAACCACACTCTTCTCAGCAGAGTTAAATGGGGGTGAGCACAGGCCTTTATCATGTTGTTTTTCAGCAGCGCAACTTCCAGTCAGAGCCAGAACAAGGAAATGGAAACCAGTGGTGAGCTGGCCAGCCCTAGCACTGCTCCGCCATGCTCCTCACCAGCAGGCCTCCGTGTCCCCAAAATTCTCCCCACCTCCTCCTGCTCAGGACCAATGCCAAGGTCTCTGCAAGGCAGCTATTAGCAATGCGTATTTGAAAGACCTGAGGCAAGACCCTGTTCAGTCCCACTCCTGTAAGGTCCCAGCTTCGTGTTTAGGCAGGGGCTAGATGCACCTTGAGGGGGTTTGAAGCTGTCTTGGTTTTGCAGGGCTCCATCCCACAGCCTTGCATTTCCTTGTCTTCTACAAAATTGGCATATTATTTTCGTTTTGTTTGCTTGAAGATGATTCATTTCTCCTAGAAGTCCCATGCAGCATGTGCTGCAATGGGGAAGAAACTCTTGTTTCACCAAGGGCAACAGGCCAACCTGCCAGACAAATTGTATGTGTTTCTGACCCCAGCAGGGTTACAGCTGTAGGTGTAACAGAGGTAATGTTATTCACAGTATTCCTGACCATCATGAGTGTGGTGTTAGGAGCTAGGAACACCAGCCAAGATACAGGGCTTCTGACTAGACACTCTTTTTCCAGGTATTTCTCCATTCTGATACAATGAACTCCCCCACAGTGGTGTTTTTTTTTTGCACCTGGGATACCCATCCCAGCAACCTCCCTTGGCAGAGCTCAGGGGGAAGGGACAAAGCCCACAGTATGGGGCTGTTTTGCTGCAGCAAGTCCTGCAGACATCAATGGGAAGGAGACCTTCAAATCCAGTAGCCCTAACTTCTGCTAGGAACAAAACACAAGCAACACAAGGACAGGCTGGCTGTCCTGCTGGCTCCATGTGGCAGCTGTGTGTATGACAGAAGGCCCTTAAGCATCTCCTAAGAGAGTTTCAGTTGTGCTGAGAGCTGGCTGCATCACTGACGTAAGGGGAGAAGGGAACAGGTCCCTGCTCGGGGGTTTTAGAAACTGGTGAGTCAAGTATCTTTGAGGAACTGCTTGGGTATGGACGTGAGCCAGGGCACAGCTCTTCATTTGGAGCATCCTGTAAACTCCTTCCTACACCCACATTGCATCCCCATCCTTCAGTGACATATCTGACATCTAAGGGAAGTCGGAGAGTTACGCTCAAACACAAAACATTATAGAGTTACTTCAAAACAGACCTTTGGAGCCCTCGTGCTTTTGCTGTGCACAGTAGAAGATGGTCCCATGGAGAAGCCACTTGACTCCAGCATCATTTGACATCCACAGCTATGCTCACAGAAACATCTCTAAGCACTGTAGAAGAGAAACCTTTACCAAATTCATACCCCTCTGGCATGTTTTGTACCCAATCCTCTCCACCCACCACCAGGTGAGGGATGGGTTCAGCCAGGTGGAGAGGGTTTGGGTTTCCCTTTCCCAGCTGCTCCATATCAGCATGGCTCTACCCAGGGCCAGCTGATGGGACAACTCAGGCAATTGCCTATGGACCTCACTGTGTTCCCAGAGGCTGCATGCTGAACCTTTCCCAGGGCCAAGGGCAAATCTCTAATGTGACCTGGTTCAGCAAAAGAAATCAGCTGTTCACAGTCTCTAACCCAGTGGCAACCTTTTGCTGTAAACCTTAAATAACTGCAACCTAAATCTTATCCAGCTTGGTGGGGGCACCTGCCTTCCCTCTGCTTTTAAAATAAGGTGAAATCACCAATATTTTGATATTGGGGCTCAGAGCTTCAGCCAAGAGGTTTAGTGGTTTGCATGGTCCTGAAGCCACAGTCAAGCTCAGAAATAAGAGTAGTCCCACCAGACTGAGCGTACCCTAGTTTCTATTTTGGGTGTGGACTTTCTGCTCTAAGTTTAGCACAAACGAGAGAGATGCACCTAGCAGGTTTGGACTTTCACTCTCTAATGAACATTTTGCTGAGAGGTTATTGCTCTGCACTGTGTGACAGGAGAGTGAGAACTGAGTCAATTAAGTGACAAGCGAATTCCTAACAAACAAATGGGAAGAAGGCTACGTGGACTGTGTTGTCAGCACACTGGAAGGAGATAAGGCTCAGCTCCTGTTGTAGAGATTTCATGAGAACTGATAATTTTAAATCCTTGCAATGCCTAGCAGAGGTAATTATATTTCACACCTCAGATGAATAGAAAAGATTCTCCAATATATTATGATGTTTCTGACAGGGTGAATACGGAGCTGCACATTCCGGTGGGACAGGACTTGCAGGTCACTTGTAGAGAAAATATGGGATAAGGTTAGAATGACAGGCCAATGCTGAAATTTCTCCAACTTCTACTTATTTTTCTAACCAGTTCTGAGCCAGGGTTGGGGGGGGTGTGGGGGGGGAATCAATCATTTGAAACAATGAGCTGGAAAACTTCCAAAATCAAAGCAGCATGTCAGGCTCCTGTTTACATTTTACCGAGAGCATTCTGCTGCCAGGTTGACTTTACAGCCCTTTGAGAAGTACCTCTGCCAGCTGGCAGCAGGGCTGAGCTCTCTGTCCTCAGCAGTGGTGCCGTTGCTGTTCTGAGACTTGCTGACACCAGCAACAGAGGGTTTGTGCCAGGCCCAGAATTTCTTGCATTTGGTCTCGTACCCAGCAAACGTCTCGGCGCCCATACAGTGGGCAAGGCTTTATAGGTGATACCGGGGGGTATCAGTGCAAGGACACTTAATTTATGCATCCAAAACAATAGTGTCCAGACCTCGGGAGAGTCACATACTTGGAGAGTTTCCGAGTCTGACGCCTCTTACCCGTTTACCACAAATGAGTTCAGCAGGAACCCATTAAATCATTTCAGAAAACGCATGGAAATATTAAGCAACAAAAAAGATTCCACCCCATCTTTCCATTCAGTCAGCTATACATCTATAAACATGTTTTTGGCTGGAAAAAAGCAAACAACAGTGAGTTAAAACGTCATTTGTACCTTTGCGGTCCCAGCAAAAGTCCCCAATCCCTTCTTCGGCTCTCTCGGTTGCAAGTTCACAGAGAACAGGTACAGGGACCGAAGCTTAATCAGGAAATAAAAAATTAGGTAGAGGGGAAATTCAACAAACAATGCTTGATTGTTGTTCTGAGGTTAGGTTCATTGCCGAGCCTTGGGACCGCTTCCCAGCACATTGTGCCATTGTGACCTTCAAGATAACCACACGAGAAAGGGCTTTTCAGCACTCTGAATCCTGAAATGACTGACTCTGCTTACTCAGGCAGCATCCTCCTGGGCAAATTACTCACTTTGTCACTCGTTCTAGTTTCTTTGCTTTCTTGTTCTCTCTGCAGCGTGACACTGGAAGGCACCTCTGGGTCAGGCCCTGTTGTATCTTCATCATCATCATGCTGCTTACTGCTCAAAGGGCACATTAGTCACTTGGGTACAGAAAGGATTAAGCCCAAGGCTCTGCAAGACAGTTTTGTGCATCCCGGTCTTTGTTTGCTCATACGGGGGATTTCTGGTTTTATTTTCCTGGTTATCCTTAGCAGCTCTTACCATTCACCTTTTTGCAGAAATCCACCTGGTCAGAGAAACACCCACAGGCCTTACAATAATTCCTAATAAATTTGTCTCTTCCACATCTCTGTAAAGTGTGAATCTCTCTGACATGGAAAAGGAAGGCCAGGGCTTAGTGGCAGGGGAGTGGGGTCCAAGGGCAGAAATGAGCCTTTTACCAGACATCCCACCCAGGCCATCCTTGGCATTGACCCAAAACAGCTTCATGGATCTCACCTGGGACCCACTAGGACACTGCAGGGAGGTACCCCATTGCAGCCTGAAGTGAGCTCCCAGCTGTAGGGGACATCCGGATTTTGACACGGATGTTGCTGTCATGCCACTGGGAGCCCCAGAGCTTCAAGGCACAGACATCTATGTGCCAGGGACAAAGAGGAAGGCTCCTGCCACTAAGCTTCCTCACCACGGGAGCTGAAGTCCCACTCCTTGCTTTGGCACATTCAGTGCTCCACTGGCCCACCCCTAAAGGCCTTCTCCTGACACCTCCCTTCCATGTGGTCAGCATTCAGCCCTGGAATTCTTCCAGCAGGCACCTTCATTCCAGGAGGCTGAGCAATAGTTTCCAATCAACCAGCTGTGAAGACTTCATTAAATAATTCTTATCCCATCAAAAATGGCAGGTCTGAACCTTTTCTTTGGGTTCTTGTTTTCCCTCCTGTCACTGCTCTGCAATGACTGAGCCTCATACTGGAAGGGTTTCAAAAATGTTGAAGTGCATTTTTGAAGATGTATCCACAAAGTTATGTTCCTGCAGGTGCCCCATGGCAACTTCTTGGCAAAATTATGTAAAGCCCGTAATTAATTTATGTTGTCCTTGAGCCAACACTGCAGTGAGAGTCCTGCAGCCCTCAGTTTTCCTCTCACTCAACTTTTAAGCTCTTAAGGAAATTGAATTCTGCACTGAGCCCAAGAGAGACATCCTGTCTCCCAAAACAGCATCTCTGGGAGAATGCATCCCCTGAAGAGCTCTGCAAGACCCCTTTCCACCAGTCCTCCCTGCTCCCCTTCCTATGCAGGGCTGCCTAGAGGAGGCTCCTGCCCCACACCTGGGCAGGGAGGTGAGCTCAGTCCCCCATGGAGGGGAAATACCTATTTCCTGATAGTTATTTCAGCTACATCCGTAGTCCATGTTATCACCATGCTGGCACTAATATCACATAAAAACCCATCAGCTCGCACCAGACAGATTAAATTTACCTTGAACCTTGGCTTTCCTCAAATGTCTCTCATAACCAAAGCTGCAGGGAGGAACCTGCACAAAATCTGCCCATTCGAACTCGGCAGCAGCCACAAAAACCTTGTGCTCCCTTCCCTCTTTTACAGTAATACAGTTTTGCAAGCAGAAAGGACTGGTCAGGATTATCTAGTGAGTTTACCCCATCAGTCACAAGAGTTTCCTAATTTTGCTGAGATTTGGAACCATCCCAAGAAGGTTGATATACTTTTTTGTTTGGCTTTCAGTACTGGCTCAGTTTCTCTAACCAACTGCCTGTTTTAACATGAGCCAGAGGTGTCTGAATATTTGCACGAGATACCTGAAAGATTGATACACAAACAATTAGTAATCTCAACTGTAGGGTATAAATCATGCCTGTTACTTGACAGTGGCAACTCTATTCATCAGCAGATCAATTATGTTAATAATGTTCATAAATAACTTTTGCTTTTATTACAATTAGATATTGGTGTGGATGTGACTTGTCTGACATGCTGATGTGCAAGGTCATTCATCTGGTATGAACTTGGGTAGAGTTCTTAAACCTGATTTTTAACCTTTAGCTCATATAAATCAGGGATAATTACCTGATAATTCCACCCAAGAAAATTTTTTCATCCATTTGCCTCTATTGTCCTGCATCTGTTGTAAGTTTTGAGAAACTTTATGACTGCCCTTCCTTTCCTGTCCATTTTTGGTCTTTTCCCCATCCCCAAATACTGCCATATCATGCGGGACCCGCATTAACACCGAGGCACTGCTTTTTTGCCCCCAGAAAACCTGCTGTTTGAAAAATGCAGTTGGTCTGAAATACTACATCTCACTGAGGATCAGGACTGAGTGCCTGCTTTCATCACCAATTTCCTCCCTGAGCATAAATTGGTCGCTCACTCTTGGTATGCCTCGCTTTACACACAGCTGTGAGAAGAAGATGACTTTTTCTCACTTTGGTGATTCACATGTGATGAATCCTCTTGGGGCAGGGACCTCTGCTTGCTAACAGGGCACCACAGACTCATTCAACCCATCCTGTGACCTACGTGCCTGCCATGGGGAGCACAGTTGCCCCTGCTCCCTCCCAACTCACAGGGACTCTCGTCACCTCCAGCAGGTGAACTGGGCTGCAGAGAAGCCGACTGACCCTTTGCTCTGCCCTGCACCCCAGGAGGGCTACAGTCCTGCCTTTAACTTCCCCATTAGTGCTAAGAGTTCAGGGCCATGGAAATGGGAAGGCACTCAGCTTAAAAGAAAGACCCCGTTAATAGCATAGGGTGGCTAACTGAAGTTGATTGACTTGAGCGTAAACAGCATTGACAAGGCAGCAGGCTGAGTTTTAACTTGAGTCAGCATCATCAAACTAGCTCATGGGAGCTATGATGCCTGCAGTGCCCAGAACAGAGGGACCAGGACCCCGGATGGGGGCACTGGGTGCTCCCAGAAGGTCTGGAGCTGTGGCAGTACCTCCAGGTAAAAAGTCCTTCTGTGCTTGGAGTACATCCCAGCAGCTGCACATAACAAAATGAAGAAACTGCATATCCTTCTTTTGGATTTTAAAGGTGTCAAACGGTCTGTTTGGAAGTGTTGGTCTCTCTCCTCACCCCGCTCTCAGTCATGTTAGGAAATAAATATCCCCAGCACCACTGGGCAGCCTTTGTGCTAAAATTCAAAGCTAACCCTCCGGGACAGCTGCACATCTCTGTTTTAGCTGTGTCCTTGCAGATATGTGTTTGGCAGCATTCACAAAGGTGACTTGCAAAGGTTTGATAGGATCCGCTGGCACCCCGTACCTGTGACATATTGTGTGACACCTTTGCACAGAGCTGACACGCCATTCTCCCACTGCACCTCTTTCCCACAGTACTTGTCTTTTCCCTGCATTCCCTGCATCCCCCCCACCCCATGCTTTCCCAAATAGGCTGATTTTTTGCATACCCAGCTCCTCTGGACAAGTGCTATAGACTTATGTGGAAAAGGGTTTTTCCCCTCTCTCCAGCCTCCTGACAGTGCAGCTTTATCAGCACTGTCTTACAGTAGTCCTGACCTGTATAAAACACCCAGGCACAAAAGCATCAGCAACACTCAGTGCTCTAACGATAAGACTAATAATAGATACCTCACCGGCTAAATGCACAGGGATGTGTTTATCACCCATTTCCTACAGATAAGGACCTGAAGCACAGATAAACCTGGCGTGCACTGGAAGTCCCGCATGCATCACCTGCCACCGCACGTGTGGCTTGCTCTGTTCGAGGAGTGACTCCACACAGCAACTTTTATTTTTTTAAAAGCATCTGTACGACTCGCTGAGTGCATCCCTGAGCATTACGCCCAGTGAGGCATCACCAATCCCTGGAGGCACATTTCTTTTCCAATCATCCCTCAGGGCTAAGGCCTGAGGAAAAAAAATGTTAAGAAGGATGGCTTTGCCCTTGGCATGCTGAAAGATGGGCATCTCGTGTCTGATGCAGGGCATGCAGCCTCCTTACATGAGCAGATCTGGAAAAGACCTTTGCTCCTACAGCACTTGTTTTGCCTTCAGCCCTCTCCCCTGGTTGCATTGTTAACCTGGTATTTCTGCTAAAAGCTGTATGAAACCCAGCTTGTTTGCATTTCAACTTAACAAATAATGCTCATTTCCCAGATTGCTGTTTTGATTAGCCAAGTAGAAGCTGCTGTTTGAACAGTAAAATACTTATCTGAAAATGTAAATCTCTTGGATAACCCATTCCAGAGTGGTGAGCTCAGATCCGGTAGCCCCAGCTATTTTTAAGTCTCTGTTTTATTTAATGCAGCTAAATTTTCACGCTAGCGCAGGAATTCAGTGCTGAAACAGGGACATAAATAGAAATGAGTCTAGCAGGCTGTGGAAATAAACCAGTTTGAGATGCCTGGTTCCAGCTATCTGCCTACAGCCCTCTCTCTTGGCACCCAGACAAGCAGCCAGTTGGGAGGAAGGACCCAAACATCGTGGCTAACATGACCATCCGCTCTGCCACTTGGCTTTGCTCACAGTAAGCAAACTGGCTATGACAAAGTCACCTGTTTATTAGGAAAAAATGTCTTACCCCAGACCAAAAGGAGGCTTGGAAACTCATCCCCCACATAGCTACAAGACAATCGCCGAATTTCATCAGCTTCCCAAAAGGCCTGGCTATTTCAGCAATTGTGGCTACTCAGAGGACTTGTTCCCCCTTTCCAAAATCAGAGTAAACAAGGATGCTTCCAGCTGGCAACCAGGGAAAAATCTCCATGGGGGTATATCCAGCCAGCAGCGTCCTCCAAAAAAACCTGTTTTCTGGAGCACATCACAGGAATCCACCATGTCATGCCTGCTCCGGGCACATCTCACTGGCAGCTGCCAAGCATGTCTGCACCAGCCCTCGCCTGTGCTTCCCCAGGGCTCCCACCCTGCCCCAGGAAGGTGCTTTTGGGTGGATTTGTATCAACAGCGGTCGGGTGCTCCTGGGTCAATTCCTTCTGCTATGCCAGAATTAAGGTCTGGGGATGAAAGCAGCTCTGCTCCGTGGTCCCTCACAGCATCCATCGCTGGTTTGGTTCTACTCATTCTGGAACAAATTATTCGTGCTTCCCAAGGACCAGCGTCTCCCTCCTCATTCTTTGAACTGGCATCTCCCAGCACAGCCACGATTAGCTTTTGGCAAGGGCTTGCACAGAGAAATGGTTAAAAAGGGGGTCCCTGCCTTAAATGTTTTGCAAGTGGGATGCAGTGGGGGAGGCAGCATACATGCTTCCACTTCAGAAACAGCAAATGGAGAAGAAGAAATTGTAGCCATGTCCCTGCAATCACCATGGGCAGAATACCAAAGCCCCCAACTCCCACAGTCCAAAAACACAGGGAGGGTTTTCAGAGCGACTTGCTCCCAGTCACAGAGAAAGCCTGTGATAAAGCCTGGATGGAGCCCAAATCACCCAAACCCCTGTAGCCACAGGACTCCGCACTCCCTGACATCAGTGGCTTCATATCTGCAGAGGGAAACCACACTAATGAGTTTTCTTTGCCTTTCAAGCATGTTGCTGTAGCTTCTTGCCACAGTAATCTGTAATACAGATTTTTAATACTGTCTAGGAGTTAATGCAACCCTGTCTCTAGTGCCAATGGATATGATACAGCAAAACTGCTGGAATGGATTATGTACAGAGCTTTTTACCAACAGAAATATGGATGAATGCAAATAAAAAAAAAAAAAACCTCTATCTAGCAGCCTATCATAGGAAATGAATTCTAAAGCATTCTCCAGGAAACTACAGTGTTGGCAAAATTCATCAGAAAAATATTTAAGTTCCTTGGTACTTTGTCATTTTTGCATCCCATTTCTCAATTTTTTTTGTTGGGTTCTTACAAAAGAAGAATAAGAACAATAAAATTATAAGGTGGCCAAGGGAAAATATGAGCTAGCTGGGGTTATTTCTATGAACAGCTATAGTAATGGGCTTGAACATACAGTGAAAGCAGATGAGACCATAATTCTTAATAGGTATATATTTAATAATCCAAAGTCTGGAAGGATATGATTAATTGCCTTTGTGGGGAATTACTTATTAAGATTTATACCAAGGAGGAAATAACATTTTCCTGGAATCAATGAATCTTTACTAGTATGTTAAAAAAAATTATATTAATAATTTTTTGAGACCTCTCTTTTGACAAAACCTATAACAGCCCAAGCCACAACAGCCATTTAACTCCCAGCTGTGCTCTCTTTCCCTCTCTCATCTGAGTCCTGCCCTACCCATTGCCTCTTGCTAGCACCCAGGACCCAGGGAGGGGGTTGCAGGAATGCATGAGGAGCAGCAGCAGCACCCCAGGGCCTCCGAGACCCTGGTGCTTGGGGTCCTGCATGGGCACAGATGAAGATCCACAGCGGGGTCTGTGCACAGGGCAGTGTGAGGCCATGTGCCCTGGGAGCGAGCTGCTCCTTGCACAACTGCCCCAGGCGAGAGCTGCAACATGTTCCATTTTTTATCCCATCGGCTTCCTCCAGCCTCTCTCACAGGGGGTGCTTTGCCCAAGCAAAATAAAGCATGGTCCATGCCCAGGAAAATGCCTTAGCTAATCAGATATGAAGGAAATGGAGAAATGAAGCTGCTTGCGTAGGAGTGCAGTGAGAACAGAGCCAGGAGTGAAGCTGGCATCTCCTGCCCTTCCCTGGGCACCCGACTGCTGTGCCTATTTAGGAAACCTCCCACATGATTTGTCACATCCTCTGTGTCTCACTTCTCTCATTCTGAAGGAGAAGAGTGAGAATTAAAAAGGAGGGTTGGCTCTGCTGTGGTGCTGCATGGCTCCACACAGAAGGGCTCAGCACGGTTGGCAGGACATCCTCAGGTTACCTGCAGAGCACCAGTCCTGCACTGACTTGTGCATTGCCAGACCATGCCAGGTGGCAGAGGCCTTCAGAGTGACTTCAGAGTGACTCCTGAAGATCTTTTATTCCTGAACTCCCTCTTTCCTCTTCTGGGAAGTTGGCTCTGGGGAAATTATATTTGACATAGAAATCAGATAGCAGAGAGGAGATGCTGGATGAAAAACTTTGCTTGGGAGGCTGAATATGCAGGCAGCAAGAGGAGTTATCCCATGGTGATAAAGCACAGACCTGGGACAGACCTGGGACAGCCTAGCCTCAAACAGGACAGTGCAGGCACATCTCACAACACAGACCTCAGTCTTTTCACTCATCTTGCCACAATTCATTCTAGTGGTGAGATTTCTACCATATTAGTTCGCTGGATTAGACCTAGGGAGACAGCATCTGCTCTTCAGTGTGGCAATCTCTGCTTGTGTTCTTCTCATTACACCTCAATAGTTATTAATCCCTTTTTCCTAGGAACAGTTTACTCCTCAGTGATCTGGAGCCGCAGCACTGTGTTCCCTGTACTCTCAACCAAGCATGACTGATCCATGCCTTGGAGTCTCACTTAATCCCGACTCAGATAAGCAGAGCATGATTCTTGACCAGTCCAACCTTTCTCATGTAGCAGCAAGAAGTCCTGTTTGATTGGGCACTGGGGTCAATCTCGCTCAGGCATTAGGGTCAATCTCGCACCACAAAGCTTCAGCCGAGACAAGCATCACAAGTCATTTTGACCACCCCTTTTGCAAGACCCACATCACCTCCATATGCAGCATTGCACTCTTAGCATTTGCAAAGAGGTGAGTGACTGCACGCAGCACAAAGCAGGCAAGCATTAGGTCTCATCTCCATGGCCACACTCAGCATCTTTTCTGCTTATCCAGGATCCAATAGAAATGTCTGCAAAGGAAAACTCACCTGATTGATTAACATGTGGCTCAGATGCTGGTGCCATCAGTGGAATTTGGGGATTTTTTTATCATCAGGAGGCTTACATGGCACCAGGCCTGCTGGCAACAGATGGAGTTCAGCTATCTCAAAGGGGGAAAAGGATTCTCTCTCATGAGTTGACGGGGCTCATCAAGAGGGCTTTAAACTAGGTTCGAAGGGGCCACTCAAGAGGAGAGGAACATAGGGGTGCCATGCCAAGGTTGGGGGTGAAATCGATAGCCCAGCTCAAGTGCATCTAAACCAATGTACGCAGCATGGCTAACAAACAGGAGAGTTGGAAGCCATTGTGCAGCAGGATAGCTATGACTTAGTCGCCATCACAGAAACATGGTGGGATGACTTTCATGACTGGAGTGCTGCAGTGGCTGGCTATAAGCTCTTCAGAAGGGATAGGCAAGGAAGGAGAGGCGGTGGGGTGGCTCTGTATGTTAGGGAGTGTTTCGATTGTATAGAGCTTGGCGATTATGATGATAAGGTCGAGTGCTTATGGGTAAGGATGAGGGGGAAGGCCAACAAGGCAGATATCCTGCTGGGGATATATTATAGACCACCCAACCAGGACAAAGAGGTAGATGAAGCATTCTACAAGTGGCCGGTAGAAGTCTCACAATCACTAGCCCTTTTTCTTGTGGGGGACTTCAACTTACCAGACATCTGCTGGCAATACAACAGAGCAGAGAGGAAACAGTCTAGGAGGTTTCTGGAGAGTGTGGAAGATAACTTCCTGCCACAGCTGGTAAGTGAGGCTCATTTTTTTGACCTGCTGTTTACAAACAGAGAAGCACTGGTGGGAGATGTGGTGGTCAGGGGCCATCTTGGGCTTAGTGACCATGATATGATTGAGTTCTCAATTCTTGGTGAAGTAAGAAGGGGGGGTCAGCAAAACTGCTGCCATGGACTTCCGGAGGGCAGACTTTGGCCTGTTCAGGATGGTGGTTGGGAGAGTCCCTTGGGAGGCAGCCCTGAAGGGCAAAGGGGTCCAGGAAGGCTGGGCTTTCCTCAAGAAGGAAGTCTTAAAGGCACAGGAGCAGGCTGTCCCCAACTGCTGCAAGATGAACCAGCGGTGAAGACGACCGGCCTGGCTGAACAGGGAGCATTTGCTGGGACTCAGGAAAAAAAAAGGAGAGTTTACCACTTTTGGAAGAAGTGGCAGGCAACCCACGAAGAGTAAGGGGATCTCATTAGGTCATAAAAAGAGAAAATTAGAAAGGCAAAAGCCCACCTAGAACTCAATCTGGCCACTGTTGTAAGAGATAACAAAAAAATGTTTTTACGAATACCTTAACAACAAAAACAGAGCCAAGGAGAATGTCCATCCTCTATTGGATGCGGTGGGGAACATTGCCACCAAGGATGAGGAAAAGGCTGAGGCACTTAATGCCTTCTTTGCCTCAGTCTTTAACAGTCACACCAGTTACCCCCAGGGTATTCAGCCTCCTGAGCTGGAAGACAGGGATGGAGAGCAGAACAAACCCCCCATAGTCCAGGAGGAAGCAGTTTACGACCTGCTGAGCCACCTGGACACTCACAAGTCTCTGGGGCTGGATGGGATCCACCCAAGAGTACTGAGGGAGCTGGTAGAGGAGCTCCCCAAGCCACTCTCCATCATTTATCAGCAGTCCTGGTTAAGAGGGGAGGTCCCAGATGACTAGAGGCTTGCCAAAGTCGCACCCATCTACAAGAAGGGCCAGAAGGAGGATCCAGGGAACTACAGGCCTGTCAGCCTGACCTCGGTGCCGGGGAAGATTATGGAGTGATACATCTTTAGTGAGCTCACCGGGCAAGTGCAGGACAACCAGGGGATCAGGCCCAGCCAGCATGGCTTCGTGAAAGGCAGGTCCTGCCTGACCAACCTGATCTCCTTCTATGACCAGGTGACCCGCCTTGGGGATGAGGGAAAGGCTGTGGATGTTGTCTACCTGGACTTTAGCAAGGCCTTTGACACAGTCTCCCACAGCATCCTCCTAGAGAAGCTGGCAGCTCATGGCTTGGGCAGGTGTACCCTTCACTGGGTAAAAAACTGGCTGGATGGCCGAGCCCAGAGAGTTGTGGTGAATGGAGCTAAATTCCATTGGCAGCCGGTCATGAGCAGTGTTCCCCAGGGCTCAGTGTTGGGGCAGTCTTGTTTAATATCGTTATCGATGATCTGGATGAGGGGATTGAGTGCACCCTCAGTAAGTTTGCAGATGACACCAAATTGGGCGGGAGTGTCGATCTGCTCGAGGGTAGGAAGGCTCTGCAGAGGGATATGGACAGGCTGGATCAATGGGCCGAGGCCAAATGTATGAGGTTTAACAAGGCCAAGTGCCGGGTCCTGCGCTTGGGTCACAACAAGCCCATGCAACGCTCCAGGCTTGGGGCAGAGTGGCTGGAAAGCTGCCCGGCGGAGAAGGCCCTGGGGGTGCTGAGGGACAGCCGGCTGAACATGAGCCAGCAGTGTGCCCAGGTGGCCAAGGAGGCCAACGGCATCCTGGCTTGTATCAGCAATAGCGTGGCCAGCAGGAGCAGGGCAGGGATGGTGCCCTGTGCTCGGCACTGGTGAGGCCGCCCCTCGAATGCTGTGTTCAGTTTTGGGCCCCTCGGGACAAGAAGGACATGGAGGTGCTGGAGCGTGTCCAGAGAAGGGCAACGGAGCTGGGGAAGGGTCTGGAGAACAAGTGTGATGGGGAGCGGCTGAGGGAGCTGGGGGGGTTTAGCCTGGAGAAGAGGAGGCTGAGGGGAGACCTTATCGCTCTCTGCAACTGCCTGAAAGGAGGTTGTGGTGAGGTGGGGGTTGGTCTCTTCTCCCAAGTCACTAGCAATAGGACTCAAGGAAATGGCTTAAAGCTGCACCAGGGGAGGTTTAGATTGGATATTAGGAAAAATGTCTTCACTGAAGGAGTGGTCAGGCACTGGAACAGGCTGCCCAGAGAGGTGGTGGAGTCACCATCCCTGGGGGTGTTCAAAAAATGCATAGACGTGGCACTTCAGGACATGGTTTAGGAGGTCATGGTGGTGTGGGGTTGACAGTTGGACTTGATGATCTTAGAGGTCTTTTCCAACCTTTATGATTCTAAGCCTCTGAGCTGTGACTTTTTTGCAAATTTTCAGCACTTCCCAGTTCCGGTCAGGCAGAACATCTGACAAGAAGCAGTTTTCTGCAGTCAGCCTTTTGGTTTCAGGCACCACAGGATCCCCAGCGATGGGGATGATGGGGCTGAGGGCGCTCCTGTGTCCTTGGTTCCCTTCATAGTGCCTCGTACTGAACCTGCATCTGAGTGGGATCAGCTTCTGCCCCACGGCTTTGCTCAGGGACCTGCCTCCTACTGCCACATCCCTGTGCGAAAAGGGATGTTGATTTAGCCAACCTAATTTAGAAAGTGGTTTAATTGAGTTAACCTCCCTGTGATAAGACTAATGTGTCACTTGAAAGCAGCTTGCGTTAGAGAAGTCAGTCAGACCTTTGTTTGGGATTTTCAAAGCCTCAGAACCCACAACATGAGTCCCACTGTGTCATGGTTTTAGCTGGGATAGTTGATTTTTCTTCACTGTAGCTAGCATAGTGCTGTGTTTTAGACTTGGTATGTAAATAATGTTGATAACACCCTGGTGTTTTAGTTGTTGCTGGGTAGTGTTTACACTAGTCAAGGACTTTCTAGCTTCCCATGCTCTGCCAGGTGCACAAGAAGCCGGGAGGGGAGGGGATACAACCAGGAGAGCTGATTCGAATTGGCCAAAGGGTATTCCATATCATGTGACGTCATGCCCAGTATATTAACTGGGGGGAAATTGGCTGGGGGAGGCAGCGATCGCGGCTCGGGGACCGGCAGCGTCGGTCGGCGGGTGGTGAGCGGTTGCAGCACTTGTTGTTTAGTTTTTGGGGTTTTTTTTTTGTTTTTTTTTTCCCCTCTTATTCCAGTGTTTCATCTCTCTCGCTCATTATTTTCTTTTTCATTATATTAGTATTATTGCTGTTTTATTCTAATTATTAAACTGTTCTTATCTCAACCCACGAGTTTTCTTACTTTGGCCCTTCCGATTCTCTCCCCCATCCCACAAGGGTGGGGGAGTGAGCGAGCGGCTGTGTGGTGCTTAGTTGCTGACCGGGGCTAAACCACAACACACTGGAAGGTGTTTCTAAAAATCCCACTCTTCATCCACTCTGAGATTTCAGTATTGCAGAAGCTTTGGCTGGCTGGGCTCTTTACAAAGACATCAGTTTTGCTCTCTAATAGGCACAGAAAACTTGATTTCAGCCCCACTTACAGTGCTGTAAATCCAGGCTAGCCATATTAAAGTCAAGGGAGCTGACACTGGAGACTTAAAACTGCTATGAGGTAAAAGTCACATCAGGTCTATGCAGTCAACTGCCTGGCCTACAGCCACCCTGGGCTGATTTGTAAAGCAGCCCAGAGAAATTTTTCTATTAATGTTCCATTAATGTTAACAGCTAAATCCCTTGCCTGCCCTAAAAACCTCACCCCTGTCTAAGTTAGTAACAACCATTCTTATTTAATTTGCTCCCAAAGCTGACAGGCCACACCATCAGTGGTTGTAAGCTGATGTAGTTCCCTTGAAGTCAATCACATTTATTACTGTCACTAGCAGGAGTATAGTTAGTACCCTGGCTAAGGACCAAGTTTTTGCACCATCCCCTTTCAAGGTACTGAACAAAATCTGATCAGAAAACACCAAAGACCTCAGTGCTATGACTTCCTCCTCAATTTTGCATCTAAATTTCACCTAGTGGAAAATTACCCCTGAGTATGAATTTTGGTGGGTTATTTCCTCCTTCAACAAATTACTTTTGAGGCTTTCTAGTATTGTCCCACCAGGACAAAGATTTTTAAGTAAAACACAAGCTGAAGTTGATGCATCGGTCCCTGTGTTATGCCCAGCACACCAGGTATGCTGGGCAATATTCACCAAACAATGCGGCTTATTAATAGGAAGAGAGTAGCTTTTTTTTTTTCTGAGCTAAAAGCAGCAACTGAGCCAACAGCTGAGCACAGCTCTGGTCCATCCTGCACTTAACAAATTCTTTGGCACTGATTTCCCCACAGCACCTTGTGATGGTGAAGGGAGCCCAGTGGGTCAGAGATGCCAGGGCAGGGTGAAACAGGGCTCAGCAAGGTGCGGTTCACCCCACACCACTTAAACCTTCCTCGGTCCCTGACTAACCATGTCCCAAACCTGACTAATACCCAAAGCAATGGTTTCACTCAGATGAGAAGGAGGAATTAAATACCGTTTAATGTAAATAATAACTGGCTATTTAAACATGACAGCCCAACCCCGAGGGAATTTCTTGTCTTGGCAAGAATGCCCTGGCATTTCCTATTTGCAGCCCAGAGGATCCTCGACTCCTGTGTCGCCTGCCCTGTGCCCTAACCACCAGACCACATGGGCCCAGGGGTGAAAATAACACAGGAGCTTCTGATGCTCAAAGGAAGAGTGCAACCATTCATTGCTGCTATCACTGATGGCTCCTGATGCAGCTTTCTCATTGTTTCAGCCTGAAAAAAAGAAAAAAATTGTGGTCCAACCACATGCAGTGTCATCAGGCGAGACATTTCCCTTTCCATCCTGCTGCTGTAGTCTCCTTTTTATTACTAGAAGCTCTGCTGTGCGTTATGAGCCATGGTTCATCATTGGAAATGAATCCAGGGTCACAAAAGAAACAGAATTCAGAATACTCAGTCATGAGCCAAATGTCCTTTGCTCATTTGGCTGCCCTACAACATTGTAGCGTGATTTAGCTGCAGACACAGTTCCTTCATAACAAACACCTTCATCACATGAAACCCATTTCAAACATAGAGGTAATATCCAAGGATTGTGGATGAATACTTTCTGCTTGAATGTTTAGGGATCCCAATACTGTTTTTGGCTTTAGTCAAAAACAGTTCATCTCTTGAAGTCAGGAGCTCTCGTTCTTGGTGATAGGTGAAACCGGATGCTGGCAGGGAGGGAGGAAGAACGTCTGCATCACACTCTGCCATGGTGTGCTCCAGGCAGCAGCTGCCGACCCAGCTGATGGAGGGACAGCAGGCTCCCTCGCTCTCCCACGTCGCACTAAATCCAGCCTTGGGACGGGTGCATACTGGTGCGGTTGCACTGATGCCCACGCCGAGTGAAAAACACAACCACAGCTTTTTAGAGAGAAGGCAAATTTACACTTCTAAATTGTTTCAGATCATGTGAACAGTCAGTTTTAGTTTTAGTTCATAACATGAACTGACTGAACCTGAAACTGGAAAGTAATCAAAGAGAAGCAGAAGAGTGGGCAGCACGTAAAAGAAAAATAAAAGCATGATAGCAAACCCTCCCCATGCAGAAAAATAGAAAGTGTTATGAAGAACCAGCATCGTTGCAACAAGAAGCATTTCAGAAATTCAGAATGAGCAATACAACACCTAGAAATGAGGATATACGGGTAAATACTGTGTAAGAAGGTCGGCACAAATATTTAGTGATAAACTCAAATGCTGAGATGCAAACTGAGATGTAGAAAGGAAGGGTTAGGAGAGACGCCAAAAAAAGTTTTTCTGCATTCATCAGAACTAAGAGGAAAAGAAAAGGAAACACCAAGAGCCACAAGGAAAGCTACAGTATTAGCCACCCTTCTTGTTTCAGTCTTCAGAGAAAAAAAACAAGCTTAATTCTCACCAGCTACCTAGAAATGAGGCAGGAATACAGCACAAAATAAAGACTGTATACATTAAAAAATACATCAAATATTTGGTAGTGTTGAATACTCTGGTATTTAATGGGTAAAAGACTCTGAAGTGCTAACAGCGATCCCAAAAACTCCTTGAAGACAGTGGTGACCTGGGGGCCCGAGGAAGGCGAGTGATGTGCCAGTCACCCAGAAAGGCAGAGAAAAGAGGAGAGTGGATGGTCAGGAAGATGCAACATCCAAAGGCTGAACAGTCTCTACATGAGCCCTCTGAAGACACGACAATGGCAAGAGGCAACTAAATAGCATTTCTCAAGAGAAAACGGGGTCCCATAACAGCCTTTCTGACAGGTATCTGGCTGTGTGAATAAGAAGGAATCAGATATACCCAGTTTCATCAGGGCTTTGAGCACTCTTTCTCATGTATGCTGTGTTTGTATATGTTTTTAAGGTGGCCCTACATAAAAGCTGGCTGCTGAAGAAGATGCACAGAAGTCCTTGTAGCTCTGACGTGCATATTCACTCATTTATGTACATCCAAAGAAGAGGCAGGGGACAGGGGTCTTTATCTTGTGCTTTGTGAGCAAATCATCTCAAAATACTGTTCCTTCAAAGGTTGCCAGTAATTGCTAGAAATGCCAGCCAAGAATGACAACCACAGTGAGGCCAGGCCAGGTGATGGCTTCCATGCCATTAAAATGATTAGCAAACAGCAGGAGATTGAAATACACCCTGAGGGATCTCCTCCATTGGCTCTGCTGCTGGTGTTTGCTCAGAGTGCCTGAGGATGAGCCAAGCTGGAGTGGCATTGCTGCCGCCTGTCTGCCCTTGCTCCACGGGGGACAAGCAAACCCACCGTCTGTCCCTGGGGCTCTTACAACCCCTTCACCCTCCTGAAACCCTCCCCATGATGGCTGGGCACTTTCCATGTCATGGTTATCGATTTCTGAGTTGTGTTGGTGTCTCTCTTCCCTCTCAGCAAGGATGTCACCTTGCCAAGGGCTGGGAAGGCACAAATAGACAATTCTGAGTGTGTTTTGTCATGGAAGTCTTGCAGTCACCTTCATCTCTTATCGAACTTGCAAATACCAGGGCCAATTATTCAGAAAGATGCTTTTTGCAATGACTGCATCCAGGCTGGAGAGGAAGAGCTGGGCTGGGCCAGTGGCACAGGCCCGCCAGCAGAAATGAGCACCAAGCCACAGCAAAGACGTCACCAAGGTGACAAGAGCCAATCCCACCTGAGGAACGTTTGATTCAACAAGAATTCCCCACCACCAATGCCAAGAACAAAGAATCTGGAAAAACAAGATGCCGACTTTGGCTCCAAAAAAACTTTTTCCTGTCTTGTTATCCATAGTCACAAATAATGGCCATCACAAGAATCTCACTGGCTCCTGCGCACCAAGATCCCCTCCAACCCTACATGCCGAACCGCTGGAGGAAAGCCTTGTTTGGACTTGCTGACATTTTGCTTATGCCTTGACTCCTCATGACGCCAATTAGGTTTTCCAACACAGTGCATCAGTCTGCCTGTGGTTGTTTTTCAGCACTTAAGTAAACAGCAGCAGCACCATGTTTACAGAAGCGCATTTGGCCTCCTTGCTGCCCCGCAGTCCACTGAGCTGCTCCAGAGCACCAGCTGTGATGCTCGACTGACTTGCAGAGACCCATCCCCCTGGGTGTTAAATGCCACCCTTCCTTTCTCCTGAACTGGACCAGACCCCTAAGCCCATCTCACCCAGCTTATTTCCTCCTAAGCAAGCAGGTATTCAAAGAATGGTGTGACTATGGAGTTAAACTGAAGTGGGCATTTAGCTGTGGCCACATCACCCCTTGTAGCAGCTCTAGTTTCATTCATGCTAAACGTATCTTCAGGTCTACCTGCAACCCACAGGCTACGGAGGTGGCTACAGCAGAGATGCTCTGAAACGGAGTCAGACTGATGGCTGGAGATGAGGTCCAAGGTAATTCACAAGTTAGTGTTCTGTGGTCACAGGCAATATCAGAGGTTTTAATGGATTATACATTGCCTACAGTCCATGGATTAATTTGAGGACTAATTTTTTCAGAGGTGCATACATTTCCTGAGAGGGATAATCAAGAGGCTGAGGAGTCTCAACTTCAGAAAAGCTCAGGTCTCACATCAACAGTTAATTGCCCTGCTTTTCCCAAGATCCTGGAGCACTGGGTGCTGTGCTTTACAGAAAACATGGCCTTGAGTAGCCTGATACAAACTGCAAAGTGCTGAGCATTTATAACCATAATTTGCTACTTACAAGAGGACTGAGCTGTTCTGAAAGCCCAGCCCAGATTATGGGTTTCAAATACTTGAAAATCTGTCCCTGAGCTCTTAATCTCGGCTCAGGTTAGTTTATGGACTCATCATGAATGGAGCTGAGCCATTCTTGGAAGGAAAACTTGGCAAAAGCAGTCTTTCTCCATCAGTAGGAACCACATTCAAAGCTCAGGACAACAAATCCAGATTTCGGAGTAATTAAAATCTGTAACAGCCTCTCTCCACGACTGAGGGAAGCAGTGATATTGGGGCAGCAGCCAGACCTAATTGCACAGGAACAGGACTGACACCAAAACTCACTTCTCAGGTTGCTCTCTAGGTCACACCCCTGGATGGGAGCTGAATGCCCCTCAGCTCCAGTCAAGCTAAGCTTGCTCGTGTCAAAGAGCTGTCTTCTGGAGGCCTGCCCAAAGCAGCAGGTTGTGCCTTGATACCAACAGTGCGTAGGAACATCTTTTCCCTCTGCAGAACAAGGCACAGGAAGTGGAGCTCAATTCTCCTCTCCCAGCAGCATCACACCCACACAGTGCTGTCGAGGTTAATAGAGTTTTCTCCCCCTATTTATACTTAGTGGAAAGAAAAACAGACCTGAATGTGGCTACTCTTTTTAAAAGGTCTCTTCTAACAATAGCTCTCTTTCAATAGCTTATTTACTGCCCATCTGTGACCCCAAAGTAAAATCTGTTCAGCTGTTGATCTAAAAGACTTCGCCATCACAGCTAATCCTCAATGATCCTTGCTGTTCTCTGGCAGCCAGGCTAAATTCTCTCTTGATTGCCCGAGTAAATAAATCATACATTATCTATGCCTGAATTTGGTTAAGATTCAGGCTAATGATGCATGAGATAGAAGAGGATTCAGCTGATGTAGTCGTAGTTGTGTTGCTCAGTAAATCTGGTTTAAGTGGAAAAAATAGCTAAGATGGATTTTGCCATTAAAAATCAACTTGTCTGATTTAGTTCAAAGACAGGAGCAGACACACAGATTAAAATCATGATGCTTTTGTGGAGTCTCACACATTAACAAGGGAAATACAAAGTGGCAGAAGGGCCTGAGAAGTATTTGCTGCAAATAAACACGATGAGCACCACAGCAGAGCACCTGCACAAATGCATGGGCGCCTCCCTGGGAGCAAGCAGAGAGCTGAGATGTTCTCCTAGCCCAGGAGACCTCAGACAGTGCCAGATGTGCAGGGGCAGTGCACTGCAGGACAACCTCTCCTCCAAGGCCTCTTGCAACCCACCTTTTCTCTGTAGCTTAGCACCATCTAGAGGGATGCATCTGCAAACCCGAGGCATTGGCTCTACAGTGCACATTTGGCACAGGATAACACCCATCTGAAACACATTGGTTTTGGAGTCAGGGGGAAATCAAACAATTGAAAGCAAAGCCTCAAAAGAGCAGTTTACTCCTCCAGCTGCCTTCGCTATTTGTTAAAGCACATGGCTGTGCTGCAATCATTCCCCTTGTCCTGATGAGCTCTTCTGTGAGATGGAGAGAGGGTCCTCCAGAGAGGGTTGGAGGTTGGGGGGGGGGGGGGGGGGGGTGCAGTTAGGAGGACTGGAGGGGGATGCTCAGGATCTGGGAGGTTTTTCTTGAATTTTTTTATTTATTTTTCTTTAAAACACTTACAGCTCTTGCATCACGTACTCCTGCAGGCCTCAAAGACATCTGATGATGTGACGGGAAGTCATCTATGGTTTAGAGCAGAGGTAGTTCTTCATGTCTGTTCAAGCCTTTGCCTTTCACTAACACCGCACAGCAGCATGACAGGACACCAGCTGAACTAAAGGTTTCTATGACGCATTTTACAGTTTTCAGCCCAGTGCATCAGAGCTTACTCAAACGTCCCGACGTGAAACACCAGAACAAGACTGAGGGCAGGGAGTAGTGATGTTAGCTCCTCTCTATCTCACATACTAATCTTGCACTTTCTTCTGCAGCAGTCCAGACTGCTGACTTGCAGTGCCATGAGATGCAATACCTGCACTCCATCAACCATGTCTCTGGCCAACTTATATAATCCCAAGGCAAGGCCATTGAAACCAAAGTCCAACCTGCCTGAATCAGCGAGCACTTAGTTTGGAGGTAGGAAGCATGTTGCCCTGGTCAAAGGGCAAAGCAGCAGCTTTCAGAATTCACCTGACTTTGAGATTAAGGAATAAGTACCGAGCATGAACAACAACAAAGTTTTGCAAAGGATGCACAAAACCTGCATTTCTTTAGTAACTGGCTGTAGTGGCCCCCAAGGACAAAAATCAAGCAGTGCTCTGGAGGTGGTATGTGGGAATGACCCTGGAGAAACCAAGGCCAATGCTACTGCCTACACCTTGTCTGCTAAGGATGTCACCCTTACCTTCCCTTGTGTACAATGGGATGTGTATAAGAGGGTTTGAAGGTCTGACTGTGGGTGGGAAGGACATTCACACCCCTGCAGTGTTCAGACAGCTGCAGGAAAGGAGAGGAAACGTCCCTTTCTTCACTCCTGCTCCATACTAGTAAAGCACATGCTGCAACACTCTTCTCCAGCTCAGCTTAGAAACGGCAGCACAAGATTTACCTCCCCACATCTCAAACCCAGGTCTTCCATCAGCCACAAAGCACTAACAGCAGCTCCTCCAGCCAAGGCCAAAGCGCCTTTCCGGTATGGTCAGCTCAAACCTTGGTGCCACTGCCCACAGCTGATGCTCTGAGCGCTTCCTCCATTCCAGGAGGTGCACGGATCCCACGGCCAGCAGGCAGGGCTGCGCTGAGCCTGCCTCCCCGCGTGTGACCGCGTGTGACCGCGTGTTACTGCAGCAACATCCCAGCGGGAGGGAAGGAAGGAGGAAGCCAGGCTGTAAAGAAATACAACCACTGCAGAGCTGACTGCGAGAGGAGAGAGAGGAACAGACAGGCTGGCTGGAAAGGACAGCTTTGCTGAGCCCGGGAGAAAATGGTTTGAGTAATTATCAACGGTAAGGAAACCTCTTGTTTGAGGCAAGAGAGCTTAAAGGGCTTTCTGCATGGTAAATACTCTGCGTATTTTATGGCCTTGGCTTGTGGGGGGAGAAAGGCTGGTGCTGGAGTGGTTTGAAACACAGCCAGGACACCAGACACGGTAACTTCCTTTTAGCCCATTAAATCCAGTCCCGTCCATTTCCTCTGTTACTTTTGGCCATAACCTGCCACAGGTCCAGCACAACCCCCAGACAATCCTCCTCTGCGAGGATCCCCAGCTCATGAACAGGTCCCCTCTGGGGAGGGTTTTTTTGGGGCAGCTGCTGTTTTGCATTGCTGCAGTGAGCAGACAGGTCTCCCCTTTCCCGCCAGCCTGCCGCTATGTGGCCAGGAAGATGGGGACCCTGTGCAGCCGGGAGCACCAGGAGCCACCACCCTGCCCGGTGCAGGCAGCCCCCCACAGCCACCACCAAAGTAAGTCTGCGGCTCGCTGGGGACAGGGACATCCACACACCTCAGCCCTGACCACGCTGGGGATGGAGGGGCCAGGGCTTGCCTGGGCTCACAGGCTGGGGGGGCGGGGGGGCACCTCCTGTTGCTGCCCACTGTCTTGGGCAAGATGCTGCCCTGCCCACAGCGGAGATGCACTGGGTCCCCATCCCTCCCCGCCCATGCTCTAGTGACCACAGTGTTCCTCAGAGCTGGACACTTTATCTGGGGAAGAACTGTAACTGGTAGAAGTTGCAAAAGTTTATTTTCTTTCCTGTTTCATCTTCCCTTGCTGGGTTTTGCCTTTAAATGTCATGGCTGCATTCCAGCCCCTGACAGAGAGAATGAGCAAATAGCAGCCTTTGGAAGGGAGGACAGACTTACTCTGGGGGTAATCAGAGGGGTGAGTGGATGTAATCCGCTGAAGCACCGCTTCCCCAGAGTTACATCTCCCTGGGGCAATCTTTGTTATTTCAGGCACCCTGCTAAATACCAAAATGCATCACCATGCACCCCAGCTGGCAGTGAGAGATTTCTCTCCTTGCTGCCAATCTTCCCCAGCCCCTTCCTGGCCCATTTAAAACACACAACTCGCTATGACTTTGCAGATCACTCATGCAATGCCCCAAGAGCAACTGCTCCTCCCAGCCACCCCCGATTTAGCACAGCGGCTACAGTGAGGACTCTCCTGGCTCCTTGTCCCTGCCCCAGCTGTGGGGGCTGCTCCCAGCACAGAGGGCTCACCGGGGAGCTGCTCCTGCATCGCCCCGCCGTGCTGCTCAGTCATTAGAGCTCGCTGTCAAAATGAAATAATTTTTGAACAGCAAATGGAGGAATCTCAGCATGGGAAAGATCTGCCTCAGCAATACCAGTTTCACTGGTTTGGCTGAGTCACTCCTGGTTGCTCTTGTGCAAACAAGCTCAGAGCTGCACCCAGGCATGAGCACATTCCTGGGGAGCTGCCACGGGATCAGGTCGTGCCTCGTGGTCTCCTACCTCTGCCAGGAGCTTAGGGCTGTCACAGGAGACTCACAGGGAAGACACAGGGCTGAGCCATCCTCTCTCTGCTGCTCCTATGTGCTGCTTGTGAGGGGAGGAAAGGGAACTGCATGCCTAGGGGGTCCTGTAAAATCTCCAGAATATCACCTTTCTCCTAAAATAACAGCTGGATCCTTAATGGGGGGTTGAGGTGAGGGAAAGGGGATGTCTCCCTTCACTAATGCCTTAATTAAGTGCATATGAAAGGAAAGCAGAGCGTTAGTCATCTGGCCTGCAATGGGAGCCAGGACTTTGCAGAGGCCCCAGGTGGGAAGAGCAGGGCAGGCACTTGGGTGTATTAGTGAGAGGAATCAAACTCCTCCTTTAAACAAAGAAGTTAAGCTCCTTCTCTGCAGTTAATTGCTGAGTGTTTAATCACAATCAGGGTTGCTGCCCCCATTGGCACTAGCAGAGGGTCTGGCCCCGTGCTGTTCTGGCAGGTCGGGCACACCAGCCCCTCAGCTGCTGTGGATGCAGGGGGATGGCACCAGTGCCAAGGGCAGTGGAAGTCTGCACCTCTCTTTAGCACGGAGCAGCCCACAGCTGTGAGCTTTGAGGCACCCCAGGGAAAGCTGGCCCAGGACAGGGCGCGAGGTGCATACAGCTCAGCAGAGGACAGATCTGGCTGGGAAAAGTGGATGATCTGGAGGCACCAGTGGTGTCCAGGTCACAGCTTGGAAAATGCGGAGCTTTATCCCCTCCTTGCAGCAAGGTGGGCTCTGCTGGAGAGCTCTCTGTGTTGTAAGCCTGGCCTGACTCCCTCACACTTACCTAATGTTGCTTACGGTTCCCATCAGGAAGTTTTCCAAGCATCTTGCCAGTTCACACCCCAGTCTTGTCCCTTCAGCACTAACCTTTCCCCTTGGCTAATCATGAATCCCCCTCTTTTCTCCAATGCTTGTGCATTTGCAGATGTAAAGACAGAGGTATCAGCAGCCCCCCAAGCAAGAGCCTCGCTTCCCAGGAACAGCAACTCCATCCAAGACCAGCCCTGCAGGTCCTGAGGGTAAAAGCCCTCGTGGTTCTCCCCTGAAGGCCATGAGCTTTCTTCCCACTGATTTCCCCAGGCAATCTGTTTGCTGGGAATCCTGCAGCCCAGGGATGGGAAAATATCAGCAAATCCCTCCTGTATCTGCTCTCAACACAGAAGCACAATGATAGAAAATGTCCTGATTGCTCTCTCACTACCAGAATTTTCTAGCTGGCAGAAAAAAAAGATCACCAACATGTATCAGATGCTCCTGGCACTTTTGGGCCATAGAGCGCCAGGGGAAGAGTACAAGGCATTGCCTCCTAGCAGCAAATTGGATTTTTATACTGTGAAATCAAATTGTGCTCCCAATGATACTGGTATACATTCAGACAATTTCCATGAAGGTAAAATCAGCTTCTGAGCTAAAGGAGTCTTAGAGCTTAGGACTGTGGAAATCCCATGATGTTCTGTACAGCCTCCTTCCCCGTGCCCAGTAAGCTGGTGAAGCTGTCCTTACTGGGCAGCCAGCACCCCGGCACGATGCACAGCACCCGCAGAGCAGAGGGCTGCAGGACCGCAGTCAGATCCCCCCTCCAGCAAACCCCGCACTGCCACAGAACAATGACAGCAGAATCGCAAACTCCGCATGTGCGGGGATGACTCTGCCCGACCCCTTCCTGTGGCAGCCCAAGCTGAACCAGAAATAAAGGCAAATGAAAAGAGGCTGGTTGGGACCACGTTGTTTTTTTCCTGGGAGGGGTTTGCTGTCATTACAGTGTTTGAACAGACTGATGCTTTGGATTGTACGTTGGCAGCACCGGGGCTCGCTGCTGAGGTTTGCCTTGCCGCTTGTGTAGGAAGAGATGGACCTTGTCTCACCATTGCTTGTGACAGGAACAACAGGGGAGGGGGCAGAGTCATCCTCACCCCTGGGCAGAGCTCGCACTAAGCTCCCGGGTCTCCATGGCTCAGCCTCTTGCTGCCACCCTGAGCGAATATTTGGCCTTCAGTACCAAAGGCTTTTCTGATACAATATCGCATGAGGGGGAGATGCTCAGTGGAAGGATGGCATGTACACAATGGAGGGATGTGCACAAACTAGTGCTCTTGATTTTAAAACCCTCCTGGCTTTGTGTGGGGCAGGTGTCCTGTGCAGAGCTTTGTTCAGGTGGGAGAAGCACAAACCCTGCCTGGGGGAATGCAGGGCTCTGCAGGAGATGGGGAGGGAGGGTGGGCGGGCAGGCTGGGAGGTGCAGAACAGACCCAAATCTCCCATGCACGCTCAGCCACAGCAAGGCTGGAAGACACAGACCTTAGGACTCTTTATTCTGACCATTGCCACTTCCTAGGACAGCTGTCACCACCAAACTGTGTGGTTAGGTGGTCAGTGCATGCGGTCACCTGATTTTCATGGAAATGCCTGGCTCTGGGGACAGAGGAGGACACTAGCGGTTCCTGGACCACAGAGCAGCTCTCCATTCATGGGCACCACCTGAGCACACAACCTCATGTCAGCTTAGAGCACTTCATTTCCCATTCCCTCGTGGACTTCATGCAAATGCGGAGGTCTCCTCCTCACCACTGGCTCCTCTTACATGCTGCGTGCAAACCCAATGCCGGGAAACAAAAACCAGGAGAAATCAGCCTGTCCCAAAATGCAGCAGAAAGGGGAGTCTAAGAAAGGGGAGTCTAAGAAGAGCCATGCTCCAGGATGCCCTACACAGTGCACAGTGCCTTCTTTAAGGCCTCATCCCATGGATCATCAAGATGTCCATCACCCTCCTCCCAGGGGAGGCAGCAGAAGTGGCAGGTACCGAGCACCGTCCCGAGCTGGTTCTTAAATGGAAGGTTTGCTAAGTCACTGGCTGAGACACTTTCCATATGTCACAGGACAAAGCTCACTCTCACTGACAGCTACATGACACAAACATAATCCAGAGCAAACATCACATTTACAACATTGCTATGCACAGGTTTTTTCCCTGTTTTCCTTGTACTAATAAAATTGCGCATACTTCATTTTGAAGGCATGTGGCTGGCACCTGCGGGTATTCCCTGTGGCTCTCTGAGGCCCCCAGGTAAGAGCAGCGGGAAATTTCCCAAGGGAGCTCCAGGCTGTGCCTGGATTTTTTCTGACCCTCAGAGCAGCTCCACCAGGCCAGTGGGCGGCAGAAGGTCTCAAAGATAAGCAGCTTTCTGGTGAGTGTATTGCATGTTTTATTAGAGTCATTTTTCCACTCATTCATCCAGATTAGTCCCGGATGAGTGGTTACAGCCCTCTCCTCTGCCCCACGGCTTCTTCACGCTGTTGTGTATGGAGAGCTTTTATTTCAATGTTTTCCAGCCCCCTCCGGTCACCTGCCCGTGAACCAGCTCTGGTGTGTGTTGAGCACAGTGGTCTCAATAAACTGGCAGGGACAGGGCACGCTGCTGTGCTCCAGGTGCCCCCCTGCCACGGCCCGAGGGAGCCGGCCAGTGACCAGGAGCCGGACGTAGCATCCACTGAAGATCACCAGGAGCTGCTGGGCCATCACCTGGAATGAGCACGAGAGGTGTCAGAGCAGAGCATCTCCCTGCAGGAAGAGTGGATGATACACTAAATACCATTTGCTCCCTCACTCAAGGACTGCCCTCATCTGAAAGAAACAGGACAGGAGCCAATGGCATATGTAAGTGTCCCAGATCCCCTTCTGGTCAGCAGCACTGGCACACTGTCCCCACAGGGGAGAGACATGAAATGACCACTCGCCAGTGGGTGGCCAGGGAGCCAGGCTGCTTGGGGACCTGCCTGCTGTCACTGCCTCCTGGCGCTTTTTTTTGCCTGTAGACAGCCAGAGAGCTTCAGTCAGCAGGGATGTCACCTGCACCAAATTCATTTAGTAACGGTGAGGATAAAACTGTAAAATAAATCAAAATCATCCGTTTTGAAGCTTCTTGCTGAGTGAGCATGAGGACACATTTGTTGCTCAGCACGGCACAAGTCTTTGAAGGCACACTCCACAGAGGACACAAAGGCTGAGCATGGCCATGCCTCATCCCCAGCCCAGACACAAGCACTGGGTCCCTGCACAGACACTGGGGAGAGGTTGGCTTCCAAACGGGGACCCCTGGCCACCAGCAAGAAAAAGCCTAATCCATGAATTCCTCAACAATTGAGCTTTAGCTACTCAGTTAGCATTAACTGCTCAGCAGTGTCAAGGCTGGAGAAGGTGTGTGTGGAACTCCAGGCTTCCAGGTGCTCCCACTGGTGAAACAGGAGGTGTCCCCAGCAGCTGCTAGGACGAGTTTTGGAGTCAGGGTGCCTGGGGAGGTGATTCGGCACCTCTGTCTCTTGGGGAGGAATATTTCTCATTACCTCTGGTGGGCCCTCGGGCACGAGGTGGAGCAGCTCGTTGCATGTCACAGGCTCTTTATTTAGGTTCACGCTGGACAAAAGAGGGGACTCTTCACGCAAAGCCTCCTCCTCCGTCCCCGGGTCAGGCTGAAACGCCACCTCCATAACCACACAGAGCTGGTCCAGGCTGTGCCGCAAGCCCGACTGGAAGAGAAAGAGGTTTTGGGGGTGTCCAAAGGCAGGCAGGAGTGCTGTCCTGAGGACAGCCTTTAAAGGACACAATTTCCTCCTGCACGTTTTTCACTCCTGGGAATTATCATCCCAAGAGTGAAAAACAGCATTGGCCAAAAGCTGTGCCCAGCATTTGGAGCTGAGCATCTTCATCCCACGGCCCCGCTGCCATCAGCTGCCTCATGCTGGCAACTGCTCCTAGCATGATGGTGACAGCCAGGCATGGAGAATCTTGTCATTAAAAACTATATGAGTTACATCAGCCAATATGTGAATTGGTGTGTTACTGTCCATCCCCCAATCTGCGTCTGTCGGTTCATGCAGGGAGATGAGCAGCCTTGAGATTTTCAGAGGGTTGTACCCCTCACCTCTCATCCCACAGCTGTGGTCAGCAAGGGCAATTCAGTGGAGGAGAGCACGGTGTTTGTATATTACACACCCGCATAAGGGAAAATATTTTCTGAAGGCCAAGAGGACAACATTTTTATACAATTAACCCAGTACAGTGTTTACTTATTCCTCAGGCTATCCCATTTTTTCAGGAGGACAGCTCAAGGTGTCAGCTATTTCAAGTTGTGACACATGCTTTCAAAATTTGCCCTTGATTCTTGATGACTTTCTTTTATTAAAGTTGTATGGTTAATTATCCAGACATGCACGTACCACAGTGCCTAAACAAATTCCTACTGAACTGGGCACTGACAGATGCAGTTTATCCACCTCCCAGTCTGTCCAGCTACCAGTTCACAGCAGGGGATACTCAGGAGGACACTTAAACACTCGATTCTCCTTGCCCACCTCCATCCCACCGAAGCCGGGGTGTAGGGGTGGACCTGCACGTGTCACCGCAGGAGCTCCGGCTGTGTCTGCCATCACTCACCTCTCGTGTCCTCTGCAGGTCCATGATGTGGGCTGACAAGGACTGGAGGCAGCGCTCCGGTCTGAAGTGCACAAACCACAGCTGGGACAGGCAGGGTTAAGGAAGGGGTCTTTCCATGCTTCCCCCTCTGCAGCCCTCTGCCTCCATGAGGACCATGGTAGGGACCTCGCAGGAAGCGGAGAAAAGGCAGGTGGTGCCCACAGGATGCTCAGGACACAGGAACCAAATAACACATCACAGGGATAATTTTAAGCCAAGAGAGTCTGGGCTAAGGCAAAACCTCAAGGTAAAGGCAAAGAGAAGAGGGGTAGCAGGGAAGGGGGACATTGCCCCAGAGGGCAGCCAGTCTTCCTTGCAAACCTCCTGCATCCTGGGGGGTGAAAACTGGAATAACCCAGGGCCATCGCCCATCACTTATCTCAGTGGCCTTACATCTAAATAAACAGGTGGGTCACCTTGACTTAGCTCCCCTAAACTCCTTCCTGATTTCTTTCCTTTGTTTCTAGGGATTCATTCCATTTATTTTTTACAAAATTTAGGTACTTGGTGCTTGTCTTCAGGGCAGAGGCTCTGTTTGTGAAGAGTGTGCCAAGAGCAACGTGTTGGGGATGTAAGTCCCGCCAGGTTTGAGAGCAGCAGCCCCCCAGAAGGCAGCCAAAGGTCTGCCCTTGTATATCTACTCAAGCTGCCATCGTCAGGGGAATTCAGCAGCAGCGTAAAAGCTAGAGGGTTAAAACGGATCTGACATTGGAGCAGAACGAAATCATAAATCCTTGGGTTGTCTTCTGCTCTCAGGCAGTTCTGGGACACGTAGGTAGAGGTGGAGGCTCCTTGGATTAGTCCTCCCTTACTGAGGTGCAAAACTATGCTGGCCTGAACAAGCATGTAACTCAGATTCTTAAATGTTTCCTCCTCATCCTGCATGACTCCACACCTGCCAGCTCTCCTGCAGTATTCCGTGCCCCCTTCTCTGACCCTGTGTTTCAGCTTTTTCCCTCTCCGCTTCTATTTCATACCCCTCTGTATATATGGGGCGGATGTGAGGTCCACCAGCAAATCTGGGAGACCATCTCTCTCACCTTCCTTTAACAACTTCATGCTGTCTTGAAACTCTCTTTTTTCCCCTAAATCTTTACTAGTCCAGAAAAGGTATGTCTGAAAAGCAGCAAATGAGCCTCCCCCTGCCCAGTTTCTTCAACCTGCATTTTTAAAAGGCCATGAAGGTCAGAAGTGCTTGGCAGCTACAGACCTGGCTGCCAGGCACGTGCCCCGTGAAATCAAGTTCTCGAACGTGCCTGAAGGAGGGAGCCCAAGGCTACAAATCACCCGGAGAGCAGAAGCACTTGGACGCTGTTGGCTTAGTTTGTCTCTGCAAGGCAGAACATGAGCTCCCAGGGACGGGGACTCTGTGTTGGGTTTTTTTTTGCCATAGGCACATTGCTGTCACTCTGCTCATAATAAGAATCATCACTGTCATGTAAGTATAATACACTTTCAGGAATAATTGCCTGCCCAAAGGACTAATCCCACTTCAATCTTTTAGACTCATTATTTCCAATTGCTTTTGGGCATATCTCAATCCCCACTCATAGGAGAAGAAAAAATACCCAATCCCTCATGCCATCCAATACGAGAAAAAACAAATCCTAGAGAACCCACCCACTGGAAATCCTGATGGATCATAACATCAATACCTCCACACCATTAGCTACCCAGGAGGGGTGCAAATGATCCCCTACAGAAAGGATACTTGTAGGATGTTGTGTGGCCCATCCAGAGCATCCGTAATCCCCAGTATTAAACCATGTTTAATAAAGATTTCATTGACAGCTGCCAGCCTCACATCTGTATTCATATTTATCTATTAAAAAATGCAGGAAAAATTAACACATTCTACAGCAAAAGCTGGGCCAGCCTACAGCTACAAACTGCAGCTGGATAATCCCAAATACTGAGTCTCTGAAAGGAAAGCAGTGACAAGAGCAGTCTGCAGTCAGGCAGGATTGTCACCAGCCATCAGTATTGGCCTAGCCACCGCTAGCGGATGTCTGTGCAGCCAGAATTCTCACTAAGGATTATTTCTTTTATGGACAAGATGTCTGAAGTGGAACCGACTTCCAGTATCAAATTCTCTCTTCCTTCCCCAGCAGTCCCTGAGTGAAGGACTCCTTTCCTGAGCCTCTGTGCACCTGCATGTTTGCCAGATTTCCCTTTAGAAGAATAATTGCACAGCTGTCATTAGAGGCTTGCTCCAAAATCCATTAAAATCAGTGCAAAGACCCCTCTGGATTTTGAATCAAGCCTTTCCAATATTATACTTCAGATCACTCCTTAGAAATTTCCATGCCCCGGTGATTCCTTCTAACAAAAGTTGACAACAACCAAGCAGTGGATGCTGCAGGCTGGCTGCCTCTCATGCTAATGTCATCTCCCAGTCTACCTCTGTTTTATAATTTTATTGCAACTTCTATGGGTTAGGAGCTGCCTTTTTGTTCTGGATCTGTTGCAAGGTCCAGAGCACCACAGCAACACAAGTAAACGATGCTATTAATGGCTGCACACAGCCAGGACTGCAAGGACCGTCATCAGAAGCAGGGCAGGAGCCGGCTCTGCCGGCGAGCCCCCGTGGCTTCCCACCAGCCGTGGGAGTGCAAACCGCGCTCTGCAACAGTTGCTTTATCACCAGTGACAGCAGGCGCTTTGTGCCAGCCTGCTGGGCTCCAACGCCTACTTTTTAGGCATTACGACACCTAACTTGGCTGTAAAACATTCCTTGCCTGAACCTGATCTCTGAGCCTGCTGTAAAAATATTCCTTCCTCCCCGGATAATTATATCCTTCATATGAATCTAGGAGATGACCTGGGTCCCGGCACTTTGGTGGGAGGGAGTCCTGCTCCCGGCGCTCTGCATGCCTGCACACAAGCAGCCTCCTCTTACCTTCCTCTGGCGGCGGTCGATAACCAGTATCACAACTACAGTGACTGCTACGGCAGCCAGGGTCACCAGCACACTGGCCTCCCAGTAGCGTCCGAAGGAACAAAGCTGGACTGTGGAGTAAATGTTTGTCCAGAGAGACATGTAGAAAACCTATAAAAACCCAGAGGGACTGATGATGTTCACAAAACTAGGAAAGTGAGAAAAGTCAAGGGAAAAGGAAAACTACTGGTCCCTTCTCCCCGGGTAACACCCTACCATAAATTAATAACACAAGATTTTCAGAGGGTGAGAAAGGACAGAGGTTTTTTTCCAATAATAGATAGCGGAAAAAAAGGACTAGAAGGACTGAGTGAGCCCTAGTTTATTATTAAAAAATTACCGGTCATCAAAGACAGAGAGTGAATTATTAATGATGATTCATACCTAGGAAGGATTTCAACTGAGCTCTTCCACTTAGATAAGAAATGCACTCACTGAGGCATATTGATAATACTTCTAATAGTCCCCGTATTTAGAAAGCTCCTATGTCAAAGCACTCAAGGTGGTGCAGAAACTACTCAATTACAATAACGCTCAAATGGTGGACATTGACACTGGGCTCAAGGACTATGTTAATGACTGACAAACTTGGCCTTTGAATAAAGACAGGCAAAACTGAGTTCATTTGGCCTTTACTTCAGATAGCATGCATTTGAGCAGGAGATTGCCTAGAAGCAAATATGATGTGTACAGCACAGCATGTCACAGCATCATCTTGCAATAATATAACTCATTTGCACTAAACAGGCAACAAAATCCTCAAAACACTGAGCACCGGTTCCTACAACGTCAGTGAAAGGTGGAGACATGTATAATGGCTATCCAAAACAATAAATACAACTAAAATGGAGTCAGATGTTATCACACCCTCAGCACATTGCAAAGTATCAGCCTTACAGTAGATGCTAATGGTTGGGGTACCTGGAAGAGCTTCTTTCACCAGAAGAAGACAACCAAGACTAGACAATCACCTCAGTAACCAAAGTTGACTGGTCCATTGGTCTAAATTAGCTTCAGGACCAGAATATCTACAGATTTTTAAAATCAAGTTTAAAAAAAAGTCTGATGTAGGTACTACTACCTCAGCATATCCTGGTTATCCAGGCTCGGACAGCCTGCTTTGGTGAGACTACCAGCAAGGGGGTTGGAGAAGGTGCCTTGCCCTCCATCTATAGAAATTCTGTGAATCAGGGTTTCCAAAGGAGCCCACTAGGATGTATGAAAACCAGTATCTCCTCCCCACCAAAACCTCTCTTCCTTCCTGGGCACAAGAACCCCAGGTGTAGGTCTTGATGCATCTCAGCAAGTTCATGTCTACAGCAAGCCTGCAAGAGACCCCCCCACTGTCCTTACCACGGCAATGGCTATCTGGAACGCCCTGGAGTTGTACAACATGTACCGTCTCACTTCAGGCTTCAGGACAGCATCCTGGATTAACCTACTCCACTGATCTGCTGCCACCTGCTCAGGGAGCAAACAGAAATCTAGAGTCACCCTTCAGTTTCAAGCTCCTAGTCCCATCAGAACTAGCTTGGGCAGTCATCGTGGGGCCAGGCTGGCACTGCAACTGAAAGCTGTGTCCCACAGCACCCTCCTGCAGAGCACAGCCCCAATCTCGTCCGTACAGCTGTCACACACCAAAAACTTGTGTTCTTGCCTCATTTGCAGTGAGTAATATCTCCCTGGAAAGGGCAGAGAAAGTCACAAGAAAAAAACACCTTTTTCTGACAAAGGACAAGACAAGACAGATTGTCCCAGGGATGCTCCATCCCATCAGAATGACTTTCAAGCAATTCACTAGAACCAATGTTGAATGGGTTTCTTCATGGAGGTTTAAGCCAAGATCATTACAGCTGACTTGTGGTCCATGGGGAATAGACTGAAGTTGAACTGAAACAAGCAACTCTCAAACTAAAAAAAAAAAGAAGAGCTGTCTGTGATGTGGGTGCAAATGCAAATGATGCTAATCCAGCTAGTATTCACTCATACAGGGTCCCCAGGGGACATCACGCATGAGGAGCTTACCTGAACCCCAAGGGACTTCAGTTTCTCTGCACAAAGCTCCACGTCAAAGGAGGTGGCTGAGCAGTTGTTGGCCATGTTGAGCACCATGAGCACCTGGCCATTGAGGGGTTCTGCAAGAGCCCAAAGGAGTCATGAGCTCTGGTGTGGGTTTTTCTCCCAGCAGCTAAGGAGCACATGGCAAAGGGAAGGCTGAGGAACACAGACCACCCTGACATGTTTTAGATGGATCCAGAATCCCCCCTTGGACATTTCTAAGAACATCACAAGGACCTCTGGAAGCAGTCTGATGCCCCCTGTAAGGAAACAACCTACAAAAAGGAAGGAAGCCCCAAACACATTCCAGGAGTAAGCAGTCAGAGATAACATGATGCTCTGGTCTTCAGCAAGATAATGTCTTGCCTCACCAATCCCTAACTGAAAGGACAATGTGCTCAAGCTGCTCAGTGTTGCTAAGGCTATCTACCTCTTAGAGAGCGCCCACATTGCCTACACCCCCCCCACCACCACCACAAGAAAAAGCTTGAGCAATCAAATTAAAGTGCTTTCCAATAATCACATTGTCTGGGATGTGGCAGGGCTGGAGCATGAGCCACATAGGTCCTCCAGCATCCAGGTCCCCTCTCCAGCAGTGCTCCTGGGCAGCACGGCTCTGGTCAAGGCTCTCAGCTTCCCAGTTTCAGCAAGGGCTATGATCAGAGGTGTAATCTAGAAACCTAAGTTGCAGCCAGGAGCCTAGAAAGCATGAGGACAGCCTGTCCTAGATTTGAGGAACAGGCTGCTCGGAGCTGAGGCAGAGCAGCCTTGGAGCAGCACAGGAGAGCTGTGAACTCCAGGCATCCCATCTGGCATTCATCTAGAGTTTACACAAGCTGTGCCATGTCAAGAGGAAAAGATCGGGTCTAAGGAAGTGGCTTGTTCAGATGAGATCCTGTTTACTGAAACGTTTCACCCAGCTTTACTTCCCCTTTGCAGATCCAGGGTCAGCCAGGTGTCCCCTGGGGCTGCTCCTGCTGACACTGCCACTTAGTGCTCTCCCAGACTGCTGTGCTGGCTGAAACGCAGCATGGACTCACCTTTCCCTTCTCTCCCACTTATGTCCTCCATCCTCATCATCTCTTCACTGCTCAGGAACAGGAGATGCCAAGTGAAATGAGGCAATTACATTACAATAGGGCGCGACTGCATCGAGTCAAAAAGGGAAGAGCAGATGCATCTGAAACCTCCAGGATAACAAGGTCCTGTTTGTTTGCTGAGGTTTATCTCCTCCTGACACGGAGCAGTGGAGGCGGTGAGTATAAAGCAAGAATACAAACAAATGGCCTCCACCTTGGGCTCGGCCCTCCTATTCTCCATGGCTTTGGTCAAGTTGCTCAGCACAAAGTCTAGCAAGTTGGGTGCCAAGCTGAGGTACCCAAGATTTGCAGAGGGGCTCAGCTCCTTGAGCTCTGCTGGAGCCTGCTGGAGTGACAAGAGCTGCTTCGTCCCTGCAAAAACTGAGCACTAAGGAGATGCCATGAACTCAGCAAGCAAAAAGGGTGCCCTTCTGAATGATGCATGGAGGTCTCAGAGCAAACAGCCATCCATGGCACTGCCTTTGGTCTCTGCACAGCACCTCAGGCAGTTTCCAAAGTAGTGCTGCAGAGACAGAGCAAACTGTTACCAGGGAAGGGAGTAACTTGGAAAGCACAGGTCAAGGTTCCCAAATATTCCTTGACTTTTGAAGGCTAAGAGAAGAGTACTTCCAGGGTCCTGATGTTCAATAGGTTGATGCCCATTCACTCTATGTATCAGGCTTTCCAAAAAAGTCAGAGTGTGTCCATCCCCTCCCCAAAATGCTGAAACATCCATAATCTTTAGTTACTTCTGTAAATGAGATGCTGTTAATGAGCATCTTTGAAAAATCTGTCTTCTGTTATTTTAAGGGTGCTGTAGTCAGTACTGCCTTTCTCCTTATCATGAAGAAGTTGCTCACTTACCTTTCACCCACTGCAGGGATCCTTCCTTTAAATCACTCTTACAATACAGGATGGAGGAAAGTGACCCATTTTTCTCAATTCCACCAGCTTGGCTTTTATGGGCCATGCTGAAGGTGCCCCTCCTTGAGGGACTCTATGTTGTATTGTCAGAAATTCAGCACTTCGTATATCCACCTTATCTTTCACTGTTAAGAAACACCAACTCAACCCCAAGGCAGCAGGCAGCTGGCTTGCTCTTGTAGTTGGGGACCAGGTTGTGAAATCTTCATTCACACTCCCACTGATGACTTCCTCGAGATCTTGCTTTCCATGAGCAAGGAGGCATTTTCTAGCCCTGAAAAGCAGAAAAGAAAATCCTGGATCTTGCAGAGACAGCAAATAGAGGGTAACAGCGCAGACCACTTGGGTGTACTCTGCTCTTTGAACCCCACTCCCTGTGGATGTTATCACCAGGTAGGTGTTAGCCAGCCATGAGTGCAGCACGTACAGGCTCGCCTTCTGCTCCAATTACTTTTTTTTTAATAGGTGGAAAAGTTATCCTTAAGTATTCCTTAAATTGTCCTGACAGCCTTAAATATTCATATTTTGTAAACAGTTAATCAAGGAATAGGCAGGATTTTCTCCTCGTGAAGGCAACAGGCTTTTTACTATTGCTTTCAGTGGGTGCTTTAAGAAGAAAGTGGAGCCGGTGTAAATGCCCTTCCCTGGAAGCGATGCACTCCGCTCACTGACAGGGTGGATAATTCCCCACCATACAAAGGAAGTAGTGCAGATAAGGAAGAAAAATGCATTCACCGAAGGCAGAGGCAAGCAGAGCTCTCACCCAGCAGCCGCAAAGCCTCTGAGGGTCTTTGCTTTCCTTTTCCCTCTCCTCTCTGCCGCAGGCAGTGCCAGAAGTTGATGGGGCACGTCCCTGCAGCAAGCACCGTGCCCACGGGTTTTCCAGGCAGATGCTGCTGACGTGGGTCTCTAACCTACTGCGCCAGGGCCTGTGGGTGGTTATTAAAGCAAATGCTTGGAAGACTCTGAAGTTTACTTTTCAATTATCTTCCACTCACGTGGCTCAGCTGCATCCGCGCTGGCTCTCCAAAACTATCATTTATTTTTAACCTCTGTTTGGTCTTACTTTTGCACAAGGAGCCTGTTGCTGTAGCTTGGTGTAAGAGTTCCTCACAGAGCTTATCTGCTCTCCTTCCAAAGAGGATTGCTTTATTTTTGGCTGATGGTTCTTGCTGCAATTACCCCCTTGCACAAAGCCAGGATAGTCACCAGTTGAAGGACTGCCGGAAAGGAAATTGAGGCAAGAAAAACAACATGAAAGGTTCTTCTGATTGCAGAAAATCCCCGTAGAGGGCTGGAAAGTCACACTTAAAGGAATCAAGCCATGGTACACATTGCACAAGAGGTGTGCAGTGTGTGTGTGTGTACAGGGGATGGGCACAGCACGCGCTCTTCACCAGCACAGGTGAGGAGCGCTTCTGCTGTACGTTGACTGTGACACTCCAGTGCAATTTCCTCGCTGAGCATGGGCAGGCACGTGTTACAGAGCACATCTCCCAGACCAAAAGGTGGCTTCAAACAGTGAATTTTCTCACTCTTTACCCCTTTTGCCTTCAGTCCCTTCAGGTTAGCATCAAGCAGAAGGGAAAGTGAAAAACAAGACAGAAAAGCCCGCACAGAACAGCAGCAAAGCAGACAGTGAAAAACCAGAGGAAATAAAAGAAAAACCTAATTACAACCTACCACCCTTTCATTGCCATTGTCACATTAAGTTAGAGAAGAATCAAGGCTCTCAGGCTTAGATGTCAAGCATTTTGAGTCCCTGGAGGACAGTTCCCAGGAGATGACAGCAAACAGACGGTGCAGCAGGGTCAGGGCAGCTCAGCCTTCCCCAGCCTGTCCAGGGGCTGCAAGAGGGAAACAGCCTTCTGCAGCCGGGATGAGCTCGTCAGCAAAAATAGCCTTGCTTTTACCTCATCGTGCCGCATAGACTCGTTTGGCTCTGTTGACTTTTACTGCAGAACCACTGCCTGTTTTTGGAGATGGTCCCCCCCAAATCTTCCTCTGTCTCCTCCTGTGCTAACAGGAGGGGCATCCTCTCACCTCCTGCACTCCCCAGGCTCTGTGTCTCTCTACATCTCTTCTTATTCTTTATGTAATGCTAACGTCTCTCTGGTGACTTTGCCTCCTTCAGGCTATGGACCTTCTTTTTAAGACACCTGGAAGCCCTAGCTAAACAGCAGAGAAACATTCAGCAAGTCCTTCTGCTTCATTTCCAGAGCAGTTGGCAGAGGCTTACCTGGTCCAGCTCAGCTCCTGCTCCAGGGACCCAGCTCAGCTCCCTCCTCCTCCTCCTCACGGTCCTTTATCTGCCATCATCCCACTCTCCACTGCCCAGGCGCCACACTGTCCCACCACCGAGCGGGCAAGTCTCCAGCCCCACAGCCCCAGCCTGTGCCAGGGACAGTCACTCTCTTCCTTGCATCTCCCAGGGACCACAGACTAAGCAGGCACAGCTCACCCAAGGCAAGAAGCCCACACCCCCGTGCGCTCCCTCTCATTACCCCAAGCTGCAAGAACCAACTTGCAAAATCTCCCTTGTGCATGTGACTTTTCCTCTAGGCTGGTTTCAGAAATGTGGTTTTAACCCTCTAGAGTTCCTCAAAAGTGCTTCCCACCAAAGGCACAGCCATGGGTGTAGATCCCACTGCAGGAGTTATCCTCACCTTTTGCAGGGTGGAAGTCCAGAGCTGGAGCTGGACCCTAAAGGCCATGCAGGGCTGAAGAGTGGCACAGACAGAAGGCTGTCCTCCTCCTCCTCCTCAATCAGCTGGCAGGACTCACGAAGTACAAATCCCAAGGTTGCATCAGATTAGTTGCCGTGAATACATTAGTGAAAGCCAAACATGAACGATAGGGTTGGAGAAATCAGAAGAGGTGAACGAAGATCTCAGGCTGAGAACGGGTCACTGTATATTCACAAAATGTCATGGTAAAGCACAGAGAAAGAGGGATAATGCACAGGGTGGGAACTGTAGCCCTCCTCAAAACAGGAGGCTGCACTGATATGGAGGGCGGGTGCAATTTTCCACTCCAGCTGCTGTATTCCAAAGAAAAGAAGTAGAATCACGGTCAGACAGACTGCCCCAACAGCTTCACGTGCTGGAGAAGTCATTCACTTTCATGCAAAGAGGTAATGCTGAGGGACACCGCAGGAGAGAAGACTCATTAGCCTGGAAATCATGGTTTCACAGCTCACCAAAAGCTAGAGGGTCCATGGGCGCTAGGAACAGGATGAATCAAGTATCTTAGTGACTGCTGGTCTTAGTGAACAGTTTAAAAAAAAAAAAAACAAAAAAAAGCTTCAGTGCAGTGCCTGTATACACTTCCGGGAGAAAATGCTGTTCTTCTCTTGGAGAGATGGATTTCTGCAACCCTGCTTGCTCCAGACATTGCTGAGCAATGTGTTCATTACATCATGCGGCTGCATGGGGAACAGAACTGACTTCAAAACCACTTACCCACGTGGGAACTTGTGACACTGGAAACTGGCAACTCACAAAGTAACACCATCCAGGTATTGAGAAAAATCAGATAAATCATCTTGCTGTTGCCACTAGCTCAAGGCCCAGCTCAAATCCCCACCCAAGATAGGGCCATGCAAAGCTTTAGGTTATTTTGCAAACACTCCTCATCAGAAGCTTTGGCTTCGTTTCCACCTCTTCTCGCCCACGCAAGGATCCTGACAGAGGGAAGATATGACAACCAAAGTGCTTAGAAAGAGCGCTGTCAGCTCACTGCAAAAAATGCCCAAGGCAAAACTCTGTGGGGGCAATAAACTTGAAAGCAACCCTCATAACTACCTGCAGCATGTACACTGCGCACCTCTTGTTTAGCAAGACGTGCGTGTGTGGGCTGATCTTGGCATCAACACCTCATCCCATCAGCACAAGCAGAAAAATCCTGCTCATCTGGGGGGGGGGGGGGAAGGAAAAAGAAAAAGAAAAAAAGGTAATTCCAAGGTTAAAGCAATCCCAGTTTTGCTGCTCTGAAGAAGCAAAAAAGGCCACACTATTAAATTTTTAGAAACTTTTAGACTAACAGGCTTTCCCTCTGAAGGTTTTTAAAGCATCTGTTTCATACCTATCTAAGAAACTGAGGAGGAAGCTCCACAGCAGCTTAAACCAACCTAAATGGAAGGCAAGGTTTTCCAGTTATTTTTCTGAGATCGTTTTCCACCCAACCGCCTCCCTGAACTTGCAGATCTGGCCCAAAGGAGATGATGGATCTGCAGGTCAGGTTGTGTGGAGTCAAGGTCTCCTAGGCCAACTCTTCCTGACTTCAGCAGTCATCAAGCCACACGCCCAGAAACCTTTGGCAGGTGTTTGTTTTCTGTTCATCTTATTTGGTGCATAATTTTGATGCTTTTGTTAGGCAGGCAAGATCCTACCAGGTGTCTTCTCAATCCCAGCAGGTATCCTGTAGCCACAGGTCCCACAGAATAGTCTATAAAATATTCAATGATTTAATATATTCTAATAAACAACACATTTTAGATTCTAACTGGACAATAAGCTGCTATCATATTTGCAGATATGCCTTTATATCTGGGTTTCTGAAATGCAAAGATGTGTCTGTAACATTCCTATCCTACCTACTAACGGCCCTACCAAAACTTGAGCATTAGAAATCAAAGCCAGCACAGAGAATGGTAATTAACAGCAAATAAAAAGTCAATCAGTAAACTAGAAAGAAATTTGGAGACAGGCAAAGGCTCACAAGAAATAGGGAACTATTTGACTGTAAAACAGAAGGAGGACACTGGCAGGATCCCAACGCAGATTGGACGTGCTTCTGTTTCGTGGAGCCCAGCTGACACCCTCTGAAACTGGCCCTATTTAAAAATGAAGGTCTTCCAAAAATTGAAATGAGAATGAATGAAATGAAAGTGAGTGAAAATGCAGACTTCTCTCTTCCAGGAGGGATCGTGTTCACTGTATGTTCAGCTTGTGCTGGCTGGCAGAGGATTTGGGGATTTGTTTTATACAAATCGGAGTTAAGGCAGGTTGAGGTTTGTCTTGAGCTTCATTCACTGGTATCTATGTAGAAGCAAGTCCTGACTTAACATAAACCTGTAGCAAAGCTATTTGCAAAGCCTCCCTATCTTTCTTCGCTTACTCTTTGCCTATTTTCTGCTTCCCAGTCTTAATTCTCTGACAATTAAGTGATGAGCCCCCACTGCCTTCTCACAAAGGGACACTTTCACCCTACTGTCAAATGAGACCTCACCCTTCCTTCCAACACGACGAAAACAGCTGCCAGGGCCAACAGTTATTAGGGGACAAAACCCAACCGCACAACCCCAGGACATGGGGACAGCAGGACTCCAGTGGTGGCAATGCTGGAGCCTCCGCAGCCCTCTGACCTGCAGCCCCTCAACCTTCCCAGTAAAAAGCAGTTAAAAACTAAATCTTTCCCATTTCAGACGAAGCTGATTGTTTCTTCTAGCCTCAGTGAATCTGGTGAAAAATCAAACATCTGTCCGCTTTCAAACAACCCCTAATTTATTTCAAAACTTCTCCACTATCATGGAGTCTCCAGACTAAATAATCCCTTACCTCCCTGCCATCATCGCTCTGAGTCACATTTGCCAAACCTCCCCAGGCCCTTCGATGCTCTATTCAAAGAGCAATTTATTTTCGTCTTGTTCAAAGCTCAGCATCCAAACAGGACACAGAGACCTCACCACATTCATGAGCGTAACAACTCTCTCTCTCTTTCTCACCTCCATCTTACGTAGGGCACTTGCATCAATATGCTGTACAGTGGTGACTTCTTTTCAAAAACAAAACATTTGCTGAGTCTGGGGGAGTTCACCCTCATCTTCATAATTTCTGCAGTGCTGTATAGTTGGTTATTGATTGCTTGGGTTTTGTGTATTTGATTTCGCCTTTCTTAGTTCAGCATTACACTTCTCTTCTGGGAGTCTCATGCTATTCGTTTCAGATCATTTCTCCCATTTATCAAAATCATTTTGAATTGTAATTCAGTCCTCTGTACTCTTTGCATCTCTTCCCAGCTTGGTGCCCTGGACATATATTATAACTGTACTCCCTATTCCATCATGCTGCATTAATGAATATATTACAAGGAACCTGTTCCAGGAAAAAAAAAATCTGCATTTGAAGTGCTTTCCCAGACTGACCATTACCACCAATACCTCCTGTCCTCTGGGATAACCTCACCCTCCACCATGTTCTCAATACCATTTCTTAGATCACTCTTGACTACTTCAAGTCCCACTGCTATAAATACCGAGACGTATACTCATTAGCCTGCTTTTTCCTATTCTGACTTTAAAGACCATATTTTCTCTATATATTTATTACATGATTTGATACACTTTTTCACAGTATTTGAAAGGCTGATGACACATCGGTGTTACTCCTGCTTTATTTGCAGTGGTCTGCACGCGACTGCAGCTTCTCCCTACGTAAGCCTTGTTTGTGGCTGTGCACACTGCTGCGGTGAATGGCAGCCAGCACAGGCAGATCTCATTTTCTTTTGACGAAACTGCATTGTCAGTGGATAACTGTTGCTGGTTTTTTTTTTTTCTCTCTCTAGTGAGCCTTAATTAGGAGAACAAAGTTGTTAAAAGCCTTGTCTTGTCCTTCCCCTTTGGCTGCAGACAAAGTCTTCTTCGTGGACTCTTGAGTTGGGTTTGTTAAACAGCTCTGCAAAGCTGACAGATTGACAGTCGTTAAATATAAAACCTTTATTTTGCAATATCCCTAAATTATGTTTCAAAAGAAAAATGACACTTGCTTAAGGCATAAAGTGTACTCCTTTGGGTTTTTTCCCTAATTCTGCCTTTTTCCTATGAAGACTTAAAGTATTACTCTTCTTATCATGGTAATGTAAAAACCTCTTTCTTGCATCTCAAATTAAAAGAGGGAAAGCTTGCTATGTGCCTTGGATAATGATTCAGCTATTGATCCAGCAGATGCTTTATTAGATTATTTTGAGACAGCCGAATGTAATTTAATACCTATTTATTTTCTACTCCTATGCCAGTCCAAGATACAATCTTTTTCTGCATGAAATTAGTACTTTCTCCTTTCAACCTCAAAGAAAGATTACACAATGCTCCTTTCTTGGATTAGTTTGGGGAACTTTTCCAACAAAACATTGATCTTGAGGGTCCTTGATAGTCTTTTCTTTTAATACTTTGAAGCCAAATCCTCAGCTGGGATCAGTGGGTTCTAGGTTTGTCTTTCTTATTATGCATTAATGTAAGAACTATGCATGTCAAGTAAAAGGGAAGGAGATTCCAGATGGGGAAAACGGAGACAAAAAGGAAAAATGAGCAGGTTCCATACAGGCAGAGAGAAGAGGAATGCCATTCCTTTTACATAGTTATCTGTAACCTACAGAAGGGACTGCACGATGGCACACCAGAACAGTAAGAGAGCACAAGAGTATTTAGGTCAGTCAAAATCAGGGTGTGCTTTTATAAAACTGAGCCCAGCTACTCTACATGCAGCTATTGCTGGGACGAACCATCTTGCTGTTCAAATCTCCCACGGGCTGCCTCGCAGGCCAGGAACTGCTGGCTTTTCTGTACGGTTACTTATTGCCAGGTAGCCCCGCTTGCTGTGGGGTCGGACGGGGAAAACAGCAGGAGCCCAAAGCTGTGGACGGAAGGGAAGGGAAAGGGACTGCCAGCAGCTTGGTGGGCTTGTGTCTACCATCTACAAAAAAGCCCCAGCATTATTAAAGATCATCAGGAATTATGTAGGGACTCCACAAAAGCAGAAGAGTGAGGAATTTAAGGTTGCCAAATTTGGATTTGCACACTGGAGTACCTTGAACAATTCGTACAAGGCACGTTGACATGACCATCTAGCAGCAGCCTGTCACCGCACAGCGGAACAAGGAATGGCTCATCGATCTTCAGCAGTAGCCACAGCACTGGGAAAATTGAGGGTCTTCTCTTGTGGTTCTGAAACTGCCCAAATCAAGCTGCTGGGGGACTTTGTGATAAAGAACTGGCAGTCAAAATTGCTCCCCTCTTAATGAAACCTTCCTCAGTGGGGCTGGGGGTGATTTCTCTCCTTTGTTTCTTTGTTTGGACCCTGGAAAGGGAGGAAGGGAAAACAGCGGCGGGGTGGATCTTTAGAAGGGAAAATTACTTTCTCTGCAACAAACAAAAAAAATTCCAAGTTAAATATCACACAAAATGGTCCTATTAAAATAATTAAATGCTGATTGTTCTTATGTCACAGGAAGCACCATGAACCAAACACTGAAAGCAGCATGCTCTCCTGCCATTCCACACTGCCTGAATGACTCTTCCAGCAGCGGTACTGCCTTGCCCTTTGCCTGGTTTCTGCAGCCCCTCGTGGGATCACCCAGGCTGTGAATGCCTGTGGAGGGACCTCCCTGCCACCACTGCACACACCACACATCATCCCTCCTGTCCATTACTAGACCTTTCTCTCTTTTTTTTTTTTTTTTAACTGCAGCAAACGCACAGGGCATCAAACCCATACTGGCTCAGAACTGACAAAAAAATATCAAGCATCATGAGACAGAGCAGAGGGGGTAGACCTGAGCGTCGGGGGCTTTGATTTCCCCTCTGCCTCCCCTCCCAGAGGGGTGCTGAGCTCTTTAACTGCTCTGTAACTCCTTGCTTAAACAGGCAGCAGTGAGAAGGAGACGCCAACCTTCAGACCGAACAGCATGAGCTAAGCAGGGAGCAAGCTCGGTCAGCATATATATGCCTTAAAAATTGAACTCTGGCTTCAAGCAGCACAAACGCGTGTCCTAATTGTATCTCGTACTGCAAGTTAAGCCGTCCAGATGATGCTCATATTCTGGTCTTAAAAAGCAATTTGTCCATCTGGTGCTTGTACAGATGACACACCTTCTCAATGGTATTTTAAAAGCAAAAATTATTAACTCTATAAATACATAGGTAACATCTGAAAAGAAATTCCACAAAAATCAACTCCGAACCATTGCTGATGAACATGGATGTGCCTGGAGCCAAACGGCACTCTCTAAATCCTCATATGCCTGTGTTTATCCCAGGGAAGTGCTTATTTGCAAGCAGTTTTGACTGGGAGAAATCACCACCAGTAGCCACTCACTTGACATGTCTTGTTTTGTTTGTGCAACGAGTGCTGACCACTTCTTAACTCCACACAGCACCAGGACTCTGACCGTCCTGGCAGTCAGCTGGTATTTCCAGGGATGAGAACTCAAATTAAGCGAATCAGACAGCAGTATATGTGCTCAAAGCAGCTTTCTGGCCCTTTCTGTGGTACAAGAGCAAGCTATGGCTCATATACTTGGGGCCGCATCACCAAGGGATGATGCAGACAGATCGGCAGCCAGGAGAATTTGGAGACAGATGTGTACTAGCAGCTGGGGTAGGTTTTACTCTTATAAATCAAACTTGTTGCAGAAAGTCCATAAAATCAGATTTCAGAGGCTGGGAGTCGCGTGTCTGACTCCGTACCTCTGTCAGTAGAAAACTGTTCCCTGCAGAGTATTTTTCTGGCACAGCCTGGCTTAGGCACGAAGATAGCAGTAGGTCTCCCTTTCCCAGAGCATCACAGTATAAATGACAGAATCTCAATTTGAAACAAAATATCTACACTGCAAACAAAGCCAGCCTTCCTGGAGAGCAGTAATTGGAAATACTCGCATCTGTGCGAAGTTACAGAGTCTGGCAATTCTAAGCAGTTAAGTTTCAGGGACATATTAAAGAAAATTGATATCCTTTCCACACAATGTTCTAAAAGGAGCGTCTTCACACCACCTTTTGCCAAGAGGAAATAATCAGGGAAGGGTTTTTCCTTTCGTCCTGCCTCTTACTGTTCTAGGGACCAAGGATAGAAAATCCTGATTAACAAAGAAAAACCAATATGAGAAAGTGGGGCGCACACTATATTTTTTTCTGGACAGAGTAGGAGTCTTCTACTGATAAACAAACAGAATGAAATTGCTAGTTAGAGCCTGGAGCTACGAGGGCTCCTGTTAGGAGTATCATGCTGGAATCCGAGCACCTGTTCTCAACAGGAAGAAATGTTTCCTCTCCAAAGGACAGACTAGAATTAGCACGGCTGCAACCTTTTGAGGCCATAGCACCTCTCCAGTCATTAGACCAGACCGATTAAAACTGCTTTGATCCTGTTCTCCTTGTACTGACCTGGCTTTTTCCCCAGCCTGGCATATTTGACTTTGCAGGGGGGTCTTGTTTCAATTTTACAGCCCATTTAATAGCTTGAATTCCTAGAGATCCTTTCACAACTAGAATACACCACAATAAAACATTACAACAGGAGACACCACAGCAGTCTGCTCTGTGTGACTGCAGGCAGACATTCATTCCTTTGGTATGACTTTCATCCATCCTGCTTTCCTCCCTCCCAAGCACAATCAAACTCTGCAGGTCTGAGGGGCTTTTCAATGTCACACAGAGTGCGTGGAAATACAGAACATTCTGTCTGAGGAACAGCATCAATAAGGTTTCTTGCTTAGACCCCCAACTGCATGACTCTTGGGTCTGATCAGGTACACACTCATCAAGGTCTCTTTTCTGCAAAAAGCCTTAAACGGAACTCAACAAAAAAGCAAAGCTACATTTAATATTCTGCTGGTGAGAGGGAGAGGAAGAACCTGCTGAAACATGAAGCCTCTTGATGTATTCGTGTGTATTTTTGATTAAAGAGCTAGAAAGAGATGCACTGACAATCCCAACACACTTATTTCGCACTGTTTCTGGGTACAGCAGGATACAGTATGACCTTGGTATAAACAAGCAGTGACCAGTGCTTGACTAAAGGAAGGATAATTACTGCACAGCACCTGGCTATCAAACTATTCTAGTGAACTGGCAACATTTTCTTTCCCCTAATGGTCACAAGAACATTTGCTCCTGAAGGTTTTCAGAATGATCTGGCAAGTAAAGCATCAGACTGGAGCCAAGAGGAGGAGCTCTGTAAATGGGTTTTTAACTTACCTGCTGTGACCTCCAGACATTTGCTGTGTCTTTCTTTTATCAATAGTTGATATTCACTCTTCCGAGTCCAGACTCCCATGCAACACAGTGAGACCTGTCAGTACTCTCAGAACAAGTTAGCAGGAACAAGACGACTGACTAGAGACTTTGGAGTTAAATAAGTGTTTTTACTTTCCAAGTGTGACAGTGCCAGACTTGTAACTCAAGCTAACAGCAGAATATACAGAGGATATTCAATACAGAGAAACTCAAGCACCTGAAAATTATCAGCCAACACTGTACAGCCAGAGAATTCTTCTCATAAGGTTTAAACCCTGTACAAAGGTTAACAACACACTGAAAAACGCCTTTTGGTCAGCAAGAACATAGTTACACAGGTCTAACAATTACTGACACAGGCTGTCCATTTAAACCTGGCCAGCATCTCTCTCTCTACCTCTCAGAAGAAAGCCTCTCGCTGATAAAAAGGGAGCATTAATGCGCCAACTTAAACATATATTTAATAACTTAGCAGAGATTTGAGACATGGCCATTTAATGTTTGAATAAGCTCTGAATCTGTGTCAAGAGAAACTAACAGAACTCCCACAAGATATTGATGACCTACAACTCACTTAAATAATTTAACACATGTAGAAGAAGAACAGTTAGGGTATGGCTAAGAGCTGTACATTCCACTTGAAGCTCAGACATTACTACCAGCATTTCCAGTGTGCTCATTCCTTCTTCCACTACTACCCATTGATGCGGTAATTCACATGGATTTCAGGTTTGATGTCGCACACTAGCAACAACAGCTGGGAGAGGACCACCTCACGGTTCTTCTGGAAGTTCTGCTGGATCACGCTCATCTTTTCCTGGGTCTCTTTCTCAACTTCAGTGGTGCAGCTGCCATGAGATCCCAGTGCCTACAAATAACGAAGGAAAGAGAAAGCTCACACACAAGTAGTTTGACAAAGAAAACGCTACATCTAGCTCTGGATTTTGTTATTCTGGACTGCCTCACTGCATTTCAACCATTAATCTTTGCTGAGGGAAGAACTGCACTAAAAAAAAAGTACTGTTGGAGCCTCTGCTCAGATTTCCCACTAAGTTTGCCCAAGTTTGTATTTCATCCACAGCCCATGCCTTTTATCTTCTCTTATTTGTTATCTATCAGTTTAAAGCATGGACTTCTAAAGAATACCTGAAATAAAGGTCCTGCTGTACCAGCAACTGGAACTGGGAACCCCTGGGCACTACTGTACTAGGAACTGTTACAAAAGTAACACCCATGATTTAGTTTAAGGACAGTCTTCACATCCTCCCATTGCTTCTACCCTTGGAGAATCCTTATAAAAATCTCTGCCTTCCTAACAGGACTGTGGGCCATGTGGTACACACAGCAAGGAGTCTCTCACAGCTTACAATGTCCTTCTTGTCCCCTAAGCAAGGGCAGGGAGAGCAAATTCCCACTGTAAGTGCAGGGAAAAGGCGCAGAAGAAGTACACTGAAGGAGCCCAGCACTCTGGGACTCAAATTCGAAGAGCTTCTCTCTCTGGAGAAGGATAAATAAAACAGAACCAGCTGACAGGCAGCAAAGTCCACTTTATTAGCCTGGAATTAGCTGGTATCATATGTCTAGTGAACCAAGCTAACAAGCAATTGTAAAAAAATTACTCTTGACCTACTGACGTGAAGGCTATTTTGCAGGAGAACAGGGGAGGTGGCATTGTGCTAACCAGAAAAGATGGACAGAGGAGAGGGTTGCCAGGTCATTTTCTGAAGTTTTCAGAACTGACAGGGGCATACAGGCAGTGGAAACATCCTGACTGTGCTACAGCCCTCAGCTGGTGAAGGGCCCCAGTTCTGTGCCTTTTGGGAATACCTCCCCTTGCTCAGAAGGAAAGGAAAACGCACCCCTTGGGACACAGCAGGCCATACTGCTAAGCAGAATGAAGCCTTACAACTGCTTTGGCAAGAGAGCAGCATCTACGAAGTGAGCGGTTTTACCACGTTAGCATCATAAAAACCAGCTTGTCACAGGAGGAACGAGCTTGGTCTTTTTTTGACACTGCTACATACAGCAGGTTTTGGGAGGCTGCCACCCATCAGGGCACCAGCCAGTACATGAGCTTATTAAGCTAATTCACTGCCAGTCAATAGTTCTGGCTGTTGAGATGCAATACACCATGTTCTGATTCAGTTCCACTGGTTTTTCCACGACACGTGGCTGTGCATCAGAGGAAAGCAGTTAGGGAAGTAGTCCTCTGCAACACGTCCCATCCCAAGGGCTGCTCTCAGGACAAGTAACCCCAAATGCAAAGCTAAGGGGTTGGGTAGGTAACAGTGAACGATCTGGAAAACAAACCGCTGCTTCCTTGGCTTTGAACTCCTTCTCCCTCTGCAGGCGGTACTGCTCAATCTCTGCCTGGGCCTCTTCTTTTGCCTGCTTCAGCCTCCGATTCTTTCCTGTTTCCAGAGAACATACCGAATGAAATAAAGAAGAGGAAGTATTGAGAGCGCGTTTCCCTACACCTCTCCAGCTACCCAGTGCACAGCAATCACTGTAGCATTTACTATTGCAGCAGCTCCTTCTCCAGGAGGCATCAGCACGGCACTGCACGCCATCACAGCCCCTCCTGCTTTGCCAACCTCAGGAGCATAAGGTCGGGTGTGCCACTGAACCATGGCTGAGTTCACCGCGCAGTGAGCTGCCACCAGGGAGAAGCGGAGAGGCTCTCTGATGGATGCATTAGACAGCCTGTGGGTCTGGCCTTGCTCCCAGGAGCACACAACATCTTGGAGTGGTCCCAAAGAAAGGAGCAGAAAGAACATGAAGTTTTAGGTTTGTCTCAGGCAAACTGTGCAACCGATAGAAAAACTGGCTGCTGCATCAACTTCCCCTCTTGGACTTTCCACCGCAGCCTCCCCTCCAAGGTTATCACCATTACAGTGAGCTACAACAACCCCCTTCTCACAGAACTGGCAGGGGTGGAACAGTAACACAGTGCAGCTTCATTTAAAAAAAAATGCTTGAAGCAGGAAAAATCTGTAGAGGTGGGGATCTTTGTAACGAGCATTTCTCTTGCTTAACAGGAAAGGGAAAGCTCCCCAAGGAGTAGCTCGCTCAGCTCTACAAAATGTCCAATCACCACCACGGAAACGTGCTGCTTTCATCAGGAAGAAAAAAAAATTAAAAGCAGGGAAGACGCAGGTAGGCGCAGGCCTCGCCCGCCTGAGGGCCCCGCTGCCAGAAGGAGGGGGTGGTGGCGGCCTGCTCCTGGGAGGGGGCCCGCGAGCCCCGCCGAGCCCCGCGCAGGCCCCCCCGCCGTCGCCGCCGGGCTGGGCCCGAGCCCGTTCCGGTCCCTTCGCACAGCGGGGCGGCTCCAGCGGGGCGGCTCCAGCGGGGCGGGCCACGGCCGCGCTCCCCGCCGCGCCGGGCGGCCCCGGCCCCGCTCCCACCGGCGGCTCCCCCGCGGCGGCCGGGCCTGCCGGGCCTCAGGCGGCCGGGCCGGGCCGGGCCGGGCCCCGCGGCACCTCGGGCCCCCGCGGCGCGGCGGAGCGGGGCCGGGCCGGGCCGTACTCACGCTTGCGGGCCTCGGCCACCTTCTCGGCGGCGCGTTTCTCCGCCTGCAGCAGCTGCTGGATGCCCTGAGACTGGCTCGCCATGGCGGCGCCCGCCCTCACCCGGCCCGGCCCGGCCCCGCCGCCGGCGTCACTGCGTCAGGCCGGGCCCCGCCCCCGACACGCCCGGCACCGCCCCCGACACGCCCGCTCCGCTCCTGGCCCCGCCCCCTCCGCGCCCGGCCCCGCCCCCTCCGCGCCCGGCCCCGCCCCCTCCGCGCCCGGCGGATTCGTGCGCGGGGTCTGGCCGGTGGGTCCCGCCTTCCCTCGCACCGGTTCCCCAGGGCTTTCTCTGCCCCCCGGCCAGCAAACACGTTGAAAACCCTGAAGGGAGCCTCCCTTAACACCCGTCAGAAAGGCAACAGGTGGAATTTTTTTTTTTTTATTTTTTTATATTTTTTTATAGTTATTTCTTTTTTTATTTTAGGGGTTGTCCTGTGCAGGGACAGGAGTTGGACTCGATGGTCCTTGTGGGTCCCTTCCAACTCAGACATTCTGTGATTCTATGATTTATTTCATGGTTTTTAATCGCTGGCCTTGCAGCAAACCCAGAGCGCCATTGGCATTAGCACCAGACTCCCCCACGGGAAGCTTTGGCCCCCTCCGGGCAGCAGCATCTCCTCCCGACTGCCCAGGACAAGTGTCTCACCCCCAAGCACGGAGCCACCGATGCACAGCGGAATTTATAATCATCCAGGACCATCTTCTCTAGGAGCTCCCAGGGGAGCCAGGCCCCTCTGCTCCAAACACACACACCTACTTCACCCCTAACCCCACTCCAGCACAACCTTTGGCCATCACATTCCAGGAATGATTTAAAACCCTGAACACGGCTCCCCCGACACTTTTGCAGTATAAATTACAATTCTTGCTACGGACAAAGCGTCAGAGCCATAACGGTGACTCACATTGCTGCAGGAAGGAATGGGGGCCCGCTGGTATGCCTCTCGCCCCACATGATGGAAGGGACAGGAGACAGTGAATCAAATGCATATTTATAGTGCTGAATAGGAATTATGAGTGTTTGGCAGGGTGACCTTCATCTAGGCCCAGTGATTAACTAAATGGGCTTAGCAGGCCTGTCCATCAAGTGTTATATTTGCTTCAGCACAAGGAAGAAAAAAGGAAAGATGGGGAAAAGAGCTCTGATCATAAATCTGTGTTTTGAAGCAAGCCTGGGTGATCAGGGAGCAGCAGCAGCTGCTGGGTGCAAAGGGGTGAGCAGGCGTCCGCTGCGGCACCAGCTGCTCCCGTCGGGCTCAGGACTGTGCTGGCAGGAGGGAAACCCAGCAAATCTGGTCCTAAGTCATCTGTCACAAACAGGGCAGGTTTGGCCAGGGGGATGCGGCTCAGGTATTGCGCTGGTTATCGGTGAGCGCAGAAATGGAAGGACAGAAAATGCGGGTCCAATTCAAAACATGCCACAGCACCTTGTGAGGTGGTGGGGTTCAGCTGGGCCAGATCCAAGCTGTTCTACAAAAGCAATGGCCCAGAAATGGAAGTTGTCTCATCTGGCTCCAAATTTGAGGAGCCCCCTGCCCTCCTCTCACCTCAGACCTCTGCAAAAGCCACCAAATTAATTAAACTCTCCAACGGACTCCTGCAGCCCTCGGATGATGCCTCCATCCCAGTCCCATCTAGAAACTCACCATCCTCATTAGCTGCTGCCATTTTTTCAGGGATTTTCATCTGCTGCTAATTAAAGCACTTGAGCCAAACCCACAAATTCCCCCCGCAGCAGGATGCTCTGAAGGTGATGTAACACATTGAGTGGGGTCTGCAGCAAAGTGGCTGAAACAGGCTCAGCTCTCCCCTGAAGTCACAGCGGGCACCAGGGTTAACACCAGCTGTTATCTTCCTCCTGGGTGATTGTGATTTTCAGACTTGCTGCTTCTTTCTGTAAGATAACAACGATAATGACACCCTTTTCTGCTCCTAGAAATATCCTGGCTACGATCACACTAAGTTTTCAGACAAAGGTCCCTCCCAAAGTACAGCTTTGGGTTGACCAAAAACATTTTATGAGTTTTCAGCAATTTCATTTTGATGGTTAACAAACGAGGCAATAATAGTTTGTATTTAAAATAATTTTTTGTTTGGTTGCATTGCTTTTTAGTTTAGGTTTGCTCAAAAGCTAATTGAAACCTCACGGTGTGCATCACGTGAAATACATGTGAATCTAGAAGCTGTTTGATCAACTTTTCAATTCACTTAAAATTTTGAAAAATCACTTCTCACTTGTTGCAAAAAAAATGTGTTTCCAAGTCTCAAACCTGCACTCACATGAATAAGTTGCTTGTAGAGCTTTAATTCTATCAGCAATGGATTTATAATTAATTAGCATCACAAGTACTTCTGAACTTGGCTTTTATTCCCCCCAGATTCATTGTATGTGAGCTTGTCCCTCCCTATTACAGAGAAAGCGGCTATTGCTGAAACTGATACTAGCATCCCGTTACTGGTCCAGCACCGACTTCTTAATACCGTAAACTTGACTAACCCTAAATTTCCTGTACCTCACATTCAACAAAGACTAGAGGAAGAACATCTTTAGAAGACTAAGGCTAGTCCTGCTCTTTACCATGGGAAAATAAATCACTAAAATCTTTTTGGCACAAAACCACTTCCCCTTGAGCGGCTCTGCCTGGGCTGGGCTGGCAGATAACTCCAAGCATGTGAGTCCTGTCCGCTCTCTGCCCTCCCCCACCGAGGCTCGCCTCCCTGGCTATACATAAAGATAGTTAAGCAACAGGAAAAGTTTAGTATTTTAGAAATATTATCGCTGTATCTGGAGCCTGTCAGCATCTGAAATGCCCCAATGCCCGACGAGAAAGGAGGAACGCTGGGGCCAGAGGGGTGACTCAGGGCTCACGCGCCAGCTCTTGCCAGAAAGGAAGGACCGTCCTGCAGAACTTGAAAGAAAAAAAAAGCATTTTATTTTTCTTTGGCTGTTTCTGCAGATCACCCTAATGGAAATGAACTTAAATAAATTTCTTATTTAATTTTCTTTTTTTTTTTCCCCAAAAGCTTTTTTTCCCTTGCAAGCATTGAAGACTGATTTTCATTTTGGAGTGGTGTCTTTTGTCTTTCTGCTTTTGTTCTACACTGGCTCATAACTCCATGCATGTGTCACACTGGTTTCTGAAATACCAGAAGATGTTTCTAGAATCAGGAAGAAAAAAAAAATACAGATTTCCTTTGTCTTTATTTTTCTTCTAGTTTCTAAGCACAGAAAACACGTGCCATGTCTTATGATCTTGCAGTCATTAAGGATTCCAAGACACATTTTGTAAGAATGAGATTTTAAACATTGTGTCTGGCTTCTTTCCAGATCAGGTAATTACATTTTTCCTCTCTAAATTCCCCTGCACTTTCAATTGGATATGTTACTATTCTCCATTCCCCAACTTAAACTGTTATGCTGTGCAATTATCTACTCTTCTAAAAAGGTTTTGTGTTGAACGCCTGGGAACCGAACTGGTTTCTCTCTCCTGAGGTTTAGTTCATTAACACAAATCACTTTGAGGCATTGAGATGATGCAGCTGTTGGTTGAAGATAAATGATCATTGGTTGATTGTTAAAAGACTACCAATGAATAATTATTAATTAGAATTCCTAGTTTGGAGGGATATTTTAAATTGATAAACTGAGTGTTAGAAATCTAAGCACAACACAGCAGTAAAATTTACGTGGAAAAATCAACCAAGCCTTCAAGCGCACAAGGCAGTACCGCTTGACTGTACCTGACCTACACCAAGAATTTGGCCCAAACATCCCAGAATAAGAAAGAATCTTTCACTTTTCATTTGGAGTTTCTTTCTTATCAAGGACAATTTAAAGCCTGGAGTAACCCAATTGCAGTGATGGAATTACGGCAGAAGAATGGACTTACGTTTATATTGTAAGAATTGATTTTTTTAAAAGCAGTTCAAGAAGCCATACTTCTGCTGCCAGCTCTTATCTTTCTTTGCGAAAAGCGTGCTGCTTTGGATGCTTGTTTCGATTGTTTGCCAGGCTGCCCGGGACTCCCCACACGTTACCCACTGAGCAGCACACTCCCCTGGGTTACTCTCTCCCACGGTCACATCTTCATTGCACCAAACTGTGCTGCAGCCCCTTCTGCCGGGCTCCCGTGTACCAGCCCAGCTGATGAGCATGTTCTCCCTGCACTAACCAGCTGCATTTGGAGCACGGTACCAAGGACCAGGCCATGGTGCTGCCACTGGGCTGTAGCACAGCCCTGCTGCAAGGCACCTTCTCCTGTAGAGTCCCATCCCTGGTACCTGGCACAAACCCACCCTTGCCTCACCACCTATAGCAACAAACTGAGGTCTCAGTTTCATATAAATCAGGATCTTTTCATAAGCGTCAGGGAAGTTGGCAACTCCATTTATGTATTCTTCTGTTGTAATGAAATGTCAGTTGACCTTATTCATTTCCCATGCACCAAAAGAATTCTCCATTCATATTTCCCTGACATCTACTGGCAACCATTCTTAATCAGAGGTCAAGTGTCCTTCACAAGGGATGTGCCTGGAAAGTTTAATCCCTTGTTTGATGAGTGACCGAATGCTCCCCATGGGGCTGTTTCCTCCAAGTTACCAGCTGCTGGTGTGTCCAATGTCTGTGGAGCCATTGGGGGTCCCAGCATTAGGGAGCACAACTGTGTTGGCTGTCCTGGACTCAGCCATACTCAGTGTACAGGCTGTCCGAACCAGGATTTTTAGATATGACAGCAAAAAAAACCTGTTATACCCTAATAAGTAGCTTCCCCTGTAATGGGTAGCACCAAAGCTTTGACTGCTGAAGGCATCTACCAGTTCTTCATCAGCTTCTGCAAGAACAAGAGCATTACTCCTGCTCTACTGGCAAGAAACACACAGTTCAATATTGTTTTCCCTACTATAAAAGGTCCCTTTTGGCTTTTCAGTTCAGCCTTCTCTGCCCCAAACCACTGAGTAACTTCATTGTGTACTATGGTACAGCCACTGCTTTCAGGTGGCTGAATTTCAATGATGGATGAAGTAATCCCTGCATATGTAGACTGTGCTTTGAGAGATATTTGAATAAATGACACACTGCAGTATAAGACTGATTATCAATATTGCTTGGAAATATCAAAAAAATCTGAGGCATCAGCTTAATCTGGATGCTTCTCATAGGCTCTAGAGAAATGGAAAAATGTGACAATAACAAAACACTGCAGCAGAGATGCCGACCAGCTTCAAGCAGTGGTGGAGAGGTGTTGTATTTCTAGGCCACAGGGGATGAAGGTGTGGGTGCTGGGGGATCCTTCTCAACCACTTGTTCATTCAAACAAAAGTGATGCTGGAAGGCACCCAAGTGACAGCATCTGGGGCTCTAGCAAATATCCTGCTTGCCTTGGGGCCTGTGAGATGTATAACAAGAGTTGCTGATGTTCAGGTTCCTCACAGGACTACGCACATCAGTCAGCTACAGGACTCCTGCCTGCTAAATGAAGCAGATTATCTCCATAAACTGTCAGTGGGGTGAGAGACCCTTCACTGCAGAAGTTCAGCCAAATACTCTGAATTGCCCCAGGAAGGGGAACTTTCCTCACGCTCAGCTCAGCAGAGTTTGGAGCCTGAAGTCAGACAACAAATAGCTCCTCAGGTAAGGTTTTTCAGAGGTGTATAAGCACTTACGCATGCAGATAGCTGCATAGTGGAACTAATTTGTTTACAACGCTCATGGAAATTCATGGATCTTAATAACCAATTTCTATATTTAGTCTAAATGCCTTTGAAAATCTGAGCTCTATATCCCTATGCTTACTGGCCCCATCCACTCATGTGGGGCTATGGGGACAGGCCAGAAATAAACTGACAGCCAGCACGCTCCTGATGGTTCTGCCAAACAAGACCCAAAGGCTGCTGGTCTGCTTTGGTGATACTGTATACCTATTTTTGACTCAATTATCAAAGGCACAGTTCATTGCAGAATCAAGTCTACATAGTTCACCTGAATTGCCCCTTGTTCTCTTACTGCTCTTCCCTCCCCAGATCAAAACCCTACTCCATCTCACTTGTTTCCATTGCAGTTTGCCAGACAGCTCTTAGCTGCAGGGAAAAAAAATAAAATCAATCTATTTTTCCACCAGCTCATGCATCAGCTTCATGCTTCTCCCAGCATTGAGCCTTCCATTGCCAAGATGAGTTCTCCAGCAGCTGGTCACTACCAAACAAGCCCAAGGCCATTTGGTTTGCTGTATCCCGGAGCTGCCAGTGCAGAGGCTGCAGTCATCTGCCCGATGGCGTTATGGGCAGGGGAGCAGAGTTTGGGCTCCGTGTAATAAAATTGCTGTTCAATAGGTTTCAGGACATTAATAGTGTGATTAACCTGAAACAACCACGGTAACAAATTGATTATCAAGAACAATAAATCATCTTACGCATACAGGTAGCCTGGGGTTTTTTCGCATTGGAAAGCCGTGAGTGTTTACAGGACCATAACAACCTCCAGTACAGAGCAATACCCAGAAAAAGACTGAAAAGCACTTGATTAAACTATCTGGGGAGTGCAGAAAACAAAGGGGAAGGCTGTTGGCTTTTACATCTTTAATATTTGGACACAAGTAATGTGACAGCTTTCGTCCTAATTTTCTGGGCCTCCCCCACCCTATCTACTGGCCAGTCCTTTTCAAAGGACTTTAGGACTGACTTTACATGGCCTGGAGCCAGGACAAGATGTGGCTGCTCTGAAGAACATGGGCAGGAGTGTGGCTACTCCAGCACTGAGCAATTCAGAACCTGCAAGATACACTGAGTGGGCTGGGCTGGGCCCCCCGTGCATCCCAAAGCCCTGAGCTCCCTGGATTTGCTCATGCAGTTTTGCATACACAGCCCTCTAAATGCAGACTCCAGGCTGTTGCTAAAGGCCCAACCCAACTGAATCCAGCTGCTTTTCCACCAGCAGTCATAAGGGTCCAACAAGGCTCAGTGTGCAACATTTGAAGAACCTTTAAGCATCAGAGACCCAAATCTCAGTCAATGTAAGCCACAAGTGGAAACTGAACTCTCATTTCCTTTGAGGCACAAGTGAATAACTCCTGTACATTGAATATAAGTCATCTGCTCACATCTCCTGATCCAGAAAGGAAACATTGAATGAGCCCCGAGAAGAGCCCTGCTCACATGCAGGGGGATGAGTTATTGTCTTGCCTTGGTGATTGCACCTTTTGTCCGGAGAGGTTCATTAACCATCTGCTGTTGCACTGCAGTGCACATATCCATCCAAGGAGCTGGAGATGAGCATGGCTAAGAGGGAACAAGTATGTGCCTCTCAGCTTCTGACGCAGGCTATTTATAACATCAAGGAACATTTCAGGTGATAATTTGCAAGTGTTATCCACAGGCACAGAAACAGCAGCACAGAAATAGCCATTTGGCTTGGGGTTAGCACCCAGAGTCCTCCACTACACCCAGTCACCATCCACCAGCAGGACTTACATTACACCAGTCTCAGGGCAGACCAGGGCTTATTTTGCTTCCAGGCATCTCCTGGGTGCTCTTAAGTGTACTTCAACTGTAGCACCTATGTAGGAGGGTGGTCAGGTGTTGCTGTAGCTCAGAACCCCTTGTCCATGTCCTTTCCATCAACTCTGATCTGCACTGGGAAACAGCAGGTAACAGACCTCTTCATAGCCCTTCCACCCTGGCAAGCCCTGGTGCATAAGGAGTTGTGCAGCTGCTCTGTGCAACTTGTACCGAGGCTAAGAGTTGAGCAGGAGTCTTCATATAGACAGATGGGACAAGAAGTGCCAACTGCTGCTGTTAATAAGTCAAAGCAAGGCCGGCCATCCAATTCAAATTGCTAGGCCACAGCTCACTGCTTTAATTTGAGAATAATTTACAGCGAGTGACAAAAATTACATCCAAGCCAAGGAGATCGCTAAAATAATCAGGGATGGAGCCAGGATAAGTCGGTACCATGCTGTCTGTTGACCTGTATTAACATTGGCATCAGAGGAAAGGCAGCCTGTGACCCATTTGGGCTTTGGGACCCACTGGGAACTGCAGCAAGGCTCCCTTTTACCCCATTCACTACCTCATTCTTCCCAGAAGGAGACTTTTAGAGACATTTCTGGGCCAGGAGCAATCCAGAAAGAGACTGGCAGATTGGGTATCTCAAAGCCTGTGACACATTGCAGTGGTGGTGGAGTCAGGACATGGAAAGACTGAGATGGCAGGTGGGAGAACTTGCCTTCTTCCAGCCTTGGCAGCAATGCTCCCGGAGAGGTGAGGTTCACCTCTGGAGGAAGGACCAATCTCTCCTTCCCACAGCATCTTCTAGCAGAACAGCTTCCAGTTCCTTAATAATTCAGCTCTGGTGCCACCCCCAGAGCCACTGAGTCACTGCAGCACTCTTCTCCCAGCAAGGAACTTGCAGGTTAAATGGACAAAATGTCTTGCTGCTTCCTGGACATCTGTGATGAAAACACCATAGACTTGGATCCAGATTCCCCAGCCCTGCCCTGGCCCTGGCCCTGGCAGCCCTTCCCAACAGGCAGGGCTCCCTATAGCCTCACTTTGCTGCCAGGAACTGAGGCTGGAGGTGGAGGGAAGAGTGATCTGTTATTTTAGGCTGCCAGTGATAAAACACAGGATCCCAAGAGAGATATTACAAATTCATCTTGCAGATAATAACATGATATATGAACAGAGACAATTACTTAGAGCAGGATGCAATCTGTTAGAGCAACACTGGGCCATTGGCACAACAGCAGAATCCTTGTAGCTGCGATGTAGCTCTGATCCAAGCCCTGACAGCGTGGATCAACAAAACCTATTGATTTCAAGGGTGTTTCATGGCAATCCTAATGCCTGAGGCAGAACAATGCTCCTATAAAGACTTCTTTGCTTACTTAGGGCTTTGAAAGTATCGCTTGAGTTTTGCCCGTATGCATGAGCTTGCTCTTTCCCCATGTAAGGCTCTTCTGTTGGATTGATCTTTTCACTCCTTTTGCAATCAGTACATCTAGGCTTAGGAAAAAAAGGTAGTTATGGAGTCCAGTGGCTAGCTCTGATGGCAGTGCTCGAGTACTGCTCTTTGGTTTGTATCCACCTCTGTTTGTGAATGAACAGACCCCAGGGGTTTGCATGAGTGGGAGTTTAAACGGTTTTAAGAGGGTCTCCCACTTAGCCAAAGGGACTCAATAGTATTAGATGCCTTTAATAATCCCACGTTATCTTCACAAATAGATGCTGAATATTCAAACAATGCAGGACCAGGCTTTTAAAACCATTTGTGCACCTACAGATGACACTAAGTGCCACTTAGTGAGAATCCCACTTCTGGGACTCTCAGAATAAAGTTCCTATCTGCTAATCAAAGAGGTGAGAGCCTAAATCCCTTAGGCCTTGCCCATACACCAGAGCTGTGCAGATTTAACTATGCCTAGATCAACACCCACTCCTACTAGTACAAATACAGCTGAGATTGTGGCAGTAGCTAGAGCAGAATGGGCAGAGAAGGAAATCTCTAATAGTGGCAGCATCTTTATAGAAGCAAAACTGCATTTGCCCAAGAATGGTACCTTATATCAGCATCACTAAACTAACAATCAGGACAAGCCTCAGGTGATGGACACATGAAACAAACCCCGAGGTGCAGAACTGGGGCAATGTGCATCTCGGCAGCTGCCTACAAATGAGGAGGTTGTGCCTGGGCATCCACAGGCAGGCATTAGAAAAAATATAAGAAAGTGCATCCAGGGATAAATTTGCCGCTCCTGGTGTGCAGATCCATCATTTTCAGACTTCACTACATCTACCCCCGTATCTACCTGCAGCATTTTAAAATAGTGACAGCTTAGTTTGCCACATGTTAATCCATGGTCTGAATGACATCTGTACACAAGCAAAGTTTGGAACTCCTACACTTGGCACCTTGCCAAAGATCAGCCTTTACAGCCTTTTACTTCTGCGCTTAGTAACCTTTATGCCCCAGATGCAATACTGGTGAGTTGCCAGTGTGACAAAACAGAAGTATCAGCATGGTAAGACCGGAGCAATACTTGTATTATCAGGCAAGGATGGATAGTTGAGTTATCCACATCTGTTTTAGTGGCAGCTTCTGGTGGATTTATGTAGCAAAATAGCACAATCAAGTGGAGGTCAAACATACATAAAAATAAAAATTCTTCCCAGATTGTTCACATCTTCATTGCATACATGAAGCATTAAATAAGGACCAATCCCCCACGAGGACCTTTGGGTGCTGCTGCAGTTTTAACAGGCAAAGCTATTTACTTCTGGTACTTGGCTGCAACTTTTACACATTAATTCTCATAAGACTTCCATGGATCCATTTTTGTGTGGAAAGAAAACACTTATTAGCATCTAGCACTGCTAGAATTGACATCCTTCTAGGCCTAACTCGGTGTAAACTGCACATGCTGCTTCCCGCAACACATTAAACATTCAGCTGATTTACACAGCTGCCATCCTTCAATCCTCACACTCCCCACGTTTCTGGGGAGCCGCAGACAGAAGATGACAGTGGACAAACCCCTGCTTTCTCAGGTCACACACTTTGTAATCCAGCGATTCAGCCTGGGCAGTAAATTAGCTCCATGCTGCCAGTTCTTCACTGCGGAGCCGTATCCCAGACCGAGGTCTAAGTGAGCCTTGAGTGGTGTAGGAGCCTTGAATTCCCTCCTAGTGATAAACAGAAGCAGAGTCCATCAATATCTTGTGCTATACAGCCTCTGTCTCTTTGTATCCAAATCACACTGATTTCATGACCCACCTCTTGATGTAGCCTGAAGTAGTCCCTTTGGAGCAGTATATATCCTGCTGCGCTACTTGCTAGGTTGGTTGCTCTGCCCAACATAAAATACAATGAAGTGAATTTGCAATAAAAAGGAAAAAACATGAGGAGTTTCTCTTCTCATTCCACTCCTGGGTAAGACTCTGGCAGAGTCCAAACTCCAGCTCCATTTCAGCCAGCCCAGCAAGGGGGAGTAGATCAAAGTTTTGCTTGTTCCTACCACAGACACCCTGTCCAGCTCTAGAAAACCTGGTCTTACTACCATTATTGGTACCGAAAAATACATTTCTGATGGGTAAAACCACCCCTTCAGTTCTGGCACAAGTTTACTGGTATAGGAGGCCTAAATCCTGGGATTTTGCTCAAGAGGAACGCAGTTTGTCTGTCTACAGTGCTCCAGCAGATAAGATTCAAAGTGACAGGTATGCACTATCTGCTACACCCACACCTGGAATTTTGTTTAATAATGGACAACTTGAACTCCCTGGTGGTCCTCATTTCAGGAGGAAGCAATGTGCTGGCATAGAAGGGGGTTTAGCTCCCAACTGTGTTTGTTTTCTGTGTGACTTCCAGCATTTTTAATAAAGATGTTTGTTATCAAATCTAAACATTTCATATATATGTAGAATGTATATATACACATACATCCCTTTCCTCCTCTCCCTCTAATTTAGAGAGCATGTGTAATTTGGGGCTGACACTCTGAATGAATTGCATCCAGCTAAGTGAGATACCTTACGCAGTCAGCTACATATTTCATTACAAAATGCTCAGACGTTCCTGTTTAAATCCCTTTCCCATAAGTGATGAGTAGTATTTAAATAAGCACATAGTATTTTCTAAAGCATTTTATCCACTTCAATTAAAAACTAACATTTATAGAGCAAGGCAGATATGCTATACACCAAAAGAAAATAACAGTCCCCCCCTTCTGGATTGCTAGTGACTTTCTGGAGAAACTAGCATATAATCACTGTTAAACTGGAATAAGTACTATTGATTGTTGCCTCTAACAGAGGATATGATTTTAAAGAACTTGCAGCATTAGACTGTTCAAGTTCATTGTATTTATTGATTGAGACTACAAAGACTGTAATCACATGTGAAAACACAAGGTTATTCATCATATGTTGGCTATTCAAAAGGAGCATCCAATACTGCCTCAATGAAATAAAACAAGTGCAACCGCTGCTGTGGAGGGACTTGTCACCATCCATGACTACAAACTGGAGTGGGGGAAGTCCACGTACTGCTCCAGGCATTAACCACCAGACAGAGCTGGCTTCTGACCTCTTCTGGGAAAACAAGAGGTCAGCAAGAAGGAAACCCCATGCCTCACAGACAACACCTTGCCACTAGAAACAAGAGGGTGGACAGCATCTGTCTTCTGGTGCCTGTATAGACACACAACAAAGCAGCAATCTCACCTAACAGGTAGTATTTCATCCCAACAGCAAAGGCCCAGAGTTTCTTCTTCAAAACTGAATCTGGCTGCAGGCAAACACTGAGAATATGGACTTCACAGAAGGGAACTATATGTTCAGTATTAGGATAGGAAGGAAGCTTGTGGAGCAACACCTCATTTTTTTATGCACTGTTAGCTTGCCTCTTCTTATCTAGTAACTACTACTGCTACTCTGTCCAGCCTCCAGAGCCTTCCAGATGACAACACAGTTTATTGGTAATTACTTATTACCTTTTTTGCCATATCATATTGCATACATGACCATAGAAACTGGCCACAGCATCACAGCTCCTCAGTGCAAGGTTGATACTATAGCTTTGATAGCAACTGCCAGGGAACAGCAAAAGGGGGCTGCTGGGCAAGGGAAGGGGAACAGGAAGCAAAGGGCAGGGTCCTCACCAAGGAGGGTGCAGTGCCACGGTACCTGAGCAAGAAGAGAAGAACTCTAGGTTGGCTAGCAATACATCAATCTCTAGACAAGTCCATAGACAAAGAGTCAAGAAACAAAGGCGCAAAACCACACACATCATACACACAACACAACTTGAGTAAGGGGCTGAGCTTAAATACATCTCCTGAGCCAACAGGGGAAGGATGGTGGGTGGAGACCCCAGATGGGGCTGCCCAGGGCAATCAGAGCCAGGTGAAGCACGGGGAGAAAGAGTACCAAAGCGAGGGAGAGCACTTCATCTGCACAGTTGTACCCTTTTGCCAGAGTAATTAAGGACTTATTAAGCACAATCCATCCTTAAAGGAACTCCATCCCTGTGCTCCTTGCAATCAGGAGTGTCAGTGACCATTGCCATCTCTTCTTTCACCACATCCTCTCTCTGTTTTTCTCCTTGTCTCTGTTTTCTTCAACTTCACAAAAAATTTCCCAGCACAGCTTCATTACAGATGCTTTTACCAAAGAGCACCTACATGATTTAATGCTTTCTGGTGCCTATTAAGTTGTATCCTACTTAAGTACTAAATTAGCCTTGCATGTTCCTTGTCAGATCATTAGCCATGTTGACTTTATGCTATTTTCCACTTAAATCTGGGCTTTAAATGTTTTCTCTCTCAAATTTGTTCTAAAGCGTTATGTGCTATATATCAAATGAAAGGTCCTCTTTGCTGTTCTTGTGCCACAATACCATAGTGCTAGGGATTTCCTCCTGCACTTAGAGGTAAGTTCCTATCTGCTGTGGATTGCTGTTTATAGCAACAGCAAGCACTCAGCCTATTGCAATGTTGGGCATCCTATCTGTGCCTTCAGGAGAAAGAGGTGATAAGAGTCTGGTGCTTGGGGAAAACAGATCTATGGTGCAGGAGGTTGGTAGTTAAGTATGCAATATTACGGACAATCCTTATTTTGGAGGATGCGTCCCTGATCCATGACCCAAATCGGGTAAATTATTTGGTTCTTGGAAGGCCAAAGGAAGTTCAGTGGTGTTTACAATGATGGTTTTGACAAAGATGGTCCTCTACAACTTGCTGCTGGCTCGGAAGGGCATAGTTACCCATATCAGAACGAGACACAGATAACTCTGATAGTGTGAAAGATTTATTTTTGCCTTTCTGTTGCTATCATTTCCTGTTATAATCCTTGCAAAGTCCCCTGTCTGCAGCAAAATAAATGGTAGTTCAGAACTTCCAAGGTTAACAATGCTAACAGCCTCCTGACCTATCTGTCTGCATTTTTATACGTATCCCAAATTGATCTAATTCACCACTTAAATGCTCTGGTTTGTACTAGGAAAGAACATTCCGCCTAGATCAAACGCTAGGAAGTATCTCCTAACACAGTGCTAAAATGCCGCAGAACAGGGCCCATTCTGCAGGGAGTGCAGCCCCTGGGGTTGCAGGATGCTGCATTACCCAGCGTGCCTGGTGCTACCAAAGCTGCAGCCTCAGCTCCAGCACTGACCCCTCTCAGAGACAAATTAATTTAAATGGTAACTACTTGTGCCAAACCTCAGCAAACTTTCTGTCACTGGGAAGCTTGTTGTTTGAAACTAATGCATGGAAGCATATAGTTTCCCTTCCCCGGGGACGGAATGGTGTGTCCTGAGCCAGCAAGGCTACGGACACTACAAGAAGCGAGCAGGAAGGGTGGGAAGCCAAGGTGGCATTGGGCACTCTACACTTCTGTGTCCCTGATAGCACAGAAAGAGACTTGCAAGCTGCAGATGGGGACCACCCTATCTGAGATGCCTCTGCAGCTCTGAGAGCTGCTTCTGAGCTAAATGAGCAAAGGGAACAGGAACCATTTCCACATCTAGCACAGGCCTCACAGTAATGGAGCAGTGGTGACACAGCTATACTAACAGCTCATTTACATGAAACATTTTGTTCAAAGAGCAGACAGCCCTCAAGACACAGCACCTTCTCCCATGGAAATCCTACAAGGGGAAGCAAGAAGGCACTCAGGTGATAGAAGACTTCAAACCCTTATGAGTGTTTATTGGTAGAAGGAGAGCACCTGGGAAAGACAGGCTGGAGGTTATACGAGGGGAGGGCAGTAGCCAGCTTTTTCTGGCAGAACTCAGATAGGGGAGAGGTGGTTGCAGCTGTCTTGGGTTTTGTTGGCTGGAAGAGTTAGAATTTTGTAGGGAGTTCTGGTTTAAGAGTAATATCTTTTCAAAGCAGTGAGAAAATGTAGCTGGTGAAAGTGTGCTCTTATGTTCTTAACTTTGTAGTTCTTCTGTCTGTACTGGTTTGCGCACAAGTTGTTGGAGCTGGGGAAAAGCAAGTTCCTGAATGACTGCAGAGCCTGAGGAGGTGAGCTGGGGCTTGGGGGAGGCACACCGAGGGGAAGCTGGAGGCAGCAGGAACTAAGGCTTAGCACAGACTCTCTTTGGGCTGTGGAAAGATTAATGGGATGTGAATTTGGTTCATGAGGGCTGCTGGAGCCCTGGTGCAGCAGTGTGCTTGCCTTTACAACCTTCCTGCTTGTGCCCAAGGGAGAGGAAGGTATCAAGCACTGTCTGTCTTTCTCCCTGCCTGTCAGTTGGCAGCTCACCTCCTTTATCATCCTTGCAAGTTTTATTGCCAAGTTTTTATGCAAAGTAGAAAAGCCTCATTAAGTGATGCTTCTCTGTTGATATTAAAATGTGACAACTGTGTAAGTGAGCAAAATGTTCTGGTTGGGTTAATGCTTTGTACAGGTACAAAATGACTCTGTAAGCTGCAGAGCAGGGAGAAATCAGGCCTGGAAAGGAAGGTGAGCTTGACTGAACTTTCAAACTGTCAGTCTCAAAGTCAGGCAACAAGCCCAGACATCCTCATTGTAACTTTAATATCCAGCTACACATGCCAAATGTCCTCTGACTTCTCTTACAGTGAGCCCCAGAGAGCACATCCAGAAGGACAGTTAAGTCCTCTCTGATTTGATCAAGTATGTCAGCATTTCTTGCAGTCCATGGACATGCAGAGCTTGGTTTCATGAGGCCTTTGAAGTTGCATTGTTGCAATCCTTCGGAGTTTCGTCCTCAGGCCAGATCATCAGCTAGTGTAAATCAGGCAGCTCTGTTGCAGCCGAAGGTGCTGTTGCGATTTATACCAAGTGAGACTATCCTACATTTTCTCAAGGCTGGAAGTCCCTTTGTCCATCACCTCTGGGAGCATCTGACCCATAAAGCATCAGCTCAGAGCAAATCCTTGTAGAAGAGAACTAGGAGTTATGTTCAAACATGGATAACAATTGGAGCAACACTAACCATGAGATGGGAACCTAGATGGTCTGAAGAGACAAGGGATCTCTGGAAGGGATCTAAAGCATTGGGGCGCTTAGGGGCTTTGGCTTAGGGCTGCTAAAGAAAACATTAAATGGAGACTGCTCTCTGTGTGCCAACTCCTGCCTCTGTGTGGACTTCAGCAGAGCTGGGATCCAGAGCAGGGGTTTTTAAGATCAGGTGTTTTGATTTCTTCTCCAGAAGAAGTGCTCTGCTGATAGCGTGGTGGGAGCTGAGAGCTGGGGTGATGTGTGCATCTCTGGGGGAGTTCTCCCTAGCTGGGCAGTTACAGAGAGTGAGAGCATCTTGAACTGCTAGCAGCCTCCATGGGGGGGTGAACTTGTGAATTCTGATTCTTCATCTCCAGATATTGGGGTGGGGGGTGGGAAGCACTGAGATGGGGAATCACAAATTAAAGCCACATGAGGCTCTGGGCCTTGCAGTGGTGCTTTTTTTTTTTTGGTAGGGGGGAAGGCATGGCATGGCATGGCATGGCAGGGGTTTTAATACCATTGTGCACAGAGAGCTCTGGGTTCTGCTGCTGAAAGTCAGGACCCCTTCAGCTGCTTTGCCTGGGAAGAGACTCTCCTGGGCTGGTGCCTGAATGAATCCCCAATCAACACCTCAGAGCAGCTGCTGCCACAAAAATGGGGTTGGACAATGATTATATCTTCATTTTCCTGTAATTCCTTTATTATGAAGATCTCCAAAGGTTACAGAAATGGCACTTGTACAGTTGAGTCTTGCACTGGGAGCAAGGATTTGATTGCTTCTCTTGTGCTTATGCCATGTAAAAATTGTTTTCTTCTGGCTGCTGATGGGCTGCGGTGGAAAGCAGAGTACGGGATGTACAACGGCAGAATTTGTCAGATAAACCAGTACTTAAAATATGCCTTCTCACTGCATCCCATTACATCTCTTCTTCCTGTTGCTTGTCTCATTCAGGATACTATTAACGCAATCGCTTTAGTCATTGCTCTGCTTACAGCACAGCATTAAGTCAAAATAGAGCAACAGCTGCTTGAGATGCAGCAAAATTCATCTCCGCTTTCTATTAGCTGGAGGCCATGGGCCCACACTAGCAAGAAGGTAAAAAGCAATTCATATGGGAAAGCTGGAAAATTAAATCTATTGTACCAAAAAGGAAGATTTAGGCCATATGAGAATCCATTTACTCTAGTAGTCCCTTCTGTCATTCCTGATTTCCAGCAAGGACATGATGATGGGGAGACGTTGGCTTGGAGGAGGCAATCTTCATTCAACTGCCCAGGTGAGCAGCTATTCAAAACTTACTATGAATTCAGTTATCTTAATATAGCTTAGGCTGAGTGAAGATATTTTTATTCCAGGCCAAATGAGGTGTTTTTAATGTCAGCTACTAAATTATCTCATGTAATCTAGTTGCTGCCTCCTGCTGAAGCAATGACTATCTGTGGTTGGGAGAGACAGAATAATTTCCCTACAAATGTCTTCAAAGCAGCATGGTAGTGACTTTACTCTGAGACTCGTTGCAAAGGTGCTATGTGGCTACTAGGAGCAGAAAACCCTTCCCCAGCCCAGGGTAGACTTCAAGAGGCAGAATAGCCCAGGTGAGGGACTGCGATGTTGAGCTGAGACCTGTTGCTGGCTCTGCCACCGATCTCTGGAGGGATCATTTCCTCACCCATTTAGCTTTTATTTAGCTCTTTGCAGTTTTATTCAGATGGGAATCTCATTAATAGTATTTAGGGGCAGAAACTGGATGGGGTTGGCAGCTCTAGTTCAGGTTCAGACTGGTAATTCAGGAAATGGTCACTAATTGTGCCCATGGACTGAGGCCAGCTTCCACCTTCAGTGTATTTGGCTCTTGGTGGCAGAAGGAGAGAGGATGCTGTATTAGGGGCAAGCTGAGGCTGAGCCTCCTTTCTTCCCCTTCCCAGATGGCAGCATTTCCCTATTGTCTCAGAGCAAGTCACTGAATTGTTCCATGTGCAGCGAGGAGCAGTGGTTCCTGCAAGCCTTCCATCCACACATACCTCTGTGGGCAGGTCCTTGGGCTGCTTGTGCATCAATGCTGCAAAGACCATGGCCACTTTTCTGTGTCTTCAGCTGTTATCCCAGCGCTGTCCATGTCCTTGCAGGAAGCGGCTGGGTTAAGGGACTTGAGCTTGCAGCTGGGTTTGGCATAGCTGTGCCACATCTTAGGCTCTGTGGTGGAGCTGGAGCATCCTTGCATGCCTGAGTGGCTGTTGCAGTAGTGCTGTGTTCAGGGCGGGTGGTTTCTATCTGCTGGATTAACTGCATTATGGCCCTGTAGCAGCATTGCTGCCTGTTAACACCAAGTTAAATCGGTGAGGGACAGAGCCCTTCTAAACCCCTTTGCTTCCACAGAGCACGGTTGTTCTTCAGGTTAGGTGAAGCCTGGCTGGCAAGTTGCTGAAAAAAGACTAGGCATGCTTTAGCCTTTGAAAATGGCTGTTGGAGAGCAGCTTGGGCTGAGCAAACCTGGGTACTCCAGCATCTCCAAAGAGTTTTGGTCTGGGGTTATGCAAAGGGTGTTTAACATTCACAGCAGCGCCCTGGCTGCTGGGCTTGCTGCACTTCGTGCATTACTGCTGCTGGGAGCTCAGGGAGGGCCACAAAGCCAGCTCCCTGTAAAAGAATAACATCACTTGGTATAATAATCCTGGTGGCTTTACTCTTTGCATCTAAAACGCTGAGATCAGTTCCCATCTAGTGTAAACCAATTCTCTTAACGCAGATGTGACTCCATCCAGATTTCTGTTATTCCTTCCTTTCCCTGCTTTGATATGCAAGACCTAAAATCCACAACTGCTGTAACAAAAGCAATTCAGCCTTTCCCCTGGGAGATCCTGCAGTAAAAGCCTCACCAAGTGCCTGTGCTGGTGCTGTATGCAGTGCTAAAGGGAGGACAGCAGAAGTGCAGAGGTCTCAGACCTACACCACCCTCTGTTCTACAGCCCAGCTGGGGAAACAAAGCAGGAGTGGGATGGGATGGATGTGCTGTGGGGTTGAATCTGTGGCTGGGGTCTAGCAAGGGTGCTCTGGGTGTCCCTCGTGCTCCTGGCCATGTCTCTTCCCTCTGGAGCTTCTGCAAGATGATCACAGAAATAGCTGGCTCCTTGGAAGAGTGAATGGGCCTGATCCAGCCTGCACTGAACTCTGTGGGAGACATTCCTTCCCCTTGGATAGGAGCAGGTGTGCTTGTGACTAGTGCTGTAATGTAGTGCTCTGCCCCAGGATTTCAAAGCATGAAGACTTATTTCACATCCCTCCCTACCCCTGCTCCAATCTGAGGACACTGCTGCTGAGTAGCCATCACATACCAGCTGGCCAGAGTCCCTGGGGAGTTATAACCCCACCAACCGCCCCATCACCATCAGGTCACTAGGCAATGAGGGCGGAGAATACTCAGGAGTGCAGAAGGCTGAAACCACCCTCTGGGAACAAGGAGGGTTGGTATAAATACAGGTGGTACTGATTAGTGAAGGATGTGTCCATAAATATTTATTCTTGTCACTCCTGCTAGTTGACTTACAAGAAAAATTGGTTCCTTCTGCCTGCAAAGTGTTTTATGCTTATTTAACGGAAGTATGACCGTTGATGCACTGAGGCACGCAGCCGCATACTCGCATATCTACCGGTGCGGTTCTCCATCCTTATGCAAAGGTGACTAGGAAATATTCAGTTTAACTCTAGTCTGAGATGTAAAGTCATGTTGAAAATTAGGGAAGGATGAGCTGATGCCTCCAAAGCTTGTATCAGGGGAATTCCGCTTTCCTTAGGGCACAGCAAAGGGGCGGGCTGGGGATCAGTTCACTGCTGCCGTGTGTGGGAGCTTTGCTTGGAGCAAATCTGCTGGGTTCAGAGTTTCCAGGGCAAGCCAATCCTGCCTCAGAGAAAGAGAATAAATATTTTAAAATTTAATCAGAGTCATTGGGGAAGTGTGACAGCATTTAAATGATGACATAACATGCTTGTCTTGTCTCTACTGCCTGCGCTAATGAGCGTGAATTGAGAGCATTAGAGATCTATCCACAGGCATTAGTGTGTGTGATTCAGGGGATCACAGCCTTAATTAGCCTCATCCTCTACTGGCAGCCAAGCCACTTGCCTGTCCAGTGCAGGCAGAAACACCCTCCGATGCTCTGGAGTTAGGCAGGCTTCAGCACAGCACCATGCTGCTGTCCATCACGAGGCTGGACCTACACCTGGTTGTAGGGGGTTTCTTTTGTCTTCGTTGCCCTAAGAGAAATCTGAGCACTTTTCCCTTTCTTCTGGAGAGTTTCAGAAATGTTATGACAACTCAGAGTTTTTTGTTTTCTGTTGAACATTTCTCACTTTAGGAGAACTTTCAACATTCAGAACAATTTTCTTTGCTAAAACCAATATTTGTTCCACCAAATGCTTAATTTCTACAAGAAAATGAGTTTTGGGCTGGAGGCAAACAAGTAAAAACCTGCAGAGAAAAGAGCCAGGATTCAAGCTTGTCCTGGCTTTACTTCCTATCCCTCCATGCCTCTAATTCCCCAGTGTGGCCTTTCCAGTGAAACCTCGCGAAGCCCCATCAGCAAGGTTTGGCCTGGCAGCTGTGTGGCTGCTGATCTGCAGTGGGTGCTGGGAGGGAACTGAGGTGGTAGCTGCTCTGCCAGCCGCTCTCCTCAGCTAGAGATCGGTCGTCTGGCACCTCTCGGCATTGCCCTGATGGTATGAAATTAATTTTGAAAAAGAAAATCACATGGCTGATGTGATTGATTAGGTGCCTTTGCCCTGCTGCATTTAATTGATGGCAGTGGGTATTTATTGCATTATATACTACAAATCAATAGTGTTTAGTACCTCATTAACCTTTTCTGTTCTTTTGATTGTCTTCTTGCAGTGTTGTAATAATGGAGCACAGAGCATCCCTCTCCAGCCTGGCAGAGATGGGTTTGTAAGCTGCAGAAGATGAGTGCTGATGCTTTTGTTGAGGAGTGCGACCCTGCAGCCCTATTACTTCTCTGAGTAAGTGGAGGAAACATGGTGTAAATCATCCCCACCAGGAGAGAGATGCTCATGGGAGGGTTCGCTCACCTCCAGGCTCCCGTGGCATAAGCATCTCAACCCGGTAACTCTGTGGCAATGGTTGAATAGGGAGCAAAACTGTCAGCAGTGCAAAACTTCTGGTGTGGTGAATATGCCTGAGGAAGAGAGAATTGCCGGGTGCTCTGGCCATATTTCAGTGTTGTCACAGCAGGAGTGAGCGGCTCCCTGGTGACTCTTTTGTGTTGCACTTGCCCCTAGGATGCAGGACAGTCTCTGTTGTGAGAGATGCACAGAAAAGCAGAGAGCCTCAGTGAGCAGCTGTAAGGAATAACCTCCCTTTTTCCCCAGATGTGTTTGCTCCCCCACATCTGTGTAATCAGGCCTTGAAGCTGAGTTATCCTGCTTGCTGGGCTGAGTTGCGCTCCTGTTGCAAACCTGCAGGGATAGTGTGTACCACTGCAGTCAGTCAGCTGGATTTCTACTGCTGCAGAAAATGTGGTTGGGAGGTCAGCCCATAAATCCTGCTAGAGTGACAGGCTTCTACAAGTAGTAGGCTTTGATAAATTTGAATTAGATAAATGTCTTCAAATTAGATAAATATCTTCAAATTAGATTAGCTCTGTGTGACTTTCTCAAGTCTCAGTGTGAGTGAAGCCCCTGAATTTCCCATCTGCTGGGAGGCTGAACTTGTGCAAATGAGTTCTGCAATGCTCAGGCCTGTTCTGAAATTGTCAGATATATTAAGAGAGCTCTTCAGAAAGGGACTGTACTTCCCTCAGATTCATTCAGTACCCTCCAGCCACAGCAACTGCTATAAGTGAGCATCACAGCTTATGTGTGATCTGCTGTGCTGGCTTGGGTGCCTCAGCTGTAGCTCCTAGAGAAGTCAAAGCTCTGGTGTTCAGACACCCAGTATGAGGCAGTCCTTGCCTGAAGGGTGGAGACTAATTAGGCCACTGGGCTGGGGAAGTGATGTACCCAGCAGGACGAGAATTCAGGTTGGAGGCATAAATTTGTACCACAGCATCCCCCGCGTGCAAGGTAGACCCGAGATTGTGCATAAGGGCAACACTGAGGATAAAGAGTCTGTGCTCTCCCCTCTGTCAAAGCACCCTGCGACCTCACATGCAAATCTAGCTAGTCCTCCTCTGCCACCCAGCTCGTCTATGTGAGGATACTGGACTTGCTTGACAATTTCCACAGTTAATATAAATAAGCCCAGTCCTGTGGAGCAAGTTACTTGCACCCCTAAGGCTGGCTCCTTCTCCATGTATTGCCTATGCCACCATCCCAGAGACTTCACCTGTCACACCTGAGGACAGTCAATCCTCGTGAATGGGCTCTGTGTCCCTTATACACCGAGAATTTTAACAGCCAACGTGCCTAAATCAGGGACCCGGCAATGACAAAAACTGATCCTCAGCATGTCCCTGCTTTGCGTGTCTGTAACATCCAGGCCCACGTCGTGACTTACAGATGATTTGTGCTGGGCATTAAAAAAAAAAAAAAAAAAAGCCGGTGATGCAAGTGGCTTTTTCTTTCAGGCATTTCTAAAAGGACTAGAGAGAGTGTAAGTACAAAACATTGCCGGAAAGGGGAGGAGGGTTGCAGCTTTTAAATCGCCTGGCACTGTGACGCAGGGTTACACTTAGTGGTGTTGGCACTGGAGAGATCACTGCAGGCAAATCTGGGTGAAACTTCTTTTTGTTGGAAGGGGTTTTTCACCAGAAAACATAGCTTTATCTAAAGCGAATGCTTTCCCAAAATGTGGTTTTGTTTTAATTTGAATTGCTTTGACTTTGGGTTCTAGTAAGTGTCAAAGCATTCCAATGGCATTAAAACAAAATGTTTCTGGTAACATTGGTGAAACTTGCTCTCTGTTTGATTTGATTAACTTTTTAATCCAGGCAGTATCTAAATGGCTGATAAACTGTAATCCTGTGGCATCCACCCTATGGAAACAGTATGTCTCAGTGGTTTGGAGCTAAAATTCTCATCTTTGATCTTCTCTTGCACAATGGAAAACAACAAATTCCTACCCAACTGAACCTGTTTCAGGCTGGCTTTGCTCAGTAGCAGTCTCAGTGTGGCACTGAGCAATATGAGCATAAAGATTTGTAGATATGCGGATACAGAAGGATATAAAAGTGTCTGAGTTCCCTACCTCTTCTGCCTGTTTGAACTGTGCTCTTAAGCGCCTACCCCTGGCTGTTGGCTGGGATGTGTCAAATTGAACTTGGTCTGATTAAGCATGACAGCGCACATAAATTGGAAATGTTCCTGTTGCAAGTGGAATACATTCATGGTCATAACTCAGAGCTTAGAAAATCCCCCCTGAAATGATGATTTATCACTGCTCCGAGGGCTTTTCTTTAAATCTGACTTCTGCCTGTTATACTCGGAGCTGAAGAGATGGATCGTGCATCTCTGCTGTTTGTGCAGCTCCCAGCACAGTGGGAAACTTGTGTCTGAATTGTGCTGGATTCAGCTTTACCACAAGACAAATGGTGAGGTGGTGCTGGAACCCGGGGTACCCAGAACTTGTGTTAGAAAACCCTCATGATGCTTTTTCCTCTGCATCGGCTGTTTCTGTAGACTGCTTAACTGCAGCGCTCAGCTGATTCTTGCCCATGCTGAGGAAAGCACGTGTTCAAGCTGCACAAACCAGCCCAGCTGGCCAGGGACAGAGGATTGGGAGCCAATCTGCTAAACAGGGATTTATCCAAGAGGCAGCCCCAAGTGCCAGTCATCTCCTAATACTCTCTTAAGGAGCCTAGCAGCACAGGCAGCTGCTGCTTCCTCCCTGGCCCTCCTCGTGGTTCAGCTCAGTCCTCCAACTCTGCAGCAAGGCATTTCCAACCAGAATTAGGTTTTGTTGTCTCCTTGCTACAGTGCCTTTTAAATAGGAGCACAGCCACTCTGGAAACATGGAGCTCACTTTTCAAAGAGTGCTTTGGAAAGTGATTACAATGGATTAATGCGGAAAGGTTAGGCAATTTATTCATCTGGCAGTTAGCAAATGCATCGGATTATTTCGTGCTGCAAGGATGATTTTAAAAAGCAAATGAATAACGCCTTTTCGGCTCTTGCTAGCCTTAAGGCACTCTGCTGCACAAGGTAGGTGTTGGATCTGAAGTGCTGTTTAAGAGTTGAGCCTACGCAGTGTCCAACTGCTCCAATAGCTCTCAGCTGTGTGTGAGGGTGCTGGAGTTTCATTGCTGGTGTCTGTGGAGCCCCTCTGGTTAACAAAGGTCCAGTTCAGCCAGGAATTGCCCCAGGATGAATGTGGAGACTCAGCATTCGCTAATCTCTGCTCCAAAGGACTGCTTACCTGCACGTTTGCAAAGTAATGCCATTTGTACCTGGCATTGACTTTCCATCCTGAGCCCTTGCTGCCATCTCCACAGCTGGCAGAGCTCCCTTTCTGAAAGGACTATTTTGATTTACAATAGTGAGAATCTGGCACATTGAGCCATGCAGCCCTACACAGGTATTGCAAGCTGCCGGGTGGCATTTGTTCAGCAGTGGTGTTTGTGCTGAGAAAGCTTTGAGAGGTTTTACTCAGGTGTGGGAACGTTCCTGTGCCCAAGAACTGGATGAAGCCCCTCTTTCTCCTCTGGCTCAAGGCCATGCGCTGCTCTCTAACAACTGCATGGCTTAAGTGCTTAAAGCAGTGGAAAGGATAAAACCCCTAGAAATTAAACAGCTTCACTTCAAAGCTGAGGTTCTAGGAGAAGATCTCAATCCTTTTCTTCTCCAAAGGAAAAGCAGTGGGTGTCGCTGGCTGGACAGTGTATGATGAAGATCCAACTTGCACAATGTGTGAACAACCTAAATCTGTAAAACATCTGGGGATTAAAACTTTGTATGTGGTCTGTGAGCAGAAACTAGAACAGGCTTTGCATCCAGCCCTGCTCCAAATGGGTGCGGTGGAGTTGTCCTATGGCAAGTAGCAGTTGGATGGGGCATCCTGAGGATGAGCAGCCTCTGCTGGCAGGGTTGTAGTAGCAGCAAGAAAACAGAATTATTTCCAAATGCAGCTACTCGTGTGGATGTTGTGTGCGTTTCTGCGGGGTAGTGTTAGATTGAACCTGTCTTAGGCTTGGAAAACTGGCTTTGTGATAGTTTCCGGAGTAGTTGTCAAAATATCAGGGACCAAATGCCACCGTTGGGCAGATTTGGTCACTGCGTGCCCGTGGTGTCTGTGGTTTGGGCATCGCTGTGCTCTGCCAAAGTGGGAAGAACTGGCTGTGCTGCTCCAGCCTGGAGATGGTGCAGCGCAGGGGCAGCTCTGTCTGCATCCGCTGCGTTAACGTGCTTGGTGTCTTCTCCTAGGAGGATAAAAAAAAAAAAGGCTGGAGATGCTCAGATACTGTGTGTGTGGGAGTGGTAGTACCTTAAATAGAGGAGTCTTCAAGCGGGGTAGGAAGCATTAAAACTGTGTTTGAGTGCAATTCAAAGACATGCAATACCTTGTTTGCCCTTCTCGTATTTTGTTTGGCTGATGTAGGCGTATTTTTGGTTTTACTCACTTTTCTGTCCTATATTGCCCCTTTTTTCCAGTAATGTTGACTGTTCCATCTGCTTATTTATCACTCGGATTTCAATTAGCAATCTGCTTTGTTTAGCTTTGTTTTAAACAAGGCATTGAAAGCTCCAACAAAGCTTTAATACATAAAACCACTTGTAATGCAGCTGTTAAAGCTCTTCCATCATATCCATGAAAAAAAATGAATTCTATTGCTATCAAGATGCATCTGATAAATTAGGTTTAATCCTCCTCTACTGCAGCGGATACAAGGCACTTCAGCAAAGACAGAAAGATTTTAAATGACTGAGATGGAAAATGGTCTTTGCTCAGTGCTTCAGAGATGTAAAAGAAACTAAAACCACATGTAGTAAGAAATAATTCATCCAGCAACTGGAAAAGCAGTCCCTGGATTTCTGCACTGACTTCTAATCATAGAATAGAATCATAGAGGTCTTTTCCAACCTTAATGATTCTAAGATCATCAAGTCCAACCATCAGCCCAACACCATCTGCCTCCTAAACCATGCCCTGAAGTGCCACGTCTATGCATTTTTTGAACACCCCCAGGGATGGTGCCTCCACCACCTCTCTGGGCAGCCTGTTCCAGTGCCTGACCACTCCTTCAGTAAAGACTTTTTTTCTAATATCCAATCTAAACCTCCCTGGCACAACTTGAGGCCGTTTCCTCTTGCCCTATCACTAGTGACTTGGGAGAAGAGACCAACCCCCACCTCACCACAACCTCCTTTCAGGCAGTTGCAGAGAGCGATAAGGTCTCCCCTCAGCCTCCTCTTCTCCAGGCTAAACCCCCCCAGCTCCCTCAGCCGCTCCCCATCACACTTGTGCTCCAGACCCTTCCCCAGCTCCGTTGCCCTTCTCTGGACACGCTCCAGCACCTCCATGTCCTTCTTGTCCCGAGGGGCCCAAAACTAATCTTGGTGACTTCAGATCCAAAAGTGAAGCATAAGTTAGGGGTCTGGAAGCAGAAAAGAGGGTGGCTGCGTGTGTGGCAGTGTCCCAGGCAAGGTCTTGCTCCCCTGAATCCCACCGATCCACGCTGTGGTTTGCAATTCTAGCTGCCTGCAGCCCTGCCAGCTTCTTGATCCACTGGATCTGGATCACCGGGGTCCCTCATGGGAAGGGCTTCTCTGGGGTGGCTGGCTCAGCCTGTATTTGCTAAATGGAGGGGGGTTAATTGCAGTGAGTCCTTCAACACTGTGTCAATAATGCACGTGCCTAAATCCCATTGACTTGTGATTAAATTGGAGCCAGTGCTGAAGTTCTCTGCTGAATCATGGCTGAATGGATGAATTACCACTGTTATAACTAATTACCAGTACTATAACTTAATGACGATCTGCTGCCTGGCACACTGGGCAATGGAAAAACAGCCGTACGGGTCAGGCAACGGGCGCCGTGTGCCCTGGGTAGGCTATCCTCCCGGGGCGCGAGCCGATCCCTCCTGCTCGGTGTCCTTGTGTCCCCTTCCAGCGCCCCGTGGGTTCCGCTGCTGGGTGCGTGCGGAAGCTCTCCTGTGGGACGGACGGGCCGGGGAAGAGCGATCGCCGCCGCTCTGCGGGCGGGAGGCCGGGCCTGGGGAAGCGCGGGAGGCCTCTCCGTGGCCGCTGCCCTCCCTGACCCGGGCGGCCGCCGGTAGCGCGCGGCTCACCGCTGCGATGAGCTGCGCGCAGGCCTCAGCCCGGGCGCTCCCGGGGCGGGGCCGGTACCGCCCCGGCGCTGAGGCGCGCTAATGAGCGGCGGCGCTAATCACCGCGGGGGCGGGGCGCGCGGTCCCGCCGCTGGGGCCGCTCTGTATAACCCGTCTCCCGGCAACGGCGGGCACGTCACTTCCTGGGGAGCCGCCGCGAGGCGCCGGTGAGCGCGCGGACAGGTGGAGCGGCGCGTGGAGGCGCCGGCCGGGACGGCGGGAGCCGGATCCGTCCGGGCCGGTCTGGTCGGGTCCGGCGCGATGAGCGCGATGAGCGCGATGAGCGCGGAGCTGGACGGCGTGTCGCTGCACTCCTCCTCCTCCTCCTCGGGCTCGCTGGGCTCGGCGGCGGGGCCGGCGCCGCGGCCGCTGTCCGCCAACGTGCGGCGGCTGCACCAGGCGCTGACGGCGCTGCTGAGCGAGGCGGAGCGGGAGCGCTTCATCCTCTGCCTCAACGCCTACCACGGCCGCCGCAACGTCTGCGACCTGGTGCGCTCCCTCCGCGCCCTCCTCGACGGGCCCCGCCGCCGGCAGCTCCTGCCGCTGCTCCGCCTCGTCCTGCCGCGCTCCGACCAGCTCCTCTTCGACCAGTACACGGCCGAGGGGCCGTACCTGCCGCCGCCCGGCCGCCCCCCGCCGCCCCCCGGCCGGCTGCGGCAGGTGAGCCTGCGGCGGAGCAAAGCCCACGAGGGCCTGGGCTTCAGCATCCGCGGCGGGGCCGAGCACGGCGTCGGGATCTACGTGTCCCTGGTGGAACCGGGCTCCCTGGCCGAGCGGGAGGGGCTGCGCGTCGGCGACCAGATCCTGGGTGTCAACGGCAAGTCCTTGGACGGGGTGACCCACGCCGAGGCCGTCAAGGTAAGCGGGCTCCGGGCCGGGCTCCGGCTGCCCCCGTCCCGCTTCAGCCGGCGGGACGGCAGCCCCGGCGCGTCCCCGGCGCCGGTGGAAACCCGCAGCCCCTTGGCAGAGCGGAGCGGCTCCCGGTGTGCCCCGTGCCGGGGGGATCGGGCTCGGCGCGGCCCCGCGGGAAGCCGCGCCGGGGAGCGGGCGGTGTAAAGAAGCGCTCCCGCGGGGGGCACGGGCGGCCGCGGGGCTCAGCCCGGCGCAGGCTCGTCCCCTCGGCGCCGAGCCATGCTGTTTGTGTCTTCCGTACAGTCCGAGAGGCTCGCGCAAGTGGGAAATCTGCTTGAGCCGGGTTTTAAGGCAGGTGCTTTAGCCGCTATGCCACGTTTTCTCCTCCCAACCGCGGAGAAGCTGAACGCCCGCCGCCGCCACCCTGGGACTGCACGGCAGGCGCACGTCCCAGGTCCCCGTCCGACTGCGTCGGGGCAGAAGGAGAACGCTTACACAGCCGAAGTGCCTCCGGCTCTTCCCACGGCGCAGCACGTTTCCGTGCGCCCCGGAGACCTGTTGCCGTACATGACGGCGGGGGTGCTATCGGTAAAAGCTTTCCTGTAAGGCGGGGTGGGGGAGCTCCACGAACTGTGGGATTTTCACCTGAAGCTCAGTGCTTTGAGGCAAAGTCCACGTTTGAGCGACCCAAATCATTCACAGAGATGGGCTTGTGGCTGGTGGGCTCAGCTCAGGGGGTTCCCACGGCACGGCAGTGCCAGGCACAAACCTGTTGAGCTGGGGAATTGACTTTTAGGGCAGCAGTTTGTAGGCAGCGCGTGGAGAGCGGGGATCTGGGGTGACAAGATTGTTTTGCGGCTGTTTGTGCTTTAATTCTTCTGTAATAAGCTGAAGCGCTTCTGTTGGCAGCCGGCTTCATGTGGCGCGTTCCTCCGACAGTGCATTAATCTTGCACGGCTTTGAACAGCGTCTGCCTTCACAGCCAACCTGCGTGCTCCCTGCCCCGTCTTTAAATCTGTGCCCCACGCAGGGGCACGTCTTCCAGGCTGGAAATGAGTCCCCAGTCATCTTGAGACCAGAGAAAAGACTTGTAGGATTTTTTTTGGTTTTTTTTTTGTCTTTGTTCCTAATGATAGGACAGCAACGGCGTAAGCTTTCGGAAGTCAGCCTGCAGTTCTGTGCCCTGAAGGTTACAACCCCCCCCCGTATTTTGGCTACAGCGTCGGGATGGGTAGAAACCAGGTGTCAGGAATTCTCTGGTCTGTTAAATGACTTCATCTCTATTTCAACCCGCTCTGCTGGGTAATGCACGTCGCCTGCTGTTTGTTCTCTAATATAATGTACGTGATGTCTTTTAGACACTATTAATATTAGAGTGAAACTAAGTGCTTCCTGCACAGAAATAATTCCTGTAGGCTGCAGTTTGCCAAGGAGTTGTTCTGTGACAAGAGCTATATTTTGTTAATGTGATCCCAATAGGAAAGGGAAGCTTAGAAATTGTCTGCTTGTGAGCTGAACTTCTTTAAACAACACTTTCATCACGCAGTCAGTTGTGCAGGCATCTTCTAGAGCTCCTGCACTTGCGTTACATCTGGGAAGGGTTTATCACCCACGGGGTGGTGGTAGAAATGCTTTCCTTGGGAAGAGTCGCAGAGTGGTTGACCCTACAGCTGTAATAGTTCTTTTGGAGATTTTTAAAAATTAAGCGAGTGCTAATTTGTCGTTGCATGCTGCATTTTGGGGGGGGGAGGGGGGAACGAAGAGCAGATTGCGTTCAGCAATGCTAAAGGGCAATCTTTGGAGAATTTCTCTTGGGTTAAGATACAAACATCTCAGCCCGTGTTTTGGACATCGTGCAGGGTGTCAGAGCTGCAGCGACAAGAGGTGGCGACGAACAGGGTGGCTTGACGCCGTGTTCTCTGCTTCCCCTTGAAACCCAGGATCCTGGGCTCGGTCTCGATGTGAGTGTTAACAGCTCCGCAAAGGCCTCTGGCTGTGGTCTGATCTCCTTGAGCAGAGCAACCCTCACTGCGTCCTGACATCCTCACTGATGTCTGCGGGTCTGCTCTGCAGTGGATCAATGGAGAGAGAAATGTTGGATAAACAGCCTCGTACCAGAGCTAGGTTTGGTCCTGGAATTTGTGCATACACTGTACTCGGGATCAACTACAGAGAGGGGGGAAAAGGTGAGCAGGGAGAGGCTTTCTTAATACAAAACTACGGCTGCGTAGCTCGATCTCCCGAACACTGCCTGCCTGCTTCAGACGAGTCGGTGTGGTGAACTCTCTCCATCAGAAGCTGTCTGATTAAAGCACAGCTCCTATTTCTGCGTGCGCAGCGACGGTCTGGCTCTCCATCTGTCTGAGGAGCAGCACGTTCCTGTGCTGCACTTCCATCTTGACTGTCCTGCAGCAAGAAACTGCCTGTCTAGGACAGTGTTGTTGTTCGTAATATGCAGAATGTGGTGTTGTGAGAGAGGTTGTCAAAGCTTGTTCTTCAGGGCATGAGATGATTGCAGGGATCAGGAAGGCTCTTGCACTGCTGGCCTGCCCTGCTCCCAGGCACATCGCTCTCTCCGGGCCGAGCATGACAAACTTACTGAACCAGAAATCAACTTGCTGTCTATCAGGGTGCTTGGAGATGCCCAGCTGTGAATACGGGCAGTGAGGCAGCTGTTCAGATGGAGCAGTGAATAAGTACATAGTCTTAACTTGCTTGTGCAGTCTTGTAAGAGCATTCACGCAGTAGTTTTTGCATCCATTTCACAAATTGTGATAGCTCAGTTGCCTTCTTTTTGTGCATGCCTGGCCATGCAGGAGTACCTCGACCATTTCCAGCACTCCTCTCTAGGAGGAGAGAGGCACCGCCTGTGGGGTAGGAGCAATTTCTGTTTTCTGCCTTGTGTTTTCAGGCATCGCTCCGAGCTGTGATTTACTAAAACTGGAATCATGGCATCAAATGAAAAATGCTGCAACACTGGGCAAAGGAGACAAAAGTAATGAGCTGCATGCTGTCCTAGCTGGATACTGACTGGTGACCTGTGACCAGTGCAAGGGGATTCGTAGGTATTTTAGTGTAAATTAGATAAAAAGTGGAATTCTGACTTAAATGACAGGATTACCTAAGCACTCCAAATCAATTCACTTAATGACCAGCTTCTTAACCTTTATATGAGCAGTGGAGTTTTATGCCTTGTCTGCTTCATGCTCTTCATTTCGTCCGAATCAAAACTAAATGACTCCATTACAATTACAGCTCTATAATTCCAGCATTCAAGAGTGCACTTTAGCAAAGGATCACCGTAATTTGAATTACGGTGTATGTGAAGAAGTTTATATTGTCTGTCATAAATTTAGAGCTCGCTTGGCTTTCATCAGCCTTGCTGTATAGTACATGGTTGATATTGTAGCAGTCGTGCTGAAAGTTTGTATTGATAAGCTGTAGTATTTTGTCCAGAGTAGTTAAAATTGAGGTGCTTGTGGTTTTAGACCATCAAAATGTTAGCACAGGGAGGTATTTCTCCTCTACTGTGGGGTTTGCATTGAGCTCGCGCTCCCTTTCTCCCCAGCCCCTTACTTTTGTTGCTTTGCAGTAGGTTTTTATTCCCTTTAAATCATTTAGGGAGAAAGGGGAGAAGGGAAAGTGTAAAGTATCACAACTCTGATGGATCATTCCTGACTGAGGATTTGGCTTAATGAGCTACACTGACCTCAGAAGAGCTGCACCGATTCCACCGTTTGCCCTGCTCTATCTTTCAGTTCATGCTGACAGCTGGGCAAATCCGGATGAGCTTGATCAAAATCACCATAAGTAGACTAATTTGTACGCATCGGATTTAGGGAGTGCAATTATTTTGTCTTGGTGTAAATCTGTGGTAGCTTTGCCAAAGTCAGTGGACTCACATCGGGTTTATTCTAAAGGAACTGGGATAACTCAAGTCCACTGTCTTGGGTTCTTCAGCACGGCTTTGGGGAGAAGCTGCAGGTTTTGCTGCAGGCGTGATGGGGCCAGGGGAAAGCTTGTGATGAGGCAGATCCGCTACGGACCAGGCAAAGGTCCCCAGAACGCAGCACCGTGCTCTTCGGCTCTCCCTCCCGCTGGTGGGTTGCTCCCTGCTGCAGCCCTGCCTGGGAGGGCTTGCCTGCCACGGAGGGGATCGCATCGCCAGCCACCGCAGGCTCTCAGGCAGAGGTTTTCACTCCTTCCTTCTTCCACTCCTTCACAGCCTTTCCGTCTCCTGCTCTGAACGTGTCGAGTGGGCGCTTAAAAATAATTAAAAGGAGATTAAATTTCTTATTATGTTCTATTCATTTGGTCTTTCATGATGGCGAACAAGATGATCTCTTCAGGGACCAGAATATTTCATACGAGGTAGAAAGGGCTCCAGCTGCTTATGCTTTGGGCGCTTGTGGTACTGCTAAAAGACCGCTGTGAAATGACAGAAGAGATGTGCAGTCTTGAGCCTTGGAAGCACGTTTAGAGCAATTTTACCTTCCAGGCAGCTTACAAGAAAGCCAATCTCATTTCATTGTTTCTTGTGATGCCCAATTAATTGATTATCATTATCTGAGACTGCTTATTTGCTGTAGTCAGTAATCACCACTGTACTGTACAGGCCTTGTAACAGCTAGTAGGAATGAATGCAGCTTGGTTTCTTCGGTTGGTTTTTAACCCTTCCAAGTACTTGGAGTTATGGACCATCACACACAGTCGTGGTTGGGATGAACGGGGAGTGAAAGCAATGCATTGATCCCCTGATTCTGTAAAGATATCAGGCTTGTTCCTTTAAATGTCTGCTTGCTTATCTCTGTGTCTCTGTATTTTTAGAAGTCACTGATCCGGAGGCTAGAAACCTCTTGCCTTCCCCAAGGGGTCTCAGGTAGCTGGAGCATGGAAAAGAAGGATGTGACTAGCATCTGCCCCAGTAGGTCGAGCAGTAACCTATTCCTTGGTCTCTGGGTCTGCTTAGAAACAAAAAACCCCAAGAACTGCACACAAAAAAGCACCTATGGCTTAAAACACAGGTGCTGTGCAATGTCACGGGCTTCTGTTCTGCTTTTCTGTCCTGCAAACAGTTTTCATTTTAACTTCCATAGCCAGCTGAGCTCAGAGGGAGAGGGTGGGAAGTGTAAAGTCACCAGGATATCCCTCTAGGGAAAAGGGGAAGGGAAAAAAGTCACTTTTGAACTTGGAGGCATCTGCATTTTAAATCAGTTTTAATGCTTCTTGAAGGGAAGGGCTCGTGGCAGTGACAGAGCATACATCTGGCAAGTGACATTCTTGGTTTCACAGCCAGATCTGATGGCGTGCGGTGGAGCAGGCAGTGCGGTGGAGCAGGCAGTGCGCTGGACCTCACCGAGTACTGAGGGGTTGAGAGGCGATGCTCCGTTGTCACTGTGAGCTAACCTGAGCTGATCAAATTAATACCACTTGTAACCTGGGGCGGGGTGAACTTGCACGTACAGAGAGCATCTGTGGGAGCATGGGCTTAGCTGTTGCACTGGAGTTAGAAGTAGGTTATATTTGCTGCTCTGCCGCTGATTTCCCTCAGTGGGCAAGTTATTTAGTCATCTGTTTCCCTTCATTACACCAGCAAATCACGATCAGCCCTAATGAAATCAAATGACATTGTACTGATGTGAAAGATTAGAGTGAAGTCCTTATTCTCTCCTCTTCTCATAATGCAAGGATGATAGTACTCGACATGGGTATTGGCTTGTTCATCAGGGTTAGTATTGTTAGGGCATCCTAGAGTTCTTGGAGCATAAATGTTATTTAGTGGGCTCCTTGTAAATAAACAGTTTTGCCTCAGTAGAGAAATTGATAAGACAACCCAAAGGATAAAAGCCTGTCTTTCCTTCCAGCGTCCATTAGAAGAAAACAAAAGCATTAGTGTGCAGCATAGGTGGTGAGTTAAAATATCTTTTACTCAGTTGTTTTGTCCTCAGGGAAGATGATGGATTTTCTTGACACCTTCCTCAGTGCCATGTCTGCTTGGAGAATTATTCAGCTCTAAATCCCCTCACCTAAACTGACAATGCATCTGCTAAAATGATTTGGCTTAGTTTCTTTTGACTGTGTGCTTTGTAAATTCTCCCTGTCATGGACCACCAAGTGCTTAGTAAATACAGGTGAAGCAGAGGCCTGGGCAGCCTGGAGGGACTCTGTTCCTGCCAGCTTCTTGTTGCTGGACTCAGAAACTGCATCTGAGATTCTCGGGGTGAGATGTGCTGGCAGGGAAGGCTGGAAGGGCCTCTGTGTTGTGCAGGCACTGACTGGGCATCCTTGGTGCTTAGTCAAGTGTCTGGCTCATCTCCCCCCTGTTGATTCTTTCAAAGTTAGTTTTTCTACCAACTAACTGACCAGATCTGGACAATATGGGTTTGTTGTTGCTTCTAATGATATTTTTCAGCACTGTGTTTGGTGTGGAGTGGAAGGAGAAAACAAGAGGAAGCGAGGAAGTGGGGGGGGAGCTTTGATCTAGATTCCCCATGTGCACCCCATCCCAACCCAGAAGGCACCTAAACAGCTTTCCAGGCTTGCGTTGAAATAAAGCTTTGTGGAGTTTTCTGCTGTTTTTAAAATTGTCCCGGACTTGCCTGAGGGATCCACTGGGCAGTGACCAGCTTTGAGCGGGTGGGAGATGACGGAGCTGTTGTCTTAAAGTGGGGATGGGGGGTGTCAGCCGTTGGAGGGCTTAGGGAGAAGGCCCTGGAGCTAAGATTTCATTTGACCTTTCCAGGTGAAAGGGACATGGGCTTCCCGATGCCTTGGGGCTAAATGTCTGCAATCACCATAATTATGCATCAATTTGCATTTATTTGCATAAGTGCCACCACTTGAAAGCCAAACTGCTGTCACCTTTGCCTTGGGAGAGGGGGAGAGGTTGGACTGTGCCCCCTGTAATTCTCATTTATATTCCTGACAGGGAGGCCATTTCGCACCCTCCATCCCCTATGCTGTGTTACCCCCTGCTTTCCTCTCTGGTTCCTCTCACTGAGCACTCTGTCTGGAGTGCCTCTGCTTCCCCTCATCCCTTCTTTTATATCTTTCTCTCTGTCCACCTGCTTGTGTGTCACCTTTTTCTTGTACCAGTTTTCTTTGTTCCTGCCTGCCCCAGCCGCACGTCCTCCCCGCACAGGGACGAGCTGTTTGCATATGTCAGGGCAGACGAGTCTCCCGGTTCCTCTGCACAGAAGCAGTTCTCTGGTCTTCGTCAGGCAAGGTGGGGAGGGGATACACTTGATCCAAAGCATCTTATTTCTGGCTACAGACTGCAGTCTGGGGCAGGGGACAGTCTCTCCCTATGGATTTGTACAGCACCTGGCAAACTTGGCCTTAACGGAGGTGTGTAGTGGGAGCTGCAGTAGTCTTATGTTTGTCCTGGCTGTGGAGGATCCCTGGAGAAAGCCTTTGGGGACAGGCAGGCAGTGCCTCTGCCTGCTGTCTTCTGCTCTGTCCTTTCTGCTGGCAGAGGAACCACGGAGCTGATATGGCTCAATCAATCTCGCCGTAAAAGGTCTCGCAGTCCTGCCCCTGCAGCCCCCTCCCCTCCACTGCAGACATGGGGATCCTCATCATTCCCGCTGGCACTGAGATGGCTTTGCTCAGTCTAGCAGAGCCCACAAGCTTAAAACTACCTGAGTCCACCTGGGTCCAGCAGGAACACCCCAGGATAGAGGAGGAAATAATGGTTAGACAAACTTCTGCAAATTTGTCCCTCCATGGTGCTGGAGCATGCTGTAAAAGCTCCCTCTGCCTCCCTCCTGTGGCATCTCCGCATTTCTTTCCCTGTCGCAGCTTTTTTTCAAGTCAGTGCCTAACTTCTTTGGGACTTGGTGGAAAATTGCATGGTACTTCAATGATTGATAACCTCCGCACTGACCTTTGTGGCTTGCAAATGGAGCAAGTGCTTGGATACCCATTATCTGAGCAGCCCAAGAAGCCAAACAGCTCTGGTGAGTCTATTATTGCCGGAAGAAAGCAGCTTGCGTCTCTAGCAAGGGGGCGGATGGCTCATAGTTAATGCTTCTTGTATCAAACTGTGATCTACCCACTAACAGAGTGAATTGGAATAGATTGCTCATTTCATTAGCAGCAAAGGTAAGTGAGTGGGCTGTATCCGTACGAGACGCATATTTTATTCAGGCTGCCAGAAGAATACTGGTGATTAATTGCCATTGATTTCTGACATCTGTGCTCCTGCTGGGGGAATTTTTGAAGGCCTGAAAGATGCTTTTACACAGCCTTCAACCTTTCGGCGCCCTTGAGAAGTGGAAAGAACAAGGGAAAAATTCTGAAGGCAGGAGAGGAAAGCCTTCAGTAACGTGAGACATGCTGGGCGAGAATGGCCTGGCACAGGTGGGTTTCAGGAAGGGTGGCAGCTGTCAGTTTTGATCTTAGCAAAGAACATGCGTATTGTGTGGTGTTTTGGTTTTTGGTTTTTTTTAAAGGTAAACTGTGGGTACATGAGACATGCATTTCCTTTTTTTGATTATTTTAAGCAGTCTACTTCAGTCTCAAAGGACTTGATAGATGCTTAAATAGTGTGTTGTCGGGGGTCAGTGGCCTTATGGAATCAATCTGCCCTTCTCTCTGGCACTTGCTTCTTCTAATAAATTTCTAGGCAATTGGTGGCTGTTTTGCTCCTAAATGTTTGGCACTGATCCGCAGATACAACTAAATTATTTCCTTAAGCTTGGCTTCTAGCAGGTGTGCTTGCACACTCTGGTGCCAGTGTTAAACCTTTCATACCATGGTCTTCAAATGCATTATAGATGGGGCAAAGCCAAGGTTTTTTTCTGAGTCTGGAGCGAAACACAGCAGCACTGAATAACATGTAGCAAGTCCCTGAAATGGCTTGAGAAAGGAAATGGAGATGCAGTTTGCACTGCCTGATTCTGCAGAGGGGATTAAGGAGGTGGAATTATTTTATTTAATGGTCCACTGCAAATGGGTTAGGTTCAGCATGCCTGTCAAATAACACACTTCCCCAAAGAGCTTGCAGGCTGAATTATGCTGTTGCGTTTGTGGTGGTATCTCTGCAGTCACTGGACACAAGACAACTTGTGTGTCGGTGGGGGAGCAGTTCTCCCGTGTAGTATTCCCATCCAGAGCCTATCCTTTCTCTCCATGGGCCCCATGCTTTTTATGTTAGATGAAAATTCTGGCCTGAAAATCTTTTCCTTTTGTCCCAGGGAGTTGGGGTGACCTGCTTCATGGGAAGCAAATTGTTCATGTGGGCAGGTGCTGGCCCTCTCGCTTGCTGTTGCCGCTTTGTAAATAGGCCTGACAGCAAAATCGAGGTCAGCGGACTCGTGCCAGCTCCCTGGCACTGTGGCACCTCACTGGGAGTGGGGAAAGTGCTAAATGTTTGAGCAGGGGCGAGGCTGCCAGGCACAGGGACCAGCAGTGTGAAGGCTTACAAGGGAGGAGGGTACAGTGATGGAAACCTGTCATAAACCCCTTGCACCAAGGGGCCAGTGCAGCTGGCCAAAATCCCTTGCTCAGACGGGCATTGGGATCTTCTGCAAACACATTCCAGGAGGCCAGGGTGGATGCACAGAGTGGGAGAAGCCAATGTGATAGGGCTAGAAAATAATTCCTGCTGATTGCTTGATGTTCAGGGAGACTAGCTGGAAAACGGGTCCTGCTCTCTGCCATAGATATGGTCCCTGCTGGGGACCTGCCTTTCCCTGCCTGTGCCATGGCAGGGAAGGGTGTGTTGAAGAAGCTGCCCGTGTGGGCTGTGGGTCCCTGGTCTGTCAGTAATTAGCACCTCTGATCCCCAGACTGTCAGTTAGCCCCTTCTCCCCAGCCCTGAGAAACTAAATTAAAATGAAACAGAGGAGAGAATAATCCTGCTTGCTGGGACAGCTGGACAAAGATGAGGAGTCCTAGGGCTGGATCTGCTCTTGGATACTGGTCTGAATCTGCCCATCCAGGACTGACTCCACCCATGTCCTGGGGCTCCCAGCTGGCTTAGCAGAGCCAGCACCAGCTACCCCTGATGGGAGAGGGAGGTGAAGCCCAATGGTCCTGGCAGTGCAGAGCTCCAGCCAGAGGCTGTGTCTGGGCTCCGTCCATCAGCACAAAGTCTGCCCGGGCTGCTGGCTGCTCCCAGGGGATGCCCGGACTCCTCTCCATGCCGTGTCCCTGGAGAACGAGGCTCTCTGCTCATGCTGAGGAGGGGGCTAAGGTGAGCGGAGCTGGCTCTGGTGAGCAGCAGTGGCTGTTGTGTTCTCCGATGCCCTGACATTGACCACCTCCTCTCCCTGTGATGAACGGCTTTGTTGCTGCATCCTTGGCTTGAAAACCTTCCATCCTGGCCGAGCTGCTGAGTCGCCTGTTTGTAATGCAGTTGTCATTGTCCCCCAGCACTGGTGTGTCCCTAAGGGCTTACAGAGACTCCCGTTGCCTCTCCAGCTCAGCCCATTAGCCTTTGCTCTTGCCTCCTTGAATGGCTATTAATGATTTCCATTTTTGCAGCACCTCTATGCTCAAAGCACTTTCTTTTATTAGAGGCAAGACTTCTACCTCAATTCTCATTCTGAAGTTGTTTCCTTGAGTACTCTAGCACCCAGCTACAGCTGCATACCGAATTGGAGAGGAGTGGTGCTGTGTGAAGTGCTCTGCAGCCCTCTGGCTTACCCAGGTTTAGCCTTGCTTTGATTGTAAAGTGGGTGGTAAGATGCGGGTGCAGTGGTAGTGCAGCAGTAGGCTGTACCCCGTTACCTTAGTAGCAGCCATAAATGGACCCACTAAATCTACTCTGTATCCCAATGCTGTAGCAATAAAAATTGTCAGGACCAAAATGGCCTTAAGAAGTTTATGGCGAATGCTCCACTCTGGTGGCCACTTGGATTCCTTACAGGAGCCAGTGTTGGGGCTAGAGCATCCTTTAGAGGGAGGCTTCTCCCAAAGTGCTTCGTAATGACCTAAGAACAGTTGGCAGGAGAGAGTCATTATCATGTGCTGCTAACTTTCCAAAGGTGCTGGATAATCATGCTCAGTGGATGAGAAAATTACCTGCAAACTTTGGGATGTCAAATCAACCTTGTTTCCTCCAGACTCTGAAAGCTGCTGAGAGCCTGATAGAAATGTATATTAGCAGAACTAAAGGGATGAAATGGCGCTGAGCAGGGGAGGAGCAGCTGAGGGCACCTGTCTCTCATGTGCCCCAGGCTTGGTGAGAAAGCCTTCCTGGGTCTGTCTTCTGTGCCTGGGTGGAAAATCCAGGTGAATCAGCTTGGAGGAGACTCGCCCTTGGGGTTGCCTCAGCATTCTTTCCAAAAGCAGATGATTTGTCAGCCTTGATACAGGGAAACTGAGGCAATGAAAAATAGGAAGCTCCCTACTATGGCAGGAGTCAGCAGCAGGATCAGTAAGGGCTGGAGGTTTCTTGGCTCCTGCTCTAAAGGCTACACCCTGTCAAAGCACAGGGATGGTAAATAGAAAAAGCTAGTGGAGGCTGTTGGCTCTGCTGGCATGGCAGCTGTGCTGGGGATCCCAATGGTTGCCTTGTAGGCTTCTGGGAGCTGGGTGGAGACAGAGGTTAAGCCCTACTGATCAGTGTGGGGCTGGTTTTGGATGTAGGATGGGAACAGACCTCAATGGAACAGGGCTGTGCCACGCAGAGATGGTCCCTTTCCATGGGCTGCTGACCCAGCATGTCCCTACAAGACCACTGCACTGCTTCCAGGGAATGGCCTTCTCCTAGCAGGTTCTGTTCCAGAGATTTCTTCTAATACCGCTGAGACTGTCATTTTTCCTCTTTCCCCCAAGGGTAACAGACTTCATCTCCCCAGATGCCAGGAGGGGCACTCTTACAAACCAGAAGGTGAACAGATGCACCAGCCTTGGTAAAGCCAGAAAAAAAAAAACACAGAGGGGGAAACTCAGTGTTTCTTCCCGTGCAAGGAAATGGATAGTAGCTCACTTGGAGCTCACCAAAGCAGCGGATAGTGATTTCTGTCTCTGTCTGGATGTACTATGGAAGCTTCTCCCATTTGGCTCACCTGATGCCTCATCGCTTTGCAGCTCTGCATGCCAAGTGCTTTGTTAAAGTCTAGTTCAGCGTGTGGATGTACAGAGATTTTATAGATCTGTGCCAGATCTCGTTCCTATGCCTGCTGTGCTTCATTATGGAGCGCGTGCGGTGCTGTTGTCCAAGGGAAAACACTGCTTCTCTTCTCGTCTCCTCTCATAGCTGTGTCAGCTTTGGTTTAAATAGCTGGTGGCTGTCTAATGAACAAAGGAAGCCTGAATATTAGAACAAAATTGACTTCAGTGGTCGCTGGGTTGGGGAAGCAGTTCGTGCTGACCATCCTGTGATTTTGACAAGACTGTGGAGGCCAGAGCAAGGACATGGGTGGTGTTGAGCAAGCCTGGTGCTCCTCAACCTCTGGCTCTCATGCTAGGCCTCTCCCTCAGACAGGAGCTGTACTTTGGCTTACTGGAGCAGACGTGCTTCTAGTGGAGGTTAAAAGCAGAGATTCCTCAGACTATTTGTGCTCATGTTCGAAGAAGGATTTACCCCCTGAGCTGATACAAACCTAGACTTATCCTAAAATTAATAAAACCAAAGAATTTATTCTAATTGATGCAAGCTCACGAGTCAAAAATCTATTCTTATAAATAGATAGATTCAGTTTACAAATGGGCTTCACCAGCTGAATTTCAGACCTATGCTTAAGCATGTTCTAGGCAGAGGCTTAAACGCTTGCTCATTTAAGCACATGCCTGAAGGCCAGCTCCCAGGGCTGTGGGAGACTGTCTTCTAGAAAAAAAAAAAATCACCTGTTTAACTCTCTCAAATGGCCCCATAGTGTTGCTGTGTCCTGTTAAACAGCTACTGCTTTTTACTTACGTGTGTGTCTCTGTGGTGCCTGCAATGGTGTGTTACACATCTGCATACAGTATATACATCCGCATGCCAGTATATACGTGTGTGTTCAGTGTGGTTTGGGGGTGCCCAATGGCCTATAGCTCTTGTACCAGCTTGTAGCTGGGTGGAGGGTTTCCTCGAGTCGTGGCCCTTTGTGTCATGCGTTACGAAGCTGATGAAGAGTGCATTTAACCGGAGAGGGTGGCAGCTGTACGGAAGCTGCAGGCGATGGCAGGGCCCGTCTGCTGTAAGCTGTGCATCAGGTGGGGCAGGGTGGGAGCAGACGGGGGCTGAGGTGTAGCCTGACTTGTAAAGGCGGGTTGGAGTTGCCGTGGGAAGCGCGGAGACTCAGCCGCATGCAGGGACAGTGCCACCATGTAGATGTGACACCATGGTGAGAGAGACGGGCTCTCACCAACTTTCTCAGGGGTTTGTGGGATCACCTTGCGCAAGGTATTTCCTGCGTCGCTTTTCCCCTTTCTGCTTGCTTTTTCTCACTTGCATTCCTTGAGGCAAGCACCATCCCTTTGAGTGTGTTTAGCACCTAGCACAAGGATAGGTAACTGGAATTCCCAGCTGCTGATGCCAGTGTCACTGGCTTACCATCGTTGAGCTGCATGGATGGTCCCACTCTGCCTCACAGCGGTAAGGTAAGTCCTTTGTGGGTGCCACTGTTGTCCTCCACCTGTGATCATCCTAATGGTCTCCAAAAGGTGCAGTCTGTGTCTTGTGGTGCAGGTCACCTGCCAGTGCATGTGTCTTGGAGGCTAGCAGAGCTGTGTCCTGAAGGGCTCTGACGTGTAGGGAAGGCCCTTGGCAGGGTGCCATTACAGTCCCCATTAGCAGTGGGGACGTGTTGGGGGAGAAACACTGTGTTGGGCAGGAAATTGCTTCACTCACTGAGTCCTTGAGAAGCCTCAGTAAATGTATAAAGGACTACACAGTGTGTCACCAGCCTGCCCACAGTAGCTCTGCCTTCTGCTGGGAGAGACCGTCACCAGCGATGTCCTGATGGACACTGCCAGCTTCTGTTCAATCCCTCCTCTCCTGTCTCCTCTTGTACTGAGGCTGCTGGGGAGCCCTGGCCCAGTCTTCTGCCTCGAGCCAGACGGCTGCTCTCCTGGCCTCCCAGCTCTCTGCTGTCACCTTCATGCATAAAACATCTCCCTGCTGACTGAGATCCCATCTCCTTGTGGCCCTGTCAAGGGAGCTGCAGGGGGACATAAAAAATCCCATGTAAATCTCTGGCCTCTCATCCTTGGAAACTTTACTGTCTCCAGAGAACTGCTCTGCTGCTGTTCCTGCTCTTTCAGGGGATGACATTTAGCTGAGGCAGGACGGCAGCAGCCAGCGCTCTGCCTGCTGCCAGCCTTCAGCAACAACCACTGCCCTGTCCTCAGGGCAGGCTGCGAACGCTCCCCGGTGCCCACTGCGGAGCCGGGAGTCCTGCCTGCATGTGGTCACTCCTCCCACACCTCGTGTCCCTCCTGTGTGGTAGAAACCCTGGACGGTTATCTTTGGTCCCCTCTCCCCTGCCAGGACGGATGCTCTGAGGAAGGGAGAAAATGGGATCCCTGCGTCTGCCCCAAAAAGACCTGCATGGGAATGAGGTGGCAGCAAATGCAATGAGGCAGGAGAGAGAGCAGCTCAGGGAGGGCCCTGTGTGTGCTCTTGAACCGGCCTCAGCTCCGAGTTTTTAATTTTCTCCTTCCTTAAATTACAGTGACATTCAACAGCTGGCTTTGAGGCGTTGTGTGAACATACACAGGTGAGGAATGCCCAGGATCAGTGCAAACGGAGAGCCTGCTCTTTCATTGAGAGGGGAAAAAGGGTGGGAATGCAAGCGTCAGTTAGGATGACATGGCATTTCTGTGGTAGAGGGAGGACTGTAACCCTGTACAGTTGGACAAATCACTGATTAACCTCATCGTTTGCCTGTGCTTGATGAGGAATTGCAGCCTCGTTCAGAAATGAGACTTTGCTCATGGGACCGTCAGTGCTGTTTGCCGTCTCTGTACCTAGGTAAGTAAATGACGTTATGCTGGCTTAAAAGAGGCTTTCATAGAAATGGCTTCAGTTGGAATGGAGAATGAGATTGTTTCTGTGGAGGCTGTACCCCATCTCATAGGGGTCACTCTGCACTGGTAGCTCTAGGGTAGTGAGAAGTCTCCTTGCCACCCCCAACTCATTGCCGTGGAGTTCAGGTCATCCTGAGCCTGCCTGCGTGGCAGCTTATGAAGGGGCTTTGGGTTGGGAAGCTGAACTGTGCCCTGAAGCATGAATGGGCCCCTACACCATGGTACCCCGGGGTGGGCAGTGGGCTCAGAAATAGCTCCATTGTCCCAGTGAGACTTGGGCTGATGCCAGCAAAACTGGAGCGTGGTGAGCACCTCCGCCTGTCTGCCAGCCAGGCGGGGCTCCACGTGCTCACAGGGAGAGAAGAGATCGCAGCAGATGTGTTTGAGGGAGCGGGGGAGCTGAGGGGACGAGGGCTGGAGTTAGTGAGCAGCCCAGGATGTCCAAGTGCTCTGCGGTTGTTCCGATGGCGCTGTTGGTTTCGCAGTCCTTGTTTAAGCTCTCCAGGCATGTGATGACCTTGGGAGCGTGTGACAAATTTGCAGCCAAATTGCTGTATGTGATGGAGATGCTGAACTGGGAATTGGTGAGCTGGATTCTCTCTAGCACTGGCAAGGAGGGACAGGACTCTTGCCAGGTCAGAGCTGGGATCCAGCCAGCCTGGTATTACTGACGATATTACTCTTTACTGAAGAGCTGCTGGTATTAGTTCTTCCTGGTCACGAGCTTTGCTCGGCAGCTTCTATGCCCTGTAGCGAGAGGAGACCTTGCAGGAGCAGCTCATCAAAAGGATGTAGGTATGGAAAAAAACCCAGAGGATCTCCTTTCTGAGAGCAGATCCAGAACGTTGATATTCCTGAGGTCTCAGAAGGGATCAGCACTTACAGCTCTCCCCAGGGAGAACTCCTATATGTTAATTTAAGTTTACTCTAAAGCCTATATTAGCTTCTCACAGTGGAAGCTGGAGGAGTAGAGAGGCAATTGCGAATCACCTTATCTGGGTCCCAAGGTCATCTCTGTGCATGCTGTTTTAAATATATGTATATATTTAATAATTATTATACTCTGCTTGTGCTGGGAAAGGCAGCTGGTAATGAAATGGCAACAGAGGCTGAATTTCTGGGAGCGTTGTTGATGTCCCCTGAAGGCATCAGGAGCTTTTCCAATGGCAGAATTTGGGGCCGAGCTGTGGGGACCAGCAGTACTGCTCTCTTCCAGCATTGATCCCTGTCCTGCTCTGACTCCTCTCCAAAGCTGCAGAAACTGCCCAGTCTCAGGTTCTAGCCCATACCGGGGTTCCTTCTGGCATGTCACTACCTGCCTTGCCTCCTGTACTCTGCTTCACTCTGCTCTTTCCCTGGCTGATGGGGAGAGCATATCTTCTCTGTCAGCAGCAGCAGCTTTGACTTGACACTGTTGCAGTTCAGGAGAGAATAGAAAAATCCTAGCTTTTTCACTAGCTTTTTATGTAGCTCAATCATTTAGTTGGTGGTTGCAGAATAGCTTGAGATCTTTCAACACTCAAGGAAGAGCAAAGCCATGTCACCCCAGAGTCCTAAGGCAGATTGTCCTTCCCCTTCCGTAGGCATTAACCCCCTCCTCTCCTTGGCTTGTCTTCCAGGTGCTGAAAGGCTGCAAGAAGCTGAACCTGTCTGTACATTCAGTGGGACGCATCCCAGGGGGCTATGTCACCAACCACATCTACACCTGGGTGGACCCACAGGGCCGGAGCGTGTCCCCGCCGATGGGCCTGCCACACCACCAGAACAGCTCCCTCCGCAAGGACAGTGAAAAGAGGAGCCACCTCCAGCTCCTGCAAGAGGGGGATGAGAAAAAGGTGAGCATGGGGGATTGGCTGCAGCCCTGGGGGCCTGCGGTTACCTGTTACCATGTAGGTGCCAACCCTCTTTGTTCGCTTTATGCTTTTCATTCACGTGGTTCTGGTCTCAGTTGGGATAGCCTGTCTCTCCTTTAGGATACGCTGGATCCTGTTTTTCTCTCTTGGTCTGTAGCTTTCTCTGTCTTCCCCGAAGGGTCCTGTAGGACAGGATGGATGCGCTTTGTTCCCATTTAACACAAGTAGAACCCAAGCTGGAGACAAGGCATTGTCCAGATGCAGAGTTGTCTGGCTGTGAGGGTCCTGCTAGGAACAGCAGTCAAACCAGAAATTGCTTTTAAGGCGTTTTCCCAAACAGGTTGTTGTTTTGGCTGGAGGCCCACTGCCGGCATGGTCATTGAGAGGTTGACACAGATGTTACGTTCAGGAGGGCTCCTGGATTTGGAGGGCATTACTGCCCTTCTTCTTGCATTTCAGATCTTTCTCAGGTGTTTCAGTGAGGCTTTCTTGGCTCTCTTGGCAGTTTTGTCTAAACCAAACCCCCCAAAAAAATCCCAAAACCACACCAAAACAATTTAACAATATTGCACTTCCAAAAATGCTATAAAATAAAATGGATTATTTTCCTTTTCTGTCTGGGGAGAGGCAGGCTGAGCCAGGAAGGACCTGAGCAGTGCCTGTGCAAAAAGCCTTGTGAAGTGAAAAAGGAGGGGACCTTTTTCTTAACTTAAATGGCTTTCCTAACGGTACCCAGGGGAGCTGGAGGTGTCTGGCCAGTGCTGGGCCACTCTAGCAAGGCCTGGAACTCAGACCTTTGACAGAAAGGAAAGCATATCAGCATACCAAATGCCCAGTCCTCTCCTCTTACTGTAAGCCTGCCCTCCTTTGAAATAGGCCTTATAATAAAGTGAAGCCAGCAGAGGATATGTTCAAGCTGCTATATCTGATCTCGGGGATTTCATGTTTCTTCTCCCTCATGCTTCCTGTGCCCAGACAGACCTAGAGACTTGTAGATGCAGAGGAACAGTGCTCAGTTGCCCTTGTAGTGAGGCATAGGCTGGAGGGGCAGACTCTGCTTGCTCTCTCAGTGGTGATGGTTAGGGAACCTGTTTGTCCTGTACAAGCAGGACATAGTGTTGCCTCACCAGTATTCATGGGATATCCAAGTACTGTTGTACGAGTGAGTGGGGCGCTTGCTTCCCAAAGGCACAGAGTTGCTTGGAACCTCCATCCTGTTATCCTGAGATCACTGTGCCTGTCCCCAGCACTTTGATTGTATGCCCAAAACATCCTCAGCTCCTCCTGGAAAGGCTGTAGAGGGATCTGTAAGCTGGAGCCTCCCATCTTAGCCAGAGAGGGGAAAAAAATCTAATACAGGATGAGGCAGTTTGATGAAATATTCATGTGGGCCACAAGGGAGAAGGGCCCATTATTTTTACTTTAAGGAGAAGAGAAAAGCAGCTGCTGCTGGCTTGCTGGTGTCCCCCACCCCCTACCGCTCAGTGTCACCTTGATATGGCAGGCAGCGACTCTTTGAAGCTGTAGGTAGAAGTTTCTCTGCACATCGTTCCTTTAGCCCTTGCTGTGTAGTGACATGAAATGCTGAGAAGCCTGAAGCTGTACACATGCCTGCCCAGTGCCTGAGCCTTGCATGGCCCCAGACGGCCCCTTCCCATCAGTCCCTAGGGAGGTATGCGTACAGGTGCCCTAGCTGTCTCTGGGCAGCTCGGCTGCTGCACGGGCCAGTCGTCGGACCAAAGCACCCTCCTCTGTGCTCGTCCTGGTACTGAGCTTGTCAGGACTGTCTGCCACGGGGTGCACAGGAACACGAATCCAACTGAACTTTGCCAGTTAAAAGAACTTTAATTACCATAGCTTAATCTGCTTTGGAAGCGAAGGAAGCCAAGTTGAATGAAGGCCACATTAAACTTTGAAGAGTAGCCATGCTGGGCTTGGCTGCTGTTGGATACGCTCACTCCCAAGGTGTGAGGGGGTCCCCAGCTCCAAGTCACCCACTGTGGCACCATTCTAGCTGAGCGGGGCTGCAGGACCTTGGCTCACAGAAGTGGCTGCCCTTGTTCTGATCTGTGCTGCTTTGGTGCTATTGTGGAAGTGTTGCACTTGCGGAAGACTTGGCAGATTTCCCAGCCTTGGGTGGGATGCCCAGTCTTCATGGTGCTACCAGCTTGTGGCTTGCTGGCTTCAGGACCTTTTGCCCAGGTATGAGGAGTGGTGAAGAGTCTCGCACTCCACCTGGCTTTTCCAAAATCTGAGCTTGTTCTTCCATTCCTTGGTGCTGCTTCACACAGTCAGACACCCCTTTGACTTGCTGTAGTGGAGGATCATGCTTTGACCCCAGGGCAGGTTGGTGAAGGCCCCCTTCTATTAACCTGGGAAGAGTCCATGACAGTTGCAGGAAATGTCTGAAGCTCACAGGAATGGATGTGCAAAGATCTGATGCAGAGGGCAGTGCTGGCGGCATGAGAACAGGCAGCGTTCAGCCTTCTCCTGGCAGTACTCCTCTCTGCCATGTCAGCAGTGACATCGGCCGCTCTGCGTTTCCCGTCCTGCTCCTCTGTGCCACACTGGCTGTGTACTGCATTTCTAACAGAAGCTATCAACCATGTGTTGTTACAGTTCAGGGATCCCCACGCAGCTCTGGTGGCCCTTGGCTCCCTCTGCTACTCCAGACTTGACTTCTTGTGTCATACTCCAGTGTGCCTCCTGCTCTGCTGTAGCACAGCTCTCAGCACTGCCTGGAGGCTTCTCCTTGCCCTGTTAACAGCCTCTGTCCTTGGTGACCACAAGCATGATGCACCTTTCTCCCTAGCCTGCTGGCTGAGTGGTTCAGAAGCGCTTTCAGCGGTAGCTGTTAGCACTGGTGGGACCCGAGGTTGCTCAGAACAGCACCCTGACCCCTCTGCTCCTTGCACTGCCTTGCGCCTGCCTCCAAACCCAGCTCCTCCTCACAGTCCTGCTCATTGGTGTCAATGTGCGTGGCTTGTACACACAGTGCGATAACGTCCACTCCTGAATTCCCATCTGTAAGCCCGGCAAAAGAAAATTACTGGATGCTACAACTTTTAAATGACCAAGGCCACCCGGACACTTCTGTAACCAGAGGTGCCTTGCTTTGCCAGCTGGCGGTGAAAGAAAGCCCCACCACAGTCAAAGGCTGGCTGGCAGTGAAGAGAGCCTGATCTGACCAGTGGATTTGAGAGGGGTTATTCGGTGTGACTGCCTGTGTCATTTGTCTGAACTTGTGCTTCAGGGCATCAATTAGCCAAGTCGCTTTGTCCTGACTTACTGTGCACCATCAAGAGACGAAAACATGTCCCAGAACATGGGAACAGCCTGCCTCTAGGTTTTTCTCTTTTTATTTGTATGGGGGGGGGGGGGGGAGAGAGAGTATTATTCTCTTCACAGATATCGTGCAAATAAATGCAATATATCCCTGGTTAATTCAGCCCAGTCAACTGGAATTGACAGGTACTCCCGAGGGCTATTTGATTTCTGGATGATTTACATTCTGAGGGAAGGGCTGGGAATTAGTAGGTTATTTCCCCCACCCCATCCCTATTTCTAATCGATCTGAATGTCCTGGAATACATATGCAAAAGCCTTCAAAGAGGCACTGTTTGGGAAAGTACAGCAGAGATCAGACTTCAGCCTTACAGCAGGAGGCTGAAGTGACGCAAATCAGCAAGTTTGTTAATGCTTTGCTACAGTTCAGTAAGCCTGCAATGCTACTGTAGTTAAGGTGATATTTCCAGCTTTTGCAAGGTTAAATTCAAGGTTGGTGGAGGCATCCTACATTTATTAGGCAATAGAGATATCCCTGTCTGGCTACCTTTTCTTCCAGCGGCATCTGTTCTGAATGCCTGAAAGGATGGGTGTGTAGCATAGTTTAACAAGTTTGCTTATCTGTAGGCAGAAGCATTCATTATCAAAAGGCTTGAAATGGAAACCGCTGCTGTTGGCCTGTGTGTGAGAGTGTAACCGATCTGTCTGGTGGAGGAGGGATCTGGTGCGTGGCTGTGTACCTTCCCGGAGTAGGCGCCTGGACGGTGGGCTGGAGGTGTGGAGCAGATGGGCTGGACTAGTGTGCAGTCAGGGTGGTTGGGCTTTCAGCTGACATGTCAGTCTGACCTCCTCGGATAGCTTTGCTGTAGCACAGGTTTGGTGCAGAAGGCAGCCAGCGTTTCTGGCCTAGGGCTGGCACATTCCTTGCCCTTGGCTTTTTATTGTATTTTTGTGTGGACACTGGGATTCCTTCACTGTCAGCTGCAGAAGAAGCCATTATGGGGCTTTGCGAAGTTACTAGTGGACTGTCAGCTGTCCACTGGCTTTGCTTTCACCATCCTGTTCCAGCCAGTGGTTCTGGGCCAAAATCCAGCTTGCACCAAGCTTGGGATTAGAGGCTATTCTGTGTGGATGAGCAGGAGCTGAATGCTAAGATCTGGGCCAATTATTCAGTGTAGGCCTGACCTAACATGGATGATATCTCATGAGAGGGCACAAGAAGGGATGTGAGAATTAAAGAGAATGGAGGGATGAAGGAGGTGCTGGCATGTATGAACTTGTGGATGTGCAAGTTGTTGCAAATCTTTACACTTTCCATGTCTGTGTTGGCTGTGGCAGGTTGAAGAGATGGCCCTGTTTCCCAAGTTCTGCTATCGTTAGTTTCCTGCAGTAAGGGCAGCCTTCCCTGTAGTCATAATCGGTGGATCCAGTGTTTCATTAGAGCCCTGTGCCCATCTTCTGCGTAGGTGAAGTAGCCAGTGATGGTGGTCGTTAATAAGCGTGAAACGAAGGGCTTGCACTAGTGCAAAGCTCTGGTGAAACATTCTTGGAGCCACCTGTCTTCAGGACAGACACAGCAGCAGGTCACAGTCCCCCAGCGCCATCCCAACAGAGGATGTAGCCTGCTTGCTGGAAAGATGGGACCTGCTTCCAGTGGTCACCTTGTGCTTCAGAGCAATTTGATTTTTATGATCTGTTCAGGCTTAAGTCCTCTACATTTTTCACAACAGCAAGGACTACTTGTGCTGTGAATTGTCATTAATGTACTTCTGGGATCAACAGCTTATTTCATTAAAAGCACTTTGGAAACCATCAGCCAGCAAAAACTCGTAGGTGCTGCTGAGCTGGGAGGAAGATGAACTGCACAAAATGCTCTGCAAGTGTTGGACTGCTAATTCTCTGAGAAACGCCATTTCATCAGCTGAATCGTTGCTCTAATGTGCTTATTGCCAGCGGAGCTGCTTATTCCTTTAAGCTTTTGGTGCAGCAGAAGAAAGAGAATATACGTAGAGAGTGCGAACTTGCCTTGAGGCAGTTCTGTATTCAAAAGCAACTATAATTATTATTAAAAAAACCAAAGAAAAATGTATCTGTGATAACGTTGCGTGGCTTGAATGTTTGAGATGCTAATGGTGACTACTTGAGCATGAAGGATGAGAGAGGCAGGAGAGATAAGGAAGGTTTTCTTTCTATTAGATTGTAATGACATTTTCAGTGTGAAGTGATACAGCTCCCCACATCTCTCACTGTTTGCTTGCTCTGACCTTGCTGGTGTTTGCTTTGGTTTACAGCTAGAAGCCTCTCCAGGCTACTCGGGGGTATGCAGTTAGCTCCCCACTTGCCTGCAGGTTTCCCGTGGTGACTGGAGTACCTGACGTGAGCCACTGGTCCCCCAGTTCCCTGGGGATAAAAGAGGTATCCTTCTGCCATGGGTGGTCTGTAGCACTGTCCCAGCAGACTTCCCCCAAAACGTCCCTTGGGTCAGGTCTCAGCTCACCTCACCTCATGCTGACAGGTTGCAGTGCCATCTCTTTGTTATTTCAGGCACTTTAAGCAGAAAAAGCACTCAAAAGTGATGATTGTGCCCCAGAGCTGTGGAGTCGAACACTGCCCAGTGGGGAGGGAGCTGTTGGGCTCAACAGCAGCGTGGCCAGGAGCTGGGCAGCACTGCTGGGCTGGGCCTTGGGATTAGGCCCCTGCGCTGCTTCTGTTGTTGCCTGCCTGTCCCTGTGCTCTGAGTGTCACCTCTCAGCTGTGGGAGATGCTCACTGCCCCAGCACACGCCTGCCACAAGAACCTGTTTGCAAATCAGTGTCCCACACGTGCCTGTAGTGTAGCCAAAGGCAGCACTGTAGCTGTGCTAATATTAAACACACTTGGAGGTGGCTGCCGGTGTGGCTGTGACAGCAAAGTCTCCAGTGTGGCCGTACAAAGCCTGCCCTGGAAGGGGGGTTGATGTTGAGGCAGCTTTGATGGATCCAGCTACCCTAGCAGCTGTGACTCTGCTGCTCCCAGCATCTCAGTTAATGGGTCGTGAGCTGGCTCTGCATTCCTGTGAGCTGTGCTCTCACATTTGCAGGATGTCTAGACATAAGCCAGTGGGGTTTCCTTGGTAAGCAGGAGGAGGATGAGCCCTGCGAGCCTCCTTAAGTGTTGTTTTTGTTGTTTGGTAGCAGTAATGGCATGGAAATAGCTGTCGGCATGGGTGAAACCTTCTCAACCACTCACACAGCTGCATGGTGAATCGTACTGATGCAGGGTAATTCTTGGCTGAAAGTGCTTTTTCTAATGGTAAAATTGAATCTGTCAACAGGTAATTTCATAAACCCAGCGAAAAGAAATCCCATGCAAGAGTCAACTCAGAGCAAATGCCTTACTGATGATGGCATTTTTTTTCCTTCATTTCCCGCTACAGGAGGCGGCAGATGTTTCAGTGTTGAAATTGAAATTAGAATTGTGACCCTGATCTTCTAAATGGCTTCTGTGTTGTACACACAGGAGTAGCTTGGGGCTGGATGCAGCCTTGGTACAGCGTAGGGGAGGAGGTGGGGACTGTGCAGCATCTGTGCTACCATGAGCCTGGGAATACCTGGCCCTTCTCAGCAAGGTGGGGGGGTGTCACCTTGCCTGCATGTCCTCAGTTGCCCCCCAAGAATAGCTGGACTCCTGCGCAGCCTTGCTTGCTGCCTCCGTTTTAGGATGGTGTTAGGACAGCCGTGCATTTAGCAGCTTGGAGAGATCCCAGCTCTCCCTCATATTGGCCCCTGAAGTATATTGCAGCTTCCCTCTCCGAGCTTCAGCCTAGCAGGAGAACAGCGAGAGAGCTAAGGAGGGAGGAAACATAAAGTGGAAATGTAACCAAAATGCTCTCTTCTGGGGCAAGACTTGCAGAGAAGTGTTAATCATACATGTACAAACCCGCTTACTTGGGTGGACAAGCCCAAGCAGAAGGGATTGGTCCAGGAAATGGTGTGTTGGGGGTCTGTTCCCAGCGGGGCCCAGGATCAAGACACAGTGGTGGGAACCACTGGAAACAACAGCCTGGTCACAGCGGACGTACGTAGCTCCCTTCTTGGACAGCAACTTGGCTAGCACCTAACACCACCTCTGCGGTGTGCCCTGTCGCTGGAGACAGCTTCTCGGAGGCGGGAGGCCCTTGGGAAACAGTGTGCACAACAGTCCCCCTTCTTATCCCTAAGCCCTTAACATGGAGTGACTCAGCCTTTGCTTCATCCTGGCAGTCAGCTTATCTCGGTTTGGCTCCTGAATGCTTTCCTCTCTGCTCCTCCTTCCTGCCTCCCTCATCGCTCCCCAGTCTGATCAAACCGAGCCCCTTGCCTGCGAGCACTCTCGCTTTATTTCTCAGCTGTTCCCTAAATCTGAGGTTTGTCAATAAGCCGAATGCTCTGAGAGCGGTTATTTCTCTGGCCCCTGCTCCTGCCACGCTTTTCCCGGCAGCTTGAGTTTCTATTGTGATTTCCGCAGGGTTGTTCAGAGAGGCGTAGGTATGAGTTGATTAAGAAATGCAATTAAGCCCTCAACAACCCAACTTTCTGGGATTGTCAGCAGCGACACATTTTTTAAGTAGTGCTTAGGTTTTTTTTTCATGCAGCTTGGGTTTGCAGGAAGGTCTTTCAGACCTTTATTTCTCGGGGCTGTATTCACTGCTATCTGCTTCTTGAAGACGAGGTTTGCCTGCTACATGTGTAAACAAACCAGCTCCCACAGCAGCAGGTCAGGTTTGTAGGGAGAAGGAGTATCTGTTACTCAATCTGATGATATCAGGGTGGGGAGAGCAGCTTCTCAGCTTACCAGCATCGGGATGGTGTTAAAGGGAAATGTAAATGTCTTGATACAGAGCTACCCCTCGTATTGCTAACTCCAGTGAAGTGCTGGCACATATATTTGTTGTTTCGGGGCTTGTAGAGCAGGAGTGTTGCCATTACCAGTCGATTTTGACCCTGATCTGTGATTGCATGCACTTTGCTGCATTTCTGCTACTTGTATTTTTCCTAAAGTTAGGGAATTTTTGAAAGGTATGGCCTTGGCGTGGTGAAGAAGTTACAGTAGAAGGGAAACCCTGAATGTCCTTAGACGAATGAAGAGAAAAGAGAAGGACTTTGAAAAAGTTTAATAGTTTTCTGGTTTTAATAAAACCCAGTGAAATGTTCTATAAAGTAATCATTCTATGTCCAGAGCGATGTTTTCACGTAAAGAGAAAATTAAACTGCCCTTGATTTTGACAGGCAAACGCTCCGTTGGGTGGATATGATGCCCCTTCTATTCTCCAGCCTGACGCATGAAGGTCTCTTTATGGCTCCTTTATAATGCTTCAATCCTAGAATTGTTTCCAGCACTTTGTGCACTTTAAAGCAGGGGAGGGACTAACCCAGGGAATGTCAGTTTTGTGCAGCCGTAGACAAGGATGCTGATACAGGTAGCTAATGTCTGACAGTTCTCGCTCTCCGACTTTCCACAGCACAGCCGCTTCTGGAGCAGGGGAGCAGAGGGCAGCAGCGCCGTGCTGACAGCCTGCCTGTGTTGCTAGTGCATTCGTGGGATCACCCCAACTTTAGCTCGCAGATCCATGAAACACATGCAGCTGATGAGGCAATAATGCAGTTGCCAGCCAGCTGTGGTACCGGCATAGAAAAGTAGGAGCTGTTTTGGCATCCATTTCTTAAAGTACAAAATTTTGCAGTGTATAGTCCTTAGGTAAATTTACGTCCTGCCGCTGATTTCTTCTTGCTGCTGCACCACCACCAAGATACAAAATGGATTTTTGATACCAGCCTCTTTAAGGCTGGGCTAAATTCTCTGTGTGATGCTGTGTCCTCTAGAAAGGCAGGTTAATTAGTGACTTGAAGCTGGAAATGACTTTTCCATCCAGGTGAACGTGCAAGCTTTTCACTTGACTGTGATGAAGAATTTTAAATATAAAAGCCATTCACAAACAGTCTGTTTCTGGTTGTTTTTATCAGTGTGAAACACATTTTGGCTTTTCTCATTTGTTTTTATTCCTGCTGTCTGCTTTTCTCCAGAATTGACTTAAAACTTGGGACAGAAGCAAAAAAAACAACACCCTGAGTTATTCATTTAGAAAATGTCGTGCAGCGAGTGAACAAAGGCCATTTTAAATTGAGAGTCCTCAAGGGAGCTAAACACAGGCTTGCTCACTCGCTCTGAATTCTCACCTGAACTTTCATATATCATCAGGCCCTCTGAGTAGGAGAGGTTGGAAGAAGGCAGATGGGAAGCTGGCTAATAGCTTCGGCATACCTTGCAAAATCAGCCCTGTGGCCAGCATTTGGTGGGGAAAACAGCTGTCCAGGTGCTGTGTGGTACTTCAGCCTGTCAGAGGTTTGTGGAAAATATTAAACGTCTGTTGCAGTATGTGCTGGCTGTTCTGGCAGGACAGCTGGAAAACCTGTCCTGGCATTATTAATTAGAGATAATAAGGCACATGGCTGTGCAGGGGGGTCCTGAGCGCCTTCTGTACCTTGGGCAGGCAGGGTGCCTGGGTGGGGCGTCCTGCGGAGCTGCCACCCGCGTGGGCCGGTGACTGCTGCAGGGGCGGTGGCGGGGCTGGTGGAGGTGCGTGAGGACCAGCCTGGGCGCTCTCAGGGCCTTTCCCCACTGCAGCCTCTGCCTCTGCGTCGCTTCTCTTGTTGCCTGTCCTCTGTACCCTCTCTAGGGGAGGGTGCCTGGAGCAGCCCCTCACAGCCACTGCTACATAAAAGAAGGGCAGAGAATGGAGCTGGGCTGTTTCCCAGTCTGGCTGGGTGTGGGTAATTGCTGTGTAATTACGTTTGCACAGGGCACGGGCAGGCAGAGGGGAAATCCGCAGCCAGTGCTGACTGGCACCGCTCCGTCAGTGGTGCTTTGGGGGTTTCTCTCAGCTGAGCCGAGACATGCACCTGTAAAGGGAGAGCACTGAAAACTGCCACAGATCAACTATTCCTCTCGTTTATGGTTGTAATCCTCCTAGGCCACGTGTGCTGCCTGTCATGTAGCTGAACCCTCTCAGTCCTCCCGAGCTGGCATTTCCTTCTCTTATTCCCCACTGCCTCCCCTGTCCCACAGGAGCTGCCCTGTCCAGCCAAAGGACACGGTGCGGGTACAGCTAGCCTGTGTTCCTACCTCTCCCTTCGCCTGCACATTTTCCTCCTCATGTTTGAGGACTGCAGAACAGGAACAGGAGGGCCCCTTTGGTGCTGCTTTGTCACCCTGTGTCCTGTGACACCTGGGGCTGGTGTCAGGGCAGGTGCAGTGGGCCTGAGCAGCCTGGCCCTCAGCCAAAGAGCTTAACAGCAGCTCTGTCTGGACCCTGAGGGTGTTTGCCATAAACTGGAGTGAAACCTGTAGCTTGCTTTATTAGTTGATCGTTTTGGTTGCTAATATTGGAGGCTGGGTTTCTGCAGAACAGACGAGGAGAGGGCAGTATCCAGCAGAGCTCTGGCAGTCCCTTGCCTAGCTGACACCTTAGCTGGACTCCAGCCTGCAGAATGGTCTCTCAGCCCTTGCCTAAGCTGCGTCTCCTTTCCTGAGGCCCAGACCCCTCCTGAAATAACATTACTTGCTCCGCTTGAGGCATTAATGTCCTTCCATGCCAGTGCTTTACTTCTGGATTGGATGTCATTCCATCATCTTTCTCTCTTCTTCCAAGTTTTCCTTTAGAAGAGCCAGACTTCCACACCTTCTCAACATGGTCTGCCCTCTCATTCTGCTTGTCCCTCTAAATTATTGAAGAACAGGCAAAAACAAAACAAACCCAAATCATGGATGTTGCACGTTTTCTACACTTCACTGGAAAATGCCCCCCTTGGAAGAACACCCTATCTGTTCCCCGTGTGTCTGTGGTTAGCCGTGCTGCTCTCTGGGGATGCACGGGGCATTGCCCATCCTGCAGGCCAGGTACCTCTAAAGCATCCTTTGAGCCACAGCCAGCACTGACCGTTTGTCCAGGCACAGGGAGACGGACAAGCCTAGGGAGCCGCAGGAGCAGCTAGACCTGCTCTCCCCCCTCCTCTGCATTGCTACAGGAACCAGCTGCTGCAGGGAGGGGATATCGCTGGTTTAGAGCTCCATCTGGGGCTGCAGTTGTCTGGAGGCATCTGCAGAAGTGGCTCTGTCCCAGGGTGTGCGCTGCTCACTAGGGAACTGGTGGGAGAGCTGGTGGCAGCAGGGGGGGCATGGCTGTTGTCAGAAGCATGGACCTGAGACTGCTTTTGTGCAGCGCTCAGACTCCATGTAAATGACTGTTCCTCTTCCTCTGTAGGTGAATCTGGTCCTGAATGAAGGGAAGTCCCTGGGCCTCATGATCCGAGGAGGGGCAGAATATTCCCTGGGCATCTACATCACCGGTGTGGATAAAGGCTCTGAAGCAGAGAGCACTGGCTTAAAGGTAAGAGTGACGCCAGAGTGGGTTGGGGTGGGAGGCAGAGCTTCTCTCGCTGTGGCTGTAGGGCCATGTCAGCACGTAACGGCTGTTCTTCCTCCCCCTCTGCCCCTGGCCAAGCAGGGCTCTCAATGGAGAGGTGAGCATTGTGTTTCTGGGGACGGCTTTTCAGGGCAGGTTCTGTGGACATTTTGGATACTAAGCCTAGAGGGAACAAGGTTGTTGTGCAGAGAGAAATGCAGCCTTACAACTTCTGGAGTAGGTCATACTTGCGTTCTGCCTTAGCACACCCCCACACCTGATTTCTCCACCTTGAGATAGCCAGGGGATGTTTTTGGTGTAGGTATCTGAGAGTGCAGCCCAGACCTGGCAGGTGAAGAAAGTCACTCTCACCTCCCTGAGCTGGTAGGGAAGAGTTTTCTATTAAAGCTCCTGGTCCTGTGCCCTGTTCTGCATCTTGCATCCAAACCCATTATGTTTGGAGCTAGTGTTTTGCACAAGGTGCTTACAGCCTGCCTACAGAGAATGTGTTTAGCTGCTGCGATGAGAGGAGGCCAGGCTTGCTGCAGCAGGAGCAGGTGCATGCTAGTTTCCTCCTGCAGCGCTGGCATTTGCAAGGGTCCTGTCTTAACAAGGAGAAACAGCAGGATCACCCTTGAGGCTAGAGTAGAGCTGATCTATCAGCGATCTAAATTGGTGTGACCTCTAGCTACGTCAGGCTCCCTCCATAGTCAAATAGGTTCCCAAAGGATGCTCTGTGGGTTGGGTGGTGGGCCCTTCTGAGGCTGGACTGGTCCAGAGTCCTACAGTTTTGCTGCAGACCTCTCGTAAAGCAAGATCCTACATCTCTTTCATCCCACCATGTACACATGCACACACATCACCTCCGAGCTCCTCCATCCTTCCTGCTGCACCCGGTCTCAGAACGGGATGGGACATCGTGGGACCTCAGCTGTTCCTGGGAGGGGCATTTGGGGTTAAAATTCTATATCTTCTAGGATGTTCACCAGGAAAATAAGTTGAAAAGGGAGCTATTGGACTTTGGGTGCAGCATCCCTGTGCTGCTGATGGATGGGATGTGTTTGAGACTCAAACCTCCCAGGCTGTAGCACTTTACTTCATCACTCAGGGTTTCTTTTTTGGTGTTTTTTTCACTCTGAATGATCCAACTCCCTGCAATCACATTGTGCCCTTTTTGTTTCCTCCAGTGCAATCCCATGGGCTCTGAGAGACAGTTCTTTCCCTGCTCCTTGAGTCAGTCAAGAATCAATGTATGTTAAACTCCCTAACGTTCTCTCAATTCCCTGAAATAGTGCTGGACTGCTGAGGATTGAGGGTTAATCTGCTCTGATCCCCTCTCTGTATTGTGAAGTGATATGTTTCTCCCTTGATCAACCCCAGAGAGTTTAGGGCTAAGCCTTCAGCTTTGCTCCAGTGGCCCCATAAAGTCACTTAAATCTGTAAGGGATGGTAGCATGAAGTGGGTGGAGAGGGCTATGATTTGGGCTGGGACAGATACGATCCTGTCCCTCATGTTGCTGTGGCACAAACCGTTGCATCAAACTGGGCGCTGAGGTCACTAGGGTTCTCTTTATAGGCAAGGAGATATTTGTGGGGGTAATGCAACCACTTCTGAACTTAATTGTCTGCTGCAGGCTTCTGTTTCTCTCTGCTGACTCTTTTTGACACAGAATGAAAATGCTGAAGGTTTGGATCAATCCAAGCCTTAATCTCTCTCTCAGGTCCTTAGCAGGGAAATGGGGTTTTGGACCCTGCCATATGAGAGGGTCACTTAGGCACTAAGGACAAGGAGCTGTGGGAGCATCCTTAGGAGATGGCTGAGTGTTTCTCAGGGCAGCAAGGACTGAGAGCTGCTGCTGGAAACTCCCTGCAGACCATCCTTCTCTCCCAGAGTGGACGCTACTCCTCTGGGCTGGCCACCTCACAGCCGCTCTGCCTACACACCCGACCAGGGTACACAGCTCTCTCCCAGGGATGTCAGTGCGTGCTTGGTCATTAGCGCAAGGTCGTGGTGAGAGGCAGCAGAAACAGTGCTCTGGGATGTGAGGATTTCAAGACAGAGATGGTAAGAGGCACAGGACAATTTCTTTCTGCCTAATAGAGCTGAAAAGAGAGGGACTGGCCTGAGCCGCCCCGGGTGTCGCACAGGTGACTTTGCTGAGTCAGAGGACCCGCCATCTGAAGCAAGCCTGTTTGTCCCCAGCGCCTGCTGACCCTGTGCCAGAGCGTCAGACTCCATCTCATGAACACCAGAGACCTGGAAGATTAAAGGCAGGAAAAAAAAAAAGAAGTTGCATTGTTTTCCTAAGGTTCTTTCTGTTTGTTTCAAGTTTAGTGCTTCCATACTGCTCAAAATCCCTCTCTTTGCCGCACAGGGAAAATTGCTGCTTTTCTTGGTTCAGTCCACCTGCCGGTGAGCTCAGCGCACCTAATGTCGCACTACAAACTCTCACACGCGGGAGAAGTCACAGCAGCATAACACATGGCTTTATCCTTCCACCTCTCATTTCATGACTGCTAGGAAGGCATGAAAATAATCACACGCACGCTGTAGTTGAAGCACACGGAGCGGTACGTGCTACTCCCCTCTGTCCCTGCCAAGCAAGGTCCCCGTGCCGTGGCAGTTGTTTGCACACCGGAGCCTCTGCTTATTGATTCTTCATACCTCTTTTTGCTCTTCTGTTTTCTAGTAACTGATTTGTGCATGCCAGCAGGCCGATGCTTTTCTGAATGTCAGGCTTTTGTGTGATTTCAGAAATGCACAGCCTCTTCCCACCCTGATTTTTCGTATGCTGCAGGCAGTAAATTTATAACTGCTTGGAGGTTTGGAGATAAAGAAAGGCCTTTTATATTCTGCTGTTAGACACAGTTGGGTGTAGACTGCATCCACACGCTCCCTACGCTGCTCCAGGTGGTGGTGGAAGGGATGCGATACCACGAGGAGGGAAGAACAAATGGGTAAATGTGATTTCCAGATAACTTGTTGCTCTCTAAAATAGAAAAATTGTGGGTTTGTTCAATGTGGGCTCAACCCAACCTTGCTGGGTCAATGGGAAGGTTCCTGCTGACTTTCCAGGCACTGAATACTTGTGTGGGTTTTGCTGCTTTCACTGAATTTGTTACCAGAGTTGTTGGAGTTGATTCTGCCAGACTTCATTTTAGGAAAAACCTTCTTGTATCTATGGCACCAAATCAGAATTTTGGAATGTTTTAATAACGTTTTACATTTCCCTTAAATTTTTATTAAAGGGCAAACAACATGGTATTGAAAGCCAGTCAAAACCAAGGAGGTTTCTCTCAGGCCTGAAAGCTAAGCTGGCTTTTGTCTGCTACAGAAACAGGGGCTGTGGTGCTGAGAAGTGGGTCCCAGAAGAGACCTAGCCCTTCTGATGCCAGTTTGGGTACTGCTGCTCTGCTCCCTCCGCCTTTGTGGCCACAAGGCAGAGCGCTCTGCAGGTGCCAGCAGAAACTAGGCTGGATTGCTGCAGTCAGTCAATAATTAAATATTCATACGCTTGGCCTTGGCCTTCTTTATGCTTATTCATTCATGAAAATTCTGACAATGTGTTCTTTGGGCATGTTTTAAAATATGCTGCCTCAGTGTAAGTCCTCAGACTGAAAAGTGCAGGTTAGCAGAGGACTGCAAAGGACGAACGTGAGCCAGTCTTGTTTGCTTTTGGCTTCTGTCCTTCCTGCCTCCTTTGGGGCATTCGCAGCGATGCTGTACAGGAGCTGAGCTTGTTCTGCAGGCGTTCGTGGCTCTACTCATCCTGATTTCTTCCTTGTTCATTTTTTCTGGTGGTCTATTTGTCAGGATATTTTTTTAAGCCAATTTTTTTTTTCTCTCCTTGACCTTTACATCAGAAATAGCAGATTTCAGGTAGCTTGCTTTGAACAAACAACTCAATATTGAGTTCCCAGTACAAAGGCTGGGGTAAAAAGAGGCTACCATGATCTATGCGTATCCATATACAAGAGAAGGAGAGAAAAAGAGAGGCTGTAGATAGGAAGAGGTGAATGATTTTACATCATCAGTGGCAGTCATCAAGCTGCCTCTTGAAAACTGGCTTGTATTTTGAGGTCTGTATGTAGATGAAGATACTGAAAAAGAGGAGTTAAAAAAAGGCCCGTGGCTGCCTCGGTGTCTGGGAATAAGCTGTAAAGTGAGAAGTTCAATGAGGTGAGTGGTTGTGGTACGCAAGATGTAACCTTTCCACTGGAGGCAGTGTGGAGTGGTCCTTCAAACGATGTCACCTTTATCAGGACAGATGTTGCTTAAATGGCTCCTCTTCTGAGAAGTTACCAGAAACCTCCCCGCAGCAGTGGCAAAACCACTGCCTACCCCAAGAGACAATCTTCTCTCCTCGTACGCTTTCATTTCCAGTCTGTATCTGCTGTGTTCCTCATATTTGTGTTGCGATGTGTTTGGGGAAAAGAACATGTTTTCAGACAGCGCTTGGAACCCGCTGTTCCCTTGCCTTGCTCCCAAATCCGTCTCTGATCCTTCCAACAGGCTGTGGTGGCCCCACTGGATGGGGAAGCTGAGTACCTCCTTGTTTTTCTGCGAGTCTTAATTTGGTCATTTCCAAATCAATTCATACTTTTTCCTGCCCGTATTTTTAATTTCTTAAGGTCTGCCTTTGGTAATTATTTGTGCTAGAGAGAGACTCCTTCTACTTTAGTGGTATCCACGAATGTAATTTAACCTCTCTTCTAGCACATTAGTGGCATTAAATAAGACTCGTGCTAGTGCCAAACCATTTGGCATCCTATTAGCCCTGTTATTCCCAGCTCAATTTGGTGTCATTTAACTTTAGCTCATGTTTAAAATCTCTCACCTATTTTCCTGTCCGTGTGACTGAATTTCTCCCAGAGCCAATTCTGATTATTTTTAAGAGACTTTAGGTGCTCAGAACCCTTGTCCTGAGCCCATTAAGTTTCTCTTGACTGCACCTCCCTTTTTCATGTTATTCTCTCTGCCTCCAGAAAGAGAAGGAGCCAGGCCCGTCATCAAGGTGTGTTATTTCTGAACTCAGCTGCTTTTCTGCAGTCTGTCAGCTTTTGCATGTCATGTTCAGTCCCTGCTTTTCAGCATAGATTTTTTCCCCTAAGAAATGAGCATACGCCCATTTTCAGAAGTGGTCAGGCACCCAGCAGGTCCTGTTGTGTCCACCCACCATTAGCTGAGCACAACTGAAAAATTGTTCCTGAAATATCCAGGGTAATAATTTTTGTGTTTATAATAACTTTTTTGTGTCTTATTATTACTACTTTTATTCTGTGCTGGTTCAGAGCTGTGCATACAGCAAATAATTTGCCAGGGTCAACATTTGTTTTAATAGATGGTTCGTTTGCATCTCTGCAGTCTTTTGTTACCTTTCCAGTTGTCCTTGACTTTGGGGAAAAAAAAATAATTATTACCTATATGAATTAGCAAAAATCCTTTCCACCTCTAATAGCAGTCTATCATCAAGATAGGCTGATTTGCAGGCATCTGGGCTGTCCAATGATGCCCTTATCTGCCCTTCATGAGCAGTTATTTTTGCAAGGTCTTTTTTTCCCACTGCATGAGGTGCTCAAACTTATCCAAGTATTTTGTGGCTGATTATTTTCACCCGGTGTTAATATTCTGGCAGCACCACATAGAGGTGGTCTGTGCTGGGCACTGTACTAATGGAGCACAAGAGACCAGAGAGCCATGAAGGACTTTGAATAAATGTTGAGGCAGCGACGAAGGACAGACACAGACGGATGAAGTAGCTTGTCCAGGGCCCCTCTGGTCTCCCTGATACAGCGAGGTCTTGCCAGGTACCTTTTGGTCCACTCTTGAAAGGAGGAACTAAAGAAAGGTTATTAAATCTGTATAACTGTCTTGAACAAAAAACCATGAAAGTTTAATCCCTGATATGGAAAACTATTAAAGATTCATAACTGCAATAAAACTATCTAATCAAGTTTGGATTTTCATTGTTTCGGTGCTGCAGTGAGCCTGGTGCTCCTTATATTAGCAGCACAATCTGTTCCAGTGGATTAGAGAGACCTGAGAGGTGATACTCATTTCACCTGAATGTGTGTTTCTCCTGGCAGTTTAGGCACTTGCATAATTTTCCCTCCCTGTTATGTTGGTGGTCAGCAATTTTCTGATTGTTGGTTTAAAGCTGACAGAGCTCGAAGGGAACCCGAGATATTTGTGGAGTCTGATGGTTGGGAATGTGGTCATTTGTGTCATTTGCCTTCCCTTGGGCTCCTTCCCTCCCTTCCTTCCCACTTCTTGGTCTCTGTGGATCAGCTCAGGTGGAGCTCGCTGCCTCTGGCTCACTCTCTGCAGCTGGTTCACAGAGGTGAGGTTGGCTCCGGGCTGTCTGGTTTTCAAACCAGGGAAGTTTCACATCCCTAGCTTAGGATTTTGGCAACTGATCTGTGCTCTGCAGTCTGCTGGGGTAGATGTGAGTATCCCACCCTGACACAGCTCTGCTCTGTGCTCTCCCCTCCAGCCAGCCGGTACAAAGGGCCACCATCCCCCTGGTCACGACCTGCCAAGTCCAACCTGTGCCCAGTGCTGGCTCTCATCCTTCCACCCGGGAAGTCGGAGGAGGGAAAGGCCAGCCAAGAGCAGCGGCTCTGTTTGCAGGACCTGCTGCTTTGAGCATCTTGCTGGAGCCAAAGCAAAAGGTGGTGCAGCAGGACCTGGCCTGTGCTGACACCAGGGCCTTGCAGTGGCTGTTGAACTGCATCTGTCATGTGCTCCCTCTTCCCTTCGACCTGCAGGCTTGCATCAGCCCAGCTTGAAGGCACTGGCTCCCTTCTTGGCTGGCTGTAGGACTGTGGGTTTATCTCTTGCCTACATCATCTGTTTTGCCGTATTAGCTGTGCAGCTGCCCTGCTAAGAGCTGTTATGAAGAGAGTAAGCAGAGGGCATCGGCTGACCCATGAAAGGACAATTCCGGGGCCCTCACAGTGTTGTTGGTGGGTACTGGGCTCTCCTGTGCTGCCACAGCCCTTGCTATCCCCCAGCCCCTCCGTGTGTCACAGAGGAAGGAACTGTCTCCAGAAGAATGAGGCAAATCTGCTCGGTCACTGGACAGAGCTGAACGCAGAACCGAGCTCTGCTGCATCTGAACTGCGTCTGGTGCTTTTGCTCCAGCTCCTTTTCTCCTGTTGACACCACCCAGAGCATCCTTCCAGCCTCACTGAGCATCCTCTGTCCTTTCATCAGAGGGAAGGGTAAACAGGAGCCCTTCTCTGGCTTCTCATTATTGCCAGCATCATTTTGTATAGCTCCATCAAGCTCCCCACACATTATCTTTCTCTAAACTTAACAGGCCTAATCTTTTTGATCTCTCCTTTCACAGGTGCCTTCATCTGCCACTAATCATTTCTCTTTCCCTTCTCGAACTTTTCTCTCTGTCTCCTTGCTGGGCAGGCAGAGATGTACCCAGGGAATGCACTTACAGCAAGGTCACCCATTCACTTGGCTATTGCCGTTATGCTGGTTTGAGCTGTTCTTTATATATTTCTTACCACAGTTTCCCATCACATGTATTTGTTGCAGGCTTACTTGATCATTCTCAAATCCCAGCTGCACACTGAGCAAAGTGGTCCATGAGCTGTTGGTTATAGTCTTTCACCTGTGTCTGCTCTGTTCATTTGCATGAACAGAGGCATCAGTCAAATCTCGGACAGTTGCAAACTCTTGCCTGGTTCCTCAAAGCATCTTTACCAGCCTCTTCTGACACCTCTAGGTTGAACTAATCCAAGTAGATCTTACAGAATCATAGAATCATTTAGGTTGGAAAAGACCTTTAAGATCATCGAGTCCAACCATTAACTTAATGCTGCCAAGTCCATCACTAAACCATGTCCCTAAGCACCACATCTACACGTCTTTTAAATACCTCCAGGTATTTATTTTAAATACCTCCAGGTGACTCAACCACTTCCCTGGGCAGCCTCTTCCAATGTTTGATAACCCTTTCAGTGAAGAATTTTTTCCTAATATCCAATCTAAACCTTTTCCTATTATCTAGTCTAAATCTTGACTCTCTCCTGGGCTCATTCTCACACTGCTGCTGCAGGCATCCTAGGATTTTCTTCCCCACCTTCGGGATGTTCAATAACCCTAAGGTTCTCCCATTCCTTTCCAACTCTTTATGGCTTCTCAGGGAGATCCTATGCCACGTCTCCCTCTGCATCTATTTTTGCAAGGCCAGAGGAGCACAAAGGTCTCCATATATAACTCCCCATGGCCCTGCAGCAGGCAGGAAGGGAAGCTGCCGTGCTTCCTTGGCATGCAGAAGCTCTGCTTCTGTAATCCCTTAAATAGCCTGAGCAATACCTGTTTGCACAAGTGCCATACAGTGGGTTTGGGGGATTTCTTCTGCCCTCCCCTGGAAAGCAGGCTGGAATGAGTGAAGTGCCCCCAGAGCTTTGTGCTGCTCGGAGGCCATGCCACCTCTCTGCTGTCACCATGGCCACCCACCAGTCCAGGACAGTCCTGGGGCTTCCTGCCACCCCACAGCAGCTGCCTGATCCTGTAGCCATGTGGGGAGTCGGATGAGAGAGCTGAACCAGCTGAAAGCCAACCCTGCAAGAAGCAGCCATGAGTTTCAGTCAGATCCATGAACTGAGCCAGATCACTACGGTGGGGCAGGTGAGGGGAAGGGTACTTGTGAGTGCTGAGCTGGATGGGAAGAGCCAGCCTCTCCTTGGAAACAGCCTTGTGTTGATCAGCTAACGCTTTCACAGTCTTCACCTGCAGGAAGGGGAGTCCCTAGTGCTCTGCAGCCTCTCTGCATGGATCATGGGTCCAAGAGTTTCTCCAGGCTCCTGCATCCTGGCTTGGTTTTGCAGTGGGGCCGGCATGGCTGCTACCTGGCACCACCTGGGAGAGCAGGCCCAGGGCCCCTGTAAAAGGCAGCAGGAATTTTCTTTAAGATTCATTTCAAAACAAAACAAAATGTAATAACAATTAGACTGCTGCAGTCTCCCCTTGAAAGCTGCTGGGAGGAGCATAATTCAAGGTAATGATGTTTTTCTTTGCTATTGAGCCAACTTTGCTCTACAGCAGTTTGTTCGGGAGGTGCCCTGGTGCCACAGGAATACAAAAAACCTGGCAGAAATGGGAGGCTGAGACCATGGCACCGCAGAGTACAAGAGAGGCACATGGGGCTGGACCATGGCCTCTGCTTTGATGGCAGCTCCCAGACTGAAACCCTCCATCTGAAATGGTCAGTCATGTTCCTGTTGACTCCGGATTATGCTCCTGGTTATGCCCTGCACCCTTGGCTGGTTACACTGCAGCTGGGACAGCCTCCAGCCACTGGGTAACTGTCCCTGAATGCTGGCAGGGTCAGACCCTGCTCACCAAATACCCTCAGCCCAGTGGAGCTCTGGGGGCTGGGATTTGCATTGGTTTCAGACAGCCCGAGGTGGGACAGTGGTTCATGAGATAAGCATAGAGCAAGGGTCCTGCTGCCCCTGTCACCTGTGACAGAGCCCTGCTAAGTCATGTTCACTTCTGCCACCCAGGGGCTCTCCAGCAGCTCGCTCTTCTCCTTCTCTCTACTTGATTTCTCATAAAGATCAATTCTTGGGTGGTCTGACAGTGTCCATCACACCGCAGACCTCAAGACAGCCAGGGTTGTGAATAGGGGTCTCTTTTGGCCCAAGCCACAGGATTTCTCTGTCTCTGTTCTTCCCCATTCTGGTGCTCTCTCTGCTGAGGACGTCCACATGGGGATGCCTGGAGAAGCCACAGTTGGGTTTTATCAGCACTGTACCTGACGCCGTGGCACAGCTGCTCTGCCCTCGCTTCCCACCAGCCCTTCACTGTGGAAGGGAAACGCTGTCCCAGGAAGACAAAGTGAGAGCATTGTATGCCTTGACAGTGGTACTGTTAGCCTTGAAGCCTCGATGGTTGTTGGACTGACCATCTGGACGCCACAGGCAGAGCAGCACAGGCTCGCAGAAATCGAGCAGGAGTGTGCGGGTTTCCCATATGTGTGTCAGTCCTACTGCTACAGCCCCTGGCCTTCTTCCATCTCAGCTGGCAATGCTGTGTCTGGAGAGTAGCCGATGCAAGTCCTGGCCCTGTGCTCTTGTGAGCTTCAGCATGGCTGTAGCATAAAAGAGGCGATTCTAAGTGCAGGGGCTGTATTGTGATTTCAGGATCAGCTGGTGCCTCCTCAGACCAGCAGCTGACTTTCCCTCCCTGCCGGAGCAGTCACTGGATTTCTTGTGCTTTATGCCGAGCTGAGCTTTGCTCACGGTAGTCGTGATGTCCACTGTTTCACCCCAGCAAAGTTCAGGGCAGCACTGGTGGAAGCTTGGGTGACAGCAGAGTCACAGCCCAGCACATAGGCTTGGCAGTGGTTAATCACGGCTTCTCACTGGAGTAAATGATTTTAAGAATCTGGAGAATTAATCCCAGTCCTCTGAGGCTTCCTTGACCCAGCAGCAGAATGAGATGGACTGAGCTGAAAGGATCATATTAATTCTCCATGTTATTTTTTTAGCCTTAGAAATTCTTCCTGCTCCATCTTTTCTCCTCTTCTTCTTCAAGATGGAGGCAAGTTATTTAAAGGAATGTCTCATTCTGCTTGCATTGCAGGATGAAGAAAATAAGATGGTGTTTTGACAGAGCTGAACAGAAGCCTATGGTTAAGTAAAGATATGAAAGAGCAGTTTCAAAGAGGTGGCTTATCAGAAACAGGGTGAATTGTGATATGGGAGTGAGGAGGAGTGTCCTAGAAGCAAAGTGAAAGAGGACCTGGGATGAAGGAGGAAATACCAGATGAGTGCTGAGTCTTGAACACGGCCAGGCTGTCAGGGAAGCTCCTGATTACAGCAAAGGCCCTGGCCACAAAATGAGAGCTCTCAGGAGCAGCTGGGGAGGAAATAGCAGGAGAGGAGAGATGAAATCCAGCTGTCTCAGATCCTACAGTTTACAGAGCGTTGGAGACTGTGGTGAGACACTCGAGTTGAACCCTCCCTGCTGCACACAGAGATCTGAGGTATGGGGCTACTGCAGATGGTTCCTAGCCTCCCAGATCAGCAGGAGGGACTGGAGGTCTGGAATTGGGGCTTGGAGGTCTTGATATTCTTTGTGGGTTGTTTCTAACCCAAGTGGGTCTGCAAATCTAGTTAATGGAGGGGTCTGGGCAGATTGGTCTGACTTGGGATCCTAAACAGGCTCCTCCAGGCTTCACATCCTGGTCCATTGCTGGCTGTTGGCTTGAGTGCTTGGTCTCCAGCCACCAGCACTTGGCCCCTCTCCCTTGTCTTTCTTGGTGCCTCCAGTTGCTGTGGTCCTAGTTTGGTGGTGGGGTACACTGAGTATCTCATCCCTGGTGGGAGAAGGTGGCATATTCCTACCAAGAAAGCCCCTAGGGCCTGCCAGGCTCACCCCATCCTGATTCCACAGGTAGGAGACCAGATCCTGGAGGTGAATGGCAGGAGCTTCCTCAGCATCCCGCATGACGAGGCGGTGAAGCTGCTCAAGTCTTCCCGCCACCTCATCATGACGGTGAAGGACATCGGGAGGCTGCCCCATGCCCGCACCACCGTGGATGAGACCAGGTGGATAGCAAGCTCCCAGATCGGAGAGACCTTTGTCAACTCAGCAGGGTATGTGCTTGGTACACCCCGTGCAAGCTTGCTGTGTAGGGCTGCCAACCCAGAGCTCCCATAGGGTACATACAGCCACCCAAGATGGGTGTGGAGTGGCAGCACGTGAAACAGTGGCAGCCTGATGCGCTGCGATGTGCATCAACAGCCTGTCTGTGGGAGCACCCCTGGTGCTTAGGTGTGTGGCCCCCATATCTGGTACTTCGAAGACAGAATCTCTGGCCTGTAAGGTGGATCAGCTCTGGACAACATGCTGCTGCCCTTTCCCTGTTCTCTCAGGCCAGAAGCTTTTAGCTTCCAGGCACAGAGAGGAAAGTACCTAACAGATCTCGTGCCAGGCCTCCTGTGATGAGTGACGGGCACGTGGCGCTCAGTCCTAACTGATCTTCTCCCTCCTCGCAGGGCACTGGGCGATCATGCTGCGGAGGCGACAGCCAGGGTAAGAGATATGATGCCTTCCTGACGCCTTGTGGAAAAAAATCACCATTGTTGTCTCCTGTTTTCCATGGGAGGGAGAACTTTGTGCTCCTGATTATAAAAGGGACGTTAGTTTTATGAGGACTGGTGGGTGTTAACTGGCTCTAGCCTTTCTCCTGCCCATCTCACTTTGCTAGCTGTGTTTCTACAAATAATGCTGCTGGTGAGTCAGTTCTGCAGCACATCTGGTGCCTTCCAGCCTGGGAATGATCACATTAATGGGCAAGGGGCAATGACCACACACGGGCAAGGACCATGGGGAACCCCTCCACCGGTGACCGTGATGCCTTCCATGCAGTGGCTGTCTCTGGGCCCTGACAGCTCCTGGGATCTTTCCCACCCTGAAGCAGAGCTGAGCCAGCCCTCTCCAGCACACCAGCCGGTGGCAGGGCTGCAGCAGCCACAGGGACTTACCCAGTGCTGCGACTGCATCTTCTCCAAACACCTCTTTGTAAAGTGCATTTCTTTTAAATGGAAATGAAGCAGTAAGGTTTCACAGGTGGCTCTCACTGATAACAGCTTTGCGCTGTTTGCTGGCAAAACATGCTCCCCAGCCATAACTCCTTTCAGCGTCCTCGGGATAGTCAGGGTCCTGTCTGGCTCCATATCCCTATGCTGACTGTGCCAACGCTGCCAGGGAGGGGAACAGCAAGGACCTCCTCTTAGAAATCCCATTCAAAGAAAAAAGCCTTTCATCTGCAGCCAGACATGTCTCTGCCAGTGGCTCTTTCTTCACCAGGGTCTGCTTCAAGCTTGCAGAGGGGGTAAATGTGCCTTTTACACAAGATGGGAAGCTTGCCTTTCTCTCATGGCCCCCATGCTCCCAGCTCTGCCAGGAAGGAATACAGCCTGCTATTAAATCAATAGCTGCTCAGGGGACAGCATCCATGCTTGCTGAACAGAGCTGGGAAGCTGTTTTGTTTATTCAACTGGTGCTGCGTAAACTCCTGGCTCTGGAGTTACCCAGACAAGTAGTGACACTAAGTGAGCGGCCATGCTGGTGAGTCCTTGGGGGTGACTGCCTCCAGTTGCTCTTGGCATCCCCCTTCCAGTCCCGCTTTCCAGCTTCCCCACAGGTAGTTGGGAGAGAGCAGTGGTGTGAAACACGGGCAGCTTGGGCTGGTAGGCATTGCCCAGGGGCAGTTCTTGGTCCTGCCTGTGCTGCCCAGCTGTCTCAGTAGAGAGGCAGTTGCCCTCCCTTCAGCAGCTGATTCCTTGGCATCCCAGACCAAAGCCTATCTCCTGTCGTCTTCTGCAGCCTGTGTTTTACCGGGGCCTGGCCGGCTCCCAGGTAACGCTGAGCAGCATGGTGAACCAGACCCGAGTCATGCTGGAGGAACAGGCACGGCACCTGCTGAATGAACAGGAGCGGGCGACCATGGGGTACTACCTTGATGAGTATAAGGAAGGCAACATCTCCGTGGATGCTCTGGTCATGGCACTCTTTGAGCTACTCAACACACATGCTAAGGTGAGGCCCACACCAAGGTCAGGGATGGTTTCTTCCACCCGATGGACTGAGCGGAGCCATTGTCACAGTGTGGCTCAGTGCCTCCAAGGTTATCTGCTCAGGGTCAGGGGTGAGGGTATGAAAGCAAAATCTAGATGTAGGACATTATGGGGGATATAGGCTGGTGTTCAGTGGCAGAGTTGCTTCTGGTAAAGTTTAGGACCAAACCTCCTCGTACATTACCTGCCAGTACAGCTCATTGCCACTGAAGAACAGTGTGGGAGGGTGGGTCTTCACCTACCCAGGAATATGGTCATGCCCCAACCTTTCTTTGGTTGTCTGTCTGCCTGGCCCAGTTCTCACTGCTTTCAGAGGTGCGGGGTGTGATCTCCCCGCAAGACCTCGACCGCTTCGACAACCTGGTGTTGAAGAGAGAGATTGAGTCCATGAAGGCTCGACAGCCCTCGGGGCCCAGCATCAGCACCGACTCCTACTCTATGATGTCCTACAGCGACACCGTCTCTTCCTCCAGCAGCCACTTCACTGCCACAACTGTCAGCTCAGCCCGGGTAAGTCCCTCCTGGCTGTTTCTTTTTCTTTCAATACCTGCTCCTGGCAGCCCTACAACAAGCTCACTTCCCTGGAGCGCTATAAGGGCATTTCACCCTGCAGGAAACCCTATTCAGTCTGCTTCCCCGATGGATTCTCACAAAGCTTTTTTTTCCCCTTGCGGACAGGGTGCAACAGCATGATTTGTAGGCACAATAAGATGATGCTGTGACACGTGCTTGATACCTCTGTGCCTATGAGACTGAGATGCCACTATCCTGCATGGGGGCTGGGCCTGGTGCTAAGAGTCAGTTTGTCCCCAGTGAGGGAGGAAGTCTGCTTCCCTTCCAGGACCTCCACTGTGCAATGTGACCTGCATCTACACAGAAGTCTCAGCAATTTGTTGCTGCCACACCGCGCGGGTCTCTATTCACCAGCTCTGGCTGTCGCTTTCAAATCACCTCCTTAGAGGCACTGGTTGCCTGCTCCCCGTCCCAGCGGGGACCACAGCGGCCAGGCCAGCCACATCCTGTCCCAGCCCCTGCCCACTCTCCAACATTAAGTGGCAGTGCTCCCATGTCTCTCTGCCAGGCCTTCATTGCATGCACCATCTAATTAAGTTATCGTAATCACCTCAGAGTGTACAGGCACGCAGCCCTGAAATTAATTTCCTAGCCATAAAATGCCTTTTATCACAAATGCATTAGCAACCTTGGAAATTAAAACCTCTGTGAAAAGAATGGATGACAATGGGCTTTCTGTTAGTTCGACAGCAAGCAAACCAGCCCACGGCCAGGGTGAGTGGGACTGTGCTGCGGAGGGCCCAGGCAAGACAGCCGGCAGAGGAGAGAGGCGGGGGGCTTTCCTGGGGCTGTGCCTGCCTACACAGTTTGGTCCAGCCTCCCAAGAGGCCTCAGAGAGTTTCAGAGCATCAGAGCTGTGCTTTTGTCCTGTTGACTTCACAAACACCCATAGGAAAGCCATCTGCTCTGTTCAGGATGGATTACAGCGAGATCCTTTCTGGATCAGGATAAACAAAGTGAGTTTTGTGCTGCTGTCCAAAGGCCTGCTGGGAAAATCTTTCTGAAGTGTCAGAGGGCTAACACAGGTCTGCCAGGACTCGCGCACTGAGCATGACACGCTGTTCCCATGCTATCCCCGTGCCTGGGGCTGTATCACTCACTTTGGGTGCGCCGTGCTCTCCCTCCTGCTCTGTGACGCCGCGTGCCGAGTGTGGCTGTTTGGCCTGGTGTGTGAGCGATGGCCCGGCCCCACCTGGCACATGGGCCCAGAGGTCAGTGAGGGAGACTGCGGTGCTATTCTGGCAGAGAGAAGAGGGTGGGCACCATCTGTTGGGCCCTGTTTTAAGAGCTTCCTTCAAGAACACGTGTCCCTCGGTCACGCTGCAGGTCCTCCCTGACAGCATGGCACCTCTTTGCATGGGCGTGAGAACACACACCCCTCTGAGCTCTGCCTTGGTGGTGGGAACACTAACACTTCAGTTGTTTACCACCACTGCTTGCTAAAACAACTTCCGAGCAAAGAGCACCGGCTTGTGGCGGATGGGTGCTTATCTCGGCTAGCAGGAGAGAGAGGGAAGAGGGGCAGAGCTCCCAAACTGTTTCCTCTGCCCTGTTCTGCCCCAAGCCCCTGCTGCTGTTGCCCTCCCCAGCACCTCTTGCAGGAGAGGCTCATTTCAGCCTTCACATTCAGCACTAGTTGCAGCTGGATGTCGATTCTGCAGGGTGGGTTTTGGGGGAGGAGGGATGCATTGTGCTGGGATTTGCTTGTCTCGCTCATTTGTTCTGCATGTTATGTTTTCGCTTTTATGCTTGTTTTAATCTGCTTTTCCCCTTGCACGTTCCCAGGAGCGGCTCTTGTGGCTAATAGACCTGATGGAGGTAGGGGCTGTCAGCGAGACGGGGAACTCGAGTACTGCGGTTGCCATAGTAGACGGGTTGAGAGTGCGTGCGAATGTGCGTCGGGTGGGAGGCGGCGTACAGGCTGTCCGGGGGCCAGCACGCGACTCAGCCACGTGAACAGCTGCCTTATTTCACCCATCTCTGCCTTTTCTTCCTGTGGCTCTGCTGAGCCATTCCAGAGTCCCTTTCCCCACCTCAGCAGCACGGTTGCAGGCCTTGGTGCTGCAGTGCAGGCAAGACTCGGCCTTGAACCAAACCCAGCTGGTATCACTGTCCTGCTTGCCCTAAAGCCCTGAGTGCTACTGACAGCCCAGGGCTGGGGTTTTAGAAGGACCAGCAGCATTGATGCCTGATGGACTTCAAACTGCCCTTCCTGCCTTGTTGCCTGCTCTACTGCTGCTGTGCTATCTTGCTGTACGGGCACCCTGGCTAAATACCAGTAGGCTGGTCACATCCCATCACGCATCTGCAGGGACAAGGGAGAATTTTCCTTAGGGGCCTTGGGTCTGCAAAAATCTGTGCTCCACTGCAGGAGGGGTTGGTGTACTCACTTTGTGCCTGTTCAGCCTTGGAGAAATCCTCACACAGACTTTAGAGAGGCTAGACGTGTATGTGGGGAGAGCCTCAGATAATCCCTCTGTCATAACGGAGCTCTTGGTTGGGAGGAGGCTGAGAAGAGCTGCAGGCTTGTGCCCCGGTGCGGAGTGCACTCCTCCTTGTCTGGGAGGAAATCACAGGGGTCAGCAGGTTGAGCACGCACAGAAAGTAGTGGAGCTGAGAGCTGCTAGTACTGCTGTGGGAGAGAGGATCTCTAGTAGCTGTGAACCTAGCCCAAAAGCCACATCCCTCTGGGAATGGCACTTATCTAGAAGAGGATAGCTGTAGTGTTCCCAGATTGAGTTTATCACAGGCATCCCGAACCGTGGGACACAGATTTCTTTGGCTTCATGACCAAAGGCAGTGACAGTAGACCAGGCCCCTTGTCCCATCAGCTCTCCATGGGTCAGTGGGTGAACTTACACCAAAAATAACCAGTATGAGGCTGATCAGGACCTGCCATGGAAAAATGATCCTGTTATGGGATGCTTGAAGGATACTCGGAAATGAGACAAAGCCATGTCTGATGGTGCCACCCACGGATGATGTGTGTCTGCCTGTCTAAGTGACACCATCACCTCTTGTAAATCTTGGACCTCAAGATGAGTCCTGCAAAGCAGAGGTTAATTGTAAAATGCAATGATCAGATGCAACTTGTCTGATCAGAGCAGTATGAATTTCTAATGGATTACAAGCAAGGCAGTCTAGCATTTCCTTTGTCCCTGCCTCCTGCCCCAGCCCTCATTGTTAGAATTAAGGAATTGAAATCCTTGTTGATTTCGGTTTTCTTCTCCACTGCCTCCTAGCAAAGATGCTGCCATCCAAAGGTGCCTTCTCCTGCCAGGGCCTGATTCCACAGGTGCTGACTCGCTCCCAGGTCCCTGAAGCTGCAGGACTGGGCCCAGTGCAGTAACCCAGTTGAGTTGCTAGCCCCTGTCCATCTTTGGTCTCTGTTTCACAATAAGTATAAGTAAGGAGAGGATGGCACTGAGCTGTTCCTCTCTCTGGAAAGTGAATCGCAAGCACAAGAGCCTGCACCGCCTCTTTGGCAGCTGGCAGATGATCTCTGTGTCCCCAGAGGGAGAGCAGAATGAAAACAGAGAAACAGGGGACATCTTCCTCACCTATGTCCGCTGCTACAGAGCTGCTGCAGCTCCCAGCCATCCTCTGACCTCCTCCAGGGCAGGCACAGACATCCATCCCATGTCAGGGGTTCCCATGTGCTTGGCACTATCTTCTCAGGTGATGAGGATAGAGACAGAGTGAAGCCACTGCATGGGTGTCATTGCATCACCCCCAGAGCCCCCAAAGTCAGAGGTCTGTGTTGGGCTGGAGCAGGGCCAGGGGCTCTGGGGCTCCTCCAGCCCTGCGGATGCATTGTGGGATGGAAGAGGGAAGGGGAGAGAGGAGGAAAGCTGGGCTTATTCTCAGACTGGCACAGTTGTTCAAAATTTAAACCCTACGGGAATCAGGCTGAGTAGCTTTGCAAAGCTCTTGTTAGCAGTAACTGGAAAATAAGGGACTCATTTGGAGCTGTGAGGTTAATTAAAGGTTGGGTTGTATTCCCCAGGGAGGTGGCAGTTTCTCCACCACTTAATCTGCAAAGGGAAACTGGCTGCCTATCTGAAAGATGCTCTCCAGCTCCATCGCTCCTGCCACGGACTCTGTGCAAGATAGGAAGGACGAAAGTTTTCCAGCTGCACCTTGCAGAGGGGCTGGAAGGGTCTCGCCTGGCCTCCAGTTTCTATAAGTAACTAGAAAATAGATGGGGTAGAGGAGCAGAGAATCGGTAGGAGGGAGCAGCCTCCTCAATTAATACTCATTTTTCAGAGCAGTGGCATGTGGCTTCAATGGGTGTTTCAAGGAAAATCCAGGAAAGCACAGTCTTAAAATAGTCAATTCCTGGAAGCAAATATGTTGGGCTTAAAAGCCATTATATTTTATAGCCCAGAGCAATTTTTATTTAATTGCTTTTGCCCCCAAAGTACTAAGCCTGGGGAAAGGCAAATCTCCTGCTTGCACAATTCAGCAGAAAAAAAGTGCCCTGAAGAAGATGAGCAGTATTAGTGTCCCTGGCTGTTCAGGGCGAGCAGAGCCACGGCAGCGGTATTAGGACCATCTCACTGGGCTGGCAGGGAGGGCACTGGGTGCAGCTGGCCGTGCCCACCCTCCATTTACTGGGAGGACTCAAGTCTCGATGCAGACTGGTCCTAGCTATGAGGCCTGGGCTGGGACACGGCACGCAGTGTGCTCTGGGATGGGCTTGGTGTCGTGGTGATGGGCACAGAGTTTGGTGGCAGGACTCGGGGAGATGGCACCGGCAGATTTTAGGGGGGCTTTGGGCAGACTCCTCTTTTTAGTAGCGAAGTAACCATGACCATTTGACGGCAGGCTGCTCCTGGTCATATTGTAGGGGTCTGGTCCTCGTGCATTTGCCAAGAGCTCAGTGAACTCTTGGAGGCAGGTTGAGGCTGGCAGAGGCAGGGCTGGAGGGGGAAGATTTAGAGACACAGCTGAGTTCCTCCCAAACACGGCCAGACTGGTGCTGAAATGCCACCATCTCCACCTTCGCTCCTTTTCTTGTGCATGCAGCCATTTGGCTGGATTAAAGGCTCTGAGCAGCATTTGGAGGTGGGCTGGTGCAGGGGGGGTGATGCTTGGGCAGCTTTCTGCAGAACAGCTTTCTTGTTAGAGGAAACAGCAAAAGGAGGGAGCTCTGCGGCGAGCACGCTGGTGCAGTTTGGTGCAGTTTCTCCAGCGCTGCGTTTCGTCTGGCTGAGCATCTCTGCTCCTTGGCGTCACGCAGCAACATGATGGCACTTAAGCTTTTAAATTCATTGGTACTTCAATCAAATCTGAAGTCCTATTGCTAATGTGTGCACAGCCCGGAGCAGTTCATGATCATTTTAATCAACATGAAGGCAGGTCGTTTTTGAAATAGCCCTACCTACCTCTTCCTCCAGCCTCAGCCCTATGGTATCCCCCCATCCTTCATACCAGTGCTTGGATTTGCACAGTCCTGTGGCATGTCAGGTGTAGCTGGCATGGTCTTTCTGTTGCTGCTGCCATGTGTTTCAGCCAAGTCTGTCTTCTGCCCTGCCTTGCCACGTGGTTGGAACCCAAGTAGGGCATGTTTCTCTTTTGAAAGCCACCTGCCTTTATGTTGGATTAATTGATGATGAAATCAACCCTTGTCAGAGGAAGGAGTGGTTTTGCAAGCTAATACTTTTCCTGTCAGTCTCTGAACAAGCCATTTCTTTTAGTTCTCATTCTCCAGGGTTCCTTCTGAAGCCATGGAGATAAAAGCACTTTCCATCAGTGTGTTTGCTGCGTCTCTAATGCTCTTAATTGTCTCCCATGTCTATTTTGGGATGCTAGCATCTTACAGGCACAGCAGCAGCCTCCAGCAGATGGGGGAAATGCAGATGCACCAGCATTTCAACTAATCAGTTGTTTACTTTGCAATAAATAACACACAGTTAAACACAAACTGTACCCTGCCCATTCCAGCACAAACACACAAACATCCATGTGAATGTGAGGGAAAAGAAGTACACCCTTTCTGAGCAGCAGCAGCCATCTCTCCAGATCAGGAGTTACTGTGGGAGGCGGGTGCTGAGTCTGAGTTTGCTCTTACAGGGCCTTGCAGGGGAACCAAGCGGAGTTGGGGCTGTGCACCGCTGGCAGAGCATCCCCCAGGCCTGTACCTGGCACCTGCCTGGGGCAAAGCCAGCAGCACAGCCATGGCTCTGGGCTTAGGCTCAGAACCAGCTGGGTTCATCCCTGTTCAGAGCCAGGCCAGGCATGGCTCACCAGGGCAGAGCTCCACACCCAGCCTCCCCTGCAAACCCCGAGTTGTTCCATCCCTGCTGTTACTTAGCCAGGGTGCCTGTTTGCTCTGCTTGACTGTATCCAACGTCCTCTCCTTGGGTCTCTCCTGGTTGACAGCTGCCCCTGCGCAGACTGACAGATTCCCGAAGCCCTTCTTGATTTCTGGAGCTGTGATGTGTTCAGAGTTGTGTTGTGACATTTTCTAACAACATTTTGACTCATAAAGGGAAGGCAGTGGCAGCAGCTTCTATTTGCTTCTGAGACCGACTGCTCTGGTTGGCAAGGGAGGGAAGTTTTAAACTTTTTCGTTGCCCTTCTCCCAGGAAACATCCAGATATTGAACCTGCGGCCCTCCGAGCTGGTTCCTCCCCTCCTTCTAAATTAAACAGAGGTGCTGAGATTTGGGTTAAGAGGAGCACACTCCTCTGCTGCAGAGGGAATTGCCCTGGTGGGTCAGGTTCACAGCATGCTTTGAGCATGCTTCTTAGCTTGGGAGAGTCTGTTTCCCAACCAAGTTGCTTTGCTCGTATGTGTGAGTCTCTGGGGAACCTCCCAGGAAACCAAAACCTTTGGGTGAAAGACTGGCCTTACATGGGGAGTTTGGGCAATACCCTGCATCACTCTGCATGTTCTATATCACGCTGGCACTGTGGTGGTTGCTCCTTGCTGCTGTGACCTGGTTTTCTCTTCCTTCTTTGCCCTATCAGAACACGTCAGAATTGGAGGGAGGTGGAGACAGCCACCAGAGTAGCATCAACACCTTGCCGGACATCTCCCTGGTAAGACACTGCACCGTGCAGCTGTGCCTCGGGTGGGAGCTGGAGGCAAATTGATGATACTGAGTTTTGCCTCGGGTTCTGTAGCTCTTTGCTACATCACCTCCCCATGGATGTCACTGCAGTCAGTGAAGCAAATTAACCAGACCGGTTAGGAAGAAAGATCCTGTCTGAATAAGAGTAGCATTTGTGCAAACCAAAGCAAAACTTGGGTAGTTTGTCCTCTAATCGTCCTCATTTGTGAGTCGTTGCCAGTAAGGTCAGAAAGGCCTTTCTATGAAAATCAGCTCATTTTGCCATGGTCATTGTGAGAAGGCAGATGCAGGTGACTCTGGGCCTGGGGAAATTCTTGCAGCTGAGCATGGTGTCCTAAAGGCTTCTGCTCTTGGTTTGGCAGGATGATCTCTCTTCCTTCCCAGATGAACCACCCAACTTCAAGCCTCCACCTCCTCCTTCAGCCCCTCAGATGCTGGACCCCTCTGCTGCCCAGCACAGGAACCCAGGGAAGGAGAAGCCCAAGCGCCCTTCCTCCGAGTCCTCTCAGTCAGGCCTCTTCTTTGTGGCCCCCCGAAACCCCACGCCCCCTCCTAGCCACCCCGAGAAGGACACAGTTAGCATGACCTCCACTGCTACCACATCCACCGAGGAGTCTGCCCCAAGCGCTATCTATGCTACCATTTCCCCGGCCCTGCACAGCTCCAGGAGGCAAATGGATGCCCAGCTCTCCTTGGTCAGCCAGCACCCCATCGGTCCCTTCCCCCGGGTCCAGTCCCCAACGAGGTTGAAGAGCCCACCCCCGGAGGGCCCTGCAGGTGGGGGGCTTCAGAGACCCCCTTCCCCGTCCCCTCCTCCTCCCCCACCCCACCCGGCACCCCCTCCACCGGACAAGGGCAGCCCGCAGGCCGCGGCTAACCAGCATTTCATCATGGTGGAGGTGCACCAACCCAACAGCGAGCCCGACGTCAACGAAGTGAGGCCCTTGCCCCAGGCCAGAGGTGGGTGTCACCTTATTAGCCACGGGGTGAAAAAACCCTCTCTGGGGTGTTCCTCGAGAGAGAAAGAGAAGAGGAGACAGATCTGAAGGGCAGGAACTGGGGGAGGGGCTTGGAAGGGTAAGACCTGTGTCAGGCTGCAGGTCCTCGCCTGCGTGCAAGGGCTTGGTTGTAGGGTTTCCCCCTTCCCACTGGGGATGTGGGCTGGCAGCACATGCCAGTGAGGAGTCGCAGGGGAGGACGGTGCCATTTTGGTTCAAACTCCAGGTCAACAGAGTGGGGTAAAAGCCACAAAGCCCGTATCAGTGCAGCAATGTGCTGCTGTTCGGTAGCTGTGGATTGGTTTGCTTTTTTTCATAGATGAGTTTTCAATTCAGAGAACAGCTTGACAGCATCATGGCAAAAAAAAAAAAGTGAAAATCCAGGAAATACATAAAGTCCTCCACAATGTTACCAGCAGTAGTGGTATTATTCTCTGAGACAAAGCCCTCAGCAACGCTGGAAGACCTGCAAGGTGCAGGGCCAGGGCAGCCAGCTACCCGTTGGCATTCAGCACACTCTTCAAAGCCTCCCTGGGTTTCCAGTGCAATTCAGGCTGACCTTTACTTAAAGACCAAGCTCTGTTAGGCAGTTGATTGCAGCTTCTCTCTTGTGTGGGCTTTGCTATGTTAGTTTATAAAATCTGCTTCCAGTGGAGTTTTAAAAGAAAAAAAGCAATTCTGGGTTTTTCCCTATTAACTCCAGATTCTGGAGAAAAAAAGGTCTAATTGTGCCCACACTGAGCTTGGGAGTCAAGCTTTATCCTGAGTATATTCTGGGAAAAAGGAGTGGAAGTGAGGGAGGAGTGTGCTGGGCTTCACGGGTCCCTCGGCAGCTGGCTCTGGTCTGGCAGGAGTGGGAAGGGTGGTCCTGGAGCCCTGAGGGTGCCCAAGAGGGTGGGCTCAGCTTTCGGCTGAGACCCATTTGGGGCTGGGGGTGCCCACAGCATCCCCGGGCCCCTGTGACCCCACTGGAAATGCCCTGTTTGCCTGCGGGCTCCGTGGGACCCCACGCGAGTGGCATTGTCACCCTCCTGTGGCACAGTCCTTCCACTGCAATCAGTTCATTATTCCCAGTGTTAAATGGCCATGGGGCTGGAGTGTGGCCTCTGGACTTTCAGCTCTCTTTGCAGACGCTGTCATAACGTTGTCCTGACACTCATATCCAGAGGCAGGGTCTCGATCTGCACTCTGAGTCTTCATCCTCGAAGGGGAGAAACCTCCTCTTTGCTCGGGTCTGTCCCCGTCGCCTCCCAGACCCTGGTGCTGAGCATGGGCTGGCTCCAACTGGCTTCCGGCAGGATCACTGAACTCATCACCCTCTCCCTCCATCCCAGTTCGGGATCTGGGTTGGATCCTTGACCTAGGTTTGAGGCCATTTGTTCCTTGATGCTCCCTGTGCGCAGCACCGCTCTTCGGGAGGGGTCTGCTTGGGAACCCCGCCATGAAGTCCAAGTCTAAATCCCAGGGAACCTGCCCAGCCCTGGGAGCGGGTGAGATGTCCTCCCTCTGGTATGTGGCCCTGTGGGTGCTCGGCTGGCCACAGAGGCGCGCTGCCCGACCTCTAACAGCCCTCATTTCTCCCCAGCCTCCACGCTCTCCCAGCTGTCGGACAGTGGGCAGACCCTCAGCGAGGACAGCGGGGTGGACATCGGGGAGGTCGAGATGAGCGGCAAGGACAAGAGCCGGCAGCCGGTCCCTGGGAAAAGCCGAAGCCTCAAGGAGGCTGCGAGGAGCGAGGGGGTGGCAGAAGGGGCCTCCAAGCCGGTGAGGCTGGGTGCCCAGGGACCTCGGGGTGCTGCCGTTTGTGGGAGGTGGGCACCCAGGGCTGCCAAGGGGCAGCACTGCTCCCTGCTGCCTCGGTTCTGCTCCCTCTGCCTGCAGGCAGCAGCCCCTTTTTTGTGCTTCGATGGGTTATTTATCCTCTTGTTCTATGAGCTGGGTCAGCTCGCCAGTGGGCTGAGCTGCGGGGAAGGGAGCCAGGAGGGGCTGAGAGGGGCACTGTAGGGCTGCTTCACTCCATCCTGGGTAAATCTGGTCCCTCCCAGCTCCAGCAAGCGGCTGCTTGGGACATGGCAGAGTTCCTGGCTCTGAGGGGATGGTTGCAGGGCAGTGTCCCATGAGTGAAGTCACCTGTTGGCTGGAAGGGAAGGTGGCATCAGGTATCAGAACTAAACTGGAGGATTTCTCACAGTGGCAAGGTTGAGGGGCGTAGGCAGGCAGTCGGAGAGCTGCTCTGCTCCTCCCCAGGCCTTTCCAGACCAGCACACGGTTGGGATCTTGGATGTCAGGAGTCAGAGAGCAACTACAGGCAGCGTGTCGGTCCCTCTCCCATGGAAGCCTGCCATGGGTGAACCTGCCTGCCATGGGGCCCTGGCCAAGGGAGTGCAGCAGGCAGACGGTGCCTGGCCTCCCTCGGCAGCGCTGCCATCTCTCCCTACAGCCGGGGCTCCTGGAGCCCACGTCGTGTCTGATCCGAGTGTCCAAGAGCGCACCGACCTTGGGGATTGCCATTGAGGGTGGAGCAAACACACGGCAGCCGCTGCCCCGCATCGTCACCATCCAGGTAGGGCTGAGAATGGGAAGAACTCGATGCGCGTCCTGTCCCTCTCCTCCCTGGACATCAGGAAAGCCCCTCAGGAGGATTTTGGAGGTGTGCTTTCCCCCTCCTATAGCCCTGCATGTCCCTGGACATCAGAAGCGTAATTCTGCTGCGGGGGGTTTGCTGAGGACTGCATTTGTGTCCTGTGGATGATCCCATACCATAAAGCACGTCCTGGGAGCCAAGGATTTGCTGCAAACATTTCAGAGGGAATCTGGGCATCCTCAAAGCTTGGCTGGTGTCTCCAGATGTCTGGAAACCCCCTTTTTCTGCTGAAATAGAGGATTGGGGGAGGGGAAATGGTGGATGATAGCCAGGGAACGGAGCCCTTGGGAGCTGTCTGCCCGCGCCGTTTCCTCTGCTGTTTACTTGGGGCAAAATTCAAGTTATTTACAGCAAAAGAAAAGCAGAGCTGATTTTTGCCTTGGTTATTCTTGGCCATCCCAGCTGGCGCTGCGCTCCAGGAGCAAGCAGGAGGGAAGCCAAATCCATCCCCTCTTTCCAAAATGTGAAATATTTCATTTCCATCATGTTTGTGAACGTGATGGAAATGAAGTATTTCCCATTTTCCCAAAACCACCTATATTTCATCCCTGACTTGAGCCTGGAGAGGTGGGACCATGAGCTGACAACCTCTCTCCTGCAGCGCGGAGGCTCAGCACACAACTGCGGGAAGCTGAAGGTGGGCCACGTCATTTTGGAAGTGAATGGTACAGGACTACGGGGCAAGGAGCATCGGGAAGCCGCCCGTATCATCGCTGAAGCCTTTAAGCTGAAGGAAAAGGACTACATTGATTTCTTGGTCACAGAATTCAACGTCGCCCTTTAGGAACCTGAATGGGTTTTAGGAGAGTGGCTTGGGATGGGGAACCACCTCAATGGGGATGAAAGGCAACGCTGAGGTGTGAAAGCAGCATCCCACCACACAGAGCCCTCAGCCCCCTGCGCCACCCCGCACGTACAGAAACCCCCAGCTCGTCCCCAAATGTCCCCCCAACCACCGCAGACTCCCACTGTCTGTGTAGGGCAGGCTGAGAACGGGCAGAAATCAGTGCACATCCCTTAAAATCTTCGTCCCTGTCCTCTCTGGGGTGCGGGGTGGGGCTGCCTTTTGGGGACACACACTCCCCCTTGGCCAGGCTGGGGAGCGAGGCTGGAGGATGGCAGAGGTCTGGGTGTCCCCACTGCCATTTGACTGCCACACACAGAGCAAGGCGGGCCCGTGGCTCAGGCTGGAGAGGTTTTTGGGTGGTCACTGTCCCTTTGGGTGCTTGCTTCTGTGCCCCAGTGGTTGCCATGGGTAGGGATGCAGAGAGTGCAACCGGAGGCCTTGTAAATTGCTGGCAATGTCATCGTATTTATATATACAGAGCTTGTGCTTTTAATTTTTCAATAAATCTATGGGGTTAGGAAAAGGCTGGGTTTGTGGGGGTTTCATGGGGGCTGGGGTGGGGGAGTAGGAAGGCAAGGGGCAGGGGTGCCTACAGGGCACCGCGGGGCAGGTGGCGATGGGCAGAACTGCCCCATCTCCGGGATCCCCATCCCCTGTATGGGCTGTCCCGGAGGCGCGGGTGCCCCATCCCAATCCCAACCCCGATCCCCATCCCATCCCCATCCCAGTCCTCATCCTGGGCCCCATCCCATCCCCGATCCCAATCCCAATCCCCAGCACGATTCCCCAGCCCAGTCCCCATCCCATCCCCGATCCCAATCCCGATCCCCAGCCCCATCCCGATTCCCCAGCCCGGTCCCCATCCCATCCCCGATCCCAATCCCGATCCCCAGCCCCAGCCCGATTCCCCAGCCCGGTCCCCATTCCATCCCCGATCCCAATCCCGATCCCCAGCCCCATCCCGATTCCCCAGCCCGGTCTCCATCCCATCCCCGATCCCAATCCCGATCCCCAGCCCCATCCCGATTCCCCAGCCCGGTCCCCATCCCATCCCCGATCCCAATCCCGATCCCCAGCCCCATCCCGATTCCCCAGCCCGGTCCCCATCCCATCCCCGATCCCAATCCCGATTCCCAGCCCCATCCCGATTCCCCAGCCCGGTCCCCATCCCATCCCCGATCCCAATCCCGATCCCCAGCCCCATCCCGATTCCCCAGCCCGGTCCCCATCCCATCCCCGATCCCAATCCCGATCCCCAGCCCCATCCCGATTCCCCAGCCCGGTCCCCATCCCATCCCCGATCCCAATCCCGATCCCCAGCCCCAGCCCGATTCCCCATCCCACCCCACCCCACCCCACCCCATCCCGATTCCGATCCCCGCCCCCGGCGATGGGGCAGCCCCCGCCCCGCTCCGGCGCCGGCCGCGACCCGCCAGGGGGTGCCCGCGCCGCATAAATTATGACAATGAGAGCCGTCCGCCGCGGCCCTGATTGGCCGCCCGCCCGGGCTATGCAAATACAGGGTAGGACGGGGTTTATGCTAACGACCGCCGGTTCCTCGCCGTGCGCTGCGCGCGGATTGGCGGGGAGCGGCCGGGATGCTAATGAGGGCGCAGGCCCCGCCCCCCCGCCGCCGGCGGGCCGCGCTATTGTCCGGCGGGGCCGGGCCGGGAGGAGGCGGTGGCTGGGCCGGGCCTGGGCCGGGCCGGGCTGGGCCGGGCTCGGCTGGGCCGGGGCCGGGGCCGCCGTGCGGAGCCGCCCAGCGCCGGGCGAGGAGGGGCCGGCCGGGCCCTCCCTGCAGGTGGGCAGCCGCGGGGGCAGCTGTTGCTCGGGCGGGGCGGGGGGGGGGTCTCCCCTCCAGCGGTGCCCTCGGGCCAGACGTGCTCCCTCCAGCGGTGCCCCGGGGGCGGGGGGAGGCCGGGGCTGGCGCGGGGCGCGGGGCCGGCGCTGCGCGGCGGGGCTGCCCCCTGCGAGCCGCCTGCTGCAGCTGGAGAGAAAGAGAGGGCCCCGGGGGCACCGCTGGGTGCACCGCTGGGGACCCGCGGGGGTGACCCCATCCCGGGGGCCACGTCCAGCACCCCGCGGCTCTGCTGAGCCCGGCTCTGGCAGGGGTGGCTCGCGGCTGGGAGCCGGTTGGGGTCCCTGGGCGGAGCGGGGGAGCCGAGGAGATGCGCTGGGAGGATGCGGGACACGTCGCTGCGCTGCTTCTCGCTAACATGTGTCCTGCCCATGCCGCCCCATGTCACCAGCGCCTCCCTGGCCCCGAGGAAACTTGTCATAACTTTTCTTATTCTGCCGCTTCCTCCCCTCCGGGGCCGAATCTGCCACCCCGCTTGTGTGCGGAAGGCGCGGCCGGAGGATTGCGGGAGGGTTTCATCAGGCTGGTGTGGCCGGGGCCGCGAAGGGCGGCACAAAGCCAAGCCCAGGGCTCCCGGGGAGGTTGCGGGACACAAGGCCCTGCCGCTGCCTGCGGCTCCTCCAAGGAAGTTGCGAGGGCTGCCTTCAGCTTCAGTTCCTCCTTTTATTTAAAGGGCAGCTTTGAGCGCACTCGGATGCTTAAAGTCAGGCCGTGGGTGCCGGCCGGCTGTCCTGGGCTTCCCTTGCTCTGCAGCACCCTTTTGAAACCATCCAAGCAGGGGTGTTTTAAGGACTCCCCGGAACACGTAGCAGCCGATGCCGAGTTTACCCAAATGGTTAACCCCACCACACGGTCCCAGCTGCTCAGGGCCTGCTGCCCTCCCGCGTCCCCTGCTGCCGCCTCTTCGAGCTAATAAGGGATCTCTGTGCCACCGGCTCTGCCGCGGTGGCGGTGGCAGCTCTCTCCAGACAGGGATTAAGGCCGCCCTTGGCTGGTGTTGCAGCCGTCAGCAGCCTCTGGCTCACCCCGGCTCCCGTAGGTACGTTGGGGTTCGGCCCCAGGGTGTACACCCCCAGCTTTCCAGGGCAGGTCCCCAGGGAGGACAGGGAGGACGGGACGGTCCGTGTGCTGGGGAGGAGGCGGGAAAGCGGCCATGGGAGCAGCTCCCTGTCCCGCCATGGGGCTTTGCTTCCGTGCAAGTGATGGAGAGATGCTGCCTCCGTGGGGTTTCGGTGCCTCTCCGTGGGGATGTGCTGGCGCGGGGGAGCTGGGGGGACACGGCCCCTCCAGGCAGAGGAACTGCGGGGACGCATGGGCTTTAGAGCGATGGTGTAGTACAAGGAATGTGTGCTTTCAGAGGATGAGGAGGGTTTGTCAGGCTCTTCCTCACTGTGATGGTTTTTCTCCCTTGTTTTACTGGGAAATAGCACAAACTAAGAAAGCAGTGTTTCCGCTTCTCTGCCCTCTTTCATGCTCATAAAATGGGACTCTGTGGGATTAAAAAAAAAGGTTTCTAACCCAGGAATTCCTCCCTCCTGGAGTGCAGACACCCCTTGCCAAGTTTCAGCCTGAGGCCGTTCTTCTGGCCTCCTTCAAAACCCCCCAGAAGAGATGCTTTGGATGGCAGCGCTGATGTGCCGCTCCTGCGAGGGGCTCGGACAAACAGGCGAGCTGAGGCGGGGAAGGGGAGCACGGGGAGGCTGCGAGAGACCCACGCTCCCAAAAACCAGCCCTCCCCAGCCCTCCCCTGCAGGTCGCCGGGACCAGACATCAGACCCTGCTTGCTTTTAACCTCTCTTTTTAGACATTCAAGCAGAAAAATGTGTATTTTTATAGAGTGCATGCGCAGGCAGTACCCCCTGCAGAGCCCTGGGCTGCACGGGGATTCGGGCTCAGAGCTTTTTAGCCAAAAAAACCTGCGGTCGGAGGTCTCTGGCTGCGGGCAGGGCTGCTGGCACTGCCTGCCTGCCCCCTCGGGGTGCTGGGGCGCAGATCCCTCGGGGGTGCGGGTGCCTGGCACCTCTGGGAGACGAACTGCTCTCTGGAGCTGAGTTTGTTTTTGGAGCTGGTGGTTTATGAAAATAAAATATCCATCCCTTGCCCGGGAGGGGGGGTTAAAGCCCCCCAGCTGGGACGGGGTGAGGGGGGCTTTAACCCCCCTCCCGGGCAAGGGATGGATATTTTATTTGGGGGCACAGTGATGGTTATTCCCCATTGCTCGGGGAACATCACCTTCACACCACAGGGATGGAGGCGGGGGGTGAGAGCCCCCCCCAGCCCGCCTGCTCTACCCAGGGCTGATGAGGCAGTGAAGGCTGAGTGACAGTGGCCCTGCCGTACCCACACACCCCCCCACCCCACCCCCCCCCCCGCCATGTCACAGAGTGAGCCCTGGGGCGGGGGATGCGGTATCTCCTCCGCTGTCACCACAGATAAACCCAGGAGCAGCGACGGGGGCCACGCACTGCTTCACATCGGCCTTGACTACACTGCTGTTCCTCTGCTTCACATGTGTAATGAGTTGGGCGGTCTCAGCCCCGCACCGCCCTGTCCCACAGGGGTTTGCAGGGCAGGCAGCAGGACAGGGACAGGATCGCTGTGGCGGAGGGTGAAGCTGCCTGCAAAGGGTATAAGAGATTAAGAGCCAAGGGCAGGGACAGGCAGAGGCAACCCCTCCTGCCTGCTGGCCTGGCAGAGACCTGGCAGCACTCATCAGTGTCCTGAGCAACTTGTCCCTCGCCTGAGCACCTCCATCCCTGAGGCACAATTCAGGACAGCCTGGGCCAAGAGGTGGAGGGAGGAGAGGGGCTGAGGGTCTCAGGCAGAGCAGAGTTTAAGGGTGAAAGATTTTCTAGCTGAGGCTTTTAAATTTCTTCTTAGCTCTTTGTCTGATTGCCCTGTTGCAAAATCCTGACTTTCAGAGAGCAAGATTTAAAAAAAAAAATATATATATATATATATACACACACACACACACGCACACACTTGGGATTGTTTGCATTTGCCTTGTGGTTCCTCAGTACATAGCCACATCATTTTTCAAGCTTTTCTGTGCTACCATAACAGTGAGCAACTCACTCAAAGGGGAAAAAATAATCCAAGATTTTTCTCTCTTAACCACCATGACGGTCGGTGGAGGGACTTTCTGGGAAAGCGATAAATGTGGCTGGATTCGCAAGCAGATCCTGGAGTCTGCGGCTGCTGCGGGCAGTGCAGCCCGGCGGAATGCTGCTCAGAAATGGGGTGGCAGCTGATGGGGTGCGGGTTAGGCATGATCCAGGCACTGGCCTGCCAAAATGGGTAGGAAATGTTTTAACCCTCTTTGCCCCATGACAACAGGACCCACAGGCTCCTTTCACCTGCTGCCCCCCTTCCCCGCCCCGGGCTGGTGTTTGGGGCTCCTCAGCTCTCAGGGATGCTGTGGGGCTCAAGGCGGGTCGGGGGGGACTTGGATGTGCTGCTTCTCCAGGTCAGGATGCGGGCAAGGGCTCGGGGCTGGAAACATCCCAGCTCAGAGAGGGGCTAAAGCCAAAATTGCTCTTTAGCTGCATTGAGCTGCCGCAGAGCCTGAAACATCCCACAGGCAGCCCTGTCCTCCCCAGCGGCTGGAGAAGCTGTGGATCATCTTCAGGTGTGGAAAATGGAGTTGCCCAGCTGGCATATAGGGAGAAGCCTCATGCAAATACCCCAGCGGGTTTGCAAGACCCTAAGGGATGCTTCAGGGTTTGTTTCCTGCCCAGAAAGCCCCAAGGATGCAGGCAGGACTGGGAGCGGCTGCTGCTGGTGCAAGGATGATGCCTGAGGACCTTGGTGCCAGGTGGCACCTGAAAATAACCCCCAAAACCCCACTAACAGCAGGATTTAAGCCAGGGGATTTGCAGATCTGAGACTTCGGAATGTGTTAGAGGACTTTTTCTGGAGCATGTGGGTGCCATAGGTTTGCTGCTCATCATTGCCATCCCTGAGCCAGGAGCACCCTGAATTAACTGCAGCACCCTCCAGCTGAATGTGGCCACCCCAGGGCCCATGCCATGGTTTTGTTAGCAGCCAGGAGCTCGTGCAAGCTCTCCTCTGCATGCCACTAATTACACAGTAACAAGCTGGATTAATTGCCTGCCAGCAAATGTGCCAGGATGTACCACGGAGCCTGGTTACGGCTGCAGTGTCATGGGGCTGCAAGCAGCATCTTGGGGTGAGGGCCAGGTGGCCCCCCTCCTTGGAAATCCAGGGCATGGGCAAAGCCCATATCCCAGATTTCCAAGGTGGGGGTCCGCCTGGCTGAATTTTGGGGCTGTATGGCTGAATTTTGGGGCTGCTTGTCCTCATGGAAAACCCTCGTCCTGATGTCTTTTGGAGGGGGCAGCTGCCAATGGTCCCAGGGATCCACCCCCCCCTCATTTTGCTTTGGTGTTTTGCTCCAAATTGGATTAAAAAATAAAGGTTTTTAAGGAAAAGCGGCGTGGGAGGAGGGTTCGGTCCCCGCCGCGCAGGGCCTGATGGGGTTAAAAATTTGCGGCCGCCTGCAAACTTGCAGGAAGCACCCCAGCATCGTTTCCTACTTCTGCAAAAGCCCGGCTGCCTCGCAGGCGCAGGAAGGTTTTTGGGGTGCTCAAAGGGATGCTGCTTTGGGGACCCCCAATGGGGTCACGGTGATGGAGGTGTCCCGGGGATGCTGGTACAGGGTGAGTGTACCCCGCATGGGGCTGGTTGCTCCTCCACACTCCGGCATCGGGTTGAGGATGCTGTGGGGTGGCCGCCGGTGACGCCGGCGCGGTGCTTGGTACCAGCCACCGGCACGTGGGCAGCTGCTGCCTCCAGCACCCCATGGCCAAAACTGGGTTGCGAGAGTCTCAAATCCAGCCGAGGGGACGTTGCCAGGAAAACCCCATGGCCTTTCTTGCTACCCACCCCATGGTTGGTTTTTCAGCATCTGGCGTCTCTCGAGCTGCCACTGCGGCTCTGGGAAACCCAGCACACCGAGGAGTGGGGCGAGGGTGAGCTCCTGCTTTTAGGTCATCACTGGAGTGAGTGTGCTGGGCCTCTGCTGTAATCCCTTTTGCTGTCAGCCCCCCCAGAGCTGGAGGGGCCTCAGGGTGCTCCGGCCTTCCCCGGCACTGTCCTGTGCCATGATGGCAAGGGTGATGGTCCCCAGGCTGTGGCTGCCCGGTCAGGGTGACGTCCGGAGGGTGCCAGCATGGGCTGGGTGTCCCCCAGTGCCTGCCCCAGGGGGAAAAGCCTTTTAGGATGACCCTGGGGGGGCTCCTTTCCATGGAGACCTCCGGGGGCCATCGTGGCCATGAGGGATGCAGCAGCTGCATGGTGCTGATGGTGGGATGCAGGGTAGGGGGTGGCCTGAGGGTGTCACCCCCCATCATGGGGGGTTGCTCTTGTCCCCAGGGCGTGGGGGACAGGGGAAGCCCCAGCAGCACAGGGGGAGACCTCAAAGAGAGCCCACTGTGTCCCACTGAGCATCCCTCCCTCTCCCTGGCCCACCAGGATGCGGCGGCGATGATGTGACCTACATTTGTGGCAAGGAGGTCCCCAGCCTGCTGCCGCTGCCAGGCCATGAAGCGGCACAAGTGACGGGGACGCCGTGCCCGCGGGCCATGGCCAGCCCGGCACCATGGCTGCACTGGACACAAACAGAACTGACGCACTGGGAGGGAAAGGAGGAGGAGGAGGAGGAGGAGGAGGACGACGACGACGACGACTTTGAGAGGCGGATGGACAAGGATGGGGTCATCGGCCTGGGGGAGGATGCCGGGAGCCCACCGTGGGGTGAGTCCTCCTCCCCACTGCCCAAAGACCCTTGGTGGGGGCGGTCCCGGGAGCTGCTGGATCGGGGTGGGGGGGTGCTGCGAGGGCACTGGCTGGCTGGCAGCAGCCCTGTGGCACTGGTGTTTTGCAGGCGATGACGAGGACCTGGAGGAGGGTTCCCCAGCAGAGGAGGGGCACTGGCACCCGCAGCGGCGAGACCTGGAGGAGCGGGGCAGCTCTGGGGGGGACGAGGGGCCCTGGGGGGTGGAGAGCGATGGGGACCCCTACCCTGAGCTCTCCTACGAGGGCCGGTGGGGCTCGGGGTCCAGCGGCAGCCCCGAGGTGCTGCAGGATGGCCAAGGTGTCTGTCAGCCCCGCGGCTGCAGCACGGACGGTGGTGACACCTCAGGGCTGTCGGACACTAGCCCTGGCCCTGCCACCCCATCCCACCAGCACCGGGGCTGGGACGCAGCCGCGGGTGCCGGTGAGGGGCACGGGCAGGACTGGACACCGAGCCGGAGCCTCCTGCTGCGCCTCTCCGATGATCTCCACAATGCCACCAGCATGGAGCCCGTCCCCAAGCCCCAGTTGGCTGGGAGGGGGCTGCTGAACCCTGGCACCGCTGGCTTGGCACCGACTGGGAAGCCCTGGGGTGCTGGGACCCCCCCTGCACCCCAGCTGTATGACAGGTCCCGGGTGCCCAAGAAAGCAGCACCCACAATGCTGCCCCCCAAGCCCAGCCGGCAGTCCCGGTCCGTGAGCCCACGGAGGCGGCACACGCATGGCAAGGAGACGAGGGATCCCTCGGGAATGGGCACTGGCATGACTGACAGCACCCAGTACGGCCGAGGGCGGCTCAACCACCCCCTGCCTGACCTCTCCAAGGTGGAGGCGCGGGTGAAGTTTGACCAGAGCTACCGGCCGCCACGGGGCCGAGCGCTGCCCACCCACCCCAGGGCCCCCGCCGGCCCCATCGGCTTCAAGTCGCCGGCCGAAATCGTCCGGGAGGTGCTGCTGAGCAGCGGGGAGGGGGTCCCCCCGCAGCCCCCCACCACCGCTGGGCTGCCGCAGGAGTTCAGGTCCCCCAGGCAAGCCACTGAGCTGGTGCAGCAGCTCCAGGTAATGCCCAGCTCCCCCAGTTCAGCCAGAGAGGCCTTACTGGGAGAGTCTCCAGGGTGGGGGAACCAGGGGGTGCAGGTGAAATGGAGATGTCACCAGCCCCATGAGCTGGCCACACGTCACTGATGGGGCGTTTGGTGCTGGTCACCTATTCCTGGTCCTGTGTGGGGGCTGGTAAGGAGGGAAGGTCCAGGCAGGGATGTGGGCAGCACCCAGGGCTTGAAGCAGGGATGCTCGTGTTCCTCCCAGGATGCTGGTACTCCCCCCCCCACCCCCCGCCTCCATGCTTGTCGCCCCCAGGATGCTTGTCCCCTGGGATGCCCTCCTGTGCGCTGGGAGGAGAGGGAGGCTCTCCCCCATGCAGAGAAAGGGGGGGCTACATCTGCACCAGATGGGCCGGGTGATTTGGTGGGGTGGGTTTCTGCGCCCCAGGGTCTCCCCCACCCATGGGACCCCCCCAGCCCCGTTATCCCCACACAGGGATGCCTCTGTGCTGTGTCCCTCTTTGCCACCCAGCCCTCGGGCATCCTCCGAGCCCCCATCCCCATGCCGGGCGCTGTCACCTGCTGCATGTCCCCTCCCCACAGGACGACTACCACAAGCTGCTGACGAAGTACGCCGAGGCCGAGAACACCATCGACCAGCTACGCCTGGGCGCCAGGGTGGGTGCTGGGGCAGGGACGGCTTGGGGGGGGCTCTCCCCACTCTGCTCCCCCCTCCCCGGGGTTATTCAGGGTGTCTTCCTCCCCTGGCCCAGCTCTTCCTCCTCCCAGGGAGCTGCGGTTGAGCAAGCCCGGCCTGGGGAGGCGGGAGTGAGGCTGCTGCAGCGCCCGCAGCGATGCTGGGTGCTGCCGTGCCCCCCGGCCCAGCGGGCTCCCCTCCACACTGCGGAGGTGGCTGTGCTGAAACAGCCCTGAAATGGCGGGGGCAGCTGCAGGGCACGTCACCGAAATGGCAGGACAGCAGGCGGAAGCATGTCCCCGTGTCACCCTCGCCACCTCCCGCCCTGCGCCACTGCGTGGGTGGGGAAACTGAGGCAGGGCCGGTGTCTGGCAGTGCCCCTCGCCAGGGCTGTGCCCCCCGCCTTCGCCACCATCTGCCTGCTGTCCCCATGGGGATGGGTGCTTTGGGGTGGGTAGCGCTGGGGTTGGGGTGCAGGGTGGGTGCCCCAAATCCCCTCTCCCTGCCCCCAGGTGAGCCTGTACGCCGACCCGCCACGGCCCAGCCGCAGCCTCACCGTGGGCACGGTGGGCACCGGCTGCCGGGTGATGGCCCTCAGCATCCCGCAGGCCAGGACGGCGGCGTTCAGCGCGGCCCCGGCCACGCCACCCTCGCCGGGTGGAGGTGAGTTGAACCGTGTTACCCCATCCAGCTCATCGCCCTCCTGGTCCGGTTTTTGGAGGGGATGTTCAGCCGAGACCCCATACCCACGGCTTTCCCACAGCCAGGGGGACCGGTGCTGCGGGGGGGGGCGGTCCCCAGCATCACTTTGTCCTCATGTTTTCTTGCAGCTCCAGCACCAGGACCATCGGACCGGGGGGGATCACCCCAGCTTCCTTCCCCGCCTCCACCCGGGGGGGGCTGTCCCACCTGCCCGGGGTCGTGCTGCTGCCCTGCGACCCCGCTGACGCAGACACTGGTGGGACAGACCCACAAACTGCAGGCGCAGGCAAGCCCTGGGGGGGCTGCGGGGGGGGGGGCTGGGGAGGGGGGCTGCAGCGGTGCGGGGGCTGCAGCCATGGCAGGGCTGCAGCAGTGGCGACTGCAGCAAGGCTGGGCTCAGCCCTTTCTCTCCCGGCCAGGTGGAGTCCTTCGAAGGCTGGATCCGGGCAGGGAGCCCTGCACCCCGGGAGCAGCTCCAGGTGCGTCAGCCCACCCCGGGGATGCGTGGGGGGGGCCGGGGGGTGGCGGGGACCAGGGGCCGAGCTGGCAGGCTCGGACGTTGCCACTGTTGTGCCGCAGAGGTTTAGGAAGCTGAAGGATGCGCAGGATGCGCTGGAGCAGGCGTACCTGCAAGCCCGGCAGCAACACCCAGAGGCCTCGGGGGAGTTTGATCCCGACCGGTAGGTGCTTGACCCCCGCCGCCCCCTCCCCGCCAGTGAAGACCCGCACCCCAGTGTCTCCCTCGCACTGATGGTCGCTGTCTTGCAGCGTGGTGGAAGGGGAGATTTTCCGCCTGGGCCTGCATCTGGAGGAGCTGAAGGAGCGGCTGGAGCCCGGGGCCAGGTGGCAGCTCCCCCCGCAGCACGCGGCCCAGCCCCGCTCCCCTCCGGCCCCTTCCCCGCCGCCGGTCACTGGCGCCCCGCGCCCCGAGGTGAGCTGGGCAAGGCTGCAGTGGGGTGGATGGGGCTGGGGTTGCAAAGGTGCTGTGGCTCGGCTGGGGGCCGTGCTGCTCTGACCCCCTTCCACTGTGCCCTGCAGAGCCCCGCGCTGATGGAGGGTCCTCGGGGGACAGCGGGGGACAGCAAGGCAGTGGCGGGGGGTCTGCTCCGGCCCCTCTGGCACAAGCAGCTCCGAGTGGAGGAGGATTTTCGTGACCTGCTGGCACAGTGAGTGCCCTCGCAGTGGGATGGGTCAGGGAGGGGGGGGGCCGTGGGCAGGGATCAGCTCCCCAGAATCACCAACTTCTGCCTGTGGGTCTCCCCCAGGTACAAGCACTTCAAGTCCTTGCCGGAGTCGCTGAGCCTGGAGCAGCTGAGCCTGGCCGGCAGCAGGTCCCCAGAGGAGGCGGATGGCCCTGCGGCAGGGAACGGTGGCCCCAGCAAGGTTTCCTGCAGGACAGGGTCACAAGAGGAGGGGGCCGACCTCGAGACCTCCCCCATGTAAGTGGTGTGGGAGCACAAGTTCCCCAGGCAGGGCCAGCAATAGGTTTTACGTCAAGTCGCGGGTTTTATGTCAGTGGCATTGACAGGCTTCAGAGTTAACAGCCTCCATGGGAGAGCTGACTGCACCAGGGCATTTCCCCACATTTGGGGTTGCTCTGCCCCATCGCTCATGCTCCGTCCTCTCCCCACAGGCACCCCCCGGAGGGGACAGCAGCACCGCTGCCCCCTGGGGAGCCTCCATGGCCAGGGGGGACACAGGGCCACCTGTCCCCGGCCACCGCTGAGGAGCTGCTGGCCACAGCCAAGCCCCGCCTGGGGCTCCCTGAGCCAGCGCAGGCAGCCCAGTCCAGCCGCAGCAGTGGGGTGGGCAGTGCTGCCACCCAGCACCGGCCCCGCAAGGTGAGTCTCCCAGGACTGCAAGTCCCCATCAGCTGGCACCCTCAGACCCTGCCGAGGAGTCCTGGGGGTGCTCGGCACCAACCCTGCCCTCCCGATGCATCTGCAGGAGCAGCGCATTGTGTCTCCAGAGACGGACAGTGGCTTCATGGGCTCAGAGGCCAGCAGGGTGTCACCTCCCGTGCACACCCCCGAGCACCGGCCCCCTGGCACCGGGTATGGCTCGGGGTCTCTGCCCTCGCGCTGGCGGGGGGATGTGGGGACACGGGCTGTCAGCTCTTGTCTGGGGGGATTTGGGGCATTGAGGAGGAGCAGGGATGGCGGGGAGAGGCAGCGAGGACGTGGGGAGCAGGGAGGGGGTGCTGGTGGGGGTTGGAGACGTGCAGGGTGGACCACGGCTGGGGAATGAGCTGTGGGGGCTGCCTGCATGATCTGTCCCATCCCCAGGACCCCTGGCTCACTGGGACCCTCCATCCCCGTCCCCGCAACCCTCCGTCCTCCACAGAAGAGAGAGACAACTCCGCTTCCCTCCAAGACAACGCTGGTGGGCATCTACCCCACGGGTGGACAGGGCAGCACAGGGGGGGCCCGCCTGCCCCCCAGCACCCCCTCGCAGAGCAGCTCCCCTCCTCGCTGGGCTGAGAGCGCAGGCAGCGAGGCAGGACCCGACGGTGACGGCAGTGAGTAGGCAGTGTTTTGGGGAGGGATATGTCCCCGGGGAGAGATCTGGAGGGGCCCTGGCTCTGCAGGTGGAGAGGCTCTGGTTTATGGTGTTCCCCCAACCCCCTTGGGGTGCTGGCCTGGGAGTACCTCCTGCCTGCTGACTCTGCTCTCCCACGTTTCTCCTGGGGGGGGGGGTTCACCCCCATGTCCCATGCTGCTGACCTCAGTTCACTGTGCCCCCCCTCCTCTCCAGCTCACACAGACTCGGAGGCGGAAGGCAGGAGTTGTGCCAGCGCTGGCAGCCACCCCCCTGACACAGCCAGGGGCCTGACCAGCCCCCCACCATTGCCTGAAACACGGTCCCCCACCCCGCTGTACCCCAACGTGCCATCCCTCAACCCGGCTCACTGTGACATGCTGGGCTCCCGTCTGGAGCGTGAGTGAGTGTCTATGTACCGCCCCCTCCCCGCAAAAATGGGCCAAACCCACCCTGATGACACAGGGACCCCACCAAGCAAAGTCCCCAAAGATACCAGCATCTTCCGCTGGGCAGCAGCAGGTTTTCCCTTCTCAGAGAGCCGGGAGCTAGCTGGGGCTGAGTCCTCCAAACTCAAGACACGTGTGGGCTGGCTGAGAGTGGACCCCAGCCCAGACAAGCCCTAGGCTGGGTTTTGGGGAGCATCACAGCATGAGCTACTGGGTCCTGGCTGGTGGGGATGGGGGGAAGGTGCGGGGTCTGGGGAGGACGGGGCTGGCTGCTTCCCCCCCGAGGACACCCAGCGGTAACCAGCACTGCTGGGAGCCGTGCTGGCTGCAGGCGCCCCTCACAGTGGTATCTGTCCTGCGGCAGCCAGGCCATCCAGGCGCTGCAGGACGAGGTGTGGCGGCTGCAGCAGAGGCTGGAGGAGAGCCTGCGCCGCTCCCGCAGCTATCCCAAGGGAAAAGTCACCCCGCATGCTGCCCCGGCCAGGAGGCAGCCGGTGGCCAGCGGACCACTGTCCCCCAAGGATGCAGCACGCTCAGGGTAGGTGGCAGAAGGGACCTGGGAAGTGTGGGGGTGGCAGCAGCCACCCTTGGTTGGGGGCAGCACTGTGTCCCATGGGCATGGGGACACCCCCCAGCCCCAGCCTGTTCCATTTCTGCTGTGACAGGAGAGGTTGGGCTGGGGGGGGGGTCCGTCAGCCTGGCTGCGCCAGGGTGGTGGGTTGGGGGGATGCCTGAGGGGACACTGAGGCGTCTGGGTGGTGACGGCAGCTCCGTCCCCTCCACAGGGAGCCGAGTCCCCTGGTGCAGGGCAGGGTAGCTCCCGGCATTGCACCCACGAGGAGGGGGAGATCAGCATCGCTGCCCCGGGACAGGCCAGAGTTGGATCTCGGTAAGTGGGACCCCACTGGGGTGGGAATGGAGGGGACAGCAGAGACATGCTCCTCCCTGCACGCTGCTTCCCCTTCCCCAAATGGAGCAGGATGCTGGTGGGGCTGTGGGACCACGGGGACAGGGCAGGTCCTGGTGGCCCTGTGGGACCCAGCACCACTCAGCCAGGGCCAGGTCCTGCAGATCTGGGCTTGGACCTAACAGATCCCACCTGCTTCCCTCTCCTCCACCACAGCCTCTGAGTCGGACCCCTCACCTGCCGGACCCCGGGCCACCCCCTCCCTGCGGAAGAGCCCTGGGAGCCCCCCGAGTGCGGTGACGCTTCGGGGACAGTACACAGGTGGGTGCCAGCGGTGGTTAGTGCCAGGGGCTGAGGGCGGCCACCCCAGCATTGGGCTCCCCGGCCACACTCACGCTGGGTTTTGGCAGGGACGTGGTACCAGGCAGGGACACCACGCGCCGCCCCAGCACCCCGAGAAGAGCCAGGCATCCAGAGGTGCCCCCGGTGCCATGGGAGCAGGACACAGGGTGAGTGGCCCTGGGGGCAGTCCCCAGCCCCTTCTGGCCTTCCCTAATGCCCGCTAACAGAGCTGCTAATGACTTCAGTTCATTAACAACAGAGGCTCCGGGAGGGGGGAGACATGAGCCCACTCCCCTCAGTCCTCGGCTCTTCCCACTGCCCCTTGGCCAGACGCCCCTGCCCTGGGACGCCCGCCCGGCTCCTTGGTGCTGGCTGCAGACACTGGTGTCACTGGGAGCAGTGGGAACCTGTCCCCAGCCCTGTCCTTTAGCTAAAGGTTAATCCAGTCTGTTCCTGGGTACCAGCGTAGAGCCAGGCTCTGCTGTGTCCCGTGGCTGCCTGGAACTGAGCTGAATGTATGCAGAGTGCTTTGCAGACACCCTCATTTCGAAAAGCCCCCCTTTGCAGACTCCTCCCTGCTTTTGCAGACCCTCCTTTTCAGACCCCACCTTTGCAGTCCCCACTTTGTAGCTGCCCTTCCAGGGAAAGGCCTCCATGTCCTGTCCCAGCTGCTCCCCCAAACCGCTCTGCTCTTTCCAAACTGTCCTTGCTTGGTCTGTGCAAGGACATTCCTGAACACACTCGCTCCTCTCTCCATAGCCGGCTCCTGGGTGAGTGATGCCGCAAGGCAGCCCCAGCACAGCACCCCAAAGAGGACACGCTGCCCCACTTGCCGCGCACCCATGGGTCCCCCTGCGCCCAGCGGCAGGGATGGAGCTACACACGGTGGGTGATGGGGGTGGCACGGGCTCAGCACAGCTCGTCCCTGCGTGAGGGCTGGGGTGGGGTGGGGGGACAGGGAACAACCCTCAGACCCCTGGCACAGCACTGGCACACTGCTTGGGGACAGAAGTGACAGCCAGCGGTGCCACCACCTGCTCCCTATGGGCATGAGTGTTCCCACCCAGCAGTAGCAGCTCAGTGTGACACAGGGGGGGCTTACCTGGGGCTGCTGCTTACTGCACCCCCTGAGAACATCTAATACCCCTGGGGACATCTAACCGCCTTTCTCCCCACAGCAGAGCGTGGCCCCACTGGCACGTCCCCCCCGGGCTCCCGCCTTGGTCCCCGAGCCGAGAAGCCGGAGCAGCCCAGACTTTGGTACTTGTCGGCCAGCCCTGGTGCCACCGCTGCCATCGGCTGCCTTGCGCCCGTCCCCCTCGTGCCCTACGCGCCCTCTGTGCTGTAAGGATGCTCTGTGGTGGGGGGCCGGGGGGAGGTCAGCCTCTCCCTGGCAGGGAGGGTGAGCCCAGGGACCCGCTGGTTTGCCCACAGAGCCCAGGCTCCCGGGCGGCAGCTGGCAGGGAGAGGGGTCACGCAGCCCTCGGCTCCTTTTGTGGGGGCCTGCCTGGGGGTGGGCGTGGGGAGATGGGTGCTGGGGGTTGGAGATGGAGAGGTGGGGGAGAGGGATGACAAACAAGGCAGAGCGGAGGCACAGAGCCTTGTGGGGGGGGCACAGCCGACAGAGCGAAGCTGAGCCCATGTCCCCTTCTTCTTCCCAGCTACTGCTCCCCAGCGGTACCTACCTCAGCCCCAGCCATGGCCGGGGTCCCCCTCCAACACGCTGCAGGGCACTGGCGGGCAGAGCATCCCCCCCGGCCACATGCCACCGGCCACCACTGCTGCCTGACCCTGGACCTGGATGAGTTGAAGGAGCTGAACCGGTCACTGAGCCGAGCCATGGAGGCTGCCCAGAGCATGAGGCTCACCACCACCCACATGAGCCGGGCGCTGGCTGCTGAGCTGAGCCGAGCACGGGACCTGCGGGGCTCCTGCCTCTTCTGAGGGTCCTGCCAGCACCTGCCAAACCCTCCCTGCCCTCGCAGGGGGCAGGAGGAGGGGGATGATCCCCCCATTAGCATCCCTGCACTGGATGCTCCCTGTCAGATCTGGGGGCACCAGGGCTGGAGGCTTCTCCACGGGGTCCTGCACCCGCTTCCATCCCCATCCCGCTTGCCCTAGACCTCCTGCATCGCTTGTCCATCTGTCTGTCCATTTTCAGGATCACCCAGGCTGCAGGAGCAGGGCAAGACATGGGCAGAGGTCTCCCGAGACCTGCACCACCCCACGGCACCCTGGGGTGCAAGCACAGCCCCAGCAGGAGGGCACCATCCCCTGGGACCAACGGGGTGGCCCCATGTCCCCCAGGGCAGATGCCACCCCGAGCTGAGCACTTCTGGGGATGCTCTGACTTTGTGTAGGTCAAGCCGAGCCCGCATTGGCAGCTGTGTTTACCTCCGTGCCTGCATGGGCAGAAATACCCACGATTCCCTATTCAACCCCTTTCCCAGCCTTTAGGCATCCTCTGGGGGCTCAGCGCCCTGGGATCGACCCGCGTGCACCCCTCTGCCCTCTGCTCTGCCCTTGGACTCGAACCGAGCCAGGTCCTCCCCAGAAAAGCTCTTCTTTTTGTGGTTTTATGTGAATTTTTTTCTCCAAGGTAGCTAGCAAGCAGCTAAATCACTCCTTTAGGGTTGGTCCATGATACATAATATGTGTGTGTGTGTGTGTGTATGTATATATATGTATCTATATCTAGATACGTATATATGTTTTGTTTTAATTTCCAGCATAATCCTTAGGGCATTTGAGGGTTTTTTTTGTCCATCCCTGGATGTGGCCGCCCAGAATGTTGTCCAGACAGGAAAAAAGAAGGATTTGGGATTTTCCTTGGGATTCTCAGGAGATCTGGGCTGGTAGAGGAAAAATCGCCCTGTGAGACCAAGGCACGGGCAGGATCGGGCCCTGAGGGCGTCTGCAGAGCCCCTGTACCTCCAGGGCGGTTTTGTAATGAGTTAATGTGTATTTTTTTAGTGAAACGGATGTGGTCAGAGCAGCCCTTGGAGAGGTCACGGCACCTCGGAGGTGGGTGCCCTGCACCCCCCAAACCCAGGGGGGACCCTCTGGCTGCACTCACCAGCACCAGCGGCCCCACATGGGGCCCGCACCCTGTGCCCCTGGGATGGGTCCGGCCAAATCCCCCCCTCCACCCCGAGCATCTCTGTGTGCAGCACCCCCGGCTGTGTTTACGTGTAGAACCTACCTGAAGTGCCCGTGTCAAATTTATTTATTTTTGAATATTTTTTTTTTTGTTGTTGTTGTACAAAGACCCACGTTTTGGGGGGGAATCACTAACACCCCCGGCGAGCTACTCAGGTCTAGAGCCTCCCCAAGCACTTGCAAAGCCACTGAGCCCGGATCCTGCAACCAGTCTGGGGGGGGCGGACAGAGAAGGGCTGGGAACGGGGCAGGGCTGCCCGTTCCAGGGGGAGACGGGTGGGTTGGGGGCCTGGGGGGGGAGGATTTTAAAGAGGATTACGTGTCTCTGGATGCATCTGCTTCTACCTGTGTCTCAAGCGAGCCCATGGGCCAGGTCGTGGCCGTGCTGGAAGCTGCGACCCCCCCCCAGCCCAGCCAGAGCACGCAGGGAGCGTGCAGCCGTATGTATCTAAATGCAATAGCCAGGAGCAAAGATGATGGGGTTTTTTTCTGCATCTCCTATTTTGTAATAACCAGCAAAGCCATTTGGATGGTATTTTGTACTAAGATAATCGCCTATTTTTGAATGAAATAAATGCGGTTCGTTGGCTTGTGGGTTTTTCTTTTTCGAAGCCATTTCTCAGGTGAGTTTTGGCAACACCACACCAGGCTCTCTCCCTTAAGAGGCATTTGGGGTTTGGCGAGAATATTTCCCCCAGCCTTTCCCTCCCCTGCCTTCTCCCGAGGAAGCGGCATGGCACAGCCCCGGTTGCACTAGGGATGGAGATCGCTTTTATTTAGTCACTCAAGTGCTTTAGTACAGAAGAACAGATATACAGAGATGATACATGTTTGTGCTTCAACACTTTCAAACATTTAGATTCCAGTAATTTCAAGGTAAACAAGTTCCAAGACAGACTAGATTATTTTTTTTAAGTTTTCCTTTTTGATAAATTATTTTTTATATAAATAACTGTAACAGAAAAAAAAAAAAAAAAAACAAAACCAAAAACGTCCAACATACAAGATCCTGAAGCATTTGCATTGCTAAACTGAGAAGGAACTCAAACGGGGGGGAGGACCAAGGAGGAACCAACAAATATCAGTGCAATGATACAGCCTTTGCCCTAAAAATATATATTTAACTTTATGGGCAAGGAACAGACGGGGAGGGAAGGGCGGGGGGGGGGGGGGGCTAACCACCAACGAGGCAAGAAAGAGATTTTGGGGAAGGAAAAGGGGGTCACAGCCTTTAGAGGGAGAGAACAAAATGATGGACCCCAAAATATTGCAGTGCACCTAATGGCAGGGGAGGGTGGGGGCAATCATTGGGTGTAAAAATAAAAAAAAAACAACTAAAATCAGAGGTTTGGTTAAATCACTATACACCAAGCTTGTAAGAACGTCACAAGACACAGTCATTAATATACACAGAGTCTGGAGGGGGGGCCCGGAGGGTGGGGGGGTGCCTCGGGGCGACGGCACGCTCAGAAACGCTTCACCACGGGACGACACGAGCGGAGCCGGGCGCAGGGGTGCCGAGCTTCCATGGGGATGGATGGAGATATATATATATATATATATATAAAAATTTAACTTTTATATATAGATATATATACGCATTTTAAGAAATACCCGGAGAAGGGGGAGGCTGGGCTGCAGCAGGGCGGGGGAGCAGCCGTGCGAGCCAACGGGCCCAGTCTCCAGGTTTTGACCATTTTGGTCCCTTGTCACATATGAATTGCCGCAGCACGAAGCATCCCGGGTGCAACCCACCACCCACACCCCCCCTAAACGCTGTGCCAGATGTTGGTGTGCACATCTGGTGGGAGTGCCCACTACCCCAAAAAGACAAGGGACAGGAGACAGCAGTGGGGACCCCCCCCTGCCGAAAGCAAGCAGTGATGCGAGAGCCGAGCCCAGCCTGCGGCGCCTGCCTGAGCAGAGGCTGGAGTGATGGTGGTGCATCTGTCTGTCCGCCTGTCCATCCACACAGCACCCCAATGAGGAGCGAAAATTTTGGAAATAGGTTATTTTTTTTTTTTCCTGTTCTTTGTGTCTTCATCATTCACTAGCAATGGGCAGATGGGTTACTCAGCAATGAGCTCCTGGGTGCTTCTGATAGCTGCAGCTACAAATATATAGATTTTTTTTTTTCTTTTCCTCTTTTAAACACAATGCATTGGTTTTCTTAATATATTTTTTTTTTTCGGCTGTTGTCCCCTCCCTGTGGATAAAATGAGATGGGGAAGGCGGCGGGAGGGGATGGGGGGGGTCAACACAAGAACAAGAGATAAAGCTTGGCCGGGCCGGAGCTGGGGCTGGGTGCAGGATCGCACCCCGGGCCGGGCGCCCGGTGGGGAAGGTGAATTCAGCATCGAGTCGGTGGCGGCGTTTCCTTTTAACTGCTGCTTTCTTCCTCTGTTTTGTTGAGTTTCTTCAGCGTGTCCAGCAGTTTCTGTGGGGTGAGGATGTGCGTGGACCCTGTGAGGGCAGAGGAAGTGGGGGGAGGCATCAGTGATGGCTTTGTGACCCCCCCCCGTTGCACCCCAGCCGCCGGCCCCGCTGCCCCCGGTCCCCCCCGGCGAGGCCTTACCTGGCGGCGACGGCCCCGCGCGCCGGTGGAAATGCTTGCAAGAAAATGTACGTCTATGGCGCGGGGTGGAGGGCAGGATTCGTGGGGTGAGGATAACAGGAAAGGAACGGAAAAGGAGAAATGAAGGCGATGTATGGAGCTGGGCAGGGTGAGGCGGGGGCCAGGAGGTGCCCCTGCAGCGGGATCGTGGCCAGTGGCTCCTGGACCCGTTGGGATGCAGCAGGCACTGGCCAAAAAGCCAGCGGGGTGCAGGGGGTGGGAGGTGCAGGCGGGCAAGGAGGTCCCCAGGCTCTTCCCCTGCCTGCAGGGAATGTTGTTGGGTCAAAGGGGTGGTTGGGAGGGAACGGGTGGGAGGGGAGGAAGAAAAAGGCTCTCGCTTTCTGGTGCCCCTTGCTCCGAGAGCTGGGCTCGGCCTCGGTGGTTCCCCGGTGCTGGCGGCAGCTCCCAGCCACGCTGCCCGCAGCCCGGACCCTGCCCGCCACGCCGCCGTGCCGCCCTTGCAGTCCCCCCGGCTCTGCGCAGACCAACGCACGGCAGCGGCTCAGGGGGATGCCACGATGGGTCTCCCCGACAAAACCTCTGGCAGCTACACGCCAGCACAGAGGTCGGGGGTCTGCAACATCGGCGGGGCTCCTGCCCAGCCAAGGGCATCAGGCACCACATGAGCAAACCTGAGCTTTCCCATCGCCTCAGGATTTCAGCTCCATCACACCCTGGAGCTCGGCGGGGGCGGGTCATGGCAGCACCCAGCCTTCGCCATGGGGGGCAAGACGGGCCGGAGCTGGGACAAGCGCTGGGATCTGCGCTGCGTGCCCGCTGCTGCCTGCTCTCCCCCAGGCACCGAACCCTGGCCCCGCTCCAGCTGCCTGCTGCAGGCAGCATCCCGAGGTGCTCCGTCCCCCTGCCCGGCCCTGGGATGCCTCTGCCGCGCAGGCAGGACCCCGACCCGCTGACCCCGGCCCCTCTGGCCCCAGCGAGGGGGAACTCATGGCATGAAGGAGCTGGCCAGGTCCAGCCAAGAGACATGGCAGAGGGATGATGGAGTGGCACTGGATGCTTTTCCACCTGGTAGGAGGAACTGCAAGCATTTTCTTATCGGAGAACCGAACAGAAACGAAACCCAAAATAATAATTAAAGAAAGGAGGAACAGAAGAATCAAAGAAAACCCTTCAGGCAGGAAGAGTTTCTTTTTCATTAGTAAGCTGCCTTTACTTGGTTTCTTTGGCTCACTCCATTGCTGGAGCCTGATCCTCAAATGATACCCTAGTAGAGTCCCTGAAGTCGGGGTGCCTCAGGTCCATGAGAAATTTGGTGGGAGTGAGAATGTGAGTAGAACCTGCAGGAGAACAGAGCGGGGCTGACGGCTGCGCCAAGACCCCCCCCCATCACCACCATTTTTCAGGGTGAGGAAGGACGCGGTTGCCCCCCGGAGCATCGTAGGCGCATGCAGGGGATGGTCCCCGGAGAGATGCGAGAGGCAGGATGGAGCTGGGCAGTGGTGGTGGGTCCGGTGGTGGGGGAACACAGCCGGGGGCTGCGGGAGGTGATGGAGAGGGGGCTGCTGCTCCCAGGGGAATACAAGGTGCAGATGAGATGCCAGCAAGAGGCTCTAATGGGCATCCTAGGCGAGAATCCAGGGACCAGATGAGACAGTAAGGGGCTCCTGCCCCTGCCCTACAAGGTGTGTATCCAGCTGTGCTTCCCCAGGGGGAATTTTAGGGGATGTAAAAGCTCCTTGCTAACATCTGGCAGGGCTTCCACCATGTCCTCCATGCCTGGCGCACGGCTCCTTTGGGAGCACAGCCGGTGTGCTGAGACTGAGCACGCAATGCATGTCCTGTTGCACACACGCTGCGTGTCCTTTTGCACACATGCAGGACACGCAGCGTGTGTGCAACAGGAAAATGCATCTCCTGTTGCATGCACAGTGCACATTGTGGTTGGCGTGTTGCGTTGCACACCTCTTTATTTCACCTTTTCTCCCTGTAACGACCCTAAGGACGAGCGTACAACACAGGTGCGACAGGAGCAATTCAAGCTGCAAAACCCCCTCTTTCACCCAGCTCTGCTTTAACAAAACCAGCCAGGGAGAGAAAAAATGGGAGCAAAACCAGGGATGGGTGGAGGGATGTATCCCGTCCCTGGGGAGGGGGGACACAGGGGTGACATGAGGAGGCAGAAGACCTTTCTGCAGAGTTCCAGCTCCTGCAGTCACCTGGAGCCAGGAATTTGCGGGATGGTGGAGGGAGCGTGGGATGAGCAGCCAGTGCGACGGGGCGCAGGGTCCGGCCCCGGCTCCCACTCACCTATTAGCACTTCCCACTTGCCGCTGGCTTGCGTGACCTCGTAGGCGCAGCGCATCTCGTTCATGCTGACACCGCCCAGGATGAAGATGATGAGGCGGGGGCCGCTTCGGTACTCACCGGGGGCCTTGTTCTTGTGCCAGTGGCCATAGCGGGCACTAGAGAGAGGGAGACGAGAGGGATGAAGGATGGGCAGAAGGCAACAAACTGTGCATTGAGTTCTCATCTTAACTAAATCACAGATTAATTAGCTTCCAAATTGCTGCTAGAGCAGGTAAAATCCAGCTTCCAGTCATGAGCGCTGCTCGCTGTTACAGGTAGGGAAACTGAGGCACAGAATGCCTGAATGATGGCAGAGCAGCTCACAGACCTGCTGATGGATACAGACAGCCCCGCTGGGCAGGTGAGGGATGGATGCTACTGGTGATGCACGTGCCAACATACAGAGCAAGGGCGGGGGGCTCGGGGGACCCACCTGACGGCAGTGGTGCTGAAGGAGGCAGAGGAGCGGGTGGAGATGTACGGGTAGTGCTTGGTGTCCAGCTTGTCATCAATGGCGTCCTGTGGGCAGAGAGCCCCGGGCCAGGGTCAGGAGCCAGGCACGACCCCTGGCCCAAGAGCCCCTCCGCAGGGCTCTGCCCGGGAGGATTGGCCCAGCTGGGTCAGTCAGGATTCATTTGCCTGTATTTACATAGCCTTACTTTTTGGAACAATTTGGCTGTGTTCCTGTAACACGGTGTGCTTAGGAGAGGAGTGGTGCTTGGCGGCTGTGGGGCCGGGGCAGCACGGGGGGGCTGCAGCACGGGGTACGGGGGCAGGGGGGTGAGGCTTGCCCTGAGCTTGGGGGGTGACTGTGGAGGTAGGGTAAGGGGGCGACAAGAAAAGGCCACCTCCTGAGAAGCTCAGGGGGATGAGCTGAGCTGGAGGCTTCACACCTGTGATCCACCCCCCCGGGTAAGGCTCCTGCTCTTGCTTTCATCAGTGGTGGAGAGTTAATGCCACCTGTGAGCTGTTGTTGCCCTGTGCAGTCCCCCCTGGTCCTGGGGATGAGGTTTAGGGGTGCCCTGGGCATGAAGCCACCCAGGGAGGGTTTGCACGGACTGTGGTAGAGGAAGGCAAGAGCTGTGTGCTTTTGGAAATCGAGGGAGCTGTGGCTCTGCTTGTCATCAGTGCCTGGGAGCAGAGCTGGCGCTGAACTGCAGTGATATCCCCCTCCCCAAAATGTGACTCCAGGGTCTGTCTGTCTGAGCAGGTGGGAAATGTCTGTGTTGGGGAGCAGTTTTGGTGCCCGGGATCCCCCAGCTCTGGGCAAACCCTGGGAGGTTGCTCCAATTAGAGGGGTGGTCAGGAGGGAGCAGATCAGGAGGAAGGCAGTGCCTGGAAAAAATCACTTTCTGGCTCTGTCCAGCGCTACCTGAGCACAGAGCTCGTGGGGCAGCTCCTGTGGGTACGAGCACAGCTGTGCCTATGGGCAGGGGTGAACGGCGCTGTGCCCGTCCCCCAGCTCGGCTGGGACATGGGTAATGCTGCGACAAGGCCACCCAGCCATGCCTGTTGTCGCACACGCCCAGGCACAAGGAGCAACCAGTTTGTTATTGCATTTTGTATTGCAGGGATGCTGTGCAAGCCCGGCCGGGGCTGTGCATCCCATGAGGGGTCAGCGTGCACGTGGGGGCCAGGAAAGCCTCCCAGAACATCCCAACCTTGTTGCAATTGCAGGCAGTGAGCAGCCTGGAGGGCACGTGCTGGGGAGAGGTGTCAGGGTTTGGGCTGGAAGCAGCAAGCTCTCCGCAGCTCCCTTCCTGGGTGGTGCTGAGGTCCCTGCTCTGTCCCCTGTCCCTGTCCTTGCTGGCTCACCTCCATGATGTCCTTAATTACAGGGGTCCATCGGGAGAGCTGGTAGGTTTGCTCACTGATCCGCTCCTTCCGCTCCGGCTTGCTCCGGCGGCGCAGGGTGGACTGGGCAGAAAGAGCACAGAGACACCCTGAGACACAGGGGCTCCGGCGGTGGGATCGGGGACACCCCAGAGGGGTGCTGGGGGCATCCATGCTGGGGGGGTACGCGCTTCCCATAGCAGAGCAGGTGCCATGGTCCTCCTGAGGTGCAAGGAGGGCTGCGGGGAGTGGGAGGTGGACACTCACGTCTGTGATGATGGGCACCCCGAGGTGCGCCATGTTGGTGATGATCTCGCTGTCCTCTGCCGGTATCTGAGCGTGCTGGATCAGCTTGTTCAGGTTCTCCTCGGTGATACCTGGAAATACAACAGGGAGATGGTGTCCTCCTGAGTGGGGACACAGCCCCTCCAGTGTCACCCTAGGACACCTGGCCTGGTGGCGGTCAGGGAGACAGGATTGAGCTTTTCCATCTGGCTTATCTTGGCCAAACCCTGAGCTGTTTGCCACCTGGAGCTGCCTGCATGTCTCGCCCACCCCTGCCCAGGTGTCCTCCTCACCATTCTTCAAGAAGATGTAGAGCAAGATGATGCGGATCTTGTCATAGGTGCTGACATTCCCATCCAGCAGGATGGGAACGATGGCCCTCATGGGGTCCTTGATCTTCTCGCCTTCAGCATCAGTGCCCATGGCCAAGTCCTGCAGAGAACACACACACTCATCACCCCACGGCTCAGTCTTGAGCTGCGGGGCAGCAGCTTCCAGCCCCAGTTGTCCCCGTGAGGATGTGGGATGGGGCTGTGAGGCTGGGGGAGCTGGTACCTGTTCGACTCTGCAGAGCTTGTCCACCGTGCCCTGGTAGTGCTTCATGCAGTCCTCAGCCAGGTGCAGGTGTGTCGAGTACTGGGGAGACACAAGCGGTGCAGTCACCACTGCGGCGCTGGCAGCAGCCGAAGGTCCCCATGCCACCACTGCGGCCTCAGCCCCTGGCCATGGCTGGGGACCCTCCGGGGAGAGCTGCCATTGCCCGCTCCCTGGGTGAGCTCAGCACTAGCCGCTATGCACAGACATCTCCCCCACTCCTCGTACCTTGCTGAGCTCCTTCTGGTACTGCGGCATCTTCTTCAGCATCTGGGACAGGTCTCTCATGGTGGTCTGCGAGGGAAGGGTATACGGTCACTCACCCTCGGCGACTTAGGGACCATGAGCAGAGAGGGAATGACCCTGCCAAGGACTTCTGTCCCCATGCGAGCCCCTCGTGGGGTTTGGTGACACCTGCCGCAGCATTGCTGGGTCTCCTCTGCCATGGCTGAGCGGCCAGGAGGGGGTCTGCAGCTCTGCAAACTGGAGGGCCGGGGGGAGAAATCCCCCCAGGACCTTCCTCTGGGACCCCCATGCACTTGGCTGAGATGATGCTTTCAGCTTCTGGCCACTTTTACATCCTATTTCCACTGGGGTCCCCTCACTGCCACCAACTCGGGGTCTCCGCAAGGGAACTGGCTGGGGACAGAGGCAGCTGCTGTGGGATGGGCATGGACCGTGTGCCGGGGGCAAACCAACCCCCGCAGTGCAGTGCTCTCCCAAGGCACCCTGTTTCTCCAGTCCCAGGTGTAGGGCTGGCACCCCACAGTCATCTCCCCCCATCAGGGACCTGAGCACCCTCGGCCCTTTGCAGAGGTCCCCATCAGGCACCCCCCAGGAGACTCTGCCATGTGCCAGCCCATGGCTGAGCCCCCCGGGTGCCCATCTGCAGCTCGGCGGGCGCAGTCAGGTCACCTTATCGCCTGTGTTCATCCTCTTGCTTGAAGAAAACTCCTTCAGGGACCGGGTGACCTCCCTGGGGAGAGGAGCAGGGCACAGCCATCAGCGGGGAGGGGATCCTCATAGCGAGGTGGGTGGCAATGCCGAGCCGACATCCCACCCAGCCGGCAAACCGCCCACAGGGACACTCACTGGGACACCTCGGCGATGTGTTTGTGGCGCAAAGTGACCCACAGGTCATCGTCCTCATCCAGGAGAACCTCCTTAATCCGGGCTTCCCCGATGCCGCTCGTCTCATACCTGGGAAAGAGACAGGGAGCGTCGCGGCGGGGACAGGGCTGGGGGGGCGTGTGGTCCCCTTGCTGCCTGGGCTCTAGGGAGGGGGAGAGATGGGGGGACGCGGGGGCTCTTCTTGGCTCTGCCAGCAGCGGGGTGAAGTTATTTCAACTTGGTTTCACGTCTCACCTTCTGGTACCCCTTCAACTGCTAAATGTTGGGAAGGGGCAAGGGTTGAAGGCCAGAAAAGCCCCTTTTTGCATCAATCCTGCCCATCATGCCTGCCAGGCTGCAGGCTGGAATGGTTTCTTCCAACCGATGACTTGTGATGCATGGAGAGATGCTGAGGCTCAGGCTTCACGTCTGAGCTTCCAACTCCCGCTCGAGGGCTGGACTTGTGGGGGCCGTGGGGGTCGCAGGGACAGCAGTGCCGCACTCACTTGTAGACGTCGTTCTCAATGGGCAGCAGGTCATAGCTCATCGCCTGGAAGGTCAGCTCATGCAGCACTGGGGAAGCAGGGTCGAAGCCGCGGTCCAGGATGAGGAGCTGAGAGCGAGCCTTGTCCGGACCCTGCAGAGCCGGGAGAAGCCGTCAGCAGTGAGGCCAGGGGCTCCTCCAGCCCCACAGGCAGTCGGGGGAAGCCAGGGCCATTTTGGGGTCCCCGCTCAGGGTCTGCAACTGCTGTGTGCAGAGCTCAAGCAGGACTTTAGGAGTGAAGCATCACCCGAGCATCCTCACCCAGGGCTGCCAGCACCATCCCTGCTCACCTCGCCCATGGTGGGGTCATCAGCCTTGTAGGCATCCAGCTTGTCCTGGATGAGCTGTGCCAGCATGGCGTTGTCCTTGTAATCCCTGGAGGAGGCAGGAGGAGAGGTCAGCTCCCCGGGGCGGCTGGCTCTCACCAGCATGGAATGGGGAGGAGCTGCTGGTTTCCCTGCGCAACATCCTTGGCTCATGGGAGAGGAGGGACCTGAGCAGGTTTTGTTGCCCCTTGGGGTGCTCTGCTTTGCCTTGGTGCCACTTGGATTTTAGGGTCCCAACCCACGCCTGGTTCTCCAGAGCACGGGTGTCCGTCCATCCCACCATCTCCTCCATCCCCATGCCCTCACCAGCACTGGACACAGCATGGCCTCACCCATGCCCCATGCTCAGCACGGCCCCAACTCTGCCGCGCTGCTGGGGCAGAAGGCAGGTCCCTGGGGGGGTTGCAAACCGCACTGCCCTTACCCCCTGTACCGCACGGCTGGGTACTCCTTCAGCGTGGCACACAGCGTGGCGATCTGTTCTGCCAGGCGCTCCAGGATCGGGTTCTTCATCTGGGCCTTGTGAGGGCTGTAAAAGCTTTGGAAGGAGTCAGCCGAATCCAGGGAGTAAACCTGGGAGGTGCAGCAGGAGGGAGGTTAGAGGGGATGCGCTGCCGGAGATGTCTGGAGGAGTGCAGCCCCGCATGACACCCCGGTGTGTTTGGAAACCAGATTCAACCCCAGATCAAGGTCCCCAGCTGAGCCTGGGACCGGGCAGCCAGAGCTCAGTGATGCTCAGGGCATCCCTTGGGCTTTTGGCTGCCAGCTGTGGACCCTGACGCCTTCCACAGCTCTGGCTCTGCAGCATGGTCCCTACCCATGTTTAGCCCCCCAGGGTAAGCAGAGGAGGCAGGAGACCCCCTGCCCACAGCACTCACCTGCTCCCAGGCAGGGAACCAGACCTGGGGACAAGTGGGGACACACTGCTCCCTGGCCGTGCCACCAGTAAAGACCAGAAGCCAATTTGGCTATGTGTGGGGATGCCAAGAGGTCATCTTCCACCTGTCTCTCTCCCCAGAAATGCTGAGGCTTGAAGGGTTAATGGCACCAAGCCAGTCTGGCACTATCTGTCCCTCCCTGTCCCCCTCGTCCCCATGTCCCCAGCAGGGGCAGATGGCACAGGGGCATCTCCCCACGCCGCGGAGGCGCAGAGCTGGCCAATGCAGCTGCCGGCACGGGGCCAAAGCACGGCGCCCGCTAAATCCCCTGCAGCGGATCAGCCCCGAGAAGTAATTGAAGGAGACAGAAAGGAAGAGCCAAGCAGGGGGCAAGAAGCCGGCCGGGGAGAGGCGTGCAAGGCTGTTACACAAACCCCGATGCGCTGGAGAAGGACCCGGAGCATCCCCTGGCCGCCCCATCCCTGGACCACCCCAGTGGGGACGGCCCCCAGCCCAGCCTCACCTGGGACTCGGAAGGGAGAAAGGCAATGTTGATCTCTGTCAGGGTTTTGATGACCTTGGCGGCGCGGGATTTCACCAGCTCGTTGAAGAGGGCATCGGGGCAGGCTGCAAGGGGAGGACAAGGAGGGTAGCGCTCAGCATCCCTCCATCCCCACTTGCTTGCATGCGTTTTAGTGACAGGGACTTTCCCTCCCCTCCATTTCTTTCTTAAAGGAGGGCGGGCTGCCTGCAGCACCTGCCCTGGGGCACAGGGATCCAACCATCCCTTCGGGAGCAGGTGATGGAAACCACCCATCTGCACTTGCAGCCACCCAGTGCCATGGGCAGGATGGGGCTGTCACCCCACGGTTTGCTCTTTCCCCGTCTCTCTTCCCTGGGAGGTGCCAGTGGGGAGCTGGGGGTCCAGGGTGCCCAGGCAATTGGGTAGGAGCTGCGAGCCCCGGGTACTCACAGTCAGTGAAGAAGACGTGGGCAGCTCTGTACTTGGAGGTGGGGGGATCCTTGAAGTCGTTGATAAGGGAGTGGATGGACTGCAAGAGAGAAGGGACCAGCTGGGCTGGGCAGGGTGGCACCGTGGGCATCTCGGCAGGGTCAGCCAGGGTCCTCCCTCCTGGCATGGGGGAAGCTCTGCACCTCTGGTCCACCGCCCCGGCGACACCGTTGGCCTTGCTGGAGCCAAGATGCCATGCCAGGATGGGCAACCCTCTGCCTCCCCCCAGCCAAAGGCCGTGCCCCGGCACCACATACCCACCTTCTCGGAGGGGGTGATGAGATAGACGGCCTCCAGGCTGGGCAGCGGCTCCCGGCGCTTGTTGATGTCTTCCACGACTGCGGGGGGGAAAAACAGGGGCTGTGGCAGGGATGGGTGCAGGCAGGGCCACTCGGCTACACGGGATTGTTGGATATCCCATGGCAGCACAGGACCAGCCCCGCCAACCCCTCCATGTCCAGCTGGGGCTGCGTGCGTGGGTGCCTGGCGAGGTCCCGGGGGGCCGGTGGATTTGTCTGCGTGCTCCCATGCTGCTGTTGCCTTGGTTTATTCTCACATCCCTTCGCTGGAGGGGACTGCCCAGGGGTGATGCTCTGGTGGTACCTGGGCTGGGGCAAACCCCCACTGCCCCAAACACCTCCCGATGCACAGCCTTGGGTTTCCTTCTTCTTTTTGAGTGCTGCAGGGAGCTATTTATAGTGATGACATAAAATAACACCTGGTCTCCTCCTTGGACTGAGATACTGCCAGGAGACAAGGTGTTTGGGCTCCTCCAGCCCCAGCAGGCAAGGAGGGAGACTGTGAAATATCAGCCTGGCACCAGGACAGTTGTCCATGCGCAATGGGAGGTAGCGTGTCTCCGTCCCAAGTGGGATGGGGCTGGGTGGGGGCCGTGCTGCCACCTCGACTGGCTTGTGCCAGCCTGGAGATGCCTTTGCGGGCCCCCTGGTAGAGAGGGAGGTTTTGCCCTGCCTATAATGAGGTTTGCAAGAGACAGCTGGGACCCGGTACTCACTTGTTATGCCCTCTGTCATGATGTCGGTCATCTTGCAGCAGGACGAGAGCATTCGCATGCTGAGCTGGTCCACCACCAGCACCTGGAGAGAGGGGCTGTGAGCTGGGGGCACGGTGGGCAGCCAGGGAACTGCCCTTCGCCACCCTTGAGGGCTCCCTGTCCGCACCTACCCCCTTCCCTGCTTCCTCCTCCCCACCCTCCTCCTCCTCTCCTGGCCCCCCCCCGCCCCTGCCAAGGTTTGGTGCTCACCTTCCATTCGCCCTTCTTCTTCACTTTACGGATCACATCGTGCATAATCTCTGCAAGAGAGGGAGCACGGGGCAGGGTGAGCACCCCAAGTCCACCCCTGTAGCACCCCGGGGCCTGCCAGCAGCAGCAGGGTCTGTGCCAGGGGTACTGAACCCCCACCCGTGTGCTCACCCATGGTGAGCCCCGCTCCCCCAGTGCCTTTCCTGGGGATGTGGAGAGGAGATGGGGGGTGGTTTTGGGGTACCCAGGGAGGGGTGGTCACACCCCAGCCCTGATTTTCTCTCATGCTTGGCACTAACAGATGGAGCCCACACCGGTGGGGAGCCACGGGCTGGCAGAGCATTGGGGGATCCCTCTGGGGAGCTTGGGGGCCACCCCACACATCTTGGCCCTAATCCAAAGTGCCAGGAAAACAACAGCGGCTTAAGAGCTCCTTTTAGAAACAAGAATCAAGCGGCCTGAGCCTGTTCCTTGTAATCCCCTGCAATCTCATTTTGCCTCCTGCGGCTGCCGGGCTTATGCAACCAGCTGGGATGGCAGCACTTGTGGGTCCCCCTGCGCCCCATAACCCCTCTGGGCTGAAGCCACCCTGCACCCATATTCCCAGGCACAGACACCCCGCTTCTGCCCCAGGCCAGCCTGCGGGGCTGCTCCCCATGGGGTGCAGGTTAAGGCCATGCGAGGAGGTGGCCCCAGCAGTGGGGCAGGGATGTCACCTTTTGGGGCTGGGTTGCAGGAAGACCTTGCCAGAATAGGTACTTGCCCTCCTGCCAGCCACACGTGCTGCCTAAACATCTGTGTTGGGGGACATGAAGTGCCCCCCAAACCCCGAAGGTCCCCTTTTTACCCTGGTGTATGAACCATCACCCCTTGCAGAGCAGGGACGTGCCGGGGAACTGCCCAGCTGAGCCCAGGGGAAAGTCTGCATCCGTGAGCGGCTGCATCGTGTCCTCCGCGCGGTGCCTCTCCCTGGCTTCCTCCCCTGGAGGGTTTTGCTCTGACCCTCTGGTCCCAGGGACAGGAATGGAAATGCCCAACTAAAACCCAGTTAAGAAATGTTTCTAAATTAGAAAACACATGAGGTGTGGAGAGAGCACTGTTGAGGGTGTCATGCTGCCAGCCTCAGCCTTGGGACCCTTCCCCTGTGGGAGTGACCCCAAGGGTGCTGGTCCCCAGGTAAAGCTCAATTTGGGTTTATATGGGGCAGTTTAGGGCCTGCCCTGGAAGCACCCAGTCCTAGAAACTCCTGCTTTTGGATGATGCTCAACTTGGGCAAAACACCCCATCTTCCCAGCCCCAACCCCTGCTGGGGATTTGCTCGGGTACGAGCTGGCCGGGGCCTTGCAGCTGCCCTACGCTGCATGGAGCATCCTCACGGGGAGAGCAGAGGGGCCTTGCTACCATCCAAACACCCCACAGTGATTTCACGGGCTGAGTGAGGCTGTAACACTTCCTGAGCTGCCCGCAGGGCTCAGACCCACGGCAGAAGCATGGGGACTGGCGCCAGCAGGGATAAACTGGGAGCCTGTGAGCATCGCTGCTCTCTGTCTGTCCTCCTGTAAAACCAGAAGGCAGCCGTTCCTACGGCTGCACATTCATCTCCTTCCCAGAGACATCTGCCTCGGGGGAGCCCCAGAAGTACGCTGGCCATGAACTCAGGGTCCTTGGTCACATCCCTTTGCCTCTCTGTCGGTAAAGGGGGTGCAAGGCCCCTCCGGGCCAGGGAAGGGAGGACGGAAGGTAACTGGATACAGACAGTACCAAATGTACCCAGATGTACCCGAGCCCCCGAGGTGGACACTGCTGCAGGGGGCGGAAAGCTGCTGCCTGCACCCACGTGTGCTGCCCACCCGAACCCAGGTCACCCACGCAGCAAAAATTAAACCAGGAATTGTCCTCTGCCGTGGGCAGGAGCCAGCAGCAAGGGCTGCCCCCGTGTCCCCAGTCTGGCTCTCTGGTCCTTTGCTGGTGCAGTGGGACAGGGGCCCGGGGCAGGGGAGCCCGAAAAGGGCTCCCTGAAGAGCTGCCTCAGCCACCCCTGAGCTTGTCCTCGCTGTGGCAGCCACTGCAGGGGACATTTCCTCTTCAGCACCTGACTTTGTGGGAACTCTCTCTTTTGCAAGTGTACAGGTTGAGCTGGATGTATGTGACAGGGGGAGCATCTGCCTGGCTGTGCACCTCCCAGTGCAAAAAGTGCTGTCACGTCCCCAGACCTGATCCTGGCACCAAGATGGGCCTCCCAGAGTGGGAACTGGGCACTTCTGAGGGTGATTGCTCTGAGGTTTGTGGTTTTAGGGCGTCCATCCCCTGGTCAGAGATGGCACCAGGGGCCAGCCCTGCTCCCAACCTGCTGCAGAGCTACCCTGTGCCTGGTCTGCAGCCAGGCACAGCCCTTCCCTAAACCGATGTCCTCTCCTGCCTTGACCATGGGTCAGATCTGGCTGCAAAGGTAAGCAGCCTCCAGGTCTGCTCTTCTACCAGCTGCCAGAGCCAGCTCAGACCCCGGGCAGGGTTGGGAAAGAGGCGGATCCACAGAGCATCCTCCGAAGAGGCTCCGGGGCCCCGGCAAAGCGCAGGAGGGCACGAGACACGAACACAAGCAAAAGCTTGAGATTACAGGGTCCTGTTTGGAGGAGACGTGGCCATGATCTGCACCTCCCACGTGTCCTTGCAGCAACCATTAAATCCCCAGGATAGGGAAGAGCGGCCTGTTAGCACTTGGGTGGACCAAGAAGGCAATGCTAAACGCTGCGGGTGGCCAGGGCTGGCATAGAAAGGGGGAAGATGGGGGAATTTTGAGGTCAAAAGGTACAGTCCAACAGGGTACAGCTGCTCCCTGGGGCTGCTCTGGCTAATGTGGCTGCTAGCGGTGGAGCTGGGGCCACAAGACCGAAGGCTTGGCCAAGGCCAGAGCTGAGAAGACACCCAGACCCGTCCTCAGAGCAGGGCAATTTCTAAGCAGCCTCCCTGACAAAGGCACGTCTAACCAGAAGAGATGTCAGCATGTACGAGCAATCCAGGACGAGCAGTGCCAAGGAAGGCATCCTTGAGCCAATTCTGCACTAAGTTATAGGATCAGCAAGAGAATCCTGGGGCAAATGGCAGCTCCTCTGTTCCCTGAGGTCCTCAAGTCAAGCCTGGATGCGTCCCGGGAAGCGGTGCTCTCACGTCCCCGCATTAGCAGGTCAGATGTTGCTGCACATGTCCCCACATGGTCTGGCCAGCCAGAGCTTTTGGGCTCTCGTGTCAGTCAGTGACGCTCACAGTCAAGTTTTTCATCTTGGAGACAAACCAGGTTTCAGGGGAAAAAAATGTGTATACATATCTCATCCAGTGCCTTCAACACTTGGATTGTCTGGACCTACCACGTTGCATCTGTTTCCTTAAAGCTGGAAGAATTTTACTTACAATTTCTACCAAGAACAGACAATACAGACAGCTCTGGACTTATCCTCCAATGTAGAGACAACATCAGTGCCTATGGACAAGGAAGCACATCTCACCCACAAACGGAGGACCTCCAGTGCTCTTGAGTAATATGGTCCTAAAAGTGCAATCCTGCAGATGACACACTTGAGAGCAACCACCTCCCCCAGCCCACCACCTGCAGTTAGGCTTGTTCTCAGGGTGATGAGGCACGAAAATGACCCACTGCATCGCTTTTAAGCAGGGCCAGAAGCTGGTGACACGGTGGCCTAGTAGGACTTGAGCCCATATGTCACTCCAAGAGGCTTAGCCCGCGTTATTTATACCGAACTGGCCGGACAGCCTTTCTCCAAGCCTGCCTTGTCTCACCTGCTCATGGCAAAAGCAACCAGCCCCATGTCTCCAACTGGTTCTGGGGGAAGAGGGACCAACCCTGCCATCGCCTGTGCCCACAACAACAGAGCTGTGACCAAGTGCAGCCTGTGCTGAGACAAAATCATTTTGGGATGCCCCAAGCCCATTATCCTGCTTCAGAAGGAAGAGTCTGAAACCCAACGAGCAGCCCTGACCTCCACCGGTCAGTGGAAGCCGTAAAACTCTGTCCTGGCCACCACCCCATCCTGGAACACCAGGATGGGTGAGGGATGCTGCAGCCAGGGGATATTTCTGCTCTAGCACTGACCCAAGCCTGGCCTGTGGCAGCAGCGATAGCCAAGCCCTTCCCTCCTGGAGCGATGCAGGATGCCAAACTCCTGCTGCTCAGAAACGCTCCTTTGCTGCCGCATCCCAGGACCTCAGGGGTTGCACAACTTGGCCTGATATAGTAAGGGAAGATGGAGCTGCTTTATGGGTGGGCAACAGGCTGTAGGAATTGCCCAAGGTCCTACAGGAGACGAGTGGTCCTAACTGTGGGCTTGTCCCTGTCACAGGCAGGGCTCAGTCCTTTCACTCTCCTCACACATCCTCCGTTTTGGGATCCAAAATCCCAGAGCAGCTCTGGAGAGCCGGATCACAGAAATCCTCGGCGAGGTTTGCTCAAGACCCACTTCTCTTAAAAAGCTGTCACGCTGCATCTCCAAGACGAACATGTTTGGCTTTGGGTTGGCTTGGCAACTGCTTTTTTGCTGGTTCATCAACTAATTGCTTAAGACAGTGTGAATGTTACATAGATACAACCACGTTTGAATGTAGCGGAGCACATATCTACTTCTGAACATCCTCAGTTGGGGATCTCTAGGTGCCAGTGTACCATCCCCAAGCAGTCCCCAATACAGTAGGCTTCATGGACGAGAGGATGGCAGGAAGGCCATCTGCCCTGATCAGGACATAGAGAATAACTTCATTTACAGGAGGCAAAGCCTAGCTGGTGTCCTTCAGTGTGACTAAGAGCCACCTCAAGGATGATTTGAGTCTGGAGACCACTGCGTCCATAAACCAAGCAAGTCTCAAACATCTCCCCTCCAGCAGTCCGTGTCCTGAACACCTGTTTTTCTCACTGGATTATTTCTGGTGTCCACCTGGAAGACCTCAGCCTTTCTGGAGGACACGTTCCTCACATAGGAACCTGCTGGTGATGCAGCCCAGGTGCCGTCCAGCTGCAGTAAGTCCTGCACAGGCAGAATTGCCCAGGCTTAGCTTCATCCTTTTCCTCCCCAACCCTGGATGAGGTGAACTTTGATATTTTCACATCCAGAGCAGCACCGCATGTCTCCCTCACGGCCGCTGGTGAATCATGCCACGTGTCAAAGCCATGCCGAGCAGTATTTGTGCTACTCTGGGGAGCTGCGCAGCGCTGCTTTGCTGCTGGGGATCTAGCTTCAAGGATTAGTCACGGTAATCATAGTAACCTGTGATTAATTCCTCCTTTTCCTACTTGCACTGCTCTCATGAAGGAGGTACATCTTTATACCTGCTAGCCAAAGCCATGGGAAACCTGCATAGCCTAGAGAGAAGGAGGACAGAGACCTGGAGGTCTTGAACTCTTTAGAAATTGAATAACACACCCAAAAGGAAATAAGGGAAATGAAATGCATGATGACACACCCATGAATAGATCTCATTGACTGCACTGGAGAAACGGGGTAAAATTCACAAGGATTTTTACTGCAGGATGACTCCTGGCAAGTTTCCTCAGGTCTGCACAAGGATCTGCGAGTTGAGCAGAGCTTCTCCATTTGGGTAGAGTCAATGGGCCACAGACCATGTCAGATCCCTTTTGAAGGCATCACCCTTCACTAACGCTTGTCCTCTTCCACCAGGTGTTTCCATCCCCAGCAGAGACACTGTACCTGTTTGTTGGAAGCTGTAGGTGCTGTCGGTGTAGCCAATGCTGGCTGTGCTTCAGTGCCAAGAAGAGCCAAGAGCTTTCCTGCAGCAGGTCGGCACGCACGGGGCATCACAGAGTCCTGGAGGGGAGGTGACCCTCTCCCAGGGGTAAGCCATGCTCTCCTACGTGTGTGGCCATGACTTTCAGAGCTGGTTCTTCCCTGCCTTGAACCAATAGGGAGCAAAACACCAAACTGGGGCTCTTCGGGCTTTGCTCAGTGGGAATCCAGGCTGGGCTGGTCTCCTGTACCCACACGGATACCAGGGACAGGCTGGAAATCAGCTGGTGTGTGGCTGAGCTGGTCCAACTCTGAGTGGTCTTTGCTGCTCCCTCAGTGGCACAATGTCAAACCATCTGATGGGCTCCATAAATGACCCTATAGCACATGTGTCAACATGTGTGTGTATACACATTCACGTGCTTGTGTGTGTAACATGGGCAATGTGGAAGCCCATAAACGAATGCACCTTCAGCTTGATCTATTTTTGTGCTCTCCAAAACATAAGAGTCAAGTTCCCTCCCGCGCCACGAGTTGGTGGACGCAGCATCTGCTTCTCAGCGTGCAACTAACAGCCATGTGACGATGATTCTCTTTTTAAATGTGTTGATTTTGTGGGAAGAGGGAGGGAATCTCTCCTGGGACATTTTTCCTGGAGGTGCAGGGGAATTAGACTCAGACATTACTTTTTTTTTTTGGAGAGGGAGAGTCTAAGTCCTCTACGTTGGTGGTTTTTTCAACCTTCTTGCACATGCAGACACCGGTGGGTGGATGTAGACCAGCCAAGTGAGGTCTGTCATTCTTGGTAACCTTCCATGGTCACATACGGGCAAGCATTTCTCAGCCCCTGCTGTAGACCGCAGTTTGGAGACTGAAATTGCTCTGCAATATGTGTGAACGTGAGCCCTGAATTCTACATATATTTTTTTCAAGCTTTTCCAACTTAAAACTGATGTTGGAGGTGAGACAGATCCTGGCAACAGGATACCAAGAGGGCAAATGCTAAAGGCCCCAATAGAGGCTTTGCCAAACGCCCGTTCCTCTACCCACACCTTGGGCAGGCAGCACCGCACTGCCCTCGAGACTCCCCGGAGGAGGGGATCTGGAGGGTGGGCTGCCCAGGAAGCACTTGGCTTCAGGGTCTGCTCCCACCCACGGGGCATGGGGTGCAGAGACCCTCTCCTCCCCACCCAGCCGCTTTGCCAGCACACTAAGATCACGGCAGGGCTGGAGGCTCTGCTCCCGTGCAAAGACGAGGATGCAACGTGCATCCCTGCAACATTCCCACTAGCCCTTCGCTGCCTCCTGTTCCTCCTCTGCTTGGCAGAGACCTTGCCAGACCTGGCTCCAGGGCAGCACACAAGCCTCATACCCTGGGCCCTGAGATGGGCTTGGAGCATCCTCAGCAGGCAGCATGTGGCCCCTGAAGGCTCCCTGTGCCCTCACCCAAGGGGCGGTGGGAGCAGTGAGGTGCCCTGAGCAGCCTGGGTGATTCATGTGCCAGCAACCCAGCAGCAGGTCCCTGGGGCCCCTGGCAGTGCCCTGAGGCTGGCAGTGAGCCAGCAGCCCTGCCCCGTGCCTCCTCCCCATCCCTGGAGGTGCCCCACAGCACGTGTAGCTCAGCATGAGCCTGGGTCCCTGAGTCATCACATCCCGGTGCGGGCCAGGTAGGGGTGGACCCTTGAGAGGTACAGGTGGGGACAATGAGTGACAGAGTACAGCAGCGAGTGCTGTACATGGGTGCTGAGGGCCCATCGGACCTTGTCCAGGCAGGATTTAACCACAGGGCTCCTTGGTGTGGCTCTGGCAGGCAGGCACCCAGGCACGGGTCAGCTCTGTGGGAGGCTGCATAGGCAAGGATGCTCCATGGGAAGATTGGCTGTTGTCCTCGGAGAAAGGTGTTTTCTTGCTGTCTCTGGAAGGGAGCTCCCTTATCCTGGGGCTGCTCTGCTTCTCCCATCTGTCCGTGACAGCAATGTGAGCAAAAGGAAGCCCTCGGGGAGGTTTCTCTCCTCTTGCAGGTGAAGGGGTCCAGGGGGTTTCAGATCAGCACCGGTACCAGCTCTGTCTTGCACCAGCCTGCTATGGTGGCAGGCACTGCACAGGTGTCACCCCTGCAGCACGGCCTGTCTTGCCTCAGTGGTGATGGTTCAATGAAGTAAACCCAGCCTCCTCCTCCTCCTCCTCTCCACTGCAGGGTGCTGCAGGAGAGCGGGGACCAGGCTGGGCAGGGGAAGCTCGGGGCAGGCTGTCCTGAGAAGATTCAAGGAGGCCCAGGGGCAAGAGAGGATGGGAGAAATGTCCATGCAGTGGGGGGTTAGATGAAGATTTGGGGATGGGTGTCCTCAGAGGTGAGACCAACTCCCACGTTTGGGTGAGATTTTTCTAACCAGTACCAGAGCAAAGCGACTGGTTCTCCAGTGGGGTTCCCTGGGAGGTGGCCACAGAGGGAGCAGAAGGCAAACCAGGAGGACGTGGTCCTCGGGCATCACCTCTGGGGCTGAGCGCACTCAGCTCCGACCCTGGCCAGATGAAAGTGAGTCCCGGAGGAATGCAGCCATCGCTGCCGGATACTGCAGGGAGGCGCAGGGACAGCCCCCCCCCCCCCCCAGCATGCACCCCATGGCTCTGGGGGGCGACAATCTGGTTCTGCCCATCTCCTGCAACACTTACCCACCTCGTCCCCCCGCCCGCCTCCTCCCACCTCTCCAGGGGCCTCCAAAACCCATCTTGTTGGTTTGTATGGCACCAGCTGGTCAGAAGAATAATCCGGCTCTGGAGGGAAGCCAGGGCAGAATGCAGCTCCGGAGGGGGGGCCTGGCGGAGTGAGCTATGGCAACGCGGCAGCATCCATCCATCCTTCCTTCCTTCCTCGGGAGGGAGCCCAGCAGAGATACCCTGCCCTGGGGTCAGCCCCAGGCTTGGACCTCTTGCTGCATATGAGCGAGCATCTTCTCCTGCAGGTAAACCTCAGGGGAATCCCTGCCCGAGAGCAGGCTGGCGCAGTGAGGGACAGCTGGGGAAATCTCGTGCTAGCCGCATTGGTGCCCAAGGAAGGAGGAGACCTGGGTACCCTGCAGATTGCTCCTAACTCTGGGGGAGCAGCACCAGCTGAAAACAGCACCTCAAGGCAGGAACAGACCCACCAAGACCAGGAGCTTCCTGTGGCAGCCTGAGGAGCACCTCAAGTCTCGGCAGGAGGGGAAGGCTGGACCCCGCAGGGTGCTGCTCCTCCAAGGGCCCCGTCCCTTGCTCCTCTGCAGCATTTTGCTGCACAAACCCTGCTCTCTCCTTCCAGACACCCACGCTTCCCTGATAGCCCCGCTACAGCAGTGAAGCCCAGCTACCAGCTATCATTTTCAGTTTGGAATGGTATTTTTCAGGGAAGAACAAAGCAGCTTTTACTAAACCCTGAAGGGCAGGATCGAGTCAGATTTCCACGACGCTGCCTTGAACCTCTGTGTGCCTGCCTGTGTGCCTGTGCTCTCTCCCAGCCCATTTCAGCACAGAGACAGTGAATGAAAATAAGGGACGCGCAGTGGCACTGGTCTCTGTCCCCTCTGTAGAGAGGGCACTGGTTGAGCTGAATGGGGCCCTGCCAGAGGGTGGGGGGGCCCAGTCCATCTCCCCCCCCCCCGGCTGGGCTGGGGGCAGCCCCTCTCCCCACCCCGGAAGCGAGGGGACCAACCCCCCCAAAGGAAAACCCAGCCAAACACAAGAGCCAACCTCCCCCCTCCCCAAAGCTGATCCTGCAGCAGAGAAACAACAGGGCATTTCCCTGCCTGTTCCCTTTCATTTTGCAGCTGGCTGGGCTCTAACCCCCAATGAGCACCCCAGGGTGCTAAGCGAGGTGGGGGGGGGGCAGGGAAGGCGCAGCCCCCCATCCCCGGGGCAGGTGACGGCTGGGAACAAAGCAGAGACACGAATCCAGGGGGATATCCCCCCCCTTCCCATCACCACCCACCCGATCACACCACCAGCCCCGGCCGCACCATCTGCAGCCGGCGCGGGAGGGTTTCGCTGCACAACGCGGCGGGGGGATTTCAACGCCACCGGGGGGCATTCCACCCACGCACCCCCCAAAACTGCACACCAACCGCCCCCCCCCCCCCCCCCAAAAAAAAAAAGAAAAGGGAAAAAAAAAAAAACAGAGACCCGACCCCGGCTGGCCACGGTGCCACGGAAATAAATCATGCAAGAGGAGCAGGGAGGGACGAGAACGGCTTTTCATGGCTGCGGGGAGCCCGGGGGAAGTTTCCGCCGGTTCCTGCCGCGTCTGCTCTTGATTTAGTTTTTGTTTTTAATGCGGAGGTTTTCGCTTTAGTTTTGCTACGGGGAAGGTAACCGCCACCCCCCCCCCCACCCCCCCAGCCTCAGGCGTTTTGGAGAACACACAGCCCCCCCACCCCCCCGCCATCAAGACGTTGAAAATATCATCTTGCAACAGCCGGGGGAAGGAGGAAGCAAACCCGGGGCTGCTCCGGTCCCGCCGCCTTCCCCTCCCCACCCGCAGCCCGGCTGCCAAAAATAGCCCGGCGGATCGCGACCCCAAAGGGCGCAGAAATGCCCGCGGAGGGGGGGGCACGGCCGCCCCGGGATCAGGGAAGCGAAGTCACGTCCGGGAAAATTAAAAAAAAATATATTTTTTTTTTTAAATTCCATTAAAGCGGGATTTGCTGCAGACAAAGCCAAGAGGCGCCCGGCCTGGCACCACGGCGGCGCCGGGGGGGGGGGGGGGGGCATTTTTGCACCCCCAGCCCCCCCCCCCCCGGCTCAGCCCCCCTGGGCTGGGCTTTCCTGGGTACGCTCCGATGGGACGATCGTCCCTCGGCCATGGAGGAGCCAGAAAGGGGGGCGCGGGGGGGGGGAAGACTCAAGAGCTTCTCGCTTCCCTCTTTACCCCCCCCTCCTTTTTCCACCGCCGCCCCCCCTTCCCCTCTCCTCAGCACTGCAGAAAAATCCCAACAGCCTCAACACACCCCTCTAAAAAAAAAAAAAAAAAAAAACAAACGCGGAGGAAGACAGCAAGCCCCGACACCCCCCACCCCCCCCCGGCCCACCGGGCCGGCTTGTCCCCACGTCCTGCGGGCTGCCCCACGGGGGTCCCGTGTGTGTGTGTGTCCCCGCCGGGGGCTGATGCCGCCCCGAGGGCCCGTATTGCGCATCCGCAGCATCCCCCCGCCCGCGGAAAAGGGGAGCCTGGCCAGGGTCACCCCCCACCCCCCCCGCCCCGGGGTGCGCAAGTACCGCGGCCGGACGCGGATCTTACTTTCTCCCACCACAGCCTTGAGTCCGATGGGGGCCATGTCTCCGTGCCGGGGGGGGGTCCGCAGCAGCTGGGGAAGGACACGGGGCGGGGGGGGCACGGCACACCACGCACACACACGCACAGCCGGGCGAGGCTGCGGGCGCAGCGCCGGGCGGCGCAAGGATGCGGAGGGAGGGAGGGAAAAGGGGGGGAACGGGCCGGGGGGGGCGGCTCCGGCGGCGCGGCGGGGCTCAGCTGACTGCGCGGCGGGGGGGCGGGACGCGCGTCACTCCGCACCGCCCCCGCACCGCCCCGCGCCGCAGCGTAGCGCCCGCCCGCCGCCGCGGAGCGCCCCCTGGCACCCAGCGTGCCCCCCGCACCCCGCATCTCCCCCCCTCCCCTGGCACCCAGCGTGCCCCCCGCACCCCGCATCTCCCCCCCTCCCCTGGCACCCAGCGTGCCCCCCGCACCCCGCATCTCCCCCCTCCCCTGGCACCCAGCGTGCCCCCCGCACCCCGCATCTCCCCCCCTCCCCTGGCACCCAGCGTGCCCCCCGCACCCCGCATCTCCCCCCCTCCCCTGGCACCCAGCGTGCCCCCCGCACCCCGCATCTCCCCCCTCCCCTGGCACCCAGCGTGCCCCCCCGCACCCCGCATCTCCCCCCTCCCCTGGCACCCAGCGTGCCCCCCCGCACCCCGCATCTCCCCCCTCCCCGGGCACCCAGCGTGCCCCCCGCACCCCGCATCTCCCCCCCTCCCCTGGCACCCAGCGTGCCCCCCGCACCCCGCATCTCCCCCCTCCCCTGGCACCCAGCGTGCCCCCCCGCACCCCGCATCTCCCCCCTCCCCTGGCACCCAGCGTGCCCCCCCGCACCCCGCATCTCCCCCCCTCCCCTGGCACCCAGCGTGCCCCCCGCACCCCGCATCTCCCCCCCTCCCCTGGCACCCAGCGTCCCCCCCCGCACCCCGCATCTCCCCCCTCCCCTGGCACCCAGCGTGCCCCCCCGCACCCCGCATCTCCCCCCTCCCCGGGCACCCAGCGTGCCCCCCGCACCCCACATCTCCCCCCCTCCCCGGGCACCCAGCGTCCCCCCTCGCACCCCGCATCTCCCCCCTCCTGGGCACCCAGCGTACCTCCTCGCACCCCGCATCTCCCCCCCCCTGGCACCCAGCGTGACCCCCCGCACCCCACATCCCCCCCCCCCCCGCTCAGCTCTGCACCTCCGGGTGTATTCTGCCAGCACCAAAGCAAAGCGGGGTGTGTGTGTGTGTGTGTGTGGGTGTGTGTGTGTGGGTGTGTGTGTGGGGGGGGGGGTGTGTGTGTGTTCCCCCCCCCGCCATGGGGCTGTAGGAAACCTGCCCCCCCTCCCAGGGCTGCAGCCTCTGCTTGGGGGGAGAGGCCCTGCCCGGGACAGCAGAGATGGCAGTGGGGTGGGGGGGTCCCTATGGTGTCTCAGGCTTATTTTCCAGGAAAATATCTGCCCCCCCCCCCCCCCCCCCCATGCTGGGGATGCAGACACCCTGTGGCCACCCACACATGAGGGGCACGGCTGGGGCTGTAAATAAATCCTGGGGCAAAGGCTGCGTGCTCGCCCAGCATCCAGCACAGCAGCTCCTCGCACCCGGGTACCGCTGTGGGAGGGTAGCTTTTCCTCCGAGGTGGGGTGCGGGGTGTGTGCCGGGGCTGGCCCAGGGCCATGCCAAGGAGATTTGGGTGTTTCTGCGCTCCCCCTTCCAAGCCTGGGCAAGGTGTGATGGGATGAAGAGGGAAAATGGGAAAGGAGGCAGGAAACGGCACTATGCTAGCACGGAGCCTGAGCTAACAGCTCCGGAGACAGGCTGTGCCTGCAGGTATCGATATATATATGTATGGCCGTATAAATGTTCACCCCATCGCTTAGGGGTGAGGCAGGACGGGGTGCCTGGAGACATGGGACAGCAAAGGAGAGCCTGGAGGGACGGCAGGGTGACGAGGGCCCATGCTCCGTCCTGGCCGCGTAGGTCCCCAGCAGCCCCAGGTCAGGCAGACACGTGTCTCGATCCTTTGCTTTAAAACCTGTTCTCTTCAATGCTTCCTTAAAATTAAGCTGGAGTTGAATTTGTCAGAACCACCGGACTCTGCCAACCACAGACTATAAATACCAGCAGGCTATTTAAGAGCAAGGTATTTATATTGCTTTACCATCTCCCTGTCAATCTTCCCGGTGAGGCCGAGCATCGCTTGTCTGCAGGCAAAAATACAGCACATGTACGGAGCCGCAGGTGAGCTGGGACCTGTCTGCTGGGGGTCCCCGCAGTGCCCCCCCTCTCTGCCCTCAGGGACACTCGGTTCCCTGGCAGCTGGAGCATCCATCACATCTGGCAGAAAAAATAAAGAAACAAAGAGTGACACTTGTTTCGGTCAGAATATCAGCAACCAAACCTTCACTGTCGCGATCCGCAGGCTGCGTGGGCAAAGGCAAGGTGGCAGGCTGGGGATGGAGGCCTTGGAGGTGCGTGCTGGGAGGGCAGGGACAGAAACGTCCTGCAGATGGTGGGGTGGAGAGATGGCTGCCTTTGGGATGGATGCTTTGGCGTTGCCTTCCTGACAGCAGGGGCTCGGCCCATCAAATATGGGGACCCCACGTCCCGACGTCCAGGAGCCTGCTGGCTTCGGGGCTGGATAGAGGCTGGAGGCTGGCTCCAGCTTGAAGACATTTGCCGGGGTGCGGAATGCCTTGGGATGGTGGGTCCTCCAAGCAGGGACCTGTTGGCCGCAGGCCTTAGACCCTTGGAGGCTGCCAGGAGCCTTCCCCTCCTCTGCAAGGGGCTCCAGGTGAGAGGCCGGTGCCACGCAGCCCAGACCCCCCAGCGCAGCCGAGCCGCAGCGAGCGTGGCCCCGATGCACGTGAGACACCACGTGCGGGGAAGGGAAGGGGAGCAGCATTTCCTAAGCCCCCTTTCCACCGTAGGGCTGAGAAGGAACATCAGGGTGGATGGGGAGAGGTGTTGGCTGCTCCCCTCGCTCCATCCATCGCTGATGTGGTCCAAGCCCAGAGAGCTGTGGTGAACGGAGCTAAATTCCATTGGCAGCCGGTCACAAGTGGTGTTCCCCAGGGCTCAGTTTTGGGGCAGTCTTGTTTAATATCGTTATCGATGATCTGCATGAGGGGATCGAGTGCGCCTTCAGTAAGTTTGCAGATGACACCAAATTGGGCAGGAGTGTCGATCTGCTCAAGGGTAGGAAGGCTCTGCAGAGGGATATGGACAGGCTGGATCGATGGGCCGAGGTTAATTGTATGAGGTTTAACAAGGCCAAGTGCCGGGTCCTGCGCTTGGGTCACAACAAGCCCATGCAACGCCACAGGCCTGGGGAAGAGTGGCTGGAAAGCTGCCCGGCGGAGAAGGCCCTGGGGGTGCTGGGGGACAGCCGGCTGGACACGAGCCAGCCGTGTGCCCAGGTGGCCAAGGAGGCCAACGGCATCCTGGCTTGTATCAGCAATGGTGTGGCCAGCAGGAGCAGGGCAGGGATGGTGCCCCTGTGCTCGGCACTGGTGAGGCCGCCCCTCGAATGCTGTGTTCAGTTTTGGGCCCCTCGGGACAAGAAGGACATGGAGGTGCTGGAGCGTGTCCAGAGAAGGGCAACGGAGCTGGGGAAGGGTCTGGAGAACAAGTGTGATGGGGAGCGGCTGAGGGAGCTGGGGGGGTTTAGCCTGGAGAAGAGGAGGCTGAGGGGAGACCTTATCGCTCTCTACAACTACCTGAAAGGAGGTTGTGGTGAGGTGGGGGTCGGTCTCTTCTCCCAAGTCACTAGCGATAGAACGAGAGGGAAAGGCCTCAAGTTGTGTCAGGGGAGGTTTAGATTGGGTATTAGGGAAAATGTCTTTCCTGCAAGAGCGGTCAGGCACTGGAACAGGCTGCCCAGAGAGGTGGTGGAGTCACCATCCCTGGAGGGGTTCAAAAACCATGTAGACGTGGCACTTCAGGACATGGTTTAGGAGGCCTGGGGGTGTTGGGTTGACAGTTGGACTTGATGATCTTAGAGGTCTTTTCCAACCTTCATGATTCTAAGTGACGTGGATCGGGGTCGCAGGGTCTGGTGGCTGGGACCTCCACGGTGAGCAGTGACAGTTGGCATGGGATTTAACCCTGCCTAAATAACGGAAGGAGCTGGGAGGCAAGACGAAAAACCAGTCTCAGGGTCAAGAAATCGGAGGAGCTGGCTGAAGCTGGTTTTCCTGAAAGACAAGTTTGAGGATGTCTGTGACACCGAGGGGGAGTTGACGTGGGAGACACTTTCCTGAGCAGCCCTGGGGCCACATCCTGATCCCTCCTTGCTCGTCCTCTCCTAAGGCATCTGGGCTGGGAGGCCTCACTCTGGGCTTTTTCAACCCCAAAACCAGTTGAAAACTGTCAAGATGCTGGAAATGTGTTTAACTGGGAGAAATGGAGATGTCCTGCAACTCCCTGAGTCCTGCAGCTGGGACTTGGGGAGGAAACACCAGCAGCTCCTGCTGACCTCCTGCCCAGCTTCCCTGGGTACTGGGCACTCTCCGGGTGCATTTGGGAGCTCAGGGGCACCCACAGGACAGCCATGGGAGAGTGTGAGCGTATCCCTGGGCCCTCTCTGGCTCCCCTGGGGCTGCTGGCTCGCAGGCAGTGTGAGTCTCTGCAAAACTGTGTGAGCCCTGGGGCTGTCCTCTCCTCCAGAGCCCCAGCGAGAGGGAAACCCCCAGGCTTCATCCCACTGGGGGATGCATCCATCGTCAGGGGGCGTGAAACAGGGAGGCCGCTTCTACCCCACCCTCAGTGCAGGCAGAGGCAAACTGGTGACAATGAACAATGAAGCCAAATGACTCGCCCCGGAGCCGGGAAGGTGTCCCAGGGGAAGGTGGCTGCAGGGGCAGGGAGGGCACAGTGTCACCCATTGCCTTCGTCCTGTGAGCTGCCCTGAGGTGAAGCTGCTCGGGGTTAGTAATCTCCAAGTGTCCAGTGTTTTTGCTGGAGGCAGTGAGGGGTGGTGGCTGAGCAGAGATGCTTGCTCTGGGTGCAAGCAGGGCCCAGGATCTGTGCTTTGAGTTCTCCCACTGTTTCCAGCTGTTCATCATTGCTCAAGCATGGTTTTTTTCCTTTCCCTGGTGCAAATGCCAGAGCAGTGGCTGCAGTGACTGCAGTGACCCAGCACCAGGCCTTGCATGATGTGATGCCCCATCCTTGCCCAAAGTTTGGAAGCAGGGCAGAACCCACAGGTCAGAAAACCACTCTTTACAGTATCCCACAGCAAGGGGCAGAGCTAGGGCCACATCCTGGCCTGAACCACGTTAGGAATAGCCACTGGAGCCAAAGGGGCTGAGATCATCTTTCCCATGTTTATTGGTGTCCAGTGCCCATCAGCAGGGGCTCCTTGGGAAAGTCGGGCAGCTGGCAGAGCTCCCAGTCCCTTCTGGGTCCCCACAGCAGCCTGCAAGCAGCTGGAGGGGCTGGGGAGGCATCGCTCGTGCCGACGCCATGCCCCATGCCCATGCTGGTGCCCGTCGCCATGTCCCGAGCCATGCCGGTGCCCATGTCCATGCCCGTGCCCATGTCCATGCCCGTGCCCATGCCATGCTGGTGCCCATGCCGGTGCCGGTGCCGGTGCCGGTGCCGGGGGGCAGCCAGGCTGTCGCCCCCTCCACAGGCTGCTCCGGGCCGGCCCCGGCTCCCTGCCAACGCCCGGCTGGCGACGATCCCAGTCCCGACCAGCAGAGGGGAATGGTGATCCACATGAGCCACCCTCCTCCACCCGTGCCCTGTGCAAGCCCGGGGGGCTGCGGTCCCCCAGCCCTGCTGGTCCCCTCCCTGCAGCAGGGCGCTCGCAGGCGGGGTGGGTGCTCACCCACGGGGGGGTGTGGGTGGGGGCGACCCTCCCGGCCACACCCCGACCCCTGTGCTGCCTGCCACAGCCCCCTGGGACTGTCTTGTGGTTTTTTGCAGGGTCCTGAGTTACTTCGCAGCTAAGACCAGGCTTGGAGCTGGGCCTCTTCATCCATCTGCACAGAGGTTCCGTGCCTAGGCTGGAGCTGGGGCTGGAGGTTATTGATCCTGCCCCGGCTCCAGCCCTGATTCAGCAAAAGCCGGGGTTGTGGCAGGCCTGATTCAGCACTGCTTAATCTCCTTGTTATCTCAGAGCGCTGCTCCAGCACAGAAAATCCCGCTGGAGTCAGTGGGACCGAGGGGGCAACAACCCACGGGGCCCATCCCCGGAGCCACGGGCACGGCACTGCTGCTCTGCAGGGCCAGGCAGAGCTGCCTTTGGCTTTATCAGCAGAAGGAAGTTTTACTGCTGCAATTATACAGCTGTGAATTGCACCAAGACCAGTTCCTGTGAACACCAGCAGCCCCCAGCGCAAGAGCAGGAGGACACGTTCACATCGTTGTTTGCCAGGTGCTTTTCCCTCCTGCCCAACCTTGGCTTGCTCAGCCCCCGCGCTGCGGCAGAGTCCCTTAACCAGGACATATGCACCTCCGAGGCCTTACAGGTGACCCTGGGTGGGTTTGCATGTGGCTGTCCCCCCATGGATGGGGACCTGATCCTGGCTGCCAGGGCCACCAGAGAAATGCATGCAGCTCTGTTGGCAAGAGACACTCTGAAACACCCAGGCTGCACCTCCTGCCCACAAGCACCACCAAGCTCTTCCCCCAAAGCGATCGGGTTTCCCGGTGATCGGGCTGAGGTGGAAATAGATCCTCGTCCCGGGGTCAATGAGAGTGAAAGGAAAACTCCGCTGATTGCTCCTTATGTCAAAGGGAAATAAATATTTACTGGGCTGAAAGCTTTATCCTGCAAAGTACTCCTGTGTTTAGTGGTTGCAGGAATTCAGCAGGTCCTGGAGGTGGTAAGTGATGGGGAACAATCTGTTCTGGGCACTCTGCAGGTTCATCAACCACCTTTGCTGCGGAAAGGTCAGATTTTACACCATGGTAACGACTGCATGAAAATCCAAGGGAAGCAAGGCAGGGATGATGATCCTCCCCACAGGTACCGAATCCAGGGGGACCAGCTGAAGGGGCAGGAGGGGCTGGGACCTGAGCACGCAGACCCTGGCAGGCCTGGTTTGACTGCTGTGAGCGTAAAAATATCCCAAATAATCAACTTTTTTTTTTTTAAAATGCTCCCTCATGGACATGGATTGGGACATCAGGATCGTCCAGGAGACGTGCTGAGTCCCCGGGAGTGTGATGGCGAGATTTGGAGTACTTTGCTCATTATGATGAACTTCTGCACCAGCCTCAGGCTTCACATGCGCTTTGAGGGCTTTGCTGACTTGGGGACTGTCTCAGATAGCTGCTGCCATTGCTGAGAGCGTTTATTCTCCTAGGCTGTATTCAGAGGGAAATCCTTCATTTCAAAGTTAGGGTAATTCAGCCAGCTCCAGGCAGATGAACATTATTTCCATCTGTTTAGTGAGATGTAATTACCTGGGATGATTAGACTTTATCATGGTGTAATTTTTTAAAACTCCATATCTGCACAGTCTCTAATGGGAGGGACATTTGTGCTGGGTCCGCTCACAGCCCCAGCAAGCGGGGCAGATACGGGGCCAGGCTTGATAAACCCATTTGAGCATCATCTGTGGTGCAGAAGCTGCTGCATTTGGTTTCCCTCTGCTCAGGGCTGCCAAAGGCTCCTGAACCCAGCGGGGCTCAGCTCTAGCCTTGGCAGCGGCATCGCCCAGAGCAGGTGCCTTTGCAGAGGGATGCAGGGAAGGAGAGCGGGGCAATGCCCGAGCTGGCGGGCAGGCGCTGCTGCCTGCACTGCTGCCTGTCTGGCAGCAGAAGGATGAACCATCCCCATCGCTGTCCCCATCCTCCCCAGGCACTCAGTGGTGTGGTGGGGATGGAGGAAACGCTGACCAGGACCATGTCGGGGACAATCTCCTCTGCACATGGCCACGTGGGAATACATCAAGAAGTGCTCAACGTGATGCCATTGCTCAACTTTGAGCTTCCAAACTCCTCCTATCATGACCAAACCCTTCAGGTAGCTCCTTCACTTCCCCGCTCCCAAGCCTTAGCAGCTGAGCCTGGCTCTGCCACCAGCCAGCGTGCAGCAAAAGCTTGATGCTGCATCACCGCATGGCACTGACTAATGGTGCCGGGATGTTGTGCTCATCTTCAGGTGGTTTTTTGAGCCCCAGAAATGGCCTCTGTGTCTGCGTTGTGGCCTCCAGTCTCTGTTGACATGCTATTTCTGCATGCCACAAATATAACCTTCCTGTTTGCAAATCAACAATATCAATGCTCTCTATTTTTTACCTTTTAATTAGGGGTGGGTTTTTTCTATTTAAGAAATAAAGACACAGGTAATTGCTCAGTGTGTAGTGCTCCAGTGCTTACATGCATTGATTTTTCAAAAATAAGGGGTCTATACCACTTACTTGATCTATTTAGGAGGACTGTGTGTGCACTGCCTAAATCATATTCGATACATTGCTTCTTTTAAAGGAATGAAGTTTGGTTTCTAATAATGAAGTTATTACCATGGGTAGATATTCACATATCTTTTTTTCGATTTGAGGAAGGTGGATGCATTTTCCCCACCTTTTAAATGCCATCACCCCAGTAAGGCAGACTTTCAAATGAATTCAGAGCCAGACTCCTTGGGGATCAGGGCTGGGGAAAGTGTTTAAAAGCCTCCAGTGGAACCATTTTCTATTCGAAACGAGATTTTGCTGTAGCTAAATTTCCCAAGAGAATCCCTGGATTTCAACAGCATTTTGGCCAGGCAAACGAACTGCAGACAAGCTAACGGTAAAGCCTTCTTATGGGGCATGGCAAAGAGAAAAAGGTAAATATTTCAGCTTTGAAATGATTTTCCCTTTGAAATTACTTGCAGGGATAAGAAACACGTCAAGATGGAAAGGGCCAATGCGTGGTGGGCATCCTCAGGGGGTGAGCCCAGCCCCAGCAGCCCCCGGCCACTGCCCAGACCCAGCCGGCCTCGCTCCCGTGGGTGCTGGGGCAGATGCAGGGTGGCATCTGGATGCCAGTTGATGTCCTGATGTTCTTTGGCCTCGTGTTGAGTGTTTGGCTTTAGCAGAGCCCTGCCTGGCATGGGAGCACCCGCATCCCTCCCTGCACAGGAGGATGCTTGGCCCCAGGGTGACAGCATCCTGGTCCCCCTCCATGGATGTTAGTGCCAGGCGGGTGGTGGGCATCATTTCGGGGCAGGGCTGATGGCAGCTGGCAGGGAGAGGTGTGAGCAGTTTCCTGTCCCCCTCCCCAGCCCGGCAGCCTGTGGCCATCCGAGAAGAGCTATTTCAGGCAGGATAAACAGGATGCCTCGCTCCAGGGCTGGCCACCTCCACTCCTCCCTCCCGCCGCCGGGTAAACAGTCCAGCCCAGGAAAAGACTCGCGGCACAACCTCAGAGCCGTTTCCACGCAGGCTGGCCTGGAGCTAGCCAAGCAACCTGGCCACGGTTGAGCTGAGCTTTGCCCAGTCCAGCCCAGGCTCCCAGTGGTCTGGAAGCATCTGGGGACCGGAGCGATCCCAAGGCATGGGTCCACCTCAGCAGCGAGTCCTTGGAGCCGCCCTGCAGCTGGGAACAGCTTGAACTTTCTGGCCAAGCCGCCACGTCCTCCCCCTTCCTCCTCCTTTTCCTCCCTTGGTCACACCCCGGCTGCTCGCTGTGCCCAGGGGTCTGGGAACGATGCAGGCAAGGCCTTTCCTCCGGCCGGATCCTGCCCAGGCAGCGCACGGAGGATCCTGCGAGGGCTGTTTCCGCCTGTTGCTCTTGGGAGAGGAGCTGCAGCAACAGCAGAGGAAGGAGGAGCTTTTCCACTGCTTCCTCCAGCTCCCCAGCCTGGGCTGTTTCCCTCCCTGGTCGAGCAGCCCCGGGTCTGGGAGCTCACCTGCCGCCCCGCAGCTCCTCATGGATCTGGTCAGGCAATTTTCAGCCCCAGCGGAGAGTGCGCGGGGGGATTTTGCTGGGTTGGTGGAGTGTTACTGGTTCAAGTATCCCACTTTGAGCGTGCCCTCCAGTTCCCCGGTGATGCTGGTTGATCTGGAAGATGCCAGCACCCTCATGGCTTCCCCCACCCCAGGAGAGTGGGGCCAAACAGCTGCTAGTCCAAAATCTGTGGCCAGAGAGTGTTTTAAAGCAACTTGAGTTTTTCCATCCCATTCTCCCACACGATGAGAGCTGCCTGGAGGCTGGGGAAGGAGAGGGGCCCCTCGCCTGCCTCCCGCTCTGCCCCGCTGCCCGGCTGGCTCCCACGGCCACCCTCCCCAGCGCGGCACACCTTGGCATTGAGAGGAGCTCAAGGTTGAGGCTGAGGTTGAGGACCTGGGCGTGAGCACGCAGGTAGAAAGGGAGGAGCGGGTGTTGCAATCGCCCCGTGAAGCAATGTCAGGAGCGGAGGAGGAGGCCGGTGCCAAGACGGAGCTGGTTTGCCCGGCGCCAGCAGCCGCGGGAGCTGGCGTGGGTGCCTTGCGGGGCGTGCGGCGGGGGGCACGGCGATGCCGTGCGGGGATTAACACCGGGTTGAGGCGCTTCCCGGCACCCAGCGCACCCCGGGGTGAGCCTCCCCCATCCCCCAGCGAGCAAATTACGGCAGCTAATTAGAAGGAGGAGGAGGGGGACACACACACGCAGAGGCGGAGGCCGGGGGCGGCGCGGGGGGAGTGGCCGGGGGAGGCCGGCGGAGCTGGGCTGCTGTGGGGCGCCGCGCTGCTTGACCGCCCCGGGCGCTGCCTTCCTCCTCCTCCTCTCCTCCTCCTCCTCCTCCTCCTCCCGCCACCGCCCGCCCGGCCCGGCCCGGCCCGGCTCCGCTCGCCATGGGAGATGTGGTCTCCACGCACCTGGACGAGGGTCGCCGCCAGCACATCGCGGGTGAGCTCCCGCCGCGCTTCCCCCTCTCCCCGCATCCCAGCCCGGCTCTCCCCATCCCTCTCTTCAATCCGGGTGGGGACGCACACCGTGTTCCCGGGACCCCGACCCCCCGCCTCCTCTTCCCCTCTCTCCCGAACTTTAAACTTCTTTTTTATTTTTTTCTTTCCACCACGTTGCAGTTTCCCTGTGTTTTTGCCTGTCCCCTTGGCTGGGCACAGCCCGGGGCGGCGGGGGCGGCCACCCGAGGTGCCTGTCTGCCTCCCAAATGAAAGGCTGGGTTGTGCCGGGGGTGTTTGTGTTGGCTCCGGGGAGCGTGTTCATGCGCTGAGCTTCTCCGGGCTGTGGGGGGGGGGGGGAAAGGGGGGAGCTGGGTTCCGGAGAGATGCTGGCAAGCCGGGTCCTGTGCGGGGAAACCACTGTCAACATGGGGTTTGCTGGGGCTGGGCCGGCAGATGAACTTTCTCCCTCTTAGCGGTGCTGGGGGATCCCTAGGGAAACCCCCCAAGGGCTCTGGGGTGGGGGGAAGGACTGGCTGCACCCCTGGGTTACCCCTGGGATGCCCCAGGCCTGCCCCAGTACAGCCCGCCCCCCCCCCCCCCCCACTGCTGTGGGATGGAGAAGGGTGACAATGTGGTTATTGAGAGCCCCGCCGTCCTGGGGCGAGTGCCCAACATCGCCTCTGCCCCCGGCGCAGGATGTCTGGTCAGCGCTGCCTGGGAATGGCTGAACGTAGGATTACGGCTTCTGGACAGGCACGGTTTTGTGCAAAGCGATGGCTGGGAGTGCGGCGGCGGGGGGGCAGGGCTGGTAATTGGTGCCTGCGGTGACTTGCTTGACCCCCGTAAGTGGGGTCACCCCTCCGTTGGGGTGCTGTGCTCCCCCCCGAGCAGCCTTGGGTCACTTGTGATGCAGGCACTTCGCTCCCCAGGGCTCCCGAGCAGGCAGGACCTGACCTCTGAGCCCTTTCATGCTCCAGCTTCGGTTTCAGCTCCCCAGGCTGAAAAACCCTCCTCTCTGCTAGGTTAAGCAACCCTCCCCATGAATCTGCACGCAGTCGGGTGGCACGGAGGAGCGTGGCTTCATGCTGGACCTTGTGTGCCTTGTGGAGAGCTCAAGGGCTTGGGGAGTGCCGGGGTTTTGGAGGTGCCTCTGCTGTATCTTTCCTCTGTCTCCACCATAAAGCCACAGGAGCGGCTCTGAAGTCTTTTCCCCAATGCTTTGGGGAAAAACTGCTGCGGGTCTGGCACTGATGGAACAGCATGGTACAGCTGCCGTGGTACCGGCACACGGACTTGATGTCTCGCAGCCCATCTGCCTTGCCAGGCCTCGCTGTCCTGGGCCGGCTGGCAGGAATGCTCACATGGTATGTGGCTCAGCAGGACCCCAGCAGGTTTGCGAACTTTGAAGGAGAGCTTGTAACACGCTGTGGGGTTTTCGTGTTGCATAGTTAAAGCTTGACGCGGCTGATCCATGAGGCTGCACCGGCTCGGGTCTGCGCGCGGCTGCTCACCGCAGCACGTTCGGGTCCAAAGCACATCCTGAATCTCTCTCAGTTACTGGTTCTCTGTACAGAGATAGCTCCCTGTCCAAGCCCTGTGATCTTAATTCTGAAGAATAACAAGGAAAAGCCCGGCTGGGTTTCCTATGTAGGGATCTATCTCTGCTGGGACAGAAATTAGGTGTTTGCAAGGCCAGGCTGGATGGCTGCACCCTGGCAGGGACCGAGTTATTACACTGGGGGGTTTCAGTCCATGCTCAGAAGGGCCGGGGGCTGCAGGTGAATTTTCATAGGGAAAATAGGATTCCTGTGAAATAGGATTAAGGAGATCGGGCTGGTACGTGTCCTGTGCCATGCTGCAGCTCTGAAGGCTTGGGGTGAGTAGGGGGGACCTGCACCTGTACTGGGACACCTCCCTGGGAGAGACGGAAGCCCACCGGGTTCACTAAGCACCTCTCCACTTTCCACCCGGGCTTCTTGCTGGGTGAAAAGCCCCCAGAGCTGGGAGGGGCCATAACCCAACAGGCAAGGCACGACTTGCTGTCAGGCATGTAAAGCAACGCGGCGGGGAAAACTCCGGGTTTTCCTGCCTAGCTCGGCCTGTTCTCTGCCACTGCTGCTCCTGCCAGCACCCAGGGAGGGATCCATCCCCTCTCCAAGCAATTTTTTCCAGTTGTCCTCCCAAATTTGGGGAGTTTGGAGGAGCTGCCCAGGCTGATGCGACCCCTAATTGCAGCAGGGATGGGAGCTCTCTGGACTTGGCAATGCTCCCCGTGGCTGCAGCCCCCTTAGACCAGCAGAACTGTGCCGGCTGGGCACGCAGCGAGCCCTGGGGCTGTGGGGGGATGGTGAGAGCCTGGGCCAGATCCTTCTCCCCTGCTGGGAGCAGAGCTCTGAGCACTACAGGTGGTTAAAGGCAGGAGGGAGGTGGCAAAAAGCCTTCCCATGCCATGCACAGTGCGGTCCCCTCTGCATCAGGACCTTTGCCATCAAAGACGTGCTGTGAAGGTCCCATGCTGTGTCCCAGCCCAGGTAGTGGTGGCTGCGGTGAGGCTGATGCCAACATCTCCCAGAGGTCACGAGCCACAGGCACGTGACTTGTGTGTTGGTGACTCAGGACCAGGGTCTTCCCTCCCATTGATGGTGCTGGTGGGGCTAGACCACCCTTCTGCTGCCTGAGCAGGCATGCAGGCAGCACCCTGCCAGCACTGGGCTGCTCCACTGTGCTGGGGCTGACGGGGCAGCCCAGGGGGTGTGATCTACACTGGGGTGGTTTTCAGGCAGTGCTGCCTGCAGCTCCTGCATTCCTTTCTCCAGGGTCTCTATGACCGGTTAAGTACTTCCTTCTGCCGCCCTACTTCGGACATCACCCTGGCCTGAGTCACCCAGCTTGTTTGTCAACACCCTTTGGCTGCCCTCCTCCTCCTCTTCCTCCCAAATGTGGGTTGGGAGTTGCTACCGACCTCCTCCACGGCTGGAGCATGGCCTGGCTCCCTCTCCTTGTGCAAGGATACCCAGCATGGGCACCATGACCTGGGAACACAAGGGTGACAGGCATGGGGTGTCCTGCCAGGGCTCCCAGGAAAACCGAGATGACACTGGGCACCTTGGGTTTTTGCACAGTGTCCCCTCCTGTCCAGGGCAATAGGTGCCTTCAGCAAGGGGCTGGATGAAACTCTTCCCTCGTGTTGGAATAACTCCTTCCCTAGCGTGTCCCAGCCTCATGGACCCCTTCCCCAGGGGGGTGAGGTGGAGCATGGCTGGCAGGAGCTGGGTGGCTCTGCGCCACGGGGCTGGTGGTGCCGGGCACCTGGCGGGGATGCAGCAGGAGCTGCCGAGTGCCTCCAAGGCCAGAGGGATGGGGAGGTGGGCGGCAGTGCAGGGAGGGTCTCTGGGAGCTCACACCTTGTTTTGGCATCTCCAGGGAGTCACCAGCCCGTTAATTGCTGAGTAAACCAGCTGTTAATTCGGGGTGGGACTTCTACAGACACCAGCTCACACAAAGGTGGCAGAGGTGACACCAAGCCTCACCCCTGGTGCTGGACCCACAGCCTTTCTGCTCCAACGAGACTTGTCAGGCATTGGTGGCTGCATACCCCCGATGCTGCCGAGGAGCATCCTTCTCCTACTGGGAGGCTGGGTGCCAACAGGATGGGCTGCAGGGTCGGGTCTGGAGGTGCCCGGCAAATGTCGAAAGGTGCCTGGCTGCGTTGTGCTGCAGGGGGGGAGGTTGCCAGCAGCGGGAAGAGGCTTGCCATGGCTTCCTTAAGCACGACACTCATATCCCAGCCTTGGCCACAGATCAGCTCTAGCCAGTGCGGGAGGCGGTGGCTGCTGGTGATGGGCTCTGGGGTTGGTCTTGAGGTTGAAACCGTCACCCTGCCCCGGGGCGGGACTGATGCAGGGAGGCTCTGAGGGATCGGTGCTGCAATTGTGCTGGAGTAGTTTCTCGTAACAAAGTGTGTGTCTTCTTTCATCGTGAAATAAATAACTCCCCTGGCATGTCAGGGCTCCCTGCCAGCAGGGAAGGGCTGGTTCTGGCAAGCCAGGGCTTACCTGCAGCCGTCATGTCAGGGCACGGGGCTCACTCACAGCCAGCATGTTGGGGCAGGGGACATCGCCGGCTGCAGGGGCCTCTTGTGCTGGTGGCCTTCCCACGTGGGCAGGAGGTGGGAGCCCTCACAGCCCTGCCTGTGCTCAGCCCTGGGACAGAGCCTGCCTTCCCTCCCGGGGGGGCTTTTCTTGCCTCCCCCAGCAAGGGCTTGCCCAAAGGCCCTGCCTTGAGCAAGCTGGGGCATGCATGGAGGGCATCCCTGCTCTGCCTGGGAGCAGGAGGACTAGGGGCAGGAGGAACAGAGTCGGCATCACAGCTGAGAGCTCTCCTTGGGCCCTCGGGTCAGCCCTGGGAGAGAAAAACACCCCCAGACCAGGACTCCCCCACGCTGCAGTATCAGACACCCCTAAACCCATTGCAGGGACCCAGCAAGGGAAGCACTGCCAAGAGCTGGGATTTCCCAAGCCTTTGCCTCCCTTCTGCCCCCAATTCACTGCAGAGGCTGGCCCTGAGCCCAGGGAGGCTTGGCACACCCCCTGTCAGCTCTATCCCACCTTCCCAGGGACCGATGAGCTCCCGTCCTTCTGCCTGAGCCCTGCAGCAGGTTGCTACAAGCTGCTGGCTCCCACCCATAGCTCTGCCGCAGCCACGGCACTGCCGGTCTGGCCCCACGCTGGGAACAGCAAAGACGCCACGTGAGCATTGGGGACAGTCACCAAAAGAGCCACCGAAAGAGCCCAGGGTTAGGTGTGCAGACAGCCCTGGTCCATGGGGATGCAATGGGTGGTGGGTCCCATGGACAGACCCTGCAGCCGGCCTCACAGGCAAGAGCCTGGTCCCAGCCCATGGGGAAGGAGCGGCATCAGACCCACCCGTCCCATTTCCATCCCTCTTACAGCATCCTGTGAACAGGCTTTATTTCACAACCCAGGCCAGCCACTGCCCTGCCCATGCTCCCAACGAGCGGGGAGATGGGGGGAAGCTGGAAAGCTGTCTTTTCAGAGGATGGGGCTCTTGCCTCCCACTCCACCAGGGCCCTGGGCTCCCCATGTGTCGGAGCTTTTCAGCAGGCAGAAGGGCTGGAGGGATCCAGGGCTGCTTAGCCACAGGAGTTTGTCAGGGCGAGGTTTGAAGGCAGGCGAGCACCAGCTCTCCAGCACAAGGCTGAGCACCCGCTTTGCCCCTGCAGGACGCAGGTCTGGTCCCACCACCCAGTTTGCAGGAAGTGTCACCGCACCCTTGGGCTTCAGCCCCCAGAGCCCAGCTGGTGGCCGGCCATGAGATCCCCAAGCAGCAGCTGTGCCCCCTCCCCAGCCCCTGGCTGGCCCCAGAGCCTTGCCCCATGCCTGGATGTGCCCACACCAGCTCTATGGAGATCCCAGTGCCAGGGGGGCCAGGAGGGGAGGAAGGGGTAGAGTCCAGCCACCCGTTGCAAGCAGACTTCCTCCCAGCCTCCTGGACTGGAGGGGGAGGAAGGAGTAAAACTCCACCTTTTCCCCCTTTTCAAAGGGAAAGGGCAGCAGCGTTCAGGGCAGGTCCCAGCTCTGGCTGGGAGAGTATGGTGCCTTTCTCCATGCTCTCCTGCCCTTCCCTGGCAGGGATCTGTCCCTGCCTGCAGCTGGGTTCCCAGGTCCACTCTGCGGGGCTTGGACCCCTCTGCTATGGGAGTCCCCAGGATGGGATGTCCCCATGGAGCAGGGATGGATGGATGGATGGGATGCTTTGCCCTGGAGCTGGCAAGGGACCTGGAATAGGACCGACCTCCCTCTCCTGCTTACATTGGTGGCTCCTGGTGCATGGGATGCTTGTCCTGGCTCCTTCCCTCTGCCAGCTCTGCTCAATGCTAGGCATGATGCCCCTTGGGGGGTTTCCCTGCGTGAAGGGACATTCTCCAAAGCTGGGGTGACCTCAGTGCCACTGTGTGGGGCAGGTGAGCAGAGCTTCCAGCTCCCAGGTACCCAAAGCAGTGGTGGCTCAGCTATGGGAAGCATCCTAAGCCCCTTTCTCTGATCCCAACACATTCAGGGCATCACCTGAGACCAGGACAGAGCCTTGCCTTGGGAGTGTCCCCACATTGGGAATATCCCTGCTTTGGGAACATGCCTGCCTTGCCTCTGCCTAGGAGCCGCTTTGCTCTGCTGGCTGCTGCCCACCCTCCCACAGCGAGGAAGGCACTGGTGATGCTCCATGCTGCCGGGTGCTGGCTGCCAGCCCCACGGGGCAGGTGCCCACCAGCCCGGGGGGGTCTGTGGTTCACCTGGGGCCTTGGTGCTTCTGGAGCGTCCTCAGCTGTGGGAGATACTGCGCCTATGGCCACCCTGGGCCGGGGCATCGCCCTCCATGGGGAGGTGGGAGCAGGCGTGGGGGGCATGGTGGGAGACAGGCACTGTGGGGCAGGTGGAGGCCCTCTGTCCTGCCCCAGCCTCGCGGAGGAGCCGGGCACAGGAACCCCCCCCTCAGCAGCAGGGCCTGTGGCAGAGTCCAGAACAGGCTCAGGGCTGTTTTGTTCAAATACCTCTTGGTTTTTAGGGTTGTTTTTTTTTTTTTTTTTTGGATGTACATAGAAGTCTTTGTTTGGTCTCCTCCCGCAGTGCTGGATTGGGTTTCCCATTGGCACCAGCCAGCTCAGCAAGGGAGAGCGTGCCAGGTTCAGCTCCTCTCCCTGGGGCTGGGCACAGGGGGGGCATGAGGGGGCCAGCTGCTCATTGCCTGCCAAGCACAGAAGTATTTACTGGGACATCCCTGAGCAAAGACTACCCAGCCCTTGCTGTCCCTGGCACCCGGAGCACGAGGGGCCCAGAGATGCCCACGTTTGATCTGGCCCCTTTGCCTCGGGGACCCCCCTGATCCCGCAGCTCGCTGTGGGGCCCCGCATAGGTGCTCAAAGGCTGCTGCTGCCAGTGCACCACCCCACAGCGGCACTGCCTGTGACCCAGCATGGACTCGGCCGCAGTGGGGGTTGCACCGTGCCAGAGCAGATGCAATGCTGCCGGGCCGGTGCTGGTGGATGAGCAGGGCCTTATCTGGGGAGGGGTGTTGCTGGGTCCCACCCTACTGCAGGGCAGCACCCGCCGTGGGGTGAGTGCCAAAGGGTTGGCAGCTCTTCTCCAGCCTGGCCAGGCACTGGTGGGACCCTGGGGGACGAGGGACAAGTGGGGTGATGTGACTGCAGCCAGGATGAGGGCAGTGGGACCTGGTCCAGCGCAGGGGTTTGGGGATGGTACCCAGCTTGAGCCGAGCTGCTCCACGGGGATGCTTCCTCTTCCAACAGCCTCCTCCCTGCCCGTGGGACATATCCTGACTGTCCTGTGAGTGCAATCACCTTTCTGGTGGGCTTGAACCTGGTCCCTGTGCCCGCCCGGCAGGTGGCACTTTGGGCAGGGTGGGTTTAGCCCAGCTTGGGTGCCTGTGTGGGCATCTGCACCCCGTGGCTTTGGAGCATCACCCCTGCAGGCAAGGTTGCTCAAAAGGGAAGGGATGGGGCAGGAGGTTCTTGCCTGGATCAGGCAGGACTGGGTGGGATCTCCTCATGCCCCCATCCCTCAGAGGCCGTTCAGGCAGGGCGGTTCAGGGCAGACATCTTGCACTGCCCTATGCCTGGGCTCGGTCCAGCCCTGACTGGCTTCTGAGATGTTCAAATTCAAAAAAACATTCTGGAGATGTTCAAAGGCCCCAAATACTGTTTGTTATTCACATGCACATTCCTTGCACAGAGCCTCGCACGCATGCAGCCCTGCAGCAGCCTTGTTCCTGGGGAGCAGCAGGAGACCGGCATCCACACTGTGGGAAAACACCCGCCGTCACGTAGCTGGACGCTAATCCCTTGCCCGCTGGGCTGGATGTGGCCCCAAGCTGAGGGAGCGGGGCTGATGCAGGGGGCTGAGTCTGGCTTCATGGCTGGGATTGGAGAGCAGGAGCAGCAGGTGAAGGGTGTCCGAAGTGCGGCTGAGAGTGCCATCGGGGTTTTTCGGCTGTTCCTAGGTTGAGGAGCTGCTGCTGAATGTGCTGCTTCATTTTCTGCCCCGTGGATTTCGTGGTCTGCTTTGGATCCTCCTGCGGCCACGCAGGGCACAGCTCTGCTTCGGCAGGTTTGTTTGCTCTGGGCTGGGAAGGGAGCGGCGTTGTGCAACCGCTGCGGCTGGGCGCGGTGCTGGGAGACAGGGTGGGTGCTGCCATGGTGGGGACAGACCTCCCCAGGAGCATCTCCGGGGACATCCCTGGGGACACTGAGTGCTGCCAGCAGTCGGGATGGGGGATGGTGCTGGGTGCTGGTGAAGGGTGCACCTTGCAGGCGACGAAGCAGAAAGCCACGTCCCCAACGGGTGCCCCAGCCTTGAGCTGGTACTACGGGCGCTTCTGACTCATCTGGGGGCAGAGCCATGCGTGGCAAAGGCAGGGTGAGAGAGGATGAACCGGTTCAGGCCTGGGCCCATCTGGTTTCTCCTCTGAGGCTCTGCTGCCTCATCCCTTCCTGCCGCTCAGCCCCCGTCCTGCTCACCCTGCAACAGCGTGAGTCAGAGGGCAGCCGGCTGCTTGGCTCATCCCCGGCACTGCCGGCTGCAGAGCCGCATGGGCTGCTGCCAAGGGGTGGCAGGATGCATTCCCTTTCCACCTGGACCGTGCTTCTGAGCTGATTTGTAGCTGAAAATATTCCCGATGGATTCTGGAGTAGTGCTGGAGCCCAGCAGCGATCACTGTCCTGCTGGGTCCCCCCGGTGCTGAGCTGTGCCCTGGTGCAGGCATCAGAGGAGTGCACAAAGAGCCAGGGCAGGTGCTGGGAGCAGCCTCCATTCCCAGTTTGTTCCAGATTAAGCTCAGTCTAAATCCTGATGGCAGCCTGGAGCAGAAACGCCCCGGGCTGGATTTGGGTGGGTTTCTGTGAAGGGTGCATTTGGGTGCAGGGAGGTAAGAGGGGAAACTGTCCCTGGTCTTCGCTCTCCGCCCCCCTGGCAATTTGTTTTTCCCTGTTTCAGTCTCTCCTGGTCTCTATGAGAGGGGACGATATGAAGTGCTACTGGGTCAGCCCTGGGCTTTACTTTTATGAGGAACGAACCCTCCTTCAGCCCCTTTTCTGCCACCGAGTCCTCCTGGGTGGGGAGCCAGTGCCTGACCCCCCCAGCCTTGGCATCGCCCTGGGAGCCCGGGCTGGAAACCGCCCTCCCGGGGGGGATGCTCAGGGGATGCTCAGCCTGGCTGAGTCAGGCCCATGTGAAGGAGTTTGTGTTTTCTGGGTGGCAATGAACTCAGATTCAAATTCCTGAAACCCTGAACTGCAGGCTGGGGCTTAACCCTTTGGGTGCACCCGTCGGTGCCACAGGATGCTCGCCCAGCTCCCTGCAGGGAGATGCAGCGGCTCTTGGCTCTTCTCGGTGCCCTGTTGACAGTGGCACCTCTTGCACCATCCCTTCTGCTGGTTGTCGCTGTGTTGCTGATGCTCAGCCTGCCCAGAGCCATCATGTGTTCTGTCACACTGCCTCTCCTAAAATCTCATAGGGATGAGCCTGCGCTGAGCCGGGGCCGGCACTGCGGTGGGGTGAGCTGGCAGGCAGGGCGGGTGGCACGGCAGTGGGGCACTGCGTCCATGGGTCACTCCCAGCCCACCCCTCCCCAGCTCTGCAGCTGCAGCTGGTGCTCAGGGCTCGTAGGGTGCTGCTGGTTTGAGGTCTCACTCAGCACCCCATCCCTGGCATGCTGTGCACCCCGTCCCTACCATGCTGTGCACCTTGTCCCTGTTGTGTTGCGTACCACATCCCTGACGTGCTGTGCACCCCACCCCCAGTGTGCTATGCACCCCAGCCATGTGGGCACCCCGTTTCTGCTGTGCTGGTGGGGGATGCCCAGACGCGCTGTCTGCATAATGCCAGGATTTGGGGAGGCCGAGGGGCTGCGAGCAACCCCCCCAGGTGCATTTAGACCTGGCAGCAGTGTGGCATTGCTGGAGCAGCCCTGCTGCGAGGGATGACCTGGGCACCCTTTGCCCAGCCGATGGCATCAACTTCCCTGTGGTGGTGGCCTTGTCCCCAGTTCCCTTGCTGGAAGAGCCTCGTTGTCCTCCTGGGCGGACGGGAAGAATCAGAGCAGCCCGAGACAGGACACGAGGGGCAGGGTGGAGGCAGGGGATCGACATGGGAAAGCCGTCACTCGGGTGACTTTCTGGGCAGCGTGTGCGTTGAGGTGCTGCCCGTTCTCCCCGGTTCCCCTATTGCCAGCTGGGTGCAGGCAGGATGCCGGTGGCTCCGCTACCTGCCTCACACGGTGGGCATGGGAACCTTTGGCTGGGTGGCCGTTCCCTTGCACGCTGGGGACAGCCGGGGATGCCGCAGGGCTGTCCTGGTGAGCAGTGCCCTGCTGCCTTGCATCAGCACCCCTGTGTGCCCCGGGGCCCGTAGGTGGGCATAGAGGGGCCCTTTGAGTTTTGCTGCCTGTATCTGGGTGGAAATCAGCTTCTGTCCATTCTTGCCTCCTGGAGGTGGGAGCTGGCTGGGCTGGTGGCACTGCATGCCAGCCCCGGGGATGTCCCTGTCAGTGCCACCCACTCTGGGGCTGCTGGGAGCCTCTGCTCTCCCCAGCAACCCGCCTCTGCTTGCTAATCATTTACTGGCTAAATCAGTGATTAACTCCTTCCCCCGCAGCCTTGGTAAGTCTGGCCGGGCCAGCACACACTGCTCACAGGTCCCCTGCCAGCAGGATGTCCTATGGGCCATTGCCACCATGGCACAGGCCGTCACCACCATGGCACAGAGGGACCTTCACCGGGGTAGGGACACCCAGCAAAGGGACATGATTGCACAGCCCCCCGGGTGTCCACTCCTCTGTTGCTCTGCAAACACATCCCTGTGCCATCACTCCCTTGCTGTGCCAGTGGTGGTGAGGGGACACGGGGACGCCTGCACGGAGGCAGGGGGAGCTGGGGCTTTCCTGCAGCCCCGCTGAGTCAGGCTGTCCCGCGGGGGCCAGGGGAAATGAGCCAGGCGAGGTTTCGTCACGAGTGCGGGGGCCATGGTTCAGCCGGCCCAGGGGCTCGGCTCCAATGAGCTTTTTTGTCCTTTTTTTTTTTTTTTTTTTTTTCCTCTTTTCTGGACCGGGGGAAAATTCCCTGCCTCCGGTGAGGCATCTCTGCGGCATCCCACAAGGGCTTGGGCACCCTGCTCCCAGCTGCTGCTCCTGCTCCCACTTGTCTCAGCTACATAAACCCAGGGGGGCTCCCAGCAGAGCTCCTGGGGAAGGTTGGGATTTCAAAGGCACTCTCGGCCCCCCTGAATATATTTAAGTATCAGCAGAGGGATGACATGGTCTATGGAGGGTGTGTCTGGCATGAGGGACGTGGGGCCTTGGGCTTGCAAAACGGGATGTGGGCTGAAGGGAGGTTGCGGATGACTGTTCCTGCTCAGATTTGTCAGACTCTCCAGCCTCCCTGCGGGGGGTATGTGTGTGTGTGTGCATGGGTGTGCATGTGTGTGTGCATGGATACATGTGCTGCTTTGGGCATGAGCAGCTCAGCCGCAGAACACCCAGTGCCCGCCATCCCCACACCACGCCGTGGGGTGCGTTTGGGAGAGCCCTGTCCCCCGGGTGCAGCCGGGGTGCTCCCCCCGGCCATGCATGCTTGCAGTGATGCCGTCCCAGGGACCCACCTCCTGTCCCTTGGGGGGCCACAAGCATGGAGACCACAAGCATGGTGGCCATGGCCCGGAGGCCAGCCAGGCCAGCCTGGGGGGAGCTGGGGAACAGGAGGCAGCTCTGCATCCCCAAAGGGATGGCTGCCAGGACCCTGGCCTGGCTATTGCCAGGCGCGGAGGGGTGAGGGCTGTTTTGGGTGCATAGGAGCAGTGCACCCTCTGCCCATCCAAGATCCTGGCAAGTCAGGAAAGGGGAATGGCCATCCCCAACCTCAGCTTATCGGGTATCTTTGAAGGGGTACAGGGGGATGCTTATCTGAAGAGCAGTTTTGCTGAGCATCCCTGATGGAGCCTGCCCAGTGGCGTGCAGCTCAGCCCAGTGCTGGGGGAGGCCGAACTGGTCCCCAGCCATGGGGAGCCACCCGGGCTGGGCCACATCCTTGTCCCTGCCAGGCTCTGTCCCACCTGGGACGTGCTGTGATGCTGCGGCAGCCCTGATCCTGCAAACACCTCCGTAGGTCGTGGATGCATCAAGAGGATGGTGAGCGAGAAGGGCACTGGTGTTGGGTGGGGACTGAGCAAACTTTGCAGCGAGACATGTGCAGTGTCTGACCTCCCCACTGCTGGGTCTGCTGACTCCGCTGGCCACAGCCTGGGCTATTTAAAGCATCACTTTCATTTTCACATGATTTCGAGGGTAATGAGGAAAACGAGCTCCAGCCACACACTAGTGCTGGCAGGGCTTTCTGCAAGCCAGGGGCTTCCAGGATGGTGCTTCTGGAGCCCTGGTGTCCCTACCACGATGAAATGAACTGCAGGCAGCAAATACAAGTAGCTGGAGGGAAGGATACTGTCAAGCTGTCCATGCTGTTCTCTGGGCAATGAGGTCTTTGGGCTAGACCTGGAGCTCGTGGCTTGTTTTTATCCCTTGGCTTTGCTCTAAGAGGTGCTGGAGGTGAGGCTGGCCCCGGTCATATGGGAGGTCAGGGTAAGAGCTGGCTTCTGCTTTGGTCTGTGCATGTGTGGGGCTGATGCTGATGCTGGAGATGCTTCCAAGGGCAGGACACAGCCAGTCCAGGCTGCTGGACCAGCTTGGGCAACTTACCATGGCTTTTAGAGTCCTTCTGAGGGTGAGATCCACCTCCTGCCCCGGTTCAGAGGGACTAAAACTGGACCAGGGCTGCTCTGGCCAGGTCATGACCTCTCAATATGCAAGGGCTGCACATGCCTTTGGGGTGCAACCTACATCACCAGTGGCACCGGCTGCTTCAGGGCTGTTGCATTCCCATCCAGCCCATGCCATTGTGCTGGTGCCGCTTTGGGCTCGGTGACGGCTGCGGTGGCACAACTGGTCGGGGGGGTGGGCAGGAGCAGGAGCTGCCTCTCCTGGCCGGTTTCACCCAGACGGTCCTCGGGCGTCATCCGGAATAAGGGCAAACCTGTGCTGCCTGTTTTGTCCTCCTGCCAGGGTGTCCTTGCAGGAGCTGCTTGCCCTGCCGTGCCCACGGTGGTGGTGCTGGCTGGGTGGGTGATGGGGAGGGTGTGTGGGTCCCTGGGGACCTGGCAGGGAGGGCTGGAGTGTGGCTGAGGACACGGAGCTGACGTGGCACAGCCGGACCCTACTCCTTGCTCCCTGCATCTCCCCCAGCCCCATGTCCAGCCTAGCCTTGGGCATTTGCCCAGCAGCTGGGATGCCCAGAGGCCATTCTCTGCCCTCCCCGTGCAAAGCTGGCTGTTGCAGAGCCCCTTTATCTCCTCCTGCAGCTGCCACGTGTGGCTTAGTCATGGGAATGGCTGGGGAGGGAAGGAGAGGAACCTGGAGGCCAAGGAACAGACAAAGTTTGTGATCAAGGTGCTGGCACTGGGGCTTCTGCTGAGCCAGGCATTGGTGGGAGCTGTTGGCACCCCTCTGAGACCACAAAGCTGGTGGCTTCCCCATGCCCTGCCTTGCCAAGAACCAGAGAGATGTGCCGGAGCCTGCACTGGCCTGGCAGCCCTGGCTGCTCGGTGAGCGGTGCCTTTGCATGGCTCGGTGTGATAGGGACCAGGGTGGTGGCACCCAGAGCAGCAGGAGGGTGTCAGTGCTGGGAGCTCAGTGGTCCCAGAACAAACACCAGCCTTGGGAAAGCACCATCTGTAGGTGGCTGGGGACACCCAGCGGGGTCCCTGCATGTGCACCCCGAACAATTTGCTGTGGGTGTCTGAGCCCACACCCAGGACAGGGCAGTGGCTGGGTGGGAGCCAGACGAGCCCCATCCCTCCCTTGCCCTACCACAGCCAGGGAGGAGCTCAGGCAAGGGGCCGGGGGGAAGCAGGGGACACAGCTCCCTGGACAGCCACCCATCCCCAAACCTTTCCAGCTCTTGGCTGGACATGCAGCCAAAGTGGCTCGTAGAGGGACGGCTGCTCGTGGGTGGCCTTGGCCGTGCAGCTGGGGGATGCTCTCTGTAGCGCCCAGCACTGCAGGGAGGTTTTGTTCGGTCTGTTGAAGGAGCCAGTGGGTGGCTTAGCGGGTTCCCATGTGGGACATGTGAACTCCATGGAGGGTGCTACGGGCGTAGCGGGGTCGGGGCACCTACTGGCATCATCAGCATGGGCTTCCCATCCTCTGCTCTCAAGCTAATCCCGGCTGTAGCACCACTAGCAGTCCACATCTTGCCAAATCTGGTGTCACCTTGTGTCACCTCCTTACCATGCCGCTGGCCACCTCCTCAGCCCTCTCGCAGGACCCTGCCCCTCTCGCTTCCCTGGGGCTGAGCATGGTGGCTGGCCGGACAGTCAGGGGCACCGGGCAGGGAGCGTCAGTGGCCCCCCAGCATCCCCTCTGCACCCTGGAGGGGCTTGCTGAGCTGAGGGAGATTTAGTCACCTTGGATATTTGACTGCAAATCTCTTGTTTCAATGTCTGCAAGTAATTGACTTTTGCTTTTCCATTTACTTAAAACCTCCTAATTGGCCCCGTCGTTAATCAGGGAAGAATGAGTGACTAAGCCGTCTCGCCTGCCCAGGGACCGGGGTCTCTTTTTTTCCCATGAACTGAAGGGGAATGAAACCTCAAAATGTCCTTTTAAATCTCAGCTGTCAGCATCGCTGCCCAGAGCCCCGGCCAAAATCATAGTGTTTTGTAGATGGGAGTTGCAACAGAGGTGCGGCGTGGACACAAGCACGGCATGACTGTGAGATCTTTCTTTTCCAGGAGAAAATGCCAAAATTGGGGGTGAGGAATTTCTCTGCTGGGACGAGCAGGCGTCTCATTCTTTGCCGCGAAAACAAGGTTGCTTAAATTTAAAGGGATTTTCAGCCCTGGCACAACAAGATGCTGACCCACTGTGTTTGCTCTCGTTGCGGCGCTGGCAGTGCCAGCATCTCCTTGGGGATGAGTTTATCTGCCCCCAGCCACCGTCCTTGGGTGGCATTTTCCTCTGGAGCTGCTCATCCCACAGGGATTTACAGCACCCTGCAGCAAGCTGCTCCTTCAAGCCGGCTTGGCTGCAAGCACGGCTCCGTGGCGGCTGCTGCTGGAGGTTTTGGCTCCTGCCGAGCTGTGCCAGGGCTGGCGCGAGGGTCTGTTTTGTCTGGGTTCATGCCCCCAGCATCGTGCTGGCTCCTGCACTGGGGATGCATAGCCAGCATCGTTCCTCCCCGCGCCCATCCCCAGCACTCTGGCAGAGGCTGAGCCGTCAGAAATAGTTGGAGGCAACTCAAAATTCTTTCCTTCTCACAGGCTCTGGGGCAAAGTTGAGAGCGAAATTCAAAGTAGAGGCCCCATGCGCCAAAGGCAGCTCTGGGGAAGTTGTCTCCTCGGACCTGTGATGCTTTGTGATGAGGCTTTTGGTGTAGAAGCCCCATGTGGTGTCTGGAGCTGGGGTGGGGAGGGGAGAGGGCAGGGTGCTGCGTGGGGCAGGGTCCTGCATGGGACAGGGTTTACTTCATGGGGCAGAGTGCACATGGGGCAGGGATGCTGGTAGAGTTTGGGGGGGACAGCCCCGTTCCCCTGTTGTGGCTGATGCCCCAGGAGGAACAGGGGTTCCCGTGGCTGCCACCCTTGGACTGAGAAAGCACTGTCCCTGCTGCTGGGGGGCGGGTTTGCAATGTCCCCCCTCACCATGCATCGAGGGGTGAGGGACAGCCGAGGAAGGGTGCTGCCGCAGGACTGCCTGCGGGATGGAGGGGATCTCTTCTGGTGTGGGGTGCAGGGGGGCACCTGGCAGCTCAGGCTCATCCCGGTCTGGAGGCGGGGGTCCTGGTGGGGGTCCCTGCCTTGCACAGGGGGATGAAATGGGGAGCGTGGTGGGGGCCGGGCTGTCCTTTGCTATTCGAATCTCCCTGCTGCCTGTATGGCCCGGAGCATTGCCAGGTGCGTAGCCTGGAGCCACCCAGCCCCTCTGTAGGATGGCCCTTATGGGGGCACATCGGGGTCGGGTGGGGTGTGAGTGGTGCTTGGGGCTGGGGAATGGGGGGTTGATCCCCAATCTCAGCCAGCCGAGGCGATTGGAGCGGGTCCTGGGAGCTATGCAAGGCACGGGAAGCTGTCAGCATCGCTGGAAGCAGCTTAATGTCAGGAATTTCCTGCCAGGGAGAGGAATCCATGGCATTAACGTGAAAGGCCAAAAAAAGAGATCATCCTGACCCCCGATTAGTCCCTGGGCTGGATGGGGAGGACAGTGGGCTCGGCCCGTGGTCCCCAGACCAAAGCCTGCTCCGGCAGGCAGGAGGGCAATGGGAGGTGTTGGGTGGGGACAAGGTGTCTGAGTGGGGTGCTGGGGAGGTCTGCAGCAAGGAGACCCCCGAATCAAGCCCCTGCCTAATGCAGCTCTGCTCTCCCGTTGCAGAGAAGACAGGGAAGGTGCTGGGGGAGTTTTGCCGGTGCTACAAGGAGCAGTACGGCGTAGCACTCTTCAACAGTGTCCGCTATGAGATCGAAGGCAATGGAGGGCCGCAGGCCCAGCTGCTCCACCGCAAGGTAAGAGCCCATCTCTGTGTGAGGAGCCTGGGGCCGGTGGGCAGCTCCATCCCCATGCCCAGTGAGCAACCAAGGTCCTCCCCAAAGCCCGGGCACATCCCATCTCCCTGTTCCACCCTGCTGGGATGGAATGTAGCCCTTGTGCCACTGGTCCAGCCCATCCCCGTGGTGTTGTGCACCGGTCTGTGCAGCAGGTGGGGCTGGCTGGGACGGTTTTCTTTCCCAACCCATGCAACAAGCACACCCAGCAAACAGCGGCAAGGCTGGCTTTCAGCTGCAGCCCCCATGGATATCTGTGCTTGATGCCAGGGCTGGCAGGAGCTCCTGGGACCCCCTTGTGCCCAGTGAAGCCCCAAGCAGGGCATGTCGGGCTGTTGTCGTCCTGCTCCTGGGTGCAAGCGATGCTTCAGCCCAGGCAAATGCCTGGGGAGGGGTAGGAAACACCTGGCAAGTGTCCCTGACCCCGCGGGGGAAGAGGAGGTGGCTCCAAGTCTGGTCTCCAGCAGCCACGTGTCTCCTGCATAGCAAAAGGTCTCCAAGCATCCCCCTTTGTTGCTTGTGGCTCCAGCACCCAGGCACAGATCCTGCCCTCCCCTCCTGCCTCCAAAGGCAGCTGCACATCAGCCAGGGCTTCTTGCCAGCAGACAGGGTTTGGGGTTCCTCCCTGGCTGGGTTGGTGGAGCCGCTGTCCTGTGGCTGCTCCTTGAAAGCAGGAAGAGATGTGATTGCAACTCGGGACAGGCTTATGCTTTTGTCTAGGGCTTAAAGGGGTGTTCTTTTAAGAAATCTAGTGATTGCATCCATGAGACCAGACTCAAGCCCTGGGTGCTTGCAGCGGCTGTCCTTCTGGCCCACCCACGAAGGTGACACTGTGCCCAGTCACCTGGATGTGCCCCATCTCCTCTGAAAGCTGCCTGAGTGCTGTGTGTGTTGAGCAAGATAAAGGTGTGGAGGCTCCTGGGCAGGAGCCGGGCGCCCGGCGTCCTCGGCAAGGCGTCCCTTGGGTTCCTCGTAATTTGGCAGATGCCATCAGCCCTGCCGGGGGGTACCTCCCTCCCAAGGTTGGTTGCTTCATCAAAAATCTCCAGCAAGCAGCCCAGGAATGTCTGAGGAATGGCAGCGAGGCGGGGAGGTCAGGGACACCATGCAAATCTTTTAAAACACCAGTGTATAAATAGCACATTCCTCTTGCACGATGTCCCGTCTGCTGCCCATCCTCTGCCAGGATGCAGGCAGAGCCTCCAGCCGGGATGTACCAGGGCTCCAAACATCGCGGGGACCTGCATGTCTGAGTGGCTCTGCAAGGAGCTAGGGAGAGCATCTCCTCCAGCTGGGCTTTGCACTCCCCAGGTACGCCAAAAAAAGTTGTGGATGTTAAGAAGATGCAGAATAGCATCCTCCCTGTCCTCGGGCAGGTCCAACTGGAAACTGGCATTTGGGTTTTTTTATTTTGTCTATTTTTTACCTTATTTTTTGCCATCTCTGTGGGGATGCGGTGCTCAAAGGCAGCTCCTGCAGCGATACTGGGGGCTGGAGGCCCTCCAGGGCAGAGTGGGACAGGTGGGCTGGGGTCTGAATTGTGGCTCAGGCACCTGAAATGGCAGCAAGAAGCAGCAGTGGTGAGAACAAGGAATAAGTGTTTCTGCCTTTGGTCCCTCCAGCAACCCAGGTGTCCCCAGCCAGTGGTGGGGACAGTGCACATTGTAGCCTTGGGCCGACATCCTCACGTGCCCATGAAAACCAGTCCCTGAACATCCTCTCTTCTCATAACACCCACTCCTACCTCTCCCAGCCAAGCCCCAAAGCTGACATATCCAGACCCAGCTCCCCATCGCTCCCCATCCCCGTGGCAGGGATGCAGGCAGTGTGGGGCCCTCTGCCCGCACTCCCCGGCCCCCTCCCTGCCCAGCCTAGCAATTTGGCGCATACCTACCTGTCCCAAATATTTGCTGGGCTTGGATGGTGCCGCCTCGGTGCCTCCCCAAGGTGGGGAGGGAGTGCGAGGAGGGGATGACTGCAACAGGGGCCTGGGGCTCCTGGGATGCTGGTGGCTGTGAGCAGCCATTCCCCGTTTGAGGGTCCCCTGGACCCACATCAGGACTGATCAGTGCAGCTTTGTCTGCCTTGGGCAGTGTTTTTGAAGCTGGTCTATATGAGCTGATTCTCCTTGGATGAGCCACCCCAGTGAGATCCTGATGGGGACTGCTGGAGCTGGCACCACCTTTCTGTCACCATCCCCACTGGTGGCCTTGGAGTTCAGGCTCTCATCGCTCCCACTGTCTCCCAGCCCTGCAGGGCTTGCTTTGTGCTCTCTTCTCCCCTTCCAAGGACTTTGGAAAGCAGTAGGGAGCAGCGAGGTACTGTCAGCCTGTTTGCTGAGCCAAGCTGCTCTCAGACCTCCCTACCACCCAAGGGGGTGTGAGGTCGAGGAGCGGTGTGGGGCCTGGGAAGGCAATAGGGTGCCTGTGAACAAGGAGATGGACAGAGCAGGGGGAGGAGAGGGAAAGGTCCTGGTGCTGGGTGCATGGTGGACCCAAGCCCTGGCTGGTCCCTCCTGACAGCCACTGTGGTGGATGGCGGGTGGCCATCGCAGGAGAGGCGGCCACTGCACACTTCTACCCTCACGAGAGCTCTTGGCTCTTGTTTATGTTCTTGGGATCATAAAAATTCTTGGGACAAATTCTTGGCTCACTCAGCCAGCCTGTGTTTGGGATGGCGTAAACGCTGCCGGCATGTGAGCCAAAAGGCACTGGAGAGCCAATGAGGGGCTGCTCAGCTTGGGGGGTCTCTGGGGTGTGGGATGTCCTCAGCCTGTTCCATTTGCTGGTCTTTCATGAAGTCCAGAGCATTTAAGCATCATCTGGCGCTGGGCTCTGCAGGGTGGCTTCTTGCTTTTCCTCTTCCATGTCCCATCTGGAGACCATGCTAGGGCAGGGTTTGGTTCCCACCATCTGCAGCTTGCCTCTGACCTGCACCCTGGCAGGACCTTCTAGTTGATGGCTACTACCGAGCAGTACCATGCATGCTTCTGCCTGCCCCAAGACAGGGAAATTGCAGTAGCTGGGGTTGGGAAGAGCTGCTGGAGGGCTCTGCTCCAACCTGCTGCTCGGCCAAGAGAGCTCAGGTCACTCAGCAGAGCTTGGTGTATCTCCCGGGAAGGAGATGCCAGGGACAGAGGTGTGGCCACCACAATGGTGAACACCACCACGTGCGATTGCCATCTGAGCAGCCCCTCTGAGGTTTTCTAGGGCTGTGCATGTGGAAACCCCCAGGCTGTCACCCAGATGCACCCCTTCAGGCACCAAAATTTGCAATGCTATAGGAGATAATCCAGTGGTAAAATTGGAGACCCTCAGCATAGCCCTAGTGCAGAAAATCCCACCCAAAGCACCACAAATGGACCTTTCTGAGCTCCCCGAGCCAGGCTGTGGCCATCGGATGGAGAGGTACCCAGCTGCCCCCTCCCTTCCCACCCCGTGCCACCTGCCACATGTCCTCCCTGCAGGTCCCACTGGAGGACCACGTCATCTACTCGGGCAACCTCTTCCAGTACATCGAGGAGAACAAGAAGTGGAGGAACCGCTTCTGTGTGGTCCCGCACAACTATGGCTTGATCCTCTACGAGAACAAACTGGTGAGGGGCATCACCCCTTTGCCCATCTCTGTTGGGCATAGCTTCATAAGGGGGACACCCCATCGCTGCAGTGGCATGGCCATGCTCCTCCTCATCTATGACCATCATTTTCTGCTCAGGCCTATGAGCGGGAGCTGCCACCCCGTGTACTGATCAACAGTGCTGGCTACAAGATCCTCACTTCTGTGGACCAGTACCTGGAGCTGGTGAACAGCAGCCTGCCTGGTGAGTGGTCCTGGTGGCTGTGGGGCGAGGAGGGGTGCTTGGGGTCCCTGGTGACCGCATGCTGCTGGGCATCCCTTGGGCACCTTTGGGAAGGGGTGATTTCAGGATGTGGGCGTCCCTGTGGACCTTCTGGAAGGGGTGGTTTTGGGTGCAGCATCCCTGTGGACCTTCTGGAAGGGGTGGTTTTGGGGTGCAGCATCCCTGTGTAACCTTCTAGAAGGGGTGGTTTTTGGGGTGTACCATCCCTGGGGACCTTCTGGAAGGGGTGGTTTTGGGGTGCAACATCCCTGTGTAACCTTCTGGAAGGGGTGGTTTTTGGGGTGCACCATCCCTGGGGACCTTCTGGAAGGGGTGGTTTTGGGGTGCAGTATCCCTGTGTAACCTTCTGGAAGGGGTGGTTTTTGGGGTGCACCATCCCTGGGGACCTTCTGGAAGGGGTCATTTTGGGGTGGGGGCATCCCTCGGGACCTTTGGGATAGGGTGGTTTTGGGGTGTGGGGCTGTAGGGAAGGAGAACAGCCCCGTTTCTCCCGTGGGGTCTAGGGTGCAGTGTGAGGTATCTGCTGCTTGGGTCCTGCCGCAACCACCAGGGAAGGAAGGAAAATGTGTCTGAGCTGCTCCTGCCTCCCTTTCCCAGGGAGCGCTGGGCAGAGGCAGCAGCTCCTGCTCCTCCATCCGGACTCCCAGGAGGACCGGCCACCACCCCACTCACCGTCCTCCTGCCCTGGGTCCCTACAGGCCAGGGCAGCCCCCAGGGAGCAGGGCAGGAGCTGCTGAAACAGCTTGCGTAGGGCAGCAAGCCCTTTGCTGGTTCAGGGCACAGGCACAATGGCAGCGGGCTCAGGCCGGCAGCTCTGGGGAGGGTTTAACGCTGGAAATAATGATTTTTTTTTTGATTTTTTTTTTTTCTGATTTCACTTCTTATTTCCTTTTTGGAAGAACAAGGCTCTTTGCACTTTTTTTGCTCCATGTTTTTGGTAGAACTCACAGCAAAGACACTGGGAAGGAGCTGAGGAGTCTTGTGTGCCCCTACTGCACCCCTAACCCCAATTGCTGGGGGAGATAGACACTCCGTGTCCTGCCCCTTCCCCTCCTCAAAGCATCCTTCCCCCGCTGCAGGCGTGACACCCAAATCGGGGCACTCCCCCATCCTGAAGTGCCCCACGGATTTCCCCCTCATCCTCTGGCACCCCTACGCCCGGCACTATTACTTCTGCGTGATGACGGGCAAGGAGCAGGAGAAGTGGCGGGCAGTTTTCCAGGACTGTGTGCGGCACTGCAACAACGGTGAGCGATGCTGGGCAGGGGGGCACAGGGGCTCCAGGGTGGAGAGAGCATCGTCCTCCTGCTCCAGAGAGGGTGTTGGGGACCCTGCGGTGGTTGGGTTGGGTTTTGGGCCAAAAGGGATGATTTGGGGGTCAAGAGGAGGAATTGGCTGGGAGTTGTTGAGCATCACTGAGCATCTCATCCTCTCCCTGGGCAACGGTGGGGAGCGGGAGGGATCCGGTCACCTGGTGAATTCCTGTGCCTGGCTTCGTCCCACCACCCATAAGGACCGTGATGGCTGCACCAGGGCAGGCAGCATTTGCAGGAGCCAGCGCGGAGCCTGGCTCAAGAGATGTCCTGATGCCTATTTTCCACCCCAAGGCAGAAAATATTTGGTAATTAAAGTCATCAAATCTCCCAGCCCTACTGTCCTGCTCCCCGCCCTGCCGGCACTGCCTGGGCTCTGGAGAGCAAGGGCAGCCAGGACTGCAAAGGGCCGAGGCGGAGGCAGGACCTGCCTCCCACATCAGCAATACTCTGGCAGGAAAACACGATTTTCCTGCTTGGCTGTGGCCTGTGTGCTCCTGGGCTGAGACCCAGGTCCTGGCAGTGCCTTGGATGGCGAGAAGTTTCCTGGGGAAGGAGGTGCCAGTGCTGAAACCTGCTCAAAATTGGGTCTTTTGGTGGGCAAAGAGCGATGCTGCCTCTAGTTTTAGTGCTTCTTTCACTCTGGGGAGCTGGGTATAGCCCCAGTTTTGCCAGAGCTGCTGTTTAGGGAGCAAAGTTGGATCCAGAGCCTGGGTTTCAGTGTGGGTTTCCATCCTCCCATGTTAGATTAAATCTGAAAGCTTTGCTCTTTCCCTTCCTTTTGGTGCTCCTCGCTGCAAAACACATCCATGCGCGGTTGGTGAGCTGGGGCCATCTGACCTCATTGGGATGAGCATGTCCCCACAGCCCAGCCGGGGCCTGGGCTCCTTTGGCGGGGGTGGGTGCAGTGACTCCCCCCAGCCACTCGTTCTCCTGGGATGCTGCTAGAGCATCATTGCTACATGTGGTTCAGCACCCCAGGACCCTCTATGCTTGTGGGCTGGACCCACAAAGCCAAGGCACTGCAAGCAAAACCAGCTCCTAATGAAAGAGGAATCAACCTCTTGTACCAACAAAGAGCCAATTTATTAATTTATTCATCTTTAATTACCCCCTTCCGGCTGCTGGGTACTGCTGCAGGAATGAGGAGAGATGTGAGCCCCTCGACCATCCCCACGGCCAGCCAGGGTTGTGCCTGGGCAGTGGCCCAGGGAAGGCTCAGTGCTGGTGGGTTTCTTCATTTCTGCAGCCTGGGTTTCTCTGTGAGATGGGTCTTCCCCCTGCCGAGCTCCATTTCTGCCCCTCACTGCTCCTGCGAGGTCTGAGATACTGTTTCAAATCCCATGAAAGCTCTTTTGTTGTTGTTGAGCAATTTTTTTTTTTTCCTAAATTAGAGGCTCTGTTTCTGCCTCCGGTTGTGATTAGTGTGGGAATTTTCACCTCCCTTTTTAAGACTGTATTTTTTTAACACCAGCTCTTCTGTAAGGACCAGGGACATGCAACATCGTTCCTCATGCAGAAGGTGTCCAGCCTGGTTTCCCTGGAGCCTGGGTGCCCTTGGCTGCTCCAGGATGGCCCTTTGCCCATGGTGACACGAGGGGCTGGAGCAGCACCCACCCCGCTGGCTTTTGCCCCTTATTGCGGGCAGGCTGCCCCATTCAGCTGTGTTTTGGGCAAAAAGCAGCTTCAAACTCACGTTTCTTCTTCAGCACCATTCCTTCGGTGAGAGATTATCCTGTGCTGTGATGGGGTGGACTTTGAAAAAGTTAAGGCGTAGCATCGCTCTCCAGTGTTGGGTACTCCCATTCCGCAGTGCACCATCACCCCGGGAGCCTTTCCAGGATACAGTCCAGGCTTGGGCGGTTGGTTCCCACCCCTAACAAGGCGAGCTCAGATCAGTGCTTAATTAGCTGCATATTAATGAAGGAAACTCATTAAATTTGCCCCATGAAGTGGTACAGTGGCTTCTTACAACCAGCCCTGTCCCCTCAGCCAGGGAGGAGTGACCCCAGTGTGGGGCAGATCCAGGTGGCTTCTTGGGGGGCGAATCCTGCCCTACTCTCCGCATGATTTGGAGGCTGAGGTTCGGCTGTAGCAGCTCTGGCAGGGGACCGGAGCCTGTACCAGGCTGTCCCACCCAGGAGGTGGTGCTGAGCTGCAAGGGGCTGTGGATGGAGAAGCACTGGCTCCTGAAAGCTCAGCCCTGCTCTGGCTCCTGCTCCCAATGAGCACTGAGAAAGGATCAGACTTCACTTTCTCAGCATTTTTTTCCCCTAGTATATTAAACTGCCCCTTAGGAAAAGCTGCTTAGACTTGGAGTTAAATGTAATCATCTTAGAAAAATCTGTGCGCGTTGGAAAAGATCTGCTCACTACCCCGGGCTGTCCCTCCTGGGAAGGGAGAAACCACCCCTGGCTGTGTCTCCCCAGGACGCTGGCTTGCTGGGCAGTCCAGGGATGTGCCGTGACCCTCCATTGTCATCACTGTGGGGATGCTCTCTGGGAGCAGGGTGGCTCTGCCAGGGTGCCCCTTGCCACAGGGCAGAGCCACCACCAGCCACCCGGGGCTTGGTCTCATCCCACCTCCCTCCTGCCAGAGGTCCAGGCGTCGGGGTACAGGGGGGCTCGCTCCCAGGAGTGTTTCTCTCCGGCTGGCAGGCGCCTCCACAGCCAGACCCTGGAGAGGCTGGGACAAGGCAGGGACATGTGTGGGACATGTGCCAGCAGCCTCCCAGGCTCTCCTGCCTGTCTGCTGCCCCCATCTCCTCCTCCTCATGGCCTCCCAGCACCCTGCCCCTCCTCCGGGTAGGTGCTGCGGGAGGGTGGGGGTGATGGCCGAGTCCCCCTGTGCTGGTGGCCCTGTGAGGCATGCTGCGGTGACTCACGGCAGTGATGTCTCGGGGGCAGCTGGACGGGCCAGAGCCCAGCATGCCTCCCACAGGGCTGGCTTGGGGATTGGGCCCTGACTCAGCGCCGAAGCCTCTTGGCTGCTTTCCTCTTCCTCCCGAGCTGCACCGCTCCTTGCAGGGCCCCCCTTCCTCCCGCACCCCCCAGCTGCCCCGTCCTGCTGTGCTGGTGGGCTCTCTGGGCCCCACGCAGCATTGGGGGTCACTGAGCGCCCCCATACTGGTGAGTCCTTGTTCCTGCTGTGCCTTTGGGGCTCACTGAGCCCCCCATCCTGCTGCACCCCTGCTCCTGACATGCCTTCAGGGCTTGCTGAGCACTTGGGTCCCCATGCACCGCTGGGGTTCACTGATCACCCCATCCTGCTGAGCCTCTGCTGTGCCATCAGGGCTTGCACCATGCACCATGAGGGGTTGCTGAGACCCCATCCTGCTGAGCCCCTGCTTCTGCCATGCCATCGGGGCTCACCGAGCCCCCGAGTCCCCATGCACCATCAGGGTTTGCTGACCCCTGCTCCTGCTGTGCCACTGGGGTTTGCTGAGTCCCGGGGTCCCCATGCACCATCGGGGGGTCATTGAGCCCCACTGTCCTGCCAAGCCTCTGCTCCTGGGTGCCTCCCTGCCCTTGGTCCAGCTCTGGAGGGGATCAGTCTGCAGACAGTGGGAGCTCCCCAGCCACTGCTGTGTCTGGGAGACTGCTGCCCCCTGCCCAGTTAGAGACAGGGGCTTGGGATGGGATCCCCCAGTCCCGGTAGTAGCCCTGGGCTCCTTGTGTGGGTCCGAGGGTGTGGGGGATGCGAGGGACCCCCTGCAAAGATGGGCTGGGGTGCTGCAAGCAGCTGGGCTGCCTCTCACTCCCTGTGCCAGGCTGCTCACTTGTTCAACCCCCCAGGGATCTCCGAGGACTCCAAAGTGGAGGCTCCAGCCTTCACAGATGCTGTCCGCATGTACCGCCAGTCGAAGGAGCAGTACGGCACCTGGGACATGCTGTGCGGCAACGAAACCCAGGTGAGGACCTGTCCCCGCCAGGTTGGGGTGGGGGAGTGTGGGCTGAGCAGGGTCCCTAAAGCCTCCTGCCTTCACAGGTCCTGAGCAACCTGGTGATGGAGGAGCTGCTTCCCGAGCTGAGGACCACCATCAGCCCCCGGCTGAAGGGCAAGGCTCAGGAACGCCAGCGGACCTGGATCCAGGTGTGGGGCTGGGGCTGCCGAGGGGTTCGTCGTCGCCTGCCCTCCCCGTGACTGCACTGCCTCTGCTTTGGGGGCCACGCTGCTGCCTCCCTTCCTCGCTGGGCTCGGTGCCCAGCGCCTTTCCTGCCTGTCAGACCCAGCGCCGCCCCCTGTGTCGCCCCCTCTCCCAGACCCCGCCAAAGAAGCCGTCCTTATTCTCCACTGTGGCTTTTTAAAGCTCCTTGTTGTGCCCCTGTGAGCAGCCCTGCCTGCGCTGCCGCGTCCCTGGGGCGAGGGAAGCAAACAGGAGGAAGCCCATCCCCGGAGCGAATCCCGTCCCAGCTATATTTAGCGAGCCATTTTTAGAGCAGCACAGGCTAAATCCAGCCCGAAGCCTTGCGAAAGACTGAAGGCTCTTCAAAACTGCCTGTTAAAACCTTAAAAACTGATAGATAATTACCACCAGGCTCATAATGTGCCACTGGAGCAGCCTAAAAACACACAAATGCTGCTTTTTCAGTAGCTGCGGTCTTAGCTGCAAAGCTGGGAAGCCTGAGGGAGGGAGACAGGGACGGCTCTGCCTTCTGCCAGCCCCGAAATCATGGCATTTGGCTGCGAAGTGAGCATGAAGCCTCAGCGAGCGGCTCCATCCCACTCATGGAGTTGGGTCCTGAGACCCCAGGCAGGTTGAAAAGGGCAGGGCACAGCTCTCAAATAGGAACAAGGGCTCTCCTGCCTGGACTGCCAGCATCCCCGGACATCCAGCATCCCCAGACCTGCCTAGGGCACACTGGCTGATGGAGGCAGCTCTCTGCCCCTTGGGCACCACTTCAAGCAGCTTCTGCACCGTGGGGCCTTCATTTCACCCAGCTGGGGGGGGTCCGTGTTGTGGAAAACCAACTGCCAGGCTGCAAGGAGTGGTCCGGTCAGGGCATGGGCGAAGGCTCGACAGGTCCTGCAGGCATCTGGTATGGGACCTGATGGTTAGCGGGGGTGGCAGGAGGTGTGGGGGGGAGATGACCACCCTATCTGTCTCTCGCCAGATCTCGGATGCTGTCTATAGGATGGTCTATGAGCAGACCAAGGCCCAGTACGATGCAGTGATGGCCAAGTGCGAACAGGAGCGGCCCCAGATGGAGAGCACCATCCGCACGGACATGGACCAGATCATCACTTCGAAGGAGCACTTGGCCAGCAAGATCCGAGGTACAGCCCTGCGTGGAGACGCGTGGACATGGATGTGTGTGGCTGTGTCTATGACTGGCTCCTGGTGTGGCATCACCACTGTTTCACCAAGGTGTGGCTGTTCCTGGGGTGCAGCGTGGCTCCTGGGGAGCCTTGGGGGGATGCCAGCAGCCGCAGTGGCCAGGGTGCACATCCTCATTGGGATTGTCCCAGGAGGTGGGGGACAAGGTGGGCAGTGAACCCCCCCATCAGGGCAGTGGGGGAGGAACAGGTTCTATGCAGACCGAGGGCCCCTTGCAAGCACCACTTGCATTGTCCCTGCAAGTCTGGGAGACCTCTCTTGGAGGGGTCTGGGGACAGGGGCAGGTCCTCCTCCGTAGGGTGGGTTTAGGCTTGATTTGCAGAGCCGGAAGAGCAGAGGAGGACCCTCACCATGTGTACCCCTGCTCTCTGCCCAGCGTTCGTCCTCCCCAAAGCAGAGGTCTGTGTCCGTAATCATGTCCAGCCCTACATCTCCTCCATCCTGGAGGCCCTGATGACCCCCACAAGCCAGGGCTTTGCCGAGGTGCGGGAGGTGTTCTTCAAAGAGGTGACGGACATGAACATGAACATCGTCAACGAGGGTGGCCTGGAGAAGCTGGCGGAGGTGAGACCTGGTGATGCTCCTTGCTGGCTGGCGCGCTTGGGGGTGGTAGGGCCAGTCCTGCTGCCGTCCTGGTGCGGATGGCACTGGGGGACTCTGGGCTGAGAAAATACAGGGGGATGAAGCCCGTGTGGTCATGCATCCTGCCGTGCCTGGTGTGGGGTGGCATGTCCCAGCCCCGAGTGTGCGGAGAGGCTGTCCTGCCCTGCTGAGCTTGGCTTTATCCCCAGTACATGGAGAAGCTTTCCCAGCTGGCCTTCCACCCCGTCAAGATGCAGTCGTGCTATGAGAAGATGGACCAGCTGAAACTGGAGGGCCTTCAGCAGCGATTCGATGTCTCCAGCACGTCCGTCTTCAAGCAGAGGGCCCAGATCCACATGAGACAGGTGAAATGGGGACCGGGGTCCTCCCCTGTACCCCCAGGCTGAGCGCAGAGGGATGGGAACAGAGGCAGAGTGGGAAACCCAGGCTAGTCCAACCTAGGCAGGGATTTGGCCAGGATCTCTGTCCTGTCTCAAAGACCTTCATGTTGTTGGCACCCAGCTAAGAGTGCGTGATGGACCTGGTCATCCCCTTTGGTGGAGCCCAAGCAGGGAGGGAGCCCACGGGTGGGAAGCAGAGTGGGTCACCCTTCCAATGTGGACGCAGCACCGAGGCTTGGGTGTCATGACACAGCTGCCCCTTTGCCACTGAGCCCACTGGCACCAGCAAGGCCCGTAGCCCAGTTCTGGGGTCTGATCCAGCCAAACCTGGAGTGGGGTGTAGAAGGGGAAGGGTGCAAACCACCTTTGGACACCCTCCTCCCCCAGCACCCTTGGTCTTGAGGGTGGAGTCCGGGGATACCATGCTGGGATGCCGGGGACCTTGCAAGTGTGAAGGCTCATCTTGGTGTGGCAGTGCCCCACCAAGTGTTGCCTGCCCCCGTGGTCAGTCCCTTTGGGTGCCCCCACCTCGGTGCTGACTGTCTGCCTCTGCTCACAGCAAATGGATGATGCCGTGCACACGTTTGAGACGCTGCTCCATCAGGATCTTGGGAAGCAGCCGGGCAAAGACGACTTGTGCAAGTCCATCCAGCGCATCCTCGAGAGGGTACTCAAGGTGAGGGGTGGTGGGTCAGGGCCTTTGGTGGCCTTCAGTGGCCTCATTGCGAGGGCCAGCAGCCCAGGGAAGGGGCCAGGGGTAACCTTACCAATTTTAACAAAAGTCTTATGGGGAAATACTTCTTTATATTGAGATTTTCTTGCATTTTGCTGGGATGTGGGGCAGGTGAGTGGGAAATCACTTGGAGGAGCCAGGTCCCCTCTGACAACATGCATCACTGTAAAAGCCACCTGGGGGTTCAGACTTGCCCAAAAACCCTTCTGTAGACAGTGATGGAGGTGCTGGCACCTACCTGGGCTCGGGCACCCTGGGAACCGGCTGGAGAGAGGATGCAAATGGCAGAGGAACCTGCTCATGCCCATGCAAATGGGTTGGGGGGGAGCCAAAATACAGGGGCTTGTGCCTGTGGGCAGGGGAGCTGCCAGCCTGCAGCCTTCATTGACCTGGGGCTGCCCTCTTGCTTGCTCTGCAGAAATACGACTACGACAGCAGCACTGTGCGGAAGAAGTTCTTCAGGGAGGCCCTGCTGCAGATCACCATCCCCTTCCTGCTGAAAAAGCTGGCGCCAACCTGCAAGGGGGTAAGAGGCTAAAGTTTGGGGTGGAGGGGAAGGACCACCTCCCCTGCGGAGGGGCTGGAGCATCCCTCCCTTCCATCCCCCCGGGCTGAGCGACCTCTCCCCTGCGGCAGGAGTTGGCCAAGTTTCAGGAGCTGATATTTGAGGACTTTGCCAGCTTCATCCTGGTGGAGAACACTTACGAGGAGGTTGTGCTACAGTCGGTGATGAAAGACATCATGCAAGGTAGGGTCCTGCATCTCCAGGGAGCCCGGACCTGCTCAGCTTTGAGCCCCAGGGGGGCTCCAGCACCCTGGGGGTGGATGGAGTGGGAGTGAGCCAAGCCTGGGCTTAGCAGCATCTGGAGGGCCTATGCTGGGTGCTGGGGACCATAGGAGGAGGGGGTGATCCTGAGTAGGATGCTGGGGGCGATACAAGGAGGGGTGACCCCATGCAGGGTGCTGGGGGCTGTATAAGGAGAGGGTGACACCATGGAGAGTGCTGGGGGGCTGTACGAGGAAGGGGTGACCCTGAACAGGGTGCTAGGGGCTATATGAAGAGGGGTGACCCCATGCAGGGTGCTGGGGCTGTACCAGGAGCGGCTTTCCCACCTGGCCTTCCCACTGGTAGGGCTGAGCAGTGGGTGGGATGCTGAGCCCTTTGCCCGGCTCCAGACATCTCTCCCTGCACCCAAGGGGGTGGCTGGGAGAGGTGTCCAAGCCTGGCAGGTGCTGCCCCATGCCTGCGGCCCATCTGACATCTCTCTCGGTGCCCCCAGCTGTGAAGGAGGCGGCTGTGCAGCGGAAGCACAACCTGTACCGCGACAGCATGGTCATGCACAACAGTGATCCCAACCTGCACCTCCTGGGCGAGGGCATCCCCATCGACTGGGGCGAGGAGTACAGCAGGCAGCCCGAGGCTGAGCCAGCTGCCGACAAGCGCCGCAGAGCCAAGCAAGTGGTGTCAGTGATCCAAGATGATGAGGGAGTCCTGCCCTACGAGCTGCAGCCCAGCTCCCCGGAGCCACGGGAGCCAGAGCAGCCGGATCCTGGGGCACCGCCGAGCTCCCCAGATGGGGTGGAGGAGATCCGGGAGGTGCTGGCGAAGGAGAGCCTTGGAGATGGCGTTGAGGCAGAGGAGCGGCTGACAAATGGTACCGACACCATGCAGGAGAGCAGTGCCACCAAGGAGGTGGCAGTGGTGGCAGGGTCTGTCCCAGGTGATGTCCCCCAAGGTCCAGCCAGTGAGGGGGACGGGGTGCACTGCGCCACACCGGCATCGCCTGTCCCTGGAGCCGAGGTCCCATCAGGGGCTGGGGTGCCACATGCTGCACCAGCATCACCTGTCCCTGGAGCCGAGGTCCCATCAGGGGCTGGGGTGCCACATGCTGCACCAGCATCGCCCATGCTGGCATCGCCCATGCCGGCATCACCCGTGCCCGGAGCCGACATCCCATCAGGGGCCAGTGTGCAACACGCCGCACCAGCATCACCCAAACCCAGAGCCAGTGCCCCATCAGAGGCCAGGGTGCCCCATGCCACACCACCATCACCCACACCCGGAGCTGAGACCCCATCGCCGTCTGTTGGGATGGCTTGCCACCAGCCCAGTGACAAGGAGACGGGCAAGGAGGTGGTCCCCCCGGGCAGCGAGTGTAGCCCCCCACAGCCCATGGGCACGATGGAGAGTGGCGAGGGGGTGCAGACTGAGTTCTAGCCCCGGGACACCCCCCACCGTGGACTGTCCCCAGCGATGCTGGGGGTTGGGGTAGGGGGAATAGGACCTGCGGCATTGCCGGGGATGGAGAGCGGCACCGCGGGAGAGGGAGGGGATGGGAAACACCGAGACCTTATTGCCTAGGCGGGGGAGGGGGGGGGGAGGGGGTCCCCACTGCTGCACAAGGCTGGCCACAGCCAAGTCGTCCTAATTGGGTCGGACTGGGGGAGGCCCCGGCCAGGCCCAGGGCACCCCCTGCTCTCTGCTCTGTCCTTCTTCTGCCTTATTGTCTTCTTTTCTACTGAAGAGATGCTTTTATCCACTCCCCCACTCCCAGCACAACAGCCTGGGGTGCTGGGGGGCTGTCATGAACCCCACGATGGATGGGTGTGTGGGATGCTTCCAGCTGCCCCGGGGGGGGGATCATCCCCTCCCCCAGCCCAATGGGTTTCCTGGGAGCCTGCCCATTGCCATCCCACCCAGCCGGCTCTGGGAGTGCCAGTGGGAGCAGGGGGCAGAGGGGATGATGGAAAAACATGATGGCAGCCGTGGACATGGTGGGGATACAGCAATACCGAGTGGCTCGAACCGCTGCTGCTGGGGCGAGAGCTGGGGCAGGCTCATGTCACCCAGGCTGGGCTCACGGCACCCAGTGCCCACCCCCAGCCTCCCTCACCCTGGGGTCTTCGAGCAGCTATTTAACTTCAAAGTGAAACCTTACAGTGGAAGGTGGCACTCACACAGTCTCCAGCCTTGCCTGGCAGGACTGGGCAGCCTCCAGGCTCAGCTCGCCGTGCAGCACAGGGACCCCAGCTCGTACCCTCTGGAGCTCCCCAGCACCATGCACGGATGATTTCTCTGGCTCTCAGGCTTTGCAGGTTTTGGCACCTGGTTGGGCAAAGGGCTGGTGCCTTAGCAGCAGTTTGTGGGCACGCGCAGCAGCCCTGCCTGCCGTGGGGTGAGGGATGGGACCGGCGCAGCCCCCAGAGATGCCAGGATCCCCTGAGCTCGTGGGGTTGGCAGGGCTCATGAGTGTGAGACATGTGTGTCCCTGCCCGTGAGCGGGACCAGCACCCCAACACTCGCCTGTATTTTAGGTGTCGCTGTTTCTGCCTCTGAAGGGGGGTGCCCAGCCTAACCCACTGGGGGAGGCCCCCCCCAAAGTGCCTTGCTGTGGGAACTTAAAACCTGTCTCTTCAAGGATATTTTATTAAGAAAGTTATACAAATGTTTAAAAATATGCTTATAATAATTAATAAAATGGAAAAGCTTTATTTAAAGCCAGAGGAGACTGTCCTTATTTCTCAACCCTCCCCCTGGGGCTGTGCTGGAGGGGTAGGGCTGGGGCTGGGGGTCCCCACTCCCACTGTGACTGGGCAATGTCACATCCTGAGATCACCTAGCAGCAACACAAGCCAGGAGCCAAACAACTGAGATAATTTTATTAAAAAGGGTGTCCCAAGGAAGCAGCAAGACACCCGCAGCAGCAGCTTCCCCTCAGCACAGTCACGCTGGCAGCTCGGGGACTACGATGACCCTAACCCTGAAGCACTGCACTGGAGGGGGGGATGGAGGTGGGGGCACCGGCAGGACCCCCATTATCCCCAGAAGGCACTGTGCGAAGAGAGGCTTGGTGCAGGGCAGCTCTGGGCAGGAGGGCAGGGGTGCCTATACCCAGCATGTCCCCTTCCCCAGCAGGTCACTGGACCATTCCCGTTCCAGCCAGGATGAACCCCCCCCCTGAAAACTGGGGGGGAAGGAAATGCCCAGCAACCCCCCTCCACCCCCCCGCTGTCATCACCTGGCCAAAGCTCCCTGAGAGCCGGGGGACAGCCACCAGCCGAGGATGGTGGCGGTGGCAGTGTGGTAGAGTGCTGGCCATGGGGCTGCCCTTCCCAGCGCCCCCCGACCTGAGTCGGGCCAGCACCAACAGTCCCGCAGCAAGTCCCTGGGGTGCTGCATCCTGCACAGCACGGGGACAAGGACAGACCCAACAGAAGTGACAGCAGCTATTCCAGACAGAGTAGTGGGAGGTGTGGAGCACATCGCCCACCATCCCAGGGCGGATGCTTAGCCCCGACCGAGCAGGGGGTACACCACAAAATAGCCCAGTGTGGAGCCCGCAATGGCCCCGAGGAAGATCCAGGCATTGTAGGACATGACAGCCAGCATCACCATGTAGCCCAGCACCACCTGCACCACGTGGAACAGCGTCTGGCCGACATGGTACCGAAACCACCTGTGGAAGAAGATGGGAAACCCCATCAGCGAGGGGCTGGGGCAGCCGGCATCTTCCCCGCCCCAACATCCTGGAGCGGCCAGAGATGGGTTTGGGGAGCGGGGAGAGGTATGGGGGCTGCAAACAGCACCGCAGGGGGAAATTCTGCTCCCAAGGAATGGGGAGGATATTATTAAGAGGTTGGCAGTAAAAGCAGACTCAGGCATGGTCTGGGATTAAATACAAGAGGAAAAACCCAGGGCTTGGCTCCAATGGCTTGTGTTGGGAAGGAAAGGCCCAGGCCAGCCTTGCTGGGGTGCCTGAGCCACTGCTTGTGCCCATCCCCAAACCACAAGGACCCTCCTGCACCCACGGTGGCTCCTGGAGGAACGTGAGCATTTAAGACAGCAGAAAAATGCCCTGGACATCTCCCAAAGCACCTGGAGGGGCTGGGATGCCCCTGGGGCAACCCCCAAGGCTGTACACACACCTCTTTGCCAGGAGGCTATTACTCCACAGCCGCCTCTTTACAGCCTTTCTCCCCTCCTGCGCTGGCCCAGCGCCCACACATCCATCCCCGAGCCCCACTGCGTCCCCGCCGGCCGGGTGCGAAGGGGGCCCTGCGGTACCTGCCCTGCGCAGGGCCGGTGCCCCCCTCCTCCGGCTCTGCCAGCGACTCCCGGCTGAGGCTGCGGGGCAGAGCCAGCAGCGCCCGCCGCAGCAGCTCGGCCTTGCCCATCTTGACAGCTTCGTAAAGCATCGACAGCAGCAGGATCACCAGCACCGAGAGCGCCATCCCTGCACGAGAAACACCCTGCCACTGCCCATCGTCGCACACCGGCGCGAGAGGGGGTGTGGGGGCAAGGGGGGAGGGGGTCAAGTCCTGGCACGCAGCACTTGGGCATATCCATGGGATCAGGTGGAGGGAACGGAGGGCTCCAGGGATCGGGGTTGGGCTGGAGTGACAGGCAGCAGGTTTGTGAAGCCTTGGGAAATGGTGTATTTAGCCCAATTCCCCCCACTAAATTCTTATGGAGTGTTTTTTGGAGGGGGTTGCTCTGAAAAAAATAAGCATCTCTGCATCGACTCCACAAAAATGTGGGGGTTAAAATATGATGCTGGGACAATAATTTAAAAAAAAAAAAAAAAAAAAAAGAGTGTAAAATAAAATGGGAAGGTGAGCCATCACTAAGTGACCTAGGGGGGCTGGCAGGCCCGGGAGGGTGCTTCCCGCACCTCCCTGCCTGCTGCTCTCGGCTTAGGAGGATCGGCCCCTGCCTGGGGCATTACCAGGGCACGGCACTGCTCATCAGGGTAAGAGAGGGTCAGCCAAAAACGGGCAGTGCCCTCCGAGCTCTGGGGTGCGTGGTGTGTGTGGAGCCCATCACGGCCCTGCCCTGGTGGCCCCCCCATGCAGTAAGTGCCCCAGCGTTAATGCTGGGCGGGGGGCCCTGCTCCCCCTGCTCCCAGGCCATCGCTAACACCGCTCCTGCGAGAAATGCAAAGCCACTGTTCGTTTCTCTGCCCCGCATCCTTTTCCCCAGGTGGAGAGCACAGCTGGTGGTGGATGGACGGACGGACAGACGGATGTCTCAGGGCCAGGCCAGGGCTGGCAGCCTACCTGTGGGGGTGTGGACGCTCCAGAAGTCAAAAAGCAGCACTGCCGTGTCCGAGAAGTAGAAGGTCATCTGGAAGAGAGGCCAAGGAAAAGGCAGCGCTAGAAACTGGCTCGGGGTGATGGGGCAGGCAGGGGCTGGGGCACCAGCATCTTCAGGGGGTCCATGCACCCAGCACCCCGAGGGCTGAGCCCTGATGCTGATGCTCAGCTGGGGTTTTACCAAATGGTGCAATTTTTTTTTTCTCTGAATCCTGAAATGGAAAGAGGAACTTGCACTGAAAATGAGTCACGCTGACTGGGCTTAACTCCTCCCTTGAATTCTAGCAGGACAATTTTCACTCCTAGCAGCAGCTCCTGTGTGTGTCTGGGCTGGTGAGAATAAAAACAGAGTTTACCCCCGCAATAAAGAGAGATAAGCCCAGGACTTCATTAACCTGGATTCAAGAAGGGAAGGTCCATGGGAGACAAATAGAGGCTGGTGGACACCATCCGCAGCCTGAAGCGAAGCCAGGTGGTGGTCAGAGCCCAGCCACCCTCTGCTTCCCTCTGCCTCCCAGGGGTTTCTCTTGCATCGCCAGGACAGGCCAAAGCACCCAGAGCCACAAGCGTGACCGCCTGACGATGGGCATCAGGACGGCTGGTCCAGGGCTGCCTCCCTGGCAGAGGAGCATTGGTCCAAGCACTGTCTGTCTGTCTGACCTGGGGCTGCCGGGACCTATAAAGGCATCAAACCCCCTTTATCACGCTGAAATAGGAAGAGCAAGGATTGTTCTTGTGTAACAAACCCACCTACAGAGCTGATGCGACAGCTACCAAGTCTTGCTCATTTTACCACAAAAAAGTGGAATTTTGGTTCGTTTTTTTTCCCTTCTCCCTTTGGTGAATCTCTCTAGGTTTGCAGGGCTTGTGTCCTCTTCGCCGCTGCACCAACCTGCCTTCGGCCATGTGTACCCATTACTGACACCAGCAGATGTGGCCGACAGGACCGGCCTCAGCCAGAAATACCATCCAATAACCGGGTGTGATGCTGCAGATGGGCTCTAATTACACCCTTCGGCAGCTCATTACCCAAAGCACATTAGCACGTGTAATTGGCTCATGCTTTTAAGCTTCCTTTAGCAACAGATTAATGATAATTATCCTTTAAACCAAGTTATTTCTCCTTTGCAGGCTTCACCCACAAGTCTGCAGCACAGTGTAAGCAGGAGGTAACTAAATAAGGGACAGGGGAACAGAAGGGACCGGCAGAAGATCCCCTCCGCTGCACCAGGTCTCCCAGCCTGCGGTGAAACCACGTGTCTTCAGGTACCCAGCATGGCCATGAGGACAAAAGGATGCTCCTTGGGCCAATGGCCCCTCGCTCCTCTCCTATAGCGATGCTATAACGTGATTTCTCCGAAGACAGCATCTTGCTGGGTGAGGTCAAGAGGGCAAGTCCTAAAAATCTCTGCACTCTTTGCAAGAGGGGAATTACGCTGCCAGGGCAATGTGGGAGACCCATGGATATTGGTCAGAGGGATGTGGTCCTGTCCTCACCCACCTGCCCATGCGGCAGTGGCCGGGTAAGGCTGCGCCCAGCTCCTCCTCTGCACCTTGCAGGTACTTGCACGTGCAAATAAAGCTGCTGAAAAATATCCTGTGCTGCCTCTGCTTGCATGCACAACATGTGTGTTTAGTGGCTTAATCTGCTGCAGTTTTGGGGTCACTCTTTGCTGTTAAGTGAAAACCCAGTGGTGCCTGTGCGGAACAGTGTCAAACTGCCTGGTGCATCCCGACCTGCTGCTCCGGTCTGACTGGGACACCCAGCCCCGCACATCAGGACGAGCCTGCCTTCCTGCAGCACATTGATCCCTGGTTTGCAAAACAGGATGACAAGCAAGACACTATCCCAGCCAGCCCAAGGTACAGTCCCATGCTGGGGGGACAGTGGCCCGGGGAGGTGTCCCCACACTGGTATGCTCCTTGGAGCTGGTGTAAGCCACCCTCTGGAAGTCGCAGGGATGCTAGTACAAGCAAATTGGGGGTCCTGGTAGCCTTAAACATCACATCTGAGCTCAGAGCACGAAGCAAACCTGCTTCAGGGTGATGGTTTAAGGCCTGTGCCATGACTCGAGCTCGCCCTGCGAGTGCCTGCTGTAAACCTGCACCCGCAACAGCCCCTCCATGGGTGACGGGAGAGCGGGTGACGGGAGAGCGGGCGACAGGGGAGCCTTCAGGGTGGGGACGCGGAGGCACAGGGGTGCGAGGAGCCCACCCTGCGCACAGCTCCCCGGAGCCACCGCTGCTGGCAGGCTCTGCCGCAGCCCCGGCTGAGGCACGGGGTGAAGAACGGGGCGAAAGGGGGGACCGGGGCAAAGGGGGGGGGGGGGGCGAAAGGGGGACCGGGGCGAAGGGGAGGACCGGGGCGAAAGGGGGGACCGGGGCGAAGGGGGGGACCGGGGCGAAAGGGGGGACCGGGGCGAAGGGGGGGACCGGGGCGAAAGGGGGGACCGGGGCGAAGGGGGGGACCGGGGCGAAGCTCTGGCAGGAGGCGGCGGTGCCGGAGGCTGAATGGCGATGCCGCAGCCTTTAAACAGCGCCTGTCCGCAGGGCGGTGCGGGGTTCCAGGGGTGATTTAAGGGAACAGCCGGGCTGAGCCCAGCGCCGGCAGTGGGGCGCTGCGGGGCCGTGGCAGGGGCGCACACCCGGCCCCGCCGCCCCCCCTACCCGGGACACCCCCCCCGGCCCGGCCCGGCCCGGCTCGGCTCACCTGCATGGCGGCGGTGCTGAGCCCGTCCCAGCCCGGCGCAGCTCAAGCTCGGCTCGGGTCGGCTCGGCTCAGCCCGGCCCGTCGCAGGCGCCTGACGCGCGGCGCGGGGCTCCCCGGGAGTTGTAGTGCGGGGGGGGCCGGGCCGGGAGCACGCGTGGAGCGGGGCGGTCCGTGTGTCTGTCCCCACCGCACCCGCCCCGGCTCCCCGGGTCACCCCGGCGGCCCTGCGGGGGCGGGGCTCAGCATCCCTGGGGATGAGGCGGGGGCTGAGCCCCTGGCCCTTCGCTTTCCCTCCGTTCCTCGCTCGTTCCCTGCCAGTTCATGCTCCCATCATAGAACCATCGAATGGTTTGGGTTGGAAGGGACCTTTAGAGGCCATCTAGTCCAACCCCCCTGCAGTGAGCAGGGACATCCCCAACTAGATCAGGTTGCTCAGAGCCCATCCAGCCTGACCTGGGATGTCTCTAGGGATGGGGCATCTACAACCTCTCTGGGCAACCTGTTCCAGCACTTCACCACCCTCATTCTAAAAAATTTCTTCCTTATATCCAGTCTAAATCTACCCTCCTTTAGTTTAAAACCATCCCCCCTTGTCCTGTCACAACAGGCCTTGCTAAAGAGATCGCCCCCATCCTTCCTATAGTCCCCCATTAAGTACTGAGCGGCCGCAATAAGGTCTCCCCGCAGCCTTCTCTTCTCCAGGCTGAACAACCCCAACTCTCTCAGCCTGCCCTCGTAGCAGAGGTGCTCCAGCCCTCGGATCATTTTTGTGGACCTGCTCCAACAGTTCCACGTCCTTCCTGTGCTGAGGACCCCAGAGCTGGACGCAGCACTGCAGGGGGGTCTCACCAGAGCGGATTAGAATCGCCTCCTGTTTCTTTTGATGCAGCCCAGGATGTGGTTGGCCTTCTGGGCTGCGAGTGCACATTGTCAGCTCATGTCCAGCTTTTCGTCCACCAGCACCCCCAAGTTCCTTCTCCGCAGGGCTGCTCTCCATCCCTTAATCACTAGCACAAGGCCCCTCAAAGTGGTCACGGGTGTTTCTGCTGGTTTTCCCCATGGCAGCAGGAGAGCGGGGTAGCACCGAGTGTTTGCAATCCCAGCTGCCTTGCAGCTGTGAAATAGGGAAGGGGTTTTTTTACCAGGCCTTTCCCAGAGAGAGGCAGGACAGACCGAAGGGGAACTTTGCTTCCCAGCTGTGGCTTTATCAAGAGCACGTGGGCACTCGCTCTTTGCTGGCACAGCCTGGACATCTCCAGTACACGGGAGAGCAGGAGGAGGCAGCGCTGGAGCTGCTCCTGCCTCTGTTTCTCCAAGTGCAAATGGATGCTGATGCCCACAAAGACACCCAGTGCCTGCGAGCGGATTTATGTGGGACTCCGTGCTTGGGAAGGAAATACCGTGCTGCAGGTGAAAAATCGCTTTTGGTAGCGAGTGTATTTTTTCTTATGGCCAGAGAGGTGGAACTGGAGTTATTCAGGGCATGTTTGCTGCTTGAATTAAGAAAAAATACTGGATAGACCCATCACTATGCTACTTCTCTTTAAAATCTTTCCTGAAAAGTTTCCATCAAAAATAGACACACAATTTCTTTGGCAGCTGAAGCTCCTCTGGGTTGTGGCCAGCACGGCCGGCGGGTGAGGTGAGGTGTGGACTGCGCGTGCCGCTCTCTCCTCTGCAAAAACACAGCAGAAAATTCTGCTAAAGTGAGCAATTTGTGGGGGGAAAAAAAACTCTGCCCTGAAAAAAATGTGTTTGCTGTCATAGTCCGCTCTCCTTCTCTCCCCAGGATCTAACATGTGCCTTGAGTTGGAATTTAATTTTCCCTTTGCAATCTGCTGCATAGGGTCTCTCTCACCAGCAGCCGGCACCTGCAGGACGTGCCAGACCCCCAGCGCTGCCTGACCCCTCTGCCTGTGCTGCAGGCAGCCGTGCAGCCAGCAGGAACCGCCTGCTTCCCGGCCAGCCTGGCTGCAAACGGCTCCTCTTCCCCTTTCACCTCCCGGCGGGGAAGGGAAGTCTCTGCCCGGCAGGGATTGGGGTTTCAGCTGCACCCGCACGTCCCCATGGCTGGCTGCAGGCGAGAGGACATTGCCAAGGGGTTCCCGCAGGGGTGGGGGGAGGAAAGGCCGCGGGCAGGGCCAGGATGGCATCGTGCCCTTGCAGGGCAGACGGGGTGGTTTTACAGAGGGGTGCCCGCACGACAACCAGAATATCACAGCAAACAGAAAGCAAATGCCAGAGCAGAAAAAGCCTTTCCAAGGCGCTCAGCCCCTGCCTGGAAGTGGGTGTTGGCTGGGTGCTGCCCCTTGGCCAGCACAGCTGCTGACACACAAAGCACAGCAGGGACAGCTACTGCACCCCCCTGAGAACATGCTACACCAGGGACCGAGCACCGCAGCTTGCACGCACTGCAATGTGGCATTGCTTAAACTGCTCCCTTAGGCACTGTGGCCCCTGGAAAGGCTGCGCCTGCCCCTCTGCTTGGCCCCCGCTGCAGGGTCCGGCCCAGCAGCTGCACTGCTTGGCTGGCATTGGCGTCGATGCCCAACCTCAGTGCTGGCCCCTAGACACGACACGGGCAGCCTGGGCACACGTGCTGCAGGGCAAGGCAGGCAAGCTCCGCCTGAGAGCCCGAGCAGCAAAGGGTGCTGAGAAAGCCAGTGGTGCAGCACAAAGTCAGCTAAGATGTAGGGGGTTTTGGGTCATGTACCAGAGAAATGGGGGTGCTGGCAAGACAGCTATGGTTCAGGTGCCACATGTAAAGCCCTCTGCCCTCAGGACTCACCCGTACCTGCCTGGGGCAAAGCAGCTCAGCGATAGGGGGATGGTTACAGGCAAGGGAAACACTGCTGGGAACAACAAAAATAAAGTGACAAGTAACAGTGCTTCAGCACAGGAGCCAAACGGCTTAAACTCCTGTCGCTGCCCGACCAGGGCGATGCTGGCTTGTAGCATGGTCTTGCTATAGCAACCAGCTCTACGCCACTAAAGCCCCTCTGACCCCCACAGGAGGTGCAGACCTAAAACGGAGCCAGGACTAAAGATTTTGTATTCTTCACCCCTTTTCAGTCCCTGATTCCTGGCTGGGCTGGAGCTGCTGGGGGTCACAGCAGCTAACGGCAGCAGCCTGCAGTCGCTTTGCCCTGCGGAGAGCAGGCAGCACGGCACAGACCTGCCTGCCGTGCCAGGGCTCTCCAGGGCTGCTTCTCAGCCCGGTCCTAGGGGTACGAAGCTCCAAGCATTTGTGTGCTTGACTGAGGCACAGAAAAGCCCCTTTCCTTCCCCTATTCCCAAGCTGGAAGTATTTTTGCTTGTTGTTTTTTTTTTTTTTTTCTCTTTAGCAGACAGTTCCTGATAGTTATAATTATACGAGCCTCCCCCAGTCAGTCATTAAATTAGCACCTTCTCATATATACATATATATATAATATATATAATTTATAGAGAAATGACTTTTGTAAACAATATTCTTCTACTCCAGAAGGAAGCGTAGTCCGTGGCATAATGCACCTACAAACACATATCTCAAAAAGAGGATCAGCAGCTCCGGGGTGTGGGTGGGAGCCCTGTGCCACCCCTCGCCTCTGCATGCTTCCCCAGTGGGACAGTTCTTGGGTGGGGAAGGAACCAGCTGGCCCGGTTTGGGTGTCACCAGTTTCAGCTGAAGCAAACTGGTCCAACTGTGAAACCAAACTGGTGCGAGGCATCGCCGTTGTGAAAGACGGCCAGGTCCCGCAGGGGCAGCAGGGAGAGCTCCTCCGTGGTGAACTGGAAGATGGTGTCAGTGATGGAGGACTCGTTGTCCAGCTGAAACAAGCACCAGGAGCAGCTGAGTGCACTGAAACCCTTGGCCTGTCAGCCTGAAGGACCCTCTCAAAGCATCCGCTGTCCCCTTCGCTGCTCCGGTTGCTCCTTGATCCACCCAACAGTCCCATGAGGGCCAGGTCTCCAGCCCTCCATGGCTTCTCCAGGGAGGTGGCCTCCCCCTGTCTGCCAGAGCCCACCCTGTCCCCTGCCACATCCCAGCCTGCTCCTCACCACCGGGGCAGCTCCTTGGGCCTGGGGAGAGGATTCTCTCCATCTCCATCCCACCATGTGAAGCCTCATATCCCAGGTCTATCCCAAACACTGGGGGTGCAAACACATGCCGAAGGGCACTGCAAATGTTGGGGGGGGTTCTTCCAGGCAGAGAAAAGGGTCTGGCCATGGCCAAGCTTACCACACAGCCTTGCAGGCTGGCTGCATAGCTCTGCTCCCGGGAGTCAGCCAGGAAGCGGATTTCCTTCTCTGGTTGGGGCTGGCCCTGTTCGGGGGCCGGTCTGCAGGAGTAGGAGACCTTCTGGGTGGCCAGGCGGCTGTGCAGGCGGAGGAAGCGGAGCTGCACCGGGCTGGCCCCTGCATATTCCAGCTGCAGGGGCAATGAGAGAGAAAACCAGGTAGTGGGAGCTTGGAGGGGTCTGTGCTCACCCCAGTCAAAAACTGGGCAGGATGCAGCTCTCTGCTAAAGCACTGGTTTGGATTTTCTTGCAGAGGGACGTGTTGTGTCCCACAGCTAGCGGGACCCTGTGCCCAGGCATCGCCCCAGCACAGCAGGACAGGCACTAGGAGACCCCCAATCCCATGAGATGGGCTTCGTGTCCCAGCTGGGCACTCACCTGGAAGCCCCCGGGCAGGGCACTGAACCACTCGAAGGTGTCCTCAGAGGCGTAGGTGCTCAGCCAAGCCTTGATGGGGACCTGCAGAGAGCAGGGGACCATGTCATGCTGTCCCAGCAGGGAACGGTGGCACCACCAGGACAAGGACCCAGCTATACCAGCCCATGCGTGTGACCTGTCCCTGCAGCCTGGTCACACACTGTGACCAGGATCCTCACCCTAAAGTGCTCCAACAGCTCCCTGCGATGGCAGCAGTCACCATGGCAAGGGAGCGGCCACACTGTTCCTTCTCCAGCCACACCAACCCCCTATGCTTGCCCACCCTGAGCAGTAACATGGGGCTGGAGGTACGCCTGAAAGCCACCCCATACCTGGTTGTGGATGGGGGCTATGCAGGTCTCTCCCCCTGCTGTGAAGTTGCAGAAGGCCACCAGTGCATCCTGGGGGCTGCCCTGGTTGGGGTCGATGTAGTATTGCCCTGGAGGGAGGCAGAGGGGAGCTCCTGGCACATGTTTTTTGGCACACAGAGCCATCCCAGCTCAGCTCATGGCACATCCCTGGCTGCAACCTCCATCCTCCTGGGATGCAGCCTGGCTACCATGCCATTGCTTCAGGGACGCCCATGAAACCCAGCTGAGCTCACCCCCCAAATCCTAATCCCTTAATTGCAAAGAGCTGCATGTCCCCCCATGTTGGCCCCGGATCCAGCCAGCCCTCCCCACGCCATCCCGGTGCAGGGAGGGCTGGCTAGATGTGGGTCCAACATGGGGGAACCCCATGTGCACCCCAGTACCGTCGGGCAGACTGGGGTAAGCCAGCATCAGCTCCTTGCAGGTGGCCGCTGGGTTGGTTTTGGTGCCATTGGGATGCTCGACGAGGGCCTGCAGCTCCTGGCTCAGGGTGTCCAGCAGAGCCCGGACTGCGGTGTAATTCAGGTGGTTAGAGGAATAAATAAGGTGCTGAAAGAAAGTGGGGATATAACCAAGCTGGCATTAGCCCCCACTCTTATTTTGGCTATGAGCATCACCAGGCGCTCAGGGAGAGGATGGGACATGCAGGGGACAAGGACAAGCACGATGAGAGAGGGATTAACCATATCTGCTTGCAAAGACCTTGGTCCTTGTGCACAGAGGACCTCAGGAACAGTGGGACATGGGACAGCATCGCTGTCAGCCCCTTCCCCCCATGGTGGCACCCACCAAATGGGGGGAAGGGATGGAAACCTCTCGCCCCCACGCAGCATTGCCTCTCCAATGCACTCACCCGCAGCTCCTCCCTGGACAGCATCAGTGTGGGTCCACTGGGACCAGGGGGGCCGGCGAGACCCTGGGTGACAACGACAGTGCTGGTGACGCTGGCTGCTGCCCGTGAGCCCCCAGCCACACTTGCAGCTCCTCCAATGGCACCAGCGGCCAGCCATCCGCATGGCATGGTGAGACCTCGCTGCCAAAATTTAGGGGAGCAGGGGACCCAAATTTTGGCACAAGGGACGTTAGCGGCTCTGCTTACCGGCAGGCCTGGTGTGCCCCTGGGTCCTGGCAGCCCTGGGAAGCCTTTCAGCCCCTACCGAAGGAGGGAAGAAAAGCAAGGCGACGAGATGCTGCCATGCCAAGCAGCACCCTGGGGTGCCCCATGGGGCCACCCTGCACCCCAGGGAGAGGGCAGGAGGGGAGGGTGCCCTGCAGCAGGGCTGAGCCCGGCTCCAGGCACTCCCCGCTACTTACTTTGGGTCCAGACAAGCCCTGGAAGAGAGGGAAAGACCAGGCTAAGAGGAAGGCAGGCAGGATCGAAGCCCCATCCCAGCATAACTCCCGCGGGACGTGGAGCGAACCCCAAAACTGCCAGGAGGACGAAGGACTCACCGGCATCCCGGGGAAGCCAGGGTGTCCCCGTGGGCCGGGGGGGCCAGTGTTGCCCTGCAGAGACACCAGAGGATGTCAGGGCACTGCACGGGGCATCCCCTAGCCCTATGTCCTTCTACAACCCAGCCCCTTCCCCAGGTGGATTTTGCACAGAAAGATGAGGAATTCACCCCCAATACTCATCTCAGTTCCTCCCGTTCCCCTCCACCCTGCCCTTACCTGTTGTCCCTTTGGTCCTGGCCTCCCAGGGACACCGTGAGGTCCCGGCTTGCCCTAGAAGATGTAGCAGAGTGTCACAACACAGGGTGACAAGGGACCAAGGGGAGAGAACAAGAGCAAAAACCTTCACGCACCTTGAAGCCATCGTCCCCTTGCTGGCCCAGGTCACCCATGCTGCCCTTTTCACCCTAGGAGAGAGTCAGGAGAGCTTTGGTGGTAAACAGGAGGGTAGAAACTCCCACAGGACACCCGCCTGGGCGGGGGGCTCTGCCCCGGAGGATGGGCGTCAGGAACCCTGCTCTAGTTACTCCATCAGTGGTATTTCGTCAGGTAGGCACCAGAGGTTTTACTTGCTGCCTGACCCTGGCAGGAGATACCTGCCTGGGGACACTTCCCCAGGGCAAACATCTCCTGGCCTCCAGCAAGTGGCCGGAAATAGGAAATTCCCAATTATGTCTCACTGCAAAATTTCTGAAAAAAAAACCTTTTGATTTGGTAAAATTACTGTACTGATATTGCTGGGGAAAGAGGAGGCATGACAGAGCATCTGCCTCCCCTGCTCAGCTGCAAAAGTGAAACTGAAAGTATTTTATCCCAGACTAAAATAACATTCAAGAAAGCCTCAGAAGTTCCCAGGAAACACTTTGAAAAAATAAAGAAAATTTCTTGTGTGCTGAAATCTGGTGGAGCAGGGGAAGAAACCCCAGCACAGCAGCTGCCTGCAGCCTCCCCTCCGCCTCCTCTCCCAGGCTCTGGCCTTGCTGAAATCTCTGGACTTTAGCTTCTGCCATTGCTCATTTAGCTTGCAATAAATTTAAAGCTTTATTTATTACCAGGGTTTAATTTTCCTGAAGGATGTGAGCAACTACCCGCCACCAGGGACTGCTTGTCACTCTTATTTACAGCCTTGCGGCTGACGGATTGGACTGTGAGGACGTGCTTGGCTTCTTAGGCCAAGGTTGGATCCATCAGCTCATCAGTAACAGCACAGAGGACGTATGTGCCTGTGCTGTGTCAGCATCAATGTTGAGAGCAGGGGATTAAAAGACTGTACATGCTGCTGTTTGCAACTCCAGGAGGATGGAGAGGCTGGAAAAGGACCTGGTTTTGGAGAAAGTCTAAAGGTCTCATCTCCCAGCACCTGGGGACACAGTGGTCAACCCCCAACAAAAGATGCTGCAACGATCAGGGTTCAAGAAGAGGGGAATAAGTGATTGCAACCAGCAAATGAAATGCTAGCCTGTGCCTGGAATCCCCACTGTGCCCAGGGCTCAAGTGCCCAGTGCATGTCACCTACCTTGTGTCCTTTCGGTCCAGGGTCTCCTTTCATGCCCTTCAGCCCTGGAATGCCCTAAGAGAGAAAGAGTGCGGCACCACATCACCCTGAGGCTGAGCTGCTCCCATCTGCTCCCTGGCAAGGAGGGACCTCGCCACAGCCTAGGTTGCTGCAAGGATTCTGAGAATTTCAGTCAGTTTTAGGAATTTTGAGTAATTTCTCATCAAATCTTTGATTTTTGCTTTTGGGAGGATCCCTCACAGCAAACCCTGTTAAAAATGCAGTTCAGGTCCCTTGGCTGGTTGCAGAACATCCTGGCTTTGTTTTGTGAAGTTTCCAAAGCTGGTGGTTTTATTTGAAATAGTTAAAAAACAGTTTCCAGTAATTAAAAAAATATTTGAGTAGATTTTTTTAGCCATACTGGCTGCTGCAGTGCAGCTAGTCCCTCCAGCCATGGCAGTTCTCTGGGAACATGGGGACAGTCCTCTGCAAGTGCTCAGCACTGCCAGGCATCAGACACTTAACTGGAAGGGAAGTATTCGGCCTCTAGAACAACATACTGGAAATTATGTGATTTGCCTGACTGCATGCACACTGCTGGGATGCTAATTTAGGAGAAGGCGGCAAGATGAGATGGATGAATGATGGATGGATGAAACACCTAGAAATTGCACTCGTTTTAAATGGGTCTCTGCTTCGGCTGTTTTCAGAGCTGGGTTGCACAGTGGTTCCTGTGGGGGCCAAACGGGGAGTACCGTCACCCCGAAACCTCCAGGCTAATACTCACATAGGGTCCTTGGGGGCCCTGGGGTCCTTCCGGCCCCTCATCACCTGGGCAGCCCTGAAATGCAAAAGCGAGAGACCCTGGCTGGTGGGCACAGCAGTGCGGCATGAGAGCAAGGCAGGAGCGATGCCTGGGTGCCTCTTGCAGGGAAAGCAGCCCACAGGGGCCAGGGGTGCGGGAGACCCCCTCCTTGGGCTGGAAGGGGCTGGGGACACAGAACCCTCCAGCAATGCAATCCCCCTATATTGGCTTATCCTTTTCTAAGCCATGAGCTCGGGCAGGCGGGAGCACCCCCCCAGCTTGGGAGCACCCCTGAGCTGCCAGGGTGCTAAAGCAGCCCTCGCCCCAGCAGGGCAAAGTGGACTTACCTTTGGTCCCCGGGGGCCTCTCGGGGGCCGGTGGCCCACCTTGCCTTGCTTGCCCTGCGAGCAACAGATTAAAGACTCATGAGCAATTCAAGCCTGTTAAAGGCACGAAGCCGGCCACCCTGTGCCCCCCTCGCTGCCCGCCCAGGATTGCTGAGCCCCCAGTCTCTGCAAGACCTCTGCAGGCTCCAAGCATCAGCCTCATGCCTCCCGCCACCCTCCATGGGGACAATGGTGCCATTTACCCGTCTGCCAGTTTCTCCAGGGACCCCTTCTTCCCCTTCACTCCCCACATCGCCCTGGGGAAAGAAAAGACAGGAGACTGAGTAACCAGCAGCCACATCCCAGACTGGGACTGGGGAAAAGGGGCTGCTGCCTGTGTGGAGATGGGGACACAGACACAGCTCACCAGATGCTGTGGGACCCTGGAGATGGACACCAAGGGAGGTCCCCTGTCCCCGCTCAAGGGTACTAGACCCAGGATGGAGCAGCCCTGTGGGGCTGGGGGGGGCTTAGCTGGGGAGACCTGCCAGCCCCTCACCCAAAAACCAGCCCAGGCAGCCCAAGGGCATCTAATGGCTCTGTTTGCCAGGCACTGGTGCACGGTTGCCTTTACAGTGGGGAGAAGCAGGCCCCCCCAGGGCAATTCCCCCTGGTTTCTCTCCGTGGACCACAATGGGGTTGACCAGCTCAGACTCGGCCACCCCATGCCCAGTGGCTGGTCCCCTTCGGGTGCCATGCACAGATAAGGATTTCGTAGGTACCTTTTCTCCTTTGTGACCCTTCCTCCCTTTAGGACCGGCTTGTCCTGGAGACCCCTAAAATCCCAAAGGAGAAGGAAACCCCTCTGTAAGGATGCTATGCCAGGGATGTCCCCTCCCGGCCTCCCTCCCTGCTCTCGCCATGGTGTGCACAGGAAGATGCTCTAAGCTGAAGTCGCTTTTTGAGATCTTTGCCCCTCTCCGGACCAGGCTGGGCAGAACGGGGCCGTGGGGGTGTTTCAGTGGGAGCAGGAGATGCTGCCCGTGTGGGACCTTGCTGCAGCTGGGAGATCCCAGCATCCCACTGCCTGTGCCAGGGAGAACCAGTATGGCTCCATCCCACTCCTCACCGTTTGCCCCAGTTTTCCCAGCTTGCCCGGCTCCCCTTTCGCACCTGCCAGGCCCTAGGAAGGAAAACAAAAATCAACCCAACTCCAAAAAATAAGCTCCAGGGTTATTCACCCAAATCCCAGGCAGGCTGTCAGAGTGTCACAGACCTGGGCTGCAAGAAAAGCCAGAGGTGGAGAAGCGGGGCAGCAGAGGAGCCCACTCACCTTAGTGCCACTCAGCCCCGTGGCTCCAGCTTTGCCCGGCAGCCCAAGAGGACCCTGAGTTTATTTGGGGACAAAACATGAGGCTGGCATCAGACCTGGATTATTTGGGGGAAGGCAGGAGGGCGAGTACAAAGCCAGCTGCCTTGCCCCAGTGTCTGGACTGGGGTTGTTCCCCACAGGGACCTCCGGTGCCAGAGCTGGGCCGGGGATTTCCCCTGCCCATCCCATGGCAGGGAGATGAGTTACCTGCCGGCCTGGCTCTCCCTTGGCACCCACCGCTCCTCTGGGTCCTTCGTGCCCAGTGTAGCCCCGGAGCCCAGGGGCACCTGCTGGCCCCCGGGCACCCACTGCGCCCTGTGGTGCACACAGATGGGGCACCAGTTACACCCCAGCCCAACCCCATCTGGAGCAGGGTCCGAGCAGCCGCCCCTCAAGGGGCTTCAACTACACTAAGCGAGGGCTCTCGCTGTCTGCTTTGCAAATCTGCCTGGAGTTTATTCTGCATCCCGGCCTCTCCCAGCAAAGGCAATCGCCTGAGTTAAGGACATGTCTTGCCTGGGCAGAGCGGCACTGCAACGTGGAAAAACTGGGCTGCAAATGGGATTTATCCTGCAGCCAAGTGTAGGGCATCAGTAGCACATCTGTGACTCTGTGCATGCCAGGACCACGACCATAAAATGCATCTCAGGGTAGCGCAAGTGCTCCTGAGCACATGGCAGTTCCTGGAGCCCTCTGACCTTACGGACACCTGCAGATTTGAAAGCAGAGGAGGGGGAAACTGAATGCCCTGGAGCTGCCCCAGGCAGACTCCGACAGCCAAGCATTAATTGCACAACGGCTGCAGCACTTTTGCACGGTTTTTAATAGCTCTATTAAAATGCCTTTACAGAGCTTTGGCTCTAGGAAAACCAAGGAAATGATGACTCAGTTACAAAGCCATTGCAGGGCAGGACCCGGGAGACACAGCCCAGCACTCGGGCTGGCAGAGCTCACTTTGTGGCCACCCACTGGGTGACACATGGCCCCAGCCCCAGGCTCTGCTGCTCCATCACAAGATGCCACCAAACCTCTTTCCCAGGGAAGTTTTGCAGGGGCAGGGCCAGTACTCACCACTGGACCGGGCTTGCCGCCATCTCCCTTGACTCCATCATCTCCAGCGAGTCCCTGCAGTGATGTTTGGGATTTAAAATAAGCCCGTCACCACCATGTGCTTTGCGCTCAGGCCCTCTGCAGGTATTTTAAGCATCCTCTCTCTTGTACCACATTCAGCTGGCCAAGGCACATGCCCAGGCAGCACCTGGGCACCGACATGATTCGATAGCAGGAATGGGTCTTCCACAAGGCATCCCTGGGTGCCAGACTGAAATGGTCTGATTTTTGGGGTGGGGGCATGTAAGTAGCTCTTGGGAGACAGTGCCAAGATGCAAGCCATTAAAAACCCCTCCTCACTGCTGAGCCCCCTGGCCTGGGCAGTTAAGGGGCAATAAATGCTTCGGCTTTTGTTTGTATTGGAAATGGTGAAGCACTGGGGAAGCCTTTGGCAGCTCTCAGCTCTACAAGATCCCAAGCATCAGTACCTCTAATCCTGTAGTACCAGCGGGTCCATCCATGCCTCGTGGCCCTGGATCTCCCTGGGGAAGAAGGGGAAACACCTCTGTCCCTGGAAAACCCCTTCCTTGCTTTGTTGACTTTGGATCTCAGGCAACAAGGCAGGGAGTGTCCCATGGCAGGTCCCCCAGGTCACCAGCCTGCCCAGGTCTGACCCAGCTCCTCCACCACCGCCAGCCCGACCACGTTCCCCATCAGCCAGAGGCAGAAAGCAGAGCTTGGCAAAAGACCAGAGAAGGGCATTTCATCCAGAGATGAAGGGTTGGAGCCATCACCCCGCCATACCTTCACTCCCTCGGGACCGTCGAGCCCAGGAGGACCTCGGAGACCTGTCCCACCCTGTTCAGGACACAAGCAAAGGAGCCCTATTGATTCAACCCTGTCCAGTGCTCCCAGTCACACCCACATTCCCCTGCCAAGTCCATGACCGGCTGAAACAGGAGGAAGGACATGATCTGACTTACAAACCGTCCTCTGGCTCCAGCAGGTCCCGCAGCCCCGGTGACACCGACCTGGCCCTGGGACGCAGAGGGAGATGTGCTCAGCAGGGTCCCAGCCCAGCCAGGGGGCAGGAGGCTGGAGTTTGGCCAGAGGCAGCTTTAACCCAGACAGCCCGGCAAGTCAAAACTGTCCTTTTGTGCCAACAAGACCAAATTTTGGAGTCATGCCCATGAGACACAAAACTCCTAGGATTCCTAGTATTTTCTGTGGCTCCTGGAGCCCAAGGTTTCCTGCCAGGGGTGAGGCCCCCTCCTCAGCACCCAGCACCCAACCGCCAGCCTGCAGGGACACTGGGAGCCCAGTGGGCTGAGGCAGCCCCCCTCTGTACTTGCCAGCAAACCTTCTTGGCCCTTCTCTCCTTTATGGCCTTTTTCTCCAATTTCCCCTGTAGCAGCTCCCAGGCCAGGCACTCCAGGAAGGCCCCTGGGGCCAGCATCACCCTGCTCAGGGAGGGAGACAGAGGTGTCACCAGAGAGAGGAAAAAGGAACAGCAATTAAATGAGCTTCTGCATGGAGATGACTTGTTTCACCCTCTCACTGGGTGCCACAGGCAAGAGTTCACCCTAGGGTGCTCAGGAGAGGTGCTGATGGCAGGTCTCAGCCCCACATCTCCAATGGTCCTCAGCCATGGGGACACCCCTGTCCTGCTCCTGCATCCACCATGCCAAAAGGAGCAGTGGAGGCTGAGCATGCTATGGGTGTCCCTGAGGTGCTGCAAGAAGGGACAGAGTTAGAGGCACTCCTTACCTTCTGTCCCTGCGGTCCTGGTTCACCCAAGTCTCCAGCATAACCAGCGTCACCCTGCCCAGAGGGGAAATATTGGCGTCAGATGCAGTGGCTGCTCCCCAGCCCCATCCCAGTGGGGGTTAAAAGCCGAGCTCTGACTTCCATGGACTTCTCCACCCTGCTCTGGCTGGGATTTTGGTGCTGGGTAAGAGATGGCCCCGCAGCTTCACCTGTACCACAAGGTCACCCCCAGCCATGATCCACACTCGTCCAAAAGCGAGTGAGAACAAACTATGGAGCACAGCCAAGCAATAGCTCCCCCAGCAAGGGGACCCCAAAGCATCATCCCCCTCCTTCCATGGGGACACCTCAGCCAGACTATGGCGAAGCCATAGCACGGGCAGTTGTTCAGAGCCAGTGCACCGGGTGGCACATCTTTCCCACCCCCATCCCCATCCCCATCCCCTGGCAGAGGATGCCGGTGGGCAGCAGTGACCACCGAGGTGCCAGCCAGCATGCATACCTCCTTTCCTTGCTCCCCAGGCCTCCCCGGTGGCCCCTCTGGCCCATTGTCTCCTGGCTCCCCAGGGTCTCCTCTGATGCCCAGAGCTCCACAGGTTCCTGCCTCTCCCTGGACAGGACAAAGGTGACCAGGATTATTCTTGGATGACTTTTCCAACTGACCCTGGCTCTGCCCTCCATCATTTCTCACCATACAGCAGCCCCAGTTTTCCTTGTACCAGGTACCAAAGCTTTGAAGGGATCTGGACCCCCCTACCACACCCAGCAACAGAAATCCCCAGGCACGAGGATGCTGGAGGGGGGATTTCAAAAAGCCCTGTGTGGATTTAGGTGCCTGCCTGCCCCTGCAGCAATGGTGGTATTGCCCCCAGCACCCAGTGAGAACCAACCTGCTCGCCTTTGGGCCCCAGCTGACCCTCTGCTCCCGGCGGTCCCGGTGGTCCCTGGGAAGGAAACACACAGCCTGGCCCTAGTGCAGCTTGTTTACACCACATCACTCAAAGCCTTCGGCTCAGCTAACGTGGACACAGCTTTAACCTTCTGGATCAGTTAAGGATCAACAGCCACCTCCCCTCCCGTCCCCCGAGAAGGCACACAGGAGGAGGCAGGCTGGAGCAGACCCAGCAGAGGGAAGGACAGGGTTCCCCAGCTGACGTACCTGCTCGCCATCCAGCCCGCTGACGCCGGCTTCCCCAGGATCTCCCACATCGCCCTGCCAGAGGACACACAGACATTAGGACAGGCAGCCGTGGTGGTCCTCCACGCAGGTCCTCTGCACACCCTGCTGCCCTGGCCCCCGCAGGAGGGCTTACAAGGCTGTTCTCCCACCTCGCACCAGATATGTAAATCCCCATCCCACTGGGCAAAGCCAGTGGCCAAACTGGGAGGCGTGCTTGCACCTACAGCCCAGCGGAGGAAAGCCCCACTTCGGGCAAGCAGTTCGACCCCAAGGCTCTGCCTGCCTGGGCAGCTCAAGACTCACCTTCTCTATCCTTACCTTCTCTCCTCTCATCCCCGAAGGCCCTTCAGGTCCATTTGGACCTTCCCGTCCCTGAAAACAAACAGTCCATATCAGCTGCAAGGCATTGCACAAACTCAGGAGGCCTTCGCAGCTCCCAAGTGTGGGTGGCAGGAGCTGGGAGGCCTCAGCACACCACGTCCCCACGGGCAGAGAAACCACTTGCTGCTTCTCAAGCCCCTTGCACCAGCTTCCCTTTTTCTTCTCTTACTGCAGGTGCTTTTGGGAGCACCCTTAAAAGCATTGCACCAGCAAAATTGCTGCACTGGGTCCTACCAGCGGAGGGCAAATGGCTGAGGCAGGAGGTTGTGTTGTGCATCAATTGAAGGAGCCACATCTGCACTCACCAGGTACCCAGGTGGGCCAGCAGCACCAGCCGCTCCAGGAGCCCCTGTTTCTCCTGCCGAGCCTGGCTTCCCAGGGACGCCGTCCAGCCCCCGCATGCCAGGAATGCCCTGCAAGGCCAAAGGCCACTTAGGCACTCCAAAATGCAGCGTGGGGTGCAGCTCCAGGGAGGGCAATGTCAGCAGGAGCCCTGTGCCTGAAGCAGTTGGGCCACCATGGGGTCTGCAAGGTACCACCTCTGTCTGGTGGGTCCCGGTGCCTCATCACTGCGGGTGCAGGAAGGAACTGCTGTCCCCACACCCAGCTTGTCACCTCCCAGCTACCCATGCAGGGTTTGGGCCATTCTCTGCCCCATGAACAACCCGGGGATGAAGCTGCCTCCAGAGCGGGCACCTATCTTTCATCCCATCGGACATCACCCAACTTCAGCATCTCTGCAAGCTACAGCTCTCCCACTTACAGGCAGTCCTGGAAGGCCTCGAGGACCCGGGTCTCCCACTCTGCCCTGAAACAAGAAGGGTGCTCAGCAGCATGGTCATGGCAAGGAGGCACAGGGGACCCCGAGCAGGGTGAGGCTTCACTCAGAAAATCCCTGTGTGCCCGCACCAACTCAACGGTGTCTGTGCAGCATCAGGAAAAAACCCAGCCAGCAACAGGCAGGATCAGGTCCTGCCTGCTCCCACAAAGGGGTCTGGGATCCATGCTAATGATATAGGTAGCACATGGTATATATTGCAGAGCATCACACATCCGCAGGGGACCGCGGCAGAGGGAGCAGAGCAAGCCAGGCACACAGGGACCACAGTGAGTCCTACCTGGGAGCCGGGAGCACCTCGTGGACCAGGGGGACCTGGCAAGGCCTGGGGAAGGAGACTGCCATCAGAGCCCCATGCCATAGCCCTGACTGCTCCCCTCTCTGCAGTTTAGCTCCTTGGTACCAGTGGCAAAGATTTCCCATTTTCTCATACCCAGCCCAGCAAAGATGACTTGCTCAGTGCTTCTCCAGGAGGGCTAGAGTTGCCCAGGGTGGCAGCAAACAGCACTCACCTTGGGACCAGCTTTTCCTGGAAATCCCAGTGGGCCTTGGGCTCCCATTTCTCCCTGTTAGGAGGCAAGAAAGATTTCCTTTCCCTTGTATGTTTCAATGCAGTAACCTCTTAAGGAAAAAAAAACAAACAAAAAACCCCCCAAAAACCCCCAAAACCACCCAGCTGCCTGGCATCCTATAACAAGCCACAGGATTTTGGGCCTATGAAGAACTGGAGAACCACTGGTCCAACCAGCATGGGAGTCAGCTCCAGCCGTTCTCCTCCTGTCACCCCTGCAACCTCCCTGGCACGGCTGATTGAGACCGTTCGTGGATACCACCCAAACCCATCCATTGGGTTCAACAACCCAACCCAAAAATGTTTCCAAAGCCTGGACTCCCACCCCAGTACATCCCCTCACTGCTGTGCTAGATTTCCCAGCCCTACCTTGTCTCCCCTGCGCCCCGGCCTCCCACGGTCACCGGCAGGTCCTGGGTAGCCCTGGGGAGAGCATGGCATTAAGAGGCAGCCGGGGCCACCCGGCATCTCCAGGGTTTTGGGAGAAGGCAGCTGCTGAGGCTGAGCTCTTGCCCAGGGAAGTGCAGGACCCCGGGGCACAGCAGGAGCCCTGGCAGAAGGGTGGGTGCCTGGCTGGAGGCAGCACTGCTCCAGCGAGCCTCCCCCAGCCCAGCCGTTGCCTGCGGGCAGGCAGGCAGCACCGTACCCAACTCCGCAGGCAGGTCTATCACTTACATAGGTGCCGACAGGTCCTTGTGGCCCCTCCAGGCCAGGCTTCCCAGGCAGCCCCTGCCAGACAAGATAAGAGCATTAATGAACCTCTGCTCCTGGGATGCAGGCAGGCATCTTCCCATCCTTGGTGTCCACATCTGAACCCATGGGATCCCCCTAGGTCTCCCCATGGCAGCCAAGAGCCTCTCAGGGCTGTTCACCACCATCACTGCTCCAACCAGCCCCCTCAGCATGCTCATGATCCTCCCAAGCTCCAGCTCTTACCTTTGGGCCCAGGGAACCTGGGTCTCCATCAGGTCCAGGTTTTCCCAGAGACCCCTTCAGAAATATTTGGGAAGGAGGTGTCAGTCAAAAGTCTGAGTTGAGACAAGCCCCACTGAGCAACCGCTGCTGCCTCTGTGCTCATGGACAGGCATCACCTGGTCCAAATCAGGTTGCTGGGGACAAACTCTGCCACTGTGAGCCATTCTGGTGGCTCCTGCACACCAGTACCCCATCGCTGGCTCTCAGGATCACCACCAAACCCAGCTGAGAGCAGGCTCTCAGGAAGGAGCTGTTCTAGCTGCAGGAGGTGCTCTGGGTCTCCATCCTGGTGGGCAAGGACATAGGACTGTCCTCCCTGAACCTGTACCATCCGTTTCCACCTGGGATGGAGCAAATGCTTCAATCCCCTGCCAGGGCCCAGGACCATGCTGCTATTCAGCCACCCAGGTGTGAAGGGTTTCCATGGGCTGCTGCCCCCCACAGAGACCCCGCTAGGTGCGGGGAAGCTGCAAAGTCCCTCGGGCAAGCTGATTCCCTGAAGAAATTATTCTGCTCTTCCCTAGTCCCAGCTATTTCTGCCACTGAGGCTTTTTTATGTCTTTTAACAAGAAGTTAAGATCAGGTCCGGATCAAGAGCCCGGATCCCCTACTGGTTCCCAAGGTGGGAAGGTCCCATATCCCCCACCAGTGGCACCAGTCCTGCTGACTTCCCACTGAAGAAAATATAAAGTTCATTTAGAAGGAATATTTTTTCTCCTTACTATTGATCCAGGAGGTCCTGTGTGCCCACGCACCCCCTGCAAGCCAGCAAAACCCTGGAGGAAAGGGCAGAAGATGAGCAATGAAGGGAAGGCAGGAGTAGGAGGGGTGGAGAGGCTCTCCCCTGGCAGCGCGTGGTCCGAGACCAACCCAAAGCAGAGTGCAGCACCGGGGCTAGGTGCAGGTGAATAGCTCAGCCTGTCTAAGACAGCACTGGTGCTTTCCACTTCAAAACAGCTCTTTGGTTTCTTGTTGTTGAAGCACAGCGGCTTTATGTGTACATGCACACAACGCCCACATGTGCATCTAGACAGCGCTGTGCAATGTTAACAGCAAACTCAGAGATGCCCCTCTTTGACGCAGAGCTGAACATTTTTCATATTTTGTTTTGAGGAAAGTGCCAGATCTTTTTGTCCTTTGCATTTCAGAGCAAAGATAAACAAATATTAGAAATCCCGCAGAAGGGAAAACTTGCCACCAGCCCAGGTCTTGCTGCTGGACCTGTTTTGGATAGCAGCACCAGGGATGAGAAGCCATTTTGCAATAGCACTGCCCCATTCCCTCTCCTTCACCCTTCAGCATGATTCTTAGCAGGTCTCTGCCTGCAGCTGCACCCAGAGGAGTGCCCTCCGGCTCGCCTCACTCCATTAGGGCCATGAACCAACTGCGCCCCATCCCATGGACATGCTTTTGAGGCACATCCCCAAGGGGAGAGAGCCAAGCAGAGGGGAAGAAGAAAAGAAATCAGACAGCCATGCAGCTCTACTCACCGGTGGTCCCCTCCTGCCCGGGCTGCCCATGGTCCCCGGGGGACCCTGCAGGACAAGGCAGGTGATGATGAGGTTGGGGAGGCAGAGGCAGCCTCTCCCAGTCCCACCATGCCAGCCCAGAGCCAGCTGGAGCACCTCATGGCAAGGTCCAACATGGTGTCAGGGTCTTGACCCGCATGGCCATGGAGATAGCGGGGTTGGGAAGTTCCCTCCTGTCGGGCTCAGCTCCCCCTCTCAATACAACCCACCACCCCAGCCCTCACCCGCAGTCAAGTACAGAGTGTAGGATGGGAACCTGTGTACCAGGCTTTCCTTCTGCGCCTTCTGCTCCCGGGATGCCCCGCGAGCCCTGGAAGGAGAGTCTTGTCTCAGGAAAGCAGAGCCTGGTGGGAGGGTGCCCCCATCAAGGGCTCATCCAGCCCCAGAGCCTCCCTCCAGTATTAAAAGGTGGCAAATCAGCAGTGGCATGGTCCCCAGGGTGCTCATCTCGTCTGTATTGAGCCATGGGTTCGTTAGTGCGCGTCTCTCATCCCCGCACAGCTCCTGCAGCTCCTCCCTGCTCCATCCCACCTTTGGATGCAGTCACTGGGAAATAACATGAGTGTGGGAGGAAACCTGTTTCCACTATGAACACCTCGACCATGTTTTTTCCCCTCTTGCCCCAGCTATTTATTCCTGTCTCCTTCATCAAACACGACTCTGAATAACAGAGTTTTCTTTAAAAGTTGTTACTTCCTGAATTTTCTATGTTCAGGGTTAAGAGGGAATTTGTGGTGTCGGGCAGGTGGTTTGTTAAAACACTTCATGCAATGTGCAAAAGCCTGAGCTGCTCATCCCCAACTTATCCTATGCAAATTCCCAAGCAGAACCCAGCCTCCAACCCAGCCACATCCTGGGATGCTGCTCCCCGAGAGCTGGCTTCCCCATCCCAGCGCTGACATCACCACATGCCAGCACAGGGATATGGGTCATCTGCTACTTACGGGCAGACCAGGGACTCCGACCAGCCCACGCTGACCCACACGGCCCTGGAAAACAGGAAGCATTAAGAAAAGCATCCTTCTGCTAGCAATAAAGCTGCAGATTTGAGGGCAAAACTGGTGCCCAAAGATGCCATGGCCCAGCCCCAGTACATCCCAAGCCACCCAGCAAGGGGTCTCCAGGGTTGTTTCAATCTCCCACAGCCAAACATGCTCCAAGATTCAGCTGCAAGTACCAGCACCCCATTAGTTACCCGGGCTCCCCGCGGTCCTGGGGTTCCCTTTGGGCCATCAGGTCCTCGGCCTCCCTAAAATTCACACAAAGGGAAACACAGTCATTTTAGACCACCTCACAGGTCCCCCCCCCAGCCCTTCCACCCCAGTGAGCACCGAGGGGACGCATCCAGCCACCACCACATCAGCAGGTCAGCACGTGGCCGTAGCGGGTGCAGGGATGCCATGCATGGGGTGGGGGACCAAGAGGCCAGGGACCCTCCCCAGGAGGAGCATTGCAATGCTGTCCCCTGGGTGCTGGCACCCAGCTGGAGGTCACGGACAGGGTGGCCACATCCTTCCCATCCGTGCGAGGACAAGGGCAGCCTGTGGGGAACTGAGACAAATGCCAGCGCTGACCTTGGGTCCCTCGCTGCTGTTCAGCCCCGCTGGGCCAATCTGGCCTTCTTCCCCCTGCCAGGAGAGAGGAGAGGAATCAGCCAGGGCAAAAGCAGCCTCTAATCCTCTGCCTTCTTCCCCAGCCCCGGCAGCCACCGTCCCCCTGCCTTGTGTAGGGGTGAAACACAGGGACCATGGCCAGAGGTAACATTAATTAAACGGCAATGTGACCTGGGGCACCAGCCGAGCTTTGGGCTGGGGATGGGAGTCATCCCCCATCCCTCAGGTTTATAAAACTGGCCAGAAAAAAAAAAAGCTCAGTGGGCTCAGTGTTGGCCCAAAGTAGCACAGTTGAGTATTTTCATTTCCTGCTGATCAAATTAAAGGCAATTCAAAGGACTGATGTGCCAAGGTTCCTGCCTGCTCCTGCCTGCTCAGTTACAGCTCCAGCAGGACAGGCATAGCCCAGAGCCTGGCTCCAGACCGATGCCACGTGATAGTAGCACTGCTTGGCTGGGTGGAAAAGGCACCGAGATAAGTCGTGCTGCGTCTCCATCTCTCGGAGAGGTGGGAGGATTCATTTCTCATCCTGAGAAGCGAATGTGAGAGCAAATCCAGGCAGGCATCCCAAAAGCCCTCGGGGTGGGGGTGGGGGCATCACATGCAGGGGGATGCTGCAGAGCAGAAAGGTGGGTGGGAAAATATAATCCTCCATTCTCCTTCTTCTCCCGAGAAGCTGGAAATCACTAGAGAAAAGCAGCCAGCCTGGCTTCAGTGCCCAGGTAGAAATATTGATCTGCACTGGATTTGTCCATCCTGACAGCTCACTCTGAGCACTCACTGCAGGAAAAAGCACTCTAAAAATTGTGCCTTGTTTCTGTGGCTCCTTGAGCACTGCTGTGCTCGGCTCTTGGAAGCTGGTGAGGGTCGGGACCAGGCAGCATAGCTGGTGAGAAGCAGGGCAGCCAGCTGGGCAATGGCAACCCTCCAGAGCTGCCAGCACAGGCTCCAGGAGGCACAGAGCCTGGCAGGAGCCAGTGAGGAACATCAGTTCAAGAGAGCCATCTGTGAGCCCTGTGCTCTCAAAATACCTGCGAAGGGCGCTGACCTGGAGCAGGGACTCAGTGGGAACCCTGCAAAGGTGCTCAGGCAGAGGCAGCTGGCGAGGGCTGCCCTTGGACCTGCTGGAAATCCCCTGCCTAAAGCTGCCCTCACCTCGCATCGCTGAACCCACCAGCTAGTTTCAGGTCATTGATGGGGGCACAGGCGGAGGGGTCTCGAGCAGCTGGGTCAAAGCTCTGTTGGTGCCAAGTGCTGCGGGCACCTGTGACCCCAAGGATGGGGGCTGCGAGCAAAGCTCCCCGCAGCCAAGCAGGGGCCAGCGGTGCCCGAGCAGCGCAGAGTGAGATGCCGTTAGAAGGCTATCTATGAGCCCACCCCGGCTCCCACCGCCCCAACAAGCAAGGAAATACCAGTACTGCTGCCAGGTGGGCTTTTGGCTGGGGACAGCCCAGTGCCTTCAGCCTGTGGGAGGAGGAGGAGGCAGCACGGGGTGGCAGAGGTGCCCAGGAGGCTGGAGAGGAGCTGGGATTATGCAGTGGGAGATGGGGATTCTGCAAAGCCTGCGGTACCTGCACCAGCGGCACTGCAACGTGTGGCTCTTGGGTAGGCACCAAGCCCATCGCCCGGGCTCAGGAGCAGGCAGGAGTGCTCACCCAAGGCAGGGTTGGGGCAAGGCAGCCCTGCCCATATTGCCTGCATCCCTCAGGGCTGTCGTCCCTCCCCACACTACCCAGCTCACCGCACATACTGGGCACACGTGTATCCCACCACACCACACCCCGGACCAGCCGAGGCACTTACGTCTGGTCCCTCGGGACCCACCGCTCCTCGGGGGCCGGGAAAGCCTTGCAAGCCGGCCTGGCCCCGAATCCCTGGGGGCCCTTTGGCTCCCTGTGCTCCATGTGGACCCTTGGAGGAATAAGACACAGCACGTCACAGCAGGGCTTGCAAACAGAAGGGACAGCCGGTGCCTGGGGCTCGCCCACCCACAGGCAGGAACCCCCTGGACAGCCCATTGCTTGCTGCCCCAGCTCTCTGCACACCCAGCCTTTGGCATGAGGCCACTCTGGGGGAACATCTCACGACCTTCCTCAGAGAGTATTCCTGGAGCAATATAATATTTTCACACAGCCAAAGCAAGATGGAGCAGGGAAAGATGGATCAGGGGCGACAACATGGTGGGATCAAGCACAGCCTGAGCTACCTGGCTCTCACAGCCCCTGAAAGCAAATCCCCCTGGGTCCCTCGACATCCACAGAAACTCATCCACCAGCTGGAAAATGGCACATTTGAACAACAAAAGAGAAAGCAGCTTGAGGAATCCCCCCGCAAGCCTGGGTATATGGTACCTTGTCTCCTTTGGCTCCCAGGTCTCCCTTGGCTCCACCTGGACCTCGACAGCCCTGAAAGAGCAGCAGAGGTGGAGGATACACTCAGGAAACCATGTTATGCCAGTCCTTGCAACCAAAGCATGCTGTGGTCTGATTTTGGCATCAGAAAAAGTTAGTTTTGCTCAGTTTAGATCAGGGCTTTGCTCCCGATGGGTCTTTTGGAGCTGGGAGCAGGTACCTGCTGGATCTGTTCCTCACGGCAGGGCCACTCCAGAGTTTCTGGGTTCATTCACCACCAAACTGTTAGTGCCCCCAGCACTCCGTGCCAATCCCACCCCCAGCTCCCTGGCAGGTAGGATGCCTGCAGCAGCCGGTGGTGGCATCCCAGCTGCACCATCCTGATGCCAGCATGACACTGAGCACCTTGTCCTCATTACTGTGTCCCTTAACACATGCTAAAGCATTCCCACTTCCCTTGCCGCCTCCCCAAAGCGGACAATATTTTAGGACACACCGTTGTGGCTGAAAGCTCCTTTTATTACAACAATGCAAGCCCAAGCACAGCTCTGCTTTCCCAAACAACTGCATTTGCCACCTGTTCAAACGTCAAGTCCAAACACAGGCAAAGAACACGAAGCTGGTGCTTTGGGCAGCTTTAATACAGCTCTCCTGTATCCCAAGCAAGGATGGCATAGGTGCTGTCACTCACCCACTCTCCTTGGGTGCCTTTTGAACCTGGCAGGCCAATAAACCCCTTCAGAGAGAGAAACAAAATGCAAGTTAAAAAAAAAAAAAAAAACAAACCCACAAATGAAAATATCACATGCATGCAGGGAGGCTGTCAACCCTCCCACGCTACAGGGATGGGAAGATGCTGATAAATAAGAGGCACCAGTTTAGCTCTGCAGAGTTGCTGCTGATGATGCCACAGTAGGATTGCTCCCCAACAGGGACCAGGGGATGCATAAGCCCTCCCAAGTCCGCCCCCAGCAACACAGCAGCCTCCAGCATGAGGTCCTTGTTAGCCTCCAAAATGCACCACCCACATCCTACCCTGCATCCCTCATCGCTTTTGCAAGCACCAGTTTTCAGCTATGCGTGTCGGGATTTCAGCACACAAGAAGCAAATGCACCAAGGGCCGTGCTCAGCTGGGACACCATGGGTCAGGCAGGAGGAAGGCCAGGCTGCCCCGGCCTCCTTACCCTTTGGAAAGTGCAGCTCAGCACCGAAACCCCTTGGGAAAAGGGGTGCACCTAATCATGCATCAGGGAAGGGATAGGCAGGGCCAGGGCTGGGGCATCTCTGCTGATAAATCCATAGGGGGAAAAAAAATAAAAATTAAGGTCCCTGCAAGCAACAGAGTCAGAGGAGCTTTGGAGTCGGGAGATGAAGAGCATGGCCATAGAGACACGGCCATCATCCCCACCAGCCCTTGTGCCACAAACACTGGGGGAAGCTGGGGGTGTGGGGGGGAGCAGGGCATTTGGGGGGCTGCGAGGGGGACTTACCCCAGGGCCCTCCTGTCCTGGCTGTCCCCTCAGCCCGGGGGCACCATCTGCGCCCTACAAGAGGAGTGCTGGCATCAGCTCATGCTGCGCTGGGCAGAGAGCACCCAGCCCCACCGTGTCCCCTCCCCAGGGCTGTCAGGCACCTCCAGGCTTCATTTGCAAGGTCTGCTGCAAGTGCTGCCCTCCTCTCCCCTCCAAAAGCAGGGGCAGGAACACCTCACCCCACCTCTCAGGTCCCTCCAGGGAAAGCCCTCAAGCCCAGGCTTCATCCCCACCAAGGTCAAAGCGAGCCAGCAAGAAGCTCTTACAGTGTCTCCTTTGGGACCAGCAGATCCCTCCATCCCAGCTGGACCCTGGGGAAAAGCAAAGACAGTGGGAGGTTTGGGAGAAGAGGGATACTGCTCATTGTCCCACTCTGCAGATGAGACCCCAGCCCATAGGAACCCTGCCCGGCCCCCCAGGAGCTGCATATCACACCCCAGGGACCATGTCCCCATCAGCTTACCCTTCCCTTTGCTCCCCCTGCCTGCATGTCCTGCCCACAGCAGGGGCTGCAGCCAGCAGCCTGCCCGTGGGGCAGGGCCCTTCCCACCCACCCACTCCTACCTGCTCCCAGGTGGCCATAAAGACCTGCAGGGTCAAGGACATCGCGCCAATTTGCAAAGCACATGGGGGACAAGTCCCAGCAGCTCCTTGCTTGCTCAGCAAGTGCATGGTGGGGGGACCCACGCCTCAGAGACATGGTGGGGGGCCGAGCCAGGACAGCACCTGCTTACCTGCACGCCCCTGGGGCCGGTGGGGCCACGTCTCCCCTGCAAGCCCTGTGGTCCCTGCAAAGCAGCGGGGGACGAGGAGCTGCTGTTAGAACCAAATCCCTGACCACATCGTGCAAAGCCTGTGGTGCAAAACCCCTCCTGGGAAGTACCACGCTGCTGAGGAGCTCCAGGGCTCCTTGCCACTGCAAGGGGTACAGAAAGGATTCCCTCCCCTGTCTCAGCCTCTTTGCTGATTTTGGGGTAGGTTGAGATCACAGCCCAGCTGGAGGAGATCCCTCCAGGCTGGGTGACCCTCAGCACACCTTCCCATCCCAGCACCCCCACCAGCTGTCCCAAGACACCCCATCCCTGAGAGGTTTGCTCATCCCTTGGTGCAGGCATATATCAACGTACCTTGGGGCCCTGGGGGCCAGGCAAGCCAGGTGGGCCCATTTCTCCCTGGGGAGAGAGCAGGGAAGGGAGGGGGTGAGCACAGTGGCCAGAAAATCCCAAATAGCAAAGGAGGGGAACCGGGGCAGACCCACCTGAGAGCCATTGATGCCTTGGCATCCGACAGATCCCGGCTGGCCCGGCTCTCCCTGCAATGCAAGAACATGCTCAGCCCTGCAGCCACATGCACCATGCAGGAGAACGTGGGATGGGGCCCCCCAGGCATCTCCCATGACAGCAGAGGCAGCCCCAGGCTAGTGGGGATGCTGGGGGGACTTTACTGTTGTGTGTGAGTCTTAACACCATTTGTCCTTTTGCAATTTTTTCCCCCCACTACCAGAAGGCTACCTTTTAAGCAGACACATCCTTTTCAAGTGTAAATCCACACAAGATATGAAACTGGGCAGGACATCATGGCACGTCCCGGCCTGCACATGGTGGTCCTGCCCCACTCATGCTGCAAGCCAGACAGCAGCAGCTCCCCCAGCCCAGCCACTGCCTGCATTTCAGTGGTGGTTTGAACTGAAAAGCTGTGACTTACCATGGGGCCGGCAGGGCCTGGGGGACCCACTGAGCCACCTTCTCCCTGGAGCAGGAGAGAAAGGATGCCATTTTTCTAGCCTGTTTTGCTTTGATTCTCTCCTTTTAGTCTTCACATCCCAAATTCCCCCTTTTCTTCATATCAAACATCAGCTACTCGATGTCCCTTTGAACAGCTACCTGGCCAGTCCCTGGCTCCCCCACTCCCATCATGTTGGAAAGCACTTCCACTCACCACCACCAAACCACTTCAATTTTCCTTTTAAATCCTCTGCAAACCCTCCCCTGGCTGGGATCCCTCCCAAAGATGTGGCAGCAGTTAAGCTACCAGTGTGCTGACAGCAGCGTGGAAAAACCCAGGTGCTGTCAGCCTGGGATTCATCTCAGCTGAAGGTGGTCACCTAAAATAAACTGCAATGCCATGTGCTCTGCAAAGGCTCATTTCTCTTCATCGCCAGCCAGGAGAATGAGCTGGGATGCAAATGTCTGTGTGGGAGATGTTGGAGGCGAGGGGAGGCTCCTGCCCGCAACGTGCAGAGGGACAGTGTGCCTGGTTGCTCTGGGACAATATTCCCATTAATAAGAGCCACCTCCAGGACAAAGATACAGATGTAGTTTAGGTCCAGCTCTCGGGGAAAAAAATAAACTAGGATTTTGTAAAAGCGAACCACAAAGCAGTGCCAGTGATCTGCAAAGCCCAAGTCCTCCCTGCCCTTTCCAGTGGGGAGCAGCAGGCTCCTGCACCTCTTTGGGGAAGGCTGGTGACACAGAGAAAGCAAAACCACTCACCTCAGGCCCCACGGGGCCTTGGAAACCCGTCACACCCTTCAGACCTGACATCCCCTGGGAGAGAAGCGGTGTGTCAGTGAGGTGCCCATCCTGAGGTGCTCACCCCGAGGTGGCAACTGCCTTTGTCCCATCCCTTGCAGGAGGGTCAGGGAAAACACAGAGACTACAAGGGCTTTGCTCAAAGCCAGGAGAACGTGGGCTGGAGCCAGGGATGGAGCTCAAGGCCATCACAGAGAAGCAAAGGGGTCAGCCCAGGAAAGGAGTTGGGGGGAAGGAGCAATCCCGGCACGGTAGGGTGCAAGACACCCCTGGCTTCCCCGTTAACTCACGTGAAGCCCAGCAGGACCTGGCAGGCCATTTTCTCCCTTCACCCCCTGGAAAAGCCAAGAGCAGCCTGAGTGAAGGAGGAGAGCATGACCTGGGGCTGGGGGGCCATGGCAGGGAAGGGGCGACCCCCTGCCCGACCCAGGCAGGGCTGTGAAGAGCAAGGACAGACACCCTTACCTTCGCTCCCTTCTCTCCTTTCTCCCCAACCAGGCCAGGGTCACCCAAGAAACCCTGAAACGGGAACAACAAGAACATGTGAGCCCCAGCTGGACCATCAGGAGCTAAAATGTGGCTGCTGTGCCCCAAAGGACTGTCAGTGTGGTGCAGGGAGATGGGGACCCTGGGCTAAATGAGGAAGCCCCAGAAGAAAAGCCTGGCTGCTTGTCCCCAGCACGGTGCCACCCCATTGTGGCTACTCTGCTCCCATGTCCCAAGGTAGTGTTGCACCACACCACACGCAACGGTAACATGGAGGTGTCCCAGTGCCCTCAGGGCTGCGATGGGGCTCTCCACGGCAGCACTGCACTGGGCGGCAAGGCCATGCCCATCGCCGGTGCCTTGGAGGACGCCATGGCGCCCTGAGCTGCACACAGTGGCAGCGGAGAAGAAAAAGAAAAGCTTCATGGGCCCATGTGAGCTGTTCAAAGCTTCCTGTGTCTGCAGCTGCTGAGTGCTCAAGCGCAGAGAAGTTGAGCCCAAGGGCAAGAGGTTCTTCATCTGGATGCTGGGATGATGCTCACAGGCAAGAGGGTACAAAGTAAGGGCCAAAAAAGATATATGATAAACCATGTGGGATTGCTGTTTCAAAAAGAAAAAATTGGGTTTCAAACACCCCAGTATGATCAGAACTCGGAGGAGCCCAAAATCTCCTCGGCAGCTCTAAAAATTTTAGCTAACACTTGCCTTAAAAAGACTGGGTAGGGGGAAAGGAAAAAAAAGGGAGACAAACCACTACCATTCACTTTTTTTGCGGACATTTTATATCCCGGCTGACAATCTTGATCCAGGCCGGATCCCGCACAGCTGGAGGGTGGCAATAGGGAATCCCACACCGTAATGCAACATCAGGCTGGCACATATGTGCCCGCAGGCTGGGGGAACATGGGTACCAGGCACTGCTGGTGCAGTACTGGTGAAACCAGTAGTGAAAAGCTCTTACTGCTTGGCATTAAGTGTACATGCTGGGAGTGGGGCTGGCACCGAGTCGTGCCCACAGCACCGAGCAGCTGAGCAAGTGAGAGCCAGCTTACCTCTTCTCCCTTCTCTCCAGCCAGCCCCCGATCACCCTGAAAGCCCTGCAGTCCCTGGAGAGAGGGAGAAAGGAGCAGTGTGGGTGCTGAGGGGCTGCCCAGTGCCTCCCACCCACATCCAGCTCCAGCCCCGCTTCCCCCTCCCCACTGCTCTGGCAGCTGCTGCCTCCTGCCCACGGCCATCCCCGTGCAGACTGCCGAGGGGGTGCTGAGAGCCCCAAACCTCTCAGCATGGTCCAGTCCCTGTCACCATCATCCAAAAGCCCCCTGAGAAAACTTCCAGCCCAGGCATGTTGCCCATATGCTCTAGGGATTGCTGCTGGGGGTCTGGAAAAGGGCAGGAACCATCACACCATGAAGTGACCAGTCATCCAGGCAGTCCATAATCAATCTCGCTTCTGTCTCCCTGCCCCCCCCCGCCCCTGTTATTTTCTCCTGTAAAAGCAACCAGGAGGTTCAGATGCAGAAGAGCAGCCCAGCCCTCATGCTCAGGGCCACCACAATGCAGGACCTGCAGCGCTTGCGTTATCCCAGCTGCACCTTAATGCACACATGTGATGTTCTACAGGCCTTTTTTTTGAGAAACATGAACCTCAAGGCACTAATCCAAGGCTGCCTGGGTTTGTAGGCTTAGGAGGAATATTTTAGTTAAAGGAGGCAAGCAAACATAAAGAGCAGCAGCATTAGTAGCCCCTTGCCTCCTGCCCAGGGCTTGGGGCTGCAGCTTCCCCTCCCCGATGCTGGCCATGCCGTGGCCCTGCCTGCCTGCTTGTCTGTGGCTCACCTGCTCTCCCGGCAGCCCCCACGGCCCAGGTTTGCCATCCACACCAGGGAAGCCATCTGAGCCAGGGTAACCTGCACGTCCTGGCAGGCCTTGGAGCCCGGGTTCACCCTGGGGAATAAAAAGCCAAGCATGGAAAAATTAAAAAAATCTACATCATTATGAAACAAATAAATTAAACACTGAGCTCTGCCTGCATCGTGTTTTTGCAGCAACGCCTGCTAAACACCAAGTACCTCACAAGGAGATGGGGAAGGCTGGCACAAGGAGAAGCTTCGTGCATCCAGGTGCTGCAAGTGTTGGGCATGTGGATCTGCCCAGGCTCTCCGACCGAAACCGTGGGAGAGTCGCAACCAGCAGCCGTACAGGAAGAAACAAAGTGGAAGGCAGGAAATAACCAATGCGTTAAGAGGTCAAGCAAAAGCCCTCTGGATCTACTTCTTGGCTCTGGGGCTTATGCTCAAAGCCATTTCTGATGCTTTTCTGCATGCAAGAGCCTGAGCAGATCCTCTGGACTGGGCACCACCAGCTAAAACTTAAGGGCAGCTTTTTTTTACCCCTTAGCTCACTGGCAATTCTGAATTAAGGTAGGATAAAGATCAGTCTGGAAGAAAGAGAAGACATTTCCCTTCAAATTGCTTTGATTGCTTGGATTTCTCAAAAGCTTGGGAACATTTGGTCAAGTCCAAAAAATGGACTTTGTTTTAGTTTGTAAAGTCAGAGTTTGAATGAAGGGCAGAAAGGCGCAGCTGCCTCAGTTACTTCTCAAGTGCAGAATCTGGTTGCGAAAATATAAAAGTTTGTTTTGGGGAGGTTTGCATTTCTTCTCCCTCCCCCAAGGGCTTCAACATCGCACAGACAGCCACGCACATCCCCCATGCTCATTAGTGACCATGTATGCTTGGGGCACCCAGCCCAGAAGCCAGCATTTTTGCCCAATGCCACTTCCAGTCCCCACTTTGGGGAATATTTGCTATTGTTTGCAATTGTGCAAGAAAGAGACCTGGGCTGCGACGCACCTCTGGCTGTGCTCTGTGGCAGGCGAGCCTGAGTAGATGGGCCAAATGCAAAACAGACCGTGGGCAAACCCAACCCAACTCAACCGTGTGCTCAAGGGCTGATGCAGGTGGATGAAATCCCTCCTCCCCTTCCTTGCCTTTGCTATCATCCAATTAGCTTCCCCCAGGGAAGTGTGATCCAGGAGCGGAGACCTGCTGGGGCCTGAACAGGCTTCAAAGACCTCTCGGGCCAAGGTCTAGTATAAATGTGAACCTTAACAAAAGCCATCCGAGATAGGTCAAGAGCTGAGTCCAAAGTCAAATTGAGTTTCCCCATTGGAAACCTGCCACGCAAAGCCTTTGGCAGATGCCAAAGCAAGAGCAGGAGAGCCGGGGACTGGGGACAGGGCTGCGGCCGTGACACAGCCCCCCAGACCAAAGACACCAAGCTTGCAGATGGACTGTGATGGGTGGAAAAAATTTGCTGGTTTCCATTTCTGTGCTAATCCCCCCCAAACTGCTGACTCCCCTCGCAGATCCTGTTTATGTGAAGATGGAGAATAACTTTGGCACCTTTTGGTTAAGCTACGTCAGCAGACTCCAGTGTTTACATTCAACCGGCTTAACACAGTCAGTGACGCCTTCCAGATGTTGGCAGCTGGTAAAAACTCTGTCCCTGGGGTGCATCCCTGCTGCAAGGGAGTGGGACTGGGGGTGATGGGACACCTGGCAGCACGACGTGTGATAGAGAGCAGACACACAGCGCCTGATGGCATAGCTGCATTTCTTGCCCGAGATATCAACTCTAACTTCTGCCATAAGCTTTTGGGACTCAAAGGTTCAGCGCAGCTGCCAGGAACCAGCTGGTGTCCTGCTCACCAGCCCATCCAAATCCTCCTTCGGCATCCATCCATGTAAGCCCAGCCTGTCCTTGACTCCTCTTCTAAGACAGAAGAAAATCCATCCCAATTTTGGAGAGGAAAACACGATGACAAAGACGACGGCAGGAGGAGAGGAAGGTTATTGCTGAGGGGGAGCCAAGGGGACCATGGTGCTGTGGTTAAGGTCACTGGGGAGATGCTATGCAGGGTGGGAAACACTGGAGGGCTGAAGGAAGACGATTGCTCCAATAGATGGGTGAGCGGGGAGGTGAGGAGCAGCAGGGATGGGGGCTGCTGCCCCTTTGGAGCAGCCCAGCAGCAACCAGGACAAATGAGCAAGAGGCAGGGGGGTGCTGGGGGACACCTGCGCATCGGCTCTGTTGAGAGGGACAAGATTCGGGTTGCACCAGCTCTTCCCACGAGGGCAGGGTATCAGTGAGCACAGGTGGGAGAGCAGGTGGAAAGCTCCAGTAATGCTAGGAGATTGGGAGATCTGCTCGCCTTTCCTTTTACCCATGGGGCATCCAATCCCCACAGGCAGCTGTGCTCGCTTGGTCCCGGGGGAGGTGGCCGCGTCCCACAAGGGCACGCTGCACAGCAGCTCCCATTGAGGAGCACAGGCAGAGCTCGCACATCCCTTTGGCCAGAGCCGCGGGGAAGGAGGTGGGTAGTTTCCAGAAGGTGACAAAAGGACAGACACTTTTGGGACAACCATGTCAACTTGTGTCCACCTGCCTGGGAGGGCATCGGGTGACACACAGCAGAGTCCAGCACCCAAAGGGGCTCTGCTGAGCAGTCACTGAGCCCATGCACGTGCTGGAGCGGGGTGCTGCAAGCACAGGGCAAGAGGAGCTGCAGCATGGACTCCGTCATGGGAATGAGCCTGCTGTGGAGAGCCACCCCTGCCAGCCACAGCAAGGTCCCCAGGGAGAGGACCGGGGCATCACCTTCCATGACCCTTCAAACCAGGCACAGATTTCCTTGCACAGTTCCCAATCCAGGAGCAAACCTGACACAGTTGTCCCTCACCCAGTGCTCCAGGGTTTGATCCAAGAGGGGCAGGGTCTCTGAGGGTCCCCAGGACAGCCCCGAGAGCACACTCAACCTCTCCAAACTAGGCTCTCCCTGCAGCCAAGCCCACCCCACACACCCCCAACAGCAAGGCGTCCCTGCCAGCACCCCCACTCACCATGTACCCCCGCTGGCCTTTCTCGCCTGGCTCCCCCGGATCTCCGCAGGGTCCCTGTGCACAAACAGGGAGCAAGTCAACAAACGTGTGTTGACCCCCCCGGCCGTCAGCAGCCCAAGGCCTGTGGAGGCTGTCATGGGGAGGACAAGGGCAGAACGGGAGGATTGGCATCCCTCGGCACACCCGCCACACTGCCCGCCTTCACGGGGTCTATGGCCAGGGCAGGTTTGGAGGCGGCGACAGATCTGTTTCCCCTGTTGCTTTGGTGCCCTACGGGAGGTCAGGACGGGAAGTTTTGCTTTTGTTTCTTTTGCCTCATGGCACTGCCCTGTTCGCAGAGGCCAGCCGGCAAGGAAGCATCACCCAGCACTGCTGGGAGCTACGTGGGCATGGGACTGCAGACCCACCAGCACGGGGCTGGCCCCACACAAGTATTGCACCAGCCATTCCCTGGCTTGTTTTGTGCCTCTGGGAGGGATACCCATGGTCCTTATCCAAACACGGGGGCAGGAACCCGATGCCCTGGGGAAGACAAGTCAGCACTGTTCAGCTGGCAGAGACAGAGGAGCAGGGGCTGCATCTGCCAACGAAACGCGGGGAGTTAGATATCAAACATCACCCGGGTTTCGGTGGGAAGCAGACAAGCAAACCATTAGGCTTCTTTGAAACCCAATCCCAAGGCCCTTAATTACAGCATGCCAGAAGCCACCAGGCAGCAGATACTTTTTGGGGCAGCCCAGGACTGGGGACATCGACTCTGCAAGCTGTCTCAGGCCAGCCAGGGTGGCAGTGGGGCCAAGCAGCACCCAGCTGCAGAAGGGACACCGGGGCTTTTCTTACTTACAGGTGCTCCTGTTCTCCCTGGATGTCCTGGGGGCCCGGGGGCTCCGGGTTTTCTCTGGATTAAAAAGAGAAATGTTGGTAAAACAAATCTCACTGATGAAGTGCTTGGAGAGAAGAAAACCCAGCTGACCAAGCCAAGGAAAAACCGAACCACAGAAAATTGCTTAACAGCGATACTCACCGGCCAGCCTGCATGTAGAAGCTGGTAAAACGATGATTGCTGAAAGGAGAATGGGGTGGGGGGGAAGCAAAATGTTAAAAAAAAAACCTAAATCCCTTTTTGCTGATTTCAAAGTCTTTTTCCTGTTGCTTGGAAGACACATCAATGAACCAGTCCACTAATTAAATTTTTTTTCTTTTTATACTCTGTGTATGCAAGTCACAGGACAGGGCTTAATCTGAGGACAACTTGTAGAAGATAAGGAACTGCTGGACTCATTAGCAAATGAAGACAGAGACCCCACTTCTGAAGTTCACTGAAATTCAGCTCCCCATGGATGCCCTAGCAGCCTTGGGACACCAGAAATGTTTTGCATGTGGAGAGATCGGAAATGCATTGTTGGTGAGCGCAGGCACCACCATATTTAGCTCAGGCTGGACTAAAACCAGCTGTTTTGACACTGCAGTTTGCCCCAGGTGGGAAACCTCATCCCGACCAGTCCCATTTGAAGCCCCAGAGGGAGAGATGCCTGGGCAGTTGTGGCCAGCAGGCTTTCTCCTTGCCGCTCCTAGCAGCCAAATCTTTCATGCACCTCCAATATTTTAGAAGACCAGATGATCACACAGAGGAAAAATCCACCCAAAAGCCACAGGGTGGGCTAGTCCCATCATAGCCATAGCTAATCCCATCGTATTTCAAAGCCAGCATAAAGGTCTTAAAAACTCACAGTGCAACCGCCTCTCCACACACTTCCAAGCCAGGTTTCCCCAAGTTTTGGGACATGGCCAGGAAACAAAATGATGCCTATCTCCAACTACCAGCCATCCTCCTGCCCTCCCAGCAGCACAAACCACAGACACCCAGGAGGCAAAACCCACCTTTCCTCCTCCTCCTCCCTATGGTGAGCCCAGACATATGGTCCAGGCAGCTCCTCCAAATCTTGGCTTGCATCAAAGGCTCAGAAAAGCCCCCCCTTGTTCATCACCCCAATCCCAAGCCGCTGGAGGGGCAGGATTCCCATGTGGTCCCTAGCTTCAGCTTCAGGGGTGCTGGGAAATCCCCACCTCTCGCCCCCTCCAAAGATCCATCCTCCAATACCAGAGGAGAGAGAAGGGGAAAAAGCCAAGGAACTCATTAACAAAAATAAACACAGACCTTTCAACATATGGAAATATTTCTAATAATGAGTGGGGCTCTTGGGGGCAGATGATGGATGGATTCTTTTAACTAGCTCTAACGCCGCACCAGACATCTTGGTTCCTTTCAAGTTGATCCCAAATTGATTACTGTGAGTGAACGGGTGCAGTCCTTGCCAGCCTGCCAGGGCCAGGCCATGATCTTCTTGTCCAGCCATTTCTCATTTCCCTCAAAAGCTGCTCACAAAAACTTTTGGCGGGTTGGAGCATGGCCAATGCTTTTGCCTTGTCTCAGGAATCGGTGAACTCAGATTCACTTGGGACAGGATATTATTTCATTAGGCTTTAAAAAAAAAATCCAACCTTTTGAAAAGGGGAAAAAAAATCCCACAGGAGACGCGAACTCGTATTTTGGAGCACCAGATGCCAAGGAGAGGGGAGACAAATTCATTGCCTTCTGCAATTTCAGCAGGAAATAGTCAGCGCTTTGCTCTCTGCAGCTCTGGTCAGCAGGGAGCGGCGTGACTAGTACAGGGGTCGTAAGCAAATAAAGGGGATAGAGGATGGGGAGTGATCACCGTATGGATCTGTCCTCCTGTAAAACACCAGCCTGAGAGCAGGGCAGAGAACACTCTTCTGACAGCTCTGCAAGGAGCAGGTCATGCTCTGCAGCACGGTCTTGGCTGCCCTCCCCAGCCCACCCTGTGACCACCCTCCCCAGCCCACTCCACGGCCGTAAAGCCACGCAGTCACAGAGCTGCGTTAGCTGCTGGCCTTTCTGTAGCAGGAAATCCCTAAAGATTGCCTCCTTTTTTTGCATGGAGCAATATTTTCTTTTGCTCTAAGGTTACCAGCCCTCATTTCCCAGCCTGACCTCTTGCTTTTAAAGGTATCAGGAGAGATAAAAAGAAAGGACTGTAGCGCTGCAGAGTAAGCTCCCTAATAACTGGGGGAGCTCCAGTTCTCCTTCCCACTTCCCCGGCTTCTGGAACTCCACCACTACCAAAGTCAACACTGCCAGAACAAGACAGCAACAGTTCCTGCCCCTTGAGTTACACCGAGACAACTTCTTGGCAAACCCAATGTCTGTCAACGTGTCATGAACAAAAACGCAGGACAGGGGCTTGGTGCAGAATCGCAGTGGCCTTAAGCTGGTTTTGCTCAATTCCCATGAACAGCAAAGGCTTGTTTCACCAGGAGAGAGCAGGAGAGGCTGTTGAGCATCCCAACAGCCATAACTGCTCTGGAACAGTCACCAATGTCCCTTGCTTTCCCAGTCCATCATACTGCATCTTCCAGCCTGAGAGGTGGCTCCTCTGACTTGCATTTCCAAAGGCTGAGTTAACAACAAACCCCAGCAGCCCCCAAATCACAAGCACTCAGTTCACAAGAGCAGCACTGTCCCAAGCCACAGCATTTCTCCAGCTCCCCAGTAAGTTGTAGGGGGCTGCAGAAGCAGGCAGCCCCCCCCATCCTCACAGCAGCCAGCACTCAGCTTTTCACCCCTGCGCTATCTCAACAAAGATTAGCAAAACCCAGCCCATGGCTTTGCACTCCTGTTTCCTGCTGCCGAGCAAAATGACACCACCGGCTCTGCTGGGGTCATACGGCCACAGACACAATAGCCCAGCAAGGCTTTCGGGTGCCTCACGTCATTCCTTGCCAGACACTGCCTTCCCCTCGAGATCGGCACTTTGCCAAAAGCACATGGCCAAGTGCCAGCACACAACCCCCCCAGCAGCCTGCGGCCAGGGCCCCAGCAGCCCTGCAGCTTCGGCTTCCCAAACACAGATGAGACTGTGCTCCCTCCAGCATTCCCAATGCCTAAGGACCGAAGGTCTCATCTTGGCAAGAAGCTTGATGGGCACAAACCCGGCGAGCCAAAGCCATGGCACACAGCTGGCGCACTGCGGAAAACTGGGATATGGTGGAAAACAGGAGCAATGCTTTGCAACCTGCAACGCAGAGCAGGAGAGGGGCTGCTTTCTGCATGGCTTGGATCTTCTTTGGCCCCTGTCCTACCGAGGTAGGGCATGAACCACCCTTGGGATGTCATGGATGTGTGTGGACCACGGGGACCCGAGATCTCCCAGTCAGTCACAGCAGAAAGAGGGATAGCTGTGTGAGCACAGCTGTAAATGGGGTGCACGCTGCTCCCGTTTCACCCACAGCTGCCCGCAGAGCCGTCCCCAGCGAGCCACACCTCTCTCCTTGGCATCCCTCTGCTCCCACCTGCCTACCCTGCCTCTGTCCACCCACCCAACAGATTAGGAATCTCAAACCACCGTGAACCCTTCCTCCCAGCTCTCATCCCAGCAGAGCAGAGAGGTGCATCCATGATTGATGATGCGGAGGTGTAAGGGGAGCTCCACATGCGCTCACCCACCGTGGCTGTAACTCACCATGAACATCTGCCAATCCTCCCTGGAGTTCCTCCAAAGGACAATGGTGGGGACACCAGGTATGCCCGCAGGGCCCGGATCACCCGGGGGGCCTGTCCGCCCCATGGCTCCAGGGTACCCCTAGGAAAACAAAGGCAGCTCCTTAAAACTAGTCATGGGTTTAACAGCCAACACAGGCTGGAGACAGGCTCTGACTCAAGTCAGCCTCTCAGTGGAGTCTGGGTTTAGGCACATTCCTGAGTTCAAACCAGCTCTTAAGATCTAAATAAGCCTGACAACCAGGAAAGCAAAAGGAATGAACTTCGTACACAAATGCCTGTGCCCAGACCCATCTAAATGCCACAGGTATTGAAGCTAATGCACACGGAAGTGGCATGACTCGCAGGGCAACAAGTTTGCCCCTCTACAGCTTGGGAAAGATGGAAACTGCTGTGCAAAGGTGGCTAGGAGCACTCTCACTGTTTTACTGTTGAGGAAACTGAGGCACCACCTTTAATCCAGAGCATCTCCAAGCATCTGTCAGTGCACTAGGCAATGCTGCATGCAGCAGGAGACCAAGATGTGCCATGCAGGCTGCTGTGCGCCGGGTTCCTGGAGCAGAAAGGGCAGCTGTGGGTCTGACCAATGAGGTGCTGGAGGACAGATGTCCCTCCAAGGTGAGTTGGTGCATATAGCATGGGGCTGGACTTTGGGACATGCCAGCATCCCTCCTCCAGGTGATCTGAGCTAAAGCTGCTTCATCTCCCTGCTCTGCTGCCTCTGCAAAGCCATTAAGTGGCTCAGAGGAGCAGCTTGTCCAGACAGTCAGCTCAGTCCTGAGCCTGGGCTTAAAATAACCGGTAAAAATAGTTCTTTCCCCTTCCAAATGCACATAAAGGGCCACCAGAATGCAGCTTCAGAAGCTCACACTGCCCTCTTGATGAAGAACACTCAAACCAACCCAAACCATCCATGGCATTTGCCCCGGACCCTACACCCCATCCCGTACCTTCCCATGTTTTTCTGGATACTCACTTTGTCTCCTTTGGGTCCTGCCAGCCCACGTCTCCCAGGACAGCCCTAAAAGGCAAAGGAGTAGAGCTGTGTCACCCCGAAGGGGGACCCTCCACAACCAGGAGAGATCCCACGGTGGCTGGGTGACCAGTGCCATGGCCAGGGCCATCCCAGCCCCAAGGACGCAGGAACTGAAACGGCTGATTCAGAGCAAACCAGCAGCACCAAGTCTCAAAGAAACGCCCCAAAGAATGATGAGGTGGAAAGTGCACCCTATTTTATGCTGCTCTGTTCCCACTCTCCTGCCCGGGGAATCAGAAAGCAGCTCTGCTTGGCCAGCTGAGTGGCGTAATCCTGTGACATCCATCACAAAAATGCCCCAGACCATATGGCCAGGGAGCAGGAGCACATTTCTTGAGACCTGGTGAGGAAAGGCAGTGTCTTAGGAAAAAAATCCCATAAAGCTGGATCATGGCCACACACTCAAACAGAAGTTTAGATGAGGATGCAAACATCTGCGGCCTCTAACTTGTGTGAGATCCGATCTAGCCCATTTCTAGTCAAATTGCACATTTTGGCCAAGTGCCGACCCCATTTCAGGGCTTACGAAAGCATCTGTCCAGACAGAAACAAAGTCAGATAGAAGATCCCAGCTTTTCTTGATGAAAGAAATCTACCTGGAAGATGTCGGCAGAGACTGATAACACAGCAGGCTGCAGCACAGCATCTACCTGCATGTCCGCTGCAGTCCTGTGGCTCTGATGTCTTCAATTACAGCTGCCGTTTTTGTTCTGAGCTTGCAGACAGGCTTGTCTGAACTCAGTAGCAAGCCTGGGAATCCACACTGAATTAACACCACCTCAGCACAGACACGGCTGCATCCCTGTGACCACGGAGGAGCCCTGCTCGGGCAGCAGCCAGCCCCGACCTTGCTGCCTTGTGCCAATGGGATGGGTAAAAAGGCCAAGCTGCATGTCCAGAAACAGCTTTGGCACTAGGGGATGCTTCATCAAAGGGACTTTGATCACCTAAAGTGCCCAGATCTGAAGCCCATGGGCCTCCGTGGCTCAGTTCCCCCTCTCTGGGTGGTGGGGGCCATGCCTCCCAAGCTCGGTTCACGTACGGCACGCGTTCATGCCAAATGGCATATGCAGCGGCAGCGATGCTGGCTACTCTGGTCTGATTTTCAAGCCTTGGGTGTTAGAATCACAGAATCATAGAATCATTTAGGTTGGAAAAGACTTTAAGATCTCTAAGATCTTGAGATCTCTCTCAGGAGTAAATCTAACACTGCCAAGTCTACCATTGCTGCAGGAGGTAAAATAAAGCAATTCCTGCCCACTGTACCCAATTTCAAAACATGCACCAGAATGGGCAGGGAGCCCTCCCAGTGCCAGGCAGCCCCTCTATTTATCCACCCAGCACCCCTCCTTTAAGGAGCTGGATGCATGCTGCTGAGAGACCACTTCTGCAGGAAGGTACCCAGTTCAGAGTCACTGGGATTTTACTGTGAGCACCATGTGCCCATTGCAAGGTGCCTGGGGAGAGGCTCATCCTCTCTGCCCTGGGTGCAAATATAAATTAGATCCTTCAATAAGTCCTGCCTCCCCCTGATCCTCCTCAAAAGAGCTATGGGGTCCAGTCACTTCTTCTGGGTGTAGCCTCTAGCTTATCTCCTGCATATACGCCCGCTGCCCTAGGTCCACGGCTGAGATAGGCCAGCAGTCAATGGGGTGCCCAACGAACGAACCCTTCCTCCAGCATGGTCATTGGTGGGTCATGGTGCTCCACTGAGGACACTTGAATGCACCAGGACCCTCTCTGAGATGGCCAAAGAGCTTTTCCTCCTCCTGCTCCTCCCCAGGCACTGGCCATGGCCAACCCCAGCATGAACGCCAGCATTGCAAAGCCAACACATCCAGTCCTAGTGCATGGTGGAGGGACAGGACCAAGCCACAGGTACAACAGCACCCCTGAAATTTGACGGCATCTATTTCTTTCCCTGAAGCAGCTCCCAAGCTGATGCCATTTTGTGCAAACCAAAAAGAACAATTCAGAGCACCAGCAACAACAAACCCAAGGGCTGTAACATTTCAGGAGAGAAAAATGAAAATCAATCCAAGAGATCTCATCCAGAAGGTAGCCAGTGTTTTGCCCTGCAAACTGCACGCAGCACCGCTCTGCAGCACCATCCCTCCTCCTGTGGCTTGACCCGACGGCTGCAGCCCTGGGTGCTGCGGACCAGCGGGTGGCTCCCAGGAGGAAAGCGCGGAGGAGCCTTTGCATTTGCCTGTCGCCTGAGTTCACGCCATCCCTGGCACCAGGTGCCTTCAGCAGGATTCAATTTAAGCATAGGAACAGAAACCACATCTCTGCTCCTAAACAGCCAGTGCTAAGTTTGAGTAACAGAAACCAAAAAAAAAAAAAGAAAAAAAAAAAAAAAGAAAAGCCTGTGGGGACATGCCGACAGCTGAGAACCCCCATGAAACACTCTTTATGAAAGCCAAGGAGCTTCTGAATTCTTGCAACACAATGAAATCCCTGCAAGGAGGATTAGCAAGATCATAAAAATCAGCAGCTTTTGAAGTAAGAAACACTTTCCACTTGTCACAATGTGTTGGGTTTTTTTCCCCACTGATCTCCAATGCCTTTATAGTGGATGATGACTGGGATGGGAACTGAGGGCATGCAGTCTGCGGGGTCTACAGTTCATTAATGCCCTAAACAGCATTAGGGCACAACCAGGACTTGGCAGGATGACAAATAAACCTCTATCCACACATCCCGACTGGAACAGCTACTCAAAGTGTTTTTGCAAAGGTGAAAAAACCTCTGAGGGTGGCAAACCAGAATTACACAAACCTGCACTGAGGGAGAGGACCCATCGCATGGTGGGGCAGGGCTGGAGGTCTGTGCCCTGCTGATTTCCCTGATCAACATTGCCAGTGAAAGGAGGAGAAAAACCCCACAAATGAAAAGGTTGATGCTCAAACCCCATTATTTCCAAACCTTTCCTCTAAGAAAGATGAGAGATGTCACGTTCAGACACCCACCCTGCCTTGTGCTCAGGTCCTGTTTGCAAGGCCACCCAAGGTGATGCAATAAGAAGGTGAGCCACAAGCCCAGCACACATCATCACTGCCAAAACTAGAGGTAAGGTAAAGTCCCATTCCCAAAGGAAAACCCCCAAACTCCTTTTATTGCGTTTTCCAAGGCAAGGGCACCGGTTCTTTGGTTTCCCTTCCACAGGATACATTTAAACACCCAAAACATCCATCATACTTTTGCTGGCATCACCACAAGCATGGGGCGTGGCAGCAGCAAGGCATCTGGGTATGAATTCAGGGTGCCTGGGCTGGGCAGCAGCCCCAAAACAAGCCCTACAAGCCCAGACCCCCCATGGCTCAGGATGGCTGAAGGGGTCTTGGTGGGACAGAGACCCAAGGAGGCAAGAGGACCTTTGGGGACCGGCAGCAAGGGCAGAGACCACCTGCCCTCAGCCCTGAGGAGCAGTAACAAAACATTGGGAATGGTTGCCAGGCTCAGCACATAACTTCAGCTAAAATAATAGCTCTAACTATGCACAGCATGTGCCACTGCAGAGCTTCAAGCCTACATCCACTTGCACCAGGATCTCAAACCCAAACTCCTAATGCCAGGATGGAGCTGCCTGTACCTGTGTTTCCACCCAGGATGCTCGTGACCAAGAGAAAACACATCTCAATGCTTTCTACAGCGGGGAAAAAAGCAATTCCCTCCTGGCTGGGTCCCCTCCTCACACTGCCTCCCCTCCTGCCGGCTGACAGCAGGGCTGTCAAATGCTGTGACGTTTCCTCCACTCCCAGGATTTTTTCATCCTTCAGCATCTGTTCCTTTTGCTATTTTATTCTGATTTTGCAGGCAATAGCTGCAGCAGCAAGGATATAGCTTGAGGGGGAAGCTAGCAGTCCTCAATTTAACCATTATCCTACAAAGCCTGGCTCATCGATGACTAATTTAGTGCCGGGTACCTCAAATACAGCCATAAAAACAGCCTTGTGTGGAGACCTGCCCTGCACCATCCAGATGAACCCCCAGGGCAGCCCTGAGCTCAGGGCATCCCAGATGGTTTTTGCATGGATGTCTGCTCAGGGGGGAGGAGAAGGTGCCTGTGGTCACTTCTGGCAGTGGCACTGGGTAAACAAAATGTCATTTTCTAGAGAAATTGTTAAGAAAGTCTAAGCAAATTAGAGAAATCATTTTTGCAGAAGAAAAATGTGGGAAAATATGTAAAAACCTTTTTCAGCTACTTCTCAATGAAGACTGATGACTTCTCTAAAGATTTATCTATTCTAAGTTTACTGATTTTTTTAAATTTCCCTTTTTCATCTACTACAATGGATGAACAATCTGAAAAATAATCAAAACTTATTTCAAGACATTCAATGCTCTGCTTTGAACCACCACAAATTTTGGGGTGTCACAGTGGCAGAGAAGAGGAGGACAGCGATGCCAGCAGGGGCTGCCGGCTCACGCCTGGGGTTTGCTCCAGGGACAGGGGCTGGAGGAGATGGCTTGGCACCACTCTGAGACCCTCAGCCTGCCTCTGGGCAGGACCGGGGGAAACAAAAACTGACAACGTGGTTAAATGACTTGAGACCATCTCTAGGGCAGGGGGGATAACAGAATCATCTTCTCTCCAGTTGCTAGTGAAGTTTCTTCAGGTACATCAAAAAACCTTCTTACAGGGCCGGGCTGGTGCACAGCTCCATGCTGCCCGCATGGAGGAAGTTTCCCTGCCCAGCTTCTCACAGCAAGTTGCTGGCACCACAGCTCAGCAGCCTGCGCCCACCACCCGCTCTGGAAGGGAAGATGAGATGCACTACCACCCATCCCTCCCCTCCAGCAGCCATCACCTCCACCACTCACCGGCAGCCCCGGCGGTCCTGGCAGCCCTGGTGGTCCCAGCTTCACATGACCCTGCTGCCTGCGTCCCTCCAGCACGATGGGGTGTCCTGGGTGGGCGGTGCTGTCCCCGAGCACTGGGACAGCGGGGCTGGCTGCTACTGGAGGGTGCTCTGGGACACCCACCACTGACTCCATCCCCAGGGGACCTTTGGGCACGTTTCCTTTGGGGGCAGCTGCCTGATGTGCCGATGGGGAGACCTTGGCGAAGGTAGCAGGCACATCCAGGTCAGTGATGGCATTGCTGGGTTTTCTGGGCAAGAGCTGCCGCCGGGTGCCTGCATCGCCTGTCAGCTTCTCCGTGGTGACATTCTCCTCCTGCGGATCAGAGGCACGCTCCTTCTTGGCTGCTCTGTGTGTTTTGGTGGAGGGTCCTGGGAGGATAAAAGCACCATCAGGTACCCAGGCATCGTGACAGTGTGCATGAGAAATGGAGGAAACCATGACTATGGACTCACCAGAGCTACCAGCAACCCACATGCTGCTCCTGCCAAGCCCTGGCCTGCCAGGGCCAGTGATTTTATTATAGGTGAAGTTCAACAGCTCAAAGCCTTCATCCTCAATAGAAAGGCTGCCCTCCTCCTCCTCAGCCGATGGCATCTCAGTAGCGGAGAGTGAAGTCAGGGTGCTCCCATCAGGCTGGAGGTTGAGGGTCTCCTGGGCATCCCCCCACATCCAAGGTGGCCCCAGGGTCAAATCTGAATTAGTGGATCTGGAGCCCTGAAAAGGAAGAAGAAAAAAAATGAAATTTGAAGTTTTCACTTTTTTTTCCCCTCTCCCTGCTCAACATGCTTTGTGCTTCTTAATTTCCCACAGGCATGAGTGCTGCCGGGGGACGCAAGGCAGTCCAGGGCTTGTGAGGCCCAGGCATGAGCCCCTGAGCTCCAGGGAAGCTGGTTGGTGATGAGCAGGTCAGTTCAGCCACCTATAAAACAAACTTGCCCTCCACAATGGACACAAGCCAGTTCTTGGTGTGGACGTGCTAACACGAACCTCCTTCTCACAGTTCCACTGCAATGATCCTCCCCTGCAATTTTCTATGCTGGAGGGTCATCAAGAGAAGAGCCCATAGCTTAATGACAGAAATCCGGGCTTGAGAGCAATTACTAAAACAATTAAAGCAAATGTATAGAGTTACAGCAGGGATCCGTCTGCCCCTTCAGCCTTTGATTTTGCTGCTTCTGCGTATTTTGAGGCTCCTGGTGGTCACAGGGGAATGGTACAGGAGCTTGCAGCCCCCACCACACATCTCCTCCCCAGCAAAGCAGCTGCAATAGCGCTCCTGGCAAACCTCCAAGGGTTGGGAAGGAAAGGCAGATGCAAGCCCAGGTGGAGTCTCCTGGACACTTGTGGCAAACTAATTTAAGGCAGTGCCTTGCAGGGGACTCGCTCTGCCTTCAGCTGCCACGCTAAATGGTCCCTGCAGGACAGCGCAGGTCGCAGTGGCTCTTTCAGCCCTACAACCACCAGCGGAGCCTGGGCACCAGCCATGGATGGAGGAAAATGGCAATGTTGATAGAAATATGTACGCTCAAGATGAAAGCGCTGAATATGAAAAAAAAGAGTTAAACATTAGGGAGTTTACCTGCATCTAAAATGTACATTGGTTTTACATCCAGCACCAGTATGTGTGTCTCAGACTGGGCTTGCACACTGAGCCGCTTGCACACTGAGCCACATGCACACAGACCCAGGGTTGGGTTGGTTGGTGGGTGTGAAGGACCTTCGCCTCTCCTGGAACAGATGGCAGCATTTCCATCAGCCCCGCATGCCCACCCCGCCTCACTCAGAGCTTGCTCTGTGCTCCCACTGAGCTCCACGGGGCACGGATAACCTGGTGCGTGGCGCCAAGAAGACCAGGTGGGACCTCAACCCTGGCTGGCGGATCCTTGGTGCTGGTGCCATGCGGCTGCTGAAGAGAGAGTCTTCGAGAAGTCACTAGAGGGAGATGCAGGCCCACGCTTGCCTTGCGGGGCTGCAGAAGGGGAGCAGAGAGGTACAAGGAGATATGGAGCATCCTTCCCATCGTCCTTCCCAACCTATCTTCTTTTGACTGAGCCCATTACTTGGTTCTGATTCTGCTCTGCACCACGGACCCAAGATGCATGCTCGCTTGGGAGCAAGTTGGATTTGCATGAACAGGAAATAGAAAAAACAATTTCACTGCCACAATGGGTGATTCTGCAGGTAAGGACCCAATGGTATGGGGGGGTCAGGGGAGCCAGCTCTGGCCAAGCCCCACTTCTGCAGAACCCTGGGAGGCAGAGGAGCTCCAAAGGCAGCAGGAGCTGCTGAAGCCTTTGCTCTGCTGCTGGATGCCATGCCATCAGCCTGGAGATTTCCAAACTCTTCCCATCCCAAGTGGGGAGGAAAAGTAACAATCTTCATTTTTCAATTTTCAAATGTCAACGCTGTTTTTTTAAAAACAGCTGAAATGCTTTGCTCTAAATTGTGAAAACTTTTTTGGGGGGGTCCTGTCTTTATTTATTATATATAATTTGTTATAATTTACTTTGATTTCAAGCTTTCATGCACAAGTGATTTTATAAACTAAAACCTATCTCAAATGAGAAAAAATGTGGTTTGGTTTTTTTTTTTTTTTTTTTTTTAATATCAAAATGAAATATTTTTACAACCTTTTTTCCCTTCCAAAACCTTCCCCAAACAGACTTTCCCCACAAGAAGTTCTAACCAGGGCAAATCACAGCATCCTCCTGAAAAATTTGCAGTGCCAAAAACTACTGCTGATACCAGCTACAGACACAACCTCTGGACACCCCTGCAGAGCACCTCCACCCTCACGCCCACAGGAGGAGGATGGCCAGGCCCACAGTGCATCCATTTTCATTGATCTCTCTGACATTGCAGTACATAAATACATGAGGGATGTATCTAAGATACCAGAGTAACCCACCCTGGGTCACATCCAGATCTCACCTTACCTGACCCTTGGTGCTCACTAATCCCTGCAGCTGCAGCTGAGGGGGCCTTGGGGCCAACCACCCCTGACTCCCCTTGAAGTCATAATACTCACCCAAAGAGACAATACTTTTCTGAGCCAAGACAGTCTCTGAGTATAGACATTTTTGGGAAAACAGGAATATTCCCACTTCCTCAGTCCTTTGCACAAATTTCCTTTGTGAAGAATTGCACATGTCTACACTTGCAGACACAGATGCCCCCAAAGGGAGACGCAACGGCAATGTTGATATATCGGTGTTACTCTGATCCTCCAGCCAGCGCTATGTCCCAAGCCAAAGGACCAGCATTCCTCTATCACCAGGATTTTTATGCCCCAAATGGCATCAACAGCCATATTTTTAAAGAATGTCATGTGTTAAGTAGGCAAGTGACAACCTAGCACCAAGGAGTAAAAGTTGAGAGAGGTCGGGATAAGGTAGAAAAGACAAAAAGCAAAGGAAGCAGAGATGGCAAGCAGGAAAGCAAAGACTGGAGGTGACCAGCGAGCCCTTCTTTCCCCAGAGACCTCTAACGAGGACCTGTGGTCCTGCCTCGCAGACTGGAAACCACTGGATGCAACTGAAGGGTAAAATGCATAAAACAGGAGAGAAGGGAGGAGTTGGAAAAGGAAAAGATTACCCTAATTCTGAAAGGGAATTTTCTCAGGGTTAGGAAGTTCTTGAGGCCAGATCCTGCAATGCTTCATCCCCTCGCTTCATTGCCAAACAAAACTGCCAGTGGAGAGGAGCACCCCCCATGCTCCAGGGATGTGAGCTCGCTGATCCACAGCTGTGCTCGCTGAGAGGGAAGCAAGCACCTCCGGAGGAAGAGGGCAGCACAGGAGGACACAGATCCCAACCTTCCGGCCTCCGCCAGCTCCCTTGAAGAGAAATTCTCCAGCTTCATCGCCAGCCAGCTCCCTTTAGCCAGCTTTAGCAATGAGATGCTTGCAGATTTTCCCTTGGGCACTACCCAGCCTGCAGTTCAATCACCAGGTGAGCTCGTTACCATTGCAGCCCTGAAGAGCAAAGGAAGATAAAGACTGCATTTCCTAAATGGCACCCAGTGTCTGGATAAAATTCAAGGAGATTGAGGAAAGTAAGCAGCAAAAGCTCTGCGCAAAGTCATCAGAGCAAAGCACCTGAAGGGGACAGGTTGCAATGAAGCCGTTTTCATCGAGAGAAATGCTAATGTACAACGGAAGAGCCTGCAGAGTTTGGAACAAATGAAACCATGCTGCCAATTAAATCACAGCAGTTTTGCTGCCTTTGAGGTGGAGGGAAATCAGGCTTCAAATTGTGAGGGCAGGGAAGCAGCCAGTGCTGCTCATCTGCACCACCAGCAGGCTGGATCTGGAGCATTACGGCAAGCTCTTGAGTGTGGCCAGCTGGCACGTCCCTGCCCCTGCCCAAGAGTCCTGGCCAGCCCGTGCCCTCTGCTCAGCGACACGGGAGCCTGGGAAGCTGCTGGTGGTGGTCAGTCTGAGGAAGCACTTGCAAGCTGGGCAAAACTCACCACGTGGACACACTCTGCACTGAGTTAGAAGAATTGCACTGAATTTTTTTTTTTTGGTCTACAGTAGTTTTTAGCCAGATCAGGGAGCTGCACTGACCTGCCCTGCAGTTCACAGAGCACAGGGCTGAGGAGGGACTGCTGGGAATGGGATCTCAGGGCAGGACAAGCCCTTTCCCTGCCACCCTTAGATCAGCTTCAGCTAATCAGAAACTCCACCTGGCACATAGCACCTTTCTAGCAGAAGGTCCTGTGGTTTAGTTTAACCTGTTCACAAATGTTAGAAAATAACCAAGGAAAGAGCATTCCTCCCCTGCAGTAGCATCCACACAGCCCAGAGAGCAAACCAGCATAGCCCCTGCTGGCCACGTTCTCCTCTAACCCTGCAGCAAACTCACAAACCCTACAGCCTTTCTCATGGAGGAAAGATCCAAATCTCAAGAAAACTACAGAGATCTGCTCATCAACCACTCGGGCATTTTTTGAACCCCAAAGCCGCTGGAATAGGGGTTGAAGCCATGCAAGACGTGGGGAGGGTGAGGACAGAGCTGCCAGGCATCAGCTTTACCCACTGCAAGGTTAGATTTGCAGTCCCCTACAGCAGTACGAGTCCTCAGGAAGGTGAGGTAGGATCCTTCAGTCCTTTCCTATCATGTACGCTGTCAGGTATATGCCTTACACCTGGGTCCCAGGCAAAACAGGGCTGTGAAACTAGGGTTGAGGGAAGGCAGAAACCTGCCCTCGCTACAATGGGCTTTCTTCCTGCATCTCCATTTTGTAGCCCCTTCACACACAGCATAGTAATTTCTTTCCTTTTTCCTTGCCACGCAGCACTACCGACCATCGGGGACAGTTTAATACAAATGACAAGTTTCTATTAAAAGCAGACACTATTCATCCAGCCTAGCTCCTACATACCCATGCATTGCCCAGCCAATGCAAAGACCATCCCACCTCTGCCTGGCGATATTCATCAGCGCCCTGAATTAAATTAGTCTTCTCAAATGTATCAGAATCAATGGATTCAATTACACAAGGGTAAAACCCTTCAGACGCTCCTTCAGTGTAACATATAAGCCAGATTTCAAATCCAGTTAGGAGCCCCCCTATCATTAGCTTTAACTAGCTTGGTTTGTGTGGTCCTGTTTCTGTTTAAGCAGGATGACTGCAAGCTGGCAGTGGCCAGTAAAGAGCTGTAATACACAGACTCTAAAACAGCAGTTTGTTTTGTTTTTGGTTTTTGATATTTTTTTTTTTTTTAAATTAATACCATTAAAACCCCCTAGTTTATTTTACAAAGTCCTTTTGGGCAAGAAATCAAATAGAAAGTTGCAGAAAAAGCATTCTGGCTAAAACTCAACTCCATCATTTGTACATCTTAAAAATGGTTCAGCTGTTAGTTATGAACGACCACATTCCCTGAGAGGTAACCTTCCCACAGAGGGTGCGAGAGGAGCCAAAGGGGAACCAGAGGGACTTGTAGGCAGCTGGTTCACCCTCCTCAGCCCAGCACAGAACCATGGGGCTGATGCCCTGCCCACCCCCAGCCGCCCCCCAGCAAGGGGCCCTATGGCCACCTTGAGAAGGGAACCGTAGGACGTGGGGCAGACCCGGAGACTCTGCGGACCCATGGATGAGGTGCCCTCAGCGCTACCCACAAAACCCTCTCAACAGACCCACAGAGCTCATGCTTGGCCATAGATACCACTGCTGTCCATCTTCCCAGCTCCTGTGGCTTGTCCAGGAGGAGTTTCTGAGTAGTCTAAGACGCTAATTGCTCCTCTTAATGCACTCCAATTAGCAGCTACTAGCTCGCTTTCCTCCCTGAACAATGCAGTCCACAGCCTGCATAATTTGTTAGCAAACCACGGCAGAACTGGCGGCAGCTCCATACCACCCGCTCCAACATCTGCCCAGCAAATATAGTTGACATTATTTGTAAGCCTCCAACTCCAACAGCTGTGAGTCTGGAGAAGAGCATCTGAAATATGAAAGGGGCTGAAAACTCATCTCAGGGGGAGGTAGAGTGAGCGCATGTACCTCCCCGTCCTCCTCCTGGCACAAAGGAGGCTTAGAGGTGAAGACCAGGCATTAGATGCTCCTCCACGAGCCTCTTCCTGCAGCCACGCCACCATGCACAGTAATTAAACCCTCTGCAATCCCAGCTGCATGATTCAATTTTGGATTTGGCACATAGTAAATCCAACAAGGAACGAGATCTGGTGGGGGCAGGGACTTGGCCTATTTATAAGTTCCAATTAAAATAGTTTTAAAAATTGACTCATTCCTGGTTAGCTTTGGTTTTGCTCTTTCTAGTCCTATTTTGCAGTGGGGGTGTGGAGGACCTCTTCAGCCACTCCCAAAGAAAAATCCTTGGCTTTTTATTTTGTAACCAAACTTTTCATACCTGAACAGACCTGCAGAAAGAAAGGGCTTTTCAAACTGGAAGTGAAAGTATTTCATTTAAGATGGAACAAAACATGGCGCTGAACCCTGCCCCCGCTGCTGTGACCTCGGTACCAGGATCTGCTGCAGGCTCCCATCTCCCACAGCACCCAGGCTATCCAAAGATGCAAGAAATTCCACAACAGGCATTTTCTCCTTTCATTTAATTAGCATTGACATCTTTCTGGGGAAAATAAGGGCCTTCCACTTCCAAGCTCCATCCTGGAGACCATGGGCATCATCACCATCTCCCAAACGAAACCCCCAAGCAGGGCACGCAGCTCCAGCTGAGCCATGCGGGCACCCACCAAGACCCAGGGTTGCAGGAGACCCATTGGCTCCATGATGTTCGTGCTCTCACCTGGAGCTTCCTTCTAGCCAAGGCCTTTGTTAATAATTAACAGTAAGTCAAGGAAATAAAAGTGCCCAACAGAGCCATAAAAGGGAGGATTTGGGCACTAGATCAAAATGTGCACTGGTCAAGGGAGCTGGGGAAGGTGCAGAGGGCAGGAACAGCTCAAGGCTTTCCCACTGCATGGATTCACTAGTTTCACAAAGGACAAGGATGGGCAAGTTCAAGGCACAACTACAGCAAGAGAAAAACCTCGCTGGATGATTTCACCTTCACTGCTAGCAGGCAGAAGGGGTCACACGCAGAGCTGGCCGCGTGCATCCATCTCTAAAACGAGCTCCAAGGCACAATATCCAGGCATTTACTGCACAAGGAGCATCTCTGGGGTGAGCAGTGGCCTGCCCTGGTTCCCGGGGCCCACCGGCCAGGAGGTGCTGGCATGTTTTTCAGGACATTTTCTCATCTGCAGCACTGGCTGCTGCCATGGAGACTGGGCTCGGTTTTCCATGGGCTGCCATGTGAATGCCTGTGGCAAGAAAGCTCTTAAATTCAATGGGCTGTTACACGGGAGTCTTTTTTTTTTTAATTTTGCTGATAAACTGCTAAAAAAGAGAAGCCACCTGATGCCTAGATGTACCTTGAAGTCCCAAGCAAAGAGGCTGCAAGTGTCCCGTCAAATCCATTAAAATAAATCAGCAGAGGCATTGCTCCACTCAGGAAAACAGAGGGGAGGTTTCTAAACACCTTCCTTTCACCCCATCACACACCACCAGTAGTAGACATCCCCACACTGTCCCCCCCCCGCCCGAGATGCTGGCATGTGCTTGCAAAAGCTTGCCTGAAGGTACGATAAAATTGGGTCCCTGATGCAACCAAGCCTACCGTGACATCACCTGCTACCCTGCAAGCCAGGCCTCCCGCCCACCCCAGCCTCATTTGGCTGGAAGCAGGGTTTGCTTGAGGTTTGGAGCCTGCATCCGTGCAGGTGCTCATGAGCATCACCATGGTCCTCCCTGCCCAGCCGTGATGGTGTGACCAGTGCTCAGGCCTGCAGAGAAAGCCCTGCTGCCAAGGTCTCCTGCAAAGTCTAAGGAACCCCTTCGGAGAGAGCCCCAACAGCCCAGTTCCTCATTTATACACCCCAGATGAGCCCCTAAGAGGGGGACAAATGTCAGCAGAGATACATAACCACCTGGGTGACTGTCACTGCAGGACAGCAGCTCCCTCGAGGAGAGCAAGGTGAATATTTGTTCTCTGTGCAGCAATCTCTGGAGGGGGTAAAAACAGCAACCATTGCTTTATGAGTTGAAATAAGAAATAATTCTTTTTTCTTTTAAATTGAAAAGTAGTGTGGTTTGGCTGTTACATTTTTGTTGCTTTTGGGGTTCTCTGATTAAAAACAGACTTGAAATATAGCTTTAATGGCAAAAAAAAAAAAAAATCAAAGTACTTCAGCTTTCCAACATGACCCATATTTCCCCCTCCAACCAAAAATTTTGCCAGTTTTGATCCAAATGTTAATTTCCTTAAAACACATTTTGCGACAGATAAAACCACAGTATTGAAAAGATTCAACTACAGCCATTTGTAAGAGAACTTAGTGATCTCATTCTGTACATCTTAAAGAGGGAAATTAATGAAAGATATTGGCACCTCTCTGCTCCACAGGGCATCGCGGGGGCTGGATGATTAAACTCACAAAGTGCATGGGCATCATTAGCCAGAAATCATTCAACAGGCAGAGGACAAAGGGAGGCCTGGCTTAAAAAGATGCTGGAGACCCTGCCTTGTGAAAACAACTCTGCAAAGACAAAGATTTAAAAGTCAGTTCTTCAAAGGCAGGTCACCTGTGGATAAGACGTCTAGGCATAGCTGGCAGATGGCATCAGGTGAGGAAGAGTATGGTGGGAAGCCAGGGCTTACAGCCTGAGCTCTGTCCTCACTTTCCTAAAATACCAGGTTTAAATGTTATTTTTACCAGATGCCCAGATCTTATTAACCACAAGCCATGGGGCACTGCAGGGGCAGAAGCTGAAGCATTCAGGTATTCAATAGGTGAAGCCAGTGCAGAACAAATCCATAGGACACACACCAGCCAGGGGATGCCGACTCCCAGTGGGAAGCCGGGGTCCAGCCCTGGCAGCCTGCACTAACACAGCGTTGAATTCCTACACATTGCAGACGAGCATTTTTTAATCCAACTTCGACGTCCAGCATGGGAAAGGTCTATACTGTAAACTCTCATCTGGTGAGCTCAGGGGAAACGGGTCTCTAAGCTAAAAGTTGCTGGTCTCTTAGGCACAAGTAATCATGACTGAATTATATTGGTTCTGTGTAAACAGAACAAAAAGCCAAAATCAATAGCGTACATACTTGCTCCTTTAAGTAGGCCAAATTTAGAGAAGAACCAGCTGAAAAAGACAAATTGGGAACTGCTTTAAACAGCTCAGGAGTTGTCCAAAAACATGAGAGTTGAGGCAGAAGGCATGCGGCTTTAAAACCCCCAGAAATTAGATGTGGGAACTGGGGAACGAGCACAAACTGAAAGCAGCCATTAAGGATGATAAAACAGAAGAAAAAAAGGAATTGACATGCGATAAGCAATCTATGACTTGTAGAAAATTGACTTGAACGAGGAAAATAAAGACAGGAGAAATCTCAGACCCAGCCATCTGTCGTTGCAGCTTGGGGTCCCCATCATGGCCCCCCGCCACGTGTAAGCGGCTGAACCGCCAGCAGCAGCATGGGAAGATGGAGCTGGAGAAGCTGCATTTCTGTCCACATTTGGGAAAAGCCAGATGACATAACCAGATGACAACAAAATACTTCCCATTCCAGAAGTGACAAGGAGGAGGGGTTTCTTGATCCTGTCCCGATAATTCAAACTAGAAAGTGTTAAAATAGCAGGCTCTCCTGAACATGAGCACTGATTTTTCAGTGTGGCTCAGAAAGCTGGGGAATCTCCAGGGGACTGGGAAAAGGCTTTATGTTGTGCCAATATGCAAAAAAAAAAAAAAAAAAAAAAAAGGCAAACAGGAGGCCTTCAGTAATTACAGACCTCTTCCCTCAAGCCAAGCCCAAGCAAAATAACAGAGCAACTGATATGGTGCTCATTAATAAAGAAACCACAGATAATGTAATTAATGCCATGGTTTTGAAAAGAGTTGCCATGTAACTAACTTGGTATCTTGCCTGAGGAGATTAAGAGGGTTTTGTTGACAAAGATAACAGTGTTGATGTAATGATCCTAGACTTCTGGAGGGGTTTTCAGTTAGTACAGCTTGATACCATGATCCAAAAACTCAACTGACTTCCTAAATGGCAAACAGGTTAAAACCCAGCTTGGAGCATATCTGTCTACAGGAGCCCAGATAGCTAGTGTCATGTGCTGCCCTAGTTTTCAGCTACGTCAGGCTAGGTAAAGTGTATTTCAAAGCTTAGTGTCTTCTCTCAGGAAACACGTTTTTGTTAATAGAAGCCTCTTCCATCTAACAAAGGTACAATATGATTTACAAGCTCAAGATCTGAGAAAGACAATTTTAAACTATTTTTTCCAGCACATTCTAGCATCAAGGCCCTGGAAGAGGCTCGGTCATGGGAAAGTTGAAGATCAAGGCTGGACTCCTTGCTAAGCAAGCTGCACTGATTTAAAGGAGGAATAATTGCCAGGAAATCCTATGGGCTGTGTTCAGCAGGAGGTCATGTCAGACATAATTACACCTCTGGATCTGCAGCATCCACAGCAGGAGTCTGGGGAAGAGAAACCCCTTCTGGTGCTCAGAACAGCCTCCCTCCGCTCTGCACCAGCCCTTGCTTCCTCACAGAGGTGTACAGGGCTGCAGCCCTCAGCCGAGGCATCGCTGTCCTTCTCCAGTTGCTTCGGGCCAGAAGTGCTGAAGCTTGTGTGCAGGAGACATTTGCTCAATCAAAACTGGAATAGCTCAGCTCAATGATTCCCCACATCACTGCTTTGTGTAACCAAGGGCAGAAATTTTTGCTCACAAGTTTCATATATAGCAGCCAGGTGCTGGAGTAGCCTAAATAATAAACACGATAAATGTTTTCTTTTTGGAGTTCCATGTGAGATGCCTCAGCAGTGCCCTGTTTTCAGAGGGGGATGTTCGGGGCTCCCTGGTATCCTTCTCAGACACTCAAACTGAAGCAACCCAAAAGCCCGAACACCCCTGCAAGCTCCACATCCAGGGGCCGGATTCAGGCCACCCGATAACCAGAAAGATGCCATGCTGCAAAATAAGACTCTCGTCAAGCTCTAACAGCAGAGTTCAGGCTGACAATTTTAAATGCTTGCAGAAGTGCTCAGATGCTAATAGGAGACCTACTTTGGGTTTTTTTTTAGTTATGAAGACCAAAGAGAGTGGCAAGGAGGAGGAACAAGCAGTCCCTGCTGCTGAAATGCTGTATTTGTGCGCACAGTGACCGTGTTGGACTACTACTGAGCTGCTACTATTTAAGAAGCTAACAGCAGTTTTAGGATTGAATGACACTGAAGAAGTGATTGCAATGTGAATTTTGTTCTATAACAAACCTGAGCATGAAAGAACAGACATGCCATGAGCAAACTGAGCATTTTCACAGAGGTTTCACAGGATTTTTAAATCAAGAAGAAATCTTGGAAGTAGTTTGAACTGTCCAGATAATGAAACCTGTGAAATTTTGTCTCTTTGGAAATCAGTGGGATTTAAGCTTTGTTTGACTTTTGGTTGAATCTCTTTAGGATCCCAAATTAAATTGCTTTGGAGAAAGCCATTCAGCTTAGTAATCAACTCAGCCCTCTCGCTCACATTTAGTACAGGCAGGCAAAGAGAAGACAAAAGGTAGGAGAAGTGGGTCAATACCATCCATTGCTCGAAGATTACTCATAAATTACAGTCTACCCCTCAAAAAAAAAATAAAATCACAAAAGGACTAGACTGCAATTCAGGTATCATTTCGGCTGCCAGTATCAAACACCTAGTCTATTGCCTTCATCCACTTACATCTTCCTCCACCATCACCCTAGCCCTCTGTAATTATTTAGCTCTAATTAGCAATTAAGGAATTCACTAATATACTAATTTACTTCTAAATGAGCAAAAGCATGGAAAGTGTAACTACAAAGTATAGCTGTGGATCGTCCCTGCAGCAGAGCTGATCTGCTCTTCATTATTTTCAAACTGTAATGCATTAGTAGCGCATTTTTTTCTTTTAATAAATCCAAATGTCAAAGATCCTGAGGCGTCTCTGGTCCTGATTAAGTGCTTGAAAAATAAACTTGTCCCAAATCTAGAATATTGTTAGTCTTCCCCTGTAGACTTATGAATTTCACCACTTTTCTTATTACAGCGACATCTCACCAATTTACACCAGTCGCTGGGAGAACCACTGCCAGTGAAGCCGACTGGCAAACAAGCATCGGATAGAGGAGCACGGCCTAAACAGGAGCCATCAGGACTTGAGGACTAATCGCAGGGAGGCAGAGACCACCTTTCAGACATGCTCAGGAAGAGTGATTTTGCCATCTCAGTTCGTTATCACCGCTACAAATCCAACCCATAAGCACCCTCATCAGCAAACCAGCGGTACACTCACATTTAAGGCTGCCTTCTGCTGCAACACTTGTGTCATGATAAAACCCTAACGCACACAGTATGACCCCAGCTGCAAGAGGCCCCTTGGTCTGATGTGAAGCATAGTTTGCAGGAATGACCTAGCAAGGTGTAGCCACACAGTTTAATCCAGGTGTGAGAACACAGACCATCCCCAAACAGTTAACAGCAATGCCTGGGAGGGTGAGAGGAATACAGAAAGGACTCTGTACTGCTCAGTCACACACACAAAATTTCTCAATTTACATTTGCTGGCAGGTTGCCCCCTCAGGATGTCTGTTTGCATGAACTCAAACAACAAACCGTGGCTAGAAATCCCAAATAAAGCAGAAACAAAGGATTTGCAGCCTGCCTCACTCAGAGCAATCACTCATCTCCCGATGCATGCAGAGGATCTGGAGACATCCTCTGCAGATGCCAGAGCAGCTCCAGCAGGGAGGGGGCAGCCCCCAGCCCCAGGCAGAGCTGCAGCCCCAGCACCGTGAGCACCAGTGAGTCTTGGGAGCAGCCGCTCCTCTCCAACCGCCAGACTCCCTGGGGAGCCATGCCGAGGAAGCGTGATCTCTTGCAACCCCCAGCATCACAACTGCCCCCTCCCACTGCAGAGTTTCAGCCCTTCCCACCTCCTCAACGGTGGCGAGCAGCAGCAGCAAGTCTTCCCCAGGCAGACATACACATCCCACGCGTGGGCAGAAGCAACAGCCATCCAGCCTCCTCCTTTTTCCTGTACCATGCAGAGACCTGCTGCCCTGCTAACCTCACTGTTTACTTCCCTCCAGGCAAATCCAGCTGCAGCCAGGCTTGCAGGCAGATCCACAAAAAGACCTCTATGCATGCAGTGGTCTGATCCATCTCATCACCACCTTCACCAAGCCACCCCTCTAGGGCTCAATGCAAATGCTCAAGAAGGTCACCTAAAGTCACCTTGGCCTTCACCAGCTCTGAGACATGTCAAGTTATGGTCAAATCATTGAAGAGAGACATCACAAGAAAGATAAGATCACAACTTGTAGCCTTGCCTGGGTATTTTGGCTTTTTACCTGATTGCTCATTAGAGTGCCTGGTTTCCCCAGAGGACATTAAGGTGGTGAGACATACCAGAGGGACACAGGGAGGGGCACTCCCTGCACGTAAGTCCTGCAGCAATGCAGGAGGGTCGTACCTGAGCAGATAAGTCCTGGATTTCATTCGTTTCTTTTGGCACCTAGACAGTGGAGAGAGAAAGAGGAAAAAATATCACTGCCCAAGGACCTGCACTGACTTAGGTGTGTGGTTTTTGTTGGCTCCAGAATTGAAGAGTGCGCTGCTTCTGACGGCATGGGAAGCATCCAGGGAATGCACACTGGGAACCAGTCATTCATAGCAACATGAGGGAACAGCCTTCGATCAAACCTCTTGAGTCTTTGGGTGGTTTCTGAGGTTTGTTTTGTTTTGTTTTTGAAGCTAATCAGCCCTAAGGAGGGCCAGCAAGGGTTGGGAACTGGTGTGAAGTGGGGCAGAATTATCCCATGGGTTCCCACTTGCAGTCAACTTACTGATGCTTAAAATAAAACCTTCTTCCTGCTGGGTAAACCACTGGAGCCACTCAGGTGAGTGCTCCAGGCCTACAGAGCACAGGATAATACAGATACTAAGAGCAAGTTAAGAGGAGCCCATCACCTTGCAGGCTCAGAGGACACAACTTGTGGCTTTTACAGGAGAGATTTGCCCTTATTTCTTAGCTCTAGGGAGTGAGTCTGACTTATCTCATGGAGCTACAGCCAGTACCTAAGGGCTGTCAGCATGAGAAATACCGGTATAGTTTTGGGGATGACCATGGGTTACATTTGCTGGGAACTCAGACACACTGATGTCCATTAGAGCAGGCAGACAAGCAGCATGACCTGCTCTGCATTACATACTTGGTCTTCTCCACATTTAGTCCCTGGCAAAGCCAGATTTTAGTTAATCCCTTATGATCAGGGCTTTTCCTAAAATCCGCCTCTTAAAATAATAAATACAGAAACTGATGCAGCCCATCCTGGGGAACGGAGCAGTTACGGCAGGGCTGCTCCAGGAGCAGGGAGAGGCAGGGGCAGCAGCACCAGCTGGGTGTCACTGCTCCCTCTCTGCTGCCTGGGCATGCTAGCACCAGGATCCCGGAGGAAGGAAGTGTTGGACAGGACCCAGACAGGGCAGACGCCCCATCCCACACCCAGTTCCCTCCGTTGACACTGCCCTTCCCCAGCAGCTCTCCCAGCTCCTCACTAGACCATCAGAAAAGGGTATTACACACGGGAGGTCTGTGCCAAATGTTGACATTAGGCACTTGCCTCTTCAGCAAGCCTTTTCCAGGCAGCTATGAAGCCCTTCTAGATACTTGGCCTAGAGAGATGAGGTGTCTCCCTAGGCCAACTCCAGCTTCTGAGGAAAGCCTGGGTGCTTCGTGTCTTTGGGGCTTTACTATGTGATCTGGGCTTTTTGGCACAGATGTATTTATTGAAAAATTGCTGAACACTGCAATAAAAGTAGAATCCATGAAACTTCCGTTTTCCAGCAATGCTGACAAAACACAGGAGACAACCTTTGAAAGGATGATGCATCCAAGGGTGCAATGCAGCAATCTTGCTGACAGTGAGCAAGAATTTCAAACTGATGTACAATTCCCAAGTACAGCTTTCACCCCCTCCCAAAAGCAAAGCTCCAGCTGCAGCATTACTCAACAGCTACTCAAAACTTTCCTGTGTTAAACACATGAGCACATACAGTGATACACACACCCAGGCTTTCTTTGGCTCAGAAACTCTCCCTTTAACTCATTCTCCCTTTGCACTAAACCCATTTACGACTTGAAGAGAAGGTTTAGATGGTGAAAGAACCACCGCCCCATGTGCTGGCCACCATCATCTCCTTGCATCTCAAATCAAACTGGAGACCCAAGTAATCCAGGCTGTGTTAACTCCCTGGGTTGGTCCTTTCATTTGAATCATATTACACCGAAGAGGAGCTTGAGCCAGCAACCTCAAAATATGTCAGCTGCCCTCAGCCACACCTCTGGCCAGGCTGGCGAAAGCTCCCACGGGGAACCGAAGCGGTTGTGGTTGAAGGAGCGTGTGCAGGTTGAGTTGTAGCTGCAGCAGTGCTCGCCGGCGGCTGCTGGGTCTCCCATCACAAAGGTCAGTTGCTGTAGAGCACCCTGAGGAGGAAGAGACACAGAAACCATGGTTCACACACATGCTTCCTCCAGGGGAGAGGGGAAGGTCTGTGAGGGTCTCCAGTCTCTCACAGGACTTCTTTACAGGATGGTTTAGGCAATCAACACTCACTCCCCATCTTCAAGTGCTGGATGCAAATATCCTGGGAACAAAGGCAACAGCCAGCAATGTGCAAGCTATTCTTGAGTTAAATAACAGTGAGGATTCAAGAGGTGCTAAGCATACTGCAGGATCAGGCTGTTACCACCCCCTGCAAAGGGAGCATTCTTCCATAGCCCAGCCTGAGCAGTACCCTGGTGCAGGGAGAGTACTGAAAGGGACCCCTTGACAGGCTGACAACTGTGTGCCTGTGGGCAGTGAAGGCTTGCAACTCCACCATCACCTCCCCGCACACCCAGCCAGGCCCTACAGCTCTCAGCGAGGCAGCAAGGACTGCTCAGCTGGGTGCTGCACAGCAGCAGGGAGCTGCTCTTGTACTGCAAAGGCGCTGTTGAAAACCAGGGTGCCTGAGGAGAGAGACCAAAGGGAAAATATTCTGAACAGGAGAGGATTTACAAAGAAGGAAAGAATGAAGCCTGATATTGGACTCCCAGCACAGACCACCAGACAGAGGAGGGAGGTAGATATGCAGAGATGCCTGTTTATCTGCATAAGGCAAAATGTCAACCTCCAAGGTTCTGCACTTGTCAGAAACAAAACTGATTCAAAAAGGGCTTCCCTGCCTTACTAGGCTGCCTTCACATTTCTTTCATTAAGCTCAGGGCGACTGAAATAATTATTTTATATACTAATTAGTTAGCAACATGGCACCACTGGTGCTCCAGCAGCTTTTCTGCATGACATGACTATCCAGAGGGAACGTCTGAGCCAGCTCCAGCCACCCAATGGTCCTCTGCTACCTCCCAGCACCAGCAAATGCAGAGAGAAGCATGTCCGAGCTGCCAGCTGACCTCTTCACTAAGTGAGCTGCAATCTTCCTCCCCAGGCTGGGGGTGCAGCTGGGCAGCCCACTATGAGAGAGCTACACCACAGAAATGGAGAAGAGCTTCAGACTGATGACACAAACCAGGGGTTGGTCTCAGAAATGCCACTTGGATTTTTTCTGTAAGAGTGAGATCTGCTTGATGCCCTCAGCTTCTGTGTTTGAGCTTGACCATGTTTCAACACAAAGCTTGACAGCCTTTGAATTTATCAGGCATTTTAACAAGGCCATCTACTTTGACCTGCTGGGAATCGTTTGCTTGTAAAGGCCTCAAAGCAGGGACTTTGTCTTCAACACATGCATGGGACAAGCTCCCCAACCAAATGCTTTGCATGCCGACTGCACAGATGACTTCTGTACGTGGTACAAGTCATGGCCAACAAGTGAGGATGAGTTTAAGTCTGTAACCTAGAAGTCTCTACTGTTGACCTGACTGCTAGCACTGGTGTTGCTCTGACCCAAAAAGCAAGCACTTTGCACAATTCAAAGACTTTGCAAAGCTCACCCTCCCCAGCTGTGAAAATAAATGGTGTGTTTTAGGAAGAGAAGGAATAGATTCCTTCAGAGGGGGTTGCAACCCGAATTTGTGCAGCTAGAGCAGACCATGTCCTCAAACCCAGCCCTGCCATATCTGGCAGCACTCACCTTAAAGGGGATCTCAAAGGACTCGATCAGGCCTCCGATGATGATCAGCCCCTCTGTGTTCACTCCCATCCCAAAGTAATTGGACCAGCTCACTCTGTCCACCAGCCGACAGTCCACATGCAACTCCAGCCTCTCCAAGGAGATGCTGAGAGCAACTTGGTGCCAGTGCCCATCACCAAGAAGGGAAACTGGGAACCTGCGTGCCCCGGAGGGGTAAGAGAAGAGGCACAACATGAAACTTAGGTCCCACACCTTATGCAGGACTAGGCTTCACCCTTACCAGTTCCCATCCTTAGTGCAGATGCTAAGGATAGTATGAGAGAAATCAAGTCTACCTTATTGTCACAGGTAAGCATCATCACTTCTCTTCCAGCATAGGAATACTATTTCTACCCATTAGATTAGGGCACATCTACAACCAGTTGATGTGTCTGGGAAATTATTGGTATTTGTGTCTCTCCCTGCTTGATTTATTCCCAGTCTTCTGTAGGGCAAATTGTAGGCTACCAAAGCAATGATAAAGGCAAAGCTGGCCCAAGGCATCCTCTATGGTGGATGTCAGTGCTATTAGTCAGCCAGAAATGCCACCCTTCTTTGGCACTAGCAAAGCAGGGATGATCCAGAAGGAGCAAGAATATTTGCCCACCTGACACCAACCAAGCAGGCAGATGTACCCATCAACATGGGGACACTCAGGTCTAGCTGAGGGAAGGTCCATCCTTGTTTCAGAGTTTGTGTCAGCATGAGTTAATGTTTCTCTCCACCCACACTTGATTTCACTGCAACACATCCAAGGCTATCAGCAGACATGACTCTTCTACCACCTCATCACCCACAGACATGAGGCAAATCATGGCTGTCCACCAGGATGTGCCCGCAGGGTGGGAACACGACTCCAGCTGCTGCTGCAGATACTCTGACAATGGCGAGCAGCAAGACCTGCTGCGGATTACAGCCAAGCCAAGCAGGCTGGGGGCTTCAGAAACACCCCCCTCCAAAGCAAGCCCTGAGGGTTTCTTTAGTGGAAGGGAGGTGCCATGCTCCTCAAGACCAGAAATCACCACACCCAGCTCTTAAAACAGCTTTTATCATCTGACAATTCTCCAAGCTCTTTGCAAAGGAGATCAGGGTTGTTACGTAGCTTCACAGGCAGGGAGCCTGAGGGCCAGTGCTGGGCTACAACTCATCACCCAGCAGGTCCAGGACACAGTCCAGGTATGTAATACAAGTCTTCGTGCATGGCCCTGCTTTCCAAGTCCCGCTTTGTACGCTGGACTTAGTGCTGGCTGGTTAGATGCCCTCCTTAGGCTGGAAGAAGGCAGAGCCAAGGCTCCCAAAACACTCATTCCCACTCCCTCTGCCAGTGAGATTTCTCAAGGAGCCACCCTCAGCACAGTCAGCTTGGGTATTTGAACCTTTTTGTTCTTTGCTTTGTTTTCCAGGTCTGCATCACTGTGACAGAGTGGAGTTTGTCAGTGGCTGTCTGTGCAGTCACACCACCAGGTCTGAGGGACCATCACCCAGGTGGGGACAGGCAGGGGGACACCACCTTGATTCAGCTGAGGTGGGGTCAGAGCGGCACTGCTCCAAGCCTGTAGTGGGAAACCTAAACTCTGGCTTTGGGAGTAGAAAAGGAGGCATGAAAAGGCAGAAATAAAAGTACCTGAACTGGAACTTACTCATAGTGTCTCCTCCTTGTGGTGATGAAGACCAAGGCATATGGGTTAATCCTGATCTGGAAAAGCACGTGGCTCCGATGGCTAAGGATGGTCACTAGGCTGGTGTCCTCCTTCAGCGAGTACCTGAGCTTCATCAGCACACTCAGCTCATCTGCAAACCTAGCAGAAAGAAGCAACGCATGGCATCCTGCAGCAGCTGCCGAATCACCATGAACTGCTCTCTTAGGACAAAAAAAGAGTCACAGTACAAATTAACTCAGTGAGGACAAAAAATAAAAAGCCAAGAGCAAACAGTCATTCAGGCTGTAAGGTCAGGTACTCAGAAAGGAGCAGCCAGGCCAAAATTAGCATTGCCCGTATAACTTTAATGCATCCCTCTCAGGTGCAATCTCAGCACATGCTTATGTGGCTGTGCATGATTTTCCATGGGACTCCTGCCCTGCCCACTGCTGAGATTGGATTGTAACCCTGTTCCAAGCAGCTCTTTAATGCTGCCCTCTCTCACCATGTCCAGTGTCCTTGTCCACAGCAAGCTACAGCCCCTTATCAAGTACGGCAAAGGTCTGACCTGGTCTATGCCTCCACAGACCAGTACCTTGCCATCAAGCAATTCTGATGGATATGGCTGTTCTGTCTCCCTTGCTCTCTCCAGTTCTGTGCTGGAGCAGAGAGGTCTTCCTGGTGGGAACACCAAGAAAACACATTCCTGGAAATGGTCAGTCAAGCACTGTGGCAATGTGTCTTCCCTGTACACAACCAAGAGATGGAAGAAAGGGAAGAAGTACTGAGCTCATAAGAGCACAGAGTAGATGTGTTATCTTCATGTCATTATAGAATGGCATCTTAAAGTAACCCCTCAAACCAACAAGCATGCATGAGATGATTTTGAGCACTACCACCCCAACCCCATCCTCCTGAAGGCAGCCCACCTGTCCCCAAACGCCTCCCTCGTAGGGATGTTGAGGGTAGCGTACTGCCCGATCTCCAGGATGCTGCAGTTGCCTTCATCATAGCTGAAGGAAACATTGCTGAGGTCCTGTGCATGGGAAGTAATTTTGTCCAGCAAGTTCACTTCATCTGCATTGGGGGAGAAGAAAGAGATACTCAATAGCTGAGATACCTTCACTACAGGGCCCTGCTCTCTTTGTTCTTCCTGTGAGATGACAGACAAAACCCCCAGGAAGAAGAGAATGCAATTTGGGGAAATTAAAATAATTCACAAATTCAGCAAACTGGGACCAAAATAAACATTCAGATAACCTCAGAAGCAGCCACGTGGTATTTTTGAAACAGAATATGTGTTTTGAGGCCAATGTCTGAAGGACATGAAGGGCCATTTCTACCCAAGCAGTGGTGGTACCTTTATGACCATAGAGTTGGGATGCTCAGGACTGTAAAGCAGAGCTCAGGACACAAATGTCCTAAAACAGAAGTCCTGGATCAGCTGGGTACAGAAAATTCTACTCAGTCCTTTCCCAAGCTTCCTTGCTGAAGTTTGCCCAGTTTCAATAAGGAGCAGGATGAAGTTACTGTGTCCCTCACGGAGGCGGGTGTCCTGAACAGACCACAGGGGTACTCCCCTCTGCACAAAGCAGGGCTGATCGCTATGACGAGGTCAGGAGCTCCATCAGAAGCTGTGCATCATGCAGTAACCCTTTCCCAGCAAGTGAAAGGCCCACTTTCAGAACTCTGCTATGAACATGCAAGATGGTTTGAATTGGGTGAGAGCCCCTGGTCTGGGCTATTTGGCAGCACCATCACTTCAGTCTCATGAGGAGCTTTTAACTCCCATGGTGAACAGAGATGTTCCCTTTCCAAGTTCATTCTTTAACTAAAGAATCATTCAACTACAGAAATACCTAAGCAAAAATTTGTTTAAAACCACAAGGTTGCTTGTTCCCCTCCATTAGCAAAAAAAAAAATGCAGACATTTGGCTCTACCCAGACACACCTTTTCTACCTCTGAGACATCTACAACCAGGTCTCTACTTTCTTGTCATCCCTTTACACTGCTGGGCAGTGTGGCAATAACCCTGCCACCTGCAAAGGGTGGGGACCAGGGATAGACCCAGGGCAGCACCCTATGGGCCCAGCCTTGCAGGAGGGGTCTGGATCACTGCAGACCCACAGCCCCTTTACTGGGAGGGCCTGGACAATCCCTCTTGATGACTTATTAACAGGAATCCTGCCAGTACCATCTGCACTAGCATCTGCCATTACTTGGGAGGCATCCAGCCTCTGTATTCACTCTAATTCCCATTGTTGATGAGGTGTGAGACTTATCTGAGGGCAGATGAACATCCTCGGGCAGGCTGCAGCCTGACACGAGATATACACACCGTACAGATCTGCCACTCTGGCGAATCAGTTGAGCAGACAGTTGTTTTGATCCACTTCAGACACTAATGTGGCAGTCCTGCCACCTTCTCCTCAGAAGATTTTGTAAGGGACAGAGCACCATGCTAGGAAGGAGGGGAGAGAATGCAGTCCCACAGGAGACACAGCCATTTGTGGTGACTTGGGATTTCATCGGGTATTTCTCCAGCTCCCCACATGGTCACAGCATTGACATGTTCCCAGACAACTCTAAGCTCAGCAACATGAGAGTGCAACAGCCTTTGGCAGCAGGAACATTGCAAAAATGGTACCAAGGCAAGGAGGGTGCAGGGCTGAGCCCCTTGGAGACTTCAGTGGTTGTAAACCCTGAAACAGTGCCAAGTCGGCAGAGTTTATCAGTGTTACAAGTGAAGCATATGCACAGTGTGGGGAATTAATCTGGGACCAAACACAGCTGTCAGAGGGGGAAAAATATCACAGATGTTTGTCCCTCCTCACTCCCAAGCAGTTTTGGGACGCGATTTCCCAGCTGCTGACACCAACGGACACGCCAAGACCTGCATGCTCCATCTCCAGGGGCCACAGCCCTCATCATTGATCAGCTTTGCTGGTGATTACAGGCAGACAAGTATGAAATCAGCAGATCCTATCAGGTGAAGGTCCTTCCTACACAAGCTGCAGCTGGCGACTAAGTACTAGAAATAACATGCTGACATGTTTTCCTGGGCAGGGTATGGCCTTAAGACACAACTTGAGCATATGTTGAAAGTTAAAACTATGGTCCATGACAACATGTGCATGTAGGGTTAAAGTTAAGCATGTGCTTGGTGCTTTCCTAAAGTAGCAGAGACTCCTCTCCCTGTGTCCTTGGAACTGGAGGTAGCTGGAGAGCAATCACAGGGACAGGGCTGCACCAGCAGGTTTAAACAGCCGGGGTTGGTATTTACCTCTGGACCCCTCACCAACCCCAAAAGAAGAATTTGGCATAAAAGAAAAACAGAATCAGGAGTGAAATTAATGAGCTCTCTGATGACCCAGGCAAGGGCACAGGTAGGAAGCACAACCTGGTGCAGCCGAGGGGGCAGCTGCCCGCAGCGTGGAGCACCAGCATGCGTTGCGCTCACCAGCCAAGGGTGAGATGGGCTGATCCCACCGTATGCCGGGCACCAGGAGCAACCCCAGCTCTAACAGAGGAGCTATGCAGCACTGAAGACTCTCCCACGGCAGCCATCAGAGCCTGAACATCACAGGAAGGATTTAGTCATATTCCCATCCTTATGAACACCTCACTACACATCTGCATGCACACAGGGAGTGGCAGAGCAAGAGCCAAGCACAGGTGCCCCATGGCCCATTGCACGATGCAGGCAGTTTAGAGGACGATGCCAAACCTCTACTGGAGGCAAGCAAGGACAACCAAATGACAACAGGTCATTTCAATCCCCAGAGAGGCTCAGCATTCAAAACCTGGCAATGGGCTGCACAGTTATATGTTGGGTAGATCAGCCACTGCAAACACCACTCTCCTTTCCCTGACCTCCCCCATAAGCCAAAAGAGAAATGTTGAAATAAATGACATCCCTTTCAGACACCAGCCGTCATGCAGAGCTGGGAAAGCTGGAAAGCAGATGCCCTTCTCCTACTTTACCAGCTCCAGAGTGCAGCTATTCCACATGCACCACTTTTTCTTCCCCCTCCCTGTTCTCTAGAAGCAGCTTTCCATGCATTTATTTTAGCCTCACCTGGCTAGTTTCTGCACTGTTGGGATAAGCCAGTGGGGCCTCAGAAACACCTGCAGCAGAAACCCATGCTGCACGAGACAGCAAAGCATCAGATGGGATCCATCTACTACAGACACTGTGAAGAGTGTCTTGCTGCATTAGCTGCGGCTCATGGCACCTCTCTCTCATCCTGGGGCAGAAGCTGATGCACAAGGAGGTTGTTTGTGACACTGGATTTAGCACTCAACCAGCCTCAACACCAAAGCTTTTGCTTGCAACTTGTCCCCAAGATTAACCAAGGGTCAACTCCCCATCCTGACACTGCTGGGTTTCTGGTTGTTACAAGAATTTAAATTTCAAAGCAGGTTTATCTTCTCTCTTTGCCTTAACCTCTGGGAGCAGACACACTGCTTTTCAAGGACACGTATTACCTACAGAAGCGATTCTCAGCTGCAGGGTTGAGTCACCAGCTATCAGAGATTGGGGTCATGGCCTTTCTGGGAGCAGATTAATCCCAGGCAGGTGGATGCTGAGGATGCAGTGAGTGCAATTGCTGCAGCAACCAGAGTCAGGGACTGGACAGACTGTACATCTGATATGGTAATTCTAGGTTTCCTTTACAAAAAATAATGATTTCTCATGACCTTTCAGCTTTCCTAGGGCTCATGTGCCTTATCCCCACAGGCATTCACCCCACTGCCTTGCTTCACAGCCAGGCTTCCTCATCTCCTTCCAGTGGCCATCAGTGAGCAGCTCTGTTCACAAATGCTCTTCCTACCTCTGCTGAGCAGCCTTCACCACCAGCATGCTATCCCCACCCTGGAGGCAACGCTGCCCAGGACCCCAGAGGCAGGGTGCGCACCAAGCTGTGTTCACAGTCCAGCTGTGCTTGCATTGAGCTCTAGACGTGGGTTCTTCCTTGCCCAGCTGCAGAAAAGCCACACAAGACTGCCCACGGTGCTCATTCAGGACATTCAACATGCCAAACCAACATCTTTGCTATTCAACCTCAAACCAAAAGCCTGTAGAAGGGCTATTTCTATCCTGGAAAGGAGATTCCTGGAGTTCAACAGCTGCTGCCAATTTCAGCTTGCCTCTGGGCTCCTAAAGCAGCTCAGGAATCTTCCCAGGCAGTTCACTGCCAGGCAGACGTGCATGGGCCAACCTCAGCAAGGACAAGCACCGGTCAGTGGAGCCGGAGCCAAGAACGCGGCATCCCAAGCTGCAGTTAACCCCAAGCTGTAGTTAACCAGCGATCACCAGGGTGCCAAGTGTGTTTTAGAAGAAATGCTTCTAAGGATGGGAAGCACAGGAGTCAGAGCAAAGGGGGACACCTATAACAAGCTATTAGTTAATCAGCATGGAGCTGATGAATCACACCCCATGAACCCATTGTGGTGCTTGGTGGTGTGTCAGGAGGCCTCTGCCTCCAAGAGCCCAGAAACTGAACCAAGAGAAACAGCCAGACAGACCTTGTGTTTTAATGCAGATGTTCCAGCAATCCCAAGCTCAGGCCAGAGGAGAAAACCAGCGGAGTCTTGCAAAGCCCAGCAACAGAGGATACATCCTCTGCTCATCAGCAGCGTTCCCTGGACCATCATTACCTCCACAGCCTTGGTCTAAGCACATTGGTGCACTTTAAGAGATGGTTATTTCAAAAACTATGACTTCTTGTTCATTTCCTTTGCAAAAACTGTTAAACAGTAAATAAAAAAAAATTTTATGCGTCCCTTTTTCAAAATGAAGTTGCTTAGAAAATCACACAAGAAGAGCGATAAAAGTTATGGTAAAGTTACCCCACCACTCTGAGAAGTTATAAACAAATTCCAGCTCAAATATTAAGCACACAAAAAGCACCAACTTTTCTAGGATGAAGAGCTCAGTAGAAATGAAGGCAGAGCTATCTGCATACGGCCCTGCACTGTTTGGTGCTGGGGACTTTGTCAATGGACCTGCACCAGACTGTAAGATCCACGTTTTCAGTACAGGGCTTTCCTGCCCTCATCAGTTTTTTGGTGCCACACAGAGTTAAAATTACCAGGAAACAAAAGAAGAAACAGGAGACATGTCTTGATCAGACTGGTGACCCAGAGAACAACCCCAAAGGTAAATACATCCTTTGACAGGGAACTTTGCAGAGAGGGACTGTGGTTACCCTGCGAGGCCAACTGGGGACACGCCTGGTGTACTGGAACCCACTAGCCTGGCCTGGGCAGTGGCGAGGGAAGGTGGCAGGGAGCAGCCAGGGCCAGCCGCCCCCCAGGGGCTGGCGAGCCCCAGCGTGGGCAGTGCCTTACCACCAGGCAGTCCTAGGGTGGGTGAACACAGCAGGCAGAGCCTGCCCTGGTAATAAGGTCCTTAGGCAACCCCAGGCAAGGCTAGCCACGGGCCAGGGTCCACCACGGAGCACAATCAGGTCCAAAGGGATACATGGGCAGAGGCTGGTCTAGAAACAAGGCTACAGTGTGGGTGCAAGGTCCATCTGAGAGACAGAGCCAAATACAGGACAGGAGACATATATAAGGGGTCCTACAAGGAGACAAGCTACATCCAGTGTAGGTCCATGGTACACCCAGGAGGCAAAGCCAGAGGCAGGGCTAGAGGCAAGCACCCTACACCATAGCTTGGGGAAGGGCTAAGGGCACAGGGCTGAGCTTAAATGGAGGTCCTGGGCTGAGGGTGTGGGTGGAGGTCCCAGGTGAGGCTGATCAGGACCCCAACGAGATTCAGTAGTGGTCCTTCCCCACCTCACCTCTGTGGCTATATCCCAGAGGACGGTGTCCCTTGAGGTAGCACCTCAGGTTGCAGAGACAGAAAAGTGACCATCTGTGCTTTCCTCTGGCTCGTGTGCACATGTGAAGCCTATGCTCAGGTTTATGTTCTCCCCAAAGGAGGGAAATGAGGGAAAAGGAGGTGATATTAAACAACATAAAACATAACTGGAGCCCTGGGAGAGTTTGTAACAGGGTCTGTCAGACTGAGTCACTTCCCCTGGATGTGGCACCACTGGCTGGGACTTGAAATAACTGGGCTTGAGAAGCCCTGGGGACAACCCAGGAGAACCCTGGCACTTGCTGGCTGGGTAGCAGATCATATGACCAAACAAGTCTTTCTCTCTCTAATTTCTGGGTGCCTTATGAAAATATCCTGCTAGAAATCTGCTTAGGATCACAGACCATGCACTTCAGCTGTGTTTTCAAACTCTGAATTAGAGAGGCTTGTACATCACAGCTAGAATTTAATAATAAAGGCTCTCTGCATTAAGTGATGGAAAAAGCAGCTTTTATACTGGGGCAAGGGTATACTGGCACCTCACACCGCTGACACCACCACATTTGCACAGGCATGGTCTGTAACCAAGCATTCAAAATAAGACGACCCTCCCAAAACACTGATGCTCCTCCATTCCCCTCTCAACAGCTCACTCTCCTCCCCCCTTTGCCTCTTGAAAGATGTTCTCAGGCTTGGAGGTTGTATGCGACTCTCTCTGGACCAATGGGACCCAAAATGGCAGCTTCGTATTTGTTTGGACTTGCCTGATGACTCTGCACATTGGGTGGACAAGGTCAAGGACACCTCGGTAGTGTTATCTTTGCAGGACATCAACCCTTCAGCACCTCTTCCTGCTTCTCTTTCTATCCTGGCGTTGCTTGTAACATAAATAATGTCCACGGCAGCCATCCGTGTCACCTCCTGTGCCACCTTCATCTCCTACTGTTCCCATTTCCTTACCACCTAATAATTTCTTTTTAAGGGCAACACCACAAGCCACATGAGATGAGGTTTAAGCCGAAGCGCTCGCAGTGACAGACCCACATTCAGAAGGTTATGCAACAGGACTTCAACCTTCGCCTCGCTGCTCCGGAGAGCAGAGATAATTTGGTTTTGACCCAGTGGCTCAAGTTGAAGGGGACAGAGACAAAACAGGAAGAAAAAGAAAAAGCACATTTCTCACGGAGAACCTTGTACCTATTAGTGGAAGAGTGAATGCAACCATTCACCCACAGAGAGAACAGAAAATTTCAGGGAAGCGAAACCTTTTCAGAAGAAAGAGCTAGCCGTACACATGGTTTAGACAGGAAAAATCAGAGCACAGGCTTCTTTTCAAGCTCATTACGCAGATCTGCAGGCATGCCGCTGCTCCTTTGTACGGGCCCAGCACGGGGGGCTCTGCTGGGATAGGGATGGAGCTTTTGGGGACAAAGCGTGGGGAGGAGGAAGGGCTGCTGGAAGTCGAGGATGACCCCAACTAAGGATACGCTGGCTACAACAAAAAGTAGGCCAAGTGGCAGAAAAAGAAGAGGGCCTGCAAAAGAGCTTTCAGAAGAGCAATGGGAGCCGGAAAGCAAAGAGTTCAAGAGTTGCTAAACCCACAATGGGGATGATGAAACCAGAGTGGCCACAGGAGTGGGGAAGCGGGCTTGGTGGGCATTTCAGCCTTCAGCTTCACCATCCTCATCAGGTCTTCTCTCTGCAAATCCCGACTGCCCAAGCCATGAAACAGTGTGAAAATCTCATCCCATTAATTGAAAGAGTATGTTTCCTGCCCTCGTGGGGACAGGGAAAGGCTTTGCAAATGTGGAGCAAATCAGTATCCTGTCAGCTGAGAAACGAGAGTCTGAAGACCCTTTTGAAGCAGGTGCTGAGAAGGGCTGGGAGGAAGCTCATAATAGCTAACTGCTCTGCAGGATTTGGTGGCCTCACTTGGGTTGGCTTGTTTTTGTTTTTGTTGAATAAGAAAACAAAATAGAAGCCACTTCTAACCTTCCCAAGACATGTACTGAGAGATCCTACAGAGCTCCTCAACCATCTCCTTCCTGAGCAACCAAGAGACTTAACCTCAACCCAAAGCTCCTAGACTCTAGGTAGATGCTCTGGGGTGCTACACTTCACCCCAGCCTTGCACATCCCTCAACTCCCAGGCCACACGCACACCCTGGTGTGTCTCCTAACCCCTGTTCTCCATGTATCCTCTCCAGTTCCTCCTTTCTCTGCTCTGTGCATGCACGTCCTGTCCCCTCCTGGAGCACTGACAGCAAATGCTATTGGGCTGAGCTCAAACCCTCGCTTTACTAAAGCCAAACACTGTGAAACTGATATTTTATCTATATTCAGGGCTTAATAGGTTTAGCTAGAGGGGTGTTTTTAAATGGATTTCATTTAAACCTGTGCAAATCCCCACACAGCCACTCTTCAATGTGTTCAAGTCTGCCTCACAGCAATTAAACTTAATTACTGAATTAGAGTGAATCAGCATAAACCAGATTTGAATTGGTCTGCAATGCCTATACAGAGGATTCTGTGGGATTAATTTAAAAACAACTAAAAAACACACTAGTAAAACTTGTGTGACACTGAGTGGGGACAACTTCCAAAAACATTGGCCCTCACTGTCACTAGCTTCTTTCTGTTGCTCCATTGTCAAAGTAAATTAATAACAAATTCTGCAAACTATCACACTCCAGGGGCTTGTTTCCAGCACCAGCTTTCCAAGAGCCTCCCTCTCTGTTGTTTTGTTTTATAGGGTTGGAAGACATACACACATAAATACGCACAAAGCCACCAGAGAAAAGCAATGAAGAGATGATCATGAAAACCTCCTCTGGCTGGGATGGCCGGCACCAAGCAGGGCAGTCCACGGCACACGCAGAGTTTGTACCCCTGATTTTCAGCATCCTCTCGTGCTGATGGCCAGCACACACATGGTGGTGTGCACACACAACCCCCAAGCTCCCATGGCCAAGCCTTGTCTGGATTTGACAGACTTCAAGGTCAGGACTACAAGGAGGTCCCTGCAGCCCCCATCCCTGGCTCCAACAGCAGATACTTGCAGGAGAGGAGAGGAAAAGGGCAGGAACAGAGCAAGTCTTTCCTGCTGCTTCCTCCCAGCTCCCTGCAGCATAAGGATTTGCTGAGCCAAAGGCAGTGTCCGTGTTAGCAGCCGTTGGCAGAGACTTGAGCTCAAGCCTCTCCTGTCCTAGGGAGCACTGGAGGATACTTATCCTCAGCTGGCTGGGCTGCCCAAGAGATCCAAGGGCACACAGAGCTTTCATTCTCTCCCTTTTGAGCTTTCATGATGTTTTGTGAAGTCTTAAACTCCTCCTAAGGCAGAATGGGGTGCATTTTTAAAATCTCAGCAGCACCTTGTGGGGGTAGGAAAGCTAGCTGTAGCAGGGCAGCACACAAGCAGCCCCTTCGCAGGCTATGCTCTCTGAGCAGCAGTAGGAAGGGAAGGAGCTGGAAGGGTTTGGTTTACTTCCTAACTCCCCTTTTCTCACCAAATGGCAGGGGGATCAGCAAAATATACACCAGAAGCTACAAAACTGAAATGAAGAGGTAGAACTGAGTAAGGCAGAAAGATTCCTTACAAAAGGAAATGCAATTTCAGAGTTTTGGAATGAAGCAACTGTTTGATGGGAAACATCTACTTCTGAAATACCTCAGTCCCCTTCTTCTCCATTACAGGTTGATCTTCACAAATGTTTCTCCAGCTTAACCTCCCATTGTCTTAGAGTAGTTATTTTAAAGTCTGGCAGAGGCTCAGCCTGAGCTATTATTTCAACAATGTTGAAAGTATCTTGAGTAACAAGGGAAACGGTTGGGTTAGCATTATCTTCTGCTGCAGACATACACATCTGGGAGAGATTACAACTAGAGAAAATAAAAATAAATACGTCCAGGGAGCCCATCTTGGGAATTCCTCTCATTTCAGCAAATAAGGGCTTCGTGCACCTCAAAACCAAACCCTTCCTCCAAACTGCTCTGCTCCTGCTCCTTCGACTAGTGATTAATTGGTTCATTTGGTTTAGTCTAACAGTGATTTTAAACGTTTAATGTCATCCAAGGCTGAAAAACCAAAGCTTAAACCTGATATCATTGGCGATGTGCAAGGCAAGCCAGATCTAAGGCGATACACCCAGATGTTAGTCACTGGTGAAAGGCAACCAGAAAACCTCTGATCATGTGCCAGCAGCCATCTGTCACACTGCAAAAAAGTGCACGTTGGCTCAGGATCTCCGCGACTCCTGTTTTCCAAGTCATAATCTAAGTATCAAAAAACTGCAGGAAAGTAGCAGCAGTAGGGCAGTGAAAGGTCCTTTGTGTTTTCAGACCCAGAGATCTTATGTTCAAACACTGGAGCTGCCCCGTCGGGTCATACAACGGCACCTGCAAGCACAGCTTTGTTTCTGGTAGCTGTCACAACTGGAGGCAGCAACAGCAGATCTGCCCAGCCGGCATAAAAGGGAGTCTTCGATTAACTTAAACCTGTGCAGACTGCGCCAATGAGCATCTGCTCACCACTCGTGTGGGAGCAGGGCTTGTGCTGTCCCCAGCTGTATGCACACGACCTTACCAACTGAGATGGCCAGGAAAAATGACAACTGAACACAATATATCCAAACAGACGCTGCTTCATAACCTGCTCTGCTCAAGCATATCTACCTATGTAGTGGCTCACTCACCCTGATGATTCAGCATGTTGCCCACGTTTTCATTTCCATTTCCACACGATCATGGGTAAATGAATTTTCCTTTTGTACAGGTGGAGAAATGAAGCAGAGCTAATGTTGGGAAGCACTATGAGGATATGTGTGTTGAGATAAGTAGGATGAACATGTCCATATCCTAGCCAAAGGGAAGGATTGGAGAATTAGCTTGCCACAGAAGCTCTTGTCCGTCTTCTCCTGTGCCTGTCATCCCTGCTCCCTTGAGACCTCATGTGCCAAGCAGGGATCTCTTACACCCCAGCTAAAGCAATTAATGCTGCAGCTTTTAACCCCAGCAATGCCACAATTCAGTCCTTGCATTGACCAAACTGATTGCTATTTTCTTCATTGCAGCCAAAAAATCAGAGTGTGTTTTCCCTAACTTGGCTGATTTTTCACCTCTCAAACTCTGCTGCTGGCAGACCCAAGGAGCAGGAGTCTTTGGCAGAGCTAGGGAGGTGTAGGCAGAAGGGCAACCTCCATACGAGCCAGAGGTATCCAGAGAGCATCTTTCCAAGATTTCACCTTTCGTGTGCTCACAGGTCCTTTGCAGAGCTCCCTGCTCTGCTCCTAACATCAAGCCTTAGCAATCACTACCCTCTTCGTCTGCTGGTCTCAGTGTATTCATGATGAATGTGCTTTATCAACCACACTGAAGTGGCCCAGAAGACTAATTGGCTGGGGGAGGGCGAGGGAGTCAGTTTAATTTTCCAAGCTTGATAAGAGCTGATGACTTCACTCAGGGAGAAATCATATAATGTAACTGTAAAGGTCTGGCTCAGGTTGCTCCCACCTCGCCCGCCTAGGAAATACCTCGTTATTGCATCCCTTCAAGAGGAGCTGGAGGGTGGGCAAAGATCCCACCCAGAATTTGCCATGCCCTTGGCCTCATGCCATGCAGTCCCAGGCAGTTGGCTGCTGATGGCCCTCCAGCCCCATCACATGCATACACTTACATGGAGTTGGCAAACTCACACCCAACTCTGTTTTGACTTGTATGTATTCACAAATTACAGGGGTGACAAGGGTCACAAACTGCAGAGACTTTGCAACAAACTTTTGTGGTGAACACGACTGCCGCGCTCATGATGGTAGATAGTGCCCCAGCCAGAAGCCCCTCATGGGGCAGGAGGAGGACATCTGCTTTCACATTTAAAGCTGTGTTTCCAGCATGCCAGTCTGCAGAAAAAAACCTTTAAACCATCCCCCTGGAGTAATCAATGGTCTCAAAAGCACAGGGCAAACCTGACAGTTACGTCCATGAAGCCAGATGCGCACCAGCGCTGCCTGTCCTGCAGGCCTGGCTTTGGAGAGAAGTTGGCACTCAGGGATGAGAGCTTGAGGGCAAAAGCCAGGGGACACACAGGGGACATGGGGCTGGACACAAGGCTGCCAGGGTCATGCTCCCGTGCTGTGCCAAGCACAGTGGGAAGAAAGCCAGGGTCCCAGCCACGTCTGGGCTCCTGAGCACAGAGTACTGCCTGCCAGGCTCCTCCAGCCACCTGCCTGGCAGCGAAGGGACCAGGGATGCTTCATAGAAGCTTGCTGGAGACTCAAGGTCCCGACTGCTGGCAGGGAAAGGCAGCTCCTGTCTGTTTTTCTCAAAAGCTTGGGGTCTAATGCAGCAGACACCCTATTGCACAGGTGTCTGGCAAACCTCTTACCTCTGTCCTAACCCATCCTAACTCAGGAAAACTCATTCCTAGCCATGCCTTCATTCAGCAAGGCCAATTTTCCCCTTGAAAAGAATGGCTACAGGTCAGCCCATGGTTTACCTTAGCTAAAATACAGCCACTTTATGCTACAGTTAATCACTTTGGAGATACTGGCATTCCCTGCAAAGCATCAAGGGTCCCATGCCGAGGGAGAGGGGACAGACAGACGTTGCTCCTGTGAGCCCACACCTGCCACAGCCCTGGGCTATGGGAGCTGGACCTGCCTGAACTGAGCTTTGCCACTGCGCCTTGCAAGGGCCTCTACCAGCTCCTGTTACTCAGCATATGACTAATGCCCAAACCGAAATTAGTACCAGTGCATTTAAAGGGAAAGTTTTCCACTGTAGGCAAGTGAAGTGCACAGCGCTTTGCAGGGATCTACTTCTGCTTCCTTCGCTTCTAGATATGCTGCTGCAAGGGTCAGTGCTCAGGCTCTGACCTGGCATTAAAATTCATTTGATTGGGAACCGTGTTCTGGAGGTTGTACCTAGCTACCACACATCACCTGCCCTGGGGGATCTGCAGAAATGGAGCAGGAATGAGAGAGAGAAAGAAGCAAAAGAGTCTCATGCACCAGCAACAGCCCAGTCTGGGGCAGAGTGGGGCAGGAGCAGCAGTCCCGACCTTCCCCTCATGCTCCCTTCAACACAGCTCACAAGAATAAAGAAAAACTTAAAAATGAGTGTTTCCCAGACTAACAAGCTGACATTTCACAGCCAAAAAGCACTCTGATTTTCACCTCAGGCAAAACATGTGCACATTTGTGATTCATTCCACACTTGTGGCTGCCAATTTTCCTGCGCAAACTATTGAATTGTTGCAGTTTCAACCTTTACTCAACTCCTGAATGCTCCTCCAAGTTCTTTATGCTTGGCATTTCGCAGAGCTACTCACCTCCCACTTCTCCCCCTCCACTGGTATTTTTACATCCAAAGTATCTTTGGGTGCCTGTGAGCCTTCAAATTTCATGGCAAGCTGCTCGATGCCATGAGCTGCCACTTTCCCAGGCATCAGGGCCAGGGACCCTGAGACCCCCCCAAGCAAAAAGATCTTCTTGTAAAGTCTCATTTCACCAAAGCCTCATGAGTCAGGTTCAGCCCATAATGCTTGAACTGCAGCTCAGAAAGCTCTGAGCAAATAAACATAATCCAGGATTTCCTTCACATGGAGAGAAGCTGTCAAACCCCAGACTGTGCTGGAGGCACCACTTTGCCACCCCCCAGGAGGGGCTGACCCTCTTAGTGCTCCCTCAGCAGACATTCACCCACCACGGCTCCCCTGTGTCCCAAGGCTGAGCCCTGGCTCGCCATGGCTGGATCCTGGGCAGAGGAGACTCTGCAGGTGCTGAGCTTGGGTGAGGATGGGCACAGATGTTCCACTGGGACTGAAGAAGCCTTCTGCAACTTCATTTATGGATGAAGTCCCAGGGAGGACACGCTCAGCACATGGGCATGGGTAGACCTCTACAACGGTCAGCCTTCATGCAAAAAGCCCATTGCTGGATCAAGAGATCTCCACTCCTGTTTTCTTCCCAGGGTTCAAAATCCTCTTCCTCCCTGTGAAAAGCATCCTGCCCAAAGGCTGGTTTGTGCCCACTCCTGTATCTTCTACTTCTAAGGCTGCATTGGAGCATCCTAGCTGCTAATAATCACCTCCCAGCTCGAATTAAGTTTTCCTTTCTCTCCATTTCTTTACTAGCCTAGAGAATTTCCCAGGGAGAAAAAACAAAGTTTCTTATGCAGAAGAACCCAGAGGAAAATTTCTCTTCTCCAACCAAAAAACAGTTTTCAGGCCTTTATGATTCATCACAAGTAAAGCTGAGAGAGGCAGAGATCACACATGCTCACCCATGCACACTGCCTCTGCACAGCCCATCTCGGATAACAGTGCAGGTTTTGGGAGAGCCCCAGACACAGAGTTGACAAGTCTTGTTTTAACAGCAGGGATGTATCTGCCTTGCAAAAAAAAAAAAAAAAAAAAAAGTGCTCTTCATTCCTCCCGCTGCCTTTGAGCGAGGAAAGCACATTTGTTAGAGATGCTCCACTCCTCTGAACAGACGACGCTGAGAAAATGCTGGATTTGGGATGTGGGGGAGGTCTCAGGGTTAAACAAAATTGTTGGAAAGAAATCGGTGTCAAACAGAAAACTTTCCCAATATTTGAGTAAAAAAAAAAAAAAGGAAAATGAGTCATTTTAAGTCAGCCTCAAAATGAAGGGTTTCATCTTTGTCTGTGGATGAGTTACCTCTTTCTTATTTTGTTTTATTCCATGCAAGTTAACTTTAGTTAACTGAAACACAGACAGCTGTTTTGAAACCGAAAATGAAATTTTGTTTTTAAAACCCTGAGATGTCAAGACATTTAAAAAAAAAAAAAAACCCAAACCCAAAAAAACAAACCAAAAAAGCCCCCAAAACCCAACCAACAAAAAAAAACCCACAAAACTTTGTTTACAAAACACAGGAAAACCAACTGTCTTGATGATTTTGAATTTCACTCCCACTTCCTGATTTGAAATTATTCACCCGATTAGACCCGGTTTCAGAAGCCCTGCTCCATCCACCCCTTTCCTCACCACATGCACCAGGTCACCGAGAGACACCTCTCTACTAACAGCTCAGCTTCAGGCTCCACCAAGTCCATCGAGGTCCATCAAAGCAGATCCCCAAGCCCGCCCTCCCTCAACTTCACTGTTCCTTTACCTGGAAGCAGCCGACCTGAAGAACATCCCCAAATATATTCTTCCTCTGGGTAGATGTATCTTCTGTTTTAGTGCCTCAGCACCATGTCTGATAACCTCTGTGGCAAATACTTTGCTCCGTCTCTATTCCACCTCACTTGCAAATCACCTCTAGTACAATGTACTCTGGAGTGGTGAAGAGGACCGCTGAAATTACCACTTTCATAGACAGGTTGGAAGACACCAGACCTCCTCTAGTCCTCTACTACGAGCTTCACCCATAACCTACCCTGGCATCTCTCCAGCTTCACTGAAGGGAGCAGTGCATTATACCACTGCCCTACCACCTCTGTGTAATGATGAAAAAGAAGAAAAGCTAGACCCATGAACTAACATCCCAGACTGAAAAAGAAGGGTTTGCTAAACTAACACAATATATCACAGAGTGCTCCAAAAGCGCCAAGAATTATTTTTTAAGCTGTATACTGTATCCAGTATCACAGTGGGAGAAATCCTTCTGGTGGAAGGTTTCAAGGTTTCTCTTTCCAAGACATTAGAACGTTCCCAGCTTGTGAAAAACAATCCTTGCCACCTGGCCTTGCATCTTACTGCCGGCAAGCAGGATAGCCACAAGAGATTGCAGATCAGAGGGGTTTAAATGGTTCCTGGGAGTGACCCTCCAAAGGGTCTGGGCTCTGCAAGCTGCTGAAGAGATATCTACCCTGTGCAATCTGGAGCTAGCAGCCATGAAGCTCAAAGTCTCAGCCAATATGGACCAGCCTCTGCGGGAAAACTGGGAGCAGGGTAAGGAAGGAAGATAGGGAGTGAAAAGGTTTATCGCTGGCACGGGACTGGTCAGGGCAGTCTGCTGGACCCATCTACGCTGGCACGTCTATCAAGGCACTGCGTGGAGGAGCTGGGGTGGAAAGACACCTTCAGACACCTGCATAGTATCCCTGTGGGACAGGCAAACCCATATGCCTTTGCACACTTCCTGGAGCAGGCAGAGTCAGTGTCAATGTCCAGCATCCACAGCTGACTCCAGAACCCCTGTTTCCCACCCCTTGGCTCCACCATTTTTCCTTCCCAGGCATGTGCTGAGGAAGCCCAGACCTCCCCAGGACAGATGTCCAGGTGCAGGTTCAGGTAGCCAAAGCATCTTACAACAGTGCCTTTGCAGAGAGCACGGTCTCCTGGGAGGAGAGGACCTAAGGAACAGAGATCCCACTGAACCTAAAGAGCCTACACTTCAAAAATTCTCTCCACCTCTCACTTGTGAGCTCCTTAGACATGGTCATCCCCCTGCCACAGCACGGCTCTCCTCCTCTAGGCTCTCCCAAAAATATCCCTAATAAGGAGCAACTCTACAAAGGTACAACAAATACTTCTCTGAGACTGGTGTGCTGCAGACACCGCAGGACAGTTGCTCTCACTCTCCACACCTGTATTTCCTAAGGGCAGAGAACATTACTTTCCTGTCTAACTCCAGCAATACCTGCTAGATTTATTCACCGAGCAATGTGCAGATTGCTGTGAGCACAACTCTCCCAGGGCTCCTTCGAACTAACTGGGGTGAGTTTGTTTTCAAGTCATTAGATTAAATGTCCTAGAGATTGCTGTAGCAGTCAGTCATGCTGGGCTTGCAGCAGTGCTTCCAGCCTTTGCGGCACATTTCAGTGCTCCGTGAGCAGCAGGACTACATGAAGAAGTGACTTTCCTTCTTTTTTTCTAGTTTGGAAGTGAAGCAAACAAAAAAATAATGTAACAAGTGGAATTGGCTTAAACTGTTGTAGCTTTCCCACCAAACCTCCAGCAAAACAAATAATTTAAGGAATCAGCTGAGCCCCAAATACATAATTATAGTCATTCGCTATAAAATCTGAAAAACAGTGGGCCGAATCACAGACCTTCAACATCAATGGAGCTGTTCCCTCCCTGCCACGGCCCAGAGACCAGGACAGTGCCTTAAGGTGTGGGACAGCCAGGCTCAAATACCTCTTCCCTGTAAAATATTTGATTCCTACATTTCAAGAGCCTGCCCTACCCTCCCGTCATCACTGCCTTAAGGTACAGTGAGACAGACTGTATACAGCCAGGACTGCATGGTGAAATGCAGTCAGTACCCACAAGAGATGGGCTGTCACTGGACAAGGGATTCGCCAGTGCTGGGCAGCTCTGTGGATGCTAATCCCTCGTGGAGAGGAGCAATGGGCAGTTACTTTTCTACAGAAAACCACAGAGGAAGGGCACAGGGAAGGAGACATGACTGCCAGTCCTGGTCAAGGTCTAGGGAGCCCCATGTCATGGTGTTCAGCAGCAAACTGTCAATCAAGCTAAAGAGAAACCCTGGCTGGGGTGTGAGCGTCCTTGAGGAGCTACAGCTGAAGCTTTGCTCTGCTAAACTGCAGGAGGTGGTACAAAAGCAACAAATCCAGGACATCGCTTCAAACGCAGCAGCAACCATCACCCAGAGATGTCAGTAATCTCCTGATTATTGCACTGTGCTTTGAGCAAGCAGTTCTTGTGCTATCTTTGATATGGCAACTGTTGATGTTACAGGCTTCAGAAAAAGACAACTACTCTCCTACATGCTTAACCCACTTTCAGGTTTGAGATAAAAAGAAAAATCTATTCATTTATCCAGGCAGAGCAACATGCATCCCTTTATGCTCTGGAAAACCTTGATGCCCATCCCTTTGTTCCTGGCAGTCAACTTTCCTACATAGGCAGGGTTGTAAAGCAGGAGTAATGGACCAAGACGTCATCATGCCAACCCATGCACAACCCCAACAAATAGAGTAGCTTTCTTCAGGCTGCTAACGAGCCAGGGCTTGAGCTGCATTAACCGCTGCTCTCTGCAGCAATGGTTGTACACTGGTATTAAGAAAGAGAGCAAAAAATAAAGAGGAGCAGTTAATAGGAGTGAGCTGATTCCTGGTTGGCTCGAGACACCTCCAAAAGCAGGGAGGAAGGGGCGAAGGCAGTCCCACACTGGTTCTGCACATCAGCCAGGCTCTGGTTGTTTTATCAGGCCATTTATCTCGGTTACTTCCAGTCCTATTCTGTTTCCAATCAGCATCCTCTACCCGCTTGGCCTGGGCCCTCTGGGAACTCCGGTAAAAGCCTGAAAGGAATATAAAAATGAAACAAAAACACATTCAGGGAGATTAAAGCCTTGAAAAGGCAACTGTGCGCTGTGAAAAGGAGCAGGGTTCATTTTCTCGCATCTTGCTGGGTGGAGAGAGCCTGGGGGAGCGCTTGGGGCAGCTCAGCCTGGGGATGGGGCTCCCCATGGCCAGCACCAGCTGGGAGGGCACCTCAATGCCACAGCCAGGTTCAAGCAAAGGAGTTATTCCAGTGCTCAGAGAGAGACGTGCGTGTGTTGCATGTGTACTCCACAAGCACAGAGCACGCCTACAAGCTAGAGCACGTCTGCCACTGCACCATGAGTCACAGTCACACGCGGGAGGGAGCCCAGGGCCAGGGGCGCCTCTGTCATTTAAGATTCACAAGTTGGGAGCAAACCTTAATGCAGATTATGAGAGGTTGCTTGAAAATTAGCTCTGCCATCCTTGCACCTCTTTAAAGACACAAGTGTGCAGTGAGGACCTCCACAATTCCTATCTGCTTCAGAGAGGAAGGCTGAAAAGGGCTCCCATGGGACAACGTTAGTCCATACTCTACTGAGCTGCAGCAGAGACGTGTTCACAACATGCTTCTGCAAGCTGTTTCTGAAGGGAGGAAATAAACACAGCAAATAAAAAAAACCCCCAACACAGAAGTTACTTTAATTAGGATCAGGGAGGCATTTCAGGGTGAAAGCCCCAACCACCCCCACTTACTCTGCTTTAGCTTACACTGCAGAGCAGTCCTGGAGCGCACAAACGACACCCTTCTGGTGACACTAAGCCAGAGAAGTGCTGTGGAGGACATTTAATGTTCTCCAACATGCAGAGTATCCTGTGGACTGAAAATCCAAGACCAGTCCAATGTAAAAAACACAGAGCCCATATAGAGTGGGCACAGGGGCCTTGGACCTGCTGCCCTGCAGATCTGCTTTCGGTAGAGCACACAACTTGCTGACGCAGACAAAGACTTAATGCTCCAGCTGCTGGACTCATTAATAGCTCTGAATCTCTCTTTAATTAATCCTCCTGAGCCTCACAGCTATAGAGAAAAGCTTGGAAAACGTGACCGCTAATGGTTCAAGCACAAAAAGTTGAATGAAAAGGTTCAGAGGTGATTTTCATTTATTCTTTTAAAACCAGGAGTTTATTATCCCAGAAAACCATCCAGCCCATCTCCACCTCCAGGAGAAAGCCATTATCCATCCACCACATCCCAGACCTGATGCCCTGATGAAAGCTTCCATCTCCCCAGAACATTACGACCAGGTTGGTCTGGCCAGCCCTGCAGCAGCGCCCGCGCTGGTCTCCACTCCCTCCTGCCTAGCCCCAAGACCTCCTCTCTGACGGCAGCAAAAGCACTCACAGGTGGGCCCCACAGATGCAAGATGTGGGAATGCATGTTTGCAGTGAACCGTCCTAGAGAGAAACGCATCGCCTTCCCCTGCAGAGACACCTCCAGAGAGCGGTTCCTGGTGAGGAACAGCCCCAGGGAGACCCCCCGAGCTCACAGCAATTGCTGAGTTCATGATCCAACCTCTCCCTGCCCAACGCGCTGCCGCTGCCTCACCCCTGCCATGCTACAAAGCGCAGGGGTGCCTTGGCTCCCAGCTGCCCCTTGTCCAGCACTGCCTACGGGAAGCATCTCAGGCTTCTGGCTCTGTGGATGGATGAATCATCCCCAACACCCCAGAAACACCCATGGATGAGGGGGAACCTCTTTTCCCCTTCCCCCTGCATTGGCAGGGGAGGACCACACCATGGCCAGGGAATAAGACATCTGGCTGTCTTTGTGTTGGTCAACATTATGGCTGCTGCAGGCATGAGAAAGTGATTAACCAGAACTAGCTGGTTCCCTTTTCGAAATGGCCCCTAAAAGGAGCTCCCATTGAGGTCCCTGGCTGGGAGCCAGGAGTACACAGGAACCAAGAGGAGATCTGGATCACTCTGCATAGGTTGGGGTCATTCTGGATCACTCCTTGCCCTGTGACTGTCAAACCCTTGACAGCTTCCAATGCAGCCACCAAACCCCTTCACTGGAGGAAACTTTTCCTGAGCAACGTGAAAGGAGGAGGGATGCATGGGCCACGCCTCTTCTTGGGGATCACTTTTCGAGGCAGGGTCTCCTCACCACCAGCCATCATGCCAGGAGCAGGCACCACTCCAGGGCTGCAAAGCAAACACGTCCCAAAAGGGCGAGTGGGGCAAAGGAGCCCAGAGTCAAGCCACAGCCTGTGTAACATCAGTGCAGCTCCACCAGTCCCACCAAGCAGCCAGGCAGCACATGCCTGCCAGATGCTTCACATTTTGGGAGGAGGGGAGGAGAGGTTCAGAGGCCAAGGTCACAAGTGATGTCTGACTCCGTTCTTTGTGAAGGGGCCATGCAGGGGGAGAGGGAGCTGGGAGGAAATACCAGCCTGTGTGTGTAAAAACCATCCAGGGTGGGATTCACGGTCACGTTTGCACATGTTTGGCTCAGGAGAGGCAGGGAGCTGCAAGGCATGGGGGTTCCTCAGCTGAAGTGAAGGGCTGGGGAGGAGACAGAGCAGCACAACACGCCGGGACAGCCTGGGATGCTCCTTCCTGCATCACTTTAATGCCTCCGAGAGAGCTGCAACCGCCCGGTTTAGGATCAGCCTCCAGCTATCGATGTTCCCCCTCCCTTCCTTCCCTTCTTTGTGGGAATGAAGTGCTGCGTTGGGAGTTGCAATTCCCACACTGACAAGGCTTGGAGCTCCCTCCATACCCTGGGACCTCCTGGAGTGTGTCAGCCCTGTCTCCTCTTCCCCTTGCCCGTTCAAGTATCAGTTGGCTCCTTGTACTTGAAAGGAGAAAGCTGCAGTCTCTGACGTAACCCCAGACACTTCTTTCCAAGGCTCAAGACCAAGTTAAACTAAACCAGACTGCACGTATCAGAAATAAGAGCCCAGACACAAAGGAAGAGTTTTGGAAATGCCACTCATGCCTCTGCAGGAACATGGTCACCCAGCAGCGGTCATCTCTAGGTGGCCCTTTCAATGGCCTGGTCTAGATGGACCTGCTTTGAGCAGGGGCTGCACTCCATGATCTCCAGAAGTCTCTTCCAACATGAATTATGCTATGACAATCTCTCACTCCTGGATGTGGGTGATACATCTCCTCTATATCTGCTGCCACTGCATGTGATGTTAAACAGACTTGCAGTATCTCAACAGCCATAAAACTTGAATTCTCACCAGCCCAGCTCTTCCAGAGAGCAGCAAGCAACTACCCTGGTAACACCAGTAGTGCTTCTGGGGAGCAGTCACACCCTGCCCACCCAGAACCATGACTGCCGTGTATATTTAAGACAGAAAAATATAAAATCTAAATCATTAAACCACAAGAACTAAAGATATGACTTCTAAGCACTGCCTTCTAAAGCAAGCGTGCCTGGGATAAACACTGAAGCACAGCATTTTTTCTGCTTTAATTTAATTTTGGGTCACTTTTGCTCAATCAGCATCCATCAAATGGTACGAGACTGGTCACTGAGCATGGGATCTGCTCCTATTTATGCATTTTCAAGCCAGAACACCCACACACACACACTGTGATCTGGTGTCCTACAAAGGATATGCCAAAGGAGATCTCCAGCTTAATTCCTACTTTAAGACCAACAACTGTGGGTGAATTTGGAAAAACATCTTCCCCTCTAGGAAAAACATCTCATTTGGACTTAAAGTCCTCCCAGCAACTGAAACTCTACCACAACTCAACCCTGAGGTAGGCCAGCAAAGAAGTAAATAATATATACAATCAACATATGGGTTGTTACAGCTAACGTGGGACGTTACAATTAAAACCAGCAGAGCTGTGGAAGAAAATTAACAGCACTTTTACTGCAGAAGTTATAGGATTCCCAAAAGTCCACTCATTTGGAGAGGAAAACCCCAAGCGAGGCATTATAAAATGAACACATTAATAAGGACTGAGAAAACTGCCTACCCCTGGCAGGCACCTGATCTCCTCCTTAGAAAGAGCCACCAAAAGAAGTTTTTGCTCAAAGCAAGTTTAGCAGCTTAAAGGCTTACCCTGCAAAGGTGGGAAACATCTTGGACTTCCCCCGTTAAAGCACAGTACATGGTTTTGCAAGACCTGCCTCGTCCGAGCAGGATGACTTTCACTTCCCACGAGCCACGGGTGCACAGGGAGATGAGCACTGCTTTGGTTCATCCTCAGCAAGCCAGGGTAAGCAGCTCTCTCCAGGGGCTGGCAGTGGGTCAGGGGTGGGCAGCCAGCCTGGGAGCCCCCACCTTTCATCCAGGTTCAAGCCAGCCCGAGGGAGCAGGGGCAAGCGCTGACCCACCTGGCAATGACAGCATCCAATTTACAGCCATTGAACCTGACTTCAGCCCCAAGGGATTTGATGCTAAGAGCTGGTACAAAATATATGGCAACTAGAAAGCACCTGGCTGTGACCTACAGCTTGGGAGGATTAAATACATGGCAAGTGGGAAGGAGCACTTTCCTCCTCTGTACCAGCCCCAGGAGCAGGTCTGAGGCATCTGTGACCTGCTTTGCTTTTGTCCCTGCAATGCATCCGTCCCTGCAACGGAGCACATCAGTGGGAAGGCTGGGGTAATTTCCAGCTGCCTTTTTTTGTGCTGCCTATGGAGCATGGGAGGGCTCAGCATGGGACCTGCAACCTGCCCCAGGCTGAAGTCTTGCTCAAACACTCCTGTGCAAGGAACTTGAGCCCTTCTCTCCTCCCAAATGAGTACAAAACCTTGCAGTTATTGACAAGAAACAGGAACAACCTGTGCAATTATTCATTTAGGTTGTGGTAGGGAGCTCAGGGCTTGGTTACCCAGGTTTGCTGTGAGGCCACAAGGCAGAAACACAAGCTCTGTGAAATGAAAACAAACCTCTTCACAGGCTCCCAGGAATGAAGGTCCCTATACCAACTGCCTTGCCCTGGAAGAAAGCAAGACCCCACAATCAGCTGACTGCAGCCACTGAGTTCCTGCAAAATCTCTGGCAGCCATACCACAAAGCATCTCTGTGCCACGGTGCTGGCTGTGTTCAAACCTCTGTTAGAGAATCCGTGAGGAAAACATCAGAGAGGCACCAAGGAGCTGGCTGGGTGCAGGCACAGGCAGGAGTTTCCAAGTGATGTAGGACAGCAAGGCCTCCTGGCCAAAAAGCTGTTCTTTGAGTCATTCAACCTCTATGTACAGAGTGCATGTCCACTGGTTTTCCCTCTTTCTCCCTCTTTCTTTGCAGAGCACTTTAAACTCCCCACCCTGCATCGTCTCATCACTGGCCAGGGCAAGGAGGACCACGTGGCATGATGGAGACCAGGTCCTCTGTCTCCTCTCACTTCTCTCACCCAAATCTTTCATTTTGCCACCCTCAAATTTAAAACTATCCAAATGCTCCAGTAAGGGGAGGGGTGGGGGGAGGGGAGGAAAGAGCACAGGAATTGTTTAAAATCTGCTCATGCAAAGCTTGCTGCCAGAAAGTGAGATCCAACTTCAAAACCCCTCTACATCCCTAATGACCTTTTAATAGCTCTCATTACAGAACATCTCACTCAGTCCTGGTACATCCCTGCCTGCCAAAACAAAGACGAGCATTTCCACAGGCAAAACCCAGCTGTTTAATTGATCCGTTCAAGGACTTCAGAAAAGTAATACTAATGCAACTCTGACAAACTAAAGGTTTCACTCCTGTGCGGCAGATGCCTTCGTTGGATGGCAACTCGTTTAACCTGCCTCTTCAGTCAAGCATTTCCCACTCCCAGTGGAAGCTGACATTGAAAATGTGGCTTAAAAAGAAAGGCTTAGCAGCAGGAAAGAAGAAAATGTCATAATAAAATGTACCTCTTTCAGTCTCAAAATCCATACTTAACCTGTTGCATGCACTCATACTCAACCTTAATTGTAAATAGAGAGGCATACAAGTGCCCCAAAACACATCAGGTCTGGGTCCCGCACAGTGCTGTACACACAGAGAATATCCCAATAAATTCTCTTCGCCCCTCTTCCTCCTGCAACTCTATGGTCTTAAGCCTGGGGTTACTTCAAATATTTCATCTGATTTACACCTTTCAGGGACAAGTTGTGTTGTCCTCAGCTCTTGCACTGCAACATGGCTTTTTTCCCCAGCTGGTGGGATCTGCTCCAAACAAGCCCATCAACTCCAGCTTTTCTCCGTTACAATCCAGACTGCTCGGCTGAAATTGCAATGGCATAAACATTGGCACTCACACGGGTAGGGAGAGAGGGAATGGATAAGCATAAGACAGAGCAAGCTGGCAAAATAACAGCACTTCTTCAAAATGTCATGTCTAGCAGGTTTGGTGTTTTTTTTTTTTTTTTTTTTAAAAAAAAGAGAGAGAAAGTGAGGAGCTAATGGAACATAATCTACTGCCTGGCTGCATTTTGTCTTGCAAAGATATCTCAGCTCAGAGCCATTACAGAAAGAGTAAAAGCATGCATCTGTCCAGCATCACTCCCTGCTTTACAGATGGAAACCGTGGGCGGAGAAACAGCAGCTAGTACAGGGCCATGGCAAAGCAAGAGATCAGGGAGCCCCAGCCCTGCTCTGTGTCACAGCCACCCCACCCCACTGCTCCCCAGTTCGGTCCTGCCTTCAAAGGCTATGGACGCTTCATTTCCCAGGAATGACCCATCACACAGCTAGTTATTGCACATACGTGTGTGGAACCCCCCCAGCAGCGAGCTCTTGCACAGGGAGAGCACTCAGTATCTGCTCGGTCCTTAGCTCGTCCTCAGCCATCTGCTCCCAGGTGCTGTCCAACTTGGAGCACCAGGCATCTAGCAACCAGACCTTTCCCCACCCCAAAAAAAAGGTAGGGATACTGGACTAGCTTCTCCCACCAAAACCATCCAGACAAGCTGGTGTGAAAGATCCTGGGCCTTTCTCTGCACTAAACCATCCTCCCCCCATGCTCTTCTGGTTTTCATTGCCAGCTCTAAACAGCTGGGACTGGCTGCTGCGATAAACATCAGCTGCATCCTCCTCCACAGCTGCCTGCAGTTGAGCAGCAGGAGAGATTATCCCTGCATCTGTCATGGATGAGTTCAGAGCTCTGAAGTGCTTTAAGATGTCTCTGCAATATATTACCTACGTGCTTCTCCTATTTCTCCAAGTCCCGATGGAAATATTTTATGTTTTATCTAAACGTATCAACTCAGAATCCATCCATCTTCTGCAAGTGGAGAAGCATATCTCTGCACAATGCCAGTTGTTAGGGTAGTCAGCTTTCAATAAATAAAAGTTAATTACCTTTCTGTAGTTTTTTTTTTCCCTTTAAGAAAATAGAAACTGCTATTTGAATGATTTTAAGAGACAAAAAAAAAAAAAAAAATTGACCTTCACTTGCACTCTGGTGAAAGCAACAAAAACCAACTCTTTTCCCTGAGCTAAATCTGTTTGACCTGTGCCCAACCCCTATAATTTCCCCCCAGCAGGTTTAGGAGGGGATGAACTCTGCACACCTGCTATATAGAGCCATTAAACACGGAACACCATTAAACAAGGAAAACCAGGTGCTGCAGCAGCAGGTCCCAACCTCAGTGCTGGGTCCCCACTGCTGAGCTGAGCTCTCCAGTGAACAGAAATACAGATTATGGGTCTCAGTAGAGTGGGGAAAAAAAAGGCCATATGCACATGTGAAGATTCACACCACCCTGGGAAAAAGCACCCACATTAAATTTCCAAAGTGGTGCCAGAAGCTGTGACAGTTACATGAGCTACAGGAGGTTTGGCCCTTCACTTCCATGAGATGCCCTGCTGCCACTCATCCCCAGCACCAAATCTGCTCATCCGCTCCTTGCTACCCTGCCCTGATGGCTCTTGGGGTAAGTTTTTGCCTATGGACAAATGTTGCCATAAGAAAAGGAGGATATACAAAAATGCCACTGCTATCCCCAGCCACGAAAGCCTGCAGCCATCCTCTGTTCTCTGGGTGCTCATGCTTGCAGCTGACTCCTCCAGCTTGTCTCCCTGGTGTAGCGAGATTGGCCGGGCAAATATGTGAAGCACCTTATGCAAGTGGCTGCAGCAATATTTCAAAGCTCACCCTTCGGGGCAGCTGGGGCCAGCGAAGGCTCAGCCCTCCCCAGCCTGGCACGAGCCCCCGATGCTCAACAACCTCCAGCAAATATGAGAAATCCCAGCCTAAGGGAGACGCTGGTGTTTCCACCCTTGCCTCGATGCCCAGTTGTAATCAGACACTGAAATACCCCTCCTCATCCATCTTGTCTCAGAGGAGAGAAAACCTGCCAGCAAAAAAAAAAAAAAAAAAAAAAGTTTTAAAATAGCCAGACAGTTGCTGAACCATTTTGGATCAAAAAGAAGAAATTCTGACATTCTTCTCAAATGAAACAATTTGAATGAGATCTGTGGAAATGGACCACCATATTTTGTTTGGAGGGAGCTCAGTATTAACCTTCATCACCTTGTGGGGCTATATTAGTTCCTGGGATTAATGGACCCACTCTCCTCCCTACTCATCCTGCTTGACCAGGACAGGGAAGGAGAAGTGGAGCAGGGCAAGGCAGCCCTTGGGGAGAGGTGATTTCATACCACCTGGGCTGTGCAGTGACCTCCCCAAGCTGGGAGTGGTTTTACCGGGGTTGAACTGGCCTGCAGTAAAATATTCTGTTTTCTCAATGGAAAAGCCTTTTCTAAGTGAAAAATTTATGTAGAAAAATCTCAGCCTCTCAACTGCAGAAAGTGCATTTTTGTGTTGAAAACACGCTGGAAAGATGTGGGGGAAAATGCTTCCAGCTAGCTCTGATGTTTGGGGCTAGATTCCCTTCCCAACACATCTCCATTTTCTGCCAACTTGTTTACTGATCACTCCCATCTTTCAAATAATGAACTAAATTATGAAGAACTTAACTGTGTCAATAAAAAAACAAAAAGAGCAGCAATGCCCTCACAGGCTGAGCTGCCATGGGGATGTCATGCACGCTCAGATCAGCACAGGCGTTTTTCAGAGGCAGCCCAGTGCGAGCATCTTTCCAATTTTCAATCCCAAAGGGCATCGTGCCTCTAGAAAACCCCAGCTGCCTCCCTCTGCCCGGGGAGCTGCAAAGCTGCACGGCCTGCACTAACACCTTCCCTTTCTTAAAAAAAAAAAAGAAAAGGAGACGGAGCATGGTAAACCTAAAAATAAAACTGTATGAGCCTAGAAAGGGGCAATCACTTTCTGCTCCTCATCGTCGATGCTGAGGGGGACCTGGAGGAGAAGCATCCAAGGATGAACCTGCTCTGGGAAGGACAATGCAATGTTAACAGAGGGGTTTAAGCTTCTGAGAAAGTCTTGTGCAAATCAATTACTTGGCAAAGTCTTTAATGCACTCAGCTATTCAATAAAGTTACAGCAGCTCAAGCAAGCTGGTGTGCACCACCTGGTGAATGCTGGCACGATAGCTGGAGCTTTCCCCGAGCCCCAGTTCTGGGAGTCATGGGAATTAGGCAGAAACTTCTTTTCTGCTCTAAGAGGAGGATTTATGAACCTGCTTCCTGTGGAGATAAGCACAGAAGTGTATATCTGTGTCTTGATACTCAGGAAATAAATATTGGGTCCCTTGACAAACCCTCCAAACGTTTTGGACTGGCAACACACAGAGAAAGATTTGACAACCTGCAAGTATCAAAAAGGACACTTGCACGAAGAGCGATTTCGGTGCATCATGCACCTCACTCGATGTCCTTGGTAATTCAGAACCAGCCAGAACAACTACTCCCCGACAGCGCTCCGCACAGCAAGGCTGAACAGCCTTGGAAACCCTCCCAAAACCCCAAGAAGCCCAGCCCCAGCTGAAAACTCATTAATTAACAACCCCGTTACCCTCTCCTCCCAGGAGCAGACCCCTGTGGGAAGCCAGAAGTGGGGACTCCACAAGCAGCTCCCTGTTTGCTTTCCCCAACCAGAAATCCTGCAGCAGGAATTCCCCGTTGCAGCTCCCATGAGCTTTAGAGGAGGAACTCAGCCAGTGTTTAGGGCTTGCAACAAGGCAATGGCCTCGGCAGGCTGTGGCAGGGGACATCATCCAGCCCCGGCCACCAAGCAGCAGATGGGAGGGGAGGCAGAAAAGAGAGAGGGGCTTTGAAGATGGTCAAAGGGCTGGAGAACCTGCCCTGTGAAGAAAGACTGAGGGGGTTAGGTCTATCCTCCCTGGAGAAGGCTCGAGGCGATCTCATCACAGCATTCCAGTACTTAAAGGGCAGCTACAAAGCAGATGGAGGCTCTTTCTTCACAAGGAGTCACATGGAGAAGACGAGGGGCAACAGGTACAAGTTGCACCAGGACAGGTTTCATCTTGATATAAGCAAGAATTTTTTTACAGTGAGAACTATCAATCACTGGAACAACATCCCCAGGGATGTAGTGGAGCCCCCACCATTGGAGGTTTTCAAGATGCAGTTGGATAGGGTGCTAGACAATCTCACCCAGGCTCCCTTACCCACAAAATGTTGGGCCAAATGATCTTTCAAGGTCCCTTCCAACCTAGGTTGTTCTATGATTCCGTGATTTGATGGTGGCGGGGTGGTCAGGCTGCTGAGCACCCTGGTGTGGCATTACCCTGCAGCCCCCTGAGGATGAGCAGCACTGGCCATGCTGCATCCACACCCCACAACATCCTGGGGGGCCACCCGCAGAGGCATCGGGGCTGCTGGCAGCGAGCGGGGATGGGGAAGCGTCGGAGACAACCTTGCTCCCAGAGAGCGAACACATCTCCTCGGGTCTCCTCACCCCCTCCCAGAAATGCTGTCCCCAGCAGGCACCATGGGTGGTGGTGGGGAGGAAAAGGAAATTAGGGAAAAGAAATCCACTTTATCACAGCAAATCCTGGCACTCCTTCCTGCACAGCCGCTGCAACCCGTCTATGAAACCACTGTGGCAAATCTGATGAAACAAAGAGACTTGCGGGTGCAGGGTGAGGGGCTGCTGCGACCCTCCATCCCGCTGCCTGCCTCCCATCTACCCAGCCAGCACCCGGCCACACGCCGGGGCACCCTTGTCCCCAGTGGCACCGGGATCAGAGCGATGTGACCTGAAGTGGCCTTTAACCCTGCAGGAATTACGTTGCTGGGAGGGATGGGGGAGCCAGGCAAAGTTCCAGGTGGGTAATTAGTGCTGCACTAATTGCCATGATTGTGGGACAGAGACGCACTGTAAAGGTTGATGTGGCCTAAACAGAAGCTGATTTTTGTCACTGTGTTGCTCTCTTGAGTTCTTGGAGTGGGAAAGGCAGGGAGGAGGGTGCTTAGGTCTTGGAGAGGTTTTTTTCTTAACTGATGGCCACAAGAGAGCGAAGGTTTGCAGCTGACTGCTCTGTCACAGGGGCTGCAGCTTGAATTAAGTCTTTGCACAATGAAGGGACTACAGGGACAAGGAGTCCCTTTGCCACCAGCTGGCAGTCAGGAAGCACTTCCCTCTGCCAACGTCACCGTCTGCCCCCAGCGAAGCAGAGCCCATGGCAGCACCGGCAGGACCAGGTCTCGCCACACTGCTACACCCCACGGAGCAGCCGGCAGAGCCAAGAATGCTCAGCCTCTCGCTGAGCTCTCCCACGCTCACTCTGCAATGTGAAGGAAGGGGACAGACCCTGCATTGCCAGCCTGGCTTGTTTAAAAATAGGGAGCAAAGCACAAAAAAGAAATAATAATCTTGCTATGCAATGGTAGGCGGGGGTGAACAGCCTTCCGCTCTCTTTTTAGCTGAAGGAAATGAAGTTTCTGCACTCACATCTGTCCCCTGAAAAGCTGCCAGGCTCAACAGGCAGGAGCTGGGAGAGACCCTTTCCCCGCCCGCCTGGGCAAGAGCTACACCACCAGTGCAGACCCTCCCAGGTGCCAGAGCATCCCTGCGGCGGAGGGCTCTTTCCTCGTGCCCTGTAGAGCCAAGCCCCGAGCCTGCACCCAGCTGTGGCCACGAGGACCGAGGCCCCAGCACCCAGGAGTCCCCACAAGCCACCCGATATCGACCGCCTCCCCAAAGGGCTTCTGAGCTTTCCTTTCCAAACAAGCCTCAAACGAAACAAAACCCCAGAGGAACGAATGATCCCATACGCCGCAGTGATTGGGGGAGCAGGTTCCTCTCCTCGGAGGCTGAGCTGCAACCATCCACAGCTACTGATAGTGGTACCACAGCCAGCATCCCTTGGCCGCACAGGCTTAACACCAGCCCCACAGCCCTGCAATGACTACAAGGCTTGTGAGAGTGAAGATTAATGTTATGTATATATATATCGCATAGTGAACATACACAGAGAGCTCTGGCTTCCTTGGCCGGGGGTGGAACGATGTTACGTCAGCCCCCGCGGTGCAGCCGGGACCTCAACCAGGAGCAGATGGTGGCTCCTCCTGCAAGAAATTAGGAAACTTTTGGAAGTCTGTCCCAAGGCAAGGAGTGGGGACAGCCACCCCGCGCTGCTTCTCACACCAAACCCTGTGTCCACCCCCCGGACCCTTCCACCTCACTGGAGGCAAACCTAAAACCAGCTCAGCTCAGCTTGGGCTTGAGCACCGGGAGCTGGAGCTGCTTGCTGGCACCAGGCTTTGCCTGGGAGAGCAGTGAGGCTTCTGTCAATATTTCAACAAGGGCAGGCACCGGTTTAGGTGTAACAGCACACAGCCCAGTTCGAACTGTTTATTTTTCTGCGGGTGCGATGCATGTATCATCTAGCTCAACTCCCTGGTAAGTTTATATGATCATAAACCTGCAGCATGCAGGCTATCCATTATGCTTCTCCTCTAGAAAAATCTTCCCCTAAGGAGCAGCACTTATTCACCCTTGAAACCCTTTCCCAGCACACTAGAATTTAAATGTAATGATTTCCACTTATTACACACAAAAAATAGAGGTGTAAGCAGCGCTAGCATCCCTGGCTGCCGGGCAGGCAGGAGCACCTCGGTCCTTATTTGCTCTGCACGGTGGTACCTGTGGGGACGTGGGCTGCTGAGTGCCAGAGCCGGCCCAGGGCGGGATCCAGACCTGCTGGCACAGAGAGTGGGCACTTAAAAAAATCAACAGAGGGAGAGAGATTTTTTAGGAAATGAGGCTCTGTATGGCCCATTGCTCACAGAAAGGTTTAAGATGTTATAACTTGGTCTAATCTGGAAAGATTTCTCTTGGGGATGCTGCCAAACTTCAAGTCAGCTTACAGGAATACAAATACATGCTGAAGACAGGGATCCTGGGAACTGCTGGACAGTTTTGGCTGAAATTTTTCAAATAATTCAGCATGAGACAGCCTTATAACAGAAAGACTTTTCAATCCAAACAGCTCAAGTTGGGCAAAGTTAAACACCACAGCAAAAAGGATCGTCACGGCATTTGTCTGGATACAGCAGCCCTTGGAGCGGTACCAGCTCTGTGCGTGCACACACAGCCCAGAATCCCTGCACCCCAGTGTCCCTGTCCCTCAGGGCTTTGCCATAAACATCGTGTGTCTCCCATCACCTCGGGAAGGTGGCGGCACTGGGTGGGACGGCAGCATTTGGTGAGGGCAGTGTGAAAACATCCAGCACATGCCACATCCCAAAACGCAGCGTCATGTCCCGGGTCAGTGCCTTCTCCTCTGGACATGTCAGAGGAAACTAGGGACACGCTCAGGCTGCGGTTCCCAAAGCACCCAAGCGAGTGGGCACCCAACTGTGTTCAGTTTGGTGCAAGTGGGGATACAACCAAGCAACCAAAAGTTATCAAGTGCAAGTGATGGCATTTGTGCCATGTGCCACATCCAAGGGAAAGCAACAAGGGCTCCTGCCTCTGCCCATCTCCTCCCAGTTCATGGACAAAGGAACTGGAGGATTTTAGGGTGGGAAAGGGCTCTCTCATCCAGCAGATAACGGCTGGAAACTGATGCTCAGCAAACTCAGACTTCAGATGAGGAAGGTGTTTTTCAGCTGCGAGACCAGTCACTCACTGCAGCCCACCCAGGACCGGGCCAGCTTCACCATCGCTCTGAGCCTTCACGCTATGATGGGACATCTTTCCCATCATGTAGGAAACTGATGAGCTCCTTCCGGCCCAGTGCAGAAAACACTGCACCAAATTCTCCAGGTTTTGATTCTCCTTTTTGCAGGGGAGCGGAGCAGACCAACCCCTCGGCTGGCTGTCTCGCCCCCCGCCCCAGGAGGCAGTGCAGCCCTGCGGCAACCCCGCATCCATCCTTCCAGCCCCGTTCAAAGAGACCCAAAGCCCAACAAACCCGGACTGTCTCTCTCCCCTGCATCCTCTGGTGCAGAAAAACTCAGCTAAAAGGAACACACGAAGGATCTCCAAGATAAAAGCTGCATTGTAAAAATATACTGGTGGGCTCTGTTCGAGGGCTCTCGTAAGTCCTGCAAGCCCTGAAGTTTTAATCGTTCATTCTCTGCCTTCACGGGGGCAAACAGCCACAGGGGAAGGCTGCACAGATTCTTTCTGTGATGGGGATAGAGGCAATGACCCCTGTATTTATGCCACTTTAAATGCACAATTTAGGGTCTTGTGAGGGGAAAAAAAATTATACCATATAATTATCTAATTGAGGATTCGCTAGAAACGTGCACACACTGGAGGGTCAAATGGAGGTAACCATGAAGAGGCCAAATCTGGATTTCTAAGCAATTTGACTTGCAAACTAGTTAAACTTACCATAATTTTGTAAGCTTTATATACACACACGCACATACACACAAATATGATCTATAGCACATAAAACATATGCTACCGTACATACACAAACAGTACTAACGTATCACAAGTTACGTATGATTTTGCATATTTACATTAGGTCAAAGTTTTAGTTCACAAAGTCACGTACACATCCTAATTACAAGCACACCATAGCGTAAGACACCAGATCTGAGGAGCCTTGCTGCACAACACCATATTGGACATTTCAGAGTACCAGACCTCCAGGAGGATAATTTACTGAAAGACTACTTTCACCAACCCTCGAGCAAGAAATACCATTTGCAGGAGCCAAGCATTGCATTTTCAGATGCCACTCATCCCTTAATTAAGCAGATTTTAATTGGGTGACGCTAAGCTTTAATTAATGGCAAATTGTTCGTGTGCATTCATTTTTGGGTCATGTTCCCAGACGGGATTTTTCTGGGTTGGTTTGGGGAGTTTTGTCTTTTGCAGGGATGGGTTGCAATTATGGTTATTGCACTTTACAAGGGAAAAACAGCTCCCAGGAGCCCTGGAGCAACCGGACTCCCACTACGCCAAGGAGGTTTTTCCACTTTCCCTTCCTCCTTAACCAGAGCATCCCCTGAACAGCTGCCCTCCGGTGGGGTGAGCTCAGCAAAGCCCTGGAGACACCAGTGTCGTGCCCACAGATGCCAGCACATCTGGGCACCTGGGGACATGGAGGGGGGATGCTCAGCAGCACCCGGGGCTCCCCCATACAACCCCAAATCACCCTAAACTCAGAGAAATGTTGCCAGTGCCACTTTCCCAACAATTCCCCCACCAGCACAGACCCACAGCACTGCGAGGGGTCTCACTCAGGAATTGTTACAGCCCAAATCATCAAAATTAGGTGCCAGCTGAATAATTCAGCCTTGGGAAGGAGGGACTTGGGGCTTTGCTGACCCTGCACGATGCGCCGTGCATGCCAGCTTACACAGCTCCACAGCAGCAATGATCATGGGGAGATCAGCTCCCACCCACTGCCTTATAATGCTCCCCTAAAAATCACCCCTACCACCATTTCCAGACTGGCTTGCTGCTCCAGGTAACATGCAGATTAGGGCTGAAGGGAAAGATTCAATTCAGGGCAAACGCTGTTTGCTTAAAGGGCATGGTTGTGCTTCAAGGGAGCAGCGCTCACAGGGGACAGGACACCAGCCATCCCCAGTCCCAGCACACTAGGGTCAATTCCCACCCATTTCTGGCACCCTTGGCCCTCCTGAGATCACCAGCAAGCATCCTTTCGGTAACAGCTACAAACACACCAAATGGCGACACCCCAGTTTCCCTCCCAGATGGATTCACCTCCTGCTTTTACAACCCAAAGCCTCAGCTGGGGCTCATAAACTTACAAACTGGCCTCTCCCAAGCATGAGCCATGCGAACCACTCTTCCAGCCAGACACAGGAGAGGGGATGATGCCAACCCCATGACAGGGATGCTGTAGAAATACCAACAATTTGCTATCCCAACCCAAGGAAGCCTAGGAGGCATCAACTCATCTAATCCTGAGTGAGCTGGAGTGAGAGAAGAAGTGGATCCTAATTTCCTAATGGATCCATCTAAGGATTCCTTCCAACCCTACGGTGCCACAAATGCTGCACGCCATGCCTTCTCCTCCGCAACCTCAACAAGATCCCACCAGCTTTGAACACCAACTCCCAGCTCAAGTCATTAGCTCCTCTCCTCTGGCACTCACTCCTGGCTTCAATTATTCCCCACTTGACTCAGGCTCCGTGCATGAAGCACCCAACCAGCCACAGGAGGGCCACGGGTCACTGCTCCAGCTTGCAAAGCCAAGCTCAGCTCCAAGGTTGGGAAGGCCAGCCAAGCTCTGCAGCCGGCTGCTCCTCACTCCCCATCCCTCTGCCTGAGGACATTTATTGCAGCTGTGCTACACAGGCCTTCCTCGGAGCAGAACTGTACCATCAGTTGGGACTGGCTGAAGAACAAGAGCCTCAACCCCAAAGAACTGCCTTTTTTCATGTCAAAGCCTGAGAAACCCACACATTTGGTAGACCGTGCCCCATTCACCATCAGGATCTACAATAAAAACTGAAAACCTGCCTGAGCTCATGACCTTTACCAGCCTGGGCAGCAGTGACCAAAGGGTAAAGCCACACACCTGGATGATGCTCAGTCAAATGGCTGCCCCATGACCCAAAGGAAATAAAAACATATAATGAGCATGAAGCTTCATAATGCTGCTACAGCCAGCTGGCACTTCCAGCTCTTCCTTTCCCTGCTGTGCCCAGCGAAATGCTGGGCTGCAGACACCCCTCGCTGCCCTCTCCCTTCCTCGCCACGCAGCCTAATACCCTCACTGGAGTTATCACTTCCCAGGTTCCTCAGTTCAACCCCAATCCCCCTGTACCTTAACCCCACTCTGATTTTTGCTCCAGTTCTAGCCCCGGGAATGCAATTCCCAGCTCAGTTTCCCAGGCTGCGAACTGCATTGCTCCAGTCTTGTTTCTGAGCCAAGGTTCAAGTGGAGTTAAGCTCTTACTGAGATAAATCAGGGGTTTCCCTCTCAGAACCACATTCCCATCGATGTGGCTGTATTGAAGCCCCTGGCATACTCTAATCTCATCCAAACATGCATGTTTTTGGGCAGGGGTTTGTGCAGTGGCCAGGAGCATGGGGTTACCGCCTCTGACTGGGACCCGTACATGTTAGCACAATGCAAATGCAGCAATGAATGTCTTAGAAACAGTCAGTGCTTCCTTCAAAATAAACACGCTTTTTTTTGTAGTCACTTTATTAAAGCATTCGCCATTCCCTGCACAGCCCATCACTTCCCAGTGAAAAGTCCCAGTCCCATACACCAAACTTTGGAAATGGCTTACCTGGAGTTCTTATGAGGCAAACAAGTCCTTTGCCCCATTTTATGGGTGAGGGGCTTAAACCCCGCTGTGTCCGTCCCAGGTGGGAGCCAGTCAGGGGCTCCTGCCACGGGGAGGGACAAGACTCAGTGTTCCCAAAAGTTTTGTGAAAAGTTTCAGGGGAGTGACTCAGTGACCAGCTGCAGAGGGGAAAGGTGAGGGACATGGAGACACACTGCAGTGCCCCAGATACGAGAAGAGCTCCAGCTGTGGCACCCACAAGCCCATTATGTTATATTATACATCAGAGAAGCCACGCACAAACCCCCAGCAAGTCCGGCTGCTCTGCTCCTGCAGGGAGAGGGATACCGTGCCCTGCTCCAGTGGTCGCCCTGCCACCGAGACCCTTACGCCATACTGAGACCCCTACCCAAAGAGAGACCTTCCCTGCCAGCCCCCCAACACCGCCCACCTGGTCCCACGGGGGATGCCATGCGAACGGGGGGCCCTGGGGAAGCCTTTCTGCGCCCAAAGCAAGCGTGGCTGCCCCCCGGCCGGGATGCCGGGCCACCCGGGGGTACCCCCGACCCCGGCAACCTCCGGCGCGGCCCCGCCGAGCCCCGGCTGCCGGGGGGGCCGGAGCCGCCCCGAGCCGCCCTCCCCGCCCCGGCGGGCGCCCGGCCGTGCCCGGGGCCGCAGCCCTGGGCTGACAGTGCATCCTAGCGGGGACCGCCGCGCCCAGCACCCCGGCCCGGGGGCCGCCGCGATGCCCCAGCCGACCCCACGCGTGGGCGATGCGGGGAGAGCGTGAGACCCCCGCCCCCCTTCTCCCCGGGGCCGCTCCCGGCCTCCCCGCCCCGGTGCAGGGGTGCCGGCCCGCCGCCGCGGTGCGCCCCTACCTGGCTGCAGCCCGGAGCCCGGCTCGGGGGGCTCCAGCCCCGCCGGGCACAGGGAGAGGGCGCAGAGCAGCGCCAGCCCCAGCGCCCCGCAGCGCATCGTGCGCCCGGCCCCGGCCCCGCCGCATCCCGGCCCGGCCCCGCCGCCCCCGCCCCCGCCCCCGCCCCGCCCCGGCCCGCCCGGCGCTGCGGGGACCCCCGCACCCTGCGGGAGGGGGGGCACCCCCTTCCCTCCGCCCCCTTCCCCGCACGCAGCTCTGCAAGGGTTGACGCACACTTCTGCAGGCCCGGTGTTGCAGGGGTTAATGCCCCCCATCAGCCCCCCCCCCCCCCCCCCCAAGATCGGACGGGCTTCCAACACCCACCCCCCACCCCACCCCCCCAGCGCTGCAGGTCTTGGGGACGGGATTCCACCCCTCCTTGTGCAGAGCTGCACGGGGCAACGCACAGACACACACAGAAACACACAAACACACGCTCGTACCTCTACCAGCTATTGCAGGGGTTAGTGACCCCCCCACACCATGTGCTGGGTTGGCCTCCATAGGTAAAGGAGACACACCACACCCCCACCCCCAAATAAAAGTTGCTGTAAGTGGTTTTTTTGGGTGCTTTACTCCCAAAGGTGTCTCCCAGCCTGCTGCTTTCCCCATCGGGGTACGTGACCCCGCTCCCACAGGGTGGTGGGAACATAGCAGCCTCCTGCCCTGGCATTTTGCAGTGAGTGAGGGACCCCAACTCTCCTGTGAGAGCTGTACTGGTCCTCTGCATTTAACCCCGCTCTCCTTACCCAGAGTCTGGGCCGGTTCACCCCCTTCTTGGCATTATATGGGTTAAATCTCACCCCACGCAGGTCCTGCCCAGCCCTCACACCACTTCAGCTTCCTCCCCAGGCACAGCGCACCCTCACCGGTGCCACACAACTGCTCCTTAGCACCAGCATCACAGTGGAAGGTATTTGCAGACAGATACCCCAAAAGCAAGTTTCCCCAGTCACCACCCCAGAGAGCCCCACATCTGCACAGCGCCCTGCACGAGTGCTGCCCCATGGCAGACCCTGCTCTGTGCTACACGTTAAGCTCTCTGGTATCACCAGCGGCACAGACCCTGCGCCATGGCCGCGCTGCTTCCCGGGACTGCTGCCCTGTGTTACAAACCCCTGGATGCTCACAGAAGCTCTTTGGGGGTTTCAGCTCAGGCCCACAGAGCAGGCAGGCTCACTCACAGTCTGTGATAGTACTTTTTCTGCAGCAATTACCCAGAGACCCAAAAAATATGGGAAACCTTCAGCGAGGGGCAGCCAGACCTGCCTGCCTGTGGGTGGATGTCCCTTGCCAGGAGGTGCTCAGGCACCCAGTGGTGTCACCTGGCTGTCATTTTGCTCAGCCGAACACTGCACCACAGCAGTGAGAAATTAGGCTTCTGTAAGCTCCTCTCTTTAGGCCCTGATTGCTGCTTGATCCTGGGGAGACATGAACCCAGCTGGGTGCAAAAGCGCTGTGCTCACACCTTTCTGCCTGTTTCAAGGCCCTTCCCCTGCCAAGCACTGACTCAGCTTGTCAAGGAAATGAAGGTCAGAGACATTCAAGGAGTCATTTGCTTTGCCTTGCAGAAGACTTTATTTGTCAAGGACATGTGACACAGGTTTGGCTTTCCTTTCTCAGGTGTTGCTGAATCCCATTGATATCCGTGGCTGTGACCTTCTGTCCCAGCTGCACATGTCCCGTTGCATCTCTTGGCTCTGTCCTACAGCCGGTCTTTGCTGTGGGATGTGCAACTGCCTGGCAGTGCAGAGACTCTGCCCTCTGCTCCTTTCACAAACCGCCATCCCACTGCAGAAGGAGGTTTTTTAGGTGGATCACCTGCAGAACCAGGTCTTTTAAACACTCTCCACTCCATGAGGAGGAAAAAAACTTTGTAAAAGGCATGCATTTATTCTGCCACAGTCCTGTCAGCTCAGCTCAGTATCGTCTTTTTAAACATGCTGTCATTTTGCTGAATCCAGTAACACAACCACATCCACTCCCCTCCTCAGCCCCCTGCAAGAAAATGGGGTTTTACACCCCTGTGTGTATTTCAGACTGTTGTGCAGGAGTAGCTGGGCAAGGACTGTGCCTCCTTCTCCTCCTCCTGTTTGTGCTGTGCTGGGCAGAGAAAAGGCTGACAGAGACAGAGAAATAATAAAAACAGACACAGAAAAAAACAGTGCTGGGATATTCTGTTTCAGAGCAATGACAGAAAGTGGAGATAAGGATAAAATGAATAAACTACGTTTATTGATACTGTTTTCTTGGAATTAACACAGCTCTGCTTCATCAGCATGTCCCAGGCTTCCTCTGCAGGTGAAGGGGCTCTATTCTGGTGTTTCCATCAGTTCACTTGGGAATTGGTTTGCTGAGACCTCCCTTCTCAAACAGCCTCAGCAGCTCCTTCACGCTGACTCACCCGCCCAAGGACTTCACCCCCACAAATATTTGCACAGCCTTATCAGAGCCACCCTTCTCCATCACCGTGCAGAGCTCCTTACAGCTATTGCCATAAATCAGTCCCTGACCTTCCATCATTTTTGTTATTTCTCCTTTGCTTTGAATTCCCTCCAATGAACCAACACATCTGCTAGTGAGATGCCAAATTCCTAGTTTCACCTCGCTAGCACCCTACTAGGAGCCTGTGGATGTAAAAAAATCATGCACACATCAGTGATTTAAAACACCGAGACCTGAAGGAGGCAGAGTAACCTGAAGGAGCTCAGGAGACCTTGTCCTCACTTCTGCGCTCGCTCGCTGGGTGACCCTGAGCAATTTAGTCCCCCTGAGGTGTCTCAGTTTCCCTTTTTTATCAAATGCAGATGCAAACCCAGCCTCTTTCGCAAAATAGTTTGGAATGTGCTGAGGAACAGTGTTGAGTTGAGGCTTGTTATTATGATCAGGCACTTTTTGGAAATGGCCTGAAAATATCAGGAAAGGCTGAAACAGCCCTGAAAATATCAGGAGGTCTACTTAGGGCTGATCAAGAGGGATGAGTTCCATTGGGACGAGTAATTCATCACCTTGGAGCATACGCAGGAGTCCACAGGCACCATCTGCAAATGTGGCTGGAACAGGGAATCAGCTAGATGACGCTGGGTTTTCATGCTCCAGGGAATATAAAAGGTGAAATTACCTGCATGGCTCAGACTCAGGTGTATTCAGTGTCTCACCCTGAGTTTTCTGCATCCTAAGAAAAATATTTCATGGAATGACCCTCAAAGAGTGGCAAGGAGAGATGAATCAGTCTTTTTCCATTTTTTTGTTTCCCTAGAAAGTAGAAAAAGCCTGAAAATGCTACCCCCTAATGGCAAAACGAGGCATGGGGGTGCTGTCCTCGGAAACAGTGATCCGAAGCCCCGATTTTATGCATAGGGCTGGGAGTGGTGTTACAGGGAGCAGAAATGTAGTGGTCTCTGCTAGCAAGATGTGCCCCTGCGGGGAAGAGACCTCATGCAAACCCGCTCACAGCAGCTTTGCATGAATGGCATCACACCAGTCATGAGAATCAGGCAGCGCTGGGGACAAGGTACTAAAATAGAGCCATTTTGTGGAGTTCAGCTGAACTCAAAAGCAAAGCAAAACCAGGTGTTTCAGCTCCCGTGTCTCAACATGGGAGATGCTTTGAGTCCAGTGGCAGGGATCCCTCCTGCTCCAGTTCCTTTGCCCCAGGGCTCAGGCAGTCCCTGGAGAAGCTGTTGGGTGCATTGCTGCCTTGGCCTCATGGACCAAAAGAATACAACTGAAATAAGGAGAAAAAAAGAAAAAAATAAAGGAAAAAAAAAAAGGCAGAAAGCCCCCTTAGGATTTGAAAACACATATGGGATTGTAAGTTGGTTTTGGAGCTGCTCTGTGACACACATCTGGAGGGGAGAAGTTGCTCATCTGGTCCTCCAGGCAGATTCCAGCTCCCCAGATGGTTGCAGTGGAGCAAACGCCACAGGGGTTTCTGCTGAAGTCGGGATGCACATTGATTTGCAAATCTTGCACTGTTTTTCAAACCTTCCCTTGTACACTGCTCAGACACATTCAGAAATCTCCATTCCTCTTGCTTGTTTGGGATAGCTTAAAAATTTAATGAAAATCCCACTCCTCTCCCCTATGTTCTACTGTTGTCCCACCCAAAACCCCAAACCCTGCAGAGACTGCAAGCCAAGAGAAGTTATTCTGCTCCAAATTTTGCTAATAATTTGCTGTATGACCTCAAGCAAAACCATTTTCTTCACGTGTTACAGCCTGAACTGGGGATCAGGTGGGAAAAGGCCTTTTCCTTGCATGTATGACATCTCACACGATACCTGAATCTCAGGTGGGACCTTGGGTGGTCTCATCACAGAAAAGATGCAACAAGAGAGAAGAAGAGTTGAATACTAAAATAGACCTTGTGCTCTGAACAGTACTGAAAAATGCAAAAATGCGATGGTCCTCCCTTCAGCAGGGCTCTCCAGCTGCTAATAATTTTTCTCAGTTTTTCAAGAGAGTCCTTGGCGTTGTCAGAAGTGTCACGACAACACACCTTGATGAAGGAGATGCATGCAGTGGATTTTCCCCATGGTAGGGAACAAAGGTGGTTCTCCAGTTATCCAAAGAAATTAAAAGTTCCTTCCTCATGTACCAACAGACCTTGGGTTTTTCTTCTGATCAGTAGGAACTTCGAGGTACATTCAGTAAGTAGTATTATTATTAATTTTTTTTCTTCTACAAGTGCTACAGCATGCCCTGGACATTTGGCAGACTCCTGACACAAATCCAGCCCCACATGCTACCAATTTTCATGCCCATGCCTACCCGAGGTAGTGCCAAGGCCACTTGCTGGGAGTGGGTGTAAGGTTTAATAAGGGTTAATTCTAAAGGGAACCGTGTACCCTACATTTTTGCACATCAACAAGAGAAACATCCCTCTGTTAAAAACCTGGAAGGAATTAATTACTGTTAGGGTTTTTTTTTTTTTGTAACCCTCAAATTATGTGATTTTGCTGCCTGTTGGACTCCAGGAACTGTAATCTTCATACTGGATCCACACTGCAAAGGCAAATTTGCAAACAGCTCCCTACTCAGACCAAGCATCTGTGAAGCCTGTATGGAAACAAACACAGACACGGCCAATTTCCTACAGCATCCCAATTCGGGCTAAACTAAATCAGGTTTCACAGCAGATCTCATGGGCTATCACTCAACGTTGTGGTCAAGCCAAGCTGCCTCCCATGGCTCTCTCCTAGGCAGCCCGCCAGGTGGGAGGCTGCTCTCAGGATGGCGCTCTCCCGGTCACTAGGCACACTGCACACACCATCTTTGAATTTGTAAGTTTTTTTGCTAAGTTTTTATTTTAATTCAAGGACTTTGCTTCATACAAAATGTAATTGTAGAAACAACTGCAGAATTCAAAGTTTGGCTGATAAATATTACTCAGGCAGCAAACTAGGCAATCACAGAACCTTTTTTTTTCTTTTTTTTTTCCCTTTTTTTTTTTTGGGTAAAGTTCCGCTTGTTTTGCATGGTTGGAACTTTTATAATTTTTAACACTGTTTTTTTAAATATAAAGTTTTGCAACAAACCCCCAATTTATATCAAATATAATTAAAAATTAACAACTGATGAATACATTGTATCAAAAAAGTACGAAGATAAACATTTTCCATGCACATACTTTTTATATATATGTATATATGTATATATTTTACATGCAAACATTACTTATTCAAAGTACAGCCACTACGAGACTGGTTCTGGATGCAGAAAACTGATCGGTGCAATTCAAGTTTGGCAACTCACTATGAGGATTCTTGGAAATACCATGTATGCATTGAAGAGACAGCAGAGAGGCTGTAAAAAAGGTAGGAAGAGGGTTATGAACAACTGTGGTCAGGCTTGTCTGTCACTGTCATCGACCCCTGCAAGGCGAGTGGAGGATTAGACAACTTGAGATTCCTCTTCGTGTTCTGCCTAAGAATTGGAGTGACCCAAGGCCACTGGGTGACTGTGCGCTTCCAGATGGTGTGTTAGTGTGGGGCCGTGGGTTTGAGGATCTAAAATAGTGGAGGAATAGGAAAGACGGAGTGAAGAACAAGACAAAACTATTCAGTACAGAAAGACATCTCTTTTGCTTTCCAGTGTGGGTACAATGTTTGCATGCACTGTCAGAGATTGCTTTTTCCCCTCTCCTTTACTTCCTGGAGTAAAATAGTAACGTTTTCTTTAAATTTTCAAATAAAGTGTTTGTGCCTTCGTATAAGGAAAATGTATAAAACATTTGGTCACAATCATGCTGAAGCCTGAAACAGGAAAATCCAGCAGATAAAGCTACAGAATGGATGAAGGTCTTTCTGACTCTTGGTGGTTTGGATGTGTTTCCGAACGTGTCATCTTGTTGCATAGCCCTCCGTTTGCAAATTACAGCCGTTACCCACCGCAGACCTCTGGCTATCGCACTTCCTTTATTCAAAGTGCACGTAAATACAGAGACAGAGATAGACAGGAGTTATCCGTTAGCAGAATCCAGGGATGAGATTGGCCAGAGATTATTATTTAGTAACAGAACAAAAAAACCACAGAAGGAAAGGAAAACGGGTTGAATTTCCTCAACAGAAGAGCTACAGGAGATGTGAAGAACCACCCTACAGCAGACTGCTCCCTGCCTGAGGCTGAAAGACTTTTGCTGAGAGCATAAGAGACCTCCTGAGTGTTTTGGTAGCATCCGATACCCTCCAACCACCCCAGCGACAAAACAAATCACCAGGGTCCAGTGGGATGTCTACCCATCCTAAGCGATCGCCTAGAGAAGTTTGACAGTTCTGGGGCTTGGTAGATCATCTGAAAAAATTCATCTGTCCAACACTCTCCTCGTTCCTATCAGCATTTTTAGCGATGCGATCATCTGGCACCTCCCTCCCTTCACGTTTTGTCAATGCCCTACATGTCCTCTGGTCACCCCGTGCCCCAAATTAGCTCTACAATGGTTCGTCAGATCCACGGACACAAGGTCCTGCCCAGGCTTTTCTCTCAGCGCTCCCTCCCCGCCAGCACATCGCATTTGCCCCTTTCCCAGGCTCAAAGTGCAGAAATCCACATGTGCACAAAAGAAAGAAATCATCCAACGTAAGAGTCATTGCAAGAACACAGAAATCTCATCCCTGAGAATCAGAGTTAGAGGTTTTGCTTTTTTTTTTTTTTTTTTTTAAACCTTCTTTTAACAGGCAATAAAAACAAGACCCTCTCCAACTGCCCTCAACACAAGTTGTGCACCGTGGAACATGGCCAGAGCTCTCGCAGCCCAACTGCAACTTGGCATGCAGTGTGAAAGATGCTGCTTCTCCTGTAAGAGCATCTCTGCAGATGCTGTACTTTTCCACCTGCATCTCTCCTGCAGGACCTCAACACTAGTCAATGAGAAAAGGCTGGTTTTGTTTGCTGCAATCACTCCCCCTCCCACCAATAAAAGTATATTAAAAAAAAAAAAGAAGAAAAAAAAAAAAAAGGCCAACAAAACCCAAACCAACCCCAAAGCATGTTTGCCTTCCCCACTGTAAGCTTCCAACTTGGTACTCAAATACACTGTCCAGTAATGCGACGCGGGGCGTTGTGTGCACCATGGAACCTCCGAGATGAGCGGCTCCTCCCACCTCTGCCCTTCCTCCCCTCCTGCCCCTCCCCACGCTCGCCCAAGGCCTGATGCATCGAAGCAAGAGGTTGCATCGTCGCTGTGAAAGATTTCAAAGGTTAGGCACTTAGTAGTGAACAACTGGAGCATTCGGTAGAAACAGTGGGACCTGGAATGACAATTGGACTAATTCTCTACATAAAGAGTATTTTTTTCTTTTTTTTTTTTTTACTGTACAATTTACAAAAATGCACACAATGAAAAGTTAAAGTTCTATCTAATAGCTTGATATAAAACCAATAACATTTCTTCTTCTCGCCCCTATGCTTTTTTCCTTGTTTTTGTTTGTTTTTTTTTTTTTCTGGACTTCTTTTTTAGTTGTTTTTTGCTAAATCAAGCTTATATTGTAAACAAGACAAAACAGTGAGGGCGTGTTGCAGTCGACAGGAGAGAGGGACGGAAAGAAAAGTCTCAGCAGCAAGGAAACAGTCCTTACAAAGTAGTTCTCTTGTGGCTTTATCATGTGTCAGTGTGACGGACCCAGCGTGGTGAGTAAAATAAAAGAGATCCACATGGCAGCGGTGTCAGAGCAGAGTCCCGGCTGCCCGAGCACTCGGTCAGCTCAGGGGTATGTCAATGGCTCCGCCGAAAAGGATTGCTGTGGCTGAACATCAAGTCCCAGTGGACTATCCTTTGTTCTGGTCTGTGTTTCTTCTCTCCTAGTTTCTCGGGTAGATCTCTTCCTTCTTAGTGGTGAACAAGATAAAATGCAGCTGCGATCTTTGTTCATGTGTGTCCATTTGCAACCCCCGACTCCCACCCTGACCAGGGAAAAAAATATAATAATAAATTAATCACGAAATAGCCCAACAAAAACTGCGCCAATATTGAAAAGGATCGACAGTCTGCTTTTTCCACCATCGGAGGTGAGGACTACTCTTCTCTCGGCTTCTCACGTGTGTTGTGGATTTGGCATCTGGTGCGTGTCTTTGAACTAGACAAGGCAGTAGGGAGGCGGGCGAGAGAGGGAGAGAGAGATGTGCTCCCCCCACTGCCTTCCCCCTAGGGAGGGAGCCTTCTTCCTCGATTTGTCTAGTGAAAAAACAAAAACAAACCAAAAACAAAAACAAAAACAAAAAAAAAAGAAAAAAAAAGAAAAGGAGAGGAGAGAGGCTGCAGGAGTGACTCCGGACCCTTGGGCAGAGCAGCTCGTGGTGAGGGCTGCCCCATGGGCCCCCTCCGGCCCTGGGCACCGCGCGCGTTGGAGCGCACAGCCTTCCAGATGATAAAACTCATCGATTTTAAACACGCACACCTTGAAGGGTTTTGCCATGCCGTTAGCACCAGTCATCCTCATCCGCTTCATGGTAGTAACTACGTCCTCTGGTGCCAGTCCCGGGGCCCGTGTTGAGACCCAGCGTGTAATGGTAGCCATTGGGCACCCTGCGGATTTGGTGAGACTGGGAGGTCAAGGAGGAGACATAAGAAGTCCTTGAGGACCGTCCCGAGTTGGTGGCCACTGCCTCCTCGAAGGTGAGGGTGTCCTCTGGCACCGTGCGGTAGGGGCTGTCGGTGTCATCACGGTGCCCCAGGTAGGGGTCAGAGCCGATGCGGGCCACCACTGGCGGGGGCGGCTGCTGGTCCCCGCGCAGCAGCGCGTTGTGCTCGGACAAGCCGCGGCTCAGGCGTCCCGGGGAGAAAGTGGGCAGGCCGGTTTGGAAACTGGTGAAGTGCACGGGCGAGGAGTTAGCAGTCTTGTAAGTGATGCTGGGGCGTGGGGTTAGTGGAGTCTGTGGGAGCTGCCTCCGACCCCGGCATGGGGTACTAGCACCAGATGTCGACAACAAGGGGCTCCCATTAACTGAACCACTGCCCTACATAAAAATTGGAACAAAGCAAATCAAAAAATAAAAAAAGGGAAACACCAGACAAACACAAAGGCAGGCAGGTATAAAACAGAAGGAGAAGCAACAGGAGGGAGAGACAAGTCACAAGAGAAAAGAAAAGCAAAAAAGAGAGAGTTTAGACAAGCACAGTTAGGGGGAGGAGGTTCTCGAGAAATAATTCAACACGAGATGTAAAGAGCTGGAGAACTAAAGTTCTGCGAGCAGTAAATAAGAACAGAAATGATCAGAGCATCGGTAGGACGCAAACTGGCAGACGTCTCCAACAGAAGGGGACACTGTCTGGAGGGAAGGCATCCACATCATACACAGGCTCGACATGCACCTTACCTGATCTAGGCAGGAGCAGCTCAAAAACCTATGGTATTTTTTTGCAAATACAATTTTGCAAAACACCACTCTCTGTTTTGGTTTTTGCAGAACTTCACCCGACAGTTGTGAATGCTGATGCTGGGGAGCATTTCTGTGGTCAAAATTGGATTATGTGGAAGGAGGATTTGGGGGCAGACTATTTTTTTGCAGTTTTGGGAATGAAATGCATTTTGATTAAATAGACACCTTCTGAAAAAACAACAACAAAAACCTTTTTGGATGGGCTTTAACTTTAACAAGAGGGTTTCTTAAAGAAAAACATGTTTGCCTTCTCCTCCTTAATATTACACACTTAATTTTTGAGTGGTAGAAAAGTCTGGCAGCTTCCTGAGTTACTAATAGTGACATGTGGGAGTGAACTAAGCTACAGTAAGTTAAAAAAAGCTGTGAGTGAGTGGAACGGGCCCTTGTTTTGGCATTTCTATTTACATTCTCCCAGGGCAGTACATGAATAGCCCTGCAAGCACATTTTTATAATCCCTTAGCCTTTCGTGACCTAACATTTTGAGACCAGACCTTTAATTTTTAAAAAGCAGCTTTTCCTTCCTATAAAAACATCAGGTTGTTGCTCGTTGGGCTATCGATCAATGCTTGTTCTGCTCTGCCTGGGTTTTCCAGCACAGTTTTGAGGGCAAGCCCAGCAGCGCTGGAGGCTATCAGCCCAGCAGCTGGATGTAGAGGCTATTTTAGCCATGGTTACCGTGGGTCATGCCATGTCTATCAGAAGAAGAGGCAACACCCGCGTTACCTGGGGGTGCAGAGCAGCCTGGATGTCCCTCATGGCAGCCCTGCTCTCTACAAGCACTGGGGACTGATGCGGCATTTGCTGCTTGTGCTGCTGGACCAATGACTCACCTAGCCTGGAAACCAAGTCTTTGCCTTTCTCTTCTTTCATTTTCACCCTCTCCCTTCTCTGGTTTCCCCACATTTCAGCCCTACTCTCTGCTACAGACCAATATTCCCATGCCAGGCACCTGCTCCCTGGCTGAGCTGCCTCCCATCACCCGCCTCCCCATGGTGACGGAGGAGATGGCCTCCACCACCCAGTGACCTACAATGTCCCAACATCTAGGGGAAGATGCCCAGCTTTTTGCAAGGGTCTGAGGCTGATGAGCACCTCAAAACTACAATACTTACAAAAGAAAGCAGAACTATATTGTTTTGATAAGTATTGAGCTGTATAAACATTTTTTTTTTGTGAGATTTACCCAGAACCAATTCAGGAAATTATCTTGATTGTAAAAAAACAGTGAGACCCTTTTTTCAAAATGTCCAACAAGCTCCTTCCTGCTGAAACATTTTGAAATTCCAAGAAGCTTCATCTCATTTAAAAAAATGCTTTTCCCAAATTCATTGTGAAATGGGATTTATATTTAACAATTCACCTGCACTGAGAAGGAAACAGTGAAATAATTCACAGAAGATGCATAACATTTCTATGTGGGTTAAACAAAGCATTGTGAGTTGACCCACAATGAAACGTTCATGGCTTGGTTTTCTTGTCTCTTCTTTTTGCATTAAAAAAATCTCCAAACAACTTCTTTTTGAATGAAACCTGTCCTGATTTTTGGCTTGGCTCTAAGAATGGAGCCACCTTGTTGGCAGGGTGAAGCTCAAGCCAGTCTCTCTTCTGGCAAGGGCCTCCAGGGACCTGGTGAAACGTGCTGGGCCAGGGCTCCTGGGCAAAGCTGTGTCTCCCAAGGAGAGGGACTGACTGACAAAGAAAATACTTGAGAGTTAACAAGCACCTTGTTATTAAGCCAAAATAACGCAGGAAATGGACTGACAGAGCTTCTCACAAATGCCTTATTAAGACAAGGGCACTTCAGCTCGTTGGGACAGAAGTGATACGCTGGTTTGGCTATTTTTTTAAATCTTCTTTTTTTTTTCCCCCAGAGCCAATGGGGGGGATGTATTAGCAGCTCCACTCAAAGTAGATAACATGTGAGTGGATAAAATACAAGGTCACCGAAACAACAGACTTTCTTCTCCCTGCCTTACTAAACCCACACAGGACGTGGAGGACAACGCAGCCTTCACTGGAACTGGGGGAACAGGTCTATACAAGGCAGCTGATGCTGTAATGCTGAATCTCTATTAACCATGGGAAGGTTTCAGTTTTTTAATTAAAACATACATGATATTTAAAGTTTTGATAAGCTGAGCATGCAAGAAAGGAGAGGCATCATGCTAAAAATCCATGCCATCTTCCTGCCTCTCAAAGCAGAGGAAGAAATGAAGACATGGAAAGAAAAACCTCATCTGAAAAACTAGAGGAAGGCCAGTCAGGGACTGCAGCAACCAGAGATGGAAAAGACCTGCTGGGCTGCAGCTCCCTCTTACTATGTCTGCACAGAGCCCTGGGTGCATCAGACCTTACACCGATGTCACACCTGCTCCCGGCTGGGAACGACCGTGCAAAGCGTGTCCCATGCCCTGGGTGTCCTCAGAGCTGTGGGGCAGTGTCCCGTGAGCACTCACTGCAGCACACAGCCTCTGAGGCTGCAGCCTGGATGCTGCGAAGGACCACACAGGGAGAGAGAAAGGCACAGAACAAGTTAAGGAGACAGAAAGCTGCTTCATTTTGCAGCTAGTGGGATACTATGAAGCCTCTTCCTTTAAGTCCTTCCCCTGGGCTCTGACTAATGCTGAACATAGGATTTCCTCCTGTTCCCCGTGAGCTGATGTTGTGCAGGGGCTCATGGCTGACAGCATCACTCACCCCTCCTGAGAGAGCCAGCCACACACCACCAGCAGGCTGCAAGTTTAGGGAGATTTTGGAGAGTGGCCAGAGTCTCCCTCTTGGCACAGCAGCTGTGCATTACTTGGAGATGTTTGCAGGGATAATGCTGGCCTGGGGCTGAGCTCTCTCTCCTTCCACCCAGGACCTGCCTTATCCTTCATTCCTCCTCCTCTGCTAGAGAGCACATCTGAAGATTGATTTGACGGTAGGAAAAAAGGAATTTTTCCTCAATTTTCAGAAAATTAACCTGTTCCACAATACGGGACAGCTCTGAAGCCCACGTAACAGCAGTTGGAAAATCCTGCTAACATGAACAAACCCTGCTGAAATCCCAGCTCTGGCTGTCTGGAGTCCCTATACTGTATTACGTTGGCTTGTACTGTGATGGCAAGGATTTCTTTGGCAACCACCAAATGTTTGTGCATAGGGCAGCAGTAGTTGCTAGATTAGTGTAGCTGGCAGCGAACGGTTCAGCTCAGTTGTGCAGGGGCTCACGGCCACGCTACCAGCCTGCCTTGGCTCAGGTACACTTTTCTCCATCATCAAGAGCTGCCAGTTCTCAGGTCTCCCAGGCTGCTCTGCTGAAACTGTGAGCAAGGGTGTCCTTGGCAGTGGGGTCTCTGCAGGATGCCTTGAGTCACTCACTCACTCTGTAGGTGGCTACTAAAGAGCCATCAAGTGACACTTCCAATCCCTGTCTTGGATGTGAAGCACCAAGCAGGACCTCAAAGGCTTTACCTCCTACTGCCCAGCCTTTCCTGTTCTGTCTCCATTATTTTAAGCAAAACATGGAGAAGGTGTGCACATCCTTGGAAGATCATAGGGCTCTTTTCCCACCCTGCATCTCCTCACCTGTCTGTGTGGACCTTGCTCAGGCCCTCCGTTGGGTGAGGTGGGCCTGCTCTGATCGGCAGACTTGGGCTGAGAACGGTCCCGGCTGCCATAGCGGTCACAGGAGTAGAAGCGCTGCTTTTCGGAGGAGGAGGAAGAGTGCTGCTTCCTCTCTTGGGACCGGCCGCGTTCCTGCTTCTTGTCCTTGGAAGAAGACTCACCAGACTGGGCCACTGAAAGAAGAACATTGGTTGGGGATCACCAACACGGGAGGAATTCCCAAGTGTGAGGCAGGGAGGTTCTTCCATGCAGGCAGGACTCCGAATCATATCAGATGACCATTGTGCATCCTGGGTGGAGGAGGACAAGGGACAAATCCCTGTTTGTAAAGCACTTACCAGCCTCTCCATCGGCCAGCTGATGGGGGGACCTGTCCAAGGACTTCTGCTTCTTCTCTTTCCGCCGGTGGCAGCGGTGGTGATGGTGGTGATGCCCTTGCTCTGGTGGCATGCGCTCCAAGGAGTATTCATAGAGATGCATGGCGTGAGGACGCTGCGGGGTCAGTGTGGAGACGGAGCGCTTCATGGGGCTCGTGTCTGGGATGGGCTGCAAGGCAGATGGAGGGACATGGAGCAGGGTGAGGGCAGGCACTGCACCATGCTCAGCTGCTTGGTTCCCAGCATGGGGAGGGTTTTACAGTAAGAGAAAGGGGCAAGGCGGGGGGAAGGAGAAAAATGGTTAATTGGATATAACTGGAATGGGCAGAAGGACTTGTGGAATGGTAAGATTTAGTGCTAAATTTGAGGAGCAAATGTGATCTCCGTTTGCTGAAATGGGCTTTACTTTTAGCAGAGTGCCAATCCACAGGTACCATGGGCCATGGGCGCAGAGCGATATGCAGCACTTCACACCAAACACAGCGTCACAGGAGTCAACAGTAGATTAGCAGGGGCATAGGGCAGCACAGTAGCCAAGCATCTCACAAAGATAATTCTCCGAGACTAGTTTCACCCAAAGCTGCTTCAGGGCCTGTGGTCATCCTGAAGCATCTCCAAAGAGGAAAGCATGAAAATGTTGCTGGGCACCACGTGAAAAGGGAGAAAAATCAGGAATAATAAGCGGGCAAGGTACAGGCCAAGCCACCTAGTAATTAGTTCTATCTCCCTGCATTTGAAGACAACTCCCATCAAACATTTAAACCTCTCTTCTTGTCCCACCATTACTCCTTGAAACCCTTGTGGCTGGGACAAGCAGGATAGCATGCATGTTCTGCAATTCTACCAGGGCATCTCCAAAAATGACTACTTGGGTTTCCTATTGCTGTTTTCAAATCATTTATGGCCAAACATCTGGACACTGAGTGCAGTAACACAGCCTCCCTTCGGCATTGCTGGACCCTGCCCCTGTGGCAGTGCCGGACTCTGCTCCCTTCCCTTTAGATTCAAAACCTTACAAAGATGCTCTGCAGAAGCCCAGACAAGTGGAATGCAGGACAGCTGTTCTCACAGCCTTTCCCTTCCCTACTGCCCAATCACCAGGTATAAAGCTTAGAAAATGAGGACAATTCCCATGTGTCCTCCTCTTTCACTCTGCTGGCCTCCAGCTGGCTCTGCGGTGGAGACAGGGCTTCATCCATCCTCTGGAGGCTTCCCTGGGTCTACCACTGCATCAAAGCTTCGTGGCAGAGGAAAGACCTTGGAGCACAGTGGTCCGGCCTGATGGGGAGGGAGCTCAGGATGTCCTCTGGTCCCTCAGCTCTTACGCTTGTTTGAATTCACAATCCAATATGTGCCTCCAACAACACCGCTCACAGAACATTTACTTTGTTCACTGTAACCTTTCCAAAGAGCCCTGTATTTTTTTACTGTCTATGCTATTTTGTTTGCTTACCCTGAAATTCAGATCTCTGCTGCCCCGTGATATTTACACAATGCAAAGCCAATTGTTTCACAGCTCTGCTCATTATTTTGAGTGGAAAGAACTGCCCTCCCTCCCAGCGGGCTGTCGTGGGCGGGTTATCTTGCATGCAAAGGTGCAGTCTGGACTGAATTTTTGTTTGCTGCTCTCTCTTTTGCTAGGCAGTTACCCAGATTTTGATGTTTCCCACTGGAGGGCAAGGTGGAGTGCTAGAGCTGGAAAGTTTGTCAGAGACAGAAGGCAGACACTGCTGGGGTGGGGGAGCACAGCACAGCCTGCGGCATCGGTGCATCCCCAGGGTCTGCACCAGTTCAGTTAGCAGGACCATGCTGTGTTGCATTTGTCTCCTCCTGTGTCTTTTGCTGTGTGCACTTTCTATGGGCAAGAAATTATACGGAAGAGCTTCGTGTTTGTCCTCCTTGCTTCCTGTTGAGCCTGAAGATGGAGGAGGGCAGAGAGGTCCATAAACTGGACAGTAAGATTCAGGAATTGACTGATATGGGCAAAAAAGTGAAAAGTGAAAATAATTCCCACTAAAAACACTTATCCAGATGTCCAAAATCCACTTAGGCACTGCTAGGAAGATGACAGATTTTCCAACAAAAAGCCATCCAAATCCATAAGAAATAAGCATTTCCCTTCAGACTTTGGACCTGATTCTGTGCTTATTCCAGGGACAGAAGTCCCCTCTGACACTAATGGGAAGTGGCAAAGCAATGAATACCCTTTCCATAAATCCTGACAATGCTCTCGTTACGTTAACGGGGCATGCACAGACTCCCCATAAGCCTCGGGAGACTATACCATAACCCTTCAGAGAGTTACTAATTGCTTCTTCATTACCAAACCAATTGTTTTCACTTCCTAAATTCCTGTGCAACAAGGCATACAAAAACAAATAAATAAGCAAACCAAACAAACAGAAAGTCCCTGCTATTACAGCGTGCGGCGTGCAATTGTGGATCGAGGGAACTGCAGCAAAGTGGAAAGAGATAGCAGCTGCGTCGGTGCAACATTGGACTCCAAATGAGAAGGGAAAAAATTAAAGGGTTAAGGAAGGTTAATTATTTCTTAACATGAATTTAATAGGATACAACTTAGTGCAAACTACATACTGCTAGGTAACTCCCAGGTGACCGTGCTTTGCTCCTCTGCAAACAATTCGGACAAGATGAGAGACATTATTTGAAGCAGCCCACAGTACAGCCATTGTCAGACATCACGGCAGATGTGCAGCAGACACGATGAGAACAAGGGAGGGGAGGTGATGGGGGAGGAGGACAGCAAAGAGGGAGGGAGGAGGTGAGATTGAAAGCATAGGAAGATTATTTTTTTTTTTTAAAAGTGGAACATAAAAAAACAGAGGAATGACAGGCAAACAGAAAAGGAGACATCCAGAAACAGAAAGCATTACAAATAAGAGTTATAAAGAACTCAAAGTTTGGGGGGAGCAGAAGCAGCATGTGAGAGGGAGGGTGGAGGGCACGGAGGGGGAAGACACACACAGAAAGTACATCAGTTATTCAGCTGAAGCTACAACCACCAAAACATTGTATTATTAAATGAGGTTAGATCTGCTCAGATATTATGGGCCTGATTCATAATGAGATTAGACAGCTTTCACGTGGGGCAGCTGTGCCCTGGGGAACACATACAGTGCTTCTGCGAGAGTCACTCTCTTCTGCAAGTATCTGACTGCAATGGAGAGGAGTTTCCCAAGGAAAGGCTCATGCTGTTGCCATTGCTGCTGCCAATTGCATTGCCTTGGAAGGAAAGATACTACTTGTGGTCTAGAATAAAGGAAAACTTTGTTCTGGGAAGGCGGAAGGGAGGGAGTATTGGTTTGCACTGGGGTCTGTTTCTTTTATTAAGCATGTTGAGTAGTGTTCCTGATAACACAGAGAATCCCAGCTCTCATACAAAGACTGCAGTTTCTGAAGTCAGCTGGGAAATTTGCTAGCTGATGAAGTATAGCTTGTGCCAGCCTGACCACGTTAGCAAAAAGATTATATCTGTTGGAGCTACTGCTGTGTGTGCAATACACAGGCTTTTAGTTTTAGGGTGCAGCATATCTTTCACCTTCTGCTTCCCATGGAGAGCAACAGAAACAGCCCACAGCCATGGGCTGCTCACTCCTGACCCTATGAATCAGGCCCTTTGAATGAGAAAGACACGACTATGAGTGGTAAGATGTTCTGACATACAGGAGGCAAGACGGTGGCTGGAGAGTGTCTGGGACAACAAGCCAGCAATGAACATGTGAAATGCCCAAAAATGATCTGTGAAAACCATGGCATCCTACACACTAAGTAGCGTCCACAAGTTGCTGTAAAAGTCAACTCTGGTGATGAAATTTCTTTGTAGTAAGTTAAACAAGGGAAATCCCCAACAACATTTCACTGACCAAAGTCACAATATATTACATGCCAAATACTGTGAGAAGAGAAAAAAAAACAGGGAAGATGCTTAGTGTCTCAGTGCAGCCTTCCAGGCTCAGGCTCCCTGGTATTTTCTGTACCTATTATATTCATCAAAAAGAATCACAGCACATCTCCAGCTTTCTCCTAGGGCACAGGAGCATGCCTTGACTGTCTGTCTGGAGAGATGGCACACAACTGTCAATGGGAAACATATGCCTTCCAGGAATACAGGCTGGCAATCAGAATTGTCCCCAGTTAATCAGAATAGACACTCTTGGGTAGGTAGTCATCAGTCAGCTACCCAGACAGAGGAATTTCTCTGGGTTATTTTTGGCTGCAACCAGGGATGAGTAAAACTGGGGACAGTGCTGTGTCTACATATGAATATCTGCTGTCCAAGCACAAAGGCTGGTTACCTCTCTCCAAGCTCAGCAAACATCTTTTGAAACAAATATTCACAAGCAATTTCCAACAACATGGTAAGCAGAGAGAAGATACTGAGTTCTTGACCCACTCTCAGTCTCCCACTGCCAGTGAAGTCTCCCTCGCTCACCTGAGTTTCGGCAGCCAGGCGCGGCATGGAAGCCGCCCGCCCCTGGCTCTCCAGGCCTGGTTGGTGCTCTCCATTGGTAAGTGTGGGGCTGATTTCCCTCATTTCTACCACCTGATTGAAACAAGAAATGGTTTCAGTTGCAAGAACATGAACATCAGCTTTGAAGCCATCATCTAAGCAGGCTTCTGCTAAGTTTGATTTAATTGTGAAGATATGCTAGTATGGGAAAGAGAGTAAATTAAGGGTAGTGGAGTGCCCAGGTTACTCTATCTACAGTGCTGTCTTCAGGAAGGACAACAGTGGGCCAAGCTCTTCCACCAGCCTTGGCAATGAGCCCCAGCTGTGACCTGTGAAACTCCTCATCTGAGTTTGTACACTGGTGACAATGGGACTGGGACAATGGGACAACTAGGAGGAGATAACCTTAAGTAACCTATTGCAGCAGACACATAATTTCATGAAAAGCATGTCCACATACACAGCTATCAGACCATAGAAGCTACCAGATTTGGTTTTTCTCCATAATGTTCAAGCAAACTTGGGGTTGTAGAAGACAGAACAATGATTGTCTCAAGGGGTAGATCTACTGCCTACTGCATTTCATCCTGTCTTCACCTGTTTTTTCTTAACATTTTCTGAAATGTCTAAAAATCTACTGCATCTCACTCATCTTCACGTCATCACCCTGTTTGCTCACCCGTTCAATGGGGATTTCTTCGGAGTGGCCTCGTTCAAAAGCTGGTGTCCTTGTTTCATAAAACATGTCCTGGGTGCGTTGGGTCCCCCAAGAACTAGACTCTTTGATCCCACCCTCTGGGGCTGGCCTGTCAGAAGAAAAGTGAAGAAAAGACTAACTCTTTTGCAAAGAGATTTTGCTGACCTTATTATGATGAAGGTAAACCACTAACACCCTTTGAGGTTTCACTTGTGAAACTAGTTGCAGGATAGGCACAGCTCCTGCTGAAGCTATAAGGTCCCCTGGGTTTTGCCAGGGCCACTTCCTATACAGCCTGAAGATCCCATGAGCAACAAGGAAATCAAACCAGCCATCACATTTTTTTTCCAGTAAATAAGGAAAGCAACATCTGCAGCTTAAGTTCTGGTGAAGCAGAAAGAGTAATTTTGGAGTTCAGGCAAAATACGTATGCAAGACCAGTTAGACATTGGCCAAACACAGCTGTAGCCATGCTAAAGTATGTTTGCTGAATGCACAGTGGTACAGGTGGCCCTGGCTTTCAGGGTTGAGCTTGATGTTGATTTCCCCTTTGGGGTTATTTGGGACATCTAAACTTCAGATGTCTATCACTAAAAATCCATAGCGCTTGTGGCCTGGAGGAAAGTCACCTGAAGAAGAGCAGGAAATGAGTAATTGATTAGGGGTCATTGTTACTATAGCTGTTTGGTAAGCTCTCTGGAGGTATTATTTTGCCCAAAGAGAAAGAGCCGGATTCTCTCCTGAAAAGTTTCAAGAAGCTCTTGCTGTTACAATCTGCCATAAGCTCGAGGGACAACTTTGTTCCCAAGGACCTTTTGACTCCCAAGAGCTCACCGCAGTGGTGATTGGTGGGTTGGGGTTTGTTTGGTGGTTTTGCAATGATCCCAAATTCCTATAAGCAAACTCACACAGCTAGCCACAATGGAAAGCTCTCCAATTAAGATTTAGAAGAGAGCATTAAGAAACCATGCAGCTCTGGAGAACCCAACACTACCACCACGCGGATAACTGCACCTGAGGTAGCAGTGGGAAACAGAGCCACACGGAGGCATTTTGGTAGCCACTGGTGGGAAATTGTTCCAGCCGTGGTGTGAAGGGGCATCTGGTCTTGGTGTCACCAGCTGTGCTGCCCCACTTCCAGAGCAACTGAACCAGCAGTGGTTGGGGTTGATGCATACACCCAGTGTGCCCCTTTTCCGTGTTACAGCTTTGGTAGGGAGGTCGCTGGATACTCACAATGCGCCCCCGTTGTTGAGTGAGGCTGAGCTTTTCTGGCGAAGGAACGCCTTTGCGTTGTTGAATGCTGCGGGCTGGGTTTGCTCCAAAGTGGCCTTCAGTGGGTGGAAGAGTGACACCGGTCCGGGCTGCAAAGCACAAGGAAAGGTTGTCAGAGAGAGAGAGCTGTGTGTGGAGAGGATGGGCTGCTGCGCTTTTCCTAGTTAATAAAAAGTCCATTTTGTCACCCTGAGAGATCAGCCCAGCAGAAGGCACACCCCAGCCTTCCCATAGCTGTAAGTGGCTCTAAAGGACACTTGCTGCCCTCAGCTTTGCACAAGACAAAGTTGCCCTGCAATCCCCCTTCCCTCTAACAAAGTATTCGCCTGGTCACCAGAGCACAGCAGGGATTTCAGACACGGCTGTGACCAAAGGGGCTGTGCAATTCAGGTGGCTTGTTGTGACACTGCATCTGCTGTAGCCTCCCATCTGAGAGACAGACAGGTCACGCTGGAGAGCAGCTGGATGAGCATCCTGAAATCAGTAGGTATTTATCCTATCAGAAACCATTGGGGTTTCAATCCTAAGCCAGTTGTGTGTAAATATTTTCAAGAAGTTGTAAGTCTTTTCAAATCTATTCAAGCCAAAATGATTTTGAATAATTCCAATTTTCAAAAGTAACTTAAACATTTAATAGCTAAACTATCATCAGCTTTCAATAATTCTTTGGTGTCCCAAAGAAATCTTTTGGTGTTCCCCAGTCCCCAGGCCACTTCTGAAAACAGGACTTAGTCTGCCAAACGTCACTTGACATTTTTTGGAAAAGGTCTTTCCAGACCTACTGGAAAAGGCAAATGCAACAATTTTTTTTTATTATTATTTTTTTTGAGAGAGAGACTTTCAGGATAGTTTTCCATTTTTGAGACAGCGTTTTCAAATCCTGCCTGCAGAAGCAACCAGTCTTTCTGGATAAAACATGCCAGTGACTCTCGTGAGAGCTGCCCAACACTGGAGAAGAGGCTGCCCAAGAGGGATGACCAAGGCTGAGTACCTGGCACAGGCCTCCAGGTGGCTGGTGGACTTGTTCCCTGCTGTTCTTATTCTGCTTGTAGAAGTCGAATATCATCAGTGCTGCGTAGACCTTCCCCACAGTCATCTCATCGGCTGTTAGAGGATGGTGAAATGCAGCAGAGAGATGCAGGTGAGGAACGGGAAAGGATCAGGAGGAGATAAGAGTAAGTCAAAAAGCACAAGAAATAACAACAAATGGACAGGAAAAACAAACAGAAAGAAGAGGTGACATTAGAATAAGGAGGCAAAACAGACACAGAAAAGTGGGGGAAAGAAAAAAGACCAAGAAAAGGTTACAACAGACTTCTTCAGGTCTTTGCCTGTTGCTGCCTTTCACATCTGAGGAGGATGGCCCCTGCCTCTAGCTCTCTGTGGCAAGCATTCACAGAGACAGTGTAGAAAAAAAACAGGCAGGAAAACTCTGTGGCATTGTAAGCATTGCCGCCAGAAGAATTGCTAAATTAATACCAGACACACAGCCAGCTTTTTATCAACAAAGAAGCCTTATTCCTGTTTCTTTGAATTACAGGCAACTGGGGCATAATGAACTAATATACATTTAAAGAGTATTTCATTTTTCCAGATGTCTTTTTTCACCCTTACAGCTATACTACCAGCCCTTTCCTGCACAGCAACGGAGCATTTACTGTAGAGCAAAGAGGTAAGGCAGCAGATATATAGGCGTCAAGAGAGGAGGGGAAGAAAAGACTTAGGCAGTCACTACCCACTGATTTTCACCTTCTCAGCTCCCTCCTTTTTCTTAATTGACAATGCCTTTATTGCTCTGCACTCTTTCTCATTGATCAGGAATCCAGAGCCCTCATCTGGGCCAATCAAGATAATGGCAAACTTTCCATTTTCTCAGCACATTCACCCAGGATATCACCAAGTAACACAAAGGCCTTTAGACCCAAAATACCTGACTTCTGATTCTCTAAGTTCTCAGCAAACTTTAATTTTCTTCTCCTGGTTTTCTGGAGTCCAGATGGTAGAAATTGCTCTCCTGTCCTGTGAGGCACAGGCTGGAGGCAGACAAAGCTATGGAAAAGCTCTGGAAGAGGCCACACAGGGCATCGGTCTCTTCTTGGCACTGTTTTGTGTTTTTTCTAAGTACAGGATATCTACTGTAGCATAATGAAATACATACCTAGATGTGACCTCAGCTTTCCTACTCCTTATGTGACCATGGCATGAGGGTGAGGGCTGTGAATCCTGTGGAGAGGATACCTGGAAGCTGAACTGCACTTGGTTTCTTTACTGCATCCTCTAGATGACTGTGCACCTAGATGGGGCTAGGGACAGAGCAGGCAAAGCGGGGAGAAACCTACTCTGGGATGGGTTGGGTGCTTGCTGATGAACCACTTACGTTTGTGAGGAGGCACCAGCAAATCCAGAGTCTTCTGGGACAGATTGGGCCAAACTAGTGAGATCTCCTTTCTCAGCTCTGCATCACACTGGTGTTGTTTAACACCCCCTGGAGAAAAGGAGGGGAGAGAAAGGGGCACATGAAGAAGAGCGAAAATCCTTGTCCTGTCAGCACGTACCACTATTTGCACAGTAAGCACAGGAGAAGGCATTTCCCCAAATCCCATTTCTTGAGAACAAGCCAGCGCCAACTGCAGCAGATGTTGCAAAGGGAATCGGTGACGTCCTCCGTGGCAAAAGTGCGTGAACTCAGCAGGACCATCAGCACTTCAACCTGCTGACCCTCTGGTGTTCCTTGGGGCTTAAACTTAAGCTCAGACTTATTCTACCTAACTGCAGGTGTCCGCTTATTTGGGGTGCTGGATAGTGTCAGCAGAAAGCAGCAGCACCTCCCAGGTGTGACGCAAAGGACCTGGTCTGAGGTACTGACCTATGAGCAATGCCATGACTGATTATAAGCCCTCTCCACCAACAACTCTTCCCGAAGTCTTTGGCAATGAGATGTAAGCGTGCTGTTCTGTATCAGCACCAAACAGCAGCTATAACACAAGGTAAAAAAGAAAGAGCCAAACACAGCGGCATTATTCAAATGGCCAAAGTGAGATCTTAATACACAAGTAGAAAGTGATTAAAGTACATGTAAGCCAACAGGCCAGCTCCCAAAAGAATGCACTGCACAGTAGGCAATTAAGTAGTTCATCTGAATGACAGAGATTATTTTTCTAGGAGAAAAGTAATGGGAGGAGGCTCTGGGTACTCTACTACATGGTGGTTTGAACTCCCACACGGAAACTCATTAGGGAGGGTTTATTAAGGGCCTGTTAGTCCCACTAAAGGCTCAATTAAATGTAACACATGAAACCTATTCAAACGAAGCACATAATAATAACAAAACAGGTCAAAACCTCACAACCCACAGCAGATATAAACCCTAGAAAGAATCCAGCACTGTCAGCTGAGCTCTCTTCTCTGGTTCAGCCAGGGTGCAGCCAAAGAAAAGGGCGGGGGGGAGCCTTTTTCAGTTGGAAAAGGTTGTTTGAATTACCATTGCTGGCAGGTAACTAGAAGCCTAAAACAATACAAACTCTCAGTATCCTTATCTAGAGGTTATTAATAAGATGAGGCACTGGCCCCTAAAATCCCAGGCAGCCCTAAATTCATCCTTAGAAATGAGTCTCTGATACTCAGTGTCACTCCCTAGGGGAGCCCCCCTGACCTCAAAATTTTGTCTTCTTCCAGCAGTGTCTATCCACAGCATCAAAGACAAAGTTTAAGCAACATATGAGGGAGGTAATTAATACAGAGAGGTTGAATGGTTGGCCTAAAAACACTTAGGAATAGCACAACATCCTAACCCTGCCCTGCCCTTTGCTTATAAGAGCATTGTTACCTTCTGTTAGCTTTTAAATTAGGTATAAAAGTGCTTTGGCCAGTCACGCCTTGATTCTGACCCCAGCCATCCTGATTAAATAGTGTAACAACCCAGAGAAAAGGCCAATGTATTTTATTACATTGCAATGTTTAATTGGGAAGTCAAGTAAATGCCTGATTAAACACTTAAAATAATTAAATTTTATCTCAAGGCGGAATGCAGTTCATGGCACTTGGAGTCACTACTTCGCTGCCAGCAGACAGCAACTGGAGAGGAAGGGCTGTTTTTCCCTTGTGCTGGAATAGTTAGGAAAAGAGCTGTGGAAGCTCTCATTTCTGTTATACAGCAACGAGCACACGCACAGGGCTTCCCCTCTGCGAGCTCCCAACTGGGATGGCCAAAGCTCTCCACATCTCATCGACAGGGGTGCCAGGATGTGGCCACCCCAGAAGCACAGCAATGCCCAGGACCCCTCTCTGCTGCCTGTCCCTGAGGCTCCCTTGTCCTCGGGTGCTGCCAGGTGGTGGGCAGGCAATAGGAAAATAGGATTTCCATCAGGGTCAGGATTTTGGTGGTTTCGGGAGGACGCCAAGCCAACAGAGAAGTTGGGGTTTGAGCCCACACCTGCTGTCAGATGCCACCTCCCTCTCACCTGAGGCAAGTTTGATTTCTAGGGCAGTGCGGATCAAGGCCATCAGCGTGGACGTGAAGTGGACGGTTAAATCTTCAGGCGAGATCGGCATGTTCATCCGCACCAGGCGCTGGAGAGAGAAATGCAGTAGCTGTGAGTGGGGGTCAGGATTCCTCCCCCCACCACCCCTTCCCGCCCTCTTTTCGAGCCCTTAGAAACAGCCACATTACAAACATTGTTAACCTTTTGTGCACTGAGCTAAAGTGCATCTTCTCCATATAGATGTCAACTCCTTTTCAGGAGCAGGCCTGAGCTGTAACGGTGGTTTTAGTGGTTAAAAAATTGATTTGCCAGAATTTGTACTGCAATCCTACAAAAAGAGTTCTTCCTACAAAGAGAATTCCTCCAAAAGAAGCCAGTTTGAATGCCCTCACCCCATTTCACAGCCTGGTACCTGGCTCCTGACTGTCTCCAGACATGTTCCTACCTGCAGCCTCCAGACATGTGGCTGGTACCCATCACCCCGCCAGTGGAAAAAAACTCTCAGCTTCTCAGATGAGAGGTAGAGCTCTCCCTGCCAAAGCAGCATGCTCGGAAGACATAAACCAGGAAGACACCTCGGCCATCCTGTCCTACACCAGCTACCTTCACCTATATTCTGGTTCTACAGCAGGAGCGATAGCAACGAATGGGACCTGGCACCGTTGAATGAAGGAAGATGCTAGAGGATTTGCATCTACCATCCAAGGATGCAGCTCCATCCAGAAAGTGACTGCAGCTCTTCCAGCTGTGTGGGTGGACTTGCCAATAAGTAGATGTGAGAATTGTGTCACTTTTGGTGACAATGACAACAGGAGGCGTGAGGGCTTTGTACAGGAGCTGTGCAGTCTCCAGAGTGGTCCCGTGATGATGCCTTTTGTACACAGCCTGAAGCACACTTGAAAATAAGGCTGGTGAGCCCTGAGGTGTGGCTTAAGTACTCTGGGAGAGCCTGGGTCTGGCTACTAATAGGTAAAGGTGTGCAATATCATTTTCATTGGAGAATCTTGGGTTCTGTCTCTTACCTCCTTTCCCTGTGGGCACCGCAGGACCTTTCTTTCCAGTCAATGAGCTACACAACTCCATCCAGACCTTACCCATAAGGGAAGAGGCTGGATTAACATAAGCAGGACTATAATTTCGGCCAATTATGTTCTTTCAGTCTGAACCTGGAATAGTCCCTCAGGATCAGTATCTTCCAAGATCTTCAGACCTGGTAACAACTCCTTCCCCATCAATAGTCAGGACTACCTCTGATAGGGCAAATTCATCATTTGTGTAAGCAACAAAGTACCTGAGATTGCTTTGGAAAGCTGTGGCTCCCTTAACACCGCTGGCAGCAGAGCATCTAAGTGCAGATGGGGAGAAGCACTCTCCAAGCCTTGCTGATAACCTTAGCAATGCATGTAGAGTATGGACTTCTTTCTCTTTGGCAACCTAATAATTTCTCAGCTCCTTGGCTTTCACAAGCTGTTTAGAAACTTCCTTGGCCAGAGCCATATCTGATAAGCCTCTGTGTTTCCGTTCTCCAAGGGTACGTGCAACCAGAGGAAGTCACTGGGCGTTAATCTGTCTGAGCAGAGCCTCCTAGCAACCTGTAAAATCAAGTGTTAGCTTGGCCTGGGCCCCTTGCTCAGGAGGGAATTTAATCCACATCTGAAAGCCGCTTAGGCTGTTATTTTGATCCCTATCACTGTACAGAAACCTTCTCTTTGTTTAAAAACAACCCAACATGCTGCTAAAGAAATTTAAGCGCAGTCAGCAGTGGGCTGCAGACTCACCAAGGCAGTAAGCTGCTGCGGCAGAGAGCGCACAGAAGGGACCATATCCCACTTTGGCTCTGTCCACTATAATACTATGCAATGTCAGAGGCTGTGAATATTTTTCAGAGATGCAGTTTTGCTGATGCAATCCTCACTTCAGATGTGACTGCAGTGGCTGAGGGGGTGCCTTGTGCAACCTTGCTCACCCTCCTTGCTGGTCTGGGGAAGCTGTACAGTAGAAGCACCACTGCTTATGGGCAGTTTTTTTGCTCGTGAAGGGAAACACCGTGTAGCTGAGAGCAGGGACCTGCCTGGAATCTCAGGTGAGGCAAGAGGCAGAGCAGGGCAGAGCACTGTGTGAGCCCTGACTGCTACTCCTATGTTCCACCCAAAACCAAGCCAAGACTAGTGAATGAAAACTTGGTCACCCTTTCCATCACTGGGTTAGCCTCCCTGTTTAGAGAAATCTCCAACATGCAGTTTCCCAGAGGTATGAACTGAGCTGCTTTAGGTGTTTTTGTGTCCTGGGAGAGGACAGGCTCCAGCCCTGTGTCTTTTGCCAGCCAAGGAGAAAATGTCCCCACCCCCCACCCCAGAGGGATGCATGCTGGTGCTGACAGGGGCGGACAGAGGGCACAGGGCACTGGTTCAGCCAAAAGATCTGCTTCTGAAGTGAGCTGACATTCAGAGGAGCCGAGACCTCCTTATTTATCTTATTACGCGTCTTCGGATCTCATTGCATGCTGCAGGGACAAGAGACTTGTGTAACAACCTACCCCGTCTCCTAAAGTCTGAGACAAACCACTGTAATCTCAGAGAGCTTTCTTCAAGCGTGCCCAGAGGTTATCTTCTCTGTCTGATGAGCCTCAGAGATAGGGAAATCAAAGCCGACTCTCCTCCTTTTATAATTCAGTGACAGTATCAAATGCTGGCAATGCCACAACAATTTTTTCTGCTCACTTGTGTGAAATGAAACAGGTTTTTAATTCAGACTTCTGCCCTCAGCACACAAAAAGTTACAACAAAATTATTATATCGATGTGAGCCCACAGTTACCACTTACAGAGTCCCACTGAATCCCAGTTCAGTGGGAGAGAGAGTTAAGGGATGGAGAGAGAAAGAAAATGCATGGAAGTGAAAAACAAGCAGATGAGAAATAATTCCTCCCAGGAGAGCTCTATCCTCACAAAAACTAGCACCAAAAACATTCTGGGACTGAGATGTCCCAGTCCTCCCACCTGACTTTCTAGAAAAAATTCCCAAAGGGAGTAGATGCAGAACACAGGCCACATCACAGCTATACACAGCAACGTTGTATGAAGGTCTTTCCTCCTAAATTTTAATCAGGGACAAAGGATTTAGGAGGAGATTTTCCAAGGGAATGCACACTTGTAGGAAGGTTGGCTGAGCAAAACTCACACGCAAGTGCTGAGTAGGAGTGCTGCAAACAGCCACCTGGAAGAGTCTCTCCCCAGACTACGTCCCTTCCCTCCTCCCCACGCTACCCTCAGCACTGTCTGGTCTACAGCATTTTTTTCCATCCCAATATGCAACCTGGTCAAACAGGTCAACCCTGGACACCTTTAGGTCATTGCAATTTCCAATTTGATAAACCGTCAGTCAACAGAGAGCGTGGTTGTTCTGCAGGGCCTCGTGCATCTCAGCCCCTAGCTGGGATGACCGCTGGCTCTAGCAGTCACATTGGAAGAGGGGAGGCTTGGTCTGGCTTGGGTGGGATGTCTTCCTCTCTCCTCTCTATCAGGGTGGCAGACCAGGATGCATCTCCCCGTCCTCCCCTGAGGCAGGTTGCTGGCAGCCAGTTGAGGAGCACTTGCATTGCAAGGTGGGTTGCAAGTTGCACCTCCCAGGGCAGAGCAGCTGCCCATTTCTTAGCCAAAAAAGCCATTAAATGGGACAGAAGTGCCTTTATAACCTGCTGCATCTAAGCCCAACAGGTTCTGGCTACAAGACAAGCCACTCCAGACCCCTCTCAACATCAGTGAAAAGTGCTTTCTTGGAAGCGCGAATTGAGAAAGTATGTTGCTGAAATAGATATACCACAATTCTGGGAGAGCTCCTGCTGAAGATGAAGCAGTTGGGAGAAAGGAATTGATTCATATTTGATTCAAAATAGCTTTGCCACCACACCGTGTGGGGGAGGCAAGGGAGAAGGCAGTTTGGTGAGACACGCTCACACCATGTCCCCGCACCACCGTTGACACCCAGACAAGCCAAGGAGTCAGCCAGGTATCAGCACAGCCACCCCAGAGGAGGGACTCAGCACCTGAACTTCCCTGCACATCATCTGGTGCATTTTCCTAGCACGAGAAATGCAACTGAAAGACTGAAACTGCAAACAAAAAGAAATCTTCATTTTCCCCACAGTATTATAAAACAACCTTAACGTAAAAATGTTTCCTTCCAACATATGCAGAGCAAGAAATTTCAATCCTTTCAAAGCTACTTTCTAATTTTACCTATATTTTAATTAATTTACATTTCTATAGGACCCATTTAAAAGGAACTAGGATCCAATTTAAATTGGTAAGATTTGTCAAATTGAAATATTCTAACTGACCGAAAATTGCTCTTTGAAAAATTAATCAAGGACTTTTGATTTTCATCCCTGACTGGGACAGAAGAGAAAAATCTCAATGTTTTTCACGCAGCATAGGAACAACATAGTTAAAAAAAATCTGATCCAGTTGTTTAGCCTGTACACAGTTTAAAGTAAAACTAACAAGTCCCCACATTTTTGCTGTTTCTTCTGGCTGAAGTTGCACTTCAAGGCCACATCTTACCAGTTCCTCATGCTTTGGAATAGGATGCAAAAATTTGGTTAAAAAATTAAATCTGATTTGGATAATTTTCCATCTTTCTAGACCCCAGATGGGAAACACGAACCTGCTGAGCAGATGGCAGGGGAGCCAATGCTTCCCCGCACTAGTAAAAAGCTTGCATCACTTGGGGTGCCCTGGGAATTGCCAGCCACAAACAAGGGGTGTTCAGGTGAATTAGTAACTGGGGAGCAAGAAAAAAAGGTAAAAATCCCTCCCAGGTGCCCAGACCTGGCAGGAAAGGGCTTCCCTGCTCCCCATGCTGCTCCTCTTCCTCCCCTCGTCTCCAATTTCCTCCAAGAGCATTTGAGGAAAAGCAGCCGGCAGCAGATGGAGTCCCCGCTCCTATTTCTCAACTGCGCTTGGGGAACCCTCCTCCAGCCCTTGATTTTAATTAGGCTGTTTCGGAGGCATCCCCTTCCCGAGTGAGCCAGGGTAGCTTGTTAATGTTGCTGCAGGAAAAGGCCTAGAGGCAGGAGCTGTAATATTGTCTCTAGAGTCTCCTAATTAACTCCGTGCAGATAACAAGGTAGTAACCGATTACAGCCAGGGTTAGGGAGGCAATACTTTTTGCTCCGGTTACTTGTGTGGTCAGGAAGGGTGCAGACACCCCTCAGCTTCTAGTAGTGATTTAATTGCAAATAAACAAAGACATCGCTAATGAGAAACCAAACCTTTATGTCAAGCAGAATTGACAGAATTTATGTCCTTTCAGCATTTGGTTTCTGCAGATCTTCTGCTTAGAACTTCTTGGACAATGTCCAAATAGGCAGGGAATGTGGCAGAGGAATGGGGGAAAACTCATCCTGGTGTCAAAAGCCAGGATAAAATGTCTCCTGCTGGCTTCCAGCCTGACTCAGAAAGTGAGCACTGAACAGAAATATCTGCACCGTAAATTTTAGTCACCAACACATTTGTCCAAACGTTAGCAGGAAGAGGAGCATACTGAGTTATGAATGCCAGGAAAACTAGCTGGCATCCCAGTGGATTTGAATTATTAAGAACATCCCATCAGCAGCTCCTGCGCAGCCTCTGGGACAAGACCTGCTCTGGGAATAATCCCCAAGAGCGAATAAATTTGGGACAATGGAGCCCTGCTTGTGGGAAACAAGGCTGAATTTGGTGAATAAATTATTTGCTATGAATAATTCACCCCGACCTAGTTGTAATTATTCTACTCTTATTTAACTCTTCGGTTGGCTTCAGAGAGGCTGGCCATGGCCTTCCTTCCTCCCACAGCCAACAGAGGAGCCAGGTCTCTGCCCCAAAATGTGGGCTCTGTCTCTGGCACACAGCCGGACCTGTCGCATGGAGTGATCATCCTACCTTCAGTCAGTGCAGTCTTGTTCCTTGTCCAGCAAAAGCAATGCATGATAGCTCTGTGCAGAAGAGGTAGCAAGGCTGGACAGCTAGCAAATGGACAGTTCAAACTCTTGTTTAGCCTTCAGGGACCTAATCCAGACTTTAAAATCCACATGGCAGTGACAGGTAAGGTGAGGTGCAGCCCTGGTGTGGATGGGGAGCCAGCCCAGCTGCGAGATCACCCCCCATCACATATCCAGGAGCCTTGTCAGGAGGTGCTAATGGGAGAGCCAGAGCCTTCCTAATCCCTGAAATAAATCACCCTTGAAATAGGGTGTGCTAGGCCATGCTTGACAGCACCAACAGAACCACAAAATAAAGTCAAGGGCCCCCTCCAAGTGCCAACATCACCCTGCAGACTTCATGCAGGGCTTTGCCTAGAGCTAGCCTCCAACAGAGGTGGAGACATGCCTGCTGGCGATGCTGTCTTCTCCTGTCCCTGGTGAGGGAGGTAAAAAGATGACAGAAGAGCAGTGGGGAAGGACTTGGGTTATTGCCTCGCCTAGCACCACACTGTTCCTAAGACTCCTGCCCTCAGGCTCTCAGAAAACTCCTCCTCCAACCCCGCCTCTGCAGATGTCTGCAAGATATCTTGATGGCACTGTAGTGCCAGAGAGATTTAGCAGTGTCATGGGCATTTCCTTCTCCCATTTTCTCTAAAGATGCATGCAAAGCTCTGTGGTGCAAAGGACGGACTGACTCCAGGTGATGGCAAAGCTGGCTGCTGCTCTGCCCTTATTGCTACTACTGAATAGCATAAAAAACCCCAGGACCCTTAGCTATAGACAAGCTGAGTCTGTCTAAGAGGCCTCAAAGTCTCAATACCTGACTGTAAATGGAGTGAAAACACCACCACTCCCTCATCTGAAAATGGACGAGTGATTAAATCTCAAGACACCAGAGTGAAGTCAAAGTAGTTTTCTTCCCTCTTTTCATCTGACTGGGTAGAATAGATTTTAAAATTCAGTTCCTTCACCCTTTTCTCACCGCACCCAGCGCAGGATAGAGCTCTCCTGGTACCCAAGCAGTGCGGCCAGAGGACCCCACACATGCACCTCTGGGCAAGCAGCAAGCCACGAGCATGAAACTGCAGAGGCTGGTCACACCGACCAAGGAGAACAGCTGAGAAAGAGGAACCAGAAAACAGCAGAAAGGAAGGACAGCAGCCGAGGAGGCTGCAAAGAGGGAAGAATCCAAACGAAATGACAGTATGCACATACTGAGGCAACAGAGACGAAGACAGGGGAAAACACACAAAACCTTTGCAGAGAGGACTGGAAAAATTATATATGGAAAGAAAAAGGGTGGACACGTGGGGCAAAAGAGCTTTTGCTGGACAGAACAGTAAGGTTTTTAAAAAATCATTTGGTTCAGAGGAAGAGAGCAAAAACAACACAGAGACAAAGCCCTGGCTGCTGTCGGCACTGACTGAGCTATGGCTGCAGGACGAGAGGCTCGTTGTCCCTCTGCACGCTGGCTCTGCGTGGAGGTGTGCGTGGCTGGGTGGGCTGCGCTGTCCTCCCCAAGCGTCCCACCAACTGTGGGAGGACAGCAAGAGTGGCACCGGTGGCGGGGGGTTGACCTGGCAGGTGTAGGGCAGGGGGATGCTACGACCCACATGCAACCGTCATCTGGGGGAAGATGCTCAGCCCCAGTCTGTCTCTGTGGACGTGCTGTTGCAAGTGTGCCATGTAGAAGTGGACAAGGGAGGGAGTGTAAACCAGTACTGCCTCCCCATGAGGGTTTAGTTTTATCAGCAGCCATAGCTGGGATTGGGGGTTAGCCCAAGCTGGAGCCTTACACCATGAGAAAAATTCAGATCTGGTCTAAAGTCCAATTTCTCTAGTTTTGGGGTTCTTCGATAACATACAAAATGAGTCTGATCACCTCCAAGCTCAGAGAAATCTGATGTTCGGTCTAGATTTGAGCTGTTTGACTTGCACCCATCTGTACTTATGGTTCAGGCATACACAGACACCTTTTAGAGGTTTCTTAGTAGATGGGTAAAAATTAAAGAAGTCTTTAAAAAAATCAGGAGGCTGTATTTTAAAAAGAAACCATTCACATGTACCTAAGTTCTGTGGATTTGTTCTGTAAAGACAGACAAATTAAAGAAGATACCAGCTAAGTCCAGGGAAAACGCAGACTAGAGAAGGCACATCTGCAGCGCCTCTGCCCGAGGAAATTCTGCGGCAACAGCTGAGAACAATCACATAGAGGCACAGAGATGCCACACTATGAAAATCAGCCAAAAGGCTTGTTTAAAATGCCTATTTTAACACACGATCCTTTAATCCCCTTTTATTTTCTTCCTTTTCTAACTGTACAAGATTTGGGGGGGGACGGGGAGGGAGAGCTTTATGCTTCTGGTACACATGTGTGACCACAGAGCAGATCTGGTTGCCCAGCTGCAAATACCTACTGCCAGGCTTTCAGCAGGACACAGCTCCATTTTAAGTCAATGGAAACTCACAGGTCCTAAAAGGAGACATTGATTACTTTAAAATCATTGGGTTTCTGTGTAAAATTGGTACTTCTATATAAATGTTTATCTATCTACTCATCTATCTGAAATAGCTGAGACCTGGGAGCTGGCATTTTGATGTAGCTGGGTTTCCTCAAGCTTAGTTTTGTTATGGTGGGTATGAATTGCTTGTGATAGAGATGCTTTTTTAAAGCAGCTGCTAAAGTGGCCAGAAACAAACCAAAAGGAATAGAGAAAAGATATCTAACTGGCTAGCTTTAAGGTTATGTTTAATTTTTCTTTTATTTTAAATCTTAACACACTCAGGAAGGATCTTGTAGGAAGCCGTATCTGAACCTCTTCTTGCTGCTAAGCGCCCTACATAAAGACAGGCCCAGGTTTGGCTTTAGCTTGAGTCTCTTCACAAGATCTTGCTTTCATATGGCCTCAGTAAAAAACCAAGCACTATTGGAGGGACTGTTGTGATCTGGATCCATTGCATGAAGCAGGGTGGGGTGCAGTAATTAGGCTTGGTGGTGGCTGAAATGACGTCAACAGCAAAAAAACCCTCTTGAGTTTGATGGACGCTCAAATACACCAATGCTAAATGCTCACAACAAGCCTCTCCCTCCAAAAGTGTGAGGTTCAGTGTTAAAAGCTTCCAAGGAATTTCCCCTATAAATGCAAATTTCCAAGTGCCACGCGAACTGTTGGGAGAGCAGCGTGGTGTTAACTGGCAGGGTCTGGGTATGCTCCATAATTTTGGCTCTTGTCTGAGTTTCCACTGCGTTCATCCCGGCAGCATCTAAAAGGCAGCAGCTAGCAGCCTTTTGGATCTAATGCATTTTTGTGGTTCAATTAAAAAGTTTTTCAGAATAAACAATAAGTTTGAGTGATTTCTTCATCTTACTGTGTTAAATGCTTTCTGTTAAAATAATTTCTTTCATGAGGGTATTTAAGGAACCCTTCTGGTGTTGCCTCTGTTTAATAGCTTGCTAACTCCTACAGTACTGCCCACTCTAATTACTCCAATCTAATTAAGAGGGGGAAAAAACAACATACTACTGAAGGGCTAGTGAGAACGGATAGTCAAAGAGCTGTAGGAAGATAAATGGGGATCATATTGGCGGGTAATTTGCTCATTAGCACCCTCCCTCCCCAGATTAGCCTAAATGGAAGCAGAATGAGAGAGGAGAGAGAGAAACACTGATAGAGGTAGCAGAGACACACTTAGAAAGACAAACTGATGTGCCATAGTTTCAAAGACCAAAAAAAGGTTACAAAAAAACCAAACCAAACCAAAACAAAAAACCAAAAAAAACCCCACAATCCAAAATCCAGTCTGCTTGGAAAGCAGAGAAAGCACCAGAAAAGTCCAGGAGAATAACACTAATGCCACAGAAAACCGGCACCCACTTCAGCCACGGCACAAAAAGCTGGTGGTTTGGCAGGAGTTTCTAGGGGGGTTGTTCTACCTTATAGGCAACGCGAGCAGGGCATTTCTTTCCAAGGCCTAGAGGTGGGGACATGTGTCTCAGCATCTCATACATGTCTGTGTAACTGATGCGCCCGCTTGGAGTCAAAGGGAGGGAGGCAAAAGCAAGAGGAGACAGAAATCAAACCATAACAGGTTGGGGGGAAAAAGGACAGGGATGGGGAAAAAGGCAACGCAATGGAGCAAATGAAAAGGAGGAGAGAGAGGGGAAAGCAGACAAGAAAACAGAGATCCGGTTAATCAGATTTCTCAGGAAAACAAAACCAAAATAAAGAGGAGGGTAAATAGAAAGGTTTCTCCGCTTCCGTTGCTGTGTTTCAACGCCCAACTTCTCCTCGCTGCAGGGACATCCCGCGGCCAGAGCTGCGCCTCGGCACACGGGTCCCTGCGGGGAATGATTGATGTCTCCGCTCGGGGTGGCGAGGGTGCGGGGAGGGCTCGGGTTCGGCTGGCTCTTTGCGGGGGTGGAGGGATGCTTCCCCTTCTTGCCCCCACAAACCGGTCAATCAAGGGGCTGTATTCACCATGCCGGGGAGAGCTGGTAGGCAGAGTTATGGGACAGGGAGAGAGAGGGCTTAGAGAAAATATTCAGCTTTCCTTCAGTGAATAAAGAATTTAGTTTTCAGGTTAGCCTGTGGGCTACAAGAGAAGCAAAAATCCAACCCTGGTGTGTTTGCTCAGGGGACAGACTGGGACTGCTCTGACTCCAAGCCAAGGGTGCAGCTCTGCAAAACATCAGCCAGCCTGATTTTCTCCTCCAGCCTGAGTTCAGGTTTGACAAAACCAGAGCCCAGCACTCAACCTACAGGAAGGTGGTGGAAAGGGGACCTGTTTCTCTCTTACGTTTGATGGGGCCCCTCTTTCATCAAGCCAACATCAACTGGTTGTCACCACCACCGAGGACAGCTGGCTGTCCTGCGTGTTAGAGGAAACTGGGGATTGCAGAGGTTTGGGAAGAGGCCCTTAGACCGGCCCATTGCTGACAGCATCTACCTTCAGCACATGTTGGTGCTGAGTAAAATCCTGCCCTGAAAAGCAAGGGATGAAGAGACAGCAAAGAATTCTCCTGCTTCACCTTTTTCTGACTACTGAAACTGGGAACACGACTATGACAATGTCTTTTTGTTTTCCCGGAGAGCTGCCTGCTTATTATATCATGCAAATCTGTGCTGCCTGTCATCTGAGGAGACCTAAGTATATTGCAGCATGTTATTAATTCATGTTTCACCCCTGGAAAAGCAGGACACTATTATCATCTCCACTATACTAGGAGGGAAACCAAGACCTAAGCACTCATATGAAACCCCTTTCTCAAGCAGGACAGCTGCAGAACCCATGCACCAGCCCGCTGCCCTGACATAGGTCTCAATTCCTATGTAAAACATTGATGCAGGAGGGGGGGGAAGAGAGAACTCACCAAGCCAAAAACACCTATTCCTGACCTTGGTAACTAATGCAGTTAAAATACCACCCAGGTTTTATAGCCCAGAGCTAATTTAAAGGCTGCTTAGAGACACAAATTGTAATTACAGCCAATGGCTTCCCCCTGGCTTGTCTCTCTGCCCCTGCTCCCTGGCTGGAGGTACAGGGTCTCCTGTCTCCTCTGCAGTGCTTGTTAATTCTTAATCCCCAATCAGGTGTGGAAAACACCTGGGCTGAAGTAAAAGAGAAAAGCAAGCTCCATGGTAGCTGGTTCCACTTCTCTCTCCTTCTTCTTCTGCTCTCCGTGCACTGACTGCAAGAAAATCCCTGCCTGTAACTGGAACCCCACTGAAGTCCAGTGTCATCCTGTGCTGATTTCTTGGCAAGATCTGTCATCAGTTCTCCACCTCAGCTCCCAGGCTTCCTGTGCCATGAGGCAGGAGGTTTCACTGGATGTCCATCATAGCTTATGATCGCAGAGATGTAATTTTGCTCCCAAGGCAATCTCTGGCTATTGCTGTTGCACTGTGAAAAGCTCATCACTTCATGTCTCCCCAGCCCAGGTAACCATCCCACTCTGCTGCCCAGTTAACTAGTGCCCAGATCAAATGTCTTTTCAGCTCAGGAAAGGGAAGGATTCAAATGTTGGTCATTAAACTGGAGCGACAATGCTATGAAGCCCAAACAAAATGGACTTGCTTCTCCCTAGAAATCTTGGGATGACATTTCTCTCCCGTGTGTATATATAGAGAGAAAGTGCTCAGATGCTGTGCTGCTTTTCCCCAGCACTTCCCACCTAGATGTGGCAGGATGGAAGCTGGAGGGTTCACTGTCTCATAAAGCTGCCTGTCTCCAGCCAGCTGGGGTGTGGGAGGAGATGGGGAAGAGATGCATCGAGGAAAAAGGAGGCAGTCAGTCAATCATTCCTTTTTTCAGGCAAGGGGTTAGTTACATTAATTTCTTTTCTGTACTGTTTGCATTTGCACTTGGAGTGGGGGAGATAAAAAGAAACAAAACCAGAACTGAAAATGCTGGAGGGAGTCTCTGAAGTTCCAAACCTTGTATGCCACCCTATGAGGGCACTTCTTTCCTAAGCCCAGGGGTGGAGCAATTACACGTAACAAATTGTACATATCCTTATAATGAATCCGGCAACTGGAAAGAAAACATCAGATGTTATGATAGCAAAAACCAAGAAGAGTCAGTTTTTCTCCAGGCAAACAGGAGAAGTTGGAAGGGCAAAACACGCTGAAAAGCAAGGTTAGTCTGACAGCAACTGGGCTTGCTGTAAGGAGGCACTTCAACACAGAGAGAGAGAGAGAGAGAGGGAGAACTTCCAACTGCTCAACAAAATCTAGATCCTTGGATTTTCTTCTGTGAAACCTTCAGTGCCATGTGCAAAGCTTTTCAACCACTGCATTTGGTTACCTTTATCAATGATATTTTATTTCCCTGTGCCTGAGCATCTGCCTACAGACAGCCCCTACCCACCGCCCTAGTGCTGCAGCAGCCCAACAAAACCAGAGCCTGCAGCACACAAATAGCTTATTTAATGGATTATTACTGGGATTCAAATTAGCTGGTTCAAAAGAGCTTAGGAACATTTACCTTCTACTGTTATCACCTACGTAACCCCAGCAGGGCTGTACTCTGCTTCATGGGCAATAAGCAATACACTGGAAGTCCAGAAACTTCCATCTCGAGAGCCAGCTTGGCCATTGGCACTGGGAAAATCCAGCCTTCATTACCAGTAGGTGAAATCAGATGCCTCGAGGTAGCTTTATGGTCAGTCTCATTAACTCCCAACAGTATTTTCAGCTAATTTAACAGCAGGATTAGATTTCTTAATCTTCTGCAAGTAACCAAATCATGTACAAAAAGAGCCATACTGAACTTCAAAATGACCCCTACAGAAAAATGAGATGATTTGGCTTTGTTGTGTTTATTTTGGTACATTATATAAAGAAGGCTGGAATATTTTGGAATATCTCCTTCAATATTACTGCTTTTTTGGATGTGAAAAATTAAGGTCTGTTCAAAACCTTCACAATCAACTCAAAACTATTAATTCAGAAACAGATCAAATGGAACTGTATAAGTCTTGGCTGCAGGCCTAATCGTGGTTATAAAAAGTATATTGGTTTAGCTGAGTCAAGAAGTTTACCAAAATTTTAGAAGAGTTTTGTAAAATCAGTGTGTAGAAAATATGTATGAGCAGTTTCCTGAGTTCTCTAAGGGTCCATGGAAGACCTGAAAACTAGCAGATGTATCCCATTGGAAGGTCATGGCAGTAAATCATGAAAAATTATGACAAACTAGGATTCTGTCCCAGGTTGTTTAAATTTGAGTTTTGTTTATTTTCATCAGCATCCTTTTATCACAGATAGCTAAGAAAAAGCTCTCCCTTGGGAGCACCTGCACCTCCCTCCCAACCACTGATGGTATTGCTGGTAGCACCTCCCTTGGCTCTTGGAAGCAACTAATGGGAATGGGATGGCAAGACCAACATTTACAGTATCTCAAAGGGGTATGTACTGGGAAGGGAGGTATAAGAGAGACAAAGTGCTCACTTTATATATCTCAAACAAATAAAAGCTCATAGAAATCCAATTTTCTTATCTTTTCCAGTTCATCCTTGAATTTAGTGTTTTCGCTCCAGCCCCAGACCAAACTGCTGTGTGCACCCCGTTTCTCTCGCTCTCTCTTTTTCTGTGAGCCCAAGGCTTCTGCCACCCCTAAATCCAACAGTTGCCCCATACTTACCCCTACTGAGTGTGACACACATATAGACCAACAGCTGCCAGCTGCTTTTTTTACTTCCTTTTGAATGTTTTTCCCCAGAAAAGTTTACAGAAAGTTGGATTTTGTAACAAAAACAAAGGTGATATTGGAAATAGGTATGTAAATACACACACATTAAACCTATTTTTAAAATATTATCTCTATATAACAAAAACATAACAACACTTCTGTACTTTTTACCCATGCAGCATCTTTCATCGAGGGTCTCAAGCTACAGAAAGTGGATGAACACTGTAATTCCAATTTCCTTGGGACAATCAAAAAGGAGACCTTGTGAGAGGCAATCAGTTAGTGACAGTTGGAAGTAGGAACCAGCTCAACTGCATCTAAGAATAAAATAACACTGCCTGGGAGTCTTCTTTCTTGCAAATTATGTTATGGTGATTATTTACCATTTCCCTACACATGTCTATACTGGGAGCTGAAATCCTAAAAGGAGATGGCTGACATGGAAAGCAAAAATTGGATCAACATTTTCTTTAAATGAGTTTGACCAACTAGTGGATCAAACAGCTGAATAAGAAATGGGTCCTCTAAAGCCCTGTGTCTTCAGATCAAAACGGGGTGTACTGCTGGGAGCCATACCTTAAAAGACAAGTTATTAAGCTCACTCCACGGACAGCCATTGTGAAATATGACATCCAGAGCTTCACAGGAGTTCAGCCCAAATGATCAAAAGATCTGTTCTGGCCTTAAACTGTGGATGGATTTCAGATTGCTTTTAAATTGCGGAAATGTTAGTCCCACTTATGAAAACATAAGTGATTTCAGTGGAACTATTCACACATGGAAAATCCAGAACATGCACATGTTTTAGGATCAAGCCTTAAGCACCACGTCTTGGCTGTCCTATGATTCACGCTTCTGGCCCTGGTCACTCTGCCAACATCAATAGCTTCACAGCAGAGCAAAATGAGAATGAGGGTAGAGAAAAACAGAATTAGGACCTTAATATTGACATATTCTGTATTAACATCTCTAGAAGTGAAAAGGTTTGGCCCCTGAGTGACTCATAAACATAACTTCTGTGCTCAGAGTTAATAGAGTGAGCAAATCTTTCTGTAACCTTAATGCTTAGGCCTCTTATGGGTGGAACGTTCCTGAACACATAAACATTAAAAAAGCACATTGATACTAATTTTTTCCCTTGCAGGTGTGTTACTTCTCCCATGGAGGCTAATCAGAGCCAAGACTATTTTTTAAGGAAAGAACAGGCACTCCTGAGTTTTCAGTCTCATTGAGATTTTCTAGTGGTAAGAGATAGGACTGGATTTGAAAACCGAAAAAAAGCTATTTACTGCCTGCCAAATACCCACAAAGGATGTGTCTGTCTTACAAAGCACGTGGTAATGAAAATCTGCTTGGAGATTACAAGCTGCTAGTATGTATGCAGTATATATGCAGGCTCGTAGTATGGATTGCTTTGAGCTAGTTAAAATCACACACAGTTCAGAGAAATGCAGTAATTTGGAATAGGTTTACATTTAAAGTTAGCCTAAATCAATTTAGCTGAGATTTTAAAGCAGTTTAATTGCATCCTAGCAGGGAGTTTGAGATGCTGATTATACAAACACTTTCTGCATGTGTCTCTACTGAAGGGAAACAAAAAAAAAGTGGAAAGATCGAAGGAGCTGGAGGCAGCTTTATCACAAATACAGAGGAGATTCATTGCAGAGCAACTCATGGGGACTAAAATGGATATACAAAATCAGTAGGGTTTTAAATAAAAAAAGTCTCCCAACAGGCAAATTCCCAAGCTGCAGAATGCCAAGGAAATTACTGTGACCTGTATCTCAGAGCATCTAGAAATGAAAATAACACAGTCACCAGGACTGTTGTGCAGTAGCTTTCTCTGGGCAATGGAGGAAAGCAATATGTTAAGGTCAGTCTTGCTCTAGAAGTGATCACTGGTCAGAGCCATTCCCTCATTTTTAAAAATTTCCTTAAAATGCTTCAGCAGTGGCTCTTGGGTCTGCCACAGCACAATGCCATTCCTCTGCTGCCATGGTACTTAAGCCCAGGTGTGCAGCTTTTGCTGCGAGTGTCTTTGAGTACGAAAAACAAAGAGATAAAACCACAAAACTAAACACCTCACCCTCTGGCTGAGAGAAAACCACTTCCTCCTTTAACACACTCATATATCAGGAACATTTTATCAGAGGCTCACTGAGAACTGAAATGCTTCCAAAGTTAGGCTTATTGCATTTTCTTATTATTTTGCACGTCTTATGTTTCAACTGCAAGTCCAAAAGCTAAAATATTATTTAGAAGTCAAAATTCCCTTATACAATTTGAAGTCGTTAGAAGGAGGCTTCCAAGATCAAAACATTGGGTTTGATGAGAAATGTCTGTTTAAAAATCATATGTTTTCAGCAAACTACCCTTATGTTGAGAAACAGCACGTCACTCTGCTGCCTCACAGGAGGGTAGAAGCAAACAACGAAGTCTGAGCCTGCAGCACTTCACTCAGATGCAAGGCAGTGGGGTACATAATTTCCTTTTAAGGAGAGATAGCACCTTGAAAACTTGGGTTTTGGTTGGTTGGTTGGTTGGTTGGGTGGCTGGGTGGGTGGGTTTTTTGTGTGGCCTCAGGTCTCCCCACAGGATTTGTGAAACCATTAAGGTGGTTCTCAGCTGGGAGAGAAATGCTGCACAAATGAGGTATAACAAGGCCTAGCCTTTCAAGTCACCTAAAGTGTTGCCAATGGCAAGAGATTCAGCCTATTTTTATCTCCAAACTGGGATGCAGAAACCAAAGACAATCAAAGCTCCTTTTGGAAATGCTAAACAGCTTTTCTGCTTGGCCACTGAGCCAAGATAATTTGAATTTACCCTATTGATTTTTGGCCATATGTGTGTGTGGGGAGGAGGGTACATTTTGCTTTCCTGATTTGTTAGTTTGTGTCTACTTCATGTCTATTTGAAGGAAATGCCCTTGTAATGACATCAAGTTTGTTCATCTCCAGTGCACAGTGAATTGAAGTTAGAGCATTTACCACCAATGTTACTGCAAGCTTTGGAGTCGTTTTCCTTCTGGAGCTGTGCTCGCATTAAAACAGGCTGGTTTTGTCTATAGGTATAGTATTTATACACAATGTATATCCTTTTCTCCAGACAGAGCAGCGTACTTACCAGGCAGCTGGGTCGTATTCAGCCCAGACACGAACAAACTCATCTAAATGATGGGGCCCAAGGATGGAGGAGTCTCTTGTCAGGTATTCAAAATTGTCCATAATCACAGCCACGAAGAGGTTTAACATCTGCAGAGAGGAAGCAATAATGCAGTTAGAGAGAAGAGGAAAAGGAGAAGGAGAAGGGAAAAAAGGAAATGGAAAAAACGCTGGAAGGGGAGCAGGTATGATTCCCTTAGCAGGGTGTGTGATTTTTACAAGAAGCAGCCGCACCCCGGAGAATAAACTCTACAAACTTAGCCCGTGGTCCCCGGGGACTCCGCTGCCACCTCCTCCTCCCCTGCGTGCTGCAAGCTACTTCCAGCTCCGCAGTACGTGGCAGCTTTGCCACAGCTTTTGACCACTAACAGTCTAGCCACGTCCCCATCACTGGTAATGCCTTATAGCATGACCCATCCCAGAGCCCGACTGGCTCAGCACCTCTCCCTTGCCCCTTCTTCACCCTACGCCAGCACAGACCAGCACACGGGCTGCAGCGGCTGCTTCACCAACTGGGTGATGTGAACTCTTCCAGCACTTTCATATCAAGGCACATCAAGACAAGAACAGCTAGAAGAAAACCCATTCTTCAGCCTGAATGTCCTATTTTGGACTCATAACAAATCAAACCTTCAAAGATCCCCAGAAAGATGAGGGGCAGGACACACAAAAGACACCTGTCCCTAATGGTCGCTGTCTAACACAGAGCCCGGAAAATGCTTCTGGCATATAAAGATTCTCCTCTTATTAAAGCCAACGGAAGAGTCATGAGGATTTCAGTGGGAAAAGATCACGCTGCAGCCAGCAAAATGGAAGATCAGGAGGGCAGACGGGAACGGATGCTCCTGTGCTGGATAAAGACCTGACTGGCACAAGGCCCCTTTCTGCCTTCCTTGTGTCTTTTGCAGGGAGGCTGAGCTGCTGCCATGAGCACTGCTCCTCTGCACCACGCTGAGCAAGGAGGACTGTGGTGAAGCAGCCTGTGAGCTCTCGCGCGGGGATGAGCAGAACTGAATTGAATATGGATGTCCCCTGCTGATCTGCCGGTCGTTAAAAGAAAATCAGGCAGCGGCATATGGTGTTTGTGCAGTTTTAAAGAATTCATATTCCTGTGTGATCTGGCGGGAGGAAGGGGTCTTGGCTCTTGCTGGGACACACGATCCACCAGTGCAGATAAGCAGAGTCCATAACGAACCACCACATCACCACCAAATGCTAATCAGGAACTTCCCAGACCTGTAGTCCATCTGTTTTTTAGAACCCACCCCAACAGAAAGTGGGGAGCAGAACCCAACCCCCAACATATCAGTGTCCTACACTAGGGCACTGGGGTTTCTTACAACGCCCAAGGGGTTTCTCCAGGCCATGCTGTACAGCTCGCAGCTGGGCACAGCCCAGCTGCAAACAAGGCTTCTGCCTCTGCAGCAACATGCGTGAATTCACTCCTGTGGCTGAGCATTAGGGCTTGTCAGCTCGAATGCAGCACTACACTAAACAGCCCTGCTGGGTTTGGGGAACCAAGCCAGTACTTTGTGCCACCCCGGTTCCTGGATGCTCACAGGGTCTATGTGCAACACAGCCTAGACAAGCCCTGGGATCTTGGAGCACCATGCAGTACCAGACAGGGATGTCCAACCCAGCTCTCAGTAAGCTTCTCAAAGACTGGAAGCATTACAACCACATCAGCAGGGCTCACTCCTGTGCTGCAGGTACCCCACATGTAACACAGAACCCCCAGAGCATCAAGAAACAGCAAAACTTTTGAGAGTTGATCCCTTGATCCCCTTGATCCCAAGCCCCTTTCCATTACTCCCAGCTCTGGCCACGGCTCAGCACAGTTTTCCCTTGCTTGCGTACAGCTGTTTCTAAAGTTCCTGTAAATTTTTAAATTTCAATTCATATTTTTCAAAAGCATAAATTACAGGAGGAAAATCATGTCAGGCTGGCCACAAAGAGCCAGAAACAACATTTAAAAACAAATACATTTTATCCAAATCCCTTCCAAACTATGGTGTAACGACATCGAGCAAAACATAAAAACGTGGTCTCCTGGCAAGGCTGAGGCTCTGTAATGCTTTAATTGCTTGTGGGGAGCCACGTGTTTCTTTGCAATGAAGTGCTGAATACATTTTAAGAAATGAGTTACAGCCCTGTCCCATAGCAGTCCAGCTGCTTGGCTTTCTGCTGCCTATTTTTGGAGCCTGCCCTCCCTGCCTTTGCTCTTCATGAGGGCTCTCCCCTCTCGCTGCCAACAAGCCCAGGGTTTTCCAGTAGCGCTGACTCAGGGACAAAGCTCACGCAAAGCTGTATTTTGCACAGACCTGCTCCAGCCTCCAGTTCTGCTACTACATTTTGAGTGGGATGGCTGATATAAGCCAGGGAGCATGACTTTGGGGGGGTGCTTGTGTTTTTTTTTAAGAAAAAGCTTTAGGAACAATAATGCACTTGAAAATAGCAAGGAGAACCTATGACGTTGGGTTAGGGATTTGTACAAGGAAAAATTTGGCTTTAAAATACAGAGTGCTGAAGGAATCAGTAAATGGAGCATTAACTTTGTATAAGCTTTCAGGGCTCCAAGTTTTTTTAATATATGCAGAAGAAATAAACCACAGAATGTCAAAGGGGCAACAGCAGTCACACAAAGGATCTCAGTAGGGGCCACTGAAGTCGGTCTATCTATACCCAGCATCAAACTGCTACATGTATTTCTTTTTCCTGGTTAAAGGTTTCTGATGATAGCAGGGATTAGCTGCACAGAGCATCAAATCTTATATTTTAAAGCAAACCCATGGAACTGAATGGAGGCTTGATACGTTGCTTTTTGGTACATTTCAGAGCTGTGACTTTCATCTCTTCCTGCTTGAAGTTTAATTGGGTCCCTGTCCCTGGTTTTCCATTCCTCTGTCCCAGTGGTGCAGGAAAGTGAGCCAAGCCCCAAGAGCAGAGAGCTTTTTATGCATGCAAGTGATCAGAAAGACACTGGCACCTATTAAATCTTAGACCCAGCCCTGTAAAATGGCCACGCGCACGAATCAAGTACAACAGCTCTGTGTACTTTCATGTCTAAAGCTTTCCTGGCATGATTGCAGAAGAAAATGATCATTGCATTTATTTGACAAACAAAACAAAACACAAGGCATCAAATAAGTGTGATGCTCCCAGCTGCAAGCACTTCTGAACCAATGCAGTCTTGGCCATTCTCACCCTGCCCTCCCCAATCCCCTTCTTCAAAGGACCATGTTACAAATCAAGACAAAGCAGATTAATGCTTCATTCCAAATATTAAACCCCGCTGTGAGAAGAAAGATAAAAACCTTCCCTTTAAACTGATGACTAAATGATCTCTTTGGGGATTAAGGGGATTTTATCACCAGGATGATAAATGGTTTTTAGTGAAGTTGTCTTGTAAATGCTGTACAAATCATAATTAGGGAGAAGGAGGAAGCAAGGGGGTGGGGAGGGAAGGGCTGGGGGGGAACCACACTGGCACCTCCACTTTGGGAGAGATTGGGACCGACTTACCAGGAAGGAGCACAGGAAGATGAATGACACGAAGTAGAAATAGGCAAAATCACTGCCACATTCATTTTTGGTGAGGCCGGAGAGCGGGTCACAGGCTCTGTTACTCAGGCATGACAGCATGATCTCGTGCCAGGCTTCCCCCGTGGCACTCCTGCAGACCGGGAGGGCAAAGGGTGAGCTTATCCAACCCCCTTCCCATTACAGACCTGGAGGGGGGCATCCCCTTTGCGATATCACTGAGCCCAATTAACTAAATTAATTAGGTGGAAAGTTGTGTCCAGGTGGAGGGACTATATTTACAATAGGAATTTTAACTACCAGCCTGCTGACATGAAAAAGAAGGGAGAAAGAACATTTCCCTCTGTTACAGGGAGGTAAAAGAAATCAAACAGGCTCAGGTAGGCTAAGCTTTATTGGTTTTAAGGAGAATAAAACCAGATTGATTTAAATATGTCCAGTGCAAAGTGCAAATGTAAGTAAACAGAGTTTAGATTGTTCTGTTTTGAAGCAGCTAACATTTCTGTCCTAGTGCTGACTCTAAACCCAGTAGAGATGATGGGAAATGAAACTAGGCTTCTACACTTGAATCTCTTATTGCCTTTATCAGGCAGATACAGAAATACCAGGATGGCCTGGTTAGTCATAGTAATTTGGGTCCCTTTTTCATGACACTCTTCTGGGTTTTCTTCATCATTTCCCTCTGCCCCCTCTAACTTCTACTTCTCCTATAGGGAGAAAAATAGCCAAAAAGAAAAACTTTGGAGTCCCAGAGGATCTGTCCTCAAAACAAACCACCCCCTGCAATGTGCACTCATGGACCAGAAGCCAGGGGATCCCCATGTTCGCATACTCTGACTGCCTATATAATTTCAGATTTTCCCTCTACAATTTCTGCACCACACTCACAGGTGCTTTTAGTGGCATCCCTCCACAACACCACGAACCGCCCATCTTGTTGCAGTGTTGTTCACAGCCATGCTAATTGGTACACAGAGCCAGCTCATAAGCCTTCCTCCTGGCCTTTGAGAAAACTTGATGCTCAGTACAAACTGAAATAGCTTCCAGGCTACTCTGAGCTATACAGCAGATTCCCCCACTGGTGGCATTGAGTCCTGAAGCCCCATTGCCTTGTGCAGAACCCCGCTTCCCCATTGCGGTCCTGCTGCATCTGTCCCCTCTGTCCCACTGTAGCTGCCGCGTGCTTCTGAAAAGGGACCAAAAGGTCTGGACACGAGACTGAATAATTATCTGGTTTTATTAAAATTCAGAGTTTTGAGTTGAGTGATTATTCTGAGCTAGAGAGGGCTAATTTCATTTCCGTCTGGCTTCACAGAAACTATGCAAACGAAATCCCAGGCAAGATATCCAGTTACAAGTGCCGCATAATCCGCAGAACTGAACCTCGGTGGCTGGCAGGCGCTTGTGGGGCCAGAGCAGTTATTAACTGCTGTGTCTCCACATCACACGGCACACATCCAGATAAGTGAAATCTTCCCCAGGCTGCCCTGATTTGGAGCTGGGCCTGCACTTCATTTTTGCTGGGTCTGAAAATTAAAACCTGTCATTTCATTGATTTATTTTTTTCATTTGAAAATGCTTTGTTTCCAGGCAGAATGAACCCAGATGGAAACACTTTCACTCTAAAGCAGAGGAGGCATTGACGTAGGAAGTGTTAACTTGTTGGTAACGCAAAAATGACCAATTAAAGGAATTCTCACTTTAAACAAAAAAAAAAATAATAAGCTTCATGACAGGAACCACATTGATCAGCTAAACCAGCTAAATCAGGGGTTTCTGTCTTATATTAAGCTTCTGCCTGAGCTGACGTGGGGTGTCACAGTGCTGGGTGTCACTTTGTGGAGATGCTGGTGTGTTGAATCAGATCTATCGTATTCAGAGATGTGTCAGGCCAACCCTTAACACTGAGGAGGAGGAAGCAGGAATGGATGCTTTACTCCAAATACCTTCCTTAGAGGATGCCTCAGTCTCAGCAGCTAAAATGGCATATAGGAAAACAAGGACTTCTTTATTGCTCACATGCAAGTCTTATAGTATTCTATACTCTACTTACCTGAACAGAAGCATCAGGGCTTGGAGGAAGGTACGGAAGTTATTGTGCCGATTAATGGAAGTTTCATCATCTAGTGCAATATTTCCAAATACCTGCCACAGAAAACAGAAGCAATTCAGGCCAAACATCCTCGTGTGGATGTTGTCAGTAAAGGTAGATCAAGTGGACTTGGGAGAAAAGGCAGGAAAAGAATTTGTCCTGGTTCAAGGGATTTCAAAAGCTAGAATAATTTCTGTGCTGAAGAGGGAGACACAAATACATGGTGGAGATCAAATCGGGAAAAAAATCAGTTTAATGTGCTTTGTCTTCACACAGACCTTTTCCAACATGACAGTTCAGCTCCATCCCAGGCCAAGAAAACTGTCTCATTTTCAGAAAGGTACAGTGCCTGAGCTGCTCCTTGCTCTCAGCCTCTTGACATGCCCGTACCCAGAGGAAGGGATGTGCCCTGCCCGCAGGAGACACGGCTGCCCACCACCACCGCTGGAGATGCTGTGCTGCAGGCGCATCACCTGCAGCCAGTTTGCCTGCCCACGCCCTGCCTTTGTACACCCAGAAATATCTGTACACCCAGGGCCTCGTTCAACACAAGACCTGGCAATAAGGGTAGAAAAAGTAGCCTTTCTTGCACTTCTAATTTACCTGACACTGGACTTTCGCCTCATCCTAAGTCAGGTGTTGATCCTGCTGCACAGGCAATGACCCACTTGCACCCTGAACCAGCGGGACAAAACCAGGCTACTTATGGTCAGTATTAAAGCTAAAATTTTTACCTGCATGCCAATAATGGCATAGATGAAGAACAGCATTGCAATGAGGAGACACACATAAGGCAAGGCCTGTGGAAAAGGAGAAGGTAGTATTAATGACAGCAAATGCATACGTCAGCTGGTAGCATTTAATTCCTAGGCAGCACCATGTTTTGTGGCATTTGTCCTTCAGATGAAGGAACTGGGAAAAGAATATGAACAATTCTGGTAGCCTTCAGAAGACAAACCCCTAGAGCCAGGTATTCATCAATCACAAAAACCTCTGGGCTTTCCGAGGGCTCCCTATACACCCTTGCAGGAAGATTAAGCAGTAAGCAGGGAAAACACAGTAAGAAGCTCCTCAGCAAGCACTGGAGCTACTAGCAGGCACTGGTACTTTCTATGCATAATTGTATGAACATTAATTTTTAATGACCTTGTAAATTTAGTACAAGAAAAAAAATATACATCCAAGAAGCATGTTCCTGCTCTGAACAGGCACAGATTGCAATCCCAGGAGGACAAAAAGACTTGGAGTTTGAGCAAGAAATCAGTGAAGGCTACAATGTAATTATGTCACCCAAGCTGAGAGTAATAGCTACTCTCCACTCAGGCTAAATAAATGGGTAATTAATGCCTATTAATTAGTAACAGCTGAAAAAAATGAGAATTCTTGCCATAGGGCTAGACTGGGTGATGCTTGGGGCAGGAAGGGGGTTATGCAGCCTACAGGGACACCAGTGGGAAACATGAGGTAAAGGGCTGATGTGGTTTCTGCTGGACACCTTAGCACAAGGGGCAAGGTCCAAGAGCTCAGGGGTGGGGCAAAGGTGGCCAAGCAGCCCCCCACGCAGCCTGGGGACCATCCCAGCTCTGCTTCAGGGGCAGCACTCTGCACACACACTTCGGAAAGTGTCAGGATTATACTAAGAAGGGCCTCAGCTGAGCCCCTCTCCCAAGATCCAGCCAAGACTACGCAGTCCAATGATACTCTCCTGAGTCGGAACATCTTATACCTGCAGACCCCATGTCTCAGCCTCTGGTAGAGGCTCTCCTGGCTGCAGGATTCCTCATGAGTTACAAGGTGAGAGCAGCAGCAGCAGCATCTTCACCCACCCTCAAGGAAAACGCGACTTAACAAATCTAAGGCACTGCAACCCCCCAAATCACGGTCCCTTTCCATTAGTTGCTTAATGGTTGGGTAAAAGCATAACACAGAAGAATGCGAAAGCACCAGCTGCCTGTCTGGTGTCTCCGAAAGAGATGTACAGCGTAATACAACATTTGCTCCCACCCCTGGCCATGGGATAACAGCACAGATGCCTGCAGTTCTTCTCCAGGTTGCTTGTAGAAAGAAGCAATCACTATGTTCCCATCTCCACCCTCCAAAAAGGTTTTGCCTCTATAATCTAAAAGGTCTAACAGAAACTTGCCAGCTCCGGTGCAGACCAATAACCACGTTCACGCTTTGCTGAAACCCGGTTCTCTCGCCGCTAGCGCGGGGCTGGTCAGCACTCCCAGCCTGGTGTGGGCAGAGCCACCCAGCATCTCTCTCCAACCACAGGAGAGAAATGCCTTTCTTAAAAAGTCTTTTCCATTTTTGGAGAGAGCACAGTGTTCCCCACAGTTTTATCACCTAAAATAACCTCTCTGCATTGTTTTGACTCAGACCCCATGATGTATTTGAAAGCGCAGCTAAAGCAAAAGAAACTGGTGGCTCTGCATCCCACCACACCCTGCGTCATTAAGTACCAATTGCCACCATAACGCCTTCCAGCAAGCACCATGCAAAATACCCTGCCATTGCACTGACCTGCAGACAAACTCCTCTGAGTTTGCAACAGCCTCCAGGACATAAGCTATCACCCACAGCCTTCAGAGCTCAGCCCATACGAAGGCGAGACCCTCTACAAAGCCAGAGGCATGGTCCCCAGGCTCGCCGAGCCACCCACCACGTGCATGGGCAGTGCTCGGGAGCATGGCACCACGCCACCGAGCAGGAGATGAAGTTTGCTGGCTGTAACTATGAGCTAGCGAACAGATCCATCTTCAGCCTTCATTGTGCTTTGCTTTCCCACATCACCTCTCTACTTATATTTGTCTGAAAGCCCTGTGAGATCTCCAGAGCCAGGGAGGTCAAGTGCTTTCTGGGAGAGGGTCCACGTGTGATGGGACTGGTGGTCTGCACCCTGCAGCTGCACAACAATAAATACTAGCATGCTAGAGCTCAGTATCAGTGCCACAAAAGCCTGATTTCAGATTAAATGATCTCCTCCCTGCATTGCAGAACGTGAGCAGGCACCATAACCACAGTTAAAACACAACAAGCTGTGGAAATGCGCTGCAAACCAGCTGAGAGCTGTTAAATTAACCAGCTTTGGGGCATGTGGGTTCTTATTTAGATCTGGAAAACAGCTATCTCGACTAAGCGCAGGCTGAGAACTGAGCTGCTGTAAGGCAGTTGTTTGAGGGTCACTCAGTTCAGAAGTGCCATATCCAGCTGCCGTGGCCAGCTGCCCAAGCGCCACAATGTACGAGCTGCCATGACGTGCTGAGGCTTGCTGGGAGGGAAGGACGGGGAAAAGGAAACCAGGGAAAGCAACTATCTCAATTTTAGAACAAAAAGTCATTTTTGTAATCCTCCATGTGATAAAAACCCAGCCCTGTGCTATACAGCTTTACAGTTTATATTACGAAAATGCAATGGTTTGGGTTTCGCTTCTATCAAATTCTACCAGGACTGAAACCTGGTGAAAGCAATTTAACCTTGCACTCGCTGCAGGCAAATAGCAGGCATTAAGGCACTTGTTAGTCAGACTACACTTTCCTTATGCTAATAACCAGGTCTCAAGATTTTGCCATAGGGATTTTGTGGTAGTTTTCAAGGGCAACATGATCTTTGCACTCTTGCTGCGAGTCTGCATTGGTAGCCATCCGGCTTTCAGACTCATCTTCCCAAATGATCAGCACCTACAGCGTTCAGAAGGTGTTCAGTGCAAACCAGTTAGCATTTCTGCAGAACTAATATTCCCGTAACTGCTTTGCAGAGAGGTCGTTTCCTTGGCAAGGGGAAGCTCTTTGATACTCAATGGACAATGCTACAGACGTGTCAAGTGTTACCATCTCCCCGTGTCTCTTCCCTGCCTAACACTCACCTTAAAAGACTGCACAAACGTCCAGAGCAAGATGCGGATAGTGTAACCCTGGCGAAGGAGCTTGATAAGTCTCGCTGCTCTGAAGAGCCGCAGAAAGCTGAGGTTGATGAAGTTGTCCTGTGGAAAGTAAAGGTTTTGTGTCCTTCAGAAATTAACGCGATTAGAAACCACAGCCCGCAAAAAAGAAATTAAAATTACCAGCTTCACGATCTAAGCAGCAAATCGGCCACCAGAAAACCTTCCAAAAGAAACATTCGTCAGTGCAGATCACTCCACATGCAGCAAGTATGAGAAAATCCCTCTCCACAAGAGCCCTCCCCTCTGCTACTGGGTCAATGATAGAAAAGGAAAAGGCCCTTTCACACTGTCCATGAAGGTCTTGTTTTCTTTGAGTAAGGCATATTTTTCTCCCCCTAAAGACTCAGGGAGCGGTAATGGTGCCATATTATCATTTTGTAAAGAATGAGGTTGTTTTGATGTCTTGGTCAGCTTGCTTTCTACAATGAATTGAACTTAAGCCAAGACAGTTGCAAGGCACTGCGTATATAGCCTCTACTGTAACAAAGAAAGGCATTGTCCAGTGAAGATAAAACATCCTTGAAAGAATGAGGATGTTTTCTAACCTGGAGGTGGTAAATGTTTATACACCATGTGACTGGACATGTTCATCAAGGAGAAATGGCACCACCAAGACGGCTTGGAAGATGGATCAATGGCAGCAATTCAACTGGGGAGGGTAAGCGTCCAACAGCAGGAGGGTGCCTTAGGAACCTGCTGAGTTTTTTAATTATTATTAAATGTGCCTTTGCAGGTAGATCAAAGAACTGCTGGAGTCAGATTCTGATTTCCATTTGTTTTGTATGATTCTCCCCACCCCACACCCCGTTTTTTTTTTTTCTTTCTTTCAGGGAAAAGAGGTTTCTTGCCCCAATGAGCTAATCTAGAGAGGGTTCTTTCCAAAACAAAACATGCAAAAGCCAGATCCCTCTTGCCCTCCTATTTTAAGGAAATGAAAAATATCCCCCCTTTCCATACTGATTCCAATTCACTTATTTGTGAATTTCTGTTCACAGCCACTTATTTGACTGAGTTAGCTAAAGAGAGAAAGCATCCCACTTTAAAATATCAAGCAGTGAACTGGAAAATATAATCATAAGGAGCTCTTGTTTATAAAGACGAGCAAAAATAGTCTTTCCCTTGTATTATTGTTTTACCAGAAGACACCCAGTCATATTGAACTGACCCACGTTTCTCGCTCATTTGGCTACAGAGCTCATGCTGAATTTGAGGGGCTTGTTGGATCTATTCATTTATTTAAATGCCAGCTCAGTTTTGGGGCCATTAGCATCGCATTCCACCAATCCCATCAAAGAGTTCAAGAAGTCAGTCTCAGGCATGCACTCGGTTTCTCTCATGTTAAAAACGCAAGCAGCTCAGAGTTAGGCACAGACTGTATATCAGACTCAATCCTCAAATAAAGAGAAAAGAGAAAAGCACAGGTATGTTCAATGAAAGAGCAGACAACACTGAGCTCATTCAAATCAGCAACAGAAAGCAGCTCTGGCAGGCAAAACACAAGCACGGATTCCCCTGGGTTGCTCAAGGTCAGTAAAACAAGTGCCAAAAATTCAACACTTGTCTTTCAGCATCAGCTTCTGTTTTGTTTTTCACATCAGTTTCATTCCCTTTGCAAAATACTGGCTGAACTCACCTTAGCAGGTAAGGGCTGTATAGGACCCTGGGGGGCAGAGCCGGCCCACGGCTGGATAACCAGGCGCCGTCAGCAATCTGGTCCTTAGTGACCTGTTCCCCCTGCGCTGGTGCTGGCCGTGGTGCAGGCTGATACGCCTCCGCAGGGCAGCTGCAGGGCTTTCAGTGCAGGGCAAAGGTTTAACCCAGCGCCCTTTTTAATCACGGCAAGTTTCCCCACCAGGGGGAATTGGACCAGACCTTACGTGTAATGTTCATGGCACTTGGGCATCAGGCCTGCAAGTCTGACAAATTATTACCTTCAGAGAAATGCTCAAGCCAGATCTTTCCTGCGCACAAGCCTAACGCTCCTCCAAGGAGCATGTGCGCAGCCAGCTTCTGCAGGATCCGTCTCTCCGAGTATGAGCCTGCCTTACCTCCCTCTTCCCACGTTACTGCAGCTTAACAGCAAGAACGTTGTTTTGCTCAGACCTTGCTATAATCTCATAATCACAGCTGACACGATGCTTGACATCTGCTTTGGTCTAGGCTGACTGTAAGGTCACACTCAGCACAAGCTATCCCTGTGCTACATGAAGCTTTATACGGGATAGTCTGTATACATGCAATATGAAACAGGGGGCTCAAAACTGTACAGTTATGTCTATAATCGCCCCCTCCCCCCGGGATTTGGAGGGACAAACAGACCACAACCTTTTTTTTTCCCCCCCAGCCCCAAACCCTCTCTGTTTGATTCATGCACTGCCATTTCCTAAAGGGCAGCAAAAGCCTCAGCTCCATGGGAATCACTTGCAACCCAGGAAAATCCACCATCACTAACATTTGCAGACCGTTCAAAGGACCGTTCTCTGCGCTGTTCGTAGGGAGGCAAAATTACACACGCTCGTGATGGATGGAAGGGCTCCGCGTGTGTAACCCTCGGCACACCGCATAGAAAACCCATCCTTCAACAACTCAACTGTCCAGGCAGGTATTAGAATTGCATGCAGTTAAAGGGGAAACTCCACGTTGCAATATTTCTTGTGTATAACCGTGTTTTGCACCAATTCTCCTCCCAGTTAGCCACCTCTGTGACATGTGACACACACGCGATCACCTTCTGGGTTATCGAAGTCTTTCTTTCTGGGTTTTTTGTTTGCTTTTCTGTTGCACAGATGCTAAAGGCTGACCTGTGCTCACAAAAGGCACCATAGCTTTATGATTTTATAGTCCACCTGAGGACTAGCAAATTATGTTTGAAAAATGTTTCCCCCAGCCTGTCACTATTTTCCTAAAAGAGGGGGGTCTGGTACCGAAGGCACCCAGCCACCCAGCAGGCCCTGGAGGGTCTGGGCACAGCCAGGCACAGCCACCACTTCCCACGACAGGAGCATGACTGAAGTTCAGCTGAGTGATGCATCCTTGGAGCAAACTGCAAAGCAGGAGGGAGACAGGGAGAACAGACATCAGGGATAAATCTGGCCTTGATTGCTGTCCTGCCATGGGCAGCCTTTTTTACCCTTTCTTAAGGTGTTTTCCATAATGAAAAGCAGAAGACCCATGAAGAATAGGGCATACAGCCATTGCCCAGATCTGTTCCTCCAGCATCTTCAGCAGCAGAGTGGTTTCCTCCTCAACACAGGAGCTGTGCCCGCTGTCCACAGGGATGCAGAATGAGTTCCACCAGCTCAGTAGATTTAGTGGTTTGGATTTTTAAACCTGCAATGGGAATATGAGGTTTTTATGCCATGGCTGGACATGCTCTGCAGGATTTAGTGAAGGAGGCTACATTACGCTGCCACAAAGTAATAAACTCAACAGAAGTTGGGCTGCTCATCCCTGCTTCTTCCTGCAGCCCAGTTGCAGAACACAACAATGCCCTGGACTTGAAACTTCAGATTTCTGTCCTCAAGATGAAAGGCTCAGGCAAAGTTTCAAAGAACTGTGGGAAGAGGAGTATGACCAAGCCAAGAATGGATCACTCGGAAAGCTGTGGCAGTTCTCTTCATCTGGCATCAGCAAGAATTAACCTGTTCTGCTAAAGAACTACTGTAGAGGAAATGCTTGTGTTCCCATTTAAATGTCCATGGCATTGCCAGTACTAAAGAAGAGCTACTGAGTTTTGCACAGGGTCTTGGCTTCCTTTGAAGCTTATGGCAAACCCTTGCTGATTTTAAGAGGCTGAAGATTTTTGCCGCACTTGTCTGTGTCCTGGGGACTCTGCCATCACAGGCATATCGTACTGTGTCCCTTCATCCTGAGCCAGGAACACTGGAAAGTGATTTTATACGTGTGTGATGCTCAGGTCTCTCCTTGTTCCCTACTACCTTTCAACTTTGGTGCTTCTGCTGTAGTCATTGTAGGCTCCCATCATCCGCAGTGGAAGGAGGAAGGCAGCTCCAGATGGCAACTTGGTGCTCCAAAGACCTAAGTTGGACACCTAGGATGCCAAGTGATGGAAGGAGCCTGGGCCTGCACATACGACCATAGATACTGCAATCCTAACAAGCTGCAGGACAAGCATTTAAATCTTTAACCTGAAACATGGACAGCAACAAGACCAAAATTCGGCCAAACAGAGATAAGCTGATTTTTCCAGTATATTTTCATGTGCACAGCTGATGCCAGAGCACTTATCTCTGCTGCCTGGGCCAGGGGTGCGTGAAGGTGAACTGTCCAAAGATGTCCACAAGCTCCCACACATTTATAATGCTTCCAGCAACAGCAACACAAGCAGAGGATTCCCTTCTCAGATTGCACTGTGCAAACTTCTAACTTATACTTTGCCATTTTCTTCTTTGCTGTGTCCCAGCAGAAAATTCCTTCCTCTGACTCTCCATGAAGCATGGAGCTTATTTGCAGTCTGTCATGAAGATTCACTCTGATTTGTTTCTTAACAGCAACTGTGCAACAGAAAACCCAGATGTTAACACAGATCTAAGAGCTGTCATCAGGTGGCCAAGCAAGTATTTTTCATAAGCTTATGGTCTCATTTGTGTTATTAACCATAGCCAAGACAATTAAGAATGGAAGAATAAAAGTATTTTTTTAGACTGTATTTTTCTTTATTCATCCTCTTTTGCATAATTTATGATTTTCAAAGACAGAGGCCAGTATTTCCAAAGACGTCTTTGGAATCAGGCACTAAATTCCCAGTGGGATCTGGTTCCCAGTACTTTTCATCCCTGTTCATAACATGGTTTATGCATTTTATTTGAGATGTTTGCTTTTGCATCCAGGGAGTCTGTGTCCACTGTGGCGGCAAAATGCTTCTATATGCTGGTATCACAAAGAATTTTCAAAGTTGAAAAAAAAAAATCACTCTTTCCTATGACTTCTCTTTTGATTTGAGGGAAGCAAGTCTGTAATCACTTCAATAGTTTTTGTGCCTTACAATACAGTGTAAACCACAGGCTTAAAATACCTGTAAGGTAGTCCTCTTAAACATACTGCTTCCCTTTGCAGAAAGGTCAACACATCTCATCATAAAAGAAAACAAAACTGATTTCTGAGAACTGAATTTGGTACCACCACTTACAAAATGAAGGGTTTCCCAGCCAGCCAATCTTCTCTACTCCAGGTCATCCAGAAGCATCCTTCCCTCCTATTCTCATGCAATTTTCCACCAAAATAAAGCAAGTGTCAGTGTCCCCTTTATCATTGTCAGGTGTAACAAACAGCGGAGAACAGGCTATTGGTAACTGCATTTGCCTCACGTCACCAATTAGCCAAGGGGAAGAAGATGCAGAACAGAAGCCAGTTTTGAGGCACGCTGCAGTGAGGCTTTTTCACCAGTGCAATCGGAAATCTCATCAAAACGAATTAAATTAAAGAAAAACGAGAGAAAATAAAAGCAGAGAATTTAAATAATTGTTTAAATTCAATGAAACCAACCGTGTCCTATATGTGATGTTTTCATGGATGGATATTTGCAAGATTATTTACAAATTTATTTTTTTGAGCAGCAGGTGCACAACATACAGACGGAGACATGGTTTTCGCATTGTATGTTGATTGGATGGCGTGATTCAGCAGGTAGATAAGGAAAATAAAGAACAAAACAGGAAACAAAAGAGAAAATGAGTAATCAGGACAAGCAAAAAAGGAAACTCTGAAAATTTCACTGGAAAAAAACTGTTGGGCTTTTGGGGGTGTTATTTTATGATAATTATATAAATAAAAAATGCTTCAAACCAAAACAGATTCTGAGATCCTAAAGGTAACACAGACAGTGCAGTAGTTATTTGCATTTCATTTTGTAATGCAAATTAGTAGACAATTCACAAACACTTCTCAGTATGTTTTTTATATTTCCAGGCATAGAAATAGATGTCAGTTTGCCATACACCCATTCGGCCTCCTGAGGCCAGCCGTGTCCGCAAGGACACCTTCTCCGTAATGCCACCTGTTTTACTATTTTACTTCCGTTACTGGGAGGGTAAAAAACTGACATACGTGCTTTTGCCTAAGGAAATAAAAAAATATATATTCTCCACTGCATTCACAAAGTAAATTACATATGACATGACTACAAAAATTAAAATACAGCAATTAATCAACACATTTCTTTTCCTTTTATCTTTACTTTTCAGTGGGTTAAAAGTACTGATGCAGCAAGGCTGGTGGAAGCCTAGTCTCTCAAGATGAGACTGCCCAGGGGAGCAAGTTTATTTACCTTGGAGAACACTTATAGCTGGAAAACATAGTCATGGAGAAAAGTGGTGCTCCTGCAACTATTTGCGAGCCTGATCTCAAAGTCGTACCCAGAAAGCATCCCCTCTCCGCAAGGAGCTGGAGGGCTTCACGGGTGGCTGTTAGGGGGACAGATGCAGACTGACTGTCAAGTTCACGCTGTGGTGGTCACCTGGGCTTCTCAGCCTGAGAAACTGTCCTGGGTGAATGGGTAATAGCAGAGCTGAATGCACAGGGAAGGACTAACAGGGGCTGCCACCCAACTACCTCCATGGCAGCCCATCAACCGAGGAGAGCCTGGAGCTGAGGAAGGCAAACAGAGAGGGAAGCATCCTCCGTTGGGGACACAGCTCTGAGCTGCGATGAGTAAAGACCTGCTCTCCTCTTTGGTTATTCTCAGCTCCGTAACACAGCGCAGAGAGCTACTGTACCCCTGGCCATGCGCCGAGCCAGAAAACTGAAGTAGAGTTAAGCATTAGCTATGGCTTTTTGTGCGGAGTGGATGTTCATCCTGGTCCTTAGCTAATACTCTCCCCTACCTGGAAAGGTAAAGGGCGGAAAAGGATTGGGCAGGGGCAGTGGGATTAAAGACTCAAGGCTGTACGCCTGATCTGTGCTCTGCAAACGAGGCACCACCAGTCCTCACCCTGGTCCCTGCTGTTAGCAGACAGCACACTCGCTGTCACTGCACCACGTTTTTCAGCCCTTTTTTACATTTTTTTTATTTGGTTCTAAATTCCAGAGTAAAGTGACTTAGGTGCAACTCCAGTTGAACAAAATAGCAGGTCATGTATTACAAAGGTGTTTTAAAGTGTAACTCTTCCAGGTTATACATGCACTGTGCCACTTTCCAGGCAGCAAAACAGTCCCAGTGTTTCCCAGGCAGCCTTGGGACACTTTGAGTTTCCCCTTATGCACTGTGGGGCAGAATAACACATGTTGCATCCTATCGTGGAGCCAACAAAATGGGACTGGAGCAGAGTGCTGGATCCTTCTGCTTGTTTTCCACCCTATGTGCCATAGCCTGTCTGCAGGACTGGAAGGAGAGGAAGGCTTGCAGTGGCAGTGGAGATCCTGGTGCCTCCACCACACGCCACTGGATGAAGCAAATGAACTGCTTCGTGAAAGACATTCTGAAAGCTGCTGTTGCTGCCATTAACAATTCTGTTATAAATGTAGTCTTTGGGGCACCATTGCAAACTCCCACTCGTGTAATTAACAGTGATTCTGAGACTTGTGCACCAATGTCACCTTTAAGCAAACTAAGCTCCTACCGCCTCTTCAGCAAGCTGTGCACGATGCATTTGAACTCTCAGCCCATCGTCCCTGTCTGAGGCTGAGAGATGGATGTGTGCAGCTTAAGGAAGCGTACACCGCTGGCTACAAAAGCCATTCAGTGCAGCTGAGTGTGCTGCTGCAGATGGGCGCAGGCTGGAGAGAGATCAGAGAGAAGCTGTGCGAAAGAAGTTTTGAAAAACGAGTCGAGCAAGAAGGTGGGGGGTGGACCTCTGGGCTCTCTCTGTCTGCAGGGGAAAGCATGTGGAAAGGAGACGTGATGGCTATACAGAAATGCTGCAGAAGGGGAAGATTTAAAGAGAGCAGAACTCAAATAGGTCTATGGACTGAGGCAGAGGACCAAGAGGTCAGGGGCTGGAGTGGTAGTGGGGGAGAGACGGCTTTTATATTGTTTGTGAGCAGCTTTGTATTGGACACACTGCCAGAGGAAGCTGTTGGACTACATTAGAAAGTCCTCTCTAAGGTTTGACGTAATGGGTCTAGTTACTCATAAACCAAAAGCCTCTCCCTTACCACCTGGGAGGATAATAGAAGAGTGTATAGGTGCTTGGGAGCTTAACCCTATTGGAGTTTACTGACTATTTCTGTCTCTGAAACCAGAGAAATTACTGCAGAGTGGAAGGGTGATGCCATCACTCCCAGCACCCTTGAGGTTACTGCATCAGTGTCTGCCAATTCACACGAGGGTATTTGGGAGCACATTTACTCTCCAGCCCAAAGACCAGAAGAGGGGTGGAGAACTTCTGCCTACACACTAACTCTTCTACCCCTAATAGTTGGCCAGGAGTGCCAAGGGACAACTGTTGCTTCCAAAAAGCTGGGGACATACATATACAGCCTCAGATATGCTGTGGTTTCGTCTTAAATTCAGTGACGTATCACAGATCAACCTGATCAGTCCGTAGCCAATTCCCCAGGTGCCAGACACCCTCGCCGAGGCTGGGCCACCCCCGTGGGAGCTGGAGGGAGAGGCAATGACCTGTTAACTGAGCAGGGACTGCTGCCTGCCAAGCAGGGAATGGGAAACACTGATGGCTGCTCTCTGCCTGCAAAATAGTCGTACAAAGGAGGATTTTAGTAAAAGGCATGTGGGCTTCATGCTGTGAAGGAGACACCTTCCTGAAGGAGAAGATACCAATCTCAGAGAGACTGGAGGCTTCCTTACCATGTGTGAGTTGGCTGTGCTGCTTCCTCCCCATAAAAGTGTCCGAATGAAGGGTGGAAGATAAGAATCAGTCTCCGTTTGTGGCTGACTTGCCAATGTTTTCATAAATTTTCAAACCAAGGGAAAGATTTGGGTACCTCAGTCTGGCAAGAAAGCGTGTCCCACGACAGAGGGAGTGGAGACAAGCAGCCAGCACCTGCTCACAGTGCAATAAATCTCCTAAGCACTCAGAGAAGTAGTAGTCAGACCTTGTGTTTGATCTGAGTAACTTTACCCTGGCTGTAAGCCATGCATTGAAAACAAAAAGTAAGCCAAAGTCTACAAGATAGGATTCACCAACTGTTAAATGAAAACCATTCGTGCGGGGAGTAAAACTTTGGGGGTTTGTGTGCTTTTTTGTACCAAGGAGGTTAGGTAATAATGTATTTTCTTAGAAACAGTAATATGGTCTTCACCACCAGCTGAATGTCCTGTAAAGAAGTCTGGGGAGCATAGCTCTTAGCACACACAAAACATATACAAGCAAATCCCAGGGACTGAGAAAAAAATTATGGTAAAGTTCAAATTAATCACATACAGATACAGCATCATCAAGTAAAACATGCAACGGGAGAGGAGAGGAGCAATTTATAAATTGGATAATATTAGGCAATCAAGGCTAGAGTCAGATATTTGCTGCCTTTATGGAAAAATCCTGTAGAATTTAATGGCAATTTTGTATGCTTCTTGTAATCTACAGGACTCGTTAGCAGTGAGAGAGCAGTCATTGTAAAGTTGTTTGTTTGTTTTAATAATTGCCCTGCGAAGCTTTTGCGCACATAACAGAAATGCACCATGTTCCCCCAATCCAGACTGTGCAGGCTGATGGGTTTCTGGCTGTTTCTACATTCCCATCACCTCTCCCCTTCTCACTCCTCTTATCGCCTTCGCTCTGCCCTGTGACCAAGATTGGGTAGAAGTCCCAAGGGACAGACAAGTGTCAGGGCCCTGCAAAGCACCTCACGCTATAAAACAGCAGTATTCACCAGAATCCTTTTGATCTTTTCCCTCTGTTAAATTCAACAGGATTTTTCCATTAATAGACAAAAACGGCTCAGGGTTAGAGTCGTTTGCTGAACAAGAAAGAGATTGTTTCCTGGCAGAGTCACTAGCATTGTTGTTCTTATCACAGCTTTTTGCGTGAAAGTCTTTGGGGCAGACAGCCGTGCTCATCTCCATGGAAAGAGCAGAGCTAATGGAAACAGGCTGCCAGGTCACCCAAGGACATCATCACGCAATGAGTCCCAGAGGCAGCTCTAGGGAACAAGGCTGGTAAGGAGAAGGTGCAATGTCTTGACAGGGTACAGCTTTGTTGGTAAATGAAGCAAATTGAGCAAACTGTACTTACCGCAATCTCTGTTACTAAAATATCAGTAATACTTCCCAACACTGTTACAAAATCAAAGACATTCCAGGCATCTCGGAAATAATTCTGCCAAATGAAAACACAAGGGGGATAGAGGGATCCAGGGGTTATTTTTTTTTTTGCAACACAGGCTTTTTTTTGTTTGTTTGTTTTTAAATGTACTTCATGAAATACAAGCATTTCATGTAGAGAAGAAACAGTTGAAAGTAAACGAGGAAGGCACATACCAGCACACCAAAGGCAATGATCTTCAGCACACATTCCATTGAAAACATGGATGTAAACACAATATTCAGGCATTTCAACATTTCTTCATATGCTTCTGGAGCATCATAGAACTAAACCAGGATGGAAGAAAGGCTGTTACTGGAAGATCACTTACAGCATAAAACCTTCCCAGCTGACTTGCCTGACTGCAAGACTCTTGCCCATTTTAGTGCCAAATTTTATGCTCAATTTAAGCAAGATTTCGGGTTACAATATGGTTATTCATGCCACTCCAGAAGCACACCATTGCCTACATGCTATCTTAATGGGGTAGCTGGGGATTCACCCAGGATGGGGAGCCTGTTGCTGGTGTACATCTCCCTGTAAGCAGAGCATGGACCAGGAAGGAGGAAGGGCACTTTCAAAACCAGAGGACAAGTGCAGAACTGTGTTTCGTTTCAGCAGACCCTAAGAATACGGTGATCCCTTGACTGTGAAAATACTCTAAGCTAGGCAAGGGATAGGAGGGGAGTTCACAATATCCAGCCATCTGCATCTCTTCTTAGGCACTGTGGATCATGTCCCAGAAGCTTGACACTGCTGCAAATTTGAGTAATTTCCCTGGGATGGCTAGATGTTGAGCATCCCCAAGAAGTGACCCTGCTCTGCAGCAGGAAGCCCAGGTTGAGCCAGGAGCTCCAGACCTGCAGAGCCCAGTTCCCATCCCACTGGCCATACGCTGAAGGGGTTACGAGCCAAACCAGCGCTGTGCAGGGGAATCCCATTCACAGTATCTCATCACAACTAAACCGCCTCCCTTTGGGGACTGAAGGAATCCCACAAGGCCTCAAAAAATGACATCAGGCAGATGAGAAGTGGCAATTGCTCCTGCCGATCCCCCCCCCGCCCCCAGCTCTCAGGTCGAGAGTACAAAACCTCTTCAGCAAACACCACATTCACTAGCCCAAAACTGCAAAGATTCAGTAACAACCCACTAACCTTCATCATTAGGACAATGGTATTGAGTGCAATCATGACCATGATAAAATACTCAAAGGGAGGGGACACCACAAATTTCCACATCTTGTACTGAAAAGATTGCTTGTTCTGAGGCATGTAGCGGGTCAGTGGCTTGGCACTTATGGCGAAGTCTATGCAGGCCCTCTACAAAACAAAAATGGGATGAAAAGAATACAAAAAAGGGCTGGCAGTCTCTGTCACTCAGAACATTGTTGGGAGAGTGAGCAGAGCATTTAGTGGAGGATGGTATATCTAAGTGTTTCTCACACATGATGTGAGTACTGACTACCTCTGTAAAATGCAGCACAGGATCCCCAAACTGTAATTGCTTTTGGACACTCACTGAAACATTAAACCCCACAATACTCCTATGGCCCCCTGCAATCCTAGGAGACAGCCTTCCATCCCAGCCCAGCTCCTGGTAGGTCCCAATCCCTTCCCACTTAGGGAAGGGAGTTATAAATCCACAGGCTCACTTCAGAAAACACTCTGCCAATTCCTCCTGATATGTAATTGTAGAAACTGGACGATTGGTAAAGATGTTATCTGTGTTTAAAAAAAAGTATTGTGAAACCCAGGTATGTTCTCACACGCAGCAAAACCTGTCCAGCTAATAACATTTCATAAAATGTGAACTGAACTCCACCAATAAATTATCCAACAAATATTACTGGTGGAACTCTCAAAGACCCCCTTAGTTGGCTATTTCTGTTCACATTATTATGAGTATAAAACTGCATTAAAAATTGGTTTCTACCCACAAGAAGTTTTGACTCATGAGCATTTTCTCATCTTGCATTTAGATAAGAGTGCAAAGTCTTAAATTAGTGCAAAAATTTTTTCTGCTCAGTTGAAAAATAATGTGGGTAAAGCACTTCTAAATATTCTGCTTTATTTTGGACTTTTTGTTTATACAGACAAACAATTCACTAATTAATAGTTGATTAAAAAGTCATCTCTTTTCATCAAAAATCAGGTTCCAGTTTCAAAATAAATGAAAAGAGATGGCTCTTTGCACAACAGATCATTGAGGCTGTGGGACCCCAGATGAAATATGTTGTGGATGCTAAAAATCTGCATGGGTTCAGGAGGAAACCGGATACATTCATGGAAGAAAGATACAGAGAAAGAAAAACCACGATGAACTCAGGAGGTTCCTGAGCTGAAAACAATGGTATTTGGTAGGGCATTAAAGAAAAGTCTCATACATGCTTGCCCCGGACTTACACTCTTCCCAAGGTATCTACTTTCGGCTGCTGTTGGGACGACATCGTCTCAGCCAGGCATAAAACTAGCCTGGTGAGAGGAGCGTTCCTTTGGGGAGCTGTAGCAATTGTAGTTCCATTTCATTTCTGATGATTGGCCTCTAACAGGCCAAAGATTTCTGTCTCCTTTCACACCTACATGCTTGAACTAACATGCAAGTCTTTATTCACTTTGAAGCGGAGGTGTGGTCCACGGGGATGTGTGACAGTGCTTACTAACATGCAGCATTCGGGGGCTCTCCCTTGTTTTGTTTTTATGCAAAAGCTGAGTCAGTCTGTAATTTGTTTGGTCTCTACACCACACACTCTCAGGTAATGACTGCTCTAAAGCCCCCCACGGCACGGGGGAGACGAGGAGTGGGCTTCCACCAGTATCAAAGTGCTCTGAGCCCCCAGGTGCTAACTCTGGATTCAGAAGATGCGGATACCTCATTTTTCTCGAGGCTGCACTCTGACATCACTTTATCTCCTTGCTCTTGGAAGGTGATGATGATTAACGCCACAAAGATGTTCACAAAGAAAAAAGGGAAGACAACAAAATACACCACGTAAAAGATAGACATTTCCATTCGGTAGCCAGGGCTGGGACCCTGTTCCTCGTAGGTAGCATCCACTGAGTGCTTCAGCACACTGCAATTAAGCGCAAAGAGAGAAGAAAAGTCAATGAAATCAGCGTGAAGCACCAATGACACCCTGATAGTCACTCCCTGGCCTTCACTCACTTGGAGGGTTTTCCACATATGCTCAGGTCAAACTTATTCCCATCTCTATGGCTGGGAAGAAGTTTTCCTTGAGGATATTTTTAGGGAAACCCTTGCTGTTTTCACCACTCTACAGAATGATGGAGATTTGCTACGTACAGATCCACTTATCCCCCTGGACAAGGGGAGAGGATACAGTTAGATCTGGCTTCTCTTCTCTGGTCAACAGGGATGAAGTAGGGGTGAGAAAAGAAAGGTGACGATGATCTCTGAGTACGGGAACACAATGAGAGACTGGAGAAGGGAATCTGATGCTGGATGTTTTATTCTTTATTTTATGAAATAGCTGAACATGGAGGACAGGGAAGGCCTGCCATCGAGAAACCCTGACTGTGAATTGTACTCCACATGTCGCAGCAGCAAAGTGTGCCAAAATAAAGTCTTATGCTGAAGAGTAAACATAATTTTGGGACTGTCACACCCAGCATACTGTCAGCATAGGTCACAATACTTTTTCCCCTCATCTTCTTACATTCCCATTATCAATTTTACACCTGAGAAAGGCGTGAAGTCTAAAAGACAGGAGCAAGCAAGCTATTAAGTACTGAAAACTCCCTAAGCATCCCTGTGCAAGCTCAGAAGAACATCAAGAAAAATGCAGAGCCCTGCCTGCTGATTCACCCAATAATCACACAAGGGAAAGTAAAACCTTAGCTGATAAAAGACGATTCATATTTCACAGGTCACCTGCCGTTTACATGTCTCTCAGAGCTGTGGAAAGCTGCCATTACCTCTGCAATCACTGACCCTGCAGTCCCATGTACTCACGTTGGCCACCCTTCGCCCGTGGAGACGGTGAAGAGCGTGAGCAGAGCCCAGAGCACGTTGTCGTAGTGGAACTCGTATTTTTTCCATTCCCTGGGCTGTGCCTCCACCTCATTTTTTTCATAGTCGAGGTACTGACCCCTAGGAAAAACAGAGATTCAGACCAAATGAGAGAATTAAACCAAATCAGCCATTTCATATGACTCACTGAGGAGCATTGAAAAGCCCCAGCAGCAGAGTTCAACTGTGCTATGTATTAAAGACAAATAGAGACAGCTCCTAGGTTTGTAACAGAAGTAAAGGCCATTTTTTGAGCCATTTTGAGACACAGGAACTGGACCTGAGGTCTAGAAATGAAACAAATTTTAATCAGGACATTCATCCATTAGGCAAAACCGGCAATTAACAGCATTCTGGCCCACAAATTACCTGTCCCCACGGAAAACGGTGCTGCTTGATAGGGAAAAGTCTCTGACTCCTACTTCAGAGCTGGATTTAACTTCTAAATGGGTCCTCTTTGAGAGGCCGAGGGACCTGGCATCTGGAGAGTTCCCCTCCAATCCATATTTTTCTACGATTTCACATTTCTTTCTGTAATATATCTGCTTTCTGTAATATATCTGCATTTCACATTTCTTTCTGCAAGGAACTGCAGCAACAGCCTCCACGGCTGCTGCATGCACACAGTCCCATCGGGGGCATGCCCTGTGTTTGCAAGGCAGCAGGAGAGGGGTAATGCAGGCAGACCTGGACAGTGCTGAGGATGTGGTTTGAGTACCAAGAAAAAAGGTGAGTGAGGAAGATGCACATTTTGGTGAGTAAAGCACCTTGACAGTCTGCTGCAAAGGACAAAACGTGACAGGGCTCTTAAGATATTCAAATACTGACCCCTTTTCTAGCTAATTAGGAGTTCTTTAACTTCCTACCGACTCACTTCTGATTATTTATTCATTATGTGTTTCCAATTCATACAAGCCCTAAGAATCAAGGGAGCAGGTAGAAAAAGGAGTCACACCATCCCTTCAAAAACCCTCTACTTTAAAATCACACCTAGCCTTCCCTGGCAAAAGGAGCCTCCTCCCCTGTATCATTAAGCATTTGGGTAAGCATTTGCTAGATCAGAGCCAGGAATGATGCAGCTATTAAAACAACAAAAGGGAAAATTCACCTCTAGTGTAATTGTGCTGAAGCATTGCTCTTACTTACAGGAGACTCATCAACCTTGGCAGATACCTGACTGATGCAGCTTTGGGACAGCCAAGGGAGCTGCTGCTGCCAGAGGAAAGTCGGGCTCTCCCCCACAGTCCCTGCACCCAGCCATACCTGCAGTCCTTCTCCAGCTCCTTCGACTCATCAGTGCAGTAGAAGAATCTGCCTTTGAAGAGCTGCACAGCAATGACGGCAAAAATGAACATGAAGAGCATGTAAACTATGAGGATATTGAGGACGTTCTTCAGAGAATTCACCACGCAGTCAAAGACAGCCTGGGAATGGAGGAGAACAAGGTTAAGGGGTTGAAAGAAAAGTGCATCTAACACCTTGACATCTAGCATCTAACTACACTTAGGAGTAATTACCCAACCTATAACCCATGGATGGTTTCATGGATTTGCACACCAAGTGTTTGACCAAGAGTCATGCTCCAGGTGTGAGAAATAATGCCGGCTTCCTACATATCCTGCTTTCTCAACGAGTTTGCCTCTGCCACTCAATTTTCTTGTGCTGTCCATAAAATTTATAAAGACAATTGCAGCTCATCGAGATAAATATTAGTCCTAAACAAATATTTCCATGGCCAATTATGAAATGAAAAACATACTTGTGTTTATTTTATTCCCAGTGGATAGGTAAAAACTCATCAAATATATTGCTCATTGACTGTTATTTGAACTGTTTGAATAATAAGGAAAATATACCAGATACAAAACCATCAAATGTTTTGAATAATATTTTTCTAATGAGCTGTCTATCAAAATTAAGTGTGACTTATCTAGTCAGCATGTGTCACTTCTGAACTCCCTGCAAAGAACTTCTCAAATACATTTATTATTTGGTTATTAGCCACTGATTCATTGTTAGAAGTAATTTGCAGTTTAATTTTAGTCTGAGAAGTTTGTCATAATAATAGAAATTGAGCAGTCTTACTGCCCAAGCGTGGGGTTTGTACAATACTGTTCCTGTTTCTCTGAATGGAAGTGAATAATTCACAAAATTACACTTCTGATGCAACCCAGAAATCCTGAATTAAAACACTGGAAATATCTCTAATCACTCCATTAATCTTGTTGATTGTTGCATACAAGACCACATTCAGGAAAAAAAAGAAAGAATTTTGAGGACAAACCAGATGAATATGCCTTCTGCTTCACAGAGAGATTTCTGAATACTTCTAAAGAAGTGGTAAAATTACTCTGTAAAATGGCTTGAAAATAAGGAAGACATTCAATAAAAAGCAAGCGTTCGGTGTTCTGCTGTAGGACTGAGCTACTGTTGACTGTTTTATGACCTAAGAGCTGTACATTTCAAATTTCTAAAGAAATAGAGACCATTTTCTACATTGTTCAACATTACTTTTCCTTACCTCTTGAGGTAAATTTAGTATGCATAAAATCAAAACTATTTAAGCATGAATTGTGGGTAAGGGCAAAAGCAAACCTATATAACAACTGACCCTAATTTTTACGTGCCACTATGTGAAAACAGGAATTGTCAGACATAGTTTCACCATTGCAAAAGCACCCATTGCTTTTTTTTCCCCCCATCTCTCACAGAAAAGAGCCTGCAAGCAGCAATGCCACATGAAGATGTTCTACAATAGGTATTCAAGAGTTCCCAAAACTCAAAAATTAATAAATTTTGTAACTCTTTCCATTCTCTGCTTCCAGGGGCTGGCTGTATCTCAAAGCATTCATGAAATGGGGTTGAATAAGTGACCACAGGCCATCACGTTTATTTTACTTTGTAACTTAGTATTCTAGAGATTAAAGGGTACTACTATAAAACCATGCACTACATATTCTTTAATAGAAAAGATGAACAGATTAGAAGTTCTCATACAGCAATGATATTTCTCTTTAGACGGACTGTGGAAAATCTTGCAATATTCATGTTAAGTTCTCTAGGGAAAGTCAAACACTCTAAATCCTATTTTCTCCTATATAATTTCTAAGAACATCACACTTATGAACCATAATTTAATTTATTTGCATTTTTTAATTTTCTTTTTTTAGAATTTTGATTTTAATGTGGATTCACAATAATTCATAATATTGCACACAATGTTTGCAATAGAAACAAGTGTTTGACATTTGCTAAACATCTGCACAGCTATTTTTATATATCTGGCAAAGAGATTAATTGCAACAAAATAAAAGGAACAGAAATAACGTGGAATAAGTTTGGTCCATCAGCTTCCACTCAGATCAGCTGCAAACCTCCAGAGAAGGAAAGATTTGTGGTTATTCTCTAACCTTTAGTTTTGGCAGCCGTTTAATGGTCTTCAGTGGTCTTAGGACCCGCAGAACTCGCAGTGACTTGATTGTGTTGATGTCCTTGCCTTTGGTTCCTCTGCAAGGGATAAAAGTCACAAGAAAAACAGAGGCAATAGTTTGGTCCTCAGGTCACTAACCAGAATATCTACAGGTACCCGGTGTGGTTTTGGTTGTGAAATTGTTTGGGAATTTTTTTTTTACAGGTTTTGGGGGCTATCCTCACCATGGATGCAGACAGTGAGGACTGCAGGTGAACAGCCACTTGAGGTGTGTTAACCACGGCTCAGGAGGAAGGCTGTGGGCAGGACATGGTCCTTGCAGCATTCAGCCACATGTGCTCTCCAGCCTTCACTCTCTTCCCAGCTACTCACCAAGCAACACCCAGGAACTGGTGACCTTCCTGCCCCAACTCCACCCCCAGGCAACAGTCAAAGCCAGGGCAGCAGCACACCTTGGCTGCAGCCACCAGGAGAGGAGGCTCAGTACATTCATCCCAGCCCCAGGCAGGAGAAGTGAGAAGGTCACTTTTGGCTTTCCTCCCTCCCAGGCACCTGGCTGAGACAGGAGGATGTTTCTCTGTGTGCTTCTTGCACTTCTCTGGCAGGGACGTTGTGTCTAGACAAGCAGACAGTGACCAGAGGGAACTGGAGCCTTCATGGTGAGGGACATAGCTCTCCTGGGAACCAGAGCCGCTCCATGCCTGTACCCTCATCCTCAAGTCTCTCTTGGAAGACATGCTACCAAACCCATGTGGGAACATGTAATATGATGGCATATTACATGCCTGGAACAGTGCTAGGGCAACTACCCACTTACGCATGCAGTCACATGTAAGTCACATTTTGTTTTTAGTTTTTGTTATAACTGGGTCCAAGACCTGAGACTGTTCCTCTTGTTACCATTAAAAGGTTTTTAGGGGAAGGACAGAGTTCCTTTCCTCGTGCACTTCCAAAATAAATAAAAAAAGACACAGTTACAGCTTCTTCCAACCCAACAGCAAAACAATGACACTCTCCTTCATTTCATATGAAGTGAAAAATGGGATGAAAATCTTTAACAGAGTTTTATCCATGACTGTAGGTTTGGGTCTGAGACTATTGAAGTAACACAGGTGTGAATGAATAACATGTTGAACAGATGCTGATATACCTATTCTATGCTCTTCCAGTTTGCTGAACATTTCTCTTGTCCAACAGGAAAGCAAAAGGAATACAAGTAATCCGAGTGACCCGCAAGAGGTACGTGCAGGTAGTGGACTGCAGAGCTTCCCCCACCCTGCTCACAGCCAGCCCTATGCACTATGCTAAGGGTTAAGCATTGAGAGCAGAGGAAACCACCCAGTTTTGTGTCTGGCTGACCTTGCTCAGCCCTAGAACGTGTCTTTTTGCAATCTATCCAGTTCTAAAAGACTAATAACAGTACTAATACTGTACTACTCAATACTAACACTGGACTGGAATCTGCAGCCTAGAAACACACATTCCAGTTTCATCTCCAGTCTCTTTCCCCAATTACCAGTCGCTGCAGTTGTCCTGAAATGCAATAAGCAGTGAGACACAAAGAATTTTTGGAGGGCCGTGAGTTATATCCCAATGACATACCCTGAACACAAGTTGCCTTTGCACGTGATTTAATAGAAATGGAGGAGAAGTGGAACAGGATGGAGATTTACCTATCCTCTCCCTATCTTGTCTTTCAGGGCTGCTTTAGGGCCATTTTAATCAGCCGCAGATGGATCCTGACTGCTGGCACGGCTGTAAATCCAGGTGATTGAGCTAATACTCATGGAGTTACAGGACTGATTTAATGCTGCAAAATAACTATTATATATTTAAAAGAAATAATTTCTGATTCTCCTTAGAGACCCTTTAATCTGGTTGAGATGAAGCAGACACAGCCAACATAGCTTTTACTGGCTTTCTCTTCAGGTTTTAGCATAACTGAAGACCTGGCACATGTTTGGCTTTGCATACTTGCTTTCAAGTCACCGACTCCTAGCAAGCAAGGATCCTGCCGTGGTTACTGCAGCTGTCTCCTTGACACCACAGCCTCCAGCTAAGCCAGCCAAACTGGAGCTCACCTAATCCCCAGGCAGCTTTGTCTGATCCTTAGCAATGTCCTGGCTGCAAAACAATTTGTTCAGCCTCTTGAGGAGGACAGTCAGTGGCAGGAGGGAAGTAGAGGGGGAAATGGGTTACCAGGAAAGAGATACCACCTGGCTCGGCCAGCCAGCCTGTCCCCATGGCTGATGGTCACCCAGCACAGGCCCATCACCTTGGCTGCCGCTGCTGCTCCCTCCACCCTCTCACCTCTGCAAGGCCAAGCAAATCTCTCAGGTTGCTCCATGTTGCCCAGCCATTCGGGGTTTAACTAGATGAAGAAGCCAGGGCAGAGAGGATGAAAAGGTAGGAGCTGAGGAAAGTAGAGGTGAGAGAAGAGTGAAGGTGAGAGGGTTAAGGGACACGTGGTTGGGACGGTAGGAGAGAAAAAGAGGTGGGATACTTTGGCCCAGAACTATATTCAATTCTTGATCATTTGTGGCCACGTTTCTGGTTTGCAGACTACCACACACAGCCCAGCTTAGCAGCACAGCCACTGGCAGGTAGCAACTGAATAAACGTCAACAGTCCTCACCTGGGTTCAAGCAGAACCACAGAATATTTCTGCATGGTGTCTTCCAGGAGAGCTAAACACCTATTTAGTACACTGCCATGCATTTGTGCCAAATAACAACTGTACTAATAAGGCCTCCTGGAGGGGAAGTTCAAGACAAGAACAGAGACACTTCTCAGCTCTGAAGGAGCTAGCGCAGGTCTCACAGGGCTGGCTCCAAGCCTGAAGCAACAAACTCTGTGGACTTAATATTTCTAGGAAGGTTAAACAGACTACTACTAAACTACTGGGGACTAGTGAATAGGTGGGGCAGAGCAAATCCTTCCTCCTGTGTCTATGAGAGAGGAAGGTGTTTTTCCCTTGCATGGGGAGGCACGTGGATGACTGCACTGAGAGCTTGGAGGTGAAGGGCAGACAGCTCCAGTCCTATAAAATTCCTTCTGCCTGAATGAAGGACACTAAAAAGGGTTGATTTTTCCTTTCAGGCACCTAAGCAAATAAAGAGCATGAACCAATTAAAAGTTAATGGGATTTTTGATCTAAGTCATATAGAGAATCCTGAAAAATCACACTTATTTCTTGTCACAGTAAGGTTCCTGTTATAGGAGAAAGCTTTTTCAAGGGACTGGTATTCTGAACTAGTGAACATCACTATGAAGTGATGCAAATTACATTTTCATTAAATGGATCTCGTGCAACTATTTCAGCCTGTCAAATAAAACCTTAAGGATCGTTTTTGGTGTTTTTAAGAACCCCCTCTGCCAATATTGTTTTCTAGACCACTGTAATACAAAGCCAGATGTCCCACAAAATAAAAGGTCCAGATGGAATTAGGATTCAGTCAAAAGGTGTGTACAGGCACACATTGAACCAGAGTATTTCTCACAACAAAAATAAATTGCTATGGAAGGACAAGATCTTAGGCGACTGCAGAATAACAACCACGAAATTCAGAAGAGCTACAGAAGAGCAAGCAGGATAAAGACAGACAACGAACAGAAGCCCAATGACTTTTTAAAAAAAAAAAAAACAAAAACAAACACCACGAAGAAAAAAATTGCATTAGGTCAATTCTGGTTGTGTTAGGCCAGTTCTGTTTTTTCTGGGGCAGTTTGTTTCTTGTTTGTTTAAAACATTAAAAATATTTTAAAAGAGCTTTGCATAGCCTTTTTTCCTTTAATAAATAAAAGATCCTTTAAAAAATTAATCTTTAAAATGGAAGCTTCTTGTTTCTGTTGGTCCTGCCAGCAGCTCTGGTTTCATGTAACATGGACTTCTCAGAGTCATGTCATCAAATATTCAGGGTAGGGTGGAGTCACCGCCTTCTGTGATTGCCTGAAATCCCCAAGGCAGAAAGCGAATTCCTCCACTGAAGAGTAAAGGAGGTCATGCAACTCTGCCCAAGCACAAAGCCACCCTCTTCCAGAGTCTAAATGATCTGGTTTCCTAGACAGAAGAAAGAAACAAGTACCCAATTTCCTGGACCACATAAAAGGCCTTTGCATCTTTTTCGTTGCACCTCTGGGTTATCTGCCTCATAGGAGCCCACCCAAGCTCCTGCCCTGCTCGGAACTGCAGCATGAGACAACGCAGCTCTCCCTGCCCCTCTGTCTCAAAGCAAAGCTGCGTTGTACCGCGCTGACAACAAAACTGCCACCTCCTTGCAGATGGTTAAACGCAACTTTTGCTACACCTTCTTTGCCAATGGCTCCTGCCAACCTCTCCAAAAGCTCTCTACACTCTGTTTCCATGTCAAAGACTTTTCACCAATGTCAGAGGCTGACAGCCTGAATCCCAGCAGGGTTGCATTGCCCAGACTGCACAAAATTAGTCCTGAAGCTTCCAGCACTGGTAATGCAGTTTACAGGTTCCTCTGAATGAGAACAAAACTGCTGCTTTAAACCTAGTTACTAAGATTTTAATGAATTGCAACTCACACATTAATGATGTACCCACTAAGTCACCCCCTCAAATCTTTTTGGTAAAAACATATCTGTTTATCATGGTTTCTGACTCTCTGGTCAAGACTTTCTGGTCTACTTGGCTTTCTAGTCTGCTTCTAACCTTGCTAAAGAAAATTTGGATGAATGAGGATTGTTAAGGGAAAATACATTTCACTGAATAATGAGTAATAAAGGGACAAAGGAGTCGATGCAATGGGTGTAACATGGTTTGTTTCCACAGTGGCAAGTGTGTATACACAGGTTTGACAGGCATAACAGTGCAGCAAGAGACAGGAATAACATATTACCCCATGAAACTCCTAGAGAGAGATTCCAGCAAGAAGAAGACAAAGAAAGAGCAGAGTCAATGACAAACAGAAACATAAGGCTATACAGTGCCCCCCATGCACATACAGATATGTGCTGGCAGATAATCCCATCCCCTGTCCCACACCCACCAACTCAATGTTTGTAAAAATAAACAAGCAAAGAAGCAACAGATTGGCTATACAGCATATACCCACACATCCCCCCACGGTGCCTCAGCCCTTCGACTGACAAGCAGACAGGGCAAATATACCTTCATCCTCCTGACACTTTGGGAGGTAATAACCTTGATTGTTTGGCAAATGCTGTTTGCTTTTTCAAAGAGCAGTGTGAAATTCTGTGCATCCCAGCCACCTTTCTGTTGTTGAAAATGTAAAAAATACAATCTCTTTGTTGCTATTCATCAGCCTTTTCTATTGAGCAAGTACATTTTACATCTGGGGATGATAAATTTTGATGACAAATTTGCTAGCTTGCTTTAAGCTCCTCTACTTCTATTTCCCTAAAGACTAAAACATGTCTGTACGTTTGTGGCATGTTTATCTCTAGAAAAAAAAAAAAAAGGAATTTCTTTTCAAAATACATTGCTAAATGGAAGACATTATTATCATCAGTATTATTAATGTTTCTAGCATCTCACTGAGGGCCTTGTTTTAAAAAATTTTTTTTGAACTACAGTCAAGCACAGAATAGCTTCTAGAGAGCTACAGGCAGAAAGCAGACTAATAGCTGTTTTGAGAGGCTGAGATGGATTTTACGAACCTTGCAGCAATGACTGATACCATCTCGTATGCCTAAGCAAGCCTAGGCTGTTTCAATATTCCAGATATAAGCATTTCAGGGAGCAATGTGTTTCCCAGGTTTTCAGTGACGTTTCTATTCAGCAAGAAGTTGATTCACATCACCTTCACCAGACACCAATGAGGTCAAGAACATGCATGAATTAGATCTTACCCACTGAGTGGCAATTGTGTATTCTTGAAAACAAAACCTGGTAACAGCCACATTAAATACATTTTTACAGGGACACTGATGATGAGTGACAAGACTGTAGTGTTTGCTAGAGAAAGCCCACTAAGAAAACAATGATGATTACCCAGTTTATTCTCCAAAAGCTCGTTTTCAGGATTATCAAAATTCAGCAGGCTCAGTGCGTCTGTCTGGTTTAACCAAACAACACGGCTGAGCTAAGGACATGACTATGTACCCAATTTTCGTCTGAGTAGTCTGAGACTCGTTGGTGTTCATAACTGGACTGGCAGGAAGAGATAGCAAGTCATCTCCTATGAAGGACTGGATTTCCTGCTCTCGGGTTAGACCAGAGATACTGCAAGTATTCTCCGATTTGGACATCAACACTCACTGCTTATTGAAACATGGACATCTAACAGAGGTTACAGTCATCAAAAAAAATCACAGAAGAAATTTAAATTTTTCCAAATCTCAGAAATAGGTTTGATTTGCTTTAATCTAGGAGACAGTAAACAGGCAGGCAGGTTTTACGCATTCGCTTTCTCTAAATCCCTGCTCAGTACTTAAAAAGCATGTAAAATAGAAGCAGCTTGGGGTACACTATTATGAAGCACAGTCAGGAGATGTACAAGTAATTTATTTAGAGACTGGTGGGATGCTGTTAGATATTCATGGCCCCATGTGAGCAATAGAAAACCTGAGCACAAAACAACTCAGGAAGATTAGAAATTATTCATTTTAATCCATAAATTGTCCAAAAGAAAATCTTGTTCAAAGAGAAGATGTTTCAAAGGCAAACACATGGAGTTGCTCTGAAGGGCTCACAAAATGCCCCTTCCTCCCAGTCTGCCTTGAAAGTTTGAATTCTTAGTGGAGAAGGGAAATTGTTAGTGAACCACAGACTTGGGTAATATTGTTTTGCAAACTAATACTTGTAACTAGTATTATTTTACTTTTCTACCTCTCTCCATTTCAGAGGAGCTCCATTAACTTGCTAAACCTTTTTTAGTACATTTTTGCTTAACTCAGTCTGACCACATTCAGTTCTGAAAGATGTTGTGCTAATGTATTTCATGTGCAGGGAAACTAAGCCACACACAGGTCTAGTCAAGCTTAAAAAGCATCTTGGTTTTGGATGTCGAATTTTGGGTAAGCAAGACATTCACCAGACCAGACCAGACCAGACGATCAATTCCATCTCAAGACAACCTTGCTTACAACAGAGCACTCAGCTCCTCTGAGAAACAAATTTCTAATGAATAGGGACAAAGTCTTAGAAGAGGGGAGGGCAGCGTCCCTTTGAAAAACTTATATTGGACATGACTTGCTCCAAAATCTAAACAATTCTTTGGTGTATGATTGGGCACAGAAAGCCCAGACCCCGATATCCCCAAGTGTCCCTCCTCAACTGGCTCAAAAATGTCAATCCCGTCTCCTTCTGTCCATCCACTCCTTGGTCAAAGTAGCTTAGACTTTTTTTTATCCAGCATTTGCTACGAAGAATAGAAGATCTAAAATACAAATCTCACAGCCTTAGTGTGAAAGGAATTTTGACACCTCAGAAAATGAAAAATTCCTGAGAAACATTCCAGGCCAACCTTACCAGAAAGGTCCCAGTAACTTTTTGTGCTGCAAGGGACATGACAGTATTTTTCATTAGCAGAGCACACAAGAGGAGCCACAGACATGGCTGTCTGCCTAAAAATTACTGTCAGTCTAAAATATACAAGACATGCTTCCGCAGTTCCTTGACAATGGTGAATGCTTTTTCTCATTAGCAAGTAAAACACTGCTAATTTCTTCACCTTCTCTAATCATCATGTCAATAAACAGGTGAGTGGAGTTTGGGCATGGGCTGCTAAATGTTCACTGTAATTACCCAAGACTAATTTAGCAGAAGATTAAACTAGCCAAGTCCTGTAACCTGTTTCCAGGTCATCTCCTAGAATTTTTCAGGAAGACATTTACAATACAATTATTCCATGGCACAGAACTACACATGGAAAATTTATTTCCATCCAACTCTGAGCTCCCCAAGTTCCGAAGAACCTGCATTGTTCTTCCTCTGGTCTTTTCCAAGAAAAATGCCCAAATGAAAAGCTAATCTTCATTTTTAAAACGCAATTCCTCTGTGTCTGTTGCTCAAAATCCTCCATGACATTAAAGAAGCACAAGGAACATTATTCAAGGAACATTATTTAATGTCATAAATAGAGAACTGTGATTGAGGGAGGGAGCAATTAGCCTTAGAAGTTAAACTCTCTGGAAATGCAAGTACCCTGAATGAGAGAGAAGAAGGAGAGAGAAATACCAAAGGTATTTGAACCAGAAATATCCATGACTCTAGAAATAATGTTCTGTAAAGGGTTCACAGAGTTATCAGCTGATTTCATTAAGTATTTTTTCATAGTAAGAACAATTTTTAAAACGATTGCCTGAAGACACTGGACTGCCACAAACTCACAATGTGTCCTTGAAAAGAAGTTGGCCAAACAGTCACAAAAATCTTGGCTTAGTGTTTGAATGAACAGTGAATGGACTCACCCTAAAGATGGGAGAATTTTCAAGAGATTCTACAACACAAATCTAGGGATTTTTTTTCTTCCCTCCCAGCTATGAGATGATAAGGGGCAGAAACTGAACATTTCACTGAGAAATGGAGCCACAAACACTATGCTTCAACTGGCTCTGTGCCAGGGTCCTGCCTCCTCTGCAATTTATTTCCTAGAAATTGGGATGTTAAGGAAAATGTACTTACGAGAAGGCAAATGCCACCAAGGCCCCACTGACCACAATGAAGTCCAGGATATTCCACAGGTCACGGAAGTAGGAGCCAGGGTGGAGTAACAGCCCCAAGTCAATCATCTTCAGAGGAAATACATGAAAAGAAAGAGTTTTAATAAAACAAGTAACAAATCAACACTACCAAGGTACAGAGGAATGTTCTTGATCAAATAACCCTTCACAAACTCTTCTTCAGGGTTTCACAGCAGCAGGGCAACATCTAGATATTTAGTCAAGCTGGTCATCTCTAATAGGCACAGAGCTCTGTCAAAACTAAAGCTGAAGTCAATAAACCATAACCAAAGGCATGAGAGACAAGAATACTAACTGCTACATAGGATTCTTTGCACAGACATGCATTAATTTATGGTAACAACAGTCTGTGTGTGAAACATCCAAATAGTTTAATTTTATTCTATCCCAATCCTTCCAGATTAGTAGGAATTAACAATGGGCATAGGATATTACACAATAAAACACAAAGAGAGGATGGGAAGACTCGCAGCCAAATGCAACAGTCAAAGAAATGCACCTGCTCTGGAGCACTTGCTGAAAGATGCTGCTCAGCGTAGCAGCCTGGCTTGCTTCTGCATGAGACTGAGTCTCTCCTTACAATGTTGCTAAAGATCTTCTACAGTTGAGTCTCAAAGTGCATGCTAGACATTTTATCTGTTTTTCTGAGAGCTCTACAACTGCCCACATAAAGTTGTTTTCCTCACATAGCTTCAAATCCTGCTACTGAACAAACAAGGGAAAATCTGTTTTTCATTCTGCATCTTTTTTGCATCTTGCTCTGACAGTAAAAACTAACTCCATCGTTATCCCAAGAATAAAACCTGACTTTATTAGAATTGTGCTTTCTGGGAAGTTACTGCCCCACAGTCTTAGCAAAACCTGTCACCCTGCTGAGTAAAGTAAAAAGATAAATCCTCAACTTTTTGAAACATGACAAACCAAGATTCAGTTATTAATATTCCTGATCAACATCAAAGGAAAAGGGAACTAATCAGATGTGTCTCAGTAAGGTCTAACAGCTTCTGGGTCCTTAGCCATGCACAGACATTTCTGCATCAGGCACTCACATTTCTTATCCTCTTATACAACCATATCCTTATTTTCATCCATAAAATGTCAGATTAAAGAAACAAAGAGAGCTGCTACAGAAAGGCATCTGTTGTGCACTGGCTACTTCTGAGTGCTGTTCCTGAGTTAAAGCTTTCCCAGAAATAGATGAGTATAAATCTGAAAGGGGAGGTGAACCTTTCTGCTAGGAAAAATTCTTACCTTGATCACCATCTCAAAGGTGAAGACACCTGTAAATATATAATCCAAGTATTTCAGAGCCTAAATGAGAAAGAGAAATGAGTATTAGGGGAGACTACACACTGAAATGATCTGCACAAGAGCAAAGAGTAAAAAGTCTATTCTAGCATCATCTGATGGGAAGTTTTCAAGTAGTAGACACAAACTTGAATGCTCTGATTTAAACCGCAACATTTTTTCCAGTCCTTGCCAGACTGCAGTATGCATGCCCATGGGTTGCTTCAGTGCACCTGCATATATGGCAGGTTTAATAAGGCAGAGTAGATATTTCAAATCAAAGTATTTGAATATCCCTTCCTAAAGAGCTTATTTGCCAGCATCTCTGTAGCAGCCTGGATTTCTTTTCTGCTCTAGCTGATGATAGTATTATTAAAGACCTTGGGAGAGTAAGAGAGTGATAAAATCCTTTTTGTTAAACTGATTCCACAGTTATTAAGAATGAGGAAAGGAGATTGCTCATAGCTACTTCAGCTCATTCCTCATATAGGTATTCATGGATCCCACTGTGGAAAAAGCTAATACTGACCAGATTCGGAAGCAGGAGGCCCAGACAGGTGATTCCTGCTCTGACCTGCTCTGCCAACTTGTGCTCTGAAGCAGTTCAGTTCGTTAATCTGTTTAAGGGGTGGATGAACACAGACTCCTCAGTACACATCCTGGTAAATGCAATACCAGTCCCTTCAAATACCTGTAGATCTCCTAAACTTTAACATAGTTCTGTGGATGGGATGCACCTCTTCACATTCAGATTCGTAGGACTATACATAGCAAATGGATTTTAAGACAATGTAAATATCACATGATATCTGCACTACACTAAAGAGTCTAAAATTAGGCAACTGCATCTTGCAATTTCTATACTTAATCTTCAGTTCTGTAGGCTCCCAGTTGTCCATGTAACTGCAACCAACTCTGTGCCAATGTCCTCATGTGAATGTGCTTGAAAAAACAGACCCAGCTATCTGCTTCATGAACACTCCTGGGCTGCATGCTCTAATGTAAAAGGTGGCACGCTCCTGCTCGTAACAGCACCCATCTATGAAGTCTCTGAGTTTGGTTTGACATCCATGGATAAGTAGATTTTCTACTAATTCTAGGAGATTGCTACCATGCCCCACCAAGATAAAAAGCCATATCTGGTTTTACTTCTACAGGCTCTGCTCTAGCAGGAGCAGGGGATCTTAGGACAATGTCAGCCCTGGCTTGTGACTGGAGAAGCCTTTCCCATTGCTGAGTGGTGTGTAAGCTTTGGAGGCTTCTTCCACATAAGTCACACCAGCCAAACAACCAGTGAGTTCCAAGTTTTCAAACTCAGATGTGGTTGAAGCAGCAGAAAGGGACAGGAATTGTGAGCATTTTGATAGTGGAACAAGCTAATTTGAGTATGTTATTAAAGAAAGCTCCAGTTTTGCACCTGCTGCTGTATCCTTTGAAGATGGGAAGGGACATGCCATGTGCATAACTGCTGGGAGAAACAGAACAACTTTATCCTGGCCGTATTGGTTGGTACTCACATCATTCCTCGGTGACTCAGCTTGGACAGGGTCTTCTGCAGCCAGGGCAATGCTGCTGAGGGCTATAACTATGAGGATGACCATCTCGAAATAACGCAGGTTGACAATGTAGTGGAAGAGACGCCGAATTCTGCAAACAACATAAGCACATAGGAGGGCTATTGCAGGTGCTGTAAGTCAAGCGCTGCGGCATGAAAGACTGGCAGAAGGACAATGTTCATCAGGAATATCACCTTTAGGATTCCTAATACAATAATGGTAAGAACATAAAAACTAGGATCAATGGCTTTAAACTCCAGTTTGCAACAGACCTGTGGTGAGATTTAAAGTAAGACATTTAACATCTCTGCACTGCTCTATAACCCCTCTGCAAAGCAATGACATCTATCTATCAAAAGGCCATTGAGAGCTTTCAAGCATTCGGACTCAATTCTACAAATTATGTTTATATATCCCCCCAATCCTTTTCATTTTGAACTCAGAGGCTAAAGTCCTGTGAGTTCAAAACTAGTTTTGAAATCCTTTTAATATCAACTAATCCCTTTAAAATTGAGATATATGCTAGGCACTGTGAGACTCTTAGCTGAAACTGGCTTCATAACTATGAGTATTACTTCTAGCAATCTCTCTCTTGCCAAGTACCTCTGCCTGCACTTTATTCTAAGCTGTGCTTTATAAGCTGCACACATACTTTACAGTAATATATTTGATTACTTTAACCTAACCTTTTTCTTCACAAATTGTGTCCAAGAAAAGTGACGAATGCTTCAATTTCTAAGCAATGCAAAACTATTCACAAATTTCAGCTAATAACTCTATCTGGCCACAATTCACAAATACTTAACTGCACAGAGAACTCTACATTTGCACCATATTTGTCAGCTGAATAAAGGACTTAGGTTCTGCCTGAGAATCAAATTATATGTGTAACTCGCCAACAACCTTGTTATCTGAGAATGTAATTCAGTTACTATACCACATTTTCTCTAAGCAAATATCTGAACAGTTAGAATTAAAATTTATTTTTCACATCCACTTACATATTCTTTTTCTCTGGATTGTTAATGTATTCAGAATGAAAAAGAATTACAAATACCAAGGAAACAGATTTGATAGAAAATAGCATGAAGAAAAGTGCTTTTGTGGATCCCTTAACTCTGGTTATCAATCTGACAGAAGAGGATTATCATCTGTGTGCTCTATGAATCCATAGAAGCGAAAGGCAACATTTTCAATAACATTTGTAACTGTAATTCATGCATCAAATTCAATTCATCAAAGAAATAATGAGCCCTTATTTTTAGATCTTCATCATTCATAACCAGCAGTGTGATGCGGGAGCATTTGTAAACTGCCAGTGGTGTTTGAGAAATAATTTTAAATGTATGTTTGTTTTAAGAGGGTGGGTGGCACTTGAAAAGTAATACATTTCATTTATGCTTCTCAGAACTGTTTCTCCCACTAGGAGCACCCGGGGTCATGCATCGCCAGCGGGGCTTGGAAGGGAGTTAGTTAGCAATAGATGTGGTGAAAACCTTCATACTTCAGAAAGCAGAAAGACCTCTCTTGAGAAGTTAGCACCAGCCAAAACACCTGAGGGGATCCAGCTGGGCCTGCATCTTGCCCAGAGGAAGAAAAACAAGTTGCTGATGTTCCTAGAGTTTGGTCTTCGTCTTGTTATTTCCCCTTGGCCCTGTGTTATAATACCACTCTCCCAGTGAACTTTGTTTTTTCTATGGTGTTTTAATACAGCTTTTGGTGGAGGCAGGGTGTGTGTGCTGGAGAAAACTGCAAGATGACTAAAAGAACATACCAAATCCTGGACTATGAGGCTCAGAAGGTCATAACTGTAGGACAAGGTGAGAGAAGACAGCCTATGTATGAAACAAAAAAGTGTTGCTGCTTCTCTGTCTGCCCAGTCCACTCCTCAGCTCAGACCCTTTTGGGCTTGGGACCCTCTATGTTCCCACTCTGCACTGCTGCCTTTAGCATTTTGCAGCTAACACTCATTTTTGGTGGCCACTCCACAACAAAAAGACTTGAGCTACCTAATATTAGGGAAATACTGTTTCCTTATCCAGCCAGACAGGGACCAACCTCCACAATTCAAATATCCCCCAGAAAGCGTAATTACACTACGAGTGCACCTCATCTAATGCTCTCCCCTCCCCTTAGCTGCCTTTTACATGATTTCAAAGGACATGTTGCCTTCTTTGAAATAGCGCAATGCTATCACAGTGTTCTGAAAAGGGAAAACTTTCTGGGCTTTCGGCTCAGTTATCCTAAAGTGTTGTGAGGTCTACCTGGCAGGTGGCTGGAGAAGGCGAAGGGGAAACACAAGCACCTCTCTTGTGGGTTTGAGTCAGAAGTGGCACATATTGAGTCTCCAGTTCATTGCCACTGGAGGTGAGATTAGATTAGCAGTAGTTTGGGGTCATTCTCCCTCTCTAACAGCTGGCATTGAGAGATAGTCTCTGACTTCTTCCACCAATTAATTCCTTCTGTGCTCATAGCTATATCATCTTGGAGCATGCAGGGCTGTAGCCTGAACTACGCAGCTGGCACTTGTGTTTAACGAAAAGTATTCAGCCTGCCTACTGTCCAGGGGTGCCAGACCATGGCTTCCACCACAGACGCATTTCTCATGTCAAAGATGAGTACACAGAGCAGCCCGTTTTGTTCCACCAACTGCATAGGCAACCAGGATGTCACAGTCCTGAGTAGCAGGAGGTGTAGGAGCACTCATTCTTCCCTTGAATCAAGTTGCTAAAGGAAGGACCTGAGACCACCTTAGGTAGCTGAGCATGCAGAGTACAACCTCGGGGAGCAACATCTAGGATCTGCAACAAGTCTACCTGAACCAGAGAGAAATGATCACATCTGCTCCTAGCAGATCTCTGGGTTGGCAGAAGTTTCAAACACCTTCCGTTTCCCTAAGTTACTGCTTAAAATGACTCACAGGCCTTCATGCTACAGTTATTACAACCCCTGCTGCTCTTGTCTAGTCCTGCAGCCCTTCAGAGTGACATATTCAGTATTTACAAGCTTTGAGTACAAAGCTCCCCATGAGGCAGAGATGCCTGAAGTGGAAGAAATGCTGTAATCCCAACAGATCCCACAAGCTCTATTCTCCACCTTAGCAAATGAAAAATAGTCATGTTTTCCCAGAAGTTCAAAGTTTTCAGTGATGTGAGGGTACTAGTACAGAAAGAGCGCAAATTCCAGCTGAGGAACCTGCAAGAATTTGCTGACATCAAAACCAGCCCCCAACCTGCTTCTCCTGATGTCTTCTCCCAGTGATAGTCCATACTCCCACACTTTAGGGATCTGCGACTGAGCAAATAACTGCCCACCTGACCGTCAGCAGGGCAGTTAGGAAGGATTTGCCTAAAGCGTCATCTTTTCCCTATGCTGGCAGTTTTTTCCCCCAGGAAAGTCCAGCTGAAAGGCAGCATCTGGTCTGCAGCCTACATAAGCTTTTGTTTAATTTCCCAATGCATTTGACTGGCAGAAATGAAGATCAAGATAATGTTATTGCTTTGAATACCCATGCTTGAAGTACCTGTAACCCATAAGTGGTATTATAGAGTCAGAGGACTTACGGATTTGTAGGACTTAGGATAAACATGGAACTGTAAGGCAAGATTGGTTTAGGCCCATTTTTTGTCAAGTCATCGACGTCTTTCTTCTCCTCTGTTTTACTTTCAAATTCAACATTGTTCACTGAAATGTGAATTTAAGGAAACAGAAAGGAGAGAGTTAAAAATGTATCTGCAGACTTCACACAGCAGGCTGCCTGCAACAGCTGGATATGCAAACAGTGCAGCTGGGATAGCAAACAGCCTTTGAATATGTTGATTAAATGTGATGAACAATCATTTGATTATTATCACCGCTATTTACTACAGTATGATATACACTGCAATTATACTCCTTAACTGCTGCACTGATGAGCAATATATCAGAAATGGCCAGGAAATGAAGATGCCCAGTGCAGGCAAACAAAGAAACCTTACACTTATTTATACAAGAGCTGCCAAACTGGGGATGGAAATCCCATTCCAAATATCATAAATTATTAGGGAGAGAGGATCAGCTAGGGATCCTCGAAAAGAAAAAAAGACAGAAAGTCTAACCAACCGCATAATTCTGTATCTTCTCCCATCGATCGGTAGCATGATTGGCTTTGGAACATGTGAAAGAGCAAATTCCTAGATGAGCTTTAATAATTTAGGGGCTAAGACTGCTGAACTTCGCAGCATTAGGAACAGAGATTTGGAAGGGACTCTGGACCCCCTAGCTCTGTGCCTGCATAGTGCACCCCAGGTTTGGCAGAGCTCCTCATGTATAAAGGTGTCAAGCTCCATCTCACATCAGGTTTTTAACTTACATGATCCCCTTCTAGAAGATTGTTCTGCACCTCACTCCCAAAGCTTAGAAATACATTCTTTAATTTCCAGCATAAGTTTACTTGCAGTGGGTTTATAGGATAATTTACTTAAGATAATTTCCACTATATGAACTGGAAAGCATTTTATGCTGCAAATTCTCTTCTTAGATATATACACTTGTTTATTAATTCACAGGACCCAGAATCTGAAAACCCCACCCACTTATAATGTGTTAGGTACAGGGGTTTTATTACTTTTTATTTTATTTTGCAACAAAATGACATTTCATTGTCTGTGAGTGACATGTTCAATAAACTCCTTATTGTATCTCAAGCCAGATACACAGGAAGAGGCCAGGAAAGAGAGGGGCTGATAAATTGTGATTGACAGGAACTCAGAATTGCAATATAGTAAAATTACCATTTAAGAAAAAAAGAAGAAGGGGGGGGAGGGGAAAAAGATAAGTCTCGTGGCTGACAACACAGTGAAAAAAGTATGTAGAGAAACTGCTAGCTTTTGCTGTGCCTCTTGGAAAGCAGAGTCCTGACAGCCTGCCATCTAATGTGGACCTCTTAGATTTCACACTGCAATTCTCCTTGGCATCCCCGGCTCTCGAGACTTCTCTAGGCTGTGCCTACAGTGCCAGGGATGAGCCACAAGCTGGTCAGAACAGGCTGGTGGCTGCAGAGCAGACCATGGGCACAATGATCTTGGGACCATCCGCAAAACAGTGTCAATCTATGCCGATAGACCCAAGGCATAGAGCTCTGGAAAAGGACAAGCTAGGGGGGATCTGCTGAAACTGAGATGCAGAGGATTGCAAGAAGCTCTAAAATTACACAGCCTGCAGGAACCCAAAGCAGCAGGGTCACACGATGGATGCTGCGATAGCTGTGCAGCCATGAAAGATGTGCTGCTCCACAGTGGGGTCAGCTAATAAGTCAAGAAGTGTGAATTCTGTCTGTGGGCTTGAACGCAATGTCACTGCCTCCACTGTCCTTTGCTGAGGGCTCTGTGGCCAGTCAGGCCCCTGGGCCACCAGAAGAACTGTAGCACAGCACTGTTGGAGCAGGAGCTTGCAGCACGGTAGCAGAGGAAGGCAATAAAGCAAAGGACCTACTCCTGTGGTCACAGCAAGCTCTTGGCTGGTTTGCTGCAGGAGTCGCTTATTTTGCTGCAAAGCTCTCAGTTACTACATTTTGCTGTTTTTCTTGCTCCTTCATCTTTCTTTTATGCAAAGATACATGGATGTGCTCTGGGTGAGCCATCTCCAGGGAACCTTACAAAGTGTTGTCCAGAGCCACCAGATGACCCAGGAACCCATTTTGGGTCCCTGCAGGCTGCATGAATTGTAGAGCCTATATCAACAACAATTTCTCCTGTCCACCTATTGCAAGGATGCCAGTGGCCAAGAGAGGCCCCATCACCCAGTGTGTGCTGCTAGCTCCTCGGAAAGTTAGCTCTTTTCTGGAAAATTCATAGCAAAAAGCAGGTGGACAAAGGCACTCACTTGGTATGACAGTGGTTTCCCCCGGAGGGGCAGTGATAGTGACAGGGATATTCACAGTGGTAGTTTTGTCCAGAGGTGGCTGAATCATCCGCGTCACATTCTTCTGGTTGTCAGCATCTTCTGGCTGCTCTGGCACTTTCTGCAGATAGGTGCTGGGAAGGGTGTGCACAGGGACACTCACACTTCCACTAGCCTCAATCTCACATTGATTCTCCCTAAGGTAGAAAAACAGATTTTATTAAATATGGCCCAAGAAGGATTCAGAGAACATATGTACCCTGATGCTGCACCTCCTGCCAGGTTTCGTAGACTGTTTACTTCATGGAAGTCCTTTGCAGAAAAGTCACAGACTGCAGGACAACTTACTGATAGCACAGTATGTGACCTTTTCCTCTGAGACCTTCTGAACCAACATCCAAGCAAAACATTAAGAGGGACCGTGCCACTGAACACCACTTTAATGAGAGTCAGAACTGGGGTTCATAAGCAAGGATCACGTGGCACTTGCATGTAACAGTGACATTAGCTTTTCAGTGTCAGCTGGTTTCTCAATGAAGTCTGACATTCTGCTTCTTAATGTTCTCCTGAGGCCTTATTTAAATTTGGTGATTCTCTTTTCCAGTCCTAAACCACTCTGTAATGTTGCTGTAAGCGTCTAAACAGCTTCTGCATTCCTCTGCAGCAGTGGCTATGTTTCAGTGTGGAGGAAAGTGAGCTTGTGCACATGATCAAACTAAACAGTATGCAAAGTGTTTTGAAATCCATCTGAAAGGAAGATAATATAGACAGGAAAATTATTATCTCAGTGCCACTCACAGCTCTCCATGGTGACATGAACTCTGTTCTAAAGAATCCCAGTGAAATTTCTTTTCCATCAGACTAATAAAGCTGAAAAGGCAATCTATCCTTCTTTATTAACTACGCTAAATGCTTCATGAGTACTATTTTTCTCACTTGACTTACATAAGAATTAAACCAAATGGGGTACATCATTGTTCTTAATGGAAGAAGCTGCGTGCTGTAACAACTGGTGATACAGCTGACAGGCTCACCGTAAAAAAAAAGAAAACCAAAGGGCTACAAGCAGGACTGAATGCCATTTAAAAATACATTCCTCAGAAACTTCCTTCAGAGGCTGTGAAATTCTCTGTTCCATGTTATGTCCTAGAGAGTCTGTTGGTATTTATATTAAGCATATTTCCTTCCTTAAACCTGAGCTATTCTATGGACCATCATGGACTGGGATAATCTTTGGGAGCCTCTGTCATTACTTATTTAAGCAAAATGGAACTGCAGGTTATGGTGGTAGCTGTTGTGAGTGCAAGAACGGCAGGAACACCATGGGGAGGGGAACAAGTAATTTCGGGGTCTCATGCCCCAGGGATGAGTTCGGCCACACAGCACTCACTTACTTGGGCTGATGATTCCGGTGGTCCTTCTCGCCAGCCTCCCCCTCCTTCTCCCCATTCTCCTTCTCCACCGAATCGTACGTCGACAGTGCCCTGTTCCTGAACCTGTGCCGTCTGTGAGGCTCTTCTCCATTCTCACCCTTGGACCCAGGCTCTCCTTCCCGGTTCCCAGACCTCGACCCTCCCCGGTGTCGGGAACGCCGTTCACTCCTGGCCCCATTGATTGTCCCGTTGCCTTCCTTCCCTTGCCGTTCAGCAGAGTGCCGGTGAGTCCGATGCCTACGGTGCTCCTTCTCAGCACCTTCTTCCACCGATCCTCGGCGATGGTGCCTCTTTCCCCCTTCCTGACTCCTGTTGCGATCACTTTTCCCTTCCTTACTCCCGCCTTCCACCTCCTTGCTGCGGCTCCTGTGCTGCCTGTGCCGCTCCTCCTTATTGTTGGCACCAGATTCCCCATTCTCATCCTTGGCCACATCACCCTTCTCTTGCTCTCCCAGTTTGTCCTTATCCCGATGCCGGTGGTGCTTTCGTGGAGCTTCTGCCCCATCAGTAGAGCTGACTTTGGTCTGCTCCACCTCCTGCACATCCACGGGGCTCAGCTTGCTGATGTTGTTCCTCCCTTCGCCCCTCGGCTCTACCACCAGTGGCCGATCCAAATGAGTCTTCATGTCTGGCCTGATGTGAAGAGTGGTAGCGTAACGCACCCGCTCCTCTGGATCCAGCTCGTTGTACAGCGCCTCGCAGCTGGCTCGGAAATTGTGCATCCGGATCTGGCTGGTCCTCTGCTCCCAAACGGACTTGGATTTGGAGGAGTTCTGCTGCTTGCTAAGGAGGGGAGGAAGGTGAAAAGTTAGTACCCAACTTTGCACCAATTACCTAAAAAGCAACCAAAAAAAAAAGAGGAAATTTTCAGCTGAGACACAGGATTAGAGGGTTGAGCCAAAGAAATTATAGGAATGGAGAGAGAATGGCTGGCGGAGAACATGAGCAGGGAAAACCAGCAGGATCATCAGTGTTAGTTTGCCCCCACACGCATTAGGCATTATGAAACAGGCCCTCTGGAAAGGAGTTATCTTGATTTCTAAAATTTGGCCTTCCCCCTTGGAAGTCTCAGGTATAGTCTGAAGGGTTAAAGTCTCTGCACACAAAAACCGTATAGCATAGCCAGAGCTTTTGAACAGCCTTCCCCACAATTAACAGCACCTTTCTCCCCACCTGGAAACAGCTGGATGAGCAAATTAATGGTGAGCAAGAGAAGTTAGACTGGCAGAAGGAGCGAGGGGAAATGAAATCTTCCCCTGAGGCTCCGAGCCTGAGGCCCATGCCACCAGCCACTTCCCCTTAGAGCCAGCCAGAGGGGTCACTTTCCAGGCTGCACTGCCCCGTCAGCTAATGGCACAGGAGAGCAGCTGTTCTAAACCCGCAGCGTCCTTCTGAGGTGAGGATGGACCATCCAAGCCCAATCATCACCAGAGTCTGGAAAAGTATAAGTAAGAAAGGAAAACTGTTCTGTGGCATGTGAGAAGACCCCAGGGACTGGGAGAGTCACATGTAGATGCAGATGTGAAGCGAGTACCTTTATCCTCTGGAGACACCTGCTCTTTTCTGTCTCTGTCATCTATTATGAGGAGGAGATCTCCACTGGCATTGCCTTAACGCTTTGATTTTTGAGCACAGTGTTTGGTTTCTGACCACCATATGCAAATGGGTCACGTACCTAGCCAATGCAGGAAGGGGAAGCTTTTTTTCTTTCCTCCTAAAGATTGCAAGTCAAATTCTGGTTCTGCATAAAATCAAAGTAAACCCACTGGCTTCCAGAGTGGAGTTCTGGATTTAGCCTGGTAGAGGTTCAATACCCATTTTCTTCTTTAATGAAACTTCTAACAAAGAGAGGAAAATCATTTTCCTTCCACCAGCCTGCTCAGCCATCTCCATTTGCCACACATTAGTCTGACCTCTGCCGCCAGAGGGGCTGCGTGGGGCTCACCTACTTCCAGCACTTAATGCACAGCCCACGAGGGAGGCAGACGCATTTTCCTTACGCAGTTTTCTGGGCTCCCCTGACAACAGCAGACAGCAGCTTTTGCGTGTGTATGTGCTGATTAGGACAGTCAGGGTCTGTCGCCATGCGCAGACCCTGGGGGAGGCAGCATTCAGATGGGCTCACGCAGCACAGTGGGAGCTGTCAGAAAGGCTTTGCATCTCTGAGCTTTGCTGGGGGATCAGTTCTTTACAGAGGGTGCTGCTGCCTGGTTCTGCTAAAAAGGTAAAAACCTACTTAAACGCTCACTGAATGAGGGCACCCAGGCAGATGTGAAGGAATCTGATTTAATCCAGAAATCAGAGTGAGCAGAGCTTATCACCAAAACTAAAAGTCTACATTCCCTGTTCCAAAAAGGCACATTCTGGACCAATTTACCAGCAGCTGAGTGTCCCATTTACACCACAGCAGAAGAACAGGTGACAAAAATCACAGTCTTAAACATAAATGATACCAGAAGGTACTGGGGACACGGCTTAGAGCCCCACTCACCAAAAATCCCACATTGAAGGGAGAGCAGGCTCCTTATTAGGGGAGAGCCCTCCCCCCAGCTAGTGACCCCTGGCACAAGGATGGACAGCCTTATCAGAGCAGGCAATAACTTGTCATTTCTTTTTGGTTCAACATTACGAAAGATTGAAATGCTATCGCTCATCAGCAGATTTACTTGGTATTAGAAGGAATTAATAAGTAACATGCAAACCCTCTGACTGCCCAGACCTGCCGCCCCGTACAAGGGTTTCCCATGAAAAGCCATGTGGTCTGCACTTGCAGCTCTCCACAGTCAGCGGAGATGGGCACAGAGAGACTGAGCTGCCTGGCACAGGCATCCCAGGATGTCCTGCGCATCCTCCTGGATGGACAGAGTGCCTTGCTCTGCAGCACTCCAGATCTATCTACAGAAATGTCCTCTTTAGCACACAGGCTCAGGGAAACAAGGCAGCTTAGGAATGCGTATGTGATGTCTGAGCTCCCCGAGTGCTGCCTCAGTGCAGACCACCAAACCCATTTGTTCTTAGGGGACATTTCTCGCTTCATAATGAAAGTCCTTGGGGCGGGGACCAGCTTCTGTTTTGTGTTTTGAACAGCCAGAGCAAGCTGTCAACACTGAAGGAATAACTAGTAATAATGAGCTAGAGTTGGGAAATTGCCCTTATGATGACTGAAGCCTTCAATTTATCTACAAACCAAGAGCACAGAGAAGAGCACAACCGCCTACTCCCCATGCACCATCCTGTGCTCCATTTCCATGGGACAGGCACCGCGCAGGGGTGGGATGCAAAACCCCAGCCTCCCTGCAGAGATTCTCCAAAGTAAAACGCACAGTAAACCATCAGGCAACTTTCATGTACAACAGCCTCTCCATCAGTGCCTGCGCTGAGCCCATCAAAGCCAAAATATAAAGAAAATGTTCTAAATCAGACTGGATGTGGTGAGGAGGAAGGTTGAGGATGCAGAGCTGGTGCTCATCACACCATGCAGAGGAGATGCTCAGAACCTTGTAGCTCTGACACAAGATGTATCACTTCAGGATAATTTAGTTGTGTTTCAGTTACACCAAGAACATCAGTCAGCCTTTAAATTATCTCTGAGGTGATAAAGCTTCCACTGTACTTCACTCATGGCTAACTGAAAGGTGCTGCCAGGTACATACACCAATGAGAACCTGGAGAAACCAAGTAATGCACATATTAACTAATCCTATTTTGCTAAAATCCCTTCCTTAAAACAGGCACTGACATTACATACTCAAATTTCTTGGAATCTATAAATGAGATAGATCCTTAATATTGACAAAAGTAGCGGAGCTGATTGCCAAAAGACTACAACACACAGCCACCCGCTGGCTTTGGTTACTAACAAGTACAGAGAGCAGGAGGTTCAGAATGAATGACTGCATCCTTTCTTCCTTCTACATGAAAAGATACATCAAAAAAAAAAATCAGAAAATGTATGAAGCACAGTAAAAACAATCAGGAAAACGTGAAGCCTGCCTGCAAGCTCATTATCATATTCAAACCAGTCAAGAACATCAGGAGCAAGTGACAGTGCACATAAAGTCTGCTGTCGGAAATGGAAGTAAAGCAACCGAGCAGGTTGGTCCCTCTGGGGACAGCGTTTAGGGTTTTCAGAGCCAAAGCAGCAGCAAATGGAGGGAATGTGTCATCTGCTTGTCCAATTAAACTTATCTGACTCTTGCTTTCTGCAAGTTCCCACAACAACTGAACACGGACATATATGACAGCTTCTCCTCTCCTGTTGCTCTGCTGTACTTCTTTGCAGAGGAGAGCTTTTGAACTTATTTATGGCACAACAGGGACGTCACCATAAAACACAGTTTCATTACAACTGCCTGCCTACGAGGATGCGGTGCCTATGCACACATGAAGAACTGCAGAAGAGATGGAAAAACATAGACAGGACAAAATCATTTCCTCTGCTTCCTCCAATGTTTGGCCCAGTTAATTATTGAAGGCTGCATGAATTGGGGCAGACACAAACCAGGTATGGCACAAGCATGATATGCTGCAGCATAGCATGACTTGTCCAAACTGATGAAAAAATGAGCCTTTGTGATAACAAAATTTTTTTCCACAACAGAAAAACATCTGTTTATGAAGCCAACTCCTTATCTGAAATCCTGTTCACTGTTTGTGTCTTAAAATCCTTCCGAATCCATTACGAAAATTGCAACAATCACTTCTGATTTACAGACATAATACAAAGATTAATGTTAATTCACTTTCTTTACAGTTACTTCCCATCCCTATTTTCTGTCTACAGAATATTTTGAACTCTGTGAAGGGTACTGGCAACATACTCAGTTTTCAGGTCCTCTAGGCTTGAAATATTGTAGCAGATATTACTGCTAATATGCTTCTCTGCGTAGCTCCACTGGTTTTGCTTGGATTAAGAAGCCAACAATCAAACAATTCCTGCCTGTGGCTAGAAAGAAAACCATACAACTCATGTTGAATCAAATAAAATTCTTATTAATGAATCAGTGACTCATATTGGTACAAACAAAAAATGCAACTAGTCACTGTGTACATTGTTCAAGAAAGGAAAGAGTATTTTTAGTCGTATTCTAATCGTAGGGTATTCCTTAATGATTAAAGAATTTGTTATCATAACCTTTTAAAACACTGCTTCAGTTAATGGCACTTTGCTTCCCAGAACTACTGGTTTAATCAGCTACGTAAATGCAATCCTTCAAATTTTGCTTTAGTAAATAATGAATGAAAGCTGACTATGAACATAATAATTTGATGTTAAAAATACCTACATATTAGATTGTGGGTATGAAAGAATATGTTCTGATTACAGATGAAAGTGAATTTCTCGTTAAAATACAGTTCCAACAAAAAATGCAATCCAAAAAAACCTTTCCACTAAAATAATATTTTCTGTTCATAAACTTGGAGAAGCTCTCTCCATGTTTCAATTTTCCACTTGGAAAATACAATGAAGCATTTTAGTTTGTGGTAGACGTGCACAAAGCAGAATATTTTATCTCTCCTTGGTTTCATAAAACAATTTTCTTTCATATGAACTCACCACTAGTGTTTAAATTTGCTTCGCCAGTGACCCTGGGAGTTGCCGCTTGGGTGCTTTAGCACCTTTTCTTCTTTAGGAGCTACATCTCCCGCCTGAGCTCTCTCGGGAGATGTACTGTGCTCTCCCACCGAGCGGGTGCAACAGCGTGCATCACAGAAACACCATTACCAAGGACTGTTGCAGAAAACGCTGCCCAGTCTCTTCCAGTATTATTCTTGAATTTGATTTTGTTTTTAACTATTAGAATTTTTAATACTGCAGTTTCTCAGAAAGAAAACAGTTTCTTTCATAACATTTCTCCTAACGTCTATTAGCTAGAAACTCTACATTTTGAATGTGGTCTAAGCCTAATGTAATACTGGCCATATATCACATCCTTATGTTCAGAAACTTACTACTGAAATTTGAAACACCTTTCAAACTATCATAGATGTCATCTTCTTAGACCAAGAAAGTCCACTAAATGCCACATGTTGCATTTACTGCATATTGTCATCCTCAGGTTGAATTTCCACTCCCTTTACCTGCTCTTCTAGAGAATTCAGAGAACTGCAGGTACAGGACGTGCTGACCACAGTTAATTGGTCTCAGCAGGAAGAAGCAGCTGAGATGTCAGAGGGGGACAGAGCTGAGCAGCACCGCAGGTCTTCTGGGAGCCACTGAGCGCATGGGCATGCACAGCTCAGCAGCTGCAAGCCCTTCAGCCGGTGCCTTTCGCCAACATAGAGACAGAAAGTTTCCAAGGTGTGTATCAGAACAAAAGTTAGGAAAGCTCTAGTGTTTAGTTACCACTCCCATGAGGTGTCCATGCCACTTAAGAGCAGTAGACATCATTATATACTGCTGCTTAGGGTTTGAAGACAGCTGCGTCACTTGTTTTTGTACAGCTCTGAAGTGATGCGAAGTTCACCCAAGCCAAATTTTCCTGGTGTTAACAAAGCAAAAGTTTCACTGCTTTCAAGCTTGAGATTTTTCACAAGAAGTACAGAATGATTTCTCTCAACCGTAACTCACAATCCTTCATGCTGCTGCCTATTGCTCTAATAAGAAGAATTTTGTAATTGTTTTTGGTAAAGGTATATCACATACTAATCCCAGAAGTATAAATATGAGGCTTAGCTTTATGCACATTCTGATCTTAAGAAAATGCCAGAAGATATTTATCCTGTCTCAAGTTATATTGCTATCATTAGCCACAAGATCCCTTTTCAGACCTCAAGATTTGTTTGATATTTCAGTTATGAATTGTGATCAAGTAATTGCATCCTTAGTAATAAATAACAGGGTGAGAGAGGTAAAAATAAAAAAAATGAAAGTTAAAAGCCACATCGTTGTGGCCTGATTTAACAAAAAACACATTGAGATTAAATATGTGGAACCATTAAGTTCTCCTAAAATCCAGTCAAATTACTTTTACTTTATTTTTTTCCTCTGAAGTATTCATGCCACACTCTCCAGAAGACATTCTGGCAGTTACACTGCAATGGCCCAGACCAGACTCTATTATGGCCAAAGTCCCACTGTAAGCTCCAGGCTTTTGATAAAAACCAAGACAAAACACATCAGGGAATGAAGTCACAGCCCCCTTTTTTGCACTATGAGAATGGAAATAAAGTAGATGGCCCAGACAGTGAATATTCAAAAGCAAGCAATAGAGATCAAGAACAGTTTGGGTTCTTGGATGGCAAATGACAAATTCATCCTGGTAGAAGGTATTTAAGCGTTTTCATTTCCCTCTGTACACTATCAGCTTGTCTACAGCTGGATGGATGCAGCAGAGACATGCTGTGATGGCTGGGGTGGGAAAAAGCTGCTCAGAGAAAACCAAGTTTTGTTCTGGAAAAAAAAAAACCCAACCCAAAACCAAAAAATATCTGTAGCAGGTGCAGGTGTTCAGCACTTCTGGAAAAAAAAAAAAAACCCAGCTTGTGAAACACTGGCTTTTGCTTTATTTACTGTTCTAGAAAATGCCTTAAGAACATTTCCTTTTTTATGTACAAGTAATGACTGACACCTCCAGATCCTATTAGAAATAAACAGTAAGCAATAGCAATATGAAGAACACCTCAAGTTACCAAATGCATCGTTTTGGATTCATCAGCCATTGCAATATAAGAAGGATTCATAGGAAAATTCAACATCCCATAACTCTTAAATACATACTATTGGACAAATACAACAATTATTCACTTAGCTCTGTGTCCTAACGTAGGTACATATAAATCAGTTGCCGATTTCAGTACGTATTTTAGCTAAATGCTGATCTACTTAAAGAAATAGAGCATATCTGTATTTAATTACCTCTCCTCAGTGAATTAAAAATGGATTTCATACTGCTTGCATTGCTTGTATCACAAATCTGTTATAGCACAAAAGCCTGGAATTAGCACAAGAAAATGACTCAGCTTGATTTTTTTTTAAATTATTTTTTAAACTTATTTTTAAGAAACCAGCTCCACTATTTTGTCCTTAGTTTCTTACCAATTTAGATTTTTTTTTTTAGAAAAATAATCAAAGAAAGAATATGGGGAAAAAAACAACCCTCTGTATCTGAAAAGATTTCTTAATAAGTTTCGTTCTTTCAGAAAAGATATCCATGGTTTTGCAGATATCAGATATCAGTTCTTACTGATATTAAAGACACACGATATTTTATGCTGTTTGAGCAACCTAAGGGAGAAAAAGGGACAGGGATTTTTTTGCACCTTTTAAAAGCTCTTTTAGATCAGTAGATTACTGTTCAACTTTCATCTGTGCACAAAAATTAGACCACTTATCTTTCAGTATAATTACAGCAATAGCACTCACAGGGAGTAGAAAGAGTGATATAAAGGCATCCGGAACCTATACTAATATTCATCCAGGGAATGGCAGTCCACAGCACCTGCACGTCCCTAAGAGGGGTTGTTCTAGTTTATCTATCTGAATTTAAAATAAAAACCACATTTCTAATGATGAGATTTATACTGAGTAAATGAGACCTTCAGATGTCTTTACACTTCAGGGGGGATTTACTGATGCTCTGTGATGGCTGCTACTTTTATATGTTGCATGCTGTTATGGGGTCTAGTCATTTATTTAATCAAAACAAGAAATTTTGCTGGGGAAATTCTCTTTAGATACCCACAGAGGAGAAAATGCACACTCAGCTCATCTGTCAAAAACGGTCCTGGTTTGCACAGGAAATTACAAATTACTGCCCAGACGGTGCATAGAAATGTTAAAGCGGATGAGAATCCTCAGTTACAGCTTTTTGCAGTAAAAATTTATTCTGTTCAGAGAACAGATGTGAGTCATATCAGTAAAAGAAGCCTCTATTATACCGTCTCTATTGCTGGTGGGGAGTTAGCAACAGACCTCAATGGCAAACGCCTCCCAGTGCGGGCAAATCCTCCTTCAAAAGGGGTTTTAGAGTCTGCAATTTGATTTCATCTTTCTAAAAGGCAGCTCTGTCTCTGGAAGTTTGGAAAAGCAGCCAAATTCTTCTTTCTTTCAGGCTTTATCCCTGATTGGGCAAACATTGCCTCAGACTGGTTTGGTGCAACTTCTAGCGGAGTGAATTCAAGTGTTGAGAAGGCAACTCAGCAGCACCTTTCCTCCACCACTACCTTTAACCATCCCCTCCCTCCTGCCAGGGGTAAGGCAGGCTGAGAGAGACCCAAAGGGCAGCAGACTTCTCTCCACACCTTTCTGCCTGTCAAGACTCCCAGTAGCCAGGAAATCCATTGGAAGAAATGAGCCAAAAGCTGCCTTTGTCTAGTCTACTCCCTAAATTTTCACTGTCCCAACCCCCTGAGATCTCAGTCTTTAGCACAGACATGTCACACCTACTTTTGCTAGTCACAAAAGTTCAGTCTTGGTCACAGAAGCTAAACTCAGACATTGTATCAACATATTTCTAATACAAACAGGTCTAAGATCCACCAGTGGACAAGGACCCCCAAAACACCCAGGGAAAAAGGAAGATGTCATGAAGCTGGTGGAAAAATCTCCTTTGCTTCACTGTGCCTTTGGTACCTGCTATGGTGCACAAAAGAACAAACCCACACATGTTTGAATTGCACTTACTTGTCTCTCCAAAAGCATTAAAGGAGAAAGATAACATCAAATGGTAAAAGTATAACCCAAAGCAAAGACACCAAGATGGGTTAATGAGAAGTTGATGACAAGTTTTGTTGTATTAGTCGGCAGGGAACAATGGTATTTTCTACAAACCTGCATCGGTGTCAAAGTGTACCCATGATTCACAGCAAAGCCAGCAAGGTTTGTTTGTTAGGAAGTGCTTGGGGTCAATGAAAGGTCTACCACAGTGTTCACTCAACCACAGGTACATAGGAGCTTGCCGAGTGCCTCATTTTTACAATATCTGTAGCTTTAAGCTCCAGCTCAAGAAGGTTAGAGAGCACTGGCTATGCCTGTGCTCTCATGACTCTAAGTTTCCCAAGGATGTTTATGCAGAGTTTTCCAATTTGGTCTCACTTGGGCACTGTTTCCAGAAGTTTCTTTTAAAGTCCCCCTCCAGCTTTCATTTAAAGAGCGCACTCACGGTGGGCCCCCATTCTCCTATTGAACCATAAGTGCAAACACTGGTGGAACATCAAAGCCATCAGCCCAGCACATAATAAACACAGAAAACAAAAATACAAGTAAGAACAAGACGAACCATCAAATGAGGGCAGAGAGGAGAACAGGGAAAATAGTTAAGGAAGGAACAAAGGAAAATAATTAAGGGGATAGGAGAAAAACGAAGGAAGAAAGGGGGGAAAAAAAATCACAGTCAATGTGCGAAACACTACAGAGTTGCTCACAATCAAATCACAAGCATTATATGGCAATGTCGCACACCTTCCAGTCCTTCCACCGTATGTTGGTCTGGAGGCTTTCCACATGATGGGAATGATTTTTGGAAAAAACAAGGGGGGAGCAAAGGCATCAGGAGATGGGAAAGAGGAAGGTTTATAAATATGGATATATATATCATAAATCCATTTACTGAATATCATAACAGAGAGCAACTCACGGTGAATTTACGCTGGAGACTGACGAGCTGCGAGATACAGTACCTCGAGTTTGCTTTACAAAACTGCACATGCAAAAACAAAACAAACAAAGAAAACAAAAAGTGAGAAAAGAAAAAAAAAAAAAGAAGAGAAGAGAAGACATTGGGAGGAGACTCATACAGGCTGTGTCCTATCGAATGCAGACTGCAGCGTGCATCTTGGTAGGAGACCAGGCAAGCTTCAGAAAGTGTGGAAGCCACAGACACACCACCTTCTAGTTAACAGGGAAACAACCAAAGAATCAAAAATGGAACCAAAAGGGAAAAAAATTAAAAGGTGAACCAAAAGCCACACAATGATATTAGAACTTTATGCCTCCATATGCTATACTCACACAATGAAAGTCCTCCGCAGAAGTCATCTTTAGGACCTCAGGGTAGAGGTCTTTGTAGAAACAGGTGGTGATTGCTTTTACAGCTGTGCTGCAAATAATTATTTCCAAGTGGGAGCAGGATGCTAATTCCCACTCTGGTCCTGTGACACGAGGAAGAAGCCTTAGCACGGAGAAGAGTGCGGGCTGGAGGGAGGACCCTGGGCCACAGCCAGAGAATCAAAATCCACCTGAGCCCCAGCAGCTGGTGCCAGGCTGCTTCTGCTCAGTCTCTGCCTCGGATTTCCTCTTCAGAGGCACCTACCTCTCTCCTCTGACAGGCACAGGGGTGTGCCTGAGCTCAGACATCCAAATACAGCTCACCATGTCTAACAACCATAGGTGTGCTGCAGCTTAGGCAGGGGTTACACGTTATTGAAAGAAACTTGTTTCAGTTCACAAGTAATTTTGCAGATTCTCCTCCATCCAGTGTTTGTACAAACACTGTTATACAGGGGGTTTCTAAATATGGAAATCACTGAATTACATGGAAAAAGAGTTTATTCTTCCTTTGGCAGGGAATCTACAGGAAAACACGATTCTAAATATAGATCTTGGCTTGAGGTGCTAATTTTTTCATTGTTACAAACAATAATTTTTATAAGTCCACATCATCCAAAGAACCCTCCCCAAGACTGAAAATCAAATCCCTTCACCTCCTGAATTTACCTTTTCAGTTGCAGCTTTTTTTCTCCTGCTTCCATGAGAGTTTTAATCTGTTAACAATCAATACTAGCAAGGCAGATGGTCCAGTTAAAATCTAATGTTCTTTGGATAGCATATAACTAGAGTTTTAAATATACATTTACTTAAAATTAATGGATTATTCTGAACAGAAATGTTAGCCCAGGTAAAGTATATAACACAACAATCCAGAGGTCAAGCAATCTGGAACGAATGTAAGAGGAAATTATGAAAGGCGTTGTAAAAGTTTTACTTGCAGCAAATAATCTGCTGAACAGTCAGGTAAAGTATTTTGCCTAAACTTCAGTATTTCTACATTTGTACCATGCCAAATGAAATGGGAGCAGGAGTCAAAGGGGGGCTGCCATGCCCTGCCTGTTTGCCAAGAAAATTACTGTTTCTGGGTTTCTCAAGCTGGGGATCCCTTTACTCTTTGGCTGGATCCTGAACCCCCAGGATGTCAACCAAAACCTGCAAAGAACAAGCCCTTGACTGCACAAACACCTCACATGTAGGTAAGAAATTTCTTGGGCAAAACAAGCAGAAAACTCATGATGAAGGAGAATGTACTGGGCTGCCCTAATTTACCTGAGAGTCAGCACCAGCATTGTGCAATACCTGTGAAAATTTTGCTTTTAATTGCTGAAAGCAGATCTCAACATCCCTCAGCAGGAGGCTTGAATGAACCTTAGCATTTTTCCCTGCCTCGTTTGGTGCAGTGCAGGACAGAGGCCGCTCTCTGATCCTGCCAAGTATCCTTGTACCTTGGCCAGCCAACATTATGCAAGTCCTGCAGCACTCCAGGCTCGTTCCTCTGCTCCATTGCCAGAGTCTGCTTTTTTGAAACCATAAATTTGACTAAATTTGCACTGGAACTGCAGGGTGTAAAGCCACAAAGCAAAGACAGCCTCCTTTTCCAAATCAAAATGACAGAAGTACTTGAGCTTTACTTGCTACTACTTACCATCCACAAGGGACAGAGTACAAGAGAGTGTCTTTAGGTGCAGCTGAGTCACCGTTACACCAACAGCAAGGGCAAAAAGGTAGGCTAACAGGAGGAATCACAGCACCTCACATAGCAACACACTTCAGGGGAAAAAAGGAGGGAAATAAATCACAAACCAGCAAGAGAAAGAACACCTCTTCTACTCTACACATCACCCAACACAGGATGTTTCATGGGCTGGGTGTTCAGGCACACTTCTTGCTGGGTCCTGTTGGGTACCGACAGCCCAACAGGGATTTGGAAACAGACCACAGTATTCCAAAGACAAAAGGAAAATATGAAGCCTCTGAGATGGAAAATGTCCTGGAGAAACAGAGCAACTTCCCCCTTCATCCCCAGACCTGTACAAAAGGGACAGACACCTCTGAGAAGTCACTGTGAAATGATGTGCCACCTGTATTTGCTCTTGGCACTTTTCTAATGAGTAGTCAACTGACGTTAGCAGGCAGTATGCACCTGTGGACGTGCAATTAAGATGTAAACTGTTTTGAACAACCATGTGAGGGACCAGCAGAAACCAGTCAGAGCCTGGAGAGAGGAAGAGGTCTTTAGAGGTTGGAGGGTTGTCCTGGGAATGCATGTGTAACTTTGAAAAAGGATAGTGGCCAATTCTAGAGACTGTGTTTAGGTCTGGTGCCCATGTTGCATGAACTGTCTCTGCCACTTTCTACAAGTTTCATCCACAACATCTGGAAGTTCTCCTCCCATCCAGAACTCACACCCTATGCCTATGCTTAAATAATTTCCTTTGGTGTGGCCACAACTGCAACCCTTTACCACATGGTATTAAAAAAACCCCGTATCAACAAAATGTGAAGAGTTTCACTCAGCAAGGCTTCAGCATAACTACTTAGCCAGTTCCTACAGATTTAGCATTTGCTTGCTGTTGCGATTGCTATTTTAAGACTTTTCCCAAGAAAAGGTGAAGAGAGGCCATTGGAAATACATGGGCTCTTGGTTCCAGGTGAGCCACAGCTTGTGTCCTCTCCGGCTGGTCTGCTGGCCTGCCCTGGGCTGGGTGTGCTTATCACAGCCCCTTTTGTACGTGCCATTGGTGCATCTCTGGCTGGAATAGAAAAGGCGGAGGAGGAACCCAAACGCAGGGAGTTCAGGCTTCAGGTTAGGCAAATACAGAAAATAAAACTGTGTTTGCGCTGGGGTCTTTGTGTCACCCACAGGAATGAGCCTGACTGCTCTCCCTTCCACTGGTGCCTTTACAGTGGGATCACAAAGTGTTTTGCCCATCCATCACCTGAGTAATATTCCCCTTTCCCCCCCTCCTCTGTTTTTGCTGCCAAGGAAGCTGCACCAATGGTTTGCTCTAAAGACCCATCAGTCTGTACAGTCGCTCAGTTCAAGAGGCTGAGTGGTTTAAATGTTGTACGAAACAGAGGGCAATGCTGGGCAAACCAAACAAACCCAGAAACTCACCTCCAGAAACAACAAAGCAAGGAAAATGCTAAACAGAAAACAAACAAACAAAATGACAAAAATAAGAATGAAACAATGGACTCAAATTAAAACGCAATAACACATGTTAAACAGATATTTTGTTTTAAACCAAACATTGCAACAATGACAAAAACAACATACCATCCTAGCTTTTACTCCTGAAAAACCACAAAACAAAAAGACCCATTCAGGATAGAGTTCACCAGGTGAAAAAACAAACTGTGGTTGGACAAATCTGTTCATGTTAAGTCCCTTTGTGGAGCAGGAGACAAAGCATAGAAATCCTGGGAGATTGATGAAGTAGGAGCTACAAACTGAATGCAGGTAGAATATTGTAACAAAGCACTTTGAGTTAGTTGCAAGACAGATGATATCTTGACACCACTGTAATAATGAGCATATTATTAAAACAGATCCCCAGGACACCATAGTGCTTCACCATCTATCAACCACAAAACAATCTGTGGCTCATGCAGCAGCCTATTGCATGTGTAATGGTGAAGGTACCTCTTCAGACCCTCCAAGCAGGCTGACATTTTAAATAAACAACTTGTTTCTTATGCCTAGGAAAAGATATTTTCCAACTGATGCAATAAATTGAACAGTTCCTGGAGCTCAGTTATGAAGAGAGACCTGAACAGCACAGGAGAGCAGAAGAACCGGTGGAGATAAACTGCAGGCACAGGAGCATACAAACCATGAGTGCACTCTGTATTCGCACAGGAAAAATGCTGGAGCTGGAGGAGCAGACACAACGCTACAGAGTATGCAACAGCCTGGAAGGAGGCTTAGGGGAAGGTATACGCTCTACATCAAGGACTGACAAGGGAAAGAAGCAAAACAGCAAGCACAGCACCTTGCCAGTGAAACAGCAGAACAACTAATATGACTTTTCACCAGACTCAGCCCAGAATGGCTTTATCACATCTGTGGGAGGTGGACAAGCTGGCCGGGAACAGGAACATCATGACTAAGGAAATGCAAGTCATGGTGCCCTCTGCTAACACCTGAGAGACCTGTTTTGATCGATGAAAGTAGAGAAAACGTCGATGTTTTCAGAACATTGATCCATGCTATAGATGCCTCTTGTTACAGAAATTCATTTTCATACATTATGAAAATAAAATCAAATTCTAAAACTAAAAAATTATTCCTTAGGAGAATATAAAAATAAAAACTGATGGGGTAGACCCACCTTTGCAGCAGGCCTTTGGTAGCTTAGCCCCCCCAGTTTTTCCTAGCCCCTGCTCACCGCCCACTTAGGGGTACCCAAGCTCTACAGGCGTTTGCTTTTTGCAGTGATATTTCCATATGCCAAAAATCCCATTTCCAAGCATCCCCAGCACCTTTTCATTTTTAGCACGTCCAGCTCTGAATTGCCTCAGAGGTTTGATCTGACAGGTCTTGCCATCAACACGGCATCTGCTCCATCTTCAGGACCACTATGTAGCTTAAGACCCTATGAAATGAAGCAATGGGGTACATCTGGCTGCCAATCATGAGTCCCTATCATCAGCCCTACTGTATTGCACACCTATAGGATAGGCACTGCAAACCTGAAAGCTGTAGCTGCTAAGCCCCTTTGGAGTTCACTATTGACGTATTTATGTATTAAACAAATTGCTTTGGCATGCATTCATTAAATATCTTCTGGATCATCAGCCAGCAATCCATCCATATACCTATTTCTTTCCCACAAAAACTCTAACTTCTCCCTTGCTGTCTCCTCTATGTCATTATCCATTCGGTTGTCAATATATTGACCTTAACACATTCTTTTTCCAAAGTATCGTCCTGCCAGCTTTGTGAGGGGCCTTGTAAGCACCTCGCTGGCACTAAAGCAGAGACAACAAGAAGTCACACGACGGTTGTTAGATGATGGCTCCCGCACAGCATGCCTTATGTTGCCGTGGTTGGTAGATGTGGAAGCGATCGACTGCACTTTCAAATGTGTTCGACTGTAAGCCTAATTATCTGCCTGTACAAATGTGGCAGATAGAGATCTGGGCAGATACAATTTGAGGCAAAATAAGCAGAAATCCACAGTTTTGTACTCAGTTTCAATTGTGGTCACAAAACTGGCCCTGTGATATTGAAAACCAGGTGAAAGCCTGGTGAAAAAATTTGAAATAAGGTTATTTTAAGTGACCAACAATGTGGTGTGAAATCTTAGTTCCATTAAAGTGATTTTTTTTTCTGCTTTCTAAGAAATATTCACATGCACTATGCTTTTGATTAAAAAAGGAAGAAAATAAGCATCATGATCTTGCATTTTAAAACAACAGTACCACAAAATTCATCAAAGAACAAAAGCAAATATCCTCATTTGACTTCTTTTCGAGACTATACAGGAAATCATTGTAAGAAAAGGATTATATTGAAAACGAACAAACAGACATGGCATAAATAGGAGCTGATTAAAACAGTAATTGCAAAATAAAATGGTAAGAAGAATAAAATAGTCAAATTAATAATATTCTTTTCTTTCACATGTAATGAACTGGCTCCATTTGGCCTAGTTTCTTTGATGTAGTGGATTAAAGTCCCACTAACAAAGGTCTCAAGAGATTTACACTGAGGGAACAGGGATCCTGCTGTAATTCAGATACTTTGGAATAAAACTGAACAGGAAATTTCTTTTTCCATGCTTGAGCTTCTCCAGCCATTGGAGGCCTCCCCTGCAAAAGGGAGCTGGAGAATATCAGCAGCTCTGAGTAAAATGCATGACCAAATTTTTTGATGCTGGAAGTCCTGATGCTAAAATTCCAGAAGATGTAAATGAACCTTTAAGAACCCACTCTTAAGTAAACCCATTCAAAGTAGGCATGTCTCAAACGCAGGCCCATAATCCCATGCAGGCAGAACTCTGCACTGACCTCAGCAACATCCAGACAAGTATTTCCACCTGCATATCAAATTTTCACTTCAATTTAGATCTGTGTATATGAAAAAGGCTGCCCCAATGCAACGTTTCCTAAGGATTCTGATATCACAGAATCTGTGCTTATGTCCACATCCCTGCAGAAAAGCCTGCATCTGAGGATGCAAATTGATGTTTCTAACTACAAACCAGTGAGTGTTCACATACGTGATTTTATTCGACCCAGCACTCTTTCAAACAGCAAAGAAAGAGCATTCAAGTGTATTTTTCAGTCTGATATTTAGGAGGATGCCTTTACGCTTAAATTCTCAAAGCAGAGATCATTGAAGAGTAGTCAATACAGTATGTGCACACATACCCCTCGTAATTAAAAACCCAAAGTGAAATGTTAACACTTCACCTGGTGAAATCTATCCTAGGACAGCTTAAAAAAATCCTTCTAAAATAGTTATTTATAGCAAGGCAAAAGATGAGGCATTACAAAGAAAAACAAACTAAAAGAAATGCTTAATTAAATTCATGGCTAAGCAATCATTGCTGAAGTATTCAGTCAACCTAAAGCCCCGTCAGTAACAGAGATGGTAAAAAAAGGCTCACAGAGTACTATGGGATGCTGTACTTGATCAGACTTATATCAACACTGAAAAACAGAAACAAAATGATAAAGTTCCCAAATAATAAAATAATGCTTACGCGGCTATGGAAATGTTAGCTGCAGACATGGGGCTGACTTCTGCCACTTCCTTGGCCTTTTGCAGGGCAAGCTTTTGATTGGTGGCTTCCTCCATCTCCTCCTCGTCCTTGTGCAGAAAATCAAGAGAAATCAGAGTGTGCATCATGTAACTGCAAAAACCAGAGCTCCCCAAGGCACGAGTCATATGTGACTGTTGCTGCCGTGCTGTGAGAACAGTGGAAAGTCATTCAAATAAGGCAGACTTTCATAATTTCTTGCAAGGACCTCTGAGTAGGGCCTTGACACCAGCAACAGCTGGTCGAGATGAGAAATGCAAGGTTTGGTGAAGTGCTCAGTGCATTTTTACCAAGAACACATCTCCCTTTCAAAGCTTTCTTACCTCTCTTGGGTCTCCTCTTATCACTTAGCATTCAGGTAGGAGACTATGGCAGAGCAGGGAGAGACCTGACCACAAGTGCGACATTTCTGGGGTGAAGTGAGCCCCATTTATCTCAGTCTTGCATCTGTAAAAACATTCTAAAGCCCATGTCCTAGCGAAATGTATGAGACAGACGCCTAAATCCTTCATGGCTTCTGGCCAATGTGACTTCTCTGAAACAATAAGTTTCAGGACTTGACTGGTCCTGCTCACACCAGTTTTACCCCAGATATTTCCATTTATTTCAGTTGAATCACTGAGGACTTACAGGGTGAAAACAGAAAGGAGGAGACATATTAAAGAGTAGTCTGTAGACTCAAGCACAGGTCAGAAAGATGGTTATGTTCATGCTTTCTGTATATCCCCAGATCACATGGATTTTTAACGTCTATTGGCATTGCAAGTTCCTGCAGAGTGTAACTGTGATTTATTTCCTCCTACCTGGTGTGACGACAAGAGAAATACTGCTCAAATTCAAACTACAGTATCTTAAGCAATGAGATGAGGACAAAAGGCAAAGAAACAGCCTGGTTCATCTTCAGTGGCCATCCAGGTTAAACTTCCTTTGAACTTTCTAGCCAGTCAAATTAGAAGGTAAAATCATGGCAGGACAAACACAGACCCTCTGCTGGCAATGTCAGCATCACACATATTCAAGGAATAACCACATGTCAAGATGAGAGCAGTCACAGGCTCTTCTGTCAAACTTTATGAAATGCCACGGGTCTACCTCTGCTCTTCAAAGGCAATGCTGTGAAAGAGTTATGCTTAAAATAATGAAAGCAGACAGTAAGACATCTAGCTTTGAAATAGGAAGTCATATAGATTTACCCATCCTGAATACCATATGCATAAACAATTCCTTGCTCTGGCTTTGGTGTTATTTGCTTAAACTGAATTCATTTTGAGACTGTTTTCCTTTTCTCCTTTCAAAGAAAAAAGAAATGATAGGAAATTAATCAAAAATATCTGCTACCAATAAACTGGCTTGGCTTTTTTTCCCCCTTTGCAAATAGCAGCAAATCTGTACCAAGGAAATTCCTACTGTAGTGAATGAAGAACCTGAGACAGGCCATGAAAAAAAGCCCTGCTAAACAATTATACAAAGACAGTATTTCTCAACTGCCAACTTCCAGTAAATTTATCAAGGATTTGGAAGCTTAGTGTAAATCAAGGGTATCTGCAGAATATTAATCTTTCGAGGAATAAGGTCCCCAATAAGAAGGCTTTTAAGATTTTCTTTTCATTCCGCAGGTATCTTCAAGTTGTTTCTTCTCTTGAAGACTCTCTAGCAGTGTTAAAATCACATACATTCAAAGGCTGTTGATTTTTCTTTCTCTGCATCTAAAGCACCAGGTGCAGTTTTTACCATGTCTTTAAAATTTGTAGCTTCAACTCCATTCTCCCCACTGCATCAGTAATTCTGCTGGATTCAATATCTCAAAGTAACAGCAGAAAATATCCGTTCTCATTACAAATGCAGCCGTCCCTAACTCAGAACAAGAACACTCTTTAGCAGATGACTGCTTAATAATATTTCTGTAGCTCCTTCCACCCAGAGATTGCAGATCACTACAAAAATTAATTAATTTTTTGCCTGATACTTACACTGTGGGGTCTGACTGGGCACAGGCTCATCTTGTTCTACTTGAAGCATGCAGGGGTGTGAGAGTGCATGACTGAAGCCAGCTCTGAGCTGCAATGGCAACATCCATCCATGCCACCTCCCACCAACAGCCCAGCTCTGGCAGCTTGACTGTCACCATCATTATATAGGTGTGAGCACAGATAAAGGCCCTGCCAATAAGGACATCTCTCTTTTATGTTTCCTTTCTGTTTTCTAGGCTCTAAATCTTCATTTAAACCACACAGTTTATCACATGGTAAAGCCCATCTCCAGTGCTGCCCATAATGATGTGCATAGTTAACACTGACTGTTCTTTATTAAGTTCACCCAATTAAAGCCCTCTCCATTGGGAAGGAGGAGGAAGGGTCTTCATGGCTGTTAGACTCCTGTTTTTGTCACTCACTCCAGTGCATTATTTCTGGGGATTTCTCAACTTTTTATATATTTTTATATAAAATTCATGCATCCCTCCTATCCTACATTTCATGTTTTTATACTGCTTTCTCAGGGATTGCTGGCAGTGCACAGAGATCAGAGAACACACTTTGTGCTTTAGGATATTATGGAAAATAAAGGGTCACTTGTGGCAGCTTTACATGCCAATTTAACAAGGGTGAAGAGCGAACTGCTGTGTGTCACTGGAGACATTGTGGGATGGTCAGCAGAGAGAAGATTTTAAAAGGAAATTTGGGGGGCAATTTTAGATTCCACTCTGAGTAAGCGAACAGGAAGAAAAACCTGCCAATATAGGGAAAAAACTAGAAGGTAGGCAACCAAAGAGATTCAGGACAGTTCTGAGAAATCACTAGAAACTATGTTGGCAGAGTTTAAGTCAGTATTAATGGAGAGCCAGGACAGGAAGAGGAGAGAGACCTGGGGAGAGAGAAGCAGAGGCTGGAGTACAGATTCTTTATCTATTCAAAGCAAAGAAAGTGATTCTTCTTCCCCCACCCCGCAATGAGGCATTCCAAAGTACTGGTAAGTTTTGTAACAGACATCAGATGATCAAGCTTAAGTTAAATATAGTAACAATTCTGATAACTTCTGTCACAGGTCACAAAGCCCAGCTCAGGCTACCAAGAAATGTTCAAATACCATGATAAAAGATGTCCAAATTAGCATCCAGAAGTGGAAATGTGGATTGAAATGTTTCAGTCCTGAAAGTTAGCTGGAAAGCTTTCTGTCTTTCCAAAACAGAGGCAGTTGCAAAGTGCTTGTGGTTTTCCCACATTATATGTAGCACGGATCTTGATTAGTTTTACAGTGTAAATGTCAAGAAAGTCTCAAGAGATCAACTGACTCCTGAGTAACTTAATTATATCTCTGGGCCATTTTTGGTTTTGCATGATCATATTTACCTAGCAATAAATCCCTCATTCTCCAGGTATGCTATATAACTGAATTATTTTTATCTTTTTCCTCTTCTTTTGAAAGCCCTAGTGATTTGAGGGGATTATAAATAAAATTAAAACAAAAAAGAGTTTCTCAAGAAGCTTTATGATTTGGCAATGCTGCTGAATCCATAAATATTTAATTATACTTTATAAATGTCAACAAAGTCAGGGTTGCAACCATCCCAGTCAGCTGCTGAAATATTCACAAGAAAGCACTAAAAGGATTAAGAAAGAAGTAGGATGAGCTTCATTATCCAAGAATTGTGCTGGGCCTGATCCTCTTTCTTAGTGCATGCAAGGGATGCCTGTAAATCTGAACAGGCTGGGAGGATGCATGCCTCCAGGCTGGAGATTTCTGTGGGCTTTAGAAAAAACAGAAACAGCTGAGCTGCTGTAAGGGAAAAACTTCCCAGAAAAAAAAAACCACTGAGAGCCATTAAACACAGCCCTGAGCTACATTCTTAGAGAGGAGGGGTGCAGAACATGGTCTCAGAGACATACGAATATTTCTTATACACCTGGGAGCCACCAGCCTTCTTGTACAGTCTGCGCTGGATATCAGCTGTCAGGAAACAAGGCTCCAGTCAAAACTGGAAGCTAAAGCCAGTCACGCAGCTCCATAGCAGAAAAGGAGATCTGATAAAGACAAGCTGAGCTGCAACAGAGACGAGGATTTTAACTGGGAACGGTTGGCTGCTTTGGTATTCAGCAGCAGGAGTGGAGCAGGAAATTCCTAGAAACCTCTGGTCCCCAAACTGTGGAGTTGCATCATGTATCCATGAACTACTGCACCTTTCTACAACTCCAAAAAGAGAAAACATCCTTGCCTGCTGCTGCAGAAGCATGTGGTTAGTGATCCTCTTACCCTTTAAGGAGTATATAAGCTTAAGGATATGGATATGGTGCTGCTTTTGCCACAAGCAGCTCTCTGTGACTTTACGGCGATGGCAGCAGCACAGCAGTGGGGTGTGCCTGTTTTTATCCACTCCGTGAGAACAAGCTAGAAATGTGCAAACAAAATCTAATGTGAACTCATAAATACAACTGAGTATGCTACAATGAGAAACCAAATGTCAGTAATAACACGAATACAAACTGCAGTACTTGCAATCCTTCCTGTGCAATACTGAGGCTATAAGCTTTTCTCCATAGGGAATGCTCTACTATAAATTGCGCATGCAGTAGAGTTACATTGGTGCCATTTCCATCTCTTGCCAGGACCTGGCTTTCTGCCTGCACTTGGGCTGGTGCCTCAGATTTCTCTTGCACCTGATGAGAGGCAGGAAGATTGTAACATCTTCACTGAGTATTCACAATAGCCTCTGCAAGTTGTTTTCCAGGGAGTTGACTGGAGACTGTTAATTCTTTGGTTCATCCCAAAACTCAGCAAGGTATGAAGCATTAGTGTGAGGCAGAAAAAGCAGCAATACAGCACCTGCGTTTCCCCATGCCTAAGCTTCAAGTCAGCCAAAACCTGTTTATTGCCTCGCCTCTGCTCTTGAAAACAGCAAAAGCTATGAATGCCTATGCACCTCCATGCAACAGCGAGATGAGCAATGCCTACTGCCCACTCTGTGATAAAATGAAACTAAAGAACATGAAATAGTTCACTGCAACAAGCCTGAAATGAAACAAACTTGAACAAGAATAAACCTCCAGGTCCCTCTCTGCAATGCAAACTGGTAAACAGAGACACCGCACGAACAGGCTCTGAAAGAAGTCTCAGGGTGCCTGGAAGGGTCAGTAATGTGTACTTTGGATCCAGCAGCTGTGGTCTAAGTTTGAAGAAACAGAAATCTCGTACTTACCTTCGTCAGCTCTTGGGCATTTGCCAGGTTGTCAACAGCAATAGCCAAGAAGACATTCAGGAGCGTATCTTTTGGGGAGCAGCTAAGGAAAAAGTCTTCACACAGCAGATACAGTAAACCATTCCCCTTCTGCTTCCACTACCTTTCTTTCCCCACTTACAAACATCGGTATATCATGGATTGATAACCTCTCGCACCACTGCTTTGTCTTCATTTCTAGCTCACCCACTTCTGCTGGGAGCCAGCTCTGCAGCACAGCAGGTGCTGGACACCCATTTGTCTCTTCCCCAGCACATATCACTGGTGTGGATACACGCACGTGCTGAGCAGATGGGCTTCACAGCACTGTAGGTTCAACCGATACAGGACCACTATGTGGTCCTAGAGACACGATGGCCCCTGTTTTTTCATCCCAGAAAATCCACGTCTACACTCCTACCCATACACACAGACAGAGGATTTAATCTTCATTTTTCCCTCCTGTTTAAAAGGACAACTGGTAGAGCTCCTGAAAATCAGTCATTTTAAAGCCAACATTTGCATAATATAAACATATAGCTACATAAAGGCATTGGGTACCATGAAAAAGTTGAGCTTAGGTCACTGCTGCATTAGATACCGGTGGGAGGAAACTATCATGACTTATCACACTGAAGCCGATATGACAATTAGACCAACACAGACATCCTCTATCCTGAATGCTGCAGCATCATGCAGAGCACAGCTACAGAAGACCCTGTTAGCAGGACAGGACACCCAGCTCAAGCTAATGAGCTCTGCCAGGAAACTGGCCGTTAGTCCAGGCCAAATTGCATGTAGCCCAGCTAAACAACTGCCAGTGCCCACGCTAGCCTGGGTCTCTCTGCAGAGCACTGCATTATATCACTAAGACATAACATTTCCCTATAATTATTTATTCATGTTTTATTTTTGTTTTTCCACTTAATGATTTCAGCTATTACTTGTCCCTTCATATATTTTATTGTTGTTATTCCAGCTATGCATCTGCAAAACAACCCCAAAACAACTGTAAATCAGATACCTTTGCATATGAAAGGAAAGCAAGCAAAGCAAAACCAAGTCTAAACTACTCTCCAAGAAGAAAATTCCTTTTGCTCTTGCACATTACCTGGTGACGGGACAGTCACTCACTCCATCGCTGTGTAAAGCTATGATTGCTCCTCTAAATATGAACATGAAAGTGAAGTTGATATGAGTATTTACTCTCTGGAGATTCACAAAGGCTTTAACAGCAATGCACTTCTTCTATGTTTGTATTACACTGTCCTCACCAGAGCCAAACACAAGTCTGGGACCAGCTGCAGGTCCCCATAAGCTGACTGAAATGACTGCAGCAGCTTTAGGCAGTTAATTAACCCAACAGAAAATAACAGGATGTGTCCCCTGTTTTGCTCTGTGAGTAGGAAGCAAGGCTCAAAGCAATGCCACAGCGAAGGCAGGACTGAGGGGCAAGGGCAGCGTGCTGCAGGCAGCCAGGCAATTGCCCCAGCGAGGGGAGGAGAGGCGAGGTGAGGCATGAGCTCCCAGGCTGCTGACAAACCTACAACGAGATTTTGGGCAACCTTGGCCTTGGTGCCCCTCTGATTGCTTTCCATTTCTCAGAAGGATGCCTGGAGAAGGCATCTGAGGTTTCTCTATAAACAGAGGAGCCAGGAGCGGTGCAAGGCTGATTCACGAGTTGTAGTCATCTCTGCTGAACAGGAGCGTGCCCAGAAATTCTCATCCTCCAGCAGCCTCCGGGCAGCACACTGGCTGTGGGTGCTGCTGGCTGGGGAGGCATTGCCCCATGTTGGCACAGCTTCAGGAGACTTCCCAGGGCAGCCAGGGACCAAAACTGGCCCAAACAACCAGCTCAAGTCTTCTTTGCTTTCCCTCGCAAGAGCTTTCACCAAACATAATTCAGACAAGACTTCAGAACCAGATGCTTGTGTCTCTAATTCCCATTGAGATGAGTGTCTCCAGAGCCTGAATGACTATCAAAACTGGAGCCTCTGCTTGGGACAGTGGAAAGCAGGAGTTGTATTTAATCTCTTAGATGCATCTGCATCCAGACTACAAACCCTGCAGGGGATGGGACACAGAACGCTGGGGTTTCTCCAGGCAAAGGCCATGTCATCCATCAGGTTTTCTCTATGTCATGTAACACGGGATGGAGGTTTTTGTCATGTGAAGATGATTCCTCTGGGACAGAGGTTTGAAATGTGATGCCCATCAATTGCTCCTTCCTCCATTCCAGCAGGACAGTGAGGAGCATGGGGCGGGAGCACCTCAATCCCACTGAGCCCAGCAGACAAAGAACAAGAAAAAGAGAAAGATGATGCTGGAACGATCACCTCCCTCCCACGCTCAAGTCAGAGCTCAATCAACTTTTCATCTGCAAAGATACTAATTTCCCCATTTCCTTTTAACTGAGGGTTAGCAAGAGGGGGCTGCCACTTGCAGGCTGGGGGTACAGGCGGGGAGGCTGGGGGTGCAGGCAGGGAGGCTGGGACACCATTGCCTGTGGCACCCACCGTGTGCAGGCTGGTGCCGGCTGTTTGGGTTTCTTCCTCGGGGGTGCTTCCAACACATTGGAAATTCTTCCAAGCCTCCTGCTCTGGGAATAAATGTCTTGGTAATAAAACTGTCTTCCTACCCCTGCCTCCTACACATGCACTGAAAATGTCTTGTGTAACATAATCAACCACTGGAAATATAATTAATTTTTTTTTTAACAGATCAGGCTGTTTTGATCCATCTCCAGGCAGACACAGTCTGGCAGACTTGCGTGTTTCTGCCCCAGACAAGGTCCCTCAGCCCTTTCTGCAGAGCTCGGGGATTCCCAAATATCACCCATACTCCAGCCTCTGGTCCAGGCTGTGTAACCTGGGCAGACCCATGGACCACACTGGCCAGCAGAGCCAGCAACTGGTGCCAAGTACGGCTCTCCTGCACGGCAGCTAAGGGCAAGGGGAAGGGCAGCATGCTCCAGGCTTTTACTGCTTTTCATATCAGGCTCCTCTGCAGTTTTTCATGGGTTTTTTCTTTTTTTCCCCTCAACAGATGCATCAATTTATCAATTAACTGGATAACAATGAATACAGGCATGGTGTAATTTCCTAGAAAATGGGCCAAATCCTGCTGCTACTCTAATCATACTACTTTCATTAAACCATTTCAGGCAAAGAGGTCTGGCTCCACAGAGACTCTCTGCAACTGGGAACATAACATGAGAGACTTCTTACTTAGAAAACCAAAGTTTCTGGATCCTTTACTTGCAATAGTCCCTTGAAAAAGTAAATGGATTCAAAGAAACAACTGAGCTGCAGTGAGAAGCAGGGGAAGCCGGCACCCACCCGCCTTTCTTCTTCATGAAAAAGAACAATCATAATGCCCAGAGCAGGTCTGGGAGAAGAAAGGAGTCCCTCATGTTTAAAAAGTGCAGGTTTTGCAAGCTGACCCAAAATTGCCAATGCCAATTCTCTAGCAAGATTTAATCCAGTCTGCCTAAACTCTTAAAAATGGACTCAATAAATGCCAATGTTCAAAAAACTGAAAATAAAACCCCTCCCTGCAGAGGAACTGAAGTACCTTTTGCTGACCAGCATCCAGAAGGGCTTAGATTGATTTCAATGGTAGTGATAAAATAAAAACAAGAAGTCCCACTTAAGAAATTCAGCCGCAGTGAACATCTGTGCGGGGAGGGCTGGTGGCAAAGCCACACTTGGCAAATGAAAAAAAAAAAATCCATTGCATAAAAAAAAAGTACATTTTTAAAGCTTTTTGGGGGGAGTTCTGTAAGGCAGAGGGGGGACATCTTTGTGAAGTCCTAAGTTAGAGCAGAAAAGACAGTTCACATTAATGTACAATTAAGCTGATCAACAACTTGGACTGCTTTCTATAGGGTGTCCTCTTGGCATTCGCTGGGCTGCGGGGCTCTCCTTGGGAAGATGAACCCGAGGCTCAGACACGTACCTCACCCTGTATGCTCGCCTGCCCTTAACGTTGCTGGGGCACTGCAGCATCATTGACATTAATGACTATTTTACTTCCCGCAAAAATGCAGGACTGTTCTTTTCTGGCAAACTAAACTTTATTTTCAGATGTTCCTGGTTATATTTTGACAGTTAATGATAACTTAAGTCCCTGGTAAGTCATACAGTTCAGCTTTCCCTCAGAGATAAATGACTGCCTGCTGCTTGCTCTCAGCATCAAAACTGTAGCTAGTGAAAAGCAGGGGTAGCACTGACCTCACTGAAATACTCTTTGAAATACCAGTGCAAGCATTAGTGGGCTTACTGCTGCAATTCCCATGGGAAAGATTTAACCCCTCATCCGCCACCACACACTCCAGCCTCAGTTCTTCCCTCCTGCCCATGGTGCTTAAAGCAAACAGGTTCATGTGCGATGCAGAACAGCTCTTCAAGTTCTCTGTGAAAGCACCTGATGCTCTCAGACTAAGTTTCTACAGAGGCAATCTGGGCCAGGTCTCTGATTCTCCAACAGGGGTGTATATCTCCATAGAAATGAATAGATTTCCTTCAGGTTTACAACTCTGATCACTAGAAGCTGCTGAAAGAAGTCTTCCAGGCCATTGTAAAAGGGTTTCTGAGTGTTGTTCCTGTTTGTCAGCCAGCTCTTCCCTCTCTCTGTACTTTGTGCTCCAGAAACTCACCTGCAGCAAACTCATCCCCATCTGCAGTAGTCATGGAGAATTAAAGAACCACACCTGACATATCCTCCTTGCTAAATGCACAGATAGTGCCCTGAGGAGCTCTCTGGCTGCGCTAAAGCTGTGCCACCAGCATGCAGCTGTGGGCAAAGGGGACAAGAGAGGCACTGGAGGTGGTTCTGGGGAAGCAGCCAGGAAAGCCACCTCCTGGCTCTCCTTGACAGCAGGACAGCAGAAGGGAAGCAAGTCAGCTGCTCTCTGCCAGAATGGTATTTGGAGAGGATGTGGGTAAGGTTTCAACTCACCACTCTGCCAGGGCAAGCGGAGGCAAACACCAAATTCATGGCAGTGGCAGTAGGTGAACCAGGTGCTTATTTCCTCCTCTTGAACATCCCCTGCTCTTTCCCTTTTGATGAAAACTAAAGGGCAAGGAAGAAGCCTGCTCTTTGAATTAAAGGTGCAAGAAGGAAATTTATATCCCATTCCTCAAAAATGCTGGGTCTTAGCTGCTCTAAGGTTAAAAGTCTCTCTCTCAACCCTGCTGTCAAGCCTGATTATAGCTTAATCTCATTTTCAGATGCCAAGCCCTGAGGATTTAGAGATCTCCATCCCTCCCAGCTCTCCGTTGACCCAGTTTTCCAAAGCCTCGTGTTTCTGGAAGGGGACATGTTGCCTGCCACGAGGCAGATGTCTGAGCATAGCTGCCGAGCCAGCCCAGGTGTCACAGCTGCTCTGGCTCTGACAGTGCACATTAAGAGGATAAATCCTGCAGGGACACACTTGTGTGACAAGCACAGCTCACACACTGCCTGCTCCACTGTTCCCTGTCTCGGTTCCTCGTGTTAATGGGAAGATTTCAGGCAAAGCAAAGGGCCGGAGCCCTGCTGCATAGTCCATAGGCACTGACATCTCATCTCTTGTCATCTTGACCCCCAGCTGAAGGGGGTCTATGTCTATAACTACTCTACATCTTTAACACAAGTACTGCCCCCTGCATACGCTTCCCATTCTCCTAGGTACCCAGCTGATGTGCCAGCCCAAACAGGACTCTTAGGAAAAGATGAATGCTGGGACTGTAACTAGCAAGAAGGTTTGCACTGCTGGGGAACCCTCCAGAGAGCTCTCAAGCAGAGCGGCAATGCTCTGCATTATTATCCTTATTTTACAGAACAAACAAACTGTCTGGGCTGCCTCACATATGCAACAGTTTTTAAGTTTCCATTTTTAAGGATGCTCTGTTTGACTCCACGCAGCTTGTCACTGCAGCCAGCAAACATCTCGCACCAACAATTTTGTACCTAGTTAATGTGAGCAATGCTACACAACATCAGCCCATCAGCAGCCTCCATCGTGAAGCAGGGACAAAGCTATCACAGCTTCTATGCTCTGGTGGCTCTCCTAATCGCACCCAGCCATTAGATAGAGAATCTCTTTGCTCATTTCTGTATAAAGTACAGCCTCCCTTTCCAAATCCTGGCTCCGTGTGACTGCTATGTTCTTGCCTGCTCAGACCTCTCTGGGGACATAACACACATCAGAGTGCTGCTGGATCCCCAGCAGTCACCCTGGGACATTCTGGGGGGACAGAAGCTTCCAGTTTCCTGTAGCCCTCAAGAGATTTTCATGATTAAGCAAAGCAAAACATCTTCAGAGACTTCATGCATCAGGTCTTGGAACATGACTGAATACTCCCAGAGCCCAAAACCCGAGATCTGCACTTAAGTTTTAAGCATTATGTGGATACAAGACAATCCCAAGCATTTGGAATAGCACAGCTGGTTAAGCTGTCAGGTAGACAAAGGCACCAAGAAACTGGAGCCTGATTTATGCACTAAACCAATTTCAACTGTTTCGTCCTGTGACCTAGTGTAAACTCTCTGTGAAAATATTCAAGGTACAGATGCCCTGCTTTGACTTGTCTTCAATAATTTTCCCACAACATAAATTAACTCATAATAGGACATTCTTAAGGTAAAACATGAAAATTAAAACGAATGAAAGCTGTGCCCACATTGCCAACAGAAAAGTGACACCAACATGGACAAATTGCCCGTGTGTCTCACCCCAGGTGTTGCAAGGAGCGAAGTTAGAGCAATGATTTGGTTTTAAAAAGCGTAAGTGAGGGTGTGAGAATTTAAACACACCTAGATATTCCTAGCACCCCAGAAAGGGTGCATGGCACACTGTGCTACCAACACAAGGCAATGTGTAAGGATACAGTTACCAAACAATGTCAGGACGATGAAGTAAATGGAGGAGAACATCCCCGAGCGGACGCCACCCTGCGACTCTATCCCATGGTACATCACCGCATTCCAATCTTCCCCCGTCAGGATCTGCACAGCGAAATTTGAGAGAGAAGAAGAGTGACTCAAAGGAAAGACAAAGTAGGTAAGGTCTGGGGGAGCCTGATGCAGTCTAGGACTGGTCTCTGGGGGAACGTGGATGAACACATTAGTGTGGCAGACTGCAGTGTTGGCCATAAACCCCCCAGCCCTGGATGGTCTCACCCTGGGCTGGATGCAGCTTTCTCCTCTGTCATGGGCTGAGGAGGAGTGAGGGCTGCTGGTGAGGGAGGACCGTTGCCCCATTCCTGCCCTCTCTTGGTTACGTGCCAGCTGCCCACCTCTGACCATAGGCTCCCGTGCAGAGGCAGTAAAAACCATGTTCCAACACTTCATCCCCAGCAAAATTTCCCCCCCATCTCCATTTTTAAGTTGTGCAGAGACACCATGTTTCAACAGCTCCATGCATGGCATTTCCCACAGACCTAAGAAAACTCTGACTTCTAAGCCCAGTGCCCTGAGCGGGACCTCTGCCAGCTTCAACTCCTTTCACTCACTTCATACAGAAAAGGTTGCTCAGTTCCCCCCAACCCACACACACTAGACACACTGAGTGACCGTGTAAGAGGAGGACAAACACCTGCAACCCCCTTCTACTATTCCTCTATCCCTCAGGGCTGCAGACAGTTTTGCTGCAGCTGGTGCATGTGTGGATGTTACTCCAAACGCCAGGCGCTGGGCAGCACAACCACTGCAAGGTTTGCCAGGGGGCTGCACCACAACAGGTTCTTCTCCAGGTTTCCTGATTGCCAAGGCCACAAGGACCCTCAGCCACCCAAATTGCCACAAACCACAAAAAAAACCCCAAACCAAAACCCTAAGCAGAAGCAATAACCAAATGTGTATGAGTGAGGACAGATGTCCTTGTACGGAGGCGAGCACAACTGCAGCCTAGCTCTGCAGAGCTGTCCTGGCTGCAGGCTCTGGATACTGACCTGAGGCTAATTAGCAAACCCATGAATAATAGAAAAACTAATCCTAATAAGCGAAAACACCTAAGACTCAAATAAGCCTTGTCATGCTAGATGCTAATTTTGCACCAGTCTGCCATTCCTGTTCTTCACCAATGACTGTAACACAGCAATATTTTGGGCAGATCAGCACTTTGTCTGCCTGCCATGGCAGAGTTGAACAACAGTTACTTTTAGTATATTAAAACATGCCCACTGGGATGTGGAGCTCAAATTCCTAAACAGGAAGTTCTCTTTCTGTTTAGTAGAAAACAAAAAAAAAAAAAAAAACCAAACCCAAAAAACCCCAAAAAAGCCCAAAGCGTGATGTATGTTGTAGTAATCAAGTCCCATGTGCATACAGTATGCTCGAAATGATTGCAAATTCCAGACTAGTTGTCAGCTGCTGATAGAAATTCTCTTGCTGCAGGGTTGGTGCTGATGACAGCCATAGGCTAAGAGCAAGTGTAGACACAAGGACTTAGAGTGCATACACAAACTTGTTTCCTAAATGCAGAATCTGGTCTCAAATTATTTGGAGACCAGGAATCAAAGCCCAAGCCTAACCCACACTGGATTTACATGAGAGAATATGAGGCATGGCATTAGGCTTTCAGCTCTGGCACTCAAATTTGCAAAACACTGTCCACAAATTTTGCATTCACAGCACTTCCATGAATTCACAACTGTTCCTGCTTTCTGAGAATAACCATGTAGTGATTTCTGTTCACCCAAACATTCGTGGAAAGGGAAACTTGTGGGAACACTTCTATGACCTGCAGAAGACCAGGAGTCACAGGTATCACAAATTACAGGCTGCACATAAACAAGTCCAGCAGGTTGGGGTCTGGGTTCGAAAATTCAACTGGATTATTTTGGAAGTGGAACAAAAACTTAAAGGAAAAAAAATATTGGTTAATGGAACTTTTTCAGGGAGATAAATGGTCGAAGGTCACCAGCCTGCCTGGGCAGAGCTGAGGATGCTCTCTGAGGCACTGGCAAGAGGACAGACACTTCGAGCTGGTGTCCTTCCCACTGTTTGCACCATCACTCATCAGCTGGAGGAATTAAACAACTAGGTAGCAGCCCTCAAGGAGCAGAGTGCATGCAGTATAAAAAAAAAAAAAGAAAAAAAAAAGTCTTTCTGCTCTATAAAGTCTCTCTTTATGGATGCTATAAGAACTTCTTGTTACAGGAGAGAAAAGGACAGCATCGCAGAGGGATGCGATGAGGACTTTGGAGTAAGGTGAAGCCCAAACATTTTGTTTTTCCCCAGGCCTAAAACTGCTTTTGGCTGCCCCAAATGAACATTTAGTCCAGTGCAGTTCAGCATTTAATACTTAGCCTGTCCTGAAAGTGAGATGCTTTCTTGAAGAAGGGCCTGAGTAAATGTAGAATCATGTCAGCTCAGTGTCATATCTCGCAGGCAGGTCAGCAAGGGCAGCCAGGGCACACAGACATCAGCCGAAGCCAAGCCTCGGCAGGTGCCCATCAGTGGAGCTGAGGTTCAGTCCCATCCTGCCACGATGACTCCTCATCTCCTCCAGCGGTCACTGGTGCTCTGCTCCTTAGCAGCTGGCACCGTGTAATAATTTACGTAGCAGCTCTCAGGGAGCAGAGCATGTATGGTTAACAAAGACCTTTCTGCTTTATAGAGTGTCTGCACACATGGATGTTGTAAATGCTTCCAGCTCAATGGCTGCTGGAACAAGGAGATGCAGATATCTATTTTTCATGTGTATATAGATATGTATGAATATATATATATAGTTTGTGTTTGTATTTTGTATAAACACAACCTTGCATTCAGCTCATGAAGACTTTCTTGGGAACCAGGAGCTGAAGAAAAACGTGTGATGCTCTTCAAAGGGAATTTAGGGTCAGTGGGGCTCAGTTGCACCCAGTGCTCAGTTCAGCCAGCTGCCAGGTGGACAAAACATGTCCTGAGAGTCAGATAACAGAGGACCATGACCCAGCCAGGTCTGCTGAAATAAAATGGGCTAAGGCAGGCTGCAGAAGACTTTAAGACTGCTTCTTAAACAAGGAATCTCCAAAGGGATGACCAGGGTGTATCTGGCTCTATTATATTTGTTCAACACATCGAATACATTCACTGAATGATGCTACTCTGCTCATTAGAGCAGCAACCAAACGAGCCTGCTGGCTTGCCTGAGTTTACAGGGGACAAGGTTAGAAAAGGATCCAAAGCCTGTACTGAAGTAACGTTGACACAATATTTGAAATTCAGGGAAGAAGGAGAGATGGGCTGGGAGCAGAGGTTATTGAAATGCCTCTGCAAGGCTGCACTGGGTTAATTCACTGCTGATGGTTTTTGCTGGCTTTAATTCGTAGCTCTCACGTTCTACACAAATGTTTGTTCTACACAAACCAAGAGCGTTTTCCTTCATCCCACAGCCACTATATTACAGGGGTATTTATCACAGGAATAGAAAGGAAATATTTCAGCTAAGTATTCTCAAGAGATAGCTATGGTCCCAAAGCAAAATAACATCAACTTTTCCAGATGCTCATATCCGGAGCCTGACTTGGGTTCAGTTCCGGCTCTGTGGCATTACCTTTATGTTTCTGTAAGCCTTTTCTTTGATGAGTACTAAAATACTATGCAAATATTAATCTACCATGATCTGCAATATCCTGCAAGGTAAGTACTCCTGAACCTGCTTCACATCTGGAGAGAAGCAATACCCATATGAAGCTGCTTATGCAGAGGTCACAGGACACATTTTCTTTTAGGCTCTTTTTCTGTTTTAATAAAAAAATTGTCATCAGCTCAATTTTTTTTTTTTAATCCTTTCTGGAACAGGACACTGAAATACATAATCCAAGCCTTGCTGAGATCTAGTCAGATCTGGGGTCAAGTCTCAGCTTGAGCCCATATCAACAATTTTTGTAGGACAACGTTATAAATGCAGGGTGGTCTTCCACAGGCCTGTGAGTGTTACCTGCACATAGAATCATAGAATCATTAAGGCTGAAAAAGACCTCTAAGGTCATCAAGTCCAACCATCAATGGAACACCCCCATTGCCTCCTAAACCATGTCCTGAAGTGCCACGTCTACACAGTTTTTGAACCCTTCCAGGGATGGTGACTCCACCACCTCTCTGGGCAGCCTGTTCCAATGCCTGACCACTGTTTCAGTAAAGACATTTTTCCTAAAATCTAATCTAAACCTCCCCTGGTGCAGCTTTAAGCCATTTCCTCTCACCCTATCACTAGTGACTTGGGAGAAGAGACCAACACCCACCTCACCACAACCTCCTTTCAGGCAGTTGCAGAGAGCGATAAGGTCTCCCCTCAGCCTCCTCTTCTCCAGACTAAACACCCCCAGCTCCCTCAGCCGCTCCCCATCACGCTTGTTCTCCAGACCCTTCCTCAGCTCCGCTGCCCTTCTCTGGACACGCTCCAGCACCTCCATGTCCTTCTTGTCCCAAGGGGCCCAAAACTGAACACAGCATTCGAGGTGCGGCCTCACCAGTGCTGAGCACAGGGGCACCATCCCTGCCCTGCTCCTGCTGGCCACACCATTGCTGATACAAGCCAGGATGCCGTTGGCCTCCTTGGTCACCTGGGCACACTGCTGGCTCGTGTCCAGCCGGGTGTCCCCCAGCACCCCCAGGGCCTTCTCCGCCGGGCAGCTCTCCAGCCACTCTGCCCCAAGCCTGGAGCGTTGCATGGGCTTGTTGTGACCCAAGTGCAGGACCTGGCACTTGGCCTTGTTAAACCTCATACATCTGGCCTCAGCCCATCGATCCAGCCTGTCCATATCCCTCTGCAGAGCCTTCCTACCCTTGAGCAGATCGACACTCCCACCCAATTTGGTGTCATCTGCAAACTTTCTGAAGGCACACTCAGTCCCCTCATCCAGATCATCGATAACGATATTAAACAAGACTGCCCTAAAACTGAACCCTGGGGAACACCACTTGTGACCGGCTGCCAACGGAATTTATCTCCATTCACCACAACTCTCTGGGCTCGGCCATCCAGCCAGTTTTTTACCCAGCGAAGGGTACACCTGTCCAAGCCATGAGTCTCCAGCTTCTCTAGGAGGATGCTGTGGGAGACTGTGTCAAAGGCCTTGCTGAAGTCCAGGTAGACAACATCCACAGCCTTTCCCTCATCCCCTAGGTGGGTCACCTGGTCATAGAAGGAGATGAGGTTGGTCAGGCAGGACCTGCCTTTCATGAACCCATGCTGCCTGGGCCTGATCCCCTGGTTGTCCTGCACATGCTTGGTGAGCAAGATGAACCATTCCATAATCTTCCCCGGTACTGAAGGTCTAGCATCCCCAGCTCTTTACTGAAACACCTGAAATAACTGTTTTAAAAAGGCATGCAGAGAGCAGCTGCAAAATTAGCCTCTTAAATCTGAGCATCGCATCTGCCAGAACTGCGACTTCTTCCTGCCATCACATGAACTTGCCCAAGGCTGATGCCTCTTTCTGTGCTCCCCCATTGACTGTAATTCTTATCCAGCATTATCTTATCTTGAGATATTACCATGTAAAATGCTACATTATTTCCTCACTGCCTGGAGCTAGCTCAGACCTCTCTCTTCATTAAATTATGGCAACCACAGGAGAAAGCGAAACAGGTCAACCACACACACTCGCTGTCTAGGGTTTCTGACAGGACAATTTATGCAGCGGGGCACATGCAAGTGCTGCCATTGCAGCATGCAACCCCAGGCAGGGGCCTCAGAAGAAGAGAGCCTGGGTACACACAGCCTTCAGGCTCAGCACAGAAACATCTATTTTATCAATATTTTTTTCCTAGAAAAAAAATCTTTTGTTCTAGTTTTCCTTAATTCCAAAGCATTGAATTTTAATGATGCATTGATTGGTCAGTGTGGCAACACACATGAGAAGGCAGGACTTCCCCTTTCCTAAACTCGATGGATTTTTAGGGACCTCTTTCCTCCCCCTAAACAGGAAGAGATGCCCAGGAATTTATTTTCTAACGCTCATTCAGGACAAGGGATGGCTTTACCTGAAATACTGTGAGGATGGCAGCAGGGAAGGTATCGAAATTCGTGGTTGGTGTTTCATCTTGAAAATTGAATCTAGAGAGAAGTAAGAAATAAAAACAAGAGCAGTAAGGGACAAGCAACTCTCCTACAGTCTCATAATACCCTGTAACCCAAGTCAGAGAGCAACATTTGTTCCACCTGGCAGCAACACCCCAGGCAACCACAGCAGGGAACATGGCATCTCTGAGAAGATGCTTAACAGCACTAGTAGGAGAAACTCAGTTTTGTTCCTGGAGAAAATTCTGATACTTTGAAATTCATTTTCATCCAAAAGTAAAATGATCAATCAAAATCTCAAATGCTTTTTGTGGAACAAACCATTCCAAGAGTAGTTGTTCTCAAGTGTAAAAGTCAAAATTGAAATTGCCCTCTTAGTAGATCATTTAATTTTAATTTTTTTTAAGGTAAAATAGTGGTTGATTAAAAAAATTTATTTCATTTCAAAAATTATACTGGAGTTTGAATGATGATATTGTGATAGTTCTTTTCATCATAACTGTCATTGCTTATTGAAAAAAAAGAATCAGATTCAACAAAACTATGTTTTCCAGCAGAAAAATTGCCCAAGTGAAAAAAAAAATAAATCCTGTTGCTCTGTCTGTCAGGGAAAGAATCTGCCTTTCCCCTCACAGCAGAAAAAGTGCTGCCTCCCTCAGTCCTCCTTCAGACGTCTGGGTGTACATGGGGACTATGGAATGACATAGGAACTGTGAATTATAGCAACTAGAAAGAATTCAGCTCCAGGAAAAACACCAGATCGGGAACCATTCTCCTATAAACCATAGGTCACAGCTCAGAAGCCCAGCAAGACCAACATCTGCATGCAGGATGTGCATGTTTTGAGCCCTTCGGGCCCCTCCCCGCCTCGGGTATTGCTTTCAGATTACCCCTGAAAGGACAGTGATTAATTAGACTTACTGTCCTCCAAAGAGCTGCATCCCCAGTAAAGCAAACACCACAATGAACAGGAACAGCAGGAAGAGCAAACTGATGATGGACTTCATGGAGTTCAGCAAGGAGACCACCAGATTCCTCAGGGAATTCCAGTACCTGTGTAGATCAGAGCAGCCAAGAAATAACACTAGCAGGAGAAGATCCTTCAGTGAGAAACTAATACAATCTATTTTCTTATTAAAAAAAGAAAAAAAAAAAGGAAAGGAATGGCAGGGAATATCAGCATCTTTAAACTCCCCTGTATGATTGGAAAATACAGCTCACTGATGGGCAAAACCTCTTGTAGCATCTCAAGGGCAGAGATGGCCACCTCAATGTATGTGTACCCGTGCAGAGCAATAATCTGCAGTGAAAGTGTTCGGTTTAATTTCTCAATAACCCCTTTCCTGGTATAGATTTTGACCTTTCTGCATCTTCTCATCCATCATGACAGTCAGCAGGGATATCAAAAACAGGGACATATCAATATCATCAAGGTGAGACTGAACATGGGGATGGTGAACCCCTCCCTTCGTAAGACATGAATCAGGAATGAACAGATCATTTCCACCAGGACATCTTTGCAGTGTGTCACTCCAAGTTACCAAATGCCAGTATTCACAAGTGGACTTAAACTCCCACATGTTTAAACATTTCTGTAGGTGTTTAACACACACATTTGTGCACAGCAATGCCTTCAGTGTGGGGCAATTCAGCCACATGGTTTAGGCATCCAGGACCGAGCAACTGCCTCAGAGGATGAAAACAAATCCAGGACATTAACTCCAACATGGCAAGAAGGAATGGCTCAGCCTGAATCACAACTGACACATCCAAGTTGCATCTGGCCAGATACTGAAGTTAGTTTGCTTTTATCTCCCCCGTCCCCTGAGACGGCTCCTGGCACACTCGCAGGCGCAGGCAGGCATGTCAAGTGCCAGTGTGCCGGGGAGGGTGCTCAGAAACAGCTCTCTTTCCTGGCTTTATTGCCCTGCTGAGAACAGGCAGGGAGCATTTATATTAGGAAAACTAATGAATTGGAAAATGCAGAAAGAGCTATTAAGCAGAGGAGCTCTTTGACAATCTCCTTTTGGACAAACGGGCATGCAGAACGATGGGACTGGAGCAAGCAGTAGGAAACAAGTGATTTGGAGCCATATCATGTGTCCTCTGTTAAAAGATTTGAGTCTGAGACCATGGGGGGAAATTTTTTCTCTCTTTTCCTCTAGTGACCTCTCTCATTTCCACCACCTGGTGCTGGGAGCTGCCATCCAGAGGTCACTCTCCACTGCAGCATGCTCTACCGTCCTGCCCTGTGTGTCCTCTGGCTGCAGTTTTCGGGACAGACCATGCACTGAGCTCCTTCCTGCAGTGAAGCTGTGGGTATCCAGCAGAAGGAAGCCCATGGATTTGTCCAATCTCCTGATGGGGAGAGAAGCTCAGAGCTTGAGGCAGAGAAGCAGAAATGCCATCCTTTCTCTTCTCTTCGTCTTCATTTTCCTCCTCTTCCTTCCCCCAGGTGCAGCTGGGACGACTGAACCACTCCACATTTCTCTGTGCTGAGGATGATACAGGCATGTCCGTCCCAGGGGAAGCAGGATCTTGCACTCCCGTTGCACCCATTCCAAGAAAACTAATGTCCATAATACAGTGATGGAGGTTTCAGGGGAAACTTTGGTCTCTCGGGAGAATATCTTCAATTGAAAAAGATGCTACCAAACCTACTTAGGGTTAGCCTCCAAGCAAAAGGGGCTGAGCTGCTCTTCTTGGAGAAAGGGGAAGGGTTTGCTCATCACAAGGCTCTCCCCTGCTTGACACAATGGCTTCAGGTAAAATCTGCCACAAGCAAGGTGTTTGCACCTCGCAGTTAACACGACCAGACACAAAGTACATGTGGAGGCTCTGTCTTGTCCCGGAATAGTTCAGCACCGAACCCTGCCTGACTACAGAGCAGCAGGATATAACGCAGAGTTGCATTTCTACAGATGCCAGTCCCCATTCTGTTCTGTCATGACAAAGAGGAAAACATGTGAAGAAGCTGTTTTCTCCTTGTCCTCCTCAGTGAATTGTAGCCCCTCTTAGGCTGCATCCCCTCGTAGTGCATCCTGCTATCACCTTTCAGGCCGGCTGTAATTTAACTTTTTAACTATTGCATCGCTCTGCCATCTGCAGTCACACTGATTTGGGACACAGGAACTAGAATGTCCAATATCATCAATTAGTCAAAGCAGGTGGACTGCAAAGGGTTTCTATTAAACATAGAGTAAAAAAAAAAACCACCAAAAAAGCCAAACCAAACACCAAAACAGGGCAGGGAGCTTCAGAGAAAAATTGCTATGAAAGAGATGGAAAAGGGGAAAAAAGGAAATTAATGAGGGTCAGGATGCTTTCACAGTAAAGACTGTGATGAAAGCGGGTGAGCAGCAATCTGTGCCTGGTGCCATTGCTTTGGTCACTCTCCATGAGCTATGCTAGGACTGAGCTGTGCAGCTCAGGCACTGGCATAATGTGGCCCAGCAGAGCTAAGATACCCCCATGTGAGCTGGCGGGGGGGACCTGGCTTCTGGTAACACAATGTCATATCAGGTGAAAAATCCACATAATTAGGTCAATGGAACTTCAGCATCAGTGGGGTGAGAATTTCACTCACTCTCCTGAGAAGGAAGAGAGCACTCGGCTGGCTCCAGGATTTGCTTTGTTAAGTTAAATCTCAGACTTCATCCCTTTATTATGTTGGCTAAAATCCTGAATAATCAAAACTCGCAAAAAGATAATTTTAACTTGCAAAAATGTCCAGAATTTTTAAAAAGTACAACACACAATCAGATACACTAAATCTCAGTAGTTCTGGATAAAATTAACTGCTGAAAATTAATTGCTATGAATTTGCTACAAAACCTGGAGTTTTCCATAAATAAGAGATTAAGTGCAAAGGTAGACCAAGAGACACTTTTGGGGCAGGTCCCCACCTCTTTTGTTGGACATTTACAGAACTTAATGTTTCCAACCCCTTTGTCCCACAGTACAACAAACATATTATCACACACAGTTCTTGGACCTGCATAATGATTAGCAGATATAAATTAGTAAACTCTGTAAAGGTAACAAAACCCACATGTTTGAATAGCTGCAAAAGTACCTGGTTACTTCAAATGACTGTTTTGTTCAAGTGTGACAACCTATGCTTTATCTATTTAGGCTGGTTGGGTTCCTTTGGAGGGAGGTGCTATTCCTCCTTTTGGTACTTCAAGCCAAAAACAACTAAAAAAGTGTTGGAAAGAGGGGAGATCTGAGGAGGTAATGGTGTAAAAGGGTGTAAAAAAAAAAATAAAAATTGGAAAACAACAGCAGGAGCACCCAAATATGTAAGTTTCCATACTACAGTTTTGAAATCCTGCAGAAATTGCTCTAGATGAATTTATAAATTGCACAGTAGCTGTTTGCTAATGCCAGCACACATTAATGCAATGCATGAGCATGAACACAACTGAAAAGCTGTGGCAACCCTACTCCAGTGAAAATTCGACTTCACAGGCTCAAGACTGAAAACCTCAGACATTCCCAGACCAGACACAACACAGGCAGCAGAAATACACTTCATATTTGTGCCAACACAGTGGTTCATGCACCAGGATTTCGTATCCAGCAATAACCAGGGTAGCCCAGTTTACCAGTTCCTAAATACTTAAGGAACTACCACCACATCAGCAGCAGTTAAGGGGCAATTGATGAGGCTTAGAAAGTAAATAAGAAGTTTTTTTCTTTTACCACAAGAAATAAGGGTTCACTTCATGAGATTTTTGTTTTAAGCAAGCTTAAAAACAAAGAAAATAAGGATGCTCTCATGCAGCCCATCGCTACACTGTGGAGCCCTCTCTCTGCCCAAGGGTAGACAAACCTATACATGAGGCTGGGGAAAGGGCTGTTAAAAATCCTTGTGGATGCAAATTCTGGCTCAGGAACTCCCTAAACTTTCGACTGCCAAAAAGCCAGATTGCCCCGCCAAGGGAAGGGCAGTTCTGCACCTGCAATTTTCTTCCACTCCCCCACCCACTAGAGCCAGTGCAGACATAGGATATGAGGACAGACAAGACCTTTGTGCCAGCTAGTACAGGGGTTTTGGGGTGTTTTGTTTTGTTTGGTTTTTCTACAAGTGTGGAAAGCACTACTACTTGCTGTGGGGCTGGTGATACAGATTTCATATGGTACGAAAAGTCTCATGTGGGTGGAAAGGCAGCTGGGCTTACTTTGTTACTTTGAAAATCCTCAGCAGTCGAAGAGCTCTCAGTACACTGATGCCGAATGAGGTACCTGGTTTCACTGCAGCCCAAATAACTTCAAATATACTTCCCACGATGACCTGCAAGAAGAGTCCATTTTACATAAGGCAAAACTTATGCTTAGTTCTTTGTGGTGCTGCTAGAGAGGCTGAGGAGAGAACAAGAATCAGAGATTAGGCTCTGATGGTTTTCTTACGAAGGCTTCATAATGCCATTCATTGCTTCAGCAAAATCATGAATTAGACAACAGCACTGAAAAACCTTGTTCCAACTTTCTGCAGTCCAGTCTAAAAAAGGGCAATACCTAGAAGCAGGACAGACGCATAGGGAATCACAGGTAGGAACTTGTTCCTTTCTTCTCTAGCAAGCAAACTACCTCAAAGTAATCTTTTTTGAAGGACACCGTGATTTATTTTTTTTCTCTGCACTGGCTCAACTACAAATGCCACCACCACTTCATCTTCATCTTCCCACCCCACGGAGCTGGTCAGGCCAGCCTGCAGAGCGGACACTGCCTTGTCCTCCCCTTCCCATCAGAAGCATCGAAAGGCTTCACCCATGTTCACGTGTTCTTTGCAGAACAACAAAGAATTAGCTCCAGGCAAGACTCACCAGAAACTTCTGGCAACTGAGAGTCTTTAGGAGACCAATTAAGATAATAGCTATTAAGAGATCCTGCAAAGCCTCTAGCATGCACATCCAATCGTCTGCCAGGCCCTCAGCTTAAGTTATTGAAAAAATTGTCCCCAGTCGAAGTGTTTTTTTAAGTTTTGTTTTATCTGTTTATTTGTTTTAAGGCTGGCAGAGAATTAACTTCAAATGATAAAGAAATATTCTCTTCTTTCCTTTATTACAAGAAGGACAAAATAGTAATGGGTAAAGCACAACTGAACAGGCAATTATATCAACACAGGTTACTGCATGGTTAATTAGAGAAGACAGGCTTTTCACTGCCAATTACTGTTATTACTTGCATTAACCTAGCACTTCAGAGTTCCCATGGACCATGGTCCCCAGTTGCATGAAGCACACCGTAAACACATTATCACTGGACCCCCGTGAGTAACTTGTGTTGTGAAAAGGAGTGTTAATGGGAAGGCAGGCCAGCAGAGCTGCGTGTGAGTACCTGAGCAGTGCTGGCGGACTCAGCAGCTCAGAAACCCCTTTCATAAACAGAAACCTGGATGTGTTTTGAAAAACACAGCATTGCTTGCAGCTGCTCTGCAAGAAATGCTGTACGCTGAGCTTCAAGAAAACGTAGTGGGAAAGGGAGATATACAACAGTTGCTCAGCCAGTCACTCCCATCACAAAAAGAAGGAACTAAAATTTCTCTCCTACAGTCTATCACTCTTGGGAATCCCTCATGAATCAGCAAAAACCTTTCCTTAGACCCTCCACATGTAACACCGATAATTAATTTTCATGGCATCCCGACATGGCCTCCTGGGAGTTGTTTCACATGAGACCCCACTGGACTGTTTCTCCCAAGACTGATGTTGCTCTAATTTGTTGTTTCACTTTTTGCATCTGAACAGTTTCATCTTGATGGTTTGTCACACTAAACTGACTACAGATCTGTGTGATATTCCAGTGGGGGTGAAGTGGCTGAATTAATTCTGAGGGCTGGAAGGTGGGTGAGGAGGAAGAAACATAGCTAGAAGTAGGATCCCAGTGGATTCTCTAAAGAAGGAAGAATTAGAAACAGATCAACAGCTTTACCTCCTGGGAAACACTCAGCAAAGCTTATTTCCAGTGCTGCACTCACCATAGCATGACACAAAGCAGACACCCCATAGGTTTCTCTCTTGCTTAATGCAAGCTCCTAAATCACCTGTCCATGACTATCAGGTACAAGCTCTTCTTATTGTGGAAGGAGCATCCTGGATACAAGAATCCAGGGAAATTAGCAGCCAGCATGGGGGCAAGCTGGCTGCAGTTCAGAGCCTACTTAATCCATTGGTGAAGGACATCAATCTAGTGTCACTAGATGATGCAAACAAGGCATTGATACCCTTAAAAGTCTAACTAGGCAATATTGCTTGGCTGCCAAATATCTTTGACTCAGCTTACAGAAGCTGGGGTCTTCAGGCATGCACTGAATTTAAAAAAAGTTGGGTGTCAGCCCCCTTGTATTCCGTGGGCACACTTTCCATTCCAGCCTTTGCAGGACATCTTGTCAGTACAGTTAAACTTTTCCATGAGTTTGCTGCCTTCAGTTGAGGGGACCCTCTCTGCTCCTTGGATTAGGCACCAACTCCAAATGTGCACACATCCAGTTATCTTACATTATCTGTGTTATTTGTGCTCTGGTTTCCTCTCATGACAGAGTCTGTGCATTATCCTTTGGGCTATGCAGCCAGAAAGAGCAGCACAATGCATTTCAGTGCTCTGAGCCACCAACGGCTGCGATGGACACCCCAGAGATGAGAGCCCCACACTTGGTGAAGCCTGATGAAACACCCCAGTCTGTTGGACACAGGTGATTCCCGATGATTCTCAAAGTCTATTTAGCTCTGAACTTTCCTTTTGAACACTACCAAAAAGAGAAGTTGGCTTTAGCTGTACTCTTGGATTTAGGAGTGGTCACTTAAAAACCTCCTCCTACCTTGTGGGAGCAGGGCTGAAGCAGGGATTTTAGCCCCATGGAGAAGAATAATCACCCCCAGCATTTTGGCAGATAAAGACTACAAACAACAGACTAAATCTTGGAGAGAAGGGCTAGATGATGGGTACAATGAACTGAATATTTTCCCCTTGCCCATGGCTGCATCATAAGCTTCATATCTACTTTGTTAAAGAAACCTCACAGGCCAATTCTCGCTCCGGGATGTGGTGCTTAGCCTACACTAAAGAGAAGCTGAGTTAACCTCTGTGAGCACAGATTACAGCCTAGTAGCTTTTAATGAATAAATTAACATCTGCATGCAACATTCTTTGTTAGATGGAGTCAAAACTGGTCCAACTATTCACACTTCAAAGCTGTTTTAGCACGAAGGGGAGAGCCTGTACTTCTGCAATAAAAGGATGTGAGCTATGGCCTTTCTGTCACCTAATCATGTGTTTAGACTTCTATTTCTGGGCACTTCTGTCTGAAAAGTGCTGCCTATGTATCTTGAGGTAAAGGCCATTAAATGGATGATAGGGGACATAAGCAATAAGATGTGTGGGTTTTTTATCTTTCGATCACCTCATTTAAATGGGAGAGAGAATCTCTCAGTAATCAGAGCATTTATGGGTGCTGATGCTGCAAACACCTTGTAGCTCACCAAGGAAATGAAATCCCCAGCTGTCACATTTCTTCAAGAAGGATAACAACTAGGGGAAGCTTAATGTGTTTCACTGCAGCTAATTTATACAATGACTACTCTCCGCAGAAGACACACTTAGAGCACCATTTCCCATGGATTCCCCTACCCATCCTCAAATGCCCAACTCCATTCAATAATGGGAGAGCCACACACTTCACCCACACAGCTGAAGCCTACTCACCCCAAAGTCAAAGCAGTTGAATGAAGAGTGGAAGTAATTTCTTGGCCCCAATCCATACATCTTCAAAGACATCTCAGTAAGGAACAGACCCAGAAAAACAAACTCTGCGAAATCTGGAAACAGGAAAAGAGATTAAATTAGTCCACAAGACCTTGGTAGACAGATATCTTCATGTAGGGAACAATGGTAATTTTTCACAACACAGACTGCCTCCTGCCAGAAGAAAATCCCTTTGCAATGGCAAACAAGACCCTGAGGACAGCTTCACATAATTATTTCTATATGCACATGAGCTGTATTCAGCCTTCAAGAACTGTGAAGGCAATGTTTCATGTGTACTGTGGGAAGGTTGGTATGAGCGTTAAATAATATTCTCATTGTCTTTGTAAAGGAATTTCAAAAGAAAGCTCTGGATCTAATATTTCTAAAGGTCTAATTTAATTGCACAGATAATGTTCTGCAAATGTATGTTTGGGGCTTTTGTACCTACATGAGATGGGCACTTTTAGGAGCAGGATGTAAGCTTTTGTAACATCCTCTCATGAAAAAAATGCCTTCATACCCAAGAGAACTGCTGCCTCTGAAAGCTCATATTCGGAGGTGTTGTGTCTACTGTTAGCACATAGCCACATTTATTTTTATTATGCCTGTATAACCGTATAATTATGGAAGGGCAAGTTCTGTTTCCTTCTGCTTCACATATCACAGGCAAATAGACTGTGAATCTTTTGATGGGAAAATTTATCACCTATGATGAAACAAAGGGCAGAAAGAACATAGCTGGAGACTTCAATTTCCAGATCAAGTTTTTAGGTCTTGAAGCTACAGAAAACACTGCCTTTGGCATTTTAAGTAATGCAAGTTCAGATCTGGAGGCCAATGAGCAACAGAAACAATGGAATGTTAAAAACAAACACAAAAAGGGCAAAAAACCTCTACACTACCAAAACAAACCAAATAGCATAAGGCAAATCTCTCCCTCTAGAGAAAAGATGAGGAAAAGAATCAAACTTCAAAGGGCGGAGATTAATCACACTGCTTAGCGCACTAAGTTCTCGGATGCAGTAGCAGCGCAGATGCTACAGGAAATTCATCTCCTGTAATTTCAGTTTTACGATCACAGGAATGATAAAGGTAGTGCCAAACTTTTCTCAAAGGTGCACATGGACAGACGAGGGGAAATGGATACAAGTTGCAACAAGTTAAACTTCAGGTAGATAATCTTGAATCCCAGGTACTTTATACGCCTCCTGTAATATGTGGCTTCAGCTAATGAGCACGGGGAAAGAGAGAGGAGGGAACGAGGGTCCTTTCAAACTGCATGGCTTTCACTCCATTCATTGCCTTGCACATTCATATTGAGTAAGCATGTCTGGCCCAGGTCCATCTCATGTTGCTTGTCTTTTGAAATTGCTTGAAAAGTACAGCTTCAATTATCAAAAAATAAAAAGGGAGTTTAAATTTTAAATGAAAGACAGTCATGAAATATCATGGGCATAATGTTAACTGAAATCCAGGAAGCATTAACTAGATGAGAAAGGTTTTATTAAGACTTCAGTGAGGAGCCTACGGGGATGCTTCTGCCAACATTTGCAACAGGGGAGGAAATACCAGGAGGGTATTAATTATACCATGTAACCTACTCTCCTTCAAAACAGGAACAATATCATTGAAGGAGGCTATCAAGGGCAAAGTGTTTACATTTGAGGAATAAGAGGACAAAGTATGAGGTCTGCAGACTTCCCAGCCTTTTTCCTACCAAGAGGTAGGCTCCATCCACTGGATCTCAGTGCTCAAGGGAAGGCATGGTCACACGAAGGAGCAGCACACCTCCATCTCCCTTTGAGCTTGGAACTTGCTAGGAGAAGCATGTTCACACTTGCATCATGCTACAACTTCTCTCCTTTCTGACATCAGACACAACAGCTCAGTGATCAAACAGTTGTTCCCAACATGAGGGATCCCAGAGTAGGGAGTTATCCACAGTTACACTGGCAATCCATCTGACTATATGAGTGCAGAGGGTGAGAGAAAGGGACCAGGTGAACCAATGTCAGGCATAAAATGAGATGGCTGACGAGTCTAATAATGGAAAAATACAGAATTTTTAAAAAACACACGTTCAGTGGTATTGAATTTCCTTCACATAATTAAAAACATCACAATTGTGAAGTAGTAAGAATGTTAAAATCCTTAGTTATTAATAGCTGGCCCTGTAAATCAGAAGCTTAAACTAGCTCCGAGGCCAGATCCTGAACTTCCATTCCACACCCTACATACTTTGGAAATGGTAAGAAAGAGAAGGCAAAACTCCCCCAATAAAGCAGATGCATCTTCTCTGGGTATAGAAGAATTTGGGCTACTGCTGTCACCTATTTCAGCCCAGAGAGAAAGTTTGCAGCAGTGTTTGTGCTGAGAAGAGTCTCTCTGCTGCTGGGAAGTTATCACTCCCATCTTTGGTTTCATGCTCAGCAGAGCCCAGCAAGCCCGATGGTGCTTATTGGAATGACTTCAGAGTAAAGTCTCCCTTTCACAAGGATTGATATCAAGCCAATATTTTGAAACTTGTGGCCTTGCTTAGCTAGCAGACAAAACTTAAAATCATAGGGAGGAATTGTAGATCACACCTACAGAAAGCATTGCACAACCTCTACCTGCTTCATATCTCAGTCTGGCAGGGAGATTCTTGCCCTCTTATCTATCCACAGACCCACCTTTAAGAGTTACGTTGCAGGTGCACCCCATATTCTTCCACAGAATAACAAAAATACTAGGTAGGGGGTTTTTTACTGTCTCAGGACTCTTTGCCAAGACAATTACCATCATTTCAAAAGAAGATAAAGAAGGAAAGAAACAAGGATTAATGTGCAGTCACCCATCCAGCAGAGGCATGAACAAAAAAACCAGGTATCAACCAGTGCAGTGTTCCATCGTTGGACTGACACATCCTGCAAACACACATGCAAAATGAGAATATCATAGAAGAAAAAAAAAAAAGCAAGCAAATGCCCTCTCCAAGTGAAATAGAATCAAGAAGTATTTGATTAAAAAAAAAATCAAACAACAGAAAATCATCCAAAGAACAAGAAACGTTAGAAACTCAAAACATCCAAGAAACAACTTCCTTCTGCTGCTCTTGAAAGAACCATGCAACTTGTTCTTTCACAGCTGATGACTTCCATCAAGAGCAGAGTTCAAAACAGGCAGTGATAGCTATATTTCAGCAGATACCAGGTGCTACAAATCACAGCACTATGAGGACAAGGGATGGAGCCAAGGAGGCAAGGAAAATATGAACATAGTGAACTCCTTGGGCAGAAGGAATTGACACGAAATGAATCAGTTTCTCCAGCAGACGGATCAGAAAAACAATTTCTTCTGACATGGTCCCGCCCATATAATTGAAAATGCAATTTCATTGTTTGGACGTCCTGGTATTCAGACCCCACATGTAATTTAATCTGCATTAAGCAGACGCATTTTGTAATGTGATTTCAGGAAAGAAAGTTTGATACAAATACTGTTATTTAATTTCAAATTTGTGCTATTGGCAAAGGCCATGCTAGCATCTTTTTGCCCCGTACGTTTGAATTAGATAGTTCGCAGCTCTTTTCTGTCAATCACTCATGGATTAATTCCATTTCTGCCCCATCTCCAAGTCCAATGTCATTAGGAGCAGGTGCCAAGACTGTCACTTTGGTTTCCTCTGCTCATCCTCCTTGTACATTAAACCAACCAGGAGGAGAACCTCAGCAAAGTACAACTTCCTCCTCTCGGAGAAAGCAGACATGAAACGTTCAGCAGACATAAATAAATATGCTCGCTTCAGAAAGCCTTTTCCTCACAATTGCAAATGCTGCATATTTATATCCAGAGGGAGCTGGCTATCTACTTCAAAGGCAAACACAACATCAGAAAGGACCTAATTGCACCAAACACATGGTTCAGCATTGCGCAGCACACAGGCAAGATGTTCTCAGGATATAATAGCTAAAATACCATTTTCAAATATTATATTTATTAGAAAGGAGACATTCTGGATCTTGTTTTTAGATAGGTGTACATTTAGGAGCAAGTTAAGGATCGCTGGAGTGCTAGCTGGAGAAACATGGAGAGAGCCTCTTCGTGAAGGGCGGCCACGGGGGAAGGGAAGCCTGATGAGAGGACTCCCAAGTGAAACTTTACTGAACCAATCCTAAAACCCTCTCACCATGGTCCCTAAAGCCTACCCCAGGGAGGCCAGAGAGCTCTGGTTCCAGCCTTCTTCCACAGCTGTAGCCAGAGGAAGAGGAGACCACCACCATCACCACCTCTGCCGGCCTCCTGCACAGCACAGGGCATGAAAATGCATCCACCTGTTTCTACATCAGGCTTGCAACTTTGGCCTAAGCTACGGCATATGTTTTTAAAAGGCACAGTCCTGACTGAAAAACCCTTAATGCTGCACCTCCTTTGTGTGCCCACATTATGGATTTTGTTGGTTTGTTGCCCTCGCAGTTGAAGACGCATCTTTGTTGCTACTGGATCTCAGTGACGCTTTTCTAGGTTAGGTCACAGAGTTGCCTTCTGACAGAAGTCTCTTTTTTCTGGCAATACCAGCAATGGTGGAAATTACCACAAACAGGTGACAATCATGGGTGGCTGCACAAAATATATACTTTTATAGGGAACTGCACCTTATTTAATTGAAGGTCCATGCTTTGTGAGCAGAACACGCCATACGTCCACGTGCAGCACGAGAAAACTCCTGCTGCAATGTGGCACTGGAGTCCTTTCCATGCAGAGAAGGAAAATCTCTGATCTCATCTGGGGATAATTACAGGGGCATAAAGTATGTCCTGTTCTTCACCATACCCCAAGAAATCACAGAATTTCTCATCACCTCTTTCAATAAGACTAAAGAAATTCCAAGCCCCTTTCTAAAGCTCCTACAGTTCCTTTTTCAAAGCAGTTGCAGCAATACGGAATATCAAGCGGAGAAAGCTAATCAGAACAATTCAACAGCAGAAAAGTTAAAAGAAAACACCAAGGGAAAAATAAATCAATGCAGACCCGTAGGCTTTTACCAACCATTCTTTAAGTCAAATTAATTTGTAATGTAATTAAACTTTTCCCCAGCGGGATAGGTATAATTGAATTAGAGGTGCCTGGGTAGAGTTTCAGGGTTTAGTGGATCCTCCCAGACCTTACCACACTCCTCTCATGCTGCTACAGTTCACAAAACTCCTCATCAGTTCATTTCTAAGCACCTTCCATGAAACAACATTATTAGAATTGGCTACTTCTCTCTTGCTCTACATCAGGCTAGCCAAGTCCTGCTCCTCTGTAGTGAAGTCCACTCATCACGGATTAACTTTAAAGCCATTTTTAAACTCAGTCACTCTTACAGTTAAAGGATTTTGCCAAGTATTTCTAGGAGCTGTTGAAAATCCCCTGGTTTTGTGATATCTTGTTCTGCCTATATCTAATGGATTTGTGCACAAATCTTGGGCAGAACAGGGCTTTCAAGGAGCGCTCCTCAAGGGCTAAACCACAGCTGGGCTCATTCACAAGTGTGTTTGCTGCAGGGTTAATCAGGCTGGCTGCAGTTTAGTGCATGCAGGAGTGAGAGGGGCCAAGTCCAGTCTCATTGTGATTGTAATAACAAAACAACCAGCTGGTCCATGCAAAGTCCCACGTACCTTAAGGCGTAAAATATTCTCTGCATTCAATATTAAACTTTAGATTAGTAGGAAGGATTATGCTATGAAAACTATACCATGAAAACTATACCATCCCCCAGGAAAGCGGGCAGAAACCTTTAGGTCATTACTAATGCAAAGACAGGCATGAATACAATACTACAGCTCATCATCCTGAAAAGTTGGGAGGGTTTGGAGGTATGGGAGTCTTGTCATTTCAGAAGTTGAACTTGGAAGACTTTTCAGTGGACAACTGTCAGAAGGTCTTTGTTCTAAAATTGTGTTAAAATAGGTTTCTTCTCAGAGTTTCCATTACACTATGCCATGAAACAGACCAGAGACAATCCTCCCCAGAACAAACCCACGGCACCTCTGCTTCTTGTCTTGGAGAAAACTGTCTTTGACAGGGAAAAAAAAACCCCAAAACCCCCCAAAAAACCCACAAAAAACCCCAAGAGAAAATTATCCAGAGTATCTCAGCATTTCCATGACGACCATTCATTCTGCATCTCTAGCTTTTATTTTCTGTGTCACAGTGGCTAATCTTGTACCGCTCCATTTAAAAAGCCAATGCTTATATCTATACAAGGACATCCACAAAACTTACGATTCCTCAGATACTCCAGTTTTGTCTGTGACCCACTTCTGTGTTGCCCCTCACCAATCACAGTGTTGTTTCTAGCAGTGTTTATCTGTAGCCACTAATATTTCTTTTAGTGAATCTAAGGGATTGATTTGTGAAGCACCTGTCCAGGTATTTCCTTATTGAGACATGACACTCAAGTCTTACATGTAAATGGAAGCACAATGATGCAAAGACATACAAAGGGCAGATGAGACACAGGAAAGCATGTATGGCTGGGAGGATGCTGAGGATTTAACTCCCAAGAACACATGGTTCTTTGGTGGGTTTCAGACTTTTCCTTTAAAAAGAAGTCAATGGGATCACTCATTCTTAGCTAGGTGGTACCCTAGAACCAAGAAATTAAAGTATGCTACCCAAGTGTTTCTGAAACTAATTCACAATACTGGGTGTTATGGATACATGCAGATCTCCTGAAAGGAGGTCCACCCCAATCCCTGATCCCAGGCACAACACAATTCCAACATTCCCTGTTTTTTGTCTTCAGCTGAGGTAGGTTGGGAGCCTAATTTGTGGCCTCTCTCCCAGATATGTTTCCCACCTGGAGGTGTACCTTTAATTCTAATCAACAAAAACACCTCTTCCAGATCCCATATGAACACTAAGTAGAAGTTGCAGGCTTGTGGACTTCTTTACGTTCTCTTAGAAAAGTTACTGCATCAGGTGTTCCCGAAACTGATTTTTTAAATCTGAAGCCTTCTTTTCCGAGTTGAAAGACAAAGTGGGTTTTTTTCTAGACATTTAGTCCTAATTCAAGAGTAAATCCTAAGCCTCAAACTTCTAATTACTCTGCCAATCTAGCTTATTATTTCCTCTGTTAAATTTAGGAAATGAATAAGCATGACTGACTTCTCTGTGTAGTGCGTGTCTTTTTTCAGTCTATATTTTGTGAAAAAAAAAAAAAAAAAAAAAAAAAAACAAAACCAAACAACCAAAACCAAACGAACAAAAAAAAGAACCCCAAACAACCCCCCAAAAAACCCCAAACCACCCCCCAAAAACCCCCAAAGCCAGAGTTGAAAGAAGTTTCTGTCCTTCTTATGCATCTGTCATTATAGCTCTAGTTACCTGGTGGTATTTCAGCAAACATTATAGGGAGTTTTTTAAGTCAGAGCAGCTAGTATTCTTGATCTTTTAAGTCTGCTTAAAAACCTTCAAAAGTTTGCTTCCTTATAATAAGGTAAGACCTGGGGATCTGGGGCTAGAAATATTTAAGTAGATATATGTAGAGAAGAAATATTTATTTAAGTAGAAATATTTATATAGAAATCAAGGAAAATTAGAGAGATAAGTATCTTTAATGATCTAAACCAAAATTATAAAGTTAGACTGTTTGAAATATTTTGGGGTTTTTTCCTAGTCTTCTGTTCACTTGCTTCAGAAGTTGCATTTAACAAATTCTGAACTAGCCACATCCAAATATCAAGTGCTGAACAAAAGCTTTGTTCCTGGCCGTTTTATAGAGTCAGAAGTGGCCAATGCCATGGCTCTGTCTTCCAGAAACAAACTCTCCATCCCTTCCCTTCAGAAGGAAAAACTTGCAGTGTCACCATATTCTTACTTTACCAATTTCTACAAGTTTTCCAGCTCTAGGAGCCATAGCCTACCATCTTCATTAAAATAAACAAAAAAGCTCTGTCCCTCACCTTCCACATTTTTTTAAAACAGGCTTTGTGAGCAAGTCTGCAATCTCAGCATAACACTGTGATGTGTAAAGCCTCTGATTGCATAAAGCTGCCTCCATTTATTATTCATCACAGGACAAAACAATATGCAATTTAAAAAAAAAATCATACTTCAAAAGCACTTATAGACTATCTGAGGCCTAAACTGATTGGTGACCACAGGAACCAAGCTAAAATAAAAGCTTTTCCACAAATATAGTATAATCTTCTGTATGGTGTTATTTCTATCACTTTTGCACATCTTTTTGCAGAAGGGCATCATGACATCTATCCCATCTAATCACACACCATTAGTAAGGAAGGCACGATTATCAAAAAAGACCTTCTGTAAAGTTGCAACCTTTTAAAGAGTATGACAATAATCGCTACAACTGTGGTGAATTAGTGTATGATTCCATAAGCACAGATGGACATTTTTATCTCCCAGGTAGCACTGGCCATTACACGTGCTGCTATCCCAGGAACATCGGAGCTGGCAGAGCTTTAAGTATGTCCAGAACAGAAATCACCCATGGATGCAGATCAGCTGCAAAGCGGTATGAATTCGGCAGTTCTCTGGGCAGATGCTGATTAAACAGAGAAACCTGCCTTTACCCAAGTACAGAGCCATTCCCCCTTCTTTCATAAAGCCTGCTACAGAACAAATCCTCCTGCCATGTTACAAGATTTAAATGTGGCTGACTCTGAAGTTTCAGGTAACATTTAGGATAACATTCCCATCTCAAACCAGTATCATATCCTGGTGGATTTTTTTCTGAATTGTATGACTGAGTTACTCATGAGTTACTAGAACCACTTGTTCATGCATTTCTGACCCTCCTCTGAGGGAGGAACAGGAAGCCAAAAACCAGACCTCATGGGGATGTGACAGCAGTGCTCAGAGTGATCAAAAATGCAAGACCTCATTAGAGGAAAGGTGGAGTCCCCGGTACTCACACAGCGCAGTGGTGAGCTTCTCGGGCTGGTCGTAGTGCACCATCGCGACGCAGAGTGTGTTGAGGGCGACCACGCAGAGGACGATCCAGTAGAAGCTCTGAGCTTTCACCATGCGCCGAATGAAGAACCGGAACATTTTCTCTTTCCTCCTGAAGTAGGATGAGCTCTCGTTCTTCCCACTCTTCAAACTGGCACGGGCAAAAGGAGACCCTGGGACAGAAAGAAGAGTCACCACACCACATCCAGGCAGGCAAAAGGCTGGAGGACATTCCTGGGCACACAGGCCCTCTCCCAAGCACCAGAAACACGGCTGAGCAGAAAGCTGGGCACATTGACCATGGGCTGAGCAAGGGCATCTTGCTTGCAATGGTGTCATGAGGGATGAAGGCTCGGATTTTAAAACTTGATGAATGAATGCCCAGCTCCACCATCTAAAGAAACTGGGCTTCCAACCTTTTGAAGCAATCTTGATTGTCCCAACTTAACTGGTACAAGTTCCCGGTTGATTGGACGGACAGAAAGTACCAGGCACAGTGGTATTTCTGCCTGTGGTGTGGAGCACATCCTCTTGGAGCTGGGTAGCTGGCAACAGGAAAGCTGGTCCCTATTTCCCCTGCTCCAAGGACCAGGCAAAGACCCAGCCCTTACTACTGAATTGAGTGAAGTCTCCTTAATTTACTCTCCGAATTCCTGTATTTCTACAGCAGAGGGCTCAATCTGCCTCCATGCATCCTGTTTTGGGTGCAGCTACTCATTTGTATCAATTCTGCCTACATCAGCTACATTTTGACTCTGGTCTGAAACCCTGGAAAAGAGTCAAATGTTTTAACAATAGGAAGCTGACGGAAGAAATGATTTCTAATGTAAGCTCTCCCCCTGTGGTAGCAGGCACTGTTCAAACGAATGATGAAAAGGCAATCTCCGGCCAGTGCTGAGGCAGGAGAAATCAGCACACATTAATAATAAACACATGCCTCTGTTGGAGTTCTTCTGCAACAGCCACAGACTCTGTTGCAAGCAGTGCAAATCGTGATTGCTGCAGGCTGTCCACTACCTGTTTCACGCTGTGAAACTCAGAAATTGCTAGTGAACCTTGTTTCAAGATGGTTTATGGCAAGGTAATGTGCTATTGCCCTTCCCCATCACGGGACAGAGCCTCCCAGCGCGTAGGGCTGACCAGGACACACACTGTCCTGTTTAGGACCAAGCACCGCAAGAGCAGGTGATTTGCATGGGCTGTCGTTGGAGATGGCTGAGCTACACGAACAAAGTGTGCTGGCTGCAGCAGCCAAATTTTTGAGTGTGCTTGATTCCATTTCAACACTTGGAAGGGGTGGGAATCTCACCCTGTTTCATCCTGCAATAACATCAAACACAGCACCCATAGAAAGGATAATGCATCCAGATGTGACAGCAAAGGGTTCTCCAAGCCTCACAGCTACACAAGAGTATGTTGCACTGTATCCTCAGTAGAAAGCAAGCTCTTTGCTTCATTTCACATTTCTGGCCATCCACCAACATGCCAAATGCAGAGCTGGCCCTGGCCGGGCTTTGAACAAACTCCTTGCAGAAAAGCTCAGTGTGCTGGTTCTGTTACTTTGATACTCCTCCCTTTGGCAGTTTAAAAAGAAAAAAAAAAAATCATACTGCTCATCTATTGCTTAAAGACAACAAAATGAACTACAGGTGAAGATACAGGCTGCACCGTATATTAATACTGTTTAGCAGATTGAGACCTCTCAGATACTCAAGACAGATTATACTCTCAGATTTTCATGGGAATAGTCTGCTGCCTCTCTACTGGCTCTACTGATCTTCCAGAAAAGAAAAGTAGAAGTATTTAAACTGATCTAAATGTAGAAAACATCCACTTCTCCAGAATTCTCTGTCCGGCAATCAAGACAACGTCCTGCGCCTGGTACAGCATGGAGGGTGGCAAGCCAGCTTCTACTGCTGCACACTTATTAGTGCAGAAAGAAAGGCTGAGAGTTAGGAAGAAAGAAAAGAATAAACGTTAAGAACAACTCCAGAGAACACCCTGGGAAGTGTTTATCACTATAGCACTTTATAATGCAATTATAAGGCTCATTGACGTACTTGTGTTTGAATTAAAGTGCAACGTATTCAGTCAACAGCCAGCAAGAGACCTGCCAAACTCTCTACCACTCTGGTCTGCATCTTCATGTTGCACTCAGTAATTATATTGTTAGTTCTTCCACAGTCCTTGTGCTCCCATCAGCAACACATTATAGGAAACCAGCCAAAAAAAACCTTTTCTCAAAAACATGTTCTTTATGTATAATTGCCCATATGATCTGATTGTTTATGTTATGCAGAGTTTCAGCCTTTTTAGGAGCCTGCAGAAGTATCTACTTTATTCATTTCTTCTTTTCTGCCTTGTCCCACAAATCAAAATCAAAAACACTTTTCTCAAGTGGGTGAACCACTCACAGAAGGTGGAAAGCACTGCTGTTATTTTCCCTGCCATATGCTCCCGAGACAGTTCCCAGCTCTGCCTCAGATCATCCGTGAGTCCAGATGCTCCGTCATCCGTTGCCACCTGAAATGCTGAATTCAAAGATCTGTTTGCGTGGCATGGGTGCCCAGAGCCTGGAGGGACTTGGATGTTAATGCAAAGATCTCATAATTATTGCAACCATGAACAAATGTTCCAAAAACAACCATTTCTTGTTATCCATGCAGGGATCGGAGCTGCTCAGAATAAAACAAAACAAAAATGCACACGGTTGCTGCATTTTTACCCTCTTTCAGCAACAAACCTCTCGTAGAAGAGGCAGCAGTTTAGCCACAAAACCTGCAGCCTGCTCAGCCTGGGGGATTGTGGCAGTTCAACAGTGGGTGATGGTGTCAGTAACATGCTGAGCAACATTCATTTCCTGCAATCAGGTCTTCATTTAAAGGGGATAAAAAAAAAAATCCAGCAGCAGCTGTAATCTCTTAAAATGTTAATGCCCAATTTCCAAAGAGCACTTGAGGCACTCATGCATGCAAGCATATATGGACATGTACTCTCAAATGTACTGTTTGTGCTGCTACTCTTATGCATCCAGGATTTGCTGCTTTGTGGTAACTGGGGTGCCAAGACATTTCTTTGGAAGATAATGAGAACATCTGCTGCTTCAGCAGACAAACAAAAGACAGACTCAAACAACAGGGACAGGAATAAGCAGAACAGCTAACTCCAAAGCAGTCAGGAAGATGTCTCCCCGGACAGCAAGTAAAAGTCCGTGACTGAAAAGTCTTTCTGCTGATGTCCAAAGAGCTCCCCTTAGACAGGGTGGTGTGTGCTCAGAGCCTGCCTCCCCTTGCAAGCCCCAGACCTGCCTCCTGCCTCTCCACCTGGGAACGTCTCAGGAGGGAACGAGCTCTCCGTTAACTGCAGAACAAGCAGTACCTCTGTAGCCTGACAGTGTCTTACTCTCCAGAGCTGAAGATGCCAAATTTGCACCATCAATAGTACACTATGCAGGATGCCCCACTGCATTGGAGGTATGTGGGTAATTGCATGCACACAGGTGTGTATCTTCATATCTGGCTTTAAAAATGTAGATAATTACTTTAAGATCTTCTTCTAAGGCAAGAATTAGAGAATTAGGGCCACTGCCCAGCATTTCCCAGTAACCATTCACACGGCAAAGACTGCAAAATCACATGCTGTGCATTAGTGGCAGATATGACTAAGTGGACACTTCCTCTCCTCCCTTCAACAGATGAGGCTTAGCAGTATTGTTTGACATATTCAGGTTTCATTAGCATGAATGAACATGTTCCAAGCAGAATCACAGCATGGCCAACGCAGCATGGATTCTCCAAGTGTTTCGGCAGGGCTCTGTTAAAGGGGTGCAGCATGCAACAGCCGAGCAGGGCAGCGTGGGGGAGAGGGTGAAGCCACGAAGCCATTTGCTTTGCGAAGTTGAGTGCTGCTGCAGGAGCAGGGATAATTCTCCTTCTTGAAACTGCAGCTTCTGGAGCAAAGGAGCCGCTCGGAGGAAACATGACACGAACACGTTTAGGTGGAGATCTAAACCTCGGGGAATGCAAAGCCAGTACTCACCAACGGAGCAAATGTCTGTGAAATGGTCCTCACCTTCTTCAGCATGAATCAGGTCATTTTTGCTCTTCTTTATTGCAGCTCTTTTCAACACTGTGTGCAAATTAAAGAGAAAATGCCCCGTGAGCATTCAGAGTGGATTCTTTCTCCCCCTCCCTTCACTCTCCAGGGCCAGCATTTACTTCCCAATGCCAGCTTAAAGCTCTCACACAAGGGTAAGCTGGAGCAAATCAGACAACCTACAACCTTGCAGGGCCTCTGCGTGCTTCAATGCCAGGGGCGTTTATTTATTTAACCTTCTAGATCTTGAAGGTTTGCCAGGCAGAGGTCTGCATGCTTACACTTCACCCCAGCAGATGCAGGAGGGTGGGGGAGTCACTGCAGCTGCTGAACCTTTTAGCACCGCAGAAAGGCTGGGCAGGATCACTGAATCTTTCTGAGCCCCAGTGGGTTATGAGATGAGTGCTCCTATCCATTAAAACCATTAATGCTGTTTACAGTATGCACCATTAAGAAGTTAGCATTTATGGTGCTTGGATACAGTTTACCACAGAGCAATGCCTTAAGCAGCAGAAATGCTATGTCGAAAGCAACTGCCACAAATCAGTGAGCATACTCTTAATAGCAGCCGCTGTACAACTCCTTCCCTCTGGGGATGTCATAACTCTCTGAAAACACAGTTTGTCCAACAGCATCTTTTGTGGGGAGGGTAAACGTTGCTACACCATTTGACTCAACAGGGAAAGAGAGCTGCATCCTAAGGCTCAGACAGGTCTGCGCTGTTCACCCAGTGCACGAGGGGTAACGCAGGAACAGCGTGGACACTGGTCTCATGAGCACCTACCTGTAAAACCTTGAGAACCAGCAGAAGAAAAAATACGTTGATACAGTTTTGTAACAGCTTCAAGACATACAGTAACTAAGCACCATTTGCTATCAGCAGTAAGACACCCCACGGTGTGGTGATACATACTGTTCAGTAGGCACACACAGCAAACCCACTCACTCTGCAGCGACTACCCTGGGGGTAGATTCATATGAGAGGCTCCCCTCACCCTACTCAAAGTTCCCTGCCTTGACAGAGAAACGGCTGCGCTTCTTCCTCCGCAGCTAAGGCAAGTGTTAGTGCTTTTGTCACTTCAAGGAAACAACCAGAACATCACCCAGGTTTGGAGAGGCTTGAAGAGGAGAGGATGCTCTGAACCTGTGGTCTGGATCCAATTTTTTTCAAATAACCACTTTTGCTCTTTTCTTCCCCACCCAGCAGTAGGCTGAATCCTCAGTCCCAGCAATACCAGCTTTTGGGTCCTTCAGGCTGCATCTGTCCCAGTACACTCCAGCATGCCCCGGGCCATCCCCAGCACTGGAACATAACCAGCCCTGGAAGTAAAGTTTCAGAACACTCCCTGGCGTGAATTGAGCACCTTCTTTATCTTCTCCCCATAAAAACTCCTGCATGTGTTCAGCAATTAGGTTGTGCCATATCTACAGGCACCTTGGATGCAATATCCCCCTGTTTTGGAGACTAAGACAATTGACCAGCATAGGTATGGGCTGCTCCATACCAGCTGGCTTCAAGGCTGGGAACATTGCGGGCTCCTTTAGCTTACTAGTATAGAGGGAGCCTTAGTATACCTAGGTCTTTACTCCATGGCCTGCACCCACCTCTGGTCACTTACACCACTCAGCTTTTTGGACTACTCTTCCAGACACTCATTTCAGCTCGAGACTAACAGCCCTGGCTGCACCCATGTGCTGGACAAACTTCCCCAGTGCACACACACCCACGCACCCACACACACACACGACGGTTTGCCAAGCACACCTCAGCCCTGATCTTCTTCAGCCCCAGCTCTTCCATCCCCGAGTCCTCCCCAAGCACAGGTCACCAGGTTGGCCAAGGTGGGCTAGCAGCTGGGTGCCTAATGCCCCAAGGAGCCACATGGCTCGGAGCAAGGTGCAAAACCACCCAGGAAGTATTGCCAGTGACCTGGACGTGTGGGGCTGCGGGGGAGAAGCACTGCCCCACTGTGCCGCCTAAGCCCCTGGTGATTTGCAATCCACTCACTGTTGTAGCTGCTGCCGCTGCTAGTCTCTGCCGGTGCCGTGCCTTGTTGAATCGGCCCTTCCGAGGCGGCCCTCCCTGACAGTGAATGGGAGGAGAAAAAAAAAGAGGAGGGAAAGGGAGGGGAGGGGAAAGGAGGAGACATGGGAGGACGAAAGATGGTCAGAAAAGGGAGAGGGAAGAATCTTTAACTGAACTTTGACTGGCTGTCACATCCTAAGAGCTCATCGATCTGGAGGCACAGGGAGAGCGGTCCCCGTAGCCTCGCTGCACCTGTGTCGGAAGCTCGGTACCTCCAGCCGTCCTGCAACACTAGGGTCACATGTCGGAAGATAGGATCACCACACCCTGTTATGTCTTACTGCTTACAGGTAACAGGGGTCTTAGTCTCTTTGTCAAATCCATTTGGAAGCCTTGGTTTGGAGCCCTGCCTTCTCTCGGTCAATGCGTTTCTCTTCTGGTGTCCGCTCTGCAGCCTAACCCCGCCACAACCTGCACGTAGACACGGCCAGCCACGCTCGGCAGAGGCTGACGGGTGTCCCCGTCACGCTGCAGTCCCACAGGCAGCGTAGGGACCGACTGACCCCAAGGACAGATCCCCATCCCAGTGTGGTGTGTCACATAACTGCTCATCATCCACCTGCAACCTCAAAAAGACCTGATACGGGAAAAGGGACTCTTTAGCCCGACTTATGCCAAGTGCATGCAAGAGCGTGTTCCTCACACCCTCCTGGTTACAACGGAAAGCCATGTCAGCATACAACAGGTGAACCTCTCATGTATCACAGGAGGAAAACTGCACAGCAAAATGACCTACCATCCAGAGGAGATTTCTCTTCCGCATTCTTGTCTTCCTCTGCCAGCATGACCTCCTCTGTAAAAGGAAAAACAGCAAGGTTCAACCTCAGATTTATCACATCCCTACTCTGAAACCAGCTGAGCTGGATGCAGCAGGCATCTGTCCCTGCTGCCACCAACCTCACCCCATTGTATCACCCATTTTCACCAAGTCTGTGGAGGAAGGGATGGCTCAGAGCTGTGTTTCTTACCCTGTGCCCTGCTTGCCCAGGGGGAGGAGGCCAGACAAGCCCCTGGAAGACTGTAGCACTTCCTCCATGGCTTCCCTCTTCACAGTGAACCACCCACTCCAGTTTCTTTACCCAGCTATCTGGAGAGCAAGAATCTCCCTGCAGACCCAAGCAAGTCCACAGGGCTCCACAAGCCAGAGGATGGTCCCTCATGCCCAGCCACGATGGAGACATTGTTTGAGGAGTGAAAGATGCTCTACACCCATTGCTGCTCTTCTGTCTCCATCAATAAGACCAGGACGCCAAGCCCAGGGGAAATGAATCTCTGTCTCACGGCACAGGGTAAGACAAGCAGGGCTGGCTGCTGCATGTCAGCTGTGCTGCATCACAGGGGACAGAATGTCACCAAATAGCCATTGGATCAAATCTTTGTCCCAACAAAATCCACAGCAAAGTAGCCACGGGGGAGTTCTGGCTAGCACTGTTCAGGTTGTGAAATATGTGCAAGACTTCCACTGTTGGTTTTCCATTGCTGTATAACTCATCTCCAAATTATAAGTTTATACTTTCCTACAGTAAAAGAATTCAGCAAATACTGAAAAAAAAACAACACCCCAAAACTGACTCATTTTTATTTACATGAAAGACAACCAAATTTCCTGAGGTTTCACAATACAAATGCCATCACCCCATCAATTTTCAGTACACACCACACTGCACCAACACTGGAAACCATACAGTTCATACAGTCTGAACCACAGATTTTAGCTTGCTGTTGTAAAGTTATGTAAGGATTTTCTTCTTAAGGACAATCTAAAGCAAACAAAATATTGAGTTGACAGCTGGTAAACTGCATACTTCCTTGTATTATTACAAATGACGTTCTTTTACATGTTTAGCATAGACGTAATTTGGGATCTTACCAAATCATCTGACACTGTGTTCCCACAAAATTTTGCTTTAAAGTCCATTTAAGCCAGCCTAGACGGAAGGCTAACTAAAAAAAAAAAAAAATGCAAACACACCACAGGCCAAACATCAAAGTGTGTAGCTGAAAGCAGTCTGGAAGAATACTAAAGGGATTAGCACTACCACACAAGCCTTATATAATCTCTTTATTAATCATCTGGGAGAGTGATTGATACATTAATAAGACAACAAACTGAGAAGGCTGAAAAATAATATTCAGGACTGAGGAAGATTTGAAATCCAAGCAGAGGAGAACAAAATAAGAAAATGGAAACTAGTGCACCAGAGAAATGGAAGAGGGTAAGGAACACTACGGTGCTCAGAGAGGGTTAAAAAAAATCAGGTAAGCATTGTAAAGCAAACAACTTTAAAATGCATTAAATCCTTCCAAAACCCCACAAGCCAATATAATTCAGGTGTTCTCCAAGGCTCCCTTAAAACAGACTAGAAAACTGAAATGGACTGTTTTGATAGTTCAAGAGAGATCCCTCTCAAACAGACACCTCAGAAACCAAAAGGTTCTTCCGAAGTCTTGTCTTGGGAAAAGCTGTACTGGTGTTTTGGGGCTAAAAATATGATGGAAGGAGTTAAACAACAATTAATAATGAACATGACTGGCCTAAAAATGTAGAAGGGATCGCTTAGATATGGAGACCTCTTCCCAAAGGCAACTGGACAAAGGGCCTGCAAATGTGAAACACAAAGCAAACCTGTGCTGGCAGGAGCATGAGCTTAAGATGCTAATAAAGTAGACATTTTCCTATAGATTTTTTCAAAGCCTACATTGCTCATGGAGTGTGATTTTAAAAGCTTTATGTCATATCTGAAGGTGATATACTCACCTCGCTGTGCAGGACTATGCATAAAAATTAATCTAGCTCCTAGTAACAGTAGAGTCAATAGTGCCACGCAGATGTGCCTGCACGCTTTTGGATCCAAGGATTAGTTCAGTCATCAGTACTTTGGGCTTCTCCATTTTGTGCTTCTCTGCATAACACAGATGTGGTTTTTTTCCTATGCTACATACTAGCAAATTGCCGTGAAAATTCTAAACCTCTTGGAGTGGAAGTGTACATGTAGGTCTTGGGACAAAGAGCAATCACAGGAAAGCGAGCACATCCCAAAGGAGCTTTTCTGCCACTCCCAGAAAAAGAAGCTGACCTTTAGACAGCATTTAGTAATTAAACGGACTAATACAAGCTGCTGCAGGGAGCGGACACACTGCCATGCAGGTGGTAAGCAACAAAAGTAATGAGCTAGCAAAGGTCAGGAGGCAGGCAGCTGCTCTTCAGGGGTACACCCAGATGAGTGCAATGCAAGAGAGTTGTGTCTGCAGAAGGAAGATCTCAGCCAGACCTAGCCCACTTGCTGGTCAATGCTCTGAGGGCGGTTGGTTTCAGTCATGTCTTGTTAAAAAAAATTAAAACACTCCAGGAAAGAAAGAGCCTGTTTGCTTAGCTGGAAGCTCAGTTCTGCACTTGATTCATATCAGTGCAGGAAGAACACCATTGTACTCATTCCTTTGAAAGAACTCCAGCTCCGAGAAGGAAAAGAAATTCTTCTTTCCCCCGGTTTCTGAGTGGCCTCTTGTTTTGCCTGTTCCTGTAGTAATTTCTTTTGACTCTCCACTGTCCTTTGGGCAGCAGGGGAGGAACAATCCTGAGTCCCCAGATCACCTCAGGGGACTGTGAACTGTATGAAAACATTATCATCGTGATTTACAATGGTGTGCTGATGCTATCTGATGTTCCAGTGTCACCTGTGTCCCCAAGGCCAGACTGATGAGAGGTTCAGCCATACTGAGGTTTCAGAAACCAGAGTGATAAATGCCAGTGGGACCTCAGAATGTCAGGAGTGACAATATGGTGTCAACGTATCTTCACCTACAAAGCACATGCTCTTTCAAGACAACTCTGCAAAGCAGCTGAGCCTTTGCCCTAAATTCAGGGCCCTGAGTTGGTGCCCAAACATATCTCCACCTATAGACATACCTCACCAGGGCTCAGTTTTACTGTTCCCTTACAATAAACAAACCCCAGGTTTCACCTGTGGAATTCCCTCAAGCCTGCCTCCCCTCCACCACTGCTCCCCAGTTCTCTCCCTTGATAGTCACTCCTGCCTGTCTTGTATCCTCTGGGAAACCAAAGGACCACATCTACCCTAGTGGGGCTTTACATGGTTTTTAAAGCCTGCTAAAAAAGACAGCTCAGCAGGCTAGTCGTCATTGCTAGGATTCTTTTTTTAACCATACAGCATCCTAAGCAGAGGATCAGAAGTTGCATTGCCTTTAGTCATCACTGCAACACAGAGACTGGAAGAAGATAATTAGGACACCTGAAAAACCTCTAAACAACAGTGCCTCTACATTAGAAGAAATATTCAACAAAGAGACAGTATCAGATCAGCAACTTCTAGCCTCCAAACAAGGCACAGAGGCTTCACTAGGATATCAGTGAGAGGTGTCTCAGCAGTAAGATTAATTGCTGGTCATTAAATACTGACAACACACAGCATGTTACAGGACTGGAAATAAAGGCAAACCTTATACTGAGGAACTGGCAAGCTGAACAATACAGGCAAAGCAGCAGAGAGACATGGTGCTCCTCTTTCTCTTTGGCATGGGGAGATAGGACATTGTGGGCTCAAGAGAAGAGTGGATTACAGGAAATAACTCATATTCAACAGGCAACAGAAGTTAGAAAAAAGGAAGAACAACTGAATTTAAATGCTGAAGCTTCATACTTGTTAAATAGAAAAAGTGAATAAAAATGCATCCCTTAGAAGAAGCCATCACACTCTCACAGGGAACTCTAATTTGTCTTTCTGGCAATTATCCTCCCTTGCCATCTCACACACATTGCTGCCCTTTTTCATTTCATTCATTTAATTGAAATGACAATTTCCCAGCTGTATCAAGGGGCTTGTTGCTCTGTTTCTTCTACAGAAAGCTGAAACCCGAGGTTCATAAAGCTTTGTCGTGTCACGGAATGGCATTCAAGTTACAGTGAGCTGGAAGAGAGAGGTTAAACACAATCCCAAAGCCTGCTTACTCCAGGAGAAAAGAAACACTCAGAATTGGTGCTGTGTGAAAAAGATGGGCTTGGAGAGAATTAAAATGCAAAAGACATGCGACTTGATTAGCTCTGAACTGAAAGACTTCCAGTGTCTGAGCGAAGTGTTTTCAAAATGATGCATGCCCTTGTAAGATAAGAGAAACATCTTCAAAAGAATATTTGTGGGCTTATAAGCACTTTAGTCAGTGCAGAGAACTTCTAGTTCTCCCCTCTCCACTGGAAATACAGCATGACAGCCTAATAGTTGCTACAGTTTTGAGGAGTTTAATGGAGAAAGCAGTGGTGGCAAAATCATTGCTTGGCTTCACCACTTTTTAATTCCTCTGAAGGCACAATTTCAAATTGACTCCCTACTGTCCTTGCGCAGAGCCCAATGAAAACATGAAATGAAGAGCAGAGCCTGTCCCAGCGCACAGTGGGTGGAACAGGACAGGGTTTGCTTGTCACCAGAAAGGCTTTATTTCATATTGGTTGCAGAGAAGAAGAGGCGTTCAGGGAAGAGGACTGTTGTCTCATGCCTAGAGGAGCAACACAGTGCAAAGCATTGCTTTTTACACCTACATCAACTGATTTTTAGCAGTGGGAAGAGTTGGTCCCTTTAAAGAATTTCCTAAAAACCAGAGTTTACTTCATTCTTTAAGAACGCATTTAAGATTACAGGTCTGTTTCTGAGTGTTCCACACAGTTCACTTCTAAACGATACAGAGAGTCAATGTTTATGAGCTTGGCAGGGCAATTACCATACAGATTTTTGGCCTAAATTCTATGACATGTAAGAAATGATAGGATTTGATCATTGCTTTTGGCCTGTAACTCACACTAGTTTTATAAGACTGAAAATCTTACAGATTTATAAGTCATTTAAGGTGGCACAACATTTCTTCTTGACATCCTCAGAAAGACTCTACGGAGTTACAATTTTCCTTGCTTGGCCTCATGATGTGGGAATTTTACATGAAATCACCTGTTATCTCATTTGAAAATATTTAAACCCTCCTGACTACCCTAGGTATTCATTTTTCTGCATGCACCTGAGAAATAAGTAAAGCTAGAAACTTCATACCTGGCCTCTGTATAATCCTAAGTGAAGAAAGTAAATTCAAACTCGAAGGAAATTGGTGAGAAAATGGGTTGATTTTTTTCTTTCAAGTCATGCACATCTAAATTCAGCACTTCAGCACATTATCTGTGTTATAATTTTCTCTTTTGTTCCTCAACCCTTTGTTAAGAAGGCATTTGTTAAGCACATCAACAACTCAAGCAGATATGCTGCTGACTTTATGAAACAATCCACATTTAAAACAGCCTGAGCTATGTTTGCTTCAGTTTCAACCATAGCTGCACTTCTGGTGATTTATCAATAGCAAGCTGGCACCAAAATCTTTCAGCTGTGCCAAGGTATCTCACTGAAAACTTCACAAGAATGTTTTATTAATATTTTCTTCCGTATTATACTCTTATTTCACCAGTGGAAAAAATTTAAAAGTACCACCCAAAAAAAAAGAAAAATATAAGAGTCAGTTACTCAAGAGCCAGGGTATTAAAGAAGTTTCATTCTTACAACACAGATATAAGACAAGTCATTAGATCAGGTCTGGAACACGCTCCAGTCAGACAGCACTTAAGAGGTAGAAAACAAAGACCCATTGTTTTCTTCTGGAGCACTCAACAGTCTACAATTTCAGTATAAGAAAGGGTTAATAGTAAACAACCCCAAAATTTTATCTGAACCACCTTTTTAATGCAATATGTACAGCAAGAGGTAATATAACATCATTCAGATTACGAATTGAGAAGGCTGGGAGAAACATTAAAGACACTCAAGAGCAGTCAATAAATAATGAGCACAATGTTAAATTAAAGTCATTGTTGACAGATGGGAGGTAGTACACAGACGAAGGAGTGATTTTAGTCACTCAAATACTTTCCTTGGTCCTAAACCCGGTACAGCTCTTGAGGTAAAAACTTGAGCACTACTGAGAACAAGGAAACTTTTCCAACCCCAGTAACCACTCAGAATATGTAAAACACTACAGAGCAAAACCAATCAGATTAAGTATTAAGATGCCACTTTACGAATCACTGGAATGCAGCTTTCCACTCTTCCTACCTTGCATCAAAAATAAATGAGAAAAAATGAACAAACAAAATGCTCAGGGAGGATACCATAAATATTAGAAGCCTGGAGAGCCTTCAGTGAGAAGAGAGGGGACTGAGCAGATCAGTTCTGCATGCTTTAGAGCACAAAAAATAAGATGAAACAAGGTAGAGAGAGATCAGAGAAAGAAAAGTAACAAAAAGAAATAAGAGGTGCAGTCCTGAGCTCTTCCTCTCACTGCAGAAAGGCAACATATTTAAAACTGAGGACAGGACATACTATTTGGTGGGTTGGATTGTGTTTTAAAATCAAACCAACCATTAACATGTGGAACTCCTTGCTACGAGATTCAATGAGGTCAAGGATGCTAGAAGGATTTAAAAGCCATTAAATATTTCCATGAATAATAACAAAATCCTCCGGAGTTACATTAGAGCAGAATACCAAGAGCTTTTGCTCTTTCTTTTATGCAAACAGCGTATTACATCTCACTGCTCAGGGCTGTTAAAAGACATTCCTGTACAGGCTGGATGGTCTGTGACCATCCTCCTTGGCTGTTTTCCGCCCCCCACCCAAGCAGTTTGCTTTGGCCATTGTCCCACACACAGTCCTGGACAAGGAAGACTGATTGTCTAAGTTTGGAAATTCATTATCATTTCATAGCTGAAATCCTGGCCTCTAAAACGGAAATGGGAAATCCCCATGGACAGTACAGTCCCACATTTCAGCGCCTGAATTCTAAACACTCAATTCTCTGTTTTGGTTAGTCTTCACGCTACCTTTTGTATTCAAAGATATACTAACACTGCTAAGTCGATTTTATTGTCATTATTCAGCTGTACCAGGAAGCTCTTTTAAGACTCCTATTGTATTTTCAAGAATGCCTTTACAGAATATTTTTATTATTCCCTGATTCAGCTGTTTTGTATACACTTTGCTGTTCTAGAAAACCTTCTGGATCTTGTGTTATTGGACAAAATAAAAAGATGGGCATTTTACAGCAGTTTCACTCTATACTGTGTGGCATTTATTCAGCACTGGGAACACAGAAATAAATAGCCAGTCATTCCCACAGGGATGCAAAGTTGGAGCAGAGATTGGCTGTATGTTTTATAACTTCTCCACCTCAGCTTTCAGACAAGTTCAGCTAATGACTTATGCATAGCTCTTGCCAGAACAGTCACCAACATGAAATGAAGCAACCCACATCCATGCAAGGGAGTCCTCATCTTTATTTTACTGATGGGGAGACCAGAATTAAGGGACTAAGAAATCATGAGAGCCTTAAAAGCAAGATGGCACTAGAGCCAAGGGAGAACCATGGTGCACTCTGCTCCAGCCACTGGATAAACCATAAATTAATTTGAATTTGAGGTAGCAGAAAAAGTGTAAACAAATGGGAAGACAAATTATAAATGGAAAGGAAAGCAAAATATGCTTTTTTGGAATCCTACAGAACCACAGAATGAAGTGTGGTTACCTAATTGAGAACAGCTGCTGTTGAATAGTCACAGTGCATAAAAATCCATCAATATGACTGGCACTCAATTGTCACTCTGTATAGCATTATGGGAAATAATGGGTTCGAGCCACCATACAAACTGCTGCTACTTCTTCCTATTTTATATTTCAATGCTCCAGTCTTTTCCCTCTCTGGTCAGGTTGTCAAAACTCATGCCCAGATCACTGCATTCTGGGGAGGTACCGCAGCCGCCTCGCCAGTGCTCACCGGGGACCTGCAGCAGGGCAGAGCCCCGCACCCCTGGGCACACAGCCTGGCAGAGCGCTTCAGAGGAGAGAGCAGAGGCAAAGCAGCAGGAGTCATGTGAAAATGCTCTTCCAAATACTGGCACCCAGGTTGTGTACATAAAACAGAAGCTGTAGATCCAGAAAAAGAGCCACGTATACACAGAATAGCACCAGGATGCTCTGGCCCCTGCCGTGCACACAGCATATGCATGTGCAATGCTGCAATGAGTTGTTGCAACTATACAATTGCTTGCACAAGCACGTTTTAGCGCATCAGGCTTCCAACATCAGTATGGATTTCAAAACAGGGAATGATGACAGGGCTTTTAGTGTGGTGCCAGCCCACGGTTTAGGAGCACCACAGAGTGCCAGTTCTGCCACCAGTCTACCAGCTGACATCAGGCAAGTCACTATATAATATTGGATCTCAGTTTCCCCATTTGTGAAGTGCAAGGATGAACCTGACCTGCCTAGAAATGCACCCGAAAATCTATTTCAGAAGCTTCTTTTTCTCCCCATCATTGCTTTAAAAAGCATTTTCACTTTACTCAGATGTTTCAGCTTCTCAGAAAAGCAAGCAAGGAAGCAAATTAGCCCAAGAAGTTTTCTTGATGCTATGTGAATGAACTGCACTGTGGTTATGTCAATATATATATCAGCTACCCTATAACGCAGAAAGGTTATTGGTAATCTTTACTGTCCGATAAAAAGGAAAAGAAAAGCATGCTATTTTTTGCTAAATTAGTGTGTTTGGGCCCTTGTTAAAGTTGCTCACAACTTGCAATAAAGTGCAATGTTCAGTTATAATAGTTATAAAACAATGTTAATATGTGCTGGGGTGAGTTTCACAAAAGTGATCTTTGTAGCTCATAAAAATGACACTCCAGTGTATTTTACCATCATAGCAAGAGAGGCTTATAAGACAGCTGTGGTGGAAAGTAAATAAAATATAAATGACTCATATAAGGGAACAGTTTCTCCACTGTGGAGACTTTGGGCACTGTATCACTTTTTATATTATACTGTATTAAGACAATTGCTTTGATCTCAGCAATAAAGAAAGTTGGCCTAGCTCCTTTATTTTTGCTTTACCAAACTGAGATCTTTTGCAGTAACTTTAGAGTGACTGCCTAGAAACAAGCCCAACAAAAATAACAAGGGCTGGCTGGGCCCTCCCTAGTCTTGGGTTATGTCAATGGCCAGCAACACCGAGGACTAATTCTGGGGCCCTTGTCCTGTGTCATCACCAGACTCTACTTGCCACAAAACACATTGAAACAAGACCAGGAGATCTCTTGCCTTACCTGCTTTGAAGATCCACTCCAAGTATCCATTTAGTTCCCGTTCAATTTGCTGCTGCCTACGGAGTTTCAGGAAAGCTCGACGATTTTCTACCCTCTCTCGTTCTTTGGCAAATTCACTACAGAGAGAGAAGAATGGGAAAGCACATCACGAGTGGTCAGGGAAAATACGCAGCCCTTCTTTCATCTTTCAGATTGTATTCACAAAGCCTGTGAAGTCAATGACAGCAGTAGTGAGTGGAAACCACAGCACGTTACATGTTGTTGTCCAGTGAAATTCTACTTTGATTGTAGATCAGCTGTTTCTCTGCCTCTCTCATCCTGAAATAGGACTGCAAACTGCCACATGGACACGCTTTTTTCTGGGACCACACCATATCCATCATAACAAGATCCTGGTGCACAACCACATACACCTGTCCAGTCATGTAATATCAATTATTGTCCCCAGCACTAAAAACTGTCCTCCATCCCTCCACACCACTCACCCCACAGCAGAATTTCCTCTAGAAGCACAGTATTATGTCACGAGCAGAGGCACGAGCAGTCTTTCTGTCTTGGAAGAGATCTACTCTTCCCTGTTAGCCTTTCTCAGAGTTGTCCCAGGTTTAAGCCAACTTTGACAAAAACAAGTCAAATGAGACCTACAAGTGAGGATGAGTACTCTGGGGTTAAGGTGAAATAGCCCAGATGCTCTCTCTGTGTTGAGGGTAACAATGATCCTGCTATTTGCTAAAATCACATGGAAAGCAAATGTCTTGACATCAAATCATTAGAACAGGACTGTACAGGGGAGTCAGAAAGGTTCATCCAACCATTGCAAAAATCTTGCCTGAGTACACCCTACTGCCTCATTTGAAATGATGCTGCGACAATAGTGCAGCCACCTCCCCCAGGACACCCATGCTGGAGCTTTTTTCCAAGCTAATTCGTATCACCCCTGGGAAGCTTCTGATGCCCCACCTGGAGATGTAGGTGCCCATCTGACATTCATGGAGCTCTGAACCAGGCTCTGCAAACCCTCACTTCAAGCACACACTGGAGTGACTCCCACAATAGCCTAATCTATATTGTTAAATGTGGGATCAGGCTTTTGTCCCTTGTGTATACCTGTGGCTCGCTCACTCGGCATTTTGAAATCTTAACTTTGCCGTGCCCTTTAAATTTTCAGTTAACTGTTAATTGTTTGAAACCTTTAGTTAACCACTGTTCTTGACTAAAATCCCACCTAATCACCTGTTCGCTACCCACACGAGCGCTTCAGAAGCCAAAAAATAAGCAGGAAATAGGAGGAAGGAAGAAGAATGGGGGAAAAGGCGCTGCAAGTACCAGAGGCAGCTTTATATTCACAGTCTACACTTTATCCTTCAAAGCTAATGCTTTTGCTTTGTTTGGCAGGACTGTCTGACCCGCAGAGAAGGGACCGGGGGGAGAACTTGGCTCAGCACTGCAATGTACACCGGTACCAGCCACTGATGTGAGAGCTGCCATCAGCTGAGCAGTTATCTTGATTTTGGCAGTGCATCCCAGTCTCCTGACTCCCCTCTCCTGTCCCCCACCCGATAGCACAGCCCATGACCCCACCCTTGAAATGGAGGAAGCCAAGACATCGCTCTGAACCAACAGCTCCTCCTTGGCATTCAGCACGTGTCTGCTGGGTGATTCGGGATCCTGCACGTGTCAGCTGGATTGCTGATTTTCTTCCTCTTCCTTTTTAATGTTCTCATTTCTGGTTCAGTGCCTGCTGGTCGGGGCCACGGACCTCCTCTCAGTTTTGATTTTTCTCTGGAGGGGGAGGAATGAGATCAGACAGCACAAGGTGACAACATGCATATATAAACTGCCAGACGTGGAGGGGCTACGCTTCCTGCGTTACAGGCTCATGTCACCACAAATTTCCCAGAGCTGGGCTGTGCTGGATGGAGAAGGCAACACCCAGTGGGGAGTTTCATAAAGGACCGCAGCAGGCAGGAAGGACAGCAGATGAGCCATGGCACTGCTCCCTCACCCCTCAGGAGCAGGCAAGGGAGACCTTTCCTTGCAAAGCCTTTCATCTTCTGCCAGCTCCTCTCTGGCCTAAGGAAAATCAAAGCTACCTAGGACTTGTCCCTTAAATCTCAACTTTAAACATGTAAGAAAATGAGGGAGAATCTGTGCTAAGTTGCAAACCTTCAGCAGTCTCTGTACGGCCATGCCTGCTTTTTGCAAGACACCAGTGAGGAATGTTGCCGAGGTTAAAGCCACCTGCACCATCCTGTTGCCTGGAGCTGGCAGGTTTGGCACTGCTGTAGAGGCTGGGAAGGTAACTCCCAGATGACAGTACCTTGTGTCTCTGCTCATTGCCTGCCTTCTGAGTACTACAGAGCTGTAGCAAAATCATCCAGGTTGAAGACTGGAGGGTTTCAATGTATGGTCTTCCTGGTGAAGAAATGCATCACTTGCTCTTTCTCCTGTCTCCAGGAGATAAGAGAGGTTTGATGAAGCTGGAACTTGTCAAAAGACCGTGCTTTTTTTTCTGAAATGTATTAATAAAAGCATGCATGTGTCTCTCTTCCACTATGTTCATCACCATTCAGGAACTGAAATATTCCCCATTTGCAGCAACTGGAAAACTCCCAGAAATTCTGTTTGAGAGCTTTTCAACAACATTTCGGAGCACATTCAAAGAAATAGGGAAAAATTTCTATCAAAATGCCGTATTTAATCTAAAAATATTTCAGCTGAAGTTATCCTGCCAATTCTAAATGAAAACACAAAAGTCCCATGGGAAGATTTGGTAGCACTAAATAAGTTTCCTTTTTTGTTCAGCATAATTGATATTTATGCCACTGACTTGCAAAAATCTCCCAGATCACCAGAAAGGAAACCTGAGCAGGAAATACACTGCCTCTTGCCCAGCTTTACCTCCAGGACTTTCTTCATAGCTGGTCCTCCACAGTTTGGCCAATTCTGGAATGAGGAATATTGAGAGATGTTCACCCATTTTCATCCCTGGCTCTTGTCAAGCACCATGTGCCCCAACACCCCACCCCACCCCACCCACCCCCCCCCCCAAAAAAAAAATATTCATCTTTCAGCACTGTCTGGGGAGGCATTAAGAGGAAGAAAGCTGAAAGGTCGGTGCTTCTACACACAGCACAGCAACAGGAGACACTGCTTTAGAGGAAGCCAAGCTCTGCCTGGGTAGATGACTACGATGCATTTTAGTTACAACACGACAGTTGTGAATAACTGATTCTATAGAGACAACAGGAACAAACAGAATTCAAGGGAAGGTCATTCATCATGGAAACCATATGCCATACCAGTCAAGCTCAATGTTGTCACATTTTTCTTCTCAAGAGTGGTTGGTGCTTAAAGTCACCAGGAAAATGGATGATTGTTGCTTATCACCTTGGTGGGTAGAAGAGTAAAATAAATCTCCGTGTAAATATGCACTGGAATAGCCACTTCAGGGAAATTCAAGAGCTCCCCCAGCCACAAAAGAGACAAGGTCAACTCATGAGTAACCACCAGGGTCAGTAAAAGACTATAAACCAATGAAATTCTTACAAGTACTTTATCCACGCTGGACTTAAATTAAAAATACTGTCACAACAACCAAAAAGAGAAAAAAAGACCCAAAACAAAACAAAAGAAAAAAAAACCCCACAGTATTCATCCCCTGAGTCTCTGATTAACTTTCCTATATAACAGTAGAGATCTGAGATGGAGCATCATGTAATGTGCCTCCTGGTCTTGGGTTTCATGGCACAATCCGAGGGCCAGTGACAGCAGGCCTGCTGCAAGACTGATCACACCATTAAACCTCTGCAATTCAGATTTTCTGCTTAGAAAGCAGACAGAAATGCTTCCCACTCACAGGGAAAAGGCAGAGAGAGATGATATAGCATCACTGTCATTGCTACCACTAATAGTGCTCATAGTGCTCATGATGACAACATGGGTAATTAGCTCCTCATTCAGAACAATATCACTGAGCTACACACGATCTCATGAAATCTCAGATCTTAAAATGGGAGAACCCTTTGCCTACTGAATCTAAAGCACTGTCCAGAATGAGCAGAAAGCACAGAACTCAGGGGGACTCCACCAAGGACTCCCAGAAAGCAGCTGTAAAGGACTTATAGAATTTTAAGCCTTTTTAAAAAAAAATATATAGTTTTAGGATTGACTTCATCTCCAGTCCAAGTACATCAAAGGAATGAGCAAAGTTGAGCCTGGATGGCACATGACATCTAGGGACAGAGTCCTGCCTGGAGAAATGTAGCTCTTAAGAGTGGAGAGGAGCCAGATAAATCAAGTGGGTGGTCTGCTGGCGAAGGAACCAGCCAGGACTGCAGATGTTTTACTGAGTTACTGACAAGCCAAAATGAATTCTCCAGGTGGAGGAACAAAATTGGCTGAGACAGGAGGCTTAATTTGTAAGCTTTGTTGCTTGAATGTGGAGCAGTGCCCAAGAACAGACTTGATACTTGTCACCAGCCTGTTAAGCAACCCACGTCACTCAGGAGCAGTGAGGGACAGGCTGGAGGTAGAAGTGGAAAACAGGAACTCCTCTGGCTGCCTGACATGCAAGTCAGAGGAGCATCACTGTGGGAAACATGTGCCAGAATAGTGTCAGTGGCACGAAATCAAGCGTGTTGTGCTACTCATGGGCTGCCTGGTTGAGAAGAGGTGAAGTGTTGAAGATTCCTCTTAGTTTCAAGTCCACCCCTTTTACAATCAGCAAAGAAGGAACCTCAAAAGACACTTGGTGCCAATTATCCACCTAACTTCCAGCAAGCCTTCAGCAAGAGCAACGCTGAGGTGGGAATTTCCATAAGAGGCTGCAAAGAGACTGCAGAGGTAAGAACACGCACTTGCAGAACCCCAGACATATGAACATGCTGGATGATAAAAGAGGTAAAATTAATGTAATACGATCTATATTTTTCAGTAAAACTAAGCCTCTTGTGTTCTTGGCAGGCTGCAACCACTTGCTTGGGGGTTGTACATCACTTAAGAGACCCTCCAGAGTGCCTTAGGGTAATTTCCCAGCGCAGGGACTGCACACACCTACAAGCTTCCTGGCGTCCTGAGAGCATCCACATGAAGCAGAAACATTTAATTGCATTTTAAAGGTGGAAGTTCCATTTCTTACTATTTTGGCTAATCAGCTGTAAGAAGGAAACAGAGAAAGAGCCTTCAGTTAATTTTTCCTTTCCCTCTCAGGTCTCTGTTTCTGATGCTGGGGTTTGCCACCTTGTCCTGATCCAACCAAATCCCGACTGCTTGGGTGAAGCCAGTTACAATAACGTGGTAGGCAGATTCCTGCTGAGCAAACCCTCCTTGTCCTCCGGCCATGCTATAGGTCCTGCAATACTTGTGTGATTGAGTTTTCTACCTCATACACATGGCCCTGCAAAGCCCCTCACAGCTTGCTTCACCAGGGCCTGATCCAGTTAATACTCCTAACATTTCATTCACTAACCACATCAGCATCCACGTGTTTATAGAAAAGCAGATTCTTGCTCCAGGGAAAGAATTTGTTCTGCAGGTTCATAGCTCTGTCTTTTGTCTTCCTGGAGAACAGTAAATCCTTTATAAGGGGAAGCCTCTGCTGGATGTAACAAAAAAGCCCAACAACTTTATGACTGTAACTTTATACAACCAAGGACGCACAGCCTTGGCTGTGCTCAACATTTATTTTACCTTCTGCAAACCTGTTCTTTGAGATGCAGAGGCAGTGAGGGAGTCCTAGCAGAAAGAAAGAGAGTGAGCCCATGGAGAGTGAGCAGGAACAAGATGGACATTGCGTAGTGGAGAGAAAAGCAAATACTACATGTCCTGGATGCAGAGGCAGGAAGAGCCTGGGGACCTGCTGAGCATCCTCACCCCTCCTGTGGGTGCTGTGGTGACTTAGGGCAGTGCAAAGGGAGGCAGGCAGGACACCACATAGGAAGGGGGGTATCTGAAGCACAACAGCAATCTCAGGATCTGAGCAGGGACAGCAGACACCACCTTCCCTCGATTCCTGAAGCATTTTGCTTCAGCAGGTGTACTGCCACTAGGGAACCATCATCAACAGCAGCACCAGTGACTCTTTGAACTCTCTTAGAGATTAAAGGACACACCCCAGCCCACAACATGGGTCCGAGAGCCTGAAAGGGGCTTCCAGGGAGGCAGAGGCAGGAGAACAGCAATCCTGCAGGGGTGACACCCCGCAGGCCAGCCACCTCAAAGGCACCAACCTTTGGTGTTTCTTACAAAAGCTCCTCTAGGAGAAGAGGAAAGGCAGCCACAGCAGGGGCTGAATTATTCAGAGCAGCACACAGGATGCAAGGGGAAGGGACTGGGGAGAGGAGAGACAGCATCATTGCCTTCAGTGCGCTAGCCTGGGTGGATGGTGGTGAGTTAGAAATATAGGTGAGGCGTAGAATGGAATTTGGCTTGGGAAAGAAAAATATGAAATAAATCCAGGAGTAAGACAAGCAGCGCAATTTCCAGCTGCCTGGACATGAGTCATCATGGCCCATAGCTGGGAAGATGCAAACCCAAGAGGACATGGCTCAGCTCAGAGGTCCATAGCTGGCACCTTGCACTCACAAGGGCTGCAAACAAAATGAGAGATCAGCAAACAAAATGAGAGATCCACAAGGACATCGGTTTCTTTAACATAGCATCAGATATCTTTACCACAATAAGCCCCAGGAAGACTTCAGGATGAGCCACGGTATGGTTATTCTCATTCACAGACAAAATCCTCAAGTTCAGAGAAACCTGCAGGCAAAACTAAAATAATTTGATGCCTCTGACTTACTGATCTAAAAACATGAATAGAAATGCATGTAGAGTATTGTTAAATCACTGGTTTTAAATACCTCTAAAATCAGGCCCAGGTCACCACTGAATATAGGCAAAGCGTATTGATTAAAAAGCTCATCTGGAACAAGAAGAAAAAGCATGGAAATGGACCTCATTTGGGCAAGAAGAAAATCTGAAAGAAAGCACATCCCAAGGACACAGAGAGATCACATTGGAAAGTGGTGGAAAGAGATGAAACCAAACAACTGATTCACCTGGAAAACCATCAGTAAGAATTTCTTTATGTTGGTGACATTTGGTACCTCTAAGATATTGTTTTCCTGCCCATAAAGATGGATTGCTGAGAAATCAGAATTTTGAACCTTGTTATTAAGCAAGGAAAATCCCAAGGACAACTGAGATTTCTTAGTCCTGAAGATGACAAAGATCTGTAGCTCATCATCCACCCCAGGTTGTCCCATCAGCTGCATGAAATCCCAAAGACACACAGTGTTTTATGTTTCTATCTCACCTGGAGCTACAGCCAGACAAGATCACACTGGACACAGTCTGAGCAGGCATGTCCATCTCCCCCAGGCTGAGCCCAAACATACAGACCTAGCTGGCTGAGCTGCTTAAACCATTCTAATATCCACTGCTTAGGAGTAAGGACTGGCTCAATCAATCCTGCACAGCTAGAGCTGCTTCTTCTTCCTCCTCATTGCTCTAAAGAGGGGGGAAAAAATAGCTCTCCTCAACCAGCTGATAAAGGATGAAAGTATCACTAAGAGTTGATCTCTCAACACCGAGCCTGGCTTCACGCTTTTATCACCGAACATAGCAGGAAGATGATTCAAATGCAAGCCAGATATGGGATACATCTTGTAATTCTAGAAAGAGAAGAGGAACAGCACAGAGGTGAAGCCTTCAATGCATCTTCCTTCCTTTTGTCTTTATGTTCAGCTTGTGCCGATTTCACTTTGATTCCACCTAATCCGATTTGAAATGCCGTGAGTGCCACAGCTGGGCAAATGTGGCTTGAATGAGGCAACAATAAAGAGAAAAAAGAATTAAAAAGCACCATTTATCTCATAGTATCATCCTACTGCAATTGCTGGATGAAGCTCTAGCTCTGTTCATCAAGTCTCCACCCCAGAGTCAAAGCAGAGGCCCCAGGAAATTCAAATTTAGGTCTGCTATGTATCATTCCTATATTACAGGCTTTACTTTCCATTGAGGCTTAACAGAAGGGCAAATAAAGGTAGTCCATCTCTCCTATACTAACCAAAAACACAAAAGGACCAAAGGATCCACATTCAACAGGACATATAATTTGGTGAGAAAAAGCTCACGTGGAAAGGCATTGCTCCCTAAACCCTTCTGCAAGAAACACACGTGCTTCTCCCACATTTCTTGTTTGCAATTATGGCTTTGTTAAAAAGGGTGATAAGCAAGGAGCAACAGGAAAGAAAAATTTTCTCTTGTTCTGTCTTTCCCCTCCTTTTTAAGCACAGGCTGGGGAAACACTAAAAGCACTGAGAAAGCAAGAATAATCTCACATCTTCTTATGATGCAGCTCTTCTGCCGCAAATAATTAACACCAGCCAAAGTCAGATCACAGCAGGTAACAGTGAACTTGGAACAAATTTGCAGGGAAAATGAATGATTGTCTCGGTAATGAGGGAGAAGGAGGACAGAAGAACGCTTTGCCATTATGACAAATTAATCAGCCTGATTCTTCTCCAGCCTCTGCACGTCTTACAGGCTGAAGTTTTATGATCTCAATCTGGCAAAAATCCTCAGGATGGGAAAACATGTCATGAAACTCAGCAGAGCAAGTCACCGAGACAGCCGGTTCAATGAGGTCTGGATGGGGCTGTGCTTCCTCCCGGGGAGCTGCTCTAACAGCACAAAAGCCTCAGTGACCCAAGGGGCAACAGTCAGAAACAGAAACAGATATCCCCTAGGGAGACTGAAGCACACAACAGGGAGAGTGTTTAACGGGACCCTGCCCAGACGCCACCACCCCATGCTGCAGACTGCTCAAAACAGGGTGCAGCAGTGAAGAATTAAAGCATCATTTACCCTGACCCTTGTTCACCTGCAAGGTGCCAGCAGGGTCTGTAGCTGTATCCCTTGCCAGGCTCCTGCTGTTACAAAGATGCTGCATCTGTTCAAAATGTCTCCCCGCAGTTCTTACCCCAGATGATCTCATATAACAAGAGGCAGGTATTGCACATCTCAGGACAGAGCAGGTCTGGACCACGTAATGGTAATACTTAAGCAGCAAAGATGCGAACTGGCCACTGCAGTGCCTCTCCAAACTTGGTTATTGCAGCCAGAGGAGTAAACCTCAGGAAAGATCATTACTCTTTACTGGCTGGTCTGGAAATACCTCAGGCTTCACCATAAATATTTGAGGACATGACAAGCAGCATTTTTCACACTCGAGAGACACAGACTGTCAGTATTCAAATGCATCATTCACAGTGCGCTGCCCTCTCTGGCCAGCACTCCTGCTGTCTCACCACCCTCACCACTCCCCACCGCTGCATGAAACAGTGCCAAAAAGCACTTAGCCTTGAAATAAGTTAAATCATCTTCCTCACAGCATCCCATGATAACGTTTATCCTTTTTGCATTGTGTAATCCAAAGCATCAAAACAGTCACAAATATATTGTACAGAATCGTACAGCTCATCACCAGGCCAAATTAACACCCAGCTCAACACCCAAGCAGTAGAAAACTCCATAATCCTGCCAGCCCACAGAAGAAAACTGCTAGCTGGGCTGAGAGGAGGCTGCGGGCTGGGAGGGGAACAGCAGCAGGATGAGAAAAACAGCATTGGAAATCACTGCTAAGGGAGGGAACACCAGGAAACTAAGGCGTGTGTGGAGACGGGTGCCCATCTCTTGGTGGCAACAGCTGCCAGAGCAGGATGGCAGAGGGCTGCAGTCTCCTAGCAAGAAAACAGTACACAATCAGAAAAAGAATGAGCATTGGTCAGGGCTTCTCAGTTCAGTGGGGGGTATATTTTTCCCCTCCTCACTGTAAACAGCAGAACCATGTGCAGAGTTCAATAAAAAAATTATCAGGATCATCATAGCGCATCTTCTGGTCAGAACTGAAGCTAAATCCCATAACATCCCAGGCAGCAAACAACCCTGTGTTTAGGGAAAACAGAAAGGCATCTGGGGTCAACCCTTCTTGGCATGACTTGGAGCCAGAAAATTCCCATGGTGCCACCAGAGGCAGCCAATCTGTTTTGCTATGGAAAGGTTCTAACCCCTGTGACGGATGCCTTTATTGCTACCTAAGTCACAGAGAGTTTACAAATAATCTAATAAGTAAGAGTAACCACCCACCGCAGTCAACGCAAAAAGATGTTTCAAGAGAAATGTATTATGGGTACGAATTCCTAAATATTTTCACTACTGCTGTTGTTCCACTCTACACTGAAATCCTTACAAAATGCTACCCCAGTTTCTGAGAACCAAGGTGCCCCAGCTTTCTGGAACAAGGTTAGCATGGCTAGAATGACTTCTCATGACTAAGAGAGAAATAAAGCCAAGGGCAGCTCTCTAGTATGAACAAAACCTGGTTCATTCTTTGGGTGGATGGATGCTTCAGCAGAACTTTAACCAGGTGCCCTTTTTTTTTTTTTGTTTTGTTTGTTTGTTTGTTTTTATATTTCTTTTCCCTTTTTTTGTGTCTGTGACTGGGGAGGTATCAGGCTTGGGCAGTCACCCCAACATGCTTCCCAGCACATGGACGGGCAGAACACACCCTGTGTCTGCCCATCTTGATCAAGTGGACAGACCTTGACAGTTCATGTGCGGAAGCAAATGAGCCTAACGAATGTCTTAATGCTATCAAAGGGGAGAGAAATCCATCCTCCCGATTCTGCTGTCCTGGCCCCATACAGTCCTGATCTTCTCTTGAATCAGCTACGGCACTCAATAAAAGCTCCTCCAGAAGAAAATAATCTGTGTTTTTCTGCTCTACTGGTTTCTGCAGGGCTGTTGAGTTTTATCAGCTCGTGGAGGGATCAAGTGCCAGAGAGGGAAAACAAAAAGCAGGACGAATACATAGTGAGGAGTAGAGAGGAAAATCCCTGTCAGGGGACACAAACCCACATTACCACTACTCCACAGCAAACAGGATGCTGTGTTCCTGCTGGAGCACCCCATATCTTCTGTAAACAAGCAAAGGCAGTTCCTGGATTTTAGGAGCTGTTTCAATTGCAGTTCACTTGTGTACCAATGACCACTGCAGTACTCCAGGGAAACTCTAAATCCTATCATATTCACAGCTAGAGAACAGCACAGTCTGCCTTTGCTTGTGATGTGCAACCTGGCGAGGGGGAGCTGCTACCAATTTCCCCAGTCAGAGTTCCACCTTTAGCACTGTGGTGAGCAGGTACGGTATAGCATTCACTGCAGCGTGCACCTTTTGTAAAGACATAGGAGAGCCCAACATCCCTATTGCATCATCTGGAAGAAGATGTTTATAATAACTCCACATCCTATGTCCTAGGATCATTGGGGAAGTCTGGATATTTGGTGGCACAAGCAGAGCCGAGCTCTGCTGGCAGTCTGGTCCCCAGTGCTTGCATCAGGGAGAGGAAAGGAACAGAAGGCAGAGAGTGCCATTTGGGGAGGGTATTTAAATATTAACTAATTACAAGAGCACTGGCAGTGCTTTGATCAGCACACATGAGGAAGATGCACTCTACAGCAGGCAGAGCCGCATTTAATCTGAATTACAGAGTCAACATGCTTTTAATTACATCTTTAACCAGGTACTCAGAGGTTTTTGTCCTATCAACTGTGGCCCAAGATTGTGGATTTTTTTATACCAAGTTTTTACCAACACTTACAGATTGCCACATCTCCCTGTCAACTCCCTGCCTTTGCTTTTATTATAATTCCGGAAGAATCAGCAGAGAGGAAAGGATGTTTGCTTTTTATTTTAAAACAGGTATCATCTTTTCTGTAGCATTTGCAAAGCAAATGATTCCACATTTGGCTAGCAGATGAAATTCGGGTTCTTAATCGGGTCAATCTATCTACAGTGCTCAAACAGATAAACCCAGGAGCTAAGCCTGCTCATATTAGGTATCTGCCCAGTGTTGACATGGGTTCACCGATAACTACAGAAAGGCAGAAAATTCCATTAAAAGTTATGGCAAAACTCTGTATAATCTAGTGTCAGTAGGAAGCTCAATAACTTGTTGTCATTTCAGATTATTTATATTGCCATAATCTGTGATAGCGTCTGCATACCCACTTCAGAAATTTGTAGCTTCCTTATTGCCCACTGAGGGACACAGATATGTGAGAGGAAATAGCTGAAAACTAACAGCAATGAAAAATACTCAGATAAAAGCTTTTTCTGGGGCTTTCCAAGGTATAGACAGTAGTATGCTGAAGCTTAACCCCCTAATGCTGATGATGTACATGGCAAAGTATTGGAAAATAAAATACAACCTCCTCAACAGGGGTTTTGTGAAACAGGACAGTAATGAAAGATGGCACAGAAGCCTAGGAAGCCAGTGACCTAACCTCAGCTTTGCAGTTGTTTCCAGAGGACACTCCGTCCCCTCTTTCTACCCCACTGTTCCCTCTCCCTAATAGGTGGAGAAGGAGAGCAGAGCACTGCATCACCCCCAGGATACAGAAAGGATAATATTAAAGGCTATGACGTGCATAGATCATGAAAATAAGAAGCAGGTGAGTGATTGCTGAGTTAACCCTGTTTGTGGGCTATTTGTAGAAAGCCTAACTCTAAATCAGCTTTGTTTTATTGAAACAGGAAGGTGGGATATTGCCAAGAGTCTCCACTGCAGGAGCCACTAGCTGACACTGTCACTGGGACGTGGATGGCATAACGTCCTCGAGTGAAACTGTACCCTATGGAAGACAACATGCATTTGCCAATGACCCTTTCTCCATGCAGAAACCCATGTATAGAATAACCTCCAGGAGAAATTTCTTTTTTTTTCTACAGTACTGTCTGAGGCTTTTGGCTAGAGAATATAATGACAAGTCTCTTCGTTCAGAGGGTCTTTCCATCTTTCCGGTGCTTTCTCATCACCAGTCCATTCAGATACACCCAGTTTCCTTCATTGCTCAATAGCTGCAAGCCCACCAGCAGCCTGCTGAGCAGTGTGGTCAACACCTGTGCTATGATGTTTATTCTCTTCAGCCTCTCCCCGGGAATTATTCCAGTCAAGGACGTCAAACCACTATGCAAAATAGAATTTAAGAGCTTCCCTCTGTGAAGAAGATATTATCATCCTTACCACTAACAAAGGGAAACCTGATGCACAGAGCTTTAATAGAAGATACACATTTATATAACATTCATATTTTGCCCCAAGCAAAGGGTCAGGAGAGCCAGACAGAGGTTTTCATCTTTTGGTCACCAAACATGATTGAATCCAGCACAAAGGAACAGGAGCCTGCAGGCTTCTGAGTTTTGTTTTAAATCACAAGTATCATTTCAGCCAATGTGGGCTGACCCCATTGTGGAACGAGGAAGATGAACTACCTAATGAACCGCACTCAGCCCTGGCTCTGGTTCTCGCTTTAAATCATATGTCAGACAAGTGTGGTCACGAAGCTCTCCTTCACAAAACCTCTGATGTGGATGTCTGATGAATAGCTTTGATCGGTTATTGATCATGGCCATTATTCCTGGACTGAAGGAAGAGCAAAGTGCATGACAGAGCCTTCCCCATGACCCTCTCTTGTAGCAGCACGTCTCCCAGTCCTCAAACAAAACTGCACTGCTGCCTCCCTGCTCCTGCTCCCAGCATGTTCTTTGGGGACAAGGATCCAAACTAATAAAATTGAGCATGAATCTGTTCTTTGGAAAACATTTTTCTTTTTCTAGAAACTTAAAGAGAAAGAGCAAAGGTGCAGCACTGAAGGGCTTTTACCACTCAGCAGCATTAACTCTTTTCTCTCTTCCTGTGCTGACAAGAGCCAGAAATAAATCTAGATCTTTATAGATCTATACAGTCTAGATCACCTGGATGAGCTAAGAAGAAACTGTGTGCAAAATGAGGTGCCAAAGTCTAAGAGTTTGTAAACCATTAAGATGAGTCAGGTTGTTAATTCAATTCCAGATCATATTTCCACAGACATTGGGGACATTCCAGCTAGGCTTCAAACTTGGCAGCTTGATCTCCACAATGGTCCAAACCCAAAACTCATACACAACAAACACCAAATCCTTGGCTGACCCCTGGGGTTTGAACATCAAGAGACCAGTGTGTCCCCAAAATCCAGACATTGGCCTAAACAGCTAGAGAGTTAAAAAAGAAAAAAAAATTTCCACCACAAAAAAAAAACCCAAACACAAAACAAAAAAAAAACAAAACAAACAAAAAAAACAAACAAACAAACAAAAAAACTGAGATCTTTTAATTGCCTTTTGTTTGAGCTTCCCCTTTCTCCATGCTGCACAGTTACACCAAATGTATTATGAATACTCTGATGTCCAGCTCCAGCACTGAAGTATTTATACTGGCATCAGTGAGTTCCTGATGGGTTTTCAAGACAATGCAGGAGTAAGTGTTGGTTGCACAGGCCCAAATCAGTATAATTACAGGGAGCTCATTTTAACTCTTGGGTCTGGATTCAGAATCATTTCAATTAATGATTTTTCACCAGTCTACTCCCCACCCTATGGCTCTGTAGCCTTGTAGAAATACCCCAGTGCAAGGAAAGGACAGGGTAGGAAATGTGTGAAGGGGGACAATGTACAGCGTGATGTATCACCCCATCTTCTCTTTTTCAGCTACATCCTCCCACAGTACTAAAACCAACATATTCTTCCCTTTTCATATCCAGGTGGAGACAAACAAGCCATTAGCCTCTTACCCTGATAAGACACCCAGCACCAAGTTGAGCATGAAGAAAGAGCCAATGATGATGAGGGGGATGAAGTAAAGCCAGTTCCAGGTATTTCCTGCAGCATCATTTGTCTGGAAACAAAGAAAAAGGGAGAGAGAAAAACAAATATTAGTTCACCTCAGAAACAAAACATCATACAGAAACGGCAGGGCAGAGGGCAGGGGAGATTCCCCTTGGTTTTCCATAGGGCTGTCCACCACTGATGTACTGGTTAGCTCTGTTATGGGCTGCCCACCACTGATGTACCAGTTAGCTCTGTTCTGTTCACCAGTTGAAATGCCAGCAAAAGAACTGATGAACCAAGCCGATTGTCCCGCCATCTACACCACGATTTGTCTTCAGCTCCAGTGAGAAGATTCACCTAACTCCACAGCTCCAGGCTGACCCTGCTGCAGGGTCAAAACTCACTTTTAAGTCACCTACCTCTGTGCAGGCTTTCTACACCAGCCTCCTCCCTCCCCACCTCAACTCTGACTTCCCAAGTGCTGAGCATCAGTGTCATATTTACATCTGAATTGAGACACACAACAACGGGAGGGAACCACAGCCTTCCGTTAATCTGTGCTGCAATTAAAGCAGAGCGTGGCACCATGCCCAGAATCTGTGCATACACACAGAGCAGAAGACAAGAAGTCTGCAAGAAAACGAGGCATCTTCGGAGTGATTGCCGTTCTGTATCTGCTTACTCAGCACTTCAGGCTTTCTGTCATCAAAACCCGTCTGAGGCTCCCTGAGTAAGCAGCGGTCTAGATTAAGAGGAGGGAAGGGCGGTTTAGTTTATGACAAAGTTTCTGCATTCATCAACCACAAGGGAGCTCTTTAAGGAAGTGCTGAAAAGTAAAACGCCACATGGCCATTTACTGAAGCCAAGTGCACAGAAAAATGCAAATTCTTCTCTTGTGAGTGAAAAATGCAGCAATTTGAGAATCCGATGTCAGGTGTAAGGGAGGGGAAAGGGGAAGCAAAAAGAAAAGACTCAAAGACATTCTCCTCCTCCTCCCACAGAGGGTAAAGAGTAACACGAACACAGAGTTCACCTACCTGCCCAACTGCAGCAGCTGGCAGAGACTGCAGAGAAGCACTCTCAAACACCACCTTGCAAAAAATGCATTAATTCTGATATTGGTGCCATTTACTTATTATCTGTGGTGCTTTTTGGTCACTATTCCCAATCATATTTGCAAGTGTAATTTTGCTTGCAGAAGGATTCACAGAAAGAAGTGCTTTAAATGTGCTTTATTTAAGCCATGCATGCACTTGATGCCACCCAAAAATGTCTCTGCATAAGTGGAAGTCACCCAATAAACAAGCAAAACCAGCATGTGATGTGAGTGACCAAAGACATAGCATTTCTTAGAGTTAATAACATTTATAGCACTGATGCAAGTAAATACCTTGAGGCGTTTTTAATATGGGGCATATCTGCACAAATTCTTCCTCAAGGAACATGCTCAGGATCAAACACATGACAAGCATTTCTCCAAATAGCGAACATCTTCAGAAATATCTATGTCAGTTGATCAGTGACTCACCCGAGAGGAACAGGCACTAACTAACCTCGCCACAAACCACCCCTGCTAAAGGCAAAACCAGCGCGTGACAGACAAGTGACTCTGAAGAGAAAACAGGCTGGGAAAATGAGAGCAGGAAGACAGCGAAAACTCTGTGCAGCCCCATCTCTCATTAGGGTTTTTTAATGCCTTTTGCAATACCTGTCATCCCACCCCAGCAGTGCCATTTCTTTGTTCACTGTTTTGTCTTACCAGTCTTCTCTCTCTGCTTTTAGCTATTTCCTTTCCCTCTTCTCCTACACCGCGTCTCCACAGATGGGTTCGGAGGAAACAAGGACACTCGTCCTCAGTGCTTCTTCCCCAACACGTGGGGAAAGTGCCTGGTACAGCCCCAGCCTGCTCTCCTGGGATTACCAGAGCAAAAGCCATGTTTTTATATTTAAAAGCTGTTCTTCAATTCTCATTTTGTCAACCGAGGTGGCAGCCCTCATGCCTCTGGTTGGAGCAAGTGTATCCCATTCAGCAAGGCTGGGGACTGCCATCAGCCAGGCAAGGGGGGCTAGAGAGCCAACCCACAAGGCAGAGCTGGAAGAAGGGAACAGATGGGAGAAAGGAAACCACACAAACATGCAAAAAGAGTGCAGCAGGTTCATTGCTGCCAAATGATCATTTATCATTTATTTATTCATTTGAAGCCCAAACTTGGCGACAGATCCACAATTCCATGCCACGATCAAAGCCCTTAAAAATGAAATGTGCTGAAATACAACTAATTAACCACCATCCTCTGAGCATTTGCTAGACTACCTTATGCTCAGGGCAGGGCAGGGACTCACTCTGTTTGCTCTGCCTTGCCCACAGGGATCCAGGACAAACTAGAGGGCAAAACACTAGGCAAAAGGGTCAACAGAAAACCTTTCCCGAGAAAGCAGAGCCTTCACAGACGTGCAGTATCTCTCCCAGTGCTCCCAAGCGTGCTTGAACCCAATCACGGTTTATGGCATCGGCTCTGCCATGGTGAGATGCTTTAATGAATCAAACGTGTTTGCTGCCAGGAAAACCAAACTCCTCTCCTCCAGGGAAAGCCCCCAGAGTTCCGCAGACACCTCTGGCTGTGCTGAGCAGAGGAGGCAGCCCTCCGCTTGCAGAGCCACTGGGGCTTGGGCTGTGGCCCAGCTCCAGGCTTGCTCATTACACAGGATGAGCCAAGAGATCAAATCAAATTTTATGTTCCAGCTCAAACATTTCACTGGTGTAACGCCTGGCTGACTGTCAGTGCTACTTGATCCTAACCACAGGTCTAACCCAACAGGGAAGAAGGAGAAATTAAATACTTGTCACGATGTGTCAAATTACATCCAAATACAGCAAGGGCTTATGAGAGGGCTCCCTCACTGCTCAGGAGCCAAGGAATCCACTGGTTAGTAACAGCCACAAGGCTCTTCACAAGCACCCCCTGAGCAGTGCCCACATCAAGCTGAAGCCTTGCTCCAGGAGTGCCCCGGGCACTGGCATCAAACAGCTCATGTCCCTTAAACTTGACAGCACAAGACTTCCACAGGTAAGGTGCCACACAGTGGGAAACTGAGGCACAGGAAGTCTAAGGGTCACTTTTGGGGTCACAGTGGAGACCCAGAGATCTGTACCTCTGGCATCCAAAGCCCATACAAACTGTCCAGCCCCTGGAGTGCTCTTCCCAACAAGCCCAGCTGCCACAGCTCCCTCTGTCTAACCTCTGCTCAGCTCCAAGCTGCTTCCACCCCCTGACCTGGCACTTGTATGAAGATGCACCCACCATGCTTAGTCACAGCTGGGGCTTTTTTTTTTTTCTTCCCTAAAAGTCTAACCCAAATCCTCAACAGCATCCTTCTAGCCTCTTCCATGTGACTCTGCTTCATCCTCCACCCGGGGGGCTGATGCCACTGCTCAGCAGGAGCACCCAGGTCACAGCTGGATGCCAAAGGACAACCTTTATACATTGACTCTCTGCACAGCCGGCTTGAAGCACATAGGGTCTCTCTTCTCCCTTTCCTGCAGCTCCTAGCACATTGCTGGCATCCCTGAGCAGTGACAGCACGGCCACCTCTGTACAGAGATACAGAGAGAGGTGCATGAATACTGTCATCTATAACAAATGCAGAAACTAAAAGGCTTCTGTCATGCAGGGAGATTAATGCCCTGAGCTCCTAATACAGCCCAAGAGAACGGAGTGTACTCCAACAAAGCACAAGAAACTTCCCACAACCAAGCCTTTCATGACTTGTCCAACACCAGAGAAAGACCAGTATTAATACTCACTTTTTTTCTCTCAGACAGAGAGCCGTTAGGCCAGTGCTTCGTTATGTTAACAAGATGGCAGCTGCACCTAATTATTAATTCATTTAAAGATATGTTTTGAAACAATTGACTTGAAAGCAGCCTCCTGCTGCTTGCAATGTGCTGCAGAGACCAGAGATGCTTTTATATTACCTTTCATCTTCCTTTCTGCAGCCCTGGCCATGGCCCATGTTCCCAGGGCATGCGGGGAGGCAGAGCCCTTGTGCCTGGCTGCCCTGAGATAAATTTCTCACGTTGCTGGAGCTTCTTGCTGCTGCAAGACCAGAGGCAGCTCTGCGCCAGCCAGCCCCATCCCATCACCATGAAACGGTCAGCAAAGCCCTGCCTGCTCCAACATCCTTCTCCCAGCCCATCCCCAGCCCAGCAGCACAACGCTGGCTCTCCGCCTGCCTACTTTCAGCTAGGCCCTCCCCACAGCTGGGACATCACCAGGGAGCCTCGCAGCCCACCAGCCTCACGGCCGAATCCCACATGCTGCTGACTTCAAACAGGGCTGATCAAAGGGAGCAGGAGCTGGTTTGGTAGGGGAAGGAGCATGTAAATACTCCGCAGCACTTCCTTGCCAGCCAGGCTCTTGTCAGCAGTAGGGAGTTATTGGAAAAACTACAACAGGCCCTGCAGAAAAAAGACCCAGCAGCCCCCAAGGAAGGGAAGCCTGTGCAGTTTCTACCAGGGTTGCTTGCTCATGGTTTGCATCAGTGATGAGATCCTGGTTCTGGAATCCCAAAATAACAAACCGTCCTGGTTTCAGCTGGGATAGAGTTAATGTTCTTCCTAGTAGCTGGTATAGTGCTGTGTTTTGGATTTAGCATGAGAATAATGTGATAATACACTGATTTTTAGCTGTTGCTAAGTAGTGCTTACATTAGTCAAGGACTTCCCATGCTCTGCTGAGTGCACAGCTGGGAGGGGGCACAGCCAGGACAGCTGACCCAAACTGGCCAAAGGGATATTCCATACTATATGATGACATGCTCAGTATATAAACTGAGGGGAGCTGGTCGGGGGGCAGCGATCGCTGCTTGAGGACGGGCTGGGCATCGGTCAGCAGGTGGTGAGCAGTTGCATCACTTGTTTTTCTTGGGTTTTGTCTCTCCCTCTCCCTCATAGTTTTCCTCTTCATTACAATTTTTTTAATATTATTATTATAATATTTCAATTACTAAACTGTTCTTATCTCAACCCATAAGTTTTCATACTTTTGCTCTTCAGATTCTCTCCCCCATCCCACCAGGGATAAGGGTGAGTGAGCAGCTGTGTGGTGCTCAGTTGCCAACTGGGGCTAAACCATGACATAAACGCACAATTAAGTGAAATTTGGTTTACACACAGCCTTGTGAACAGGCAGTGATTGCCTCTGTTCAATGGGTGGCAAATCTTAGGTTTGGGGAGATTTACAGACTGCAAATTAGAGCAAGTCAAACACAGAATAATTCCCAAAATCCTGTCCCCCTCTTCTCTCTAAGCAGACAGCACAGCTGCCCACAACCTCCCACACTCGTCTGGCTTCTGCAACACAACCTGAATCTATATTCCATTTGGCATGAGGAATAAGGGATTCCCACACACCTAGGTGTGTGTGCCACCAACCAGGAGCCAGCAAACTGGCACACTAAGGCCATGCCCCAAGGGTGAGCGTGAGACCTGATGGATCTGCAATCCAAAGCTGACAGCTTCTCCTAGCTGGTGCAGACAGAAGGCCTGCCACCACTCTGCACTGCCCACAACCCCATTCAGTCCATGCCAAGGACCGAGCGAGCCAGGCAGTGATAGCACGTGTTTAAATACCTTATTCAAATAACTTATTAAACACTGCTGAACCTGATTAAATCCTCTTGAGCAACACAAAAGCAGCAGAACAACAAAGACCTTTGCTATAAGAAAATGCTGGGTGGCACATGGCAGGGACCGGATACCCTGATTGGAGACTGTTGTGCTGCAATGAACCCAAGCAAAAAATCTCACATTTCGGCTCCTGATTTCCAGGTTTCTGATCAAAACACCACCATTCTCTTTGCCCTTCTGTCAAAATCATCGCTGTCTCCATTTGTAGTCCCTTTATTCCTGTATTGGGAGAGAGAGCAAGCTCAGGGATGTCCACACACAAGGCTACACCAGGTCAACTCTATCACCACAGACCCACATGTGAACACACTGACTTTATGGTAAGCCTATAATTAATATAAACTATGCAGACTTCCTGATGACTTTGACTTGCACTCAGGAGGCCACTGCACAGGGTAGGATGTCAGTGCAGGCCAGCTGCCAGGCACTGCCCATGCAGCGGGGACTAACCCTCCATGGCAGACCCCTTTCTGCATGTGAACCTCCATGGGTGTAGTCAGCACAATGCAAACTCACTCCTGCTCACAGCTGGAGCTAAGAATACACACTCCAAGCTTCATGGCTCAGGGTCGAATCCCCTTCTGCTGCTGCTATGGGTGGTAGGCACCTCTTGAAGAGAATAGCTGTACAGCAATCTTCGACAGAGCTCCCTCTGCCAGTGCCTAAAGGCAGCCAAAATGCCTTTATAGGTGTTCTTCTGTTGTCTTTGGAGGTTTAAATGAGTCCTTAAGGACAGCATCTACAGAATTGTAAAGTCACAGACCATCCTACCACGTACCAGCACCAACATGAGTAACAAATCCCAGAACAAGGTCTAGGCTGCTTCTGCCAGCAGATCTCCAGCTAAGGTTCCCTGGCTGTGGAAAGACACTGCTTTGGGCTCTCAAGCTATTAGAAACCCATTTAGACTTAGAGTTACTCCACTTTTTTACCTGTAGAGCAACAAAACAACTCTCTTTGCCTCTGAACAAGAAGTCATTCTGCTGCTTACATGAGTTTCTTCTTTCAGCCACTTTTGACAGGAGTAGCAACCCTGAGGCAATTGCCCCAGATCTCCAAGGAAGAAATTCTGCCGCCACTTTTCTCAACACATTGTCCATCAATGTGAAAAACAAGCAGTTAATGGGCTAGCATGTAATCCTTTGGAAATGTTTCCAGAGTGGGGTTCAGTAAAGAAGGGATCTAATTTGACAGATACAGCCAAAGCTGGAACACCACAGACCATTAGCTCTTTACCATGTTTTTAATCAAAATGTATAGTACACCTAGAGTTTACTCACTTTAATCTAATCAGTGACAGAGCCTGACTTATTTGGGGCAATTAAGGTGTAATCTTCTCTTAGATAAGTGCTTTTGCATTGAGGAAAACTCTCAGCTGCCTTTGAGAGATGAACTTTATTTACCCTTCATCTGATTTTTCACAATTCACTCCTCACTACTTTTGTTAATTAGCGACGCTATTTATGGTTGATTTATTTCTATCTGTTCCTATTCTTAGGATTAGGTGAACACAGAAATTACTAAGAACAAAACCAAAGATATTAAAAGTGTGTACAAGCACATGGAGCCCTGCCTTACCTAGCACATTTTCTCTAGGCACTAAGTAACTCCCACTGAGCTCTTCATCAGAGACAGACAGACATTGCACAAGAAGGTATAAGAGCAGAAAACCCAAATTTGCTGAGAAAAGCCATTCCAAGTTCAACCTGCGGAATCAATGATGACCTACTCTATTCACAAAATAGTCACAGACTCAAATGACATTTAAATCAGTCACTTCTCTGGGCTGCCACATAGTCCACATTACCATAACATCCCAAAGCGTCCATCTTCGTTTCTGAAAAGTGCAAAGTGCTTTCGCAGATGAAGAATGAGGTATACAGGCTTCATATGAACTTAATAGGTTTAAGTCCAAATCTAACTCACATCTGAAGTCCCTGAATGCATAGCTGTCGTCAAGCATAAACTTTGCCTATTGTAATTAAGAAATACTCATTATTATTTGCACTGTGTTTGTAAGCAAAATCCCTGGTGGAAATTCTGGACCTCATTCTGCTGAAAGCCCTGGAGAAAATACCTCTGCCCCAAAATCCAACCTGGTGGAGTGTAGGCCAATATATTTGCCAGACTAGAGCATGAGACACTTGGCTTCCCCCTTAGAAAGATGAACTCAAACCCAAAATCTAGCAGGACACTGAATAGCTTCATTGTATTTCAGGTTTTATTTTAAACAAAGATGACCACAAAAGGGGACTGGAGGGATTTGTGTAAACTTCTTAAAATATTGCAACCTTCAGAAATAAGTCCAGGGGTCTAGGAGATAATGAAGGGGCCTCAGGCTCCCATCAATAACATACTGGGAAGAGCTGAGGAGGAGTGCAACATCTTCCTCACCAACCTGAGAAAGTCATACCTTGACATCTCATTCAGTAGAGCTGTGAAATATTTTTTCTCTATTCATATTCAGTTACCAAAAAGATATTAAAATTTATTACTTTTCAAAAATATTCATTTTTCTCCTTTTTTCCTACTTTTTTCCCCACATCTCTTTGGATCAACTGAAAACAGAAGAAGAAAAGGAAAACCAAATAAATTTTTTAAAAGGCTTTCTTCTTTTAAGTCTTATATAGCTTTTTTCCACCCAGAAACACCACCAAGCCCTGCACTGAGGAGGTCTCTATACCTATCCCCAGCTTTAAAGAAGCTGAAATTGGGTCACAGCCAGGTGAAAGGAGAGCTGTTTCCACATTTCCCAGCAGACCAGCAAGAGAAGTCCCATCTCTCAAGTCCTGACCCAATATGCTGGCTTATATGAAATACCAGAATCTGAAAAAAAACCCTTTTTTTTTTTTCTCCCAGTTCCAGTTTAAATACAATCTTGGCACAAAGTCAGTCCAATAACTTTGGTTACTGACTTTCAGATGTTACAGTCCATTTGCAGAGAGCATCTGGTGTTCAGCTCTGCAGGGACATGACAGCCAGGCATGGGGGAGTGCTGGCGATTGACCCTTCTGAGCAAAATTAAATTGGCAGAGAGGTGCATTTCCGATCGATGTGTTGTACCACCCACAGGAGGGAGATGACAGAGCACCTGCCTGGTGTGCTCATCTGTGTGAAGGATAAAACTAAAATGGGTTGGTTAATGAAATTAGTGGTCAGCCGAAATCACACTCCCCCATGTGCTACGTACAGTGAGACAGGATTGGACTGGGGTTCAAATACCTGCCTTGAGCATCCCTCCATCTGGGATCAGTGGTTCAGGTCATTCAAAGCAGGTGCCCTTGTATGTAGAGGGGGTGAATTAAAATGGAAGAACCCCAACCCAGCAGGCTGCAGGGGAATTTGGAGTCAGGCTTAAACACTGCTTCTTGTGGTTTTATCTGCCTGTGCGTGTTTTGAGGAAAACTCTTTAGCTGGAGGTTTGCACATGTGGTCATGGGATGGACAGGATCTCAGGAAGCCCTAAGGTCCATATGAGGTCCAGTTAACAATTTGAGATTGGAGGATCTCCTGATGACCTCCTAAAGAATGTTATAATTGTGCCTCCTGTGACTTTATGGTAGGTCTCAAGTCGGTTTTGGACACCAGGCAAGATTTCATGGCAGAGGATGTGCTTTCTGGGGGCCCTTTAGGATCAGGTACTTGTTGCCTTGAGGGCCAGCAGTTGTAAGAAAAGTATTCAGAGAGCCCACAGGCCTCTGCACTCCTCTTCACATGGAACTTTGTCGAAAGGCGATCAAGTCCTGGGTTTACACCTGTTTGAGAGCTGAACTCTCTGGAAAGAGGTGCTCTAAATTCCTGGTACATTTACACTCAAATCAGTGTTTCTGACAAGATCCTCTCTCTTCACAGAAGGTCTTTGAGTTATTCCACTCTTCCTTTTTACCTTCAGGAAAGAGGTCAATCCACTTCACTGCTGTAATAACAATCCACCTTGTTCAAATCCCCCAATTACTCCTCAGATCCATCCATAACTCCTGGTTCCCAAGTGGGCATCAGATGAAAAATATCTGAAAATCCTTTGAGTGTCATAACACTAAAATTGATGATGTTTTGAAACAAAGATAATCCTTCTGCCCCCAAAATGGAAGTCACTTGCACCCAGCTCCTCAGCCACTTGCTGTTTAGAGGAGCAGAACACAAAGCTGCTCACCACCAGGATCAAAATCAAATCCAAAGTATTTCACACCCTGCAAACAAAAAGCAAACTACTCCTGGCTTGAGACCACACACAACCAGCCTCTACCACAGGCTCTAAAAGCCTTGGCAGCACCAGCTACGGAGAAGGGGTGGCAGCAGCCACAATCCTGTAGCATTCAATGCAGCAGCATCTCATACCTGAGCAGAAGGCAGGAGGGGTTAGTTTGATTTCAGAAAAATCCCCCTGAAAGCATAACTTAACTTGCATTCATTTATCACTTTATATTCTCAGAAGCCACTGTCTTACTGTGACTGGCTTTAATATCACACCAGCCACAATAATTGGGAAAGGTCCTTTTTTTCCCCTTCTAGACACACCTAAAGCAGGAAATGCCATAGCAGTCCTGCCTGCCCCATGCCTTCACGTCAGGCTTGCAGTGCCCATCCATGCCTTGCAGCAAGACAGCTCTGAGGGAGCCCTGCCCAATGTTCTGCCAGAGAAACTGCTATTTTGCAGGCTGAGAAAGTGCTCTGCAGAGATGGTAATGCAGATCTTGCTGCTTCTCCATAGGGCTGGTTATCCTCTACCCTAACACGGCCATCCCACTTCCATCCAGTCCCAGAGCTATCCCTCTCCGCCTGCTCATCCCCACACCCTGTGGGGCTGCCCTGACACCCAGAGGTCCCAAAACAACACCCACAGCATGTTTGAAAAATCAAACACACAACACTCGGGCGATAAGTGTGATACATGTGCCTTATGCTTCCTCAGTGGGCATACAGGTGCCCTAAACATAAGGTGAAGCACATCTGCCCCCATCACAGACCAGAATGATGTGCATCCTCTGTTCCAGGAAGAGAAACCCCTTTCACACAGTGGGCAGTGAAAACAGAGAGGGAAAGGCAGTTCAAAAGCTATCTTCACAACATCAAACAAGAAGGCAAATCTCCCATCATTTTCCATAGGGCAGGAAATCCAGGTCGAAGCCTCAAGCAGAGGACATCATTGTTTATAAAAGGAAAAATAAATACACACAAAAGGAAAAATAAATACCTACACCTAGATAATTAGCACTTTGGGTTTTGATATTTTAGGATTCAAATTTTCTAGCTTTTCTTTCCAATGACAAGAGTTAGAAAGTCCCAAATAAGAGAGGAAGGGAGCTATAATTCTCTCAAGCACATAAATCCAGGAGCTGGGCTTTCAGAAGAAAGCATCTAAATGCAAATAATCAACCCAAATACCAGAAGACTCTCGCTAAAATCCTAGAAGCTGGCAGCATTTTAATTTTGCTACAATACTGCTAGCCGATTATGAACATGTTTAACTACAGTCGTTGCATGCAGTAATAATGTTAATTCAGCCAAGATTAAATAAAATCAAATCCTTCGCTTTGTTTCTCCCCTTCTCCAGCCTTACAGAGCTGAGGAGACTGAAAAAACAAAAACGCTGATGTTTTATGCCTTGATTCAAAGGCTTATGGTACCAATAAATCAATACATAAATATGTTAACAAGATTTCTTGATAAAAAATTCATTCTTTCCCCAGCTAGTGTGGACTCACTCAGCTGCTTTATTCATGAGCGTGCGTGCCTGCTTGCCTGGCACTGTGACAGCTCTTTCACTGTCAAAAATTACACACTAGCCAAGGGACTCTACCTGTTTTTTAATCTTTTTTTGTAGTCTCTCCTCCTCTTTCCTTCATTTTTAAACAGCTGTGGACTTTAATTATGAATGTAAACTTGGTCTAGGCAAATCCTATTGGAAACAGGTAATGCACATTCATGATAAGGAAGGTCAGAGCTATGGTGGAGGTAACTCAGGCGAAAGTATATACCCCAGCAAACACGCAACCGACTGCCCTGTGAACCCCACCAGGCAGTTACAGCAAGAAGCTGTCTGGAACATGCATTTTACATATGTGAGCACCTTCTGCAAGGTCACACAGCAGGTTAATGGCACAATGACGAACAGAGCCCAGAAAGACCAAAGCTGTAACCAGAGGCAGCCGAAAGCATCTCATGGGCTACTTGCAACCCAAAGACCTTTTGTTTGGCTAGCAGCCTTCAGCTGTGACAGCGGACTGAGGCACTGCCTTGCTGATGGCCACAGCGCCGAGCCCACAGGCCACCCAGCAGTGCCATGGGGGCATTCGCACCAAGCCAGACACATTAATCTCAACACTCTCAAAAGCAATGTCTAACAAATAGCAAACCTTCCCTACCTGAATTTAATATTCATCGTAAATCTAAAAGCCAAATAGCTAGTAAGACTAAGTAATTGAAATAGTTTCACTTAAATGTGAAACAAACTGAGATCCTAAAGAGGCAGCCAATTCATCCAGCAAAACTCCAAGATATTCTACAATTCAAACCAGCACCACAGGTGCCTCACATAGTTACCTCTAAGTTTCTTTTCTCTGGGCAGGTAACCACGTTCTGTTTTCTGAGAAGGGGGAGAGAGCACCACCAGGTCCCCACACAAGGTTAGCACAGAGGCTGTTGGGGTTGGGTTGTGCAGAGTTTGAAGAAGGGTTGCTCCTAGTAAAATAGGCACTGCTTTTGAGTTTGAAATTCTTGGAGAGCAAGAGTGCTTTACATGTGATTCCTTGCTTGAGAAGACTCATGTGTAACTGAAGTTACACTTAGAATAAATTTGGTGCTCTCTTGATGTGTTTTTTTACACTGCAAAGCCAGCCAGCAAGGTTTCAGGTATCTGCTATTTTTCACTGATGAGCCAAAGCTGTCCCCAAATGTGCTCCTAAAGTTGTAAGGAGGGAGGAATACACACACTTATGAACACACACAGACACACTTATTTAGACCTCTGTTCAGTTTGCTTCCTCGCAGATACATGCAGTAATTACATAAGAATAAGGATGCATTCAGACCAAAATGTAGGTTTTGTTGGTCTAGTGAGTAGATGCAGAATAAACTTTTCTTCCCACTCAGCAGCCCCTGTGGCCTGGAGCCCCTAACTCAGCAAGAGAGAGACAGTCACACTAACCGATTCCCAGAACACTGAAACAATCCAATACTCAATCAATTTATGACTTTGAACATAGGAAACTGTGGATCAATGCCCAAAATCATTGTAGATAATGACAGTCATGAGAATAATGTGCAGACTTCCTCATCATCTTAAATGCAGATCTAGATTCTTCCTGAAAGAATAAAGCCTATACACCTCAAGCACTGATTTTCCCCTCCAAACATTGCAGGCAAAATATTCCCTAGGAATTTGCAACAGTAGAAAACTGTTTAAATGAATTAAAGTCTTGGTTCCATTGTATAAAGTTATAGCAATAGGCTATTAAATGCATGGGTTCTTCAGCAGAGGACTGGGTTTGTGCGGAGTATCAATCTATTTAGGTTAGGCCACCTTCTCATTTTGTCTTCTAATGAGACTACCTGCAGTGGTAAAGCTTCTCTCCTAGTCCATCATAAGCAGAAAATATCCTTGTAGATATATCTACAGCTCACAGAACTAGCTGGAGCTGAGACCTCAGTCATGCAAACTTCAGAGCATGGCAAAGCCCCCAAGTCCAGCAGACCTTTGTCAATGCAAACCCTCCTTCTCAGGACAGGAGCTCAAAGCTATTTTATCACTACCATTTTCCTGTCTCAGACAAAATAAAACAAAAAACAGTTGGTCACGATCCTCTCAGCTCCATCTAAAGATGTTTCACAAGGTTTTATTAAGACATTTTAAACAGAAAAGAACTGTGTGCTAAAGGAAAAAAGAAGATTTTTCTTAACCACAAGTCTTGCCACTTTGTTCCGAATTTGAATGAAAACTGTCTGTGAAATTCCAAATTTTGTGTGAAAATATTTACTGTAGTGTAAATTCATTAAATCTGCAGAAAATTATGAGACTGGCCCAGAGCTGCTCTTCTCCATATTCCAAGAGTCTTCATTGGGAGGGACACTGCCAAACAACAAAAGGTTTTGCCACGGACCATGCTAGTAAACAAACTAACCCTAAAATAAGCAGATACACCCACATTTTTTTGTTGTGTTGATAAGCAGGTGATTTAACTGTTATTAAAACACAGTTTCAAATGCCTCAAATTACACCTGCCCTGCTTAAGAAACATCTATTCAAAAAAATGGGAACTATCCACTCTTTTCTCTTGGCTCCCTCCCATGCCATACAGAGCAGCTGTGCAAGCACTAGTCTCCACTACTGGAAGGTTTCACCATGCTGCAATCTGCGTCTATAGTTATAGACGCTCCCTGGCCCTGCAAGGAGCTGACCTCTGGCCAACAAGCTTGATGGCTGGTACCAGCATTGCTACGGCACGACAAACTCTGGACAGGATAATTGCTCCAAATTTACCCGCTTCTCTGTTCAGAAACAAATGAGTAAATATTTTTAATCCAGCTAAATGACAAATGGTGCTTCCACCATAACAGCCAATGCAAGTTCTCCAGCTGCTTGGGCTGTATCCTGAGCTCTTATGTGGCTACAAACCCTTGCAGATGAACTCTCTCACTTTTGCATGACTTTTCAGTCTGGACACTAGGCACGGTGACTTTGGTCTAGAGTTTATCTTGTTTCATAAGCAGTTATCCTGCTTTCCACAGTTATCGGGCAATTTTCCTTCTGCAAGGGATTCACAAAGCATTTGCTGGATTTTGGCACAAGGAAAACAAGAATATGAAAATTGCTGGAAAAAAAAGTCTGGATTAAAAATTTCCTATTTGAAAGTCTCTATAGTGCTAGGAACTTTATATGTTGGAGGGAAAACAACAGGTTGCCCAGAGATTGTAGATGCCCCATCCCTGGAAACATCCAAGGTCAGGCTGGAGCGGGCTCTGAGCAACCTGATCTATTTGGGGATGTCCCTGCTCATTGCAGGGGAGTTGGACTAGATGATCTTTAAAGGTCCCTTCCAACCCAAACCATTCTATGATTCTATAAAGAGAAGAAAGAAGGCTTGAATATCATCAGTGGTGACCCTGAAAGCAGGCAAAGGAGAACGATGGCACCTTCTCCCAAAGAGCAGCTTCAACTTGCACCTTCTTGTAGCACCCTCATGACATACACCAACAGACTGACCTCAGATAACCTCTATCCCAGCAGACTGTTCCCTGTTTTCTCTGCTGCTGACACGACACAGAAAACAGCCCTGATAGCACCCATCTGTGGAGTTCCCTAAGCCCAGCACCCCCTGAGCGGCCTTGCACCCACACACCGAGCCTTCTGCTCATCCCACCACCAAGTCACCCAGACACAGCACCACACCAACGCACCAATATTGTACCCCTTACAGCAGCCTGCCTTTATTGCTCTCCTGTACCCCAGGGCATGCGGTCTGTAAATTAAAGAGCAAAGACTTTCTCCCAAAGCCCGCGCACAGCCAGCCGCTTCTGTCGGACAACCCAGCCGCAGGTATTTTGGGTTGCCGTAGGAATTACAAGAACAAATAAAGTCTTCACTTTCCGTTTTCTTAGAAGTGTTCTGTTATTCTCTTCCGCTCCAACCACAGATGTAGCAGTCATGGCATAAGCAGACTGACATACTTTTGAAAGCACACAGCTGCCTTTTTCATCCTGTGTAGGAAAGCGATTGTTGGGCATGTAAGAGAGCTGCCTGTACCCTCGATGCTATAATATTGTCAAGCTGCAAGTGAATTTCTTCAGCTGGAGTTTTCACTTCTTGGCAAGCACTGATTAAGCTGTTGTTTGGAGAGATTTTCATGTCTTTTCAGGAGCAATTGCTCTGTTGAAGGGGCTTTTTAAGTTTGTATGATATATGTCACTCTCCTGCTGTATAGCTTAAGTGCCTCTTATTAAAACCTGGAGGTGGCCACCCCACAGTCCTTTTGAATATACCTTCACTGAGACATTACATAAAATGCAGAACATTCAGCAAGGCACTTAAACTCTTGCTCAGCTTTACACATTTGTTCAAGTGCTTTTCTGAACATGGTAATTTGCTGAATCAGGGCCGAAATGTCCCAATCCTTTTAGCCTTAGAGAGAATGTCCATGAGGGCATAGGGTCAGACAGTCTGTATGTCCAGATGGATGGAGACCCAGGCATGGTCAGAGACATGCATTGCACCCATCTTGGCATCTAAATATTTCAAAGTCATTTTAGCCTTAGACATGCTCCACATTTTCTATTACAATATCTTTAGATTTCTGCAAAACCTTCCAGATGAGGAAGTACGCAAAGCCTGTGATGCAGTAACCCTGCATCCCTAAAAGATCTGGAAGTCCAGCCCTTTGGCAAACAGGCCCTATCGCCCTCCAAAATCCAGGAGGAAATCATGAATAAATGGATATCAGCCAAGGCAGAATTTAGACTGGTATAAGATTGTTGTACTGGCAATTCATCGTTCCGCACAGGATTCATCAGTTGTACAGATTTCTCCATTTACTATGTGCTTTTCTCTCACAGGGGCCAGCAGAGCAGTTCAACTAGGCAGGGGAAACTTGTGCTGCTTGTTCAGTGATCTCCAAGGGATTTTTCAGCTGAACTACAAGTCTGTTGGTGAACACACCAATTTATTATACTGCTATATTATGTGTATCTGACAAGGTCTCATAGTAGCAAATATGTTACTCCAAAGCCTGATGTGAGGCTTCTTTCTGGGCAAATGGGAGATGAGAAATCCAGTCCACATTCTGCTCAAGAGCAAAATGCCTAGGACAGTTTGGGCATGAAGCTCTAGGGAGGCTTTTGGGGCACAGAGAAGTGTGGTTATTTTTATGCCACTAGGTTTCTGCCTGGCAGCAGGGCACAGGTGGTAGATGATTCTGTTTATGCAAAAATTTTTTAAATTTGGTAAAGATGCTGAGAACTAGATGACTGTCACACATAAGTGATAATGATAATCTAAATGAATGAACTTTGTCCTAAAAGACTCATTTTTCTACATAATAATAAACCTCCCTGCCACTCAAGCAAAACACATGTAACAACAAAATGGGATGGAGCAGGCTTAAAACCAGCACGAAACATGGGTGAAATCCACACCTCAATAACCAGCTGGAAGAAGGTCTATGCATCAACCTATTCATAACCTCAGAAGAGGTATAAATGGGACATGGGCAATGCACATCTCTGTTGGGATGGGTTTCACACATGGCAAGGCTCCAGCCAGAACTTCCAATGTGGTTTTGTGCTCAAGTTAATAGTTTGGCTGACCTGTTCTGTGCTTTTCTTGCAAGGGGGCTTGGTCTTCCCTAAGTCAGTCCCTGCCTTCTGCAGACTGCCAGCACCCGTTCTGCAAAAGCACCAATCCACATGACCAAGCCGCTAGGCTCTTCCCTTCTCCCCCAGCTATTCACTATCACACCAATCCTGCACTCGGAGCTGCTGCCAGGCTCTTGGCTGCCTGCTCCAAATCCTGCCATCACTGCCCAACTTTCCTGTAAATGACTGGTGATACTGAAACACAAGAAATCAACATTAGCCTCACAGCAGCAAGAGACTGGGAATTATCTATCACCTCTGTGTGCACATATAAGATGGTTGATTCTTATTAGCAAATTAAAGTCAACCTAACTCAATAGTGAATGCAATTTAACATTAACAACATTAGAGGATTTTCTCTTCTTTATGAAACTGCAGGGAGAAAGAGAGCACGATTACATCCACGCAGAACCTTAGCACAGCACAGGAGCTCAGCTCCCATCTCCGTCGTGAGTGCACGACACCAGCACATTACACGTGCACTGCTGGCTCCGTAACACAGCGCCTGATCCCAGGCATCTCCCTCGGCACTCAGTGCATTTCCAAGAGCAAACACGGAGTGACAAGTTCAGCACTGGTGAACATCAGGTCCCAAGGGTAATCTCTCCCCATGACAGGGCTATGGGAAACTTTACCCTATATATGTAACCCAGCTGTTAGACAGATGCTGTGTGCTCTTGACTCTGAGATGCTCTAAAAACCTGGGAAGTCAGAACAGGCTCTTTGCTACAGAGAAGACTGTGATGGCATATTTCTTCGCACACCTCTAAGCATCGCTTGCTTTATCATTGCTAATTTTTTTTCATCTGTTTGCTCCTCACTTCCTATAGTGTGCTACATTATTAGATCTCCAACAGGGCTATGTCCACCCTTTGAAGACCGGGGCAAATCTTGAGGCCCTGGCCACATGCTGTGTTCCCAGAGAGCATTTCAGCTCCTGCAACACCATATCAGAAAGCCCACGTAAAAGCAGAGCACCCTTGTTTTCATGCTGCTTTTGTGCAGCTGTTAATGCCAAGTGTGACATCAGTCTCCTGGTCTGTTTTGCTGGTACTGTTCTTTTCCAGCCCTGGGTCCTGACACCCCACATTCAGCTGGAACAAAGCTTACCCCCTGGACACAACAGAGAATGCACTGTAAAAGAAAGAAGCCATATCAGAAATGTGTTGTGTGATTCAGACTGGTAAAACAAAACCTTACCTTGTGCTTGTTCTTCCTGTTAACATAATGTAAGGAAAGCACTTCAACCAATATTTTCCCCCTTTTTCTGCCTGCTCACACTTTTGCTGGCTAAACAGTTTTGCTCCTCAATACGTTAATTCAGAACAAGGAGAGCTGATACACACACACATGCTCAAAGAGTAATCACAGAAGGCTGAACCCATCATAAACCTCCTTAGCCGCTAACACCACAGGCTGCCAGCCCCAGGACACACAAATATCACTGTAAACAAAACCATCTCAGTATCTGGATTTGTGCTTTAGTGAACTGGCTTCAGGTCACTTCTGACAGACAGCAGACAACAGCATATAAGGTGTATTAGGAGAAAAGAGCAATTTCAAAACCACCTTCACAAAGTCCCACAGGCTTTGCTATCGCATTTACTGCTACACCAAAGTAGTCGTGACAGTCACACATTAGGAAAGCCAAGTGCATAACCTCACAGGAAACCACAATCATGAGCAAAGGGCCAGCAAAAACGCCACTTAAGTCACCTTTAAGCCTTAACTGGCAGGTTTAAGAGGTGCTTGAAAGTGTGGGGCCTCTTGAACCCAGGAGGAATCTCACAAGCAGGCAGCAAGCCAAGAGGAACCTTAATCCAAATCGCTGCTCTATGTTATTTATTTCCCTTCTGCTTTCTGTTACACATTCACCTGTACCCTTCCTCCACCTTCCTGGAGGGTTTTGCACAGGAAACCATCTCGTGGTCCAGGCAGCCAGTGCTGGTTACATCCAAATTCCTCCTGAGGAACATCACCTTTGATTCCTCAACTCATAGTTGTGGCTGATGAAGACCGAGTGTCAATGGTTCAATCTTTATAGATTAATGACCCCAGAAAGGTATAAGAGAGCTCTCAAAAAACCTGGGTCAGACAGATTCTCTTCTACTGCTACAAATCCCAACACATCCACCATCCCACCAACAAAACCATCTCTAGGTTGGGCTGGAAATGGAACAACAATTATATCCTAACCTTCCATTTCTGTATCTTCATAGGAATCAAGAAATTCAGACACAAAGGGGAATGAAAAATACCAAGTGAGTCATAAGCTCTTCTAAATTCAGTGAGGGTAAAGTTCTAGTTGGGATCCAATTTAGGGTAGATTTACATTTTATTTGAACTATTCATTCTTACTTACAAGCATATTAGGTTAGGCCCAGTCCACAGTCTTGAAATACCCACCAGACACTAATATTTGTCAGTAGAAAATAGAAGAAACATTAAAATCTCTTGCCATTAAGATCAAAAGAGAGTGAGGGTACACTTTGACATTTCTCCTTTCCTGCAAGGAGTCCCTATTTTGCAAAGCAAATTCCACCATGTAGCTTTGAACTCCTGTAGAGAAAAGATAAAAGGTGAAAACCCAGCTCTTTGAAAGTCAACAGCAAGACTTCTGCCAACTTCAGATGAATTGGGTTTGAACCATGATTTTCTGTAGGAAAACTAGGACCACAAATCACACTCTTCAGCTCCTTGGAAGCTCATCATACACCTCCACCGCAAAGGCATGACTACACCTCACAGAGGTGTATAGACCAGCTAGCTCAAACAGTGCTGGCTGTGTAAGGACCACAGCAAGGAGCTCAAAAACCTTCCTAATCCACTGAGTATACAATGGAAAGCATTGCGCTCCAAGCTAACCACAGCTAGAGTGCTAGGTCTACCCTAGCTATCTCATTGAAGGCTACCAATGTGTCTCTTCTCTGGTTACAGGCTTTGAAATGAATGTTTCTACTTAGCATAGTAAAAAGAATTGTTCTAACTGGGGAATTCATGGGCAGGCACAAGATTTTCAGGCTTTTCTCACTTTGCAAAACAAGGTGAGCTTCCCATGACAATCAGGATCGAAGGCAGGACAGTGTTTCATGATGGATAATAAGGTTCTTGCATGGGAAAAAACTGAGAATTACTGCTATAGAAGAGGAAACCAGGAGTTATACTATTGCCTCTCTAAAAAGTTTTACACCTCCAAATAGCCTATATTAGCAATATGCAATAGATGAATCACTGTCATTCACAAACACCAAACATATAAACAGGATGATCTAAAATACCATTGTTTTATTTGAAAACTAGTTCCAGAGGAAGATCAGGACTCAGAAGGACTCAGATCCCAGGGCACCACAGTTTCTCTTGCTAAGCATCTGCATTATTTCCTCCCACCTCCATATTTGTCCCCAGTACTCAGCCTCAGTTTTCTTTACCCAGACTCTGTGCCTTTGTTTGCCAAGAACTTGGAGACCATCACTGGAAACTTTCTCCTCCCTCAGCAATGTTAACATCCTCAAGCTCCAGCAGCCACTGGTTATTGTCAGACAGCTATGCTCAAAACATGATAACAAGTGCAGTATGGTAATACTTAGCATATTGAAATACTTTATGGGAACTAATTAATAAATTTACATAATGGTCCTAAGAGATAATCTGATCACCAGTTACCACTTACGTCAGTAATGGCTCACTCAGGCACAAGCAAAGTGGATGCAGCAACCCTTGCTGTCTCACATCACCCCCAACCCCAGTGCCATGCTCCAGGTGAACACTGCTTACTGCAGAAAGTGCCTACCCTGAGCAACAGAGCCTAGAGCAGAGCCTGTGTCAGCACCACCAAACCAGGACACAGAATGATTTCATCAGCCCCGTGCAGGGGCTGGCCCACATTGCTGAGAGGCACAACTCCTGTCACTGGACCAGCCTGGGACTAAACTAGTCCCAGCTGCAGAAAAAGAAGTCAGGTTTGCTACTCTAGGGCATGTTGTACTTGAGCAGCATTGCTGCCCACAGCGAGCTGGTGCTCTAGGTAGGTTTTGCCCTAACTTCACAGTCCAGAAGGTGTTCTGCCCATACTTCAGGGATCTGTCTGCACTGGATTAGACTGAAAAACTGTTCACAACACCAGACTATGACACTAAGTCCTCCCACATTGAGAAAAACAGGTTAGTTACTCGATTTTAATGCATTCCTGATCACATTGAAGTCTTGAATTAGCGGGAGGTAAGTGCATTCCATTTGCTCGAGAAAAGGTTTTTCCCTGGCCTCAGGACACAGCAGCTTTCCTAAGTCATGTGCTGCTCGTTGGACCTTTCTGAGTAGAAAGAGGCCACAGCTGATGAATCTGCAGCTCACAGAAGTGCTTGTTTGTAGCAATTGTCCTGACACTATTGTGCTGCTGATTCAGGAAGGAGTTTTCCCCAGTTTATTCTTAAAACATTTCACCCAGTTGATGATTCAGTCTTTTTGCTTCAGGTATAAATCACCTTCCAGATAAAGTCTTGCTAGAAAGCTTTCATTGGCCCTAATTAAAATGAAACTCTGTGAAAGTATAAACAATGGATCAGCAAGGAAAAATTGGGCTGAGATTTGTGAACTTGCATTCTTCTTGCCTTCCTAATTCCTCAATTTATCACAGGAGAAGGAGCGAATATTTGCAAGGTAGATTACTTACTGCAAGGCCTAGCCTTTGATGCTGTTTTTCTCTAAATGTGTAGGAAGGCTGCATGTGGAACACATATAAAGTCATCTCAATCCTTTGGAAATGACTGAATAACCCTTCACAACAAACCTCTCGCTTTGGAAAGACCTGAGCCAAACCATCAAACTCAAGGCCAAGCTCCCTCTTCCCTGAACATCACTTTACACCAAGTTCTTCAGCTTGCCTGATGCTACCACAGACCAAATTTTCAGTCCTAAAGCTGCTTTCAGGACAGAGCAAACTCTCTCCCTTGGCTGAATTAATACTGAACTGGCAAAGCACCTCTCACCCTGTGACTGACCCCAGCCATCACCACTGCAAACTAAAAAAACCTAACTCTTCTGAACAACCCACAACAAATGTAGTAGCAGGAAAAGAGGAGCAATAACAAAGCCCTGTTGATGCAGGGCAATCAATCAATCACCATTTTCCAGAAGGAAATGAATGGCCCATTAAGGAAGCAGTCCATAACCTCAACTTCCCCGTAATGGGTCTCAGTCCTAGACTGCCTGGCATCAAAGGGATTTCAGCCCTAAGAATGGACCCCGTGTGGGGCTGTCTGCTTTAACAGCAGGAAGGGAGAGGGTTTGCACAAACAAGGCAACAAACCTACCCCAACCAAACCCAACATGTGGCAGTGGGCACACAAAGGGAGGGGGGATGGAAGGGCTCTGTGTCACGTTAAGAGTGTGAGTCTAGCCGTGTTCGACGAGCTATCACGGCCAAAATACTGGTCGCACTCAATAAGAACTATCGCGACTGGACCAATGCACACCACGATTTATTTGAGCAACAGATACACAGGTTCTTTGGATCGCCGGTGATAGTGATTGTCTGCAAAAGTATATGCAAATATTGCAAATGTGAGTAGAAAGAATCTAAAATGACTCTATAGACATTTCTAAGTGTTTCCCGGGAGGCACTTGGTATAACCAAGTGTTCGAATCTTACCCGAAGGCATCCCAGTGCGGGGGAAGAGAGGTTCAGCCTGTCATCGACTGATCCCAGAAGTCAGAGTGGTACATGTTGATGGTATCTTCCCTAACATCCTCTCTCTCTTAAGCTATATTTATATTATTTTTTACCTTTCAGGTGGAGCTTGAGTGACTCTAGTCATACGTACCTTTGTTATGATTGGTGTAAAACTTTCTCGCTTTGCTTTTAAAGGTATATACTAGAAAAATTCAAAGCACAAGCTCAGTAAGCGGTGGTCGCACCTTGAAGGTGGGTAACCTTTGGGATGGAGGTGTGCTTTGGTATTATAATGAGATTATAATGAGCAAAGTTCATCCACAGGGCATGATTTTTCAATTGTACGGTGCTGGCCAGGGCATGGTTCCACAGTTCCATCTAGTTCCCAGACCTGCAGTGATTTATGGAGGAGTTGGGCCGTGGAGCCTTCGCTCCGCTCCCTCCTCCAATTATCTCTCTTAGAGCAAGTACACCGAGCTCCCCCAGTGTTGCCAACATCTAAGATTGCAGGTGGTGTTGCTTAGGGAATGATCACTGAACCGATATTCAGCATGTCAACCATATTCCACCCTGGAAGTTAACTTTTATGAAATGTGGATATAATTTTAGCCTCAATAATTTCAACCTCAATAATCTTACCCCCAGTAATCATTCCACACTCTGCTAAGCCTGAGGAACAGCAGCCTTCCCTGCTTTCTAGTTAGTCAGTGGGAGAAAAAGCACCAGCCTTTTTTCTTACTAATGCATAATCCCGGTTTATATAGACCGCATCTAGTCTCTCGTGGTCCCACAGCCTTTTGCAAATCTTAATTAAGCAAAACATTGAAAGCAGGTTCACAGCTCACCTCTGATGAGTATTCTGCACCAGGGGAATGATGGTTTCCTTGAGGAGACCAGAGGTTGGGGCTGGCAGGCAAACTAGCTCCACCACTGCAAAAATTTCTTGGCCAAAAACATTCTCCTCAGCAGTGGAGAACCCAAATGGTGAATCAAAGCTCCCTGAACAAGTAATAACCTCTGACACTCACCTGTTGTCTCAGCCTAAATATGCTGGCTTACGTCCCGTCCTCTACCTTGACCCTGACCCATGTTTGCTTACCGCACCATTCAAGTTCTGGATGCAAGAGGCAACATCTTCCAGCTTCTTCCCATATCAACCCAGTAAGGATCCAGTAGGGATCCAGCTGATTCAGGCAACATTAACGTGCAGTTGCTGAACTGACTGGTGCTGGATAGACAGACTGGTTGCACTGCTGTTACATCTGCACATTCTGACAACTGCATCCACAAACACCCACCATGCTGGGTTTTCAGTCATTTCTGCAGCATGGATTGGGCTTTTGTTTCTTTTTTAAATTCAGTGAACTTAGAGTAGGCACAGGAGAAACCAAGACAAAAGCCAAGCAGCCAGAAAACAGCAGATGACTGAAGCTGTGAAAAAGTTAAGGGCTGCACAGAGTGGATCTTTTCCACCTACATCTTTTCTCAGCTACTAACCTGCAAAAGCACAGCCAGCTCCCCAGCAAGCAGAACAGCATGGGGAGGGGGTGACACAGCATGCAGGGCAGGGCCAAGGGAGAGGGGGCAGAGATGGCTGCTGGCACTAGTTACATGAACACCGTCTGCCGAGTGGTCCTGTGGCATGACACACCACTCACCCTCCACCCAACAAGCAGACCATCCAGAGACCCTCATATCTGTCAGAGACATGAACCCACAAAGCATTAAAATCTAAGCTGGGATCTCGGACAAGCCTTGACATTATACAACAAATACTCAATGGCATTTCATCCAGGCGTCTATTTCCAATTAGATTAATGAGTATCTAGAATGATACTATAATAGTTTTTAAAGCAACCTCCAAAATCAATACCCCAATAGTAAGCTCTGGTTTTTGCATGTGGTACAAAAGGCAGTTCGGGAAAGGTGATCTAATATACCACATATTGATTAATCAATTCCAGCCAGGATGCTAATGGGCTTTTCTTAGAACAGTTGGCACTAGAAGGAAGGAGTGGGATTGCTGAATGAAGATGGGAGAAACTGGTTGTGTGATGAAGTTTCAGGGTGAGGGGATGGCATGCAGTGTGGAAATGGGCCCTTCTAGAGATCGCTCTATGTGGGTGCAGACAGGGAAGAAATGGAGGAACTGCGCAATGAATGGGGAAGGTAATAAATCGGATATATTGGCTTCAAAATGCAGCAGAATTGTACCTTGCAATTTACTGTGGTTGATATTAATAATACTTTCCTGTTGCTACAGAAAGCCTCACAGGAAGGTCTGCAAAAGAGCCCAGCATGGGTCTAGAGTCTATAACGAAGTAGACCAAACACTTTGTAGTCCTGTTGGCCAGTGAAATGGTCTAGAGGCATTATTAATGCCTAGCTTAGTTATTTTTCCACAGTGGCACTTCTGTCTGGGACAGCACGGGTTAATTCAGATCATCTATACATGGCTGTCAGATTGTCCTTCCTTCTACAGTCAATGCATAGAAGCAGCCACTGTAGCCATACATTCTAATCATCACCACTCACTCTCTCCTTCCTGCCCCTGTACTTGATAAAGTCCTTTACTACCATAGGAAATGGAAGTACAAAACAGCTGGACCATCCTCCAGCCCCGAACCACAGCACTTTACACCTACTGTAGAAACCTGTGAAGATCTAAGCAAATCAGAAAGCTCAGGAGAACAGGACTTCAATAGACTCCAGAAGAGCAGCTGTCATACTTTGGAAGGAAATATGATACAGATGCTGAAAACCCACTGAAAGGCTGTATTCCCAGCCTGTTAGCAGGAGTTCGGTGCTTGCCTCTCAAGACAGGACACCTCAAAAGGGTAGGTATAAATTACAGACACAAACAAGAGCATTACACTGCCTGAAAGACAAGCATCAGAGTCATTCAGTTGTTGCTAATTGGGTGAGGTTGCCCTACATTTTGTAAAATCAGAAATAGTAAAACTGGCCAAGAGGTTTTGACCTTGAGTGGCTGTGACACTCATGGTCCTGGCTGGCAGGAGGCACAGCCAGCAAAGACCCTAGCAAGGAAATTCAGCCTGGTGTATCTTCTCTACAGCCAACAGAGTCATACCAGGTATGAAGGTGTATTGAAGTTGCCAAAACTAATACTGGATCTTGGTGTTAACATCCAGGTGATGCAGTTCATTGATGTAAATTACAAGTTTTATCACGAAGGCTAGACCCAGTCAAGAGAGGAAACCTCCAGGTACAATATATTAACAAGTCACTGGTTTTGCCACCCTATATCATGCAATTTGGTAACTGATTTGCTGTGGGACATTGTGAGAACATGCTCCTACTTGTGCACCCATCCCACAGCAGCGCACACCAGCATCATGGAGCAGCACACACCAATTCTTACACAGGGCAACACCACACTGACACAAACATGATGTTGTAGGTAAGTAAGTCTACAGCCTCAAACCACCACAGGCCATGACAGTGGTTCAAAGGCTCTTATAACAGGACCTGCAGAACAACCTTCAAGAAAATAGGAACAATCCTCCTAAAAAGCAGGGTGAGGTGCTAATCAAGAAGGGAGAAACACACAAACTAAATTACTTTTTTTTCCAGAACAACCTTTTCCAAACTAACGCAACGCATAACAGCACCCCAGGAGTCCTACAGCCCCATCAGCAGACTCACATTGTAGAGGATGTCGGTCCATCCCTCCATGGTGATGCACTGGAAGACGGTGAGCACAGCAAAGAGGATATTGTCAAAGTTGGTGATGCCATAGTTGGGCCCTTGCCAGTACTCCCTGCAGGTGGTCCCACTCTCACACTGCCTGGCAGGAGGCTCCTCTCCGCAAGGAAAATCTCCCACCTCAGCACCTGCAGAGAAGAACAGCGGGGAGAAAAGTTACCAACTGAAGCCGGTCAAGCAGCTGGTGCTGCTGCATCTCCTTTGCACCGCTGCATGAATGTAATTTACATTTCAGGCTTCCTTGTGCCACTATGGGCATGTAAAAGACATTACGCCCATGTAATCATTTATATACTGCTGTGTTATAAGAGATGGTTTAGGGTGGAGTAGAGCCATCCCTACTTAGCATAGCTAAGTGCTAAATATTGGCACTATAACATTAAAGCAAAAGGGCAGGTTCTTCACCAGTGGCTTAAGCAAGAGCTGCTTGTGGATAGCCCCAAAACTGTCCTGATACAGATGTTAGACGATGGCTGAATGAGGAGCCCCTAGCTTCATCACAAGGCAGTACCACCACAGCAGCCTGTGGTGCACTATGAGCTCCAGCCCCTCAGTAAGCTTCATATTACTGCCGCAAAGGGCAGCTTGTCTCCAGCAGGGATGGAGTTTCTCTGCTGGGTTTCATTTCAGACCCAGAGAAGGCAAAGGAAGATGAGTCTGTCATAGTTAAGGACCCCAAGGGATGGCCAGAAGGACGACAGCATCCTCCAGGGTCAGCTGTGAAGTCTGAAGCACTGCAGCCCTCCAGAGACATTGCGAGCACCAACACAGAGCAGCCTGGAAAACTAAAGTGCGGGGTTTTCAAAGTAAATAAATATACTAAGTAATACTCCTATTTACACAGAGATGCAATTCGGGAAATATTAAAGGGTTTTAAAAGTGACACGTTATGGTAATGGAGCAGCAAACTGCACAAAATCAAATCCACCGGGGGAAAACAAGATCAGCACTAACAATAATTAGGAATAATCATTCCATAGAGCAAAGCCTGCAGGAGGAAAACAAGACTGTCACTGTGGCTCCAGGATATATATATATGTGTGTGTATGTGTGTGCACTTGCGTGCGTGATGTGTTTTCCTGTTGACTCAACACCTTAATGCTGAGCATCTATCTCCAGCTCCCATATGGGTCAGCACAGGCTTTCACAAGGGCTTAGTGAGACAAGCCTGCAAAAAGAAAATACCAAATCTGGCTCTTGCAGACCATTTGTGAGTGTGTCTTAAAAGAGAACCCAGTTTTATCTCTGTTTGGCCTTTTGTTCCCAGATAATGCTCTGCAAATGCAATGTGCATCTACTACGAAGGATTGGGTTTCTTCCCTTTTTAAAAAAGAGACCAGAACTGGCCCCTACTCCCATGGCTGGGGAAGACAGAGAAAAGGGGTCTCGAAGAAAAATGGGAAACAAATGTGATGCCCTCCTCTCTTGAAGCAGCTTCAGGGCTTTTGGGCTGGGTCAGCTGCGGAGGGTGGCTGCTTAAAAATAATCCTGTGTCAGCAGAACAGGACAGCATGGAGGATGCAGGAAGAGGAAAACAAATCAGGCATCCACTGGAACATGCACTGCCATTAATTTTTACCCGTTTTTCAAAAAATAGAGAAATGTTTCCACTAGCTCAAAACTGTCTGTCAGGCTGAGTGGCAAAGAATATCTTGAATAACCCTTTTGCCTTATTTTGGTCCCCAGCATCCCTCTTCATTGCAGTTTATTACTGACCTACCCAGGGCTACTGGATTAGCAGGGCTATAGTAACATTTGCTGTTGACACCTCTACTCAGTTCCCTCCACGATGCGCTGAAGTAACAGCTGGTATCTCCCATGTGGCTCCTGATTCCAGGAAAAATCCCAGGAGTTTGCCTACTTTGGGGATTTGGAACAGAAACAAGCATGAGCAACATCCCCTCCTCCAATTTGCTACCTTCTGACAGAGGCATCTCTTTCATGTGGTTCACATTTCCACACTTAAGCCAGCCTTTGGAGCCCATGGTATCAGGCCTGGGCTTGTTAATGCACCTCTTTGGAGATGATAAGCACTTAGGTTTTTAAAAGGCTCGGCTGATGGCTTTGCAGGATGCTCTGCTGCTCCACTCACAAGGGACCGCAGCGCCAGGAAACCTCACCGCTCTCTGCCTTTCCAGAAACACCATCGTGCCATTTCCCGCTGAGCAGGTGGAATCGATCCCCATAATTCATCTGACAACCAGCTCATTAGCCCTTGAGAAAAGCAGGGGCCGGTGTCTGTAAACACAGGCGCCTTCCCACACCGCCCGAGCAGATTCAGGGGGAGGTGTGCCCGGCCACCTTGCATCCTCCCACTGAGATGCCAGGTGCTGCGATGCAGAGATATGCAACACACACACCAGTTTTTCGGCTGCACTCCCAATTCCTAGCTGGGAGCCACCCAGCAAGCAAAAGTCACTTACACACGGCATTACACATGACAAAAATCTGTTCTCAGTGCCCAAGCCTGGCACAGAGATCTCTCAGTCATCACTGATGTCAGAGAGTTGTCTGCAGGGAACACAAACAGCTTTGCATTTTATTTTTCCCTTTTACATTAACTAGTTTCTGGGGGCAGGAAAAAGAAAAATCAGCCTTCTCTCTAGTCCACTAACTAAAGTCAGCCCATCGGCAACAGAGCTCAGCCTGCAGCCACTACCTGCAGACGAAGGAGGCAAAAAATCACCCACCTTGGTTGCAATTTAACAGACCTGAAAATGCTCCTAGAAAATGCAAAGCTGCTTATAATTGCTTTCTCCCTGCCATCTCACCAAGAAGGCTTCTGCTTCCTACACACCTATATTGTCACCATTGTTATTGTACCTCTGTAATTGCTGCAGTAGCCCCAGAGACCTTGCGGTGGGCTGAGACCTGTTCTGCTTGGCATGAGCATACACACCCCACAAAAATATTTTCCTCTCCTACAAATCCAGTCCTAAATTCATTTCTTCCAGGAATCGTTGTGCGTCACTCACAAGTCACAACACCTGACTGTCCTTTACAAGTTGTGTTATGTTTTTCTAACATTACATAGGAACATAAGCAAGAAAACAATTTCACCCTGCTTTTGCAAAGCTCTGTGTAAACTGAATATATTAAACTGTTTCCATGTTGTTGTTAGAAAGTGCTGTGAAGGATGCCCAGAGATTTGGCAGGGACGTTGTTTTATTACCGTTTGAATGCATATAAATAAATCAATATTAAGACCTATTAGAGATAATCACTGAAAACACAAGACTGTGTTTTAAAGACAGTCAATTGTACCTTAAATTGCAATCTTTTGGACACAAGAACAATATTTTCATCTGTGGATAGCCCAGATAACCAATACATATTAGCACTACTATAAAGGAATATTAAAAATTACATGGAAAAAATGCCTTTTTTTTTGTTTTGTTTTGTTTTGTTTAAATTGGAATGAATTCTGAGCCGTGGACAAGCAGCTGGCTTTGACATGGCAGCCAGTCCCAGCCGAGGGTCTCTGGGCATTATTCCTCTCCACCTCCATCTTCCAGGGTTTATCACTCATTCACAGGCAGACAATCATTTACTCTGCAGAGTATCAGCCCAATTTCCCTTGCCCTTCTCTGTTTGAAGGACATTTTTATCTTTTTTCCATCAAAGGGCTCCTTGCTTTTCATCTATCGTCCTTTTTTTTTTCAGCTGCTCCCAGTCTTTCCAATCTTACTATTTCACATGGAAGTTTTCTCACACCCATGCAACTTGCTCCAGAAACCTTGCAAGGAAATTCAACGTTCAGCAGCTGTTCATAGAGCCAAACACAATGAAAATGTAAACAGAGACCAATGAGTCAAGATAATAACAAAAAAAACCTACCCTTCAACAGGCTGGAACAAGAGGAATTTGGTTCTGTGTTTCTACTATGAAAAAATTCTCCCATGAGAGGAGGCCCTAAGCACCTTCGTCTCACTCCTGTGTAGACTGAGAGCAACCCACTGGCATCAGGGGTGCCATGGCGATGTACAGAGAGAGAAGAATCTGTGCCAGTGCGTGAGCACAAAAGTCTGTTAACTCTTAAGAACACATGGATAAATAGGGAGACAATGCAGTGAACATGGAAGAGGAAAAAGGAAAAACAACGTAAGAGCAGAACAGAAAGCATTCTGATGAGATGAAGAGGACTAAAAGCATCGTGACAATACACCAGGAGGGGAGTGAAGCTCGAAGCTCACCTGTCTCATTAGAGAAGCAGGTTTTATGAAACTTCCCCATGTAAAACTCCAGCCCGATGATGGCAAACATCACAATGGCGAAGAAAAGGAGCAGCCCAATCTGAAGCAAGGGCACCATCGCCTTCATGATGGACTTGAGGACAACCTGCAAGCCTGCGGGGACAAGGAGAAACATGTAATCAGTGAGGCAAAGAAAACAAGGGCTTGGGGGTGGGGGCAAGGTAGGAGAGAGGGGCTGCCTAAGGGAAAGTTTAGAATTGGCAATACCAGGCAATGCTGCTTTTCCCAGGGTGCTATAAAAAAGATGCTACAGCCATAATGCGCTCAAGATGCAAGAGAGACAATCAGGAGAGCTATCTTTTTCTGACCCCTTTTCTTCAGAACACAGATTCAAAGGTCTCTTAAGCTTCAGAGACACAAAAAGGACTTTTCCTGCAGCTAGTAAAGTCCCAAGACTCAGCCTGGAGCTGGACCAGGTCCTTAAGGCAGATCCTGCAGCAGTGTGGGTGCAGCGGCAGAGCTGGGCACTGCCGTGGTACCCCCGGTCCCAGGGAGGGCAGGGAGTGCCAAGCTGCACAGGAGCTGCCTCTCCCTCCGTGACACACAGAAGAGCCGTGATGCTGCCGTGCCTATCACACCCTGCTTCTGGAGAAACAAAACCCTGTCTCCAGGGCTATCCATCCATAGCTTTTTCACTCACACTAAAACTCAGTTTCAATTAAAACCAGGGGAGATAAGGCGAGAGAGGTTGGAGAGATGGAGGTGTAAGATAATGTCATTCAGATGCGCATAAAAAACTTCATCGATAAGCAGCAGCTGAAAGCCACCTTGGTGGCCTGTCCTAAAGTATGGAGAATGAAGGATCATCATTGTCTTGCCACCTTATTCAGAACTACTGAGGTCAATACAGGTGTATGCAGAAAAAAAAAAGCACAATGATCTGTTGGACAGGAAAAATACTGACAGTGTAGAATTAAAGTATATACTGTGCTTGTGTATGAATGCACCTCAAGGTTGATACGTTCACTACAGGAAAAAAAACACAGCACACACCTCTCACAGCATCACTAAAAACATGAGAGCAAATAATGATCCGGGGGAAAATATTGTGGTGGTCCAGGACACATCACTGGGTGGGAGAGCACATCCTCCTGGGGGGAACATGTAACCCACACCAGAACAGGGACACCCCTGAGGGGCCGTCTTAGTTCTCTGACATCCTTAGACTGCCACTACCACAACACCATATTGCCTTGCACAGACAAGAAGTCCATGAAACAACAGCCAGCAGCATCTCCTTATTAGAGATCCTGTTAATAAATGACACCTTTCCCAAGCCTAGCCAAGGACCTCTTCTGCATGGGCGTTCAGATTCAAGCCCTGCCTATGAAAGGACGCTGATTTGAGGAAATTTGGGTGCTGTTATTGCAAAGCATAACCCCTTGATGGATTTCTACAGCACCAACATTTCAGTCCTGAAGCAGCCATGGAGGTGGCAGAGCTGAGTCCCCAGCCTGCCACGCAGGAAGAGAGGGGGCTGCCTGGCTGCCAAGGGGTTAATGCAGAGAAGAGCAGAGCATGCCACAGAGCAGCAGCTCCCTTTCACTGGCTCTTGCTGGAGGGAAAAATCTCTCTGTTCCACATTCACAAATGAAATACACTTGATCCCCCGCTAGCAGGCAGAGCAGCTGGTGAACAGCGACAACTTTGATGGTTTCAGGGCATCAGCAAGGCATGATGCAGCTCCTCAGCAGAGCACTCAGACCCTTCACATTAGCAAGTAAAATATATCGAGTTGGCCATTGAGTAGGCAAGACCAAGTCTTATCTGCTCTTTCCCTTCATTTTTTCAGCTTATTAGAGGGGTAAAATCCCCAGTGCAAGAAGCTCAGCTGGTAAAAACAGTCAGAAGATCCAAGCTCAGGGCTGGGGGCCTGAAAGCTGCAAAATTTGGGTATCAGGCCTTCACAACCCAGAGAATTAATTCAACCCCAAAGGCAAAAGAGCCCTAGGACAAATCTCTGCTGCTCATCTGCAAATTTGGGAGCGCAGTACTGAAATCAGCTGGCTGTACACAAAACTGGATGACAGAAAATCAGAACCTAGCAAGGGCAGGAACCACAGACCGTGAAGAAAATATTGCTCAGAAAAGCATGTAACATCCCAAAAGTTATAGAGCACCTTTGGCTGTGAAGATGACATTATCATGACACTCACTTGGGATTCCTGACACAAGCTTCAGGGGTCGTAACACTCGGACGGCTCGCAGAGTCCGCAGGTCAAAATCAGTCCCAGCAGTTGCTAGAATCCTAATTGTAAAAGGCAAGAGAGGGGAAAAATTGAGATTAAATGCAAATTCCTCTTTCCAAAGCATCGGTAAGTGTTGAGTAAAGCCAGCAAATATTCAAGCTGTTTTAAACTTTATACCTGTGATCACATTGCAAATTGTGTCCACTGAAAACCATCAGTTCACACACTCTTCCAGAGCTGCTGAGCTTTGCTCAGACTATAACAAAATCCGCAATACCTGCCTGCTTATGAGGCCATTTACACATAGGGAGCAGGCCTGGCTCTGGCCGTTAAAGAGCAGCACCCTGTGCTTATAGGAAAGCATACACCATTTTCCAGAAGGAGACAGTGAGAGGGAAATAAACCCCTCAGTTATGCTAGAAATTACCTGCCAGATTTTTTCCCTATAATAAATTTAGAAATCCCTCAAGTACTGAGGTCTGGTGTTTCCTAATACCTGAAGCAGTTTCTAGTTATACAGTTTACTCTGTGTGTGCAAAATTAATTTTTGTCAGAGCATCTTATTTGAGGAGAATATCCAGAGAGAAGGGTGCAAGTATTTCCTCTGATACGCTGCAGTAACTCTGATAAGAAATACAGCCCCCAAACCAGAAAGATTCTTATAAGTGCTCTGCACAGACAATGAAATGGCTTCACTGTTTTAGGGTGCAGGAAAAGAAGAAATATTGTCAGTGTCCACAAGCCACAATGATGCAAACTCCTTAAGCAAAGACCCTGCAAGGCACACCCCACAGAGCAGGGCAAAACTGTGTTCATTAATTACTGCAGCACTTCCTATGATGCTTCAACAAAAATATTCTTGGTTTGAGACAGGGCTCCCCTAACACAAGCCAACCACGTAGTTAGTTCAGAGCAAAAGCCTTCTCACCAACTCACCATCGACCGCAACATTCAAAGTGGTGAAAAGTAATTGCCATTAGTTTTTGCTGGGTTTGTCCCCAGGTGGTTCTACCAAGCTGGAAGCAGCTGAGCAACCAGCCCACCAGTGGGGTCTGCAAGCCCCCGACCACCTGGCACCGAACGAACGAGATGCCACCACTTTGTTAACCACAACTGCTGAAAGCACTGCCCATGGGCACCCGACCTTGCCTGTAATCTGACACTTCGCCTACCCTTCCCCAAGAGCTACAGCAGCAAGAGGGACTTGCAAACCTGGCTGCAAGGTGGGATTCCAGAGCTGCCAGAGGCCGTGGGCAGAGCTGGAAGGAGGCTGCTGGACTTGGGCAGTGAATCCCAGGCAGTCCCCTGGGAATTAAGCACCCAGACACAGCAAGGGTCCCATGCTGGACCACAGAGATGCTCTGAGAGGTGCAGAGCACCCACAGTGTGCACCCACGATTTATCTGTGCCTGCCCAGGAGCCGTTTCTCTCAGCTCCCCATAACAGGCTGCTGAGCATTCAGTGAAGTGGCCAGCTACCATAAAAAAATACAAGAAAAAGCAGAGTTTTTCAAAACGAGACCTACAGTTTTACTGTGCAATATGTATTATGCGGGATGTCTGGCAAACTCAGCAGCGGAGGGCATGGCTGTGTAGGGAGCACTCACAGCACAGCTACATTCAGATAAAAACCCTGTCCTTGACTTACTGACTGACTTAGCATTGCTGCCAAGCATGGGCCAGGGAAGAGCAGGATCAGCATTGCTGTGCAGAAAGAGCCAGACTCCATCAGCAGGAGGTGCTGGAGATCCGGAAAAAAGCATGCTGAGATATTGGATGGCAAGAGAGGCAGCAGCAAGCCAGGACCCGAGGAGCAGAGTACCGATTCTATAGGACACCTGTTCCTAAATTTTCATGACCAGAAAATTCACATTACATCATCTCCATCGATGCAGTTTAAGCATAAGCAACAGGAGACAATTTAAAACAAGAAGCATCGCATGCAGAGATTTCTAATTTAATCTTCTGCGCCCATGCCAATGATTTCATTCCTCTTCTTCCTTCCCTCCATCCTCACAACTTAATTGCTCACTTATAAACCTCTGCAGTCTGGGAATAGCACACACTTCAACTCAAAAGATAATCTTAAACATCCACCTTGGATGTTGCTACTAACAGCACAATTAGTCTCCAGTGAGCTAAGATGGATTTGTGATATCATCAGGTAAAGCCCTGGTTCCTGGTACAAGCTGAGATGGGGGATGCTTGATACGCTCGTTGCTTTGTTTCTAAATTCGAAGAGAAAATGGGAGTGAATGGGGGACACCATCAATTAGTCCCATGGTGCCAGTAAACGTTCCAGTGGCTGGAGGTCTTCAATCCAGTCTTGTCTTCCTCATAGGCTTGATGATAAAAACAGCCTGCTCAAACTATGGCAACACCCCCCCCACCCACCCCCAGGTCAAAAGCCCTAATCATTCATTAATTCCCACATCACTAGCACTGTGATCTCCTAGCAAACCTACACAGGGCACCCTACAGCCCACCATCTCCCATGGCTGGAGAGCTGGTCCATGGATCGTATCAAATCACAGTCGAATCGTGCAAACCATTCGTACCCATACAGCTGAGCTGTCACTGCTACATCTGCCCATGAATCAGCCGCTCTTGAAAAACAATACAACCCTGGCCAGATTTTGCCTAGTGAGAAAAAAATAATACAGCTGCATCCTAAACAAAGCCACTTTTGGTGGAAGAAACAGAAGACCGAGGGGATGAGGTGGTAGCTCTACATCTAAAAATCCACATTTGAGCCTTGCAGCTAAATGAGGCGAGTGGTGAGAAAACCCAGGTGGGCATCTAATATGTTTCCTGCACTAGTCGAAGTGGGGAGGGCTGGATGCAGTGTGCTCACAACTGTGACTCCACAGCTCCAGGCAGGCTGTCCAAAAAGTGGAACTGGGGGAAAGGGGGCCCTGGGGCTTTTAGAAGTGTTACAGGGTCAGCGTCCATCCCAGGAGCCCTGGCACATGGGGTCTTACTGTTCCAAAGGACCCACCGGCAGAAAGCTGCTGCCCAGTAATTGCGAGGGAAGAGCCAAACGGCAGCTTTTGACAGCTGGAGCCCAGCAAAGCAGCTCATCAGGGGGAAGCCATGCCAGGGCAGAGATGGCGCCTTTTCTCCCTACGAAACCAAACTAATTTCCAGCTGCTCAGAAGTCCATTCCCCTAAACTGTTCACAGACATACATGGAAAAATGCCCCAGTGAGGGAAAGGCTTTAATTAACTTTGTGGCATTTGCCTAAGTGCCATCTTTCTGTTTTACTCTTCCCCCACTCCAGCTGAAAGCTCACAGGAGCCACTGTGAATTAGGCCAGAACAAGTCAGAAATTATCATTAAAAAATAAGAGAAATAGAGGGATCAAAGGAGCCAGCTGACAAGCACGTCCTGACAATCCTGCCAAAGCATCCCTGGCTGCATAACGAACCACTGAGAACAAAGCAGAGGTGATGGGCAAGCCAGTGACGGAAGAGGAAATCAGCTGTGAGAGGTAAAAGCATAGCAAAAGAGAAGATTTTAGGAGATAACCTCACAAAGAAGAATAAATGGCTAGATCGGCAGCCCTTTTTGTATCTTAACAGGTTGTACAGAAACCCTGAGATTTGATAGGCTTAGGATGTTTTCTTTGATAGCCCTTCAAGTGTTTAAGTGCAACAAAATCTCATTAAATATGTTCTTCCATAAGTTCTTGCCTTTTTTACAAGCAGGATGGACAACCATCAAACCTTTCTTGCTCATATGCTGCTGTGGAGGATCTGGGCACGCATACTGCCAGCCCAGCAGTGCTCAGGACCACTGCACTCGTTCCTCATTTTCATGATAACTTGGTTAAAAGCTGGTTTCTGTATCACCACCTCCACTAACAAGCTCTGACTGACATCTGTTCCCAGAGACAGAGGCCAAATTTGTGATAAATGCTTGATAACTTTTGTTCTAGCAAAGCCTGGAATAAATTATAAAAGCAGCTTATTCCTTTGGGTATAAAAGAAAGCAAAGAATGAAGGGAAAGTTCCTTTCCTGAATGTTATGCTAACATAAATAATTAGCAATCCATTTCTTAAAGTACCTCGGAGTTCAGGATTTCTGTGTACTGGTTCAGTAAGACACACACTGTCATGCAATGCTGCACTTCAGAGCTACCTGATAATGAATCTCCTTATTGCAGCCCTGACCGAAGAAAATGCCTTGAAACTCCTTCAAGCTTAGCCCCAGATCCCTAAATCCCAAGGACTGAAGCGGGGAAAAGCTAACCCTGCTCCTCAGGATCATCCCTACTTTGTCTTCCTCCTACCTTAATGGCCTTTTAGTGGATTTATTTCAGCTTTTCCAGATGATCTCTTGGGGAGCAGGTGACAGAGGTGCTTTGCATCTCTCCCAAGGCAGGAAGAAGAGGAGGAACAGAAACACAGGAGATGTCCCAACTGAGAGCCAAGACTAGACCATCAAAAATATGGGGTTTTCTATACGTCTCTGCTTATAGGAGCAACCACACCTTGGGTCCAGCCTCAGCAAAGAGCAGCCGGCGAGGCCACACTCAACACACACATATCTGCAGATGTTTTCCACCCAGTCTCCTGGCATCACTGTCTATAAATCACAATGGAGGTGGCACGAGATGTGCAGGAGAGAACTGGAACTGGCTGCAAGTCCAGCAGCTTCAGCATGTCTGCTTGTGAGCAGGTAACATACCACTACATCGAAAAGCAGCAAGGTTAATAACTAAGAATGATTAACACTTTCAAGGGGATCTTGCCACTGGACAAACTGGTGCCAGGGCAGGTTCTGCTAGCGGAGGAATCACTGGCATAAATCGTAGGCATTTTTAATGTAACCTTGCAATTTATAATAAGCTCTAGTCCTATAAAGTTAAGTGGAAACAGTGATTTTTTCAGAGACCTTAACCTAAGCACCCGTTCTAAGAACCGAATCAATCTCTTCAGCTGGATTAGGAGAAAGACTAAATACCCATCAGACAGCTTCCCTCAAAAAAAAGTTAAGACCAGCCAGCAGTACTGTAGCTGTCTTATGAAAAGAAGTAGCAACCATCACTTCTTACCCACAGATTCAACCCCACCTAAAGCAGACACCTGGGCAGCATCGACCCCAAAATCTCTGACAGAAGCAGAACAGAAAACTCCAGTAAATCACCCTCATTCCCAGAGCCCGACTTTGGGCACAGGCTGCCGACATTTAAAAAACCCCAGCGAAATGGAAACCAAGGGGAAAAATAACTAAAATAAATATCTTCATAAATATTGGCTGACTAGTTTAAAGAGGTTTCCCCCACCTATGGGCAGTCCGTGGGCTGACCATCTCCTCTATCTGTGCTACCTGCTAGCTGTGACCCTCACCCACGCGCTCCTTCCTGATTCCTCCTCCTCTGCCCGGGGGTGGAGAAGGTCCCTAACCCCACGGGAGTTGTCACCACCACCAGGATCACTGTTGCGGCATTCATGGTAGCTAGCAACCCAAGGGGAGGACCTGCAAGGTCCTTCCACTCCCACACCATTGTGGGAGCACTTGGGAATTTTACAGTAAAAAATTATGTGGAAAGAAATAATTCTTTTGAAATGAGAGAGATTCTATGGAAAAGATTCATTTCCCTCAAAAAAAGGCCCATAAAGGTCATCTTCAGTGGCTGGGCTTTTTAACTGCTGTTTTGCCTTCAAAAGCATATGCAGAGCATTAAAAATTTACAAAAATATATATTCTCCATTTCTTTTTTTCCCCCGAAACCGTTTACCATGGGAGGCAGTGGATGAATCCAATGAGCAAGACTCACAGGGAGAAACCACACCAGTTACACGCACTAAAAGCTGCAAAAGGATGCGGCAAGTGTTAGTGGTGGGTGTCTGTCTGCTGAGAGGCACCTCGGCTGCAGTGCAAATCAAAATGGGTATTTTTCACCTTCTTAACTCCAGAGTGCACACTGAAGACATTGCTCAGTCTTACGCTGGTGACATGGCCTGGCTGATTTCCTTGCCCAGGACTTGAGGGCAATCAGCAGAGGCAACCAGCCAAGAGGTGCCCATGAGCCAGCCCCTCAGATGCGGGCAGCCGGTTTGTTCGGCGCAGGAAGCCTGGCTTGTGTTTGGACAGCAGTGACATGGCTGTCAGTCCCGCTGCTCCCTTGTTCTCCCAGCCACAGCACAACTCTGTGGGCAAGCGGTGACTGGAGCAGTTGGAAAGATGCCCCTTTTCACTCAGTTTGATTTCATGGTGTGTGAGCTTTATCTTGACTACCAAAGACACAGAGTCGACACCAGGCCTGAGACGATAAGTAGATTTGGCATGCTAATTGCACTGTTTAATTTATGGCATTACCAGGTTCATCTCTTGGCTCTGTCACTCCACATTGGTGACTTCCCCACCCACTGTCCATAGTTCCTCCCACATGAAAGGGCCCAGTTTGCCAGTTCTCTGCCTCTCCTTCAGATGACCAATACCAAGTCTAAGCATCCAAGTAGATACCCTGCATATTGCCTCTAAGGCTACTTCTTCCCTTCAAAGCACATCTAACAAAACACAATGTACAGGGTCCCAACCCTTTCCTTAACACCAGCCTATTCAGAGCAACTTAGGCTGATCCCCTTGCTCAGATAAACATGTTTGTCCCCAAACTGACTGTATCCATCAAAAATGGCCTCACTATCGTGAGGGATAAACCTCTTTTTAGGTATAGGACTGTTGAGGTTTAACCCCAGTTGGCAACTGAGCACCACCCAGCTGCTCACTCACCCTCCCCACCCCAGTAGGATGGGGAAGAGAATTGGAAGGGCAAAAGTAAGAAAACTAATGGGTTGAGATAGTAACAGTTTAATAATTTTAATCATTAATTTTTTTTATTTTTAGAAAGAGAGGAACAAAACCCAGGAAAAACAAGTGATGCAACCGCTCACCACCCACTGACTGATGCCCAGCCCATCCCCAAGCAGCCGTTGTTGCCCCCAGCCAGCTCCCCCCAGTTTATATACCGAGTATGATGTCATATGGTGTGGAATATCCCTTTGGCCAGTTTGGGCCAGCTGTCCTGGCTGTGCCCCCTCCCAGCTTCTTGTGCACCTTCTCACTGGCACAGCATGGGAAACTGAAAAGTCCTTAACTTAGTATATGAGCACTGCTCAGCAACAACTAAAACATCAGTGTGTTATCGCATTATTCTCATGTTAAATCCAAAACACAGCACCATACCAGGTACTAGGAGGAAAATTAACTCTATCCCAGCTGAAACCAGGACAAACATGAAGGGTACAGAGGACAAAATAAAATAAATCAAGGAAATAACGATATTCAACAGTAAGGGGTTACTCTGCTTCGGAGGCACAAAGAGCCAATTTGTTCCCTGGTCTCACACCAAACGGGTGCATTTTGTAGCCAGCACTAAATTTGCCACCAGCTTTTAGCATAGAGATATGAATGCAAACTCTCTCCTCCTCTTTGCGTGGCAGAAGTGCTCCAGAGTCCTGCGAGGAGACACAGCAAAATGAGAGTAGAATCCCCCTAAAAACCACCTGCACCCTACTTTCCTGACTAATTCCTGAGGCAGGGTCCAGGGAGAAGAGCATCTGTAGACACACACTCTGCCGCTACAGCGAGACACACAGCAACCAAGCAGTGTGTGACACTCAAACAAAACAAATGAGGTTTTGCAGAGTGCAGAGAGCTGAGGGCTTGGCTTCTGCCCAGGATGAAGGAAGATATTCTGGTTATGAGGCAATTGCTCAAATAAGTCCTTGTTGCTTCTAAGCAGGAGAGACATGAACATACTACACCTCAGAGTAGAAAAGGAGGCTCATTCGCAATAAGCAATGACAGCTGGCAGGAAAATGCACATGTCCAAAACATTTTAGTGAGTTCACGCTGGGAAAACTGAGCACAGAGGAGTTAAAACCATTCTGCACTTCTTTGTAGCTGGAAAGTAGGTCATACCTTGAGTCTCACTACATTAACATTACAAAGGAGAGACGGCTGCTTTCTGTCCTTGGAAATGGGCATCCCAGAATTTTGTTCCTGGCATCACAGGATGCAGAGAGCGGGAGCTGGGAGCCCAAAGCACTTTCCTGGAGTCTGGTGTCACGCACCCCACCCCGTGGTCTCCTGTGTATAGGCAAGCTACGGAGGGCTTTAGCTCAGTAGCAAGATTCTTAAAGAGGAGAGGGGAATTTCAGGGTCAGCAAAATGTTTCATGTATTTTTACTTTGGGGGGGCGGAATGAGAGAGCAACAAAACATCATTTGGGATTATTTGTTTCATTTGTCAAGTTCTAAAATGAAGTATTCTGACTTTTAATGGTTTTTTTTTAGTGAAAGCAATTCATGTCAAGACTGCAAATATTTTTTTACTTGATTTAAATCTGGCATTTTCCTGAAAAATACAAACCCGCAAATCCTGTGTGCATGAAAAATGGCACCCAAACTAGACACTACATTTCACTGTTGTGCCAGAAAGTCTGGAGGAGCGTGACTCTGCTCTCTACTAGCTGGCAGTTCGAAATTGTGCAGAGGGCACAGGACAGCTGGTAGGTGAATGGGGGATGTATTTTTCTGCCAGGTGGGCTAGCAGGGCAGGACAAACACTGCAAGAGGTAAGAGGTCTGAGTCACTAAAAGCACATCTCAAGCCTCTTTCCTTATAGTACCCACCAAACGAGAGCCTCCTTGCCAGACTGCCCTGGGAGCAGCGACAAAGTCTGTGTTACTTGGAACCAGAACCACATCACCCTCTGCATTTGGCCAGTCCCCAGAAGTAGTTGTTCATGAATTGAGCAGAAAATGTCATCACTATCAAATTATACTGGTGTTTAAAAAGCAAAACAAAACAAAATGGTTCAGAATAAGAGCTCAGCCTTCCCTCCTGGGGTGCTGAACTGGTGCTGCTGGAGCTGGCAGGAGAGGGACGGGGAGCAGCAGCCAATGAGGTACTGGTGCAAATGAGAAGGAAAAATATCTGTCAGTGCTGGGCACATCGGTCAGGATGGAAAGGAGACTTCTTGTTGGGTTACTGTCTTCCGGACCTTTCTGCTCTGCAGGTTTTTCTTTTCCACCGAGCCACCAGCTGAACCCTGCACTAGCTTCTAGAGGGAGTGCTTGGAGGAGTGGCCTTCCTCTGGGTCCATCCACTCCATCTTGCCACTGCATCACTGAATGCTGTGACGATCCAGAGATGGGCAGATAATGAGCAAAGATAAACACATCATGCAAAATGATAGCCAACAACATTCATATAATAAATGGGAAGGTAGAGAGCAGAGAGTTAGTTAGTTCATGCTGCCTCATTTGCACAGTTTTTCTGTTCACCCTCCAGCGCTCAGCCAGCTAAGCCTGACTGGCACAGCCAAATGGATAAGAATTGGCAAAAATGGATCATCAGCATCATCTATGCCTGGATGTATTTTTGCACATAACCAATTAGAGACCCAAAAACACCCACGAAATTAACCAAGCCATCCTAGCTAGAGAGCTTTACCAGAATTTCAAGTGTTCCTGTTATTTTTTTTCCCAGAATATAGCAAAGTATCGACAAACAACAGATTCCTGCTGCCATCACCATGCCATTGCACCTCTCCTCCTGCCTGTACTCCAGTTGTGTTCATCCTCCCAGCACAAGCACACAGGGAGTCATGCTACATCCAAGGAGTGACACTCAGGTCATGCTGCCACTTGCACATTGTGAAGGAATACCATCCAGGTGGTATAACCCAATATACCAAAGAAGCATCAAATGTGGTTAGTTGGTATACAAGCACCCTGTGGTACTTTCTTAGAGTGACCAGAGGGAATAGTCACAGTCCCTCCATGCAGGGGAAGACCCTCACTCCTCTGCCCTCTCTATCAGCTGGGAAGGTCTTCTGCCAGGGAAACACAGCTTCCTTCAATCTCCATGCCTGGGGCTAGCTAATTTAATGATCTGGTTTTGGCATTGTGCTCATGACTTCAGTTTAAGATCATCATGAGCAGATGATACATTAAGTAGTTAGCTGTGAACTGAATGCTCAAGCCATGGATGAGAACCAATACTGAACTGCAGAGAGGCTGGGGCAGAAACTGGATTTGTTGTTATTCCCCAGGTGCGTGTTGAATGGCTCTGACTGCTTCTCAGGTCCATGGGCTGCAAGCAACTACCACATTACACCACCTCGTTACACCCTTAGGAGCAGTGCTGACTCCCTCACCTATGCCTGCCGCCCTGTGTCTTCCCAGACAACAGCTTGAGTAAAGCTAGATGATGTTGGAGTCGAGTTCAACAAGACAAGAAAATTGCACCCCATCCATCTCTGGCAAATGTCCCTCCAGGTAATATCTCTGACAGCCCAATTTTTGGAGAAGGACAATGACTGGAAAGCTAACAGGTACCTCTACAAGTGGGCACAGAGCTGGTTGTCTTCCCTTTGGAGGAAGGCTGGCCAGGGAGTTGGTTCTAGCTGTGACACAGATAGTCACAGGACCCTTCACCACTGAGGTCAGTGGGCTCTGAGGGAGGTTTTGCCTATGAATGCTCTGAGCAAACAGAGAGATGCATATATACCTCATACACCTCCTCTCCAAATCTGCTGCCTCAAAGGACCCAAAACCCAAGAATTTTTCCACCTGGAGCAGGTGCCCCTTGCTCAGAGATGCAGTATTGCCAGTAGTCACACAAGTAGGCAGCCCCAAAATCGACAAGGCTGGATTAAAAATCATGAAACCATTTAAAAAATAATATTAGGGCTCTCTATTCGTCTTGTGATTCCTCAGTTTTTGTAGGCAGCTGGGCTCATGTTTTCAAGCTTCAGTCTACAAGCCACAAAAAATACACACTTTCAAATAAAAGCTGAAACTCTCCTCTTGTCACAGGAATTAATATAAGGCATCAGCTATCGTAAGACTTGCAATATAATATCTCTTCTTTAATGCACACCTCATTGTCACTCCCAAAAGATATCATTCTCCCTCTTTCTTAGAATTTTTTTTTTTTTTTGGCCAGAACTATCACAGCAAACATGCAATGTTGTTCTAAGGAAAACACAGTTTGCCAAGACATCTAAAATATTGTGTATTCCCTCCATCTGCTTCTGCTAAATAAACCCAGGGCCTTATCTAATATAATGAGTAGATGTTGGCAATAATTGCATAGCCATCTGTACTGTGCTTTAAACCTGTTGCAAGCTGGCCTGTGGACACGAGAAAGTCAGAATTTATTCCTTCCATACTGAATACAGAAATTGCAACTTCCCCCTTTCTGTTTTTTTAGGACAATTTAGCCATATCAGCTCCTATGCTTGGTGCTTGGGGAACAGTATTTCATGAATGTGACAGATAAACCCCCCTTTTCCCTACTTTGTATAGATAAATTTCAAGTTCTGCAGCTGACAAGGTTCAGAGCAATCCCAGGCAAGTGCTGTTTGCAGCACAGCAGCCTTGAAGAGCTGTTTCTGCCCAGCATGGTGCAACCGTGACACAATACGTTTCAGCAATGACTACACAATACCAGTGCTCTGCCTGTGCACAAGTCCTGCTGAGGATGACCATCCCAGAGGAGACTTCCCAGAAACTTTAAGGCTTAATTAGAAATTGTCTTCTGGCCATGCTCAGCTGCTAGAACCACGGCATGCGAGTTATCATCATCCAGATTTGCTGGGGAGTTACTCACCTGATCATCCCCACTCAGGCTGAGCCTATACCAACTCAACAGTTCAAACAAGTTGGGTTTGCTTTTTTTTTAAACCTTGTTCTTGCCCTTTTGAGTCCAATGGAGCTATCACACCAGCTCCTCGCTGGCAAAGCTGGGAAAACAGGGATCCCGCTGCTGCATACAGGACCAAGCAGCAGCAGGCTGGCAGATGTGCAACAAAAGGACGATGTTTGATTGAATTTACCTCCTGTAGGACATGACTGAAAGTGTCTGTAACAGAGCAGTAGTGCTCAGCTACTTTGCACAGGAGTCAAAAAACACCGAGGTCCTTGGATAAAAAGAATTGGAGAAACAACAACTTGTTGCCTATGAAACCTAATTAACTAGATGCACCCAGGTACACATTGGTCTGGAATCAAGATGTTCAGAAAACACAGTGTAGCTCCTGCATGCTCGAGAGGCAACATTTAACGACTGCAAGGATCACCCCAACGTCAGTGCAAAACATGTCCATGATCACACTCTCTCTGAACACTGGTTTGCCAGTCTTGCTTTCCTCCTCCTCCACCCCATGCTGCAGTTGCCGACTTTCTCCCCACCTTGCCCATCTCTTTTCACCCACCACAGCATGATAATCCCCTTCTCAAAACCAACCTGAGCGCACAGACACCTACTAGTCAGCAATGCAAGTGGGCAGTGCAGGCCAGGTCCCATTGAGCAGAGCTTGCAGGACCTCAGAGACCAGAGCAATGTCACTGGTACAGGGAAGTGACATCTTTATAACAGGAGAGGGGAATGTGCTTAAATTAATCGGCAGTTCAGATAACAGAGGCTTTCACTCTCCACTGGGCTGTTAAGAGCCCTGGAATTGCTGCAGATAAAAGTCTGGCAGCGTTTTCATCATCAGCTCAACATTTCTGGGCTGTATAATCCAGCCATTAAAAAATATATGCTCTGGGCTGAAACCTGTCATACCAAGTCCCAGCACAGCAGCAAACGCTTGTGTTTTCCAAATTTCCAGAGCAGTCCCTTTGGGCCCATTGGGCAGTTAAAGCTGGCAGAGCAGAGATGGAAGTCACAGTTTTCCAGGGGAGGCTGCACTTGCATCAGTCGTGGGTTTCAGAGCTTCATTTCACTCCACTGACCAGGCAGGCAAGTTTGCCTGCGTGCTGCAGCCATCTGAAATACAAGCAGACAGCAGCATCCAGCAGAGAAGACGGTATGTTCATTGGCGCTGCTGATTTGCTGCAGCAAGTTTTCCCCATGATATGAAGACTGACCTGAATTATGGGGCAGGAGAGAGAGATCTGTGGGGAATTTCTTAGACAGCGGCAGGAGAGACGAGAAGTATCCTGTGGTCCACAGCAGCTTTCTGACAAGGCAGCACACGAGAATATAGCACCGAGGACTTTGGGATGTAGGCCAACAGCATCAGATGCTTTTTGTTGATGCAGCCCATTGCTGTGAAATGGTCCAGAAATCCCTCCTAGCTTTTCGGCACAAGAGTTATATGTTTTGTTAGGAGCTAAGTCACTTCAGGCTTACCTCTGCAACCAAGGGAGAAAAGCACAAGCAGAGAAAAAGAAACCAAAAGCAGTGCTGGCAATTTCTGGTGTCCAAAATGCATGAGTCAGGTTCACCAAGGAGTAGCAAGAGTGGCTTTTAAGAGCTGACTTGAGTTTAATCATCAAGTGAGCAAGACAAGGCACTGTTTCACTCCATGCTGCTGTTTTCTCTTTATAATATACCTCTCTTGCTTGAGCTGTGATTTTTAGGAAGAGGACGTTTCACATTTGATTGGGTTTAAATCTCAGGGAGTTTGTAGTACCCGGCTCTAGTCTCTGCCCATTCAGTTCCTCTCCTTGCCATGACACCCCTCTCCATTAAATCACCTGACTCGCTGCTTTCCGAGCAGAAAAAAACCCCGGAATGGCAGCTCTTGGGGCTGCACCTGCCAGCACTGAGGCAGGGAAGGACCTCTGAGCACTTTTCCAGTCTATCGGCATTACATTAATTGAGAGTTTGCACAGAGCAGACCATCGTCTAGACAGCGTTAAGCTCCAACCAGGGAAGGTGCAGCGTGGTTTCCAGAGTAAGCATTTCTGACATTTGCTTAGTCATCGCCTTCCCTCTGGTTTAGTAGTGTGAGCCATTCCTTCCTCCGGTAGCCCTGGAAACAGTGGGAGGGGGCAGCTCCAGATGTGCACGTGGCAGCTCCAGGCATGGGCTGCTGCTGCAAGGTGGCATTGGGGAGGATCTGGGCTCCCACTTTGTCCCCCTCCCCACCATCCTCGCCACCACCCAGACCATCTTCCCACAGCGCAGAGGTAACGACTTCATTTGGTAATTCCTGCATCAAACCTCAAGGTGAGGTAGTGGGATGCTGATAGAGGGCTGGGGATGAAATGCACCCGGGCACTGGGGAGACACCAGCAGTAAGAAGCAGCTAAGAAAATTTAAGCCTTTCTTCCATCAGTGCCTCAGCTTTTTTGGGGGTCTTCACCAACTTGCTCTTTCTTCCTGCTCCAATTTTGCTTTCCCCAGCTTCATTGGGCTGGTCCATAGCTCAGGCCAGACACTGCCAAGTGCTCTGCAGCACTCCAGCACCTGGCACAACAGCATTACCATCATTTTTCAGGGTTCTAAGCACTACCTCAATTAAGAGAAACAGCAGAAGAAAGCACAAAACACTGCATTGTATAACTCCTACAATAAGAGCAGCCCTGACAAAATGCAAATAGGTGGCATCTTAGCAGCAATAGCTCAAGCAAATCAAGAAGTATTGCTAATTCTTAGAAAAAGCACTCAGCAAAGAAGGTTTTTTTGCTGAAGAATGCCTTTTTTCCAAAAATGTTTGTTTTCAGGGAAACATCAATTTCAGTTTTCCAGTGGGAAATAACAAAACATTTTGGTTTCATTTTAACTTCAAATATGACTTCAGATTTTATTTTTATTTGGTTGTTTTTAACTGCAACAATATTGTAAAGCTGGCTGAAAGCAGGCATTTTCACTTAAAATCAGGTTGAAACCTCCCAGGGGAAACTCTACCTTTTGAAACAAAAACTTTTGGAAAGCAGATTTTTCCTCTGCTATTTCTCATTGGAGAAAAAACTGGATTTCTGGGCAGCCATCCTTCAAACCTGGAGGGAGGCTGCTCTCATCCAAGTCAGTTCACACTTCCTGCCCACCGGGCTACGATGTGGGTTCTGAGCATCTGAGATGGAGGCAGTTGTTTGGCTGCTTCTCCCCCACGTTTATGTTCCCTTCAGAGCCACATGGGCCCCAGGGGAGCTGGGGGCAGCAGGTCCCCCCACAAGCCACAAGTCCTCGTGCACAGCCACCATTCCCAGCTCCATTTCTCAGGGAAACCCACTCACCTCTTCAGCTGCCGATGGCTCAGATGACTGATTGCACTTCGATATTTACATGAGCGTGCTGCTTGCCACTGCAGTCTTCAGTAGACCATATTCTTGGCAGGCAAGAAAACTCCTTCGGTTCCTTGCAACTCATGGAGAAGCAACGGGTTTACGTTGGCCCTTTTCTTTTATCATCATATTCCCCAGTAGCCTGACATGGTATGAAGGTGAGGGCAGGAAAGCTCAAACACAAATACAGGTTGCTGAGAAAGAGCAGAGGTTCAAAGTGGGTTTTGCACCATCAGGTCAAGGAGGAGGTGGGTAGTGAATGCAATGTTGGGGGCAAGCAAGAAGTACTTCAGAAGGAACAAGCTTTGTAAGATGCGTCCTCCTTCTGGAGGCCAGGTCTTGGGGCCATGCAGGACACAGACCTCCAACACAGTTTCCAGCAAATGAGGACAAGTCAGGTTGTGGGAGGGGGAGAAAAGCAGAGGAGCAGAGAGGGAGGCTGGAGGGTGCCAAGCAACATCAATTGCATGGCTTTGCCAAGAGCACAGGATGGAGGTGGAGTAATAAAATTTGCATCTGGGTTTTGCAGATGACAAAATTTACAGGATGGGGTGTAGTCAGGATTTGGCATTTATCTCAGTCTCCGCTATTCTTCAAAAGGAAGTAACATTTTATCTTGGAAATTCCCAATCAGCAATGGAGACGCTTGGATGAAATCAGCAGGCAACTCTGAGGGACACAGCTATACCCTTTTCTTTTATACATCTTACTTTAGAAAGGAGAGCAGGGCTCTGCTTGGGTAGATCTGCTTGCTACTGGTGATCACTTTTTCACTGTTATTTGAGTGTGGAGTTAAAGACATACAAGTCTGATCACATATTCTGCAGCTCTTGTAAAGCCCAAGTCACACATGGTTTGGTCACCCCTTCCATTACAGTTGTTTCATGGCAGTGGATCACCCAGTTAACGAATATCAGTGCTGTCCCACCATGCGTCACACAGCCCTATCATCCCTTTCAGAAGCAACACTGATGCATGTGTATCCTGGCCATTGCTGTCCCAGTTCTCAGTACATCTGCCTGAGCCAGCAGCTCATTCTCACATCATGTTATTCCAGCTTAAATCATGTCAAACTGACCTGCCAGGATTGATCTCTCCCCATCCCCAACACCTTCCAGATTTTGAGCACAAGCTCTGCCAAAGACCAAGGTGGTGAACTCAAAAGGAGAAAGCCGAGACCAGCAAATTCATTACACTAGTGACTGTCCTTGGAGCAAGATTTTAACTCCTCTACACAGAAATGAGATGCCGGACCTCCACACACAGCTACATCCAGGCCCTGGAAGTCACAGCTAAGTACAAGAGTTAAATTTGCACCGTTTCCATTTCCCTGACTCAAGTGCAAGAGGGAAGACTTTTTTCCCCTTTTCATTTTCCTCTCTTGTTACGATTTTCTCCCTTGTTACGCAAATGAGACAGCAGAATTTTAATGCCTCTTATGTTCTGTGAAAGATAACAGCAAAAGGTACCACTCTGACCTTTTCAGTGTTTTATAATTCAATCAGCTGTCCAGACCCACTCTTCCCTTCTCCATGCTCAACTGGGAAGAACAGCGTAGAGAGGATGGCCGGCAAGACCACCACTGTTGCTCAGAGTAAAACAGCAATGGGGCTTTCCTGGCGGGAGGGGGCTGAGGAGCTGTCTTCAGGATCAGCCTTTTCTATGGGGTTGGCGGAGGAGCAGAGGGTGGGAGGCAGGAGGCTGACACCAGTCCCTGCCACGCATCCCATAGCAGATGACACCAGGGTGGGGAGGAGATCACAGTGCCCCAGGGAGGTCCCAGGGATACGGTTTTGTCTTTTGAAAGCCTGGGGAAGATGGTGATGGCAAAGCACTTCTGTGCTGCTAATGGGGAGAGGGCAATTAGCTCTTCCTGCAACACAGAATACTGATTCCCTTGGTCTCGCAGCTGGGAAATGAAGATGCAGTGAAGCCCTGTGCCTTACACTGCACCACAAAGATGGACTCAGACCCAAACCCATAACCCCAGGCTATCTCTCAAACACTAAAGCAGGTGCTGTCACCTGGGTGAGGAGGGGGACAGGGAGCTCTGCCTTCTGCTTTGCTGCTTTAACACGGGGGCTTGCCTCCTCCCTAGGCTCCCCTCCCATGCGAGCAAGGACCTGCCATTCCCATCCCTGCAGCTCCAGCGGCCACAGAAGGGACTGCTCAAAGCGCAGCAGCGACAGGCAGGGACACATAGCAGCCTCAGTGGGGAAACTGCTTACAGCACACATCAATCAGACTGGCCCATCTCTGTGCTCCAAATCCAGAGCCCAATTCACATCAGACCGTGGCACCTCAGCCATGGACAGGACCATCTCCAAACACAAGCTCACAAACACAGGGTGGTGCATGTCCTTCCAAGCTGCGTAAACAGCTCAGACCGTTTCTCCCCCGGCTCCTTCCTCTCTCAAAATCATCCTCTTCCCCAAACACTTAATGTGAAATCTCCTCCAACAAACTCTTCCTCATTGTGAGGAGAAAACAGCTCTGGCTGCCATAGGCGAGTCATAACCTAGTAAATTTTAATCCTTGCCTGTTATTGTATTACCACCAGAAGTACACAGATTGAGATAAAAGGCTCACCAGCCCAGCCATAATTATATTAGAAAGGTAATTATCTCCACTTCCATCCGACTTTGTGCTTTCTTTCTGTAACAAAGTTTCCAACTAATGTTTGCAGCAATGGGACCAGCCACCACAAAATCGCTGGGAAATGTAAAAGCTAATTGTCTGTTCAGCATGAGAACCAGCAGATAAGGCTGCGGAGAAGAAGAAAGGAGCGGCGAAGCCCCGAGTTGGGAGCAAATTGGAGCTCCTGGCTACTGACAGTGCCCGTGCCCCACTGCAGAGCTGGTCCCAGAGGCACCCTCAGGCTTTCAGCTATAGACATGAACACCCCAACATACCAGCATACCAGCAGTATGGTCTCAAACACACATTTGCTTCAGGGCACCTGCCCCATGGATTCTGCTCTTTCAGACTGTTTCTGAACCATCAGGAGGGCTAAGGGGATCTTAAAAGAAGACCTTTTCACTTTCTGAGCCCACTGACTAATGCAGTAAGGAGAGTGTCATCCCATCATCACCAAACCAGCTCACCGTGTTGCAGGCTGCAGATGGCAGGTTACAAAGGAAAAGGGAAACTGAGGCATAGAGCGGGAAAAGGACTTCAGTTCAAGACCATGGGCGGGCATCCGGCCCTCACTCACGTTCAGCTCCACTAAAACCGTCTCTCTGCGTGAATTTGGACCAAAGCTGCTTTTGGCCCATGAGCCATCCTCACTCGTGTTTCTAAGCATGGAAGCAACACGAGGGCTCTTCTCCAGCAGACAATGAATTATCCAGAATTGAGTGAGCTAAATATAATTTTAAACAAGCACACATTGTACAGATCACAACACGAAGATGTTGGCTTACATATGTTGGGTGCATTGTTTCATAGAGGGTTTTTTGTGCTTTGTACTATTACTGAGTAGAATAAAATTACTGTTCAAGACCCTTAATTGTACTAATTATAATCTTTTTGGGAACATTTTGAAAAATTACTGTCTTTTACCAATGCATAACTGACCATATGATGTCCTCTATAGTATAGAGTTTCTTCTATCTTTCCAAATTAAGAGGTAGGACAGTACTTTGCGAAAGCTCCCAGAAGGATCAGTTCCCACCCAGCACAGCAGCTTGCGCTGTTTGTCTCATGCCATTGCAGAACAGGATGTTTTTTCCCTTAATGGTAAATGATGTTGTAATGATTTGGAAAGGTATCCTAAAAAGCTGGATATGAAAACACATTTCAACTGAGCTTCTTCAACATCAAAATTTGCACTCTGTTTTGCTAGGACTGAAAGTTTGGTGTCCGTGGGCCACTGCTCCCCACTTCCAGTGCTCTCCATTTTAAAATGGACCTAAACTATCCCAGGACTTTGGTCCCAGCCCTCAGAAACCATCCAGCACCGAACTTCTCTAGACATTATGGAAGAACCAGCATAGACATTGGCTACACCTCCACCAGTGCTCTGCTGACACCAGCATATGACCTTTCCCTGTCCCTTCCCACTCAATAGCACTCATGACCTACCCAGTAACACAGGGTTTAATATCTCCCTTCATCTCAACACCTCAGACTGCTGCATCCATGCATCTTCACAGTGATACGCAGAGTCCTCACACAACATCAGAGCTTTTCTGTGCTTGGCACGAACCCCCCTGCTCCTTCAAGGACATAGCTCCCATCCCAAACAGTATATAACATCCTCCCTGTGCACCAATGACCCTCCTGAGGACACCTGAGGCAGCAAGGGGATGTTTGGGGGGGTTTCTGCTCCCTGATGAACGACTGTGTGAAAGCTGCAGGTTTCAAGCAGCATTGCCAGGGCAGAGGGACAGAGGATGATAGCATTGCGGGAGGACGCAGCGGGAAGCAAGCCCCTGCCACATCCCACACCTGCCCTTCCAGCAGCATCTCCTGACAGTGCACGATTCCAGCAACAGCAGTTTACAGCTTTGCAGAATGCACTTCCCAAAACCCAGCCAGCTCATTCTAGAAATTGCCTGGGAAGGAGCCTGCCACCAGCTACGCATAGAGATGGGGCAACAGGGAGTGGGGATTTGGCTGGAGGTAGTGCTTTATTAGGTTTAAAACTTTCAGTCTGTAAACAACTCTCCCTACATAGTTGCTGGGTGCAGCTGGATGAATCTGGATGAAGCAGAGGGGGAGAAGTAAAGGCAGATAAAATCAGTTGTGCAATCCAACGCGGTGTTCCTTCTACCTGCCCTCACTGCTCCTCTCTGCCTTCAAATGCAGCAGCTTAGAGAGCCCCATGTGCTTACAGAAATACCTCTCTAATCCTTCATTTATCTGAGAGATGTCTCCCACTCATCATTTCCAGGGGGGCGCTGGCAGTAGCACAGGAATCACAGAAGAGCAGGATTTATCTGCTTCTCATTTGGAAAATGCAGAGCCCCCGGGTTCGCCTGGAGCTGTCCACAGGGCAGAGTGACCCTGCCAGCTCCAGCCTCCCCACTGGCACTGCCAGCTTGCAGGCACAATCTCATCAAGCTCTGCACTGACACCAGAGGCAAGCACTTGAAAGGCCCACGGCTACAGAGATGATGAGGCTTCATCAAGTTAAAAATGCATATATTAAATTACCTCTGTGAGAATCCTTATCCCCCAGCTCAATACCCAGGCAAAAGCCTCAAGGGAGTCAGTACCTCCCTGCAGCACAACCAGCCTCAGTACCTCCACCACAACCACACGACAAACAATTTTGAAATAGCAAACAAGTGGCAACCAGTCGCTGCACCATCTCTCCTGGGACAGGCTCTCCTCTCCCATTGCCAGCCCACTCCCTTCCAGCCAGGTTAAGCTGCAGCAGCACTTTTCCATGTTCCCCACCGCAATGACGGATCGTCTTCCATCGCAATATCCAGCCTCTCAGTAGGGTGCAAGGTCAGCAAATCCTCCTCCACGGCTCAGCCTGCATTCACCTGCAGCCCAGATAATTGACTCATCTGTAGGCTTTCATCTCCTCCCTGGGCTGGGAAGATGAAGTCAAATTACACCTTCAAAATTCAAGCTGCCTTGTGCCACCCTTGCCAGTCAATAAATCCCAACCACCCTCACCCCGTGGTTTTCAGGGCAGCTATGAAAAGATCAGGCCAAAGCACTTGTGGAAATCTCCCCTCTCATCTGTCACACAGCTTGCTCTGAAACACGAGCATCCTTTAACCTGCTCTTACTTATTTATTTAAGCAGGAAAGGAGGGAGAAAAACATCCCAGACTAGCCTGTGTCAGCAATTAGGAGCATGAAATATCTGGCAAGGCAGCTTTATAATTAGAGTTTTACCGTGTCCTTCTCTTCTCCCCCTGCCAAAAACAAATCACTGAAGCCTAGCCATGTCTGCAAGGTTATGCTGCTCCCGGGGAGCCTCGGAGGGCGAACAGACTGAGGGACTGAAACTGCTGGCTTCACAGGCAGTTGGGCAGGAGAGCTGCATGCACAAGGAGTGTAAGGACTGCAGACAGCAAAGGGACCAAGAGACCTGTCCCAAGGGATTTCTCTTTTGGCTGACCTGAAGCCTTTTACCCCTCCAATATGGGACAACCTGCTTGTTCCCTCAATGCCCTTCCCATCCACCAGTACCAGCACTCAAGTTTTTCACACCTTCCCCACTGCCTTCAGATTATGCACACACATGCACAGCACATCTCCAGCCCAACACTATGTACCACATTGCCCCCCAAACCCTCTGAAAACAGTCATCCAAAAACACACGCACACCTGCATCAGCAGCCTGTCTACACTCCACATCTGCAGTCACTGTCCGTGTAACTATAAGCCTGCCTTTCCACATACCCAGCTATTTCCAGCTTTCTCCACATCAGGTATCTCCAATTTGTCTTTTAATTCTGAAATCATAAACTGCAATTTCTATGGTACTCTGATGTCATATGCTCTCAGGCTGGAATAAATAAGCTGACCCTACCATCTATTTATTAGTGAGATTGGCCCCTTATAACCAGAGTCTAGCTGGTGACTACTAGTGACAATAAAAAAATTAATAACTAAATACAGTATAAACCTCCAAATATCCTGAAGGCAGCAGAAGACAGCTGTGTAGCAGAGCTGTGCCATCCCTGGGCAACATGTACTGACATCTACCAGGACAGGCCAGTGTCTGCAGACTGTCCTAGCTTCCATGTCCCAGGACCAGGGCCACTCCTTCCCCGCAGGGCTCTTCTACTCCAGCAAGTCTAGTGAATTGGAGAGACCAGCTCTGCAATGCCCCACCCTGGCCCCAAGGCTCCTTTGCTCTCTAGGATGGATCCAGAAAGACAACAATATTTGTGCTACCAGAGATGTTAAAAGCCCTAGACATACAAAGGCTGTAAGAGCATGAAAAGGTCCCTGCCCATAGCCTGTGATGCGAGATGGGATTTTGCTCAATGAAATAGCGGCAGTGGGGCAGAGGGACACCACAAATCATCCTAGGAGCTGGGGACCTGGTAAATGTGGGCTACTGAAATGCAAGGCTCCTTCGTTTCAGGCCTGAAGGAGGACGGTGCTGTGCAGTCAACACAGCGCATCCCTGGCACGAGAAACAACCTGAGCTCAGACACATCACTCTGCACTGGGGCTCCTCGAGGCAGGGACTGTCACTCCCTGTACACAGGATTCACTTCAGCCAGCCTTAAAAGATCTTCAAAGCTCAAGAAATGCAAGCTAATCCTGTAGAGTCCCTCTACAAACATCCCCTGAAGGCCGTTGACTGAGAAGAGGAGCACCCAGGACAGGTGGGGTGAAGCATCACGCAAAGTAGCTCCTCTTCCTCAGCAAGCCAAGCTGGACACCTCACCCAGACTCGGGCAATGGACTTGCAAAGTCTGAAATGCACCTCACAGAGGCAGCCTCCCATCACTACCATAACATCAATATTAAGAAATAGCAATAATTTACACAGCAGAAGGACAGTGCTAGCTGTTTAACTCAGTGGATGAAGAGGAGCAATGCAGAGGGTCTTACACTGAATGAGGTTGCCTCCGTGGCCCATGCCAGGCATTTCCATTAGGAGCCATGTTCTGGTCTCCCCCCTCCAGGCTGTAAGTGCCAATGCCCCTTATAAATTATATTACCCAGGTTTGAGCAGTTTCCTTTGCTCCAAAGCTTCCAGCTCCAGATATTAATGGCATTTAATGAGGAGCAGCTGATGCCTGTTCATATTCCACTTCCAAGCAGTACATAGCAAGAGGGCTCTGGTCTTGGCAGGGACCTGCTCGCCAGGAGGAGCCAAGCCTCCTCCCTCTCCTGCCTTCCCTCCAGCAGAGGCTCTCTCCTGGCTACCACGGAGGAGTTTTTTAGGGGGAAGGATGTCCCTTCCCCCTAAGCAGAGAAAGGTGATCCCCAAGGCCCATTCATCAGACACTGAAGGTGAGGAAGAGGCATGAAGCAATCTGAGGAGGGGTAGACTGGTATTGCCATCTCTTCTAGTAGTCCACAAGCATTTCTAAGATTGCCCCATAGCTGCCATTTTCCTACTTGGTTTGTTTAAGGGTTAAGAAACCATTAAACATACAAGACACTTTTGTCCCCTCTAATCTCCAGGGCGTGCCATCCTTCCCACTGCACATCTGATGCCTGCATCTGCAAAAGAGCTGCACCATCCCCAGACACAGCCCAGCTTCACACAAATCCCACCACTGCCCTGAGCCCCTCCAAATTCTCTTGCAAAAGCAATGTGCAACCCATCAGGATAAAGGCTTTCAAGTCATGCCCCAAACCCCACACATCAAGTCAGCAACCTCACACATTTCCCCTCACCAAACCCCTCACTTCCCCGAATAGCATGTCGGCATACAGTTGCGGTGATCTAAGAGAGATTTTTCATCTTTAAAAGGCATAAAGGAGAACAAATGGCAAATATACGTACAGAGCACACTCATATATAACAGGGCTAAAAAGAACACCTGCTCCTGGGCTTGCAAGCCCGCAGAACATTACTGAAATTGCTCTGTAATTCGTTACCCCTAAGCAAGCCAATATGTTTCAGGAGCTGCTGGATTCACGTGCAGCATCTGGGGCCTGTGGCTGACCTGCAAAGAAACCCCAAGGACTGAGAAAGGGACCCAGGGAATTACAGAGCATGAGGGGAAAGGGTTACTGCACACCCCACAGCACGGCTGTGGGGATGCATACTGCACTGAGGGAGCCCCAGGCACCCTTTGGGAGGCAGGAGCAGAACCACCCTCCCAGGAACTTCTCCCTGCTGGCAGAAACTGCCGCAGCGAGGGCTGGGCGATGCGACGGGGACCCATGGGGTCCTTCACCCTGTTGGGTGTTCGCACGCCGCAGGCTGCAATGAATGAGGTTGCACTGAGAGGAACAGGGAAGATGCCAAAATTGTCTACACCTGCCTCAGCTGTGTGTAAGCACTGACAAGTGCACATCAATTCTTTAGCAGGGCTAATCCAGGCAACCCAAGAATATTTCTGCTGAATATTCAGACAGCAGAGCAGGTCTGGCTGCCTGAAGTGCAGAGATATCCCTGCCAAGGCCAAAACTTCTGCCCAGCCCTAAACTCCTGCCCAGCCCTGACCACACCTCCAGAGACAGGTAACAGCTTAACACACAGCTTTCTACCTTGCACCAAAAAATAAAACCATCCCCCAAAAAAAAAAAAAAAAACCACCACACATATAAAATCTGCACAGAGGCTAGTAACTGCTAGCTTCTTTGGAGGTTTGTAGCATTTGTGTGGTAAGTGGATTTCAATTAAAGCCATCCATAGAGGGCCCATCTTTCCATCTAAATCACAGCAGCACATCAGAAGGACTGGAAAAATATATTTTTAAACTATATACCCCAGATGGGGGAGAGCACCATCCTCTTACACTGAGAGGAAAAACAAATTAATTGATAGAGGTCAAACCAGAGCAAGATTCTCAATTATTCTACAGTAATTACCCTAATAAAAATTTAAACACACATAAGCCAACTTGATAAGGTTTAGCCTCAATATTAGCAACACAAGAAACTCATCTTCTACAGCTGCCCAAGGGAAAATTAAAGAGTCGGCTACTGATACCCAGACCCCCAGACAGGTCTCCTTCATACAAACAGCCATTCAGGGCACACATGAAAATATGTTGCCAGCACATTCACAAGCAAATTCCTGCGAGCACAGCTATCACTTGAGGAAAATAATATCTGGATACAATCTATCACATCATCTTCAATCCACACACACAGTTTCCTTCACAAAAGTACTGGTGTGCATCATAAATAACATGAGCTTCCCATTCAACACCCTCCGAGGATGAGAAATATTATTTTCATTCTCATTTTAAACAACAGGAATGGAAGAGAGATGAGCAAACTCCTTCTGGAAAATACTTTATCAAAGGAAAATGTGTGTGGAGTGAAACCAAAAGTGCTGGCTAATTTGGGCTGAATACAGTAAATAGCTTCAGCCAGGAAAAATGAAGAGCTGAAGGAGTAATCAAACATTTCCTTTTGGTGTTTGCTAAATTAGGTCGTTCAGAATGGTGTTTTAACTTCAGTAATTCTCCATATGTCAGTGTAAACGAGCTTTAAAATATATATATAAAAACAGTAAAATGGAGCAACACATCTTATTTTCACATCTTGTGAAAAAAAAACAATGAGAAAAGTACCTAGGGCTCACCAAGCATACTAGTACTTATTTTTTTCTCAGATTGTTCAACAGAAATGGAAAATAATCAACCAAGCTCTAGAAATCAGGCTCAGAGGGATGCCTTGAAGCCCCTGGACCACTCAGTCCACCCCCATGCCAGCCCACGCCTGGACCTTCGCAGCCAGGTGAGCTGTACTGCCGTGGCAGGGGCTCCAAGGTGACGGACACCCTGAGGAAGGTGCCCTCGCTGCCACCTGGACTGGCCACCTCACTGCTTCCCCATGGCCAGAACAATGGGACCAGTCTGCAAAGTCGCTGCCTGCTCCACTGGGTGCTCCGTAACCAGAGCTGCCAACCTGGCTCTCCATCTCTCCCAAAACCCCTAGCTTTCACCACACAGGCAATAAATTTCACCCGGTGATTCCGCTCTTCCCGGCACGAGCAGAGGTGCCATGGCTCAGAGAAGAGGAAAGGGTGTTTTAGAAATTACTACCCACACTCCTCCTTCCCTTTTCGCTTGTTCTTCATGGACCTAGTTCCTCTAACCTGTTGTATGGCTTCAGTTCACCAGGAGCTAATGTTTTAGTAGGGAAAACACTTGTGTAAAACAAGTCTTCAGCAGATTTGGGTGTTGGTTTTTGGACTACCTTTGCCTAGAGTAATGCATCCCTAATAACCTCCCAATTAGGTTCAGGTTGTGTTTGCCAACTCTCAGGTTAGATATTTTGGTGCTAGGGGGAAAGGGGGGACTGGGGAGAGGGGGGCTAAATTCAGAACCACACCAGAGAAGGCCAAAGCACTGATGCCACCCCTTCCCCCAAGATCTCAGGGTTGGCATGCTTGCTCAGGCCACAGGGGGCCACGTCCCTCCTGCCCCACATGAGCAGATCTGGGCTCATTTCTGTCAAAATGGGGTCCTCGTTCCTAGGACATGAAAGCAGGGATGAGTGGTTCTCAATGCCTCCTCTTGAAGCTGCTTCAGGCGATGCAGGTGAACCCGTGCTGGGCAGGAAGCGGAAGGCAGATGGCCAACAGCAGCGTGGGTGCCCAAAGCACCCGCTGAGGGATCCTCCCCACTCCCTGCCTCAACTGCTACTTACGTCATTTCTTTAGAGTAGAAGAGCTACTCCACCAGAAGGGATGCAAAAATGCCCGGCAGCCTGATGATTAGAGTACTCATTAAAAATGCAACACTGCTTTCAATTCCTGTCCTAAAATCAAGCAGAGCTTAGATCTTAAGTTTGCTCTCCTGAATCCAAAAGCTCTGAGCACAATATGCTGCAAGGAGCTCTTGGGCAAGATGTGCCTCTTCACCTGGGGCTGTTCTACTTGGTGTAAATACCCCTAAACCATCAGGGAGGCTATTGAAGTGAGTGGTTATGGTTTCACCCCTACAGTAGGACACCTACATTCCTGTTTACCAGACGTATCATTTGATTAAACACCAACCCACATCAGGTCAAGAGTAGTCTTAAAACAGGACAAGATGTTCTTATTTTTGTTGCTCCAAGACACAAAACCTTCAGCTGTCCATTCTGATTGCCCAAACCAGAAACTGCTCCTAATCTCCCAGCTGGTCCCAGACTGGGGCAGGTCATTGTGCTCCATCGTTCCTCCCACCAGCAACAACCCTGGAGGTAGTTAGATGGTGCATCCTGCAGAGGCACGCTGCAGCGTATGAGTGTATCACTCCAATAGCTACCCAGTTGCATACTAGTGCCTGAACAGCTGCACTGGGACTACTCTTATCAAAAGGAAATGAGGTGAGCATTAGCACAGCACCGATGCATCTTTCCACCTTAGCTGAGGGCTGGTGAGCACGTGCAGATTGGAAGTGCTGCTTTTGGACCAAGGTGTCCTGTGAAAGCCACAGCCTGTTGGAAGCTCTGCCTGTGCAAGGTGAAGACTGTGCCTTCAGACAACCGGCAACGTGCACCACTGCACAGGCGAGCCAGCTTTGCTGCTCTCGGTAAAGACACTGCTGCCCTTAGGCAGTTCATTTCCCTCCAGTACATATGTAACTCCCTGGTGTGTGCTTTATACCTCCCCTCAGTGCCTGAACCAGGGGCCAGGAGTCTGTTAAGGCCACAATTAAAATGGAAAACTCTGGTATTTTTCATGTTATAGAACAACCTTTGAATTCCTGACAGACGACAGGCAGGAGCAGCAGGGCTGGTGGAAGAGGTAATGTTTCCTATTAAGCCCTCTGGGAAAAGAGAGCAACTTTCAGGAATTCATTCACCATTAGATGATTGCTAAAAGAAAAAATAAAAAAAAAAGAAAAAAAAGAAAAAAAAAGAAAAAAGTGTGTTTTCTTGCAGCTGTGTCATTTGGTCTTACAAGAGATTACACTTTCCAAAACACCTGCCTCCCCCAATGCTGCTTAAACAGCCTCCACTGCTCAGCTCCAGCCCTGGAAATTCTTGGTTTTAGCTCGGGAGGTTGCCAGGATCAGGCTTTGTATTTCAGGCAAAAAAAATAGATGTCAAAATAAGAATTACTCAAACTTCATCCCCTTTCTGGGTCACTCTGCACCCCATCACTACCCCACAGAGATGCTCCCCCCAACCCCAGCAGCTCCACTGGACCACTCGATGCCAGGCATCATTTAGGGCTTTTTTCACACCAGTCCTTCAAGATCTCACGTATTGCTCAACATCCTGACATGCACAGGCGAGTTTGTTCCCTGCAGGAGGAGCTGGGGACTGAAATGGCTTTAAGGTCTGCTGCTAGCAGAGATGCACAGCCTGCCTGTCCCTGCCTACATGCCTCGGGGCTTGCACCAGCCACTCTCCCAGAACCGTCAGCTGAGGATGGAGGCAGGCAGGCAACAGGCGTAACCCCTCTCACTGTGCATCGCCTCCTGGGATTTCCCAGCTTAGTTTCCAGCAGCACAGGGCAGAGGCAGAGCTGGACTCCAGATGCCTGTAACTGGGCAGGGTGTTCATGCTGCCAGACCAGCATCAAAAACCCTCACTGAAATTAAGGATCAAAGACAGGAAGGGAATTTGGCAAGCACAAAATTTCCCATTGACTCCTGCAACTTCTTCCACATGCAAAGACCCAAGCCCAGCTCCCACCTGAATCCTCTCCTCTTCAGCAAAGCTACAGCTCCTCAGCGCTTCCCCTTGCAGAGAGATGCTGGTGCAAGCCTTGCTGGCCTGCACAATCCTTTTGCTCCCCTTTCCTCACGTTGCGAGATGCTGCCATCACCAGGACAGGCAGCACCCAGCCTGCAAATCTGCCAACCGCATGCAGCACGATTGCTCCAAAGCTGCTACAGGGGCTTTGCGTAGGATACCAGGAGGTATGCATTCAGAGATTTGAGTCCAGGGAGGGAGCAGCAGCGAGGGTCGGAGAGCAGCAACTCTCCTCTGGTGGCTTCATGCGAGAGAGGCCAATTCTGCTGAGCTCAGCAGGCTGCAGAGGAGATGGCTCAGAGCCAGGAGGGGGATTATAAAGCTTCCTCTGTCTCCAGGTGCAATTTAGTTAAACTATGTCCCAAAGAGTAGGAAAAACATTACAATGAGCTGCACCAGGACATTCCTTTCCAAGGATGCCCAGGGCACAGGAAAGGAAAATATCGATTAGAACTGGCTGAAAATTTTCTGGAAGAACAGTTTTCTGACAGAAAATGACAATTTGATGATATCAAAAATTCCTGCTAGAATGGGTCAAACAAAAAATCTTCATTTAGGAAAACAGTCACAATCTGTCTTATCACTGGGTTGAACGTGTTTGTTCTTGTTTTGAAACCACATTTACTTTCATTTTATTAGGACTCAGGCCAAAAATAAATTCTAAAAACAAAATAAAAATATTTTGACTTACCCCCAAACAAACTATTTTCATTGTACTGGAAGGTTCACATTTCAGCTTTCCAAACATGGATTGCAAAATACTTTTGCATGGTGGAAACTCCAGGTTCTGCCCTGACTTTGAAACAATACAAATACTTTTTGCCTAAGAGCGTTAATAGGATGAACTATTTCTAGAGAATATCTGTAATACTTGTTTTAATTCTTAAACCGATGTCAACTGGAATCCTACCTCTCAATGAGAATGGGTGACGCTAAGGCTTGCTTGGGTGTGCTTTTACAGAAACATTTTCTCATTTGGTAGTTCAGGCATTTGGTGGGTTTTTTGGTTGGTTAGTTGTTGGGGTTTTTTTTAAAAAGTTATTGGCTACAAATCATGGGTAGACCCTGTTCCAAGAAGACTGGAAATTCACTGGCAAAATCCCTCTGTCTCCAGCAGACCCAGCTGGGGATGCAGAGTGTGGATGGGTGGCTCCGAGTCCCCTGACTTTTCTGAGCAGGGACATGCCATGGGAGCATCGGGGGTCTCAGTCTTCCAGATGTTGCCAAAAGTAGAACAAAATGCTGCGGTGTTAATAGTAACAAAAATTAAGCAAAATACCTGAGGACCAGAGTCACAACAGTATTTATGCATCTAACTCCTACTGATTTCAAAGCAAGCCACAAACCAAATCCTTTGTGATTCCAGGCTGGGATATTATTTCTCACACCTGCTATGTCCTCTCTGTTCTTTTCCCTGTTTTTTATTTTTTCCCCTCACTCCTGTCATCACACAGTTTATGTCATTCACCATTGCCTTTGCCTTGTTCCCTCGGTACTCTGAAGGCATTCATTTCATTCCCATTTTTCAGACATTAAAAGCATTTATTTTGAATTCTGGTGCCTTCAGCACATGAAATCAGCCTCAGCTGCACTCAAAAAGCATCAGCCTGATCTCGTTATACGCCTGTTCTTCATATCGTATATTAAGACAGAAGGGGAAACCTAGCTGCCTTTCAAATAACCCTGTTCATTAACCACGCTCCAGGTTCAAAAGCTGAATACAGAGGACGCACCACTGGGTCCAAACCCCACTGCTCACACCACATCCCTTCTGCTTTCTGAGTTTCAGAGGTAGTCAGAAGCAGTGAAGTCTACACTGATTTTTTTCTAGCACTGTATCTTAAAAGTGGCCATGGAGTGACCGACAAGAAAGATGGAGCCAGGAGCTTCCAGAGCAGAGGAGACAGGGTATGTCCGTATCTCAACCAGGTGCCACAGCGCCACCCTGTCTCCCCAGAAGCGACATGTTCTTGTGGGTCTCGCTGGGACAAGGTAGGAAACTCCTGCCCCAGTTGGAGGCAATCATCCCACCTCAGGGATGCCCCTTTTAATGCAGCTCAGCTCAAACTGCTGTTGAGTCAGAACTAAGCCAACCTGCTCTGCTTTGCCTGCAGCAAGCCAGGAGCAAGCTTTGGATCTGGGTTTGAGTGACCTTATTTCACCTCCCTGCGTTCCCCCTTAAAGATGTGGTGCATTTTCCTGTGATTTTCCCTCGTTTTCCTTAGTGTTACCTCCTAAGAGGGAATGGGAACCTGCAGTTAAAGGCGGTAATTTCGCATGTCAACCCATCACGATCAGCACAAGCATGTCTGCAACACTTCGCACAAAACAACACGCCATACGCATGCAGCCTCAGCAGCTTGCCCTATCTTGCAGAATAAACATATCCACCACCATCTCAGGAAGCTCATGCCATACAGCCAAGCTCTGCAGCAAGTAAATCCCATGGAGCCGTGTCCCAGGCAGAGCCAGGGATGGATCTCACCCCGCTCCTCGTGGCTCACCACCGCAGGGACTCGCACACTGAGCATCATAAGTAGTTTATAATCTGGGCAATGTAAACAGCACCACGCTAAACCCACTCCCTGCTTTGTCCACCAGTGCTGAGTGTGAATTCCATGGTAATGCAAGCAGTGGTGTAAGACCTGACATAGCACAGCTCCAGGGAAGTAGACGGCACCTATGTTATACATACAATAAACCCAGCCAGCTTTTGCAGGCTTTGCCATTCAGATTGCTCAGCACTGGTATTTCCCTTGTGCATGCACTAACACACACAAGCTACACAGTCCTTTAGTCCTTGCTTATCCCAGCAGCTTTACAGGTCAGTTAGGATTTGGGGTACTTTTTAGCCTTTATCCTAAAGTGAAAAAGCACCCAACCAAAAAACAAAACCCAAAATCATTAGACTGAGAACTATCAGTAGTGATTAACAAAGAGAAAAACAACAAATGAACTCCCAAAACACACGAACCAGGAACAATATAGGGTAGCTCTTTGAAAAGAAAGCTTTTTATGAGCCTCAGCATGGCATTGAGCCATTCCTCTGATATATCATTTCCCTTGTCTGACACAGAAAACACCCTGATGTAAGGTCTATTTCCACGAACAACCAACAAACTTTTATCATTAAAAATAAAGCAGGATATTCTGCTGTTAATATGGTCTGGATGGAGAGCAGCAAGCAGATGCTGCCAGGGCCTGGGGGTCATACCCATGCCTCCCACCAGGTGCCAATCCGAGCACATGGCTGTGGTTTCACCAACAGTTCCTACAGCATTTGGCACCACTGCCGGTGCATTGGTGTTAGCTCCTCTCTCCCAACTAAGCAGACAACCCAGAGACACATTAATTGCCTTGCCCACATAACAAAGCCACTGGAAACCTGGGAGAAGGAGCCCAGGGACACTTGACACCTTTCCCTATATTTTTCCCACTAGATCAGGGTGCCTGATTCACTCCCAGCCCACGCTGCATCCACTTGTGTCCCCCTGGGCTCGCTCTCCTCCCCAGGAGGGACTTGGGAGAGAAGCCCTTCTCTCTCTGCAAAGTGCTTAAGTGCATGCTCAGAGTTGAGCTTGTGCTCAAGGGCTTAACAGGGAGGTACTGAAGGTTCAAGTGCAAAGGCTTTCCAGAATAATAAGGAGATAAAGGCTAATGCAGTGTATATAACCACTGGTGAGCCTGTGAGGTCTCACACACCCTAAGAGCAATAAGGGTCTGCTCAGCTCCTGTGTCCCTTCCCTCCCTGGGCATATGGGTGAAGCTGTCCAGGCATGGGAGAGCTCATCAGCTCCAGCTGGAGCCTTCAAACCAGACAAAGATCAAAATCCCCTAGCCTGGATCCTGCACCCATCTCCAAGCTCCCTCTGCTGTTCCCAAGTGTATGTTACAGTCCCTGATTCCTCTGTTAGTCACAAGCAAGACCACAGCAGAAATGGTGTCCTACTGCCACCAAAAGATACTTCCACCTAGGTGGGTCCATCAGTAAGATCAGTGGCAGCTGCACCAGGAGCAGGAAACGGAGCAGCAAGTACCTTTGGAGGCTTTATCTGGGATGAAGGCGATGAAATGAGAAAAAGCAGAAACACTTGGAATGAAATAAAGAGGGGAGGAGGAAATCACCCTGTTGCAAAGGGGTCAGATGTTATGCTGAAAAGCATGGAAAGCAATCACATTAAATAAGTGTCTGAGCTGCAGATAACCGTCCCGCTCAGGGTTCCTCTCTGCTTCCCCCAAGGCGCTGCCCAAATCTTCTCCTACTCTTACAGTAATATTGCCATCCACAAAACCCTCCCAACAAATGCCCAGGACATCTCTCGGGGTTAGCATGAACTCTAGTTCTTCTCCTGCAGGTCCTTGATCTCAAACCTATCTCAGTGACTTGCAGTGACCAGCCCGTCCCTGGTTCAGAGGCATGGCAGAGGGTGACCAACACTACTATCGGTATCCCATGCGATGAGCAGTGCTCCCAGCTTGCCTCTGCCCTGGCCACCTCAATGCACGGCCCCGCTTGGCTTTCTCCTGGCCACGGGGGAAGACACCACACACCCCAGGAGATCAGCAGAGCCTGGCCTGACCAATAGCAGGAGCAACAATAACCCTCCAAGGTCTGCTGCAGCCTTCAGCAAAGACTTAGCAGAAGATTAGTTATATCAGAATATCCTGAATTCCTGTGGTTTTCCAGACTCTTTAGAGTTGATTCCATGCAAACTCAACCCAAATGACATTCATTGTCCCTAAGCAGCTTACAATCCACCACGCCCTTGGACCAGCCTCATAAATTTCAGTCTGTTTTTTAGAGGAAATGAAAGAATGCAGCTAGTATAGCTTAAAGACAAATAGATGTTTACTTGGATCATTTGTCTCCTTAGTGGGTTGCAACTGCATCTTTGTATGTGGAGTGGCACAAAAGGAAGCCACAGGTTCTTATTATTGAGGAGACTAAAGACAGCACGACCCTGCTGCATGGCATCCCCCAGCTACACAGGCTTCTACCAGCGCCTGCCTGAACTGGTAAATGATTCATCTCAGTCTCCAGAGGATTTTTCTGGTAACTGCTGCAGATCCACCTTGGGATGACAGAGCAAAACTAGCAGAAAACCAATCTCGTCACTTATTTTTTTTTTTTTTCCCATCAAAAAGATATAATTTCAGGATAGGGGTATCAGAATCAAAGCTAAGGACGATCTGGCTCCTTACACAGAGATTTTGTTAAACCTATTTTCAGCTGACAACATTAAAGCTGCTGCCCATAGATTTATTGGTGAAATTTATAAGCCAGTGAGGAAAGCCACCAAAAGAGGAGGAAGCAGAATCAATTCCAAATCTCAGGACAAGAAACATGTTTCAGTGGGATTCAAAGGTGTTAAAGTCAGTAAGCCAGAGAGAAAGAAGAACAAAATAAATAAATATACCCTCTAATCCCTAAGATACTTTGTCTGGAGGACACCAGGCACTGTGCTGCAAAGTAAAAGCAATAACTCCTAAAGGACAACCAGGCCCTGCTACCAGACAGACAAGAAATGAGGATGAAAGCAAGAAAGCAGCATGACAAGATAAACAAATACAAAAACACGTCACAGCATTTATAAGGGGAAAAAATAGGAAGAATGGCTTTCCCTGACTGGAGCTTTATTTACTATTGACCCAAGTGAAGGAGGCTGTTCCCCAAGCCCCCCAGGCGATGGCTATGCTGCCCGCAGGAGTGGGGCTGGGGATTGCAGCCACCTACCCCGCTGCCTCCTCAGTGCCCCTAGAAGGTGCCCAGCACATCGCCAGCTGCCTGCACAGCACCGGCCTCTCCGAAAGGAGCCTTCTGGCTTCTCAGCTCGACCTTCTCTCATGTGCTGCTGGCAATCTTTAAGGCACCTGGAGGAGGACTCGGCTGGGCATGCACAGCCACGGCTGGCCTGGCCTGGCCCCACCAGTGCTGTTCATCCCCGCCACCACATCCCAGTGTTCAACAACCCACCCATACCTAGCAAGGTTTCATGCCCTAACACAGACCACACAAGCTCTTCTGGTTTAGTCAGGGCGCCAAAGGGGCCTGCCTTAAAGTCCACCTCCAAAGCAGGAATGACAAACGCACAAAACATCCTATGTCCACATGTGAAGGAAGGGGCAGTGGCTGCCACCACCTTTGCCTAAACCTGCCTCCCTTTTGTCCAGCAGCTGACTCCGGAGAGAACGTCCTCCTGCAGCTGTGTTGAGGAATACACTCACCCCGTCCTCCCACAGCCATTTGAGAGGCAAACCTCTGCCTCCAAACTCACCTTGGCAGGGCCACAGACCAAGGGCAAAGAGGAAAGAGAGGAGCAAGGCTCCAGAAGTGTTTCTAAGTCCAAGAGGCATATTTCCAGTTTCTCATATTTTATGTGTGTGTATCTCTCACACACACACATATCATTTTTTACATCAGCCCCTTGCCATTCAGCACCTGGGGAAAACAGGAGGTTTATACTTTATTCTGAGTCATTTCTCTCTTCAGCACGAGCACAGAGCTCAGCAACAGCTGATCTGCTGGATATACCAAACTACAGAGAGACAGCACTTCCTCTGCAAAGGCCTTCTGAAAATCCATTTAGAAATTCCTAAAAAGGATCATTTGCTAAAGAAAAAGGAAATTTGAGGTCACAGCGAGAGAGCCATGATTATCAGAAAGGCGGTGAAGGGCCAGGGCAGATGTGCTGCTCTGGGCTGAGAACACGAGGACTAACCAAGCATTACCTGAGCCAGCAAGTACACATTATCAAGGAAACCACGCCAGCATCCCTTTGATAATCTAAACCATTTACCCTAGTCCATGATAACAGAGCGCTGATGGGAGAAGTTGGTAGGAGGCAGAGCTGGGGCCAAGTGAGAAATAAGAACCAGAACACCTGGCTGCAGAAATGGTCTAAAACATCCCAAAATCATTAGCTCCCCAGCATACTTCATTTATCCCTTGCAGCAGGAATTAATGAAAATTAATCTGTATTTAACCAGCAACTTGGAGCCTTTAATACAGAAATATTTTCAAGGTGGTAAGGGGGTGGGGGGGGTGGGGGTGGGGCATAGCTCCAAATTTCTGCCAAGTTCTCAGGAGCTGGATTAACAGAGTAGTTAAAAAAGAAAAAAAAATTTGAACTTGAGGAACATGAAATTGAGGGAATTTATGGGAAATTTTTTTAAGGTTCAGCTCAGTTTTGATTTCAGCAACAAGCAATACAGAGAGGTTATTGCTTCTGGCCTGAGCTTCAGATGAAAAATAACCCACAAGGTCGCAGCCAGGCAGGGTGGCTGAGAGCGGGAGCGGACAGTGGCTGAGCAGAACTGGAGACAAGGCAGGATGGCCAGTGCTGACTGAGACTGTGGCTCAATGGGGCCAGATGCACCAAATTTCATACACAAAGATCACAGACAGACAAGCAAAGCACGACTTTCTCTTGCAGCGCTGTTCTGGTCCTGTGGGATTTGCACCTGGCAGCATGTAAAGATTGAATTCATTTTGGAAATGCTTCCAGCAGTTCTCCAAACCAGTCTGAGTCCTTCAACCACTCGCCCTTCACGTTGTCTGCCCTTAGCAGAAGGAAGTTGCCCACAGCTACCTCTGCAAAAGCGTTCTTCAAGTAAACCCTCAAATTTTCCCTTATCCTTGGAAACCATGTGTGGAAGATCCTCCAGTATCCACCACCAAGGCATCCCTCACCACAGCATCCCAGTCCTCACCTGGAGAGAGCTGGCTGGGACAGGAGCACTCAAACTACTGTTGAGGTTAAAAACCCCAACAAAGGGAAAGGAAAGATCAGGGGGCAATTAATAGGGAGGAATTAGTTTCTTTAGCGGTTCCAGCTCCATCAGGCATGAAAGTTTAGGATGCTCTTGGGGGAGGGAAGATACTTTTCTCAAGACAAACTGGCCTACTCACTCTATTTATAGACGAGAGGCAGCATTTTAGCCCCACTGCAGCTCAGCAGAGCCCACTTAGATGCTCTGCACATTATGCAAGTGCTCCAGAGCCAGGAGCTCCAGCTCCATGCGTGGGTGGCTACCAGGAGCATGAGGAGATGTCCCATCCAGCGCAGCAGCACCCATCCAGCATGGGGGTGGCAGAGCCAATCCCCCACTGCAGACATCATGCTGCAATATGGTGACAATGGTGAGAAAGACTGAAGCACAAGACATCCCTCTTCTCCACTGGCATAAACTGGGCTCAAAAAAGCAATATAGTGCAGAGAACCAGGAGTCCCAGCTTTCCCTAAACCCCTCAGCTGGGAGCATGGGGAACTGCAAGCAAAAGAAGGCAAAAAATGGGATTATTTGAAATCCTATATTGAGGGGAATGGCAATAAATTCTGGTCTCTGGCCTAAATACCACTGGCTGGCTGTTCACTGTGGGGCTGCTCAGGGACAGGGTGCAAGCAGAGCAGGGTCTGCTGCAAGCAGGACTTTGGCCTTCAAGATGCTGTCTCTGCTTTTGGGTGCAAAACTTTGGTCATGAGACACGATGTTCGACACGAGGCAGACGTCAAGTAGTCACTGTGATGCAGCCAAGTTAATTAATCCTCATCTTCCTTCTTACTTTTCCAGAGCAAATTTAGCCTTCTCTTTGCAAGTCACCTGTCTCAGCTATTAATGATAAGGGTAACTAAGGGAGACGTCAATGGGAATTTAATCCTGGTCTTTTAGGACAGGGTCGCAGGCATTTGTAGGGATGAGTCTGAGGAATCCAACCTGCTCCCCATTCACAATCAACCAGCATGAGGAGGTCACATTTAACAACAAAATCATAAATCTCATGCTAGTGGAAGCCCTCAAGACTGAAAATCAGTGTTCTTATAACAAAACCCCAAACCTAGGTACAGTATAAACAAACACCGAGCCCTTCCGTGCATCCACCAGCCCTGCCCTTGGGAGCATGCTGTGGGAGCAACTGGGGATGGGATTGAACTGAAGGGCCACGAGGGTGAGCTGGTGCCCAGCAGTGAAACAGGAATGGTCTGCCTTTCTGCATCATCTGCCGCCTTGCCCAGCACAGGGGACTGAAATAAAGTCACAAGAGAAAAACATATACATCTCAACGGGATAAATTACCAGCCAGAATCAACTCCTGCAGAGAAAGGGGCACTTAATGCACTGAGCAGTGGTTAGAGCTGGGCCTGCTAAACACAACATGGTATAATGCTTTCTAGAGATATTTCACCAAGACCCAGCCATTTCCTGGACATCTCTCATCACCCCACCAGTGTGCCTCATTGCCTATTTATCATCCTTGCTTCATATTAACCTTTAAGAAAATGGTTGATACTCCAAATCCAAATGCTACAAGAGTTCATTCTGTGATAATCATCATCCTTGGGCCAGGGGGGACAATCAAGGCACATCGCTCAGGAGCTTGTTGTTAACCTTGACCTTCATCACAAATGGAGCAACATTAGTAGTTGCATTAAGCAGCTACTGGATGGATCTGCAAGGAGTCAGCCTTCTCCAGCACAGCTCATAACACCTGCAGAGACACCTTAAAATTTACCTTCTAGACATGGCCCCAGCTAAATTTCTCCACCATCACCACGGTGCAGCCTGTGGAATGGGATGCCAAGAAGCAAGAGGGCAGCCATGCTTGCTGGGGCTGAGCAATGCTTCCCCATGCAATGCCATGCCATGCCACAATATTCAGCCTAGCTCCAGAGCGAAAACACCATCAGCACATAAGCACAGCCCTTTGCCAGAACCAGTCACCTTTGCTGGAAGCTGGGACATCTCAGCCAGGGCAGAATGGTCCCCACTGGTGACACGCAGGCTATTGCCCCTGGAGGGTGTTGCACTGGTGCAGTCATACACAGCTCACACCATGCCTGCTTGGGTCCCTCTAGCACAGCATCGCATCCCGCAACATCAAAACATCCCCTCTCTGGTGCCTCAGGCTGTGCTTCCGGACCTTCCAGCTGAACAAACAGCCCTGATGCCTCCTACACGTAGTTAGCCTAATTAAAGGGGAAAATGTGCTATGCTGCTGCTCACTACAGGCACACAAAGAGAGAATCATCAGACGGCTCCATGGGAGACCCCCTGCCATCAGCCGGTCTGATGCAACAGGAGAGAAGGAGAGGCTGCAGCAAAGGGAATGGCTAGATGAAACACAAATAACCCAAGGTAGTGAGGGACTGATCAGACTGCAACAGACCCAGCAATTAACACATGGTCTTCATTATTCTTCATTAAACTAATCTTCCAATGGTTATTAGAGACAGTGAAACTAGCTTTTAGTCCTTGCTGAAGGCCAAGAAATGGTTGAAGTAGGCATGAGGCTGGCCTTTTGGGCTGACCCAGAGGGAAGCAGTGGTCTGGGGTTTGCCAAGCTGCCCACATTGCATGTCCTCACAGCAAACCCACAGGCAAGCTGGTGCATGCAATGGGTTACAGGAAGATGCCAGGAATTGTCCATGCACAAAAGCACAGGTATGCTGCAGGAGCCCAGCTAGAGCCCTGCTGGTTTTGCTCTGGCCTTGGGGTGGGAGATTCAAAGAAAACAAAAGCACGAGCATCAGCTCTGGGTGTGGGAAGGGGTACAGATGGCTGAGACTGACACTTCAGGGAGGAACGTGGGATCTTAGCAGGTTCCTGAAATATTACCTTTGTCTGTCTAACAAGAACTGGGTGAGAGCTGAGCATGTCCCAAAACAAAAGCTCTTAATGAGCATGCTAGCACAGTCAAGGAAAGCTCTAATGTACCAGGTAAAAACTGAAAAGAAAATGAGGACCCTAGTCTGCAAACACATATGCACACCAAGATAAGAGTCACAGGTCAAATTTTAATATTTGACACTTCATTGCCTCTGTTTGTGTCAGGCTCCATCACAGCAACAATGAATATGGCATCAGTCCTTGCATGAGGACGACACGAAGTGACAGCCAGCTATTATTTATCATCCCCCAGAGTGCAAAATCCACTATTGACTTCAAAGCGGAGAGGAGGAAGGAAATCTGATAGCAGTTCAGTGATTTAGAGCAAGAGGCTCCATGCACAGGCTCTTGGAAGCATTTAGCCAATGCGTGCCTCAATTTCCCCGTGGGTACAAACATGGATTACCAATAGCACTTATGCAACTTCCAGGAATTCTTGCAAGGCTGAGTTAATATCTTCTGATATTCCAATAAAGGGGGTTAAAAGCATGTAGCATTGTTGATTTAACCCTTCAATATATTTGCCATGTAGCTACAGTGTCCCAAAAAGAACTATTCCATAGGAAACAAAGCTGTCCTCCTCCATGTCTAGAGAGAAATGACCCTCTTTTGGAAGGCGGGATGTAGCAAAGCAGCACTGTCAGTGTCTGTCCTTACTCCTCCTTCTTCCTACACAAGGGCAATAGCTTTTAATGTGAAAAATTAATAGAATAATGCTGAATATCAAGGATAATGCCAAGTACATTTTCTGTAAGATACTGGCAATGCAGCTGCCTTCTCAACAGCACCCTGAGCTGCTCCGATAAGAAATATCCAGATTGCCACTGCACCAACATTATCCTCCCATGGATTAAACACACCTTGGGTAGAAGGCAACATAACTGCCACTTCCGTTTGGGAAAGTTGAGTGTAGGTCAGCTGGCACAGCCCAGGAAAGGCTTCCTCCATCTATCCCTTTACCCCCTTCTCCCTAAGGCTTCCTCAAGTGTTTCTCAGCTGGAAAGGCAGCAAATGTCCACACACAAACATGGGCTGCACTGGCTGGTCAAAGCTATGGTGAGAGAGTCTGGCTATCTCACGGTTACGGGGGAACAGACTGCCAAGAAAACAAGCGAAAAAGAAAAAAAAAAAAAAAACATTTCTTTTTTGTTCTCTTCAAGATCCACTCCTTTGGGTGAGGACATGACAGTTTACCCAAAGCTCTAAATGCACTTGATTCCTTTTAGATTTTGAAAGAGAGGATCCCTCAGAGACCCATCAAACCCAGTTTTTCCAGGCCAGTCAAGTGGTATCGGCACACTGACTTGGTCCTAGTGTGTCCACTGGCAGCACGCACCTGGTGGGGCTGGAGGAGAGTATTTGCCAGTAAGACTGTGCCAATAATTAGGGTGTTCCTCACAGTCTCCCCTGTCTGAGAGTTACCATACAAACCACCTTCTGGCCAAGACAACTCGGTTTGTGATTCTTCCCTCCTTGTTTCAGGGGCTTTAAACTACCTTAAATTACTTCCAGACTGCTCTCAGGGACTTTATTCACGATCGTTTGCTAGGTGGTGCTAATGAGCTCGGCATTGTACACAACATCCTCCTGTGTTCCTGCTATCCATAACAACCCCTACAAACCTCAGGGCTCCACCAGCCAGGAAGTCAGAAAAGCTTCAACTCCAAAAGCAAAGCTTTCCTTGGTCTCTATGCTCCATCTAATGTTGCCCAGTAGAGAAAGAACCATATTTTAGTGCCTTTTCTGCAATGGGCTGCATATGCACAGAGGGCGCCATGCTTATCCAGCATCCAGGAGAGCCAGGAGGACTCTATGTTCCCCAAAGGCCATCAGCTGCAGGACCAACATCTAAGGTTGCTAAGCAGTGTCTCTTGGGAACACAGGTTAGCCACAGGTCCTGTTCCCTTCCAGAAAACCCAATTATTTACCTAATGGGCAATTTGCTGCTATCTGGACATTCAGAACTTGACCTGTATTATGCCAGATGTCCCAATGAAGTCAGTATTTGGCACCAACAGGGTGCTACAACTGCCTGGCACTACTGGAGAAGTGGATGCTGATGAGCACAACAGTGCAAATCGAATGAGCGTCAGAGCTTTCAGACGGATATTCTCAGTCTGCTTAGCAAGCGTTCATCCTCCTCCCTTCGAGATTAATATAGTTTGAGATACAGGTGTCAGGCCAAGCAGAATGTGGGAGGGCAGCCTATATCCTGCTCCTTTCTCTCCAGAGTTAGCATCAGCTCCTGACTTTCATGGGCAACCAATTTATGCTGCTAAATGTCATTTTGCAATCCTGCAGGCTGAACAGAGCCCAAAACTTTTGGCCCTTAACAGTTTTCTGGGAGAGTCAGTCCTTGGCACTCACACAGGGTTTTTACCAGCAACAGAGCACCTCAAGGTTGTTCCAGCAAAGACCAAGTCTACTTCGGCATCAGGTGTTAATCACTGAGAATATCAAGGTAAGGAGATGGCTGTGAAAGCACCATTGTCAACAAATCCTCCCCTCCTTTAGGTGCTTGAGTTACACCTGTAAGATGTCAATCAGGATTCACTGCAAAGAACCAGGACTCTGAATTAAAACTCCCTGCCCAGGCCCAGCAGCCAAAGACAGAAGCACTGCTTTAATAAAGGAGCACAAAACATGCTGCTGATTTGATTTTGTTAGCTCTGAGAGAAACACAGGGTCCCACTAACCTCTTTCCCTTTCAGTAGCTGACCGGTGACAATGAGCATCCATACGAAGGTGCGCTCACATAAAGATTCTAGAGAGGCACAAAAGTTATGGGGATTTAATTATCTTGCTTTTTGACACTGAGCTGGAGCTGAGGACTTGGCAAAGGATGTGAATGAATGTGTGCTTCCAAGCTGGGATGACTGAGCCCGGTGCTGGTAACCATGTGGATGAGCGAGTACGTCTCAGTGAACAAGTGGGCTAGAGACGTGCATGCTACGACAGCAGCGCTATGCATACCTAACTGCTTCCTGCTAATCTTTCATCCCAAATTCAACACAGGCTCATTTTCAAGTTATGAATTGCAAAGGGCCCACAATCACACTCAAGCAGGCAAAAAAAAAAAAAAAGAAATCAGACATGGGAAAGGAGGACCAGGGAACAGGAAGCCAAACACAGAACTATTTCCAGGAGGAATAACAGCCGTATGGAAAAAGTTACCAAGATGATGAATTCTGCCTTCAATATGTTCGAGAAAGAAACTACATCAGACCCAGTCTGGGGGTGGCCAGATCCTTCAAAAGGAGGAAAAAAAAAAAACCTGCCACCCCAGCTTGAACTCGAACATTTGTTGTTTCATTTGCATCTTGGAATGAGGCAACTGTTATCATTCAAACTTTGCATTCTCCTCTTGGATCTCTGCCTTCCCAGGTCACATTTGTGGCTCTCACATAACCAGGAATCCCCCCGCTACAATATGCTTCTCCTGGCTCGGCACTGAAACCAAATTCCAGAGCAGCTGACATGGAAATTTACCATCAAACAACTATTAAATTTTTACCTCAGGCTGTAAAAACTGGTTTATGTGCTCTGCATAAAAAATGTAAATATGCACTCATCTCACGTGCTCTGTGGCATGCTGCCACAGAGCTTCACGCTGCAGTCTCCTCAGATTTCAGAAACCAGGCTGGAGAAGTGTAGGGATGGTAACTGAAGCCCCAGCCCTACAAGTCTACAACTCCCTGCGTATGGCTGGAGATTTTCTGGCCGCACTGCAAATTGCAAAATCCACCTGCACAAGCCAAGGTTATTTTCAACCATTAATTCATTTAGCTTCATGATCCCCATCTCACCTAGGTCTCTCCCTCTGACTGCCACATCCAGTTTCATCACCCCACTGGAAGGACTGGGGGAAAGCAAAGCACAGCAGAGCCATGGAGGGTTTGCACAAATCAGGGCAGGGTAACCCAGCAGCACATCAGCTGCCCATGCACACTCATTTCTCTCTCCCCAATGCACAGAGGTGCCCCCTGAGGCAATTACACATTGTGGAACTGCCCCATAGAGATGTTTCTCTCTGATGCCTAATCTTCTAATGCAGGTACCTCATTCAAGTACTTAAAGTTAGCTGGGTTGAATCCAGGCTTTTCTCCAATTAATGGCAATTTCTTTTTCTACTTTGCATCCCAACTTCATCTTCTTTCTTCCTTTCCATGCAAATCACCACCCACTTGCCTCCAAGGGTGGACAGCCTTTGCCAATACAAGTACCCAGCAGAGAATTAAAGCTATAAACTATTAACCATTGTTGGGTTTTTTCCATCACCATCAAGCTCAAAACCCTCTCCTATTCAAGCTACAAGTGGGCTGATGTATATCTTCTGCAGATGTCTGTGTTCAAGGGAAAAAATCAACAGCAACGAAATCTGCTTTTGGCTAATAAACAGAAAGTAATTGCAGTTTGTTTCTTTGCTGCAAAAGGAATTGTCCTATTGATGGCATTAGCTGACAGTGCCTAATTTGTATCAGCAGCTTGTATCATTAGCTTTACATTCTCCTGCTAAACACTACCCACAGCATAACCACATCTCCCTTGGTCACCTGCTTTGTCCACACCACACCTAGACAACAATGGCAAGGATTGTTACTCTTTCCTATGCCTTAGTATATCACACAATACAGTGGGATCAAGCTTCTTTTTTCTAATTCCTACCTACTACGTAAAATAAAAATATAAGCATGATTAGACATTCTCCAGTGCAGCAATAGTCACAACTGTGTGCTAGACTATGAGCCCCATGTATGAAATGTAAGGGAAGATATTTTGCCCAAGATGCAGAAGTGATTCTGCAGCAAAGAGGAATCCAAAGAGATTTTGCCATAAGCAAGTTTAAACAAGTGCTTCTTTCTTTCTCCTCTATAAAGCAACTCGCTGATTAATTCAGAAGCAAGGTAAACAATAAACAGTGATTATGTGCATAGGGGTGATGATTCAGCCAAAGAAGCAAATCAGCATTTGAGTAACAGGCTACAAACATGTGCTTTATTTTCTCAATGCTGATTCTCCAGTGAGCAATGGAACAAGATGTCTTACACAGCCACCAGGCAACAGCATGGTTCCAGTGTCAAGAGCTAAGCACATGACCATCAACCCAAAGGACCGACGTGAAAGCTTAAAAAAAAAAAATATCAGCCCCATAGGGGATCACACATTCTAGGACCAATTTTTTACATCCAGGCAGCAGTAAACACAGACCAGCTGGGACATTTCAACTAGCGATAGCATGGAAGTGGCTAGGAGAACATGCTGTGTCAAAAAGATCTTCTGGAAAAGTGAAAATATATCTGGACACCTGCAAAACAGCTACTTTTTGCCTGCATAACCAAGCTCTGCAAAACGCAAATGGGTAATGCGAGAAAAACATTCTGGGGAAAGTTCTCCTATAAAGCCATAAAACCCTGAGCCACAGAGGAGAAGAAGGAAATCATGAAGGGAAGCATTTATGCTTCTGTTTTATGCCTCATATTTTCATTTTGCCTCATCACATCCCTGATTTGATCATGTCTGTTACTTGGCTAAAGAGAAGATGGAAATGCTTTCTGTTGCATCAACAAAAACCAGCGTAAAAGATAACTGCAAAGGCAATGAGCCAGCTCCGAGGTAGCTGTAGGTCATTGTTGCTCTGCAGCAGTCAAAAAAACCGCGTGGACTTGCAAAGAATGAGATTTTGACCTCCTCAGGTTTGTGATTGAAGTGATCTGTACTTAAAGCAGTTAGCTTGCGAGCCCATAATATTGCTTTCAAATGCAATTACCTGTATGTGGATGGGGAAAGAGACAACGGCCACACCTGCAGCTAGTCCTTTGAGACTGTTGCTGGACAGCTGCAAGTTGTATGAGGACATCACTATAATCGAAGGCACGTGAGAATGAGTCTGGTAAATTCATCTCCACGTCCATGGCTTATTCCCTACCTGAGTGGACCCGGCACCTTCAGCCTGGCAGACCCACTTTGCCTGCTTAAAACTCACCTGCCACCAACATAGCAGGTCTCTTCTAATAACACCTGCAAGGTTTATTATATTAGCAGCAAGCAAGTGGTTAACTAATCTAAGAAATGTATCCATTCTACTTAAGCAAAGCAAAGCAGCAAGGGGGCTCCATGGTGTTGACAACTCTAACAGCAAATTAAGAAGCTAAAATAAAATGCACCATCAAGCAAGCAGCTGGAGTGAGGCCAGAAATCAGAAATAGATGTAAAGAAAACTGTATTGAGAAATCAGCTCCAAGCAGGCTCATTGAGCTCAATTACTAGAAATTAGAAAAGGAAATGGAAAAATTTATATTGTAAGGACACAATGCATTATGTGGCATTAGTGATGGCTGCTCTGTTTATTGTCTGTCTTCTAATCATGTTTTTATAGCATGGGATTTGCAATACCAGATCGGAATGATATTGATACAGGAGGACAGCCTGCTACTTCCAGGCAGAAATTCGCAGCTTACATTTAAGGCATCAAACTAGAAGTGAAATTCGGTGGCCAGAGTCTGTGCCCGTAACCCTGCTGACATTGCCATGTGCTCACATCTCAGCACTCAGCCCCACTCACAAGGCTGGAGACAGGCTAAGGAAGCCAAAGAGTTTTCCAAAAGAGTTCCAAAAAAGATTTTTTTTCTAGACTTTAAGCCGATACAGTCCTGCTTTGAAACACTACTCTGCAGCCAAAAGCACTAAGAGAGAAGAGACATTTATTTAAAAAGAAAAGAAAACAAACAACTCATGGGCAGCCATGCAAGTTCAAACAAAACAACGGGAAGGGAAAACTACAGAAAGTTTGTGCCACCACAGTTATAAGAGCCAGCAATGCTGCAAACTGTGAGCAGACAGATGCTGAGTACCAATGCCCACACTGAAGAGATTCAGGGTCATATTTTTCCAGGAGGATTCAGACCTCCCGGCACAGCTCGCAGTAGCTTCACCTCTCTGCCCGTGGTGCCAGCTCAGGACTCTCCCTTCACAGGACCTCTCCTGAGCCTGCCCATCTCCCTCCCTCCTCCTCTGAACTTCCAGACCAGGGAAAATCACTTGCTCTCTCAGCAATGTCATAGGACTGACCCGTAATGATGATTACCCCTCACGAGCTCTGGAGGAGGGGAACTGGGTAGTCATGGATTTATTTTTCCATCCCTACCTTCCCCTCATAACCAGACTGAGTTACAGCACCCAGCCAGCCAGACCTCACAGCCTCCTGCTTGCGAAGGGTCAGGACTGGGAACAAGTCCACGCCTCGCTCTGAGCCGTCGCTTACTGCAGCACAATATGGCAAATGAAATACGTGCTAGGCTGAAAACCAGCCAGGATTGTGTGGCAGCGAGTGCCAGATCAAACACAACCCATGGCTAGCTCAATCCGTCACTGCTCCGGTGCAAAGCGCTACCCATCTGATGCCGTAACATTTTCCTTTCCTTTGAACTACAGTAAATCACTCTTCAAGTCGCAGAAATAGGCACAAACTATAAGCTTCGGCTACTGGGCATAACCTGAAAATATTTTAAGAGAACAAATCTTATTTAGCTGCAGTCAGTGGGACCCAGAAAGTTGCCACTCATCAGACAGAAAGCCCACATTCTGTTGTAGAAAGCTGCTGGCAGCACTTTGAGACTGGTTGAGGAGACGCAGAAACATGTGGACAAAGAAAGAAAAACCCCACGTTGTCCATATATCACCAGACTCACTCATCTGGCTCAGCAGAGCACTGGAGCAGCCAGATCTTGCTTAATCTGCTTTCATGACATACAACCTTTCTCTCCAGATGTCCCAGAGACAGGGAGGTCAGGAACATCACTCAAGTCTGAAGGTCTTTGTGTTTCCAGCACAACGCAGCACTGCCAGCAGCGTCCCACCCTTCCCAGGCACTGTCCCCTCACCTGCCATAGACCTCCCAGGAAGGAGGTCTCTGGTTTATTTCTAAAGGGGGCTACAAGAGATGTAAAAAGAAAGTTTATTATATCAAAAATTCAGAAGTCTGCATCTCCTCTCTGGGGAGCCAGGAACTTAAAGAGGTTGAAAGCAGCTGCCCTGACCTGACATGAGTCCACAGAAAACCACTTGCTATAGGCTCAAGCTCTCCTTAGTGTTTGGGAGAATTTGTCCTCAATTCCTGAAGTCCTTTGCCCAAAACCAAATCTCTTCCAGCGGGGCCTTGCCTTTAACTGCTCATTCGTGGTTTCCCTTCAACCCTCCCGCTGCAGCTCTACCTCTGTCCCTTGCTTCCCTTCACCACTCTTATTCCTCATGCTCAGGGGCTGCTGGTAAAGAAATTCATCCACACAAGAGAAGGTGCTCCTCCTGAAACAGGAGCAGGACCACAGAGGGTCCCCAGCAGGAGGACAGCTCAGAATTGCCACCAGGTCTGAGCAATTCCCATCCCACATCACAGTGCACAACAGTGCTCAGACCCAGGTAACACCTGCACCCCGACGTGAGGAGCAGCCCTAGTGCCCACCTTGAGCGGGACACCAGCCTTGTTCTCACTTCGTCTCACTGTAATTTTCATTCAGTTTTCTCCTGGCAGAGATGGAGATGGACTGGGGAGCTGTAGGAAGAGATATATCTCTCTCCAACACACTGTTTAAATTGGCCTAATTTCTTCAAAATGTTTTCTTTTATTGGATTCCAGGGCGGGGGGGGGGGGGGGGGGATCTTATGTGCACTCACACAAGCAAAAGTAAAGAAGCTGTTCCCTGGGTTTGCTTATTGTCCTGGTATCAGCTGGGATAGAGTTAATTTTCTTCCTAGTAGCTGGCATAGGGCTTAGAGGGCTTATTGGTATATGCATCTAGAAGTTTACTCCTTCAAAGCAGTATGTTCACTGGGGTCACATTCTTCCAACAAATTTCATCCATTCCTCTGAACTGCACTTGGAGGCCTCCCATGCACTCAGTAGCTGTCTAAAAAGCCTACAAAATAACTCTGTCCTCCAAGGATGTTTAGTCTCACATTAGGCATTTGTTTAAGTGAGTTTTATTGTACTGACATTCCCTATCCCTACGGAAGGGCAAGGCCAAAAATATCACCTTGATGGTTTCATGCTGTGCAGATCCACATGTAGCAGTCCAGCACACATCTACCTGCAAGTCCCCATCATCCCAGGTAGTTCAGGGGCTACCGCAGCCTGGCAGGCATTTACCCAGCCCCCAGGCTGCTGGTCTGAGTCCAGCCCAGAGCAGCAGGGATGCAGAACCACCATCTGATGGCTGGTTGGTGGCTTGCATGAAGCAAGTGGGTTTGGTCCAAGTCCTGGTGGGCAGGTATCCATGTGTCTCAGACACACTACCTGTGAGGAGAAGCCTGGGTTGATGCCAGGCATGAGCAGGCTGGAGTCCTCTGAGGTCTGCTGGCAGGGAAGTGCATGGGCACCTGCCCCGTGGTCAGACGCTGTGCTCCAACCCTGGTACCTTGCACTGAGAAAGTCACAGCTTTGCATGCCCTTTGGGTGATGCAGTTTCTCCATTGCATCCTTTTTCCATCCTCACCAGGCCCACAAGACACCCAAGCTCCACAGCAAAGAGCTCCAAAGCCACAGCTATCCTAGCTCCCTTCCAACATGTGGTTCAGGAAGGTGGTGGAGGACTCCAAGCCAAGCAAGCAGCTGGGGCTTACACAACTATTTTTCTTAAGCAAAGGGAAGGGGTTTTTTTCCCAGGAAGGCCATAGCATGGAAGAGAAAGCAAGAAGGTGGCGTAGGCCTGAAGCACCAAGGAAGGCATCAGGGTCCATCAGGAACAGGAGAGAAGCTGTCAAGGAGAAGGGGGTGATGAACATGCCAGTGAGGGACACCACAGGCAAGTAGCGGTGGGTGCTGGAGATGCTGGCGAAACTGCTGAAGGGGTGGAGTAATGTAAAAAAATTTAAGCAAGAAGGGATTCCGAGTGTACACTTTGGGACTTGATAAAGCAGCCCTGATTTTCAGAAGGGAAAGGGGGTAAATGCCTTTGCACAATCAACTTATGGCACAAAAATCCCAGCCAGGGATTCAGATGTCAGATTCATCTGACATCACCAGGGGAGGAAGAGAGCCTCAGAGGGAGAGAGTAGAGAGTGTCAAACACAGAGGAGAGGCAATTGGGTCTAACAAATCCAAAAGCAGCTCTGCGCTCAGCCTGTATGACAACCACAGCCCCAAGAGGCACCCAGGCGATGTGGGGCAGTGGGATTTTGTCCATACGCAGCAGAAAGCCTGATCAGCTTGACTAGTTCCCTGCAGAGAGTGGGAACCTCTGTGCAGGAACTTGAGCTTTGATGCTTGCAGCAGCACAGGATGACAGCATCGCTCCTGAGTGGGTGGTGCGGCCTCATCCTTCATGAATGAAAATTAAAAAAAAAAAAAAATACAAGAAAGAATCACACCACCCACTAGCAGGTATGCTATAAATACCATGGCAGGGGGTGTCTGCAGAGGAACTGGAGGTATTGACTTCATGGCGTACTTACAGAGCCACATTGCAACTTAATTACCATGTAGAGCACCTTGCTGAAGACGTTAAGCCATGCTGCATAGGTCTGAGCTAACAGAATCAGTCTGGCTGTTTTGCTATGGCCATGCAGCCCCACAGCAGAGCAGAAAAACCATGAACAAGCCCAATTCCTTTTCCTAGAGAACAGACAAAGAGTTGCATTTATACTACAGTGGCAACTACATGCATCCCAACCCTGGAGAGACTGCAGCACTATAAACTCTGTTTGTAAGATCCTGGACAAGAACACAACACCCCAGATCCTTCCTCAAGCATTTGAGATCTAAGTTGAACTGAAGAAAGCTTGTGCAGCTAGATGTTGACCTTCGCTTCAGTATGGAACATGCTGAGCTTTGCAACAGCTAGAGTAGGGCAAAATTAAAATATTTGGCAAGCTTCAGCTGAGATCACCTACCTGATGTGCTCACTAGGCAAAGAGAAAAGAGGAATCCCAGCAGAACCCTTCACAGGAATCAATTTAGGGTAGAAAGTCATTGCTCTGTGGCTGAAACAATGCCGGTCAGGGTCCAAATCTAGTTTGAGCTGCACATAAATCACAACACTGGCTCATTTCTGGATCAACATACCCTATCTAACAGGGATCAGACCCCAATCCTTTAATCCTCAAAAGTCCCCCCAAAATCATTCTATAATGCAGATTGCAGCAATGTTCATTTACGAAGAAAAAAAAATCGCATAATAGCACAGAGACCTGTCCGTTAAGAAAAATGCTTGGGTTTACTGTTCCAGAGAAGAAAGAACATTGTTACCTGGAGAATGAGCCTAGAGGAAGAGCTGAAATAATGGGAGCTGCTGGCAGAGGGAGGGGAAGGGTACGCTGGATAGGCACAGAAGGCAAAACAGTCTTGGGCACAAGCAGAACCTGCTTGCAAGGGGCCCTGGAGTCACTTTTACTAATATGCTTAAATAATAAAAAGAGCACCTTGTGGACTCTGCCGTGGCAGCGTGCAGCAAGTCTCAGCTTTGCCCTGCAGCAGCAAAGCAAAGGGAGCAAGGAAACAGGGCCCACCTCCCAGGAGGATACATGGATGTTCATCAGCCTCGCATTTAGCCTGCAGGTGCCCCAGAAGTACAAAAGAGCTCTGCTTCTCTGGCACATAAGGTAAAACAACCTCAGGTTACCAAGCAGAACAACAAGCTGGCTCACAGTGAGCAACTGTGGCACAACCACAAGCAGAGGCTGACCAGGGAGCAGAGGACCAGGACTAGCCAAGGCCATACCAGGGCCTGGAGCCACCAGAGGGTTTTTCTCACCATCTGTCTCCGTGATAAGAGCTGGTGCTGGGAGCCCCATGAATATTACCTCAGTGCTCTGCAAACATGGTTATTTCATGGTATTACACGTCTTACAAGAACCTTACTTATGGGCTTATACACTCTGCACAGCCAAAGATTTAGCAAGTCTCCAGACTCCTTTAAGGGGAAACAATTAAACAGCTCTAAAGCTACCTGTAGAAACATCTCTCTTCTGCATTATCTTCAAGTTTTAGCTTGCAGTATTAAGATGCTCATATACTTTACTTTAGCTTACTGTTGAGCACTAATGGGATGTAACTTGTGATTTAGTCCTTTCTGAGCACAACAGCACCTTGCAATCACAGCTGCTCAATCCTCCAACCGCCTACAAAGGCAGGCTCGTGTTCCCCTTTTCTCAGTGGATGTGTTTGAAAAGTGAAAGCAAGCACTTTACCACGGCAACAGTGGTGCCAAGTGCCAAAACACAGGTTGCTGCTGCTCCCACCCAGCCCGTGGAAGAGTCAAACCGAATACGCAGCTCCTCCAAACACACCCTTCCAAGAGAGAGTTGAATATGGCAAAATTTATTAAGACGAGACATACATAAGATCTCCCAGCATTAAGCAAGCCAGTGCTTATACTCTCAACTGGAGTTGTATTCCTGTCACTCAATCTCTTTTATGAAGAAAGCTACTTCAGCAAAAACTTTTACATACAGATAAAATAATGATACCCAAAAATATTTTTTGTGCATATTTTTGGAAGAACGGACAGAAGGAGGCAGAGGTCAGCCATGAAGCCTGGGTGGTTCACACAGGAATGGCCAAGTCTTCAGTGTCAGCCCATGGAGCTGAGCTCTGAGGCCAGCTCTCAAGAGAGTCAAATACTTTATGTATGAAAAATAAACCAGAGCTAGAGCTGTCTAGGAGCTAAGACCCAGTGCCAAGAGTTTTGATTTTCTCTCACCTCTGCTCTGTGTCATGGAGATATTGGACTGAAACATTGTACTACTGGCTGTAAAAAAACAGTATAGCAATAATTACCAGACTCTCATCCAGGGTCTGAGCACCATTAAATTCATTATCCCCCAGTGAGACAGCACCTGCAACATTTCCCCTTTTAGTGCTTTTTGTCAGGGCTGGACACACCAATGCACAGAAACATGGGAGAAGAGCAAAGCCCTCCCAGTGGGCAGCACTGCCTGTGCCCTGGTGCTGACAGCAGGCAGGACCTGCCCTCCCCAGAACTCCTCCTCTTTGCTTTTACCACCTCTGACAAATGCCAGGACCTGGCACCCTCTCCCTGTGCAGGGATGCCTGTCCTGTCCCCAGCCCTACTGGAGCAGTTGTGGAGGCAGGAACTTCCCTTGCAAACCTCCATGGGTTTGTCTTCATAAGGACGAAAGAGGTGGGGTCTGTGGTTATTGCCCTGGGGCAGTGGGGAGAAGCCACCCGAGAGGTTACCCATCTCATTGGGGCACACAGCCCTGCACATGCAGCTGCCGTGAAGCCTCGCTCTGCTCTGGGCTCTCAGTCCCACGGCTCTGCCCACCCCCCACCCCCACCCCCACCCCTTTCCTCCACCCAACATTTCAAGCATGTTTATCTCATACAAAATCTAAGCAACAAAACCACTTTTAAACACTTTCTTACCATTCAATCATTTAGCATGGTGGATGTTTAGGACCATAAGATCAGGAGATCCATGGCATAACCATGGCTGGGACCAGCCTCAGCTGCTTTTGGTGCTTCTGGAGGTTGTCTTTTTGTACAATTATACCTTGGATTAATTCCCACACTAGCTCTCTATGTGCCTCATGTCATGGGAAAGGTCACAGCTCCATCCTACAGAAAGCTTATGGCTTAATCCAGCACTGGCTGCATAAGGCAGGGATGCATGGCTAAAATGGCAGCAACCAACGGGGACTGAATGAGAGACTTTCAGAGCAAAACACGAGAGCTCTGTAATTGCTCTGTAATTCAAATCCTCCATGGACTGGGCACAAAAAGGGACAAACGTAACTAACCAGTTATCAAGGACAATGTTTTGATGATGCCAGATCCAAAGGATAGCATCTCAGTCTCACCTTTCCAACATAAATTATTGCCTGAAGAGCAACAAGGTAGAGAATGAGGTTCCTCTTGGAGACCAAAACAAACAAACCTTCCCTTATAGTCACAGTCTGGCCCAGCTTGAACTGCCTTTCTAGATCCTCTTTCTCTAACTGAAAAAGAAAGGAAGGAAAAAAAATTGCTTACCAAGATGATTAAATAAAATGTTAGCTATTCCAGCTACCCACTGGCTCTGGGTTTGACGTCAGTGCTGAATGCATTAACTATATTTGTCGCTCAAGATCTAAAAATATCTAAGGCATTAAAAAAAAAAATAGGTCAGTGCTGGGAGAACTGTAGGTCCTTAAGAGGCACAAAGCCCCTCCAAGCCTTCGTGGGGTTCACTCTGTCCCAGTAGCTGCCCATGTTGTTGCACAGCCCACAGGATTGGGATGTTACAGAAAAGCTACTGCTGATGAACTGCGAAAGGGGAGGAAATGGGATGCTGCTACATGTCTGCCGTTAAGATTGTTGAATTGCCAAGAATGCCCAAGGTGTTTGAAGCATTTTCCCTCCTATCCAGCTTCCCAAACTGATGAATGATGTAGCTGGTATGTTGGAACTAATAATCCGTATTTTTAGGAGTAATTAGACGAAAGAAAATTATCTTTAAATTGTGTAACAGAACTGTGTGTTGAGTTTGGGAGCCAGCCTTGTTCTTTTCCAGTCCCTTCCAACCTTTTTCTTCTTTCAGCAAGCTCAGTCTGCTCTCAAAGGATATTATAGACACCATAGGTGCCATTTCCAAAAGAAGGCAGTCAAAGCAGAACAAACACTAGAGTAAAGCCTAAAGAAGCTACTTTTGCTCCTTGTCAGAGAGAGCACCTGGCGAGTCAGATTTCCTTCACCCCTTCTTCACAGTTTGCTAAGTCAGGCTGCTACTTAAAGAATTTCTACAGGGGTTGTTGCAGGGTAGTAAGTATCTAAGCAGGGAAATCAGCTGCAGAAAGTCTGGGCTGTTGCAAGTTGCTCCAGGGCAGATGCAACTGAACAAAGAAAAAGGGCCAGAAAACTTTGGCTACAAGACAAAACCAAGAGGAAATAAGTCTGGGTTTTGTTTAAAGTTACGGAAAGCAATCTACATTGACAACTTTCATTTTTACTGTTACTATTTGTGCAGGCCCTGATCCAACGAAGCCTGTAAGCATGCATTTAACCACAGGAATAAATCCCGCTGGCTTAAGTATGTTACTAATGTTTCACTGATTAGGGACAGAGTCAAGCATGTGCTTTGGACTTCTTACAGAAACCTTGCCTGGTACATAGTGAATTACGATAAAGAGGAGCTCGGGTTACCTGAAGTCCCTTCCTGTTGCTGTTTCTGTGGCACCTGAGGAGGGTTTACTTCAATAGTATTTTACGACAGGTTTACTTATTACTCTGCCAGAATTTGTATGGAAAAAATAGTGGCAGGAAACCAAAACCAGAGCATTTGACCCCTACACTTGGAGGGACCATTATAATAGTGTTGCTAGATACTAAAGGAACAGACACAGTGATTCTGCAAACTCACAGCCAAAGTCCTGGTAATGCAGGAAGGGACAGTGAGGAGCAGCTGATCTGTGCACATGGATGCCATGGGGAAATTTCTTCCCCAGCGGGGCTGGAAAAGGCACAAACACTTGGGAGATTTTCCCCTCCATGGAACTGCTGCTAGCTCTGCAGGCTGAGTCACAGGGTTTGTGCATCTATAGCCAGAGGTTCTAGGTACAGGCTCCAGGGAGAAGTAAATCAGATGTGTTATTAAGCACACACACCTGATGAATGACATGAAGCAGAGACCAGCAAGTCAAAATCAATTTCCTGGCTCTGTAAGCTAGCATGCAGTTGTGCAATGACAAACACACCACCCATCTCCGGCCCTTGTATTACAACCTTTCAAATTTTGCCCAGGGGAATACAAGCCCCTGTTGCTTCAAGCGTGGCATGGTGCACGCACAGGCAAAACCCAACCGGCTTGTCCCTGGGAGACAAGGTGCCCTCCCACAATATAGTTTCTCCAGCATATCAGTCATAAGCCAGTCAAGGAGCAGAAACAACATCACAGGTCTTAAAGTGACTTATTAGTCTGCAGTAATAGAGAACAAATATAATTGGGTTGAAATGCCAACAGCAACAAGATGGAGAGCAAAACCTATTTCCACAAAAACATGGATGCTTCAAGGTTGCAAACTGCCTAACGTGGAAAGCTTTAATGGAAGGATAGATGGATAAAAGATATTTATATTACCATCTGGAATATTTAATTTTGTAACAACAGCTGTGAGCTGGCAAACTGCTGAATCCCTAACCACAGCTCTACTACGGCTCAGGTTATCTCCTCCAGCAGAACTGCAGCTCGTTCACCTCCTTCTGACACTTTCTCTTCTCTATTGTGCAAGATTAACATATGTCCAATCTGTTGAGGGTTATGGAAGGAATTTCTCTCTAAGAAAGGTTAATAAACAAAGAAGTCCTGCAGTAACAATACAACCACTGTGTGAAAACTTAATTGGATCAGCAATACATCAAATATGCCAACACAGGAACAAACCTGCAAAATGATTGTTTAATCTCGGCCCTAGGTCATGGTTTCAATGAGTGCCTTGCAACAGAGACTGCTTTTAACTGTGCTGAGAAGTAGGTTACAATATGTTGGAAATAAAACTGTTGGTAGCTGTCTCTTTTTTTTTAAAGCAAAAAGTTATTTCTTTAGAGATTTAAACAACCCAGACAAATATCAACTGCAATCTTCTTTAAAACAAAGCATATTAGGGAAGAAAGGCTTTTTCAAAAAACAAAAACAATACTTAATCAGTGTCAGTCTGTTTGTAATCAGATTAGACTGATGAGTACAAGGATAAACCCACCAAACCAGGGACAGCAGAGAGAAGCTCTTGAGGTCACCCACCTAAATCTCCATCATCCTCCCACAAGATAATGGGGGACGCACAACCCCCCAAATCCAACATTAAAAATTTTACATTTTCAAAACAATTGTGAATTAGTTGATTTTTCTTGGAGAAGTCACAGAGAACCAACGCACTCCAGGAAAGCTATCAGCGTTGTCCAGTGAAGCTGTGCTAGTGTTTATCTTAAGAGTAGAATTTCTATCCTCAGCTCTCACTTGATGTAAGCAGCCCCTGTGGTATTCAATTTACAGCATTACTTACAAGAACCCAACCTCACTTTGAAGCATAACAGATTATCCTCATCAAAGCAACTCATTTCAACAAAGGGGAGCAAGCTGCTGAAAAATGTTTCTGGGTGTCTTGATTGTAATTAGGAAAATTTTAAAAATAGAGGAGCTGATACTGACAACCTGATGACGTACCATGGCCACACCTGTTTTAGTTAAATAGATACTATGCTGTATTTACTAAAAGGGCCAAAGTTATATAGCCATCGCAAGCAAAGGACATTTTAAAAGTGACCACAGGAAAGAAGAAGCAGAGAAAATGTCGTTCCTCTCCTGAACTTATGGAGAAGTATAAGTTTCATGGTGACTAGGAGGGAGTCTTTTTCTCGCTCTCTTTTTTTTTTTTGGGGGGGGGGGGGCGGGGGGTATTTCTGAGGTTTACTCCATGTCTGGGAAGGAAATCCATTTTGATGTTGTATTAGCAAAATGGCAGCTTCCCCTGGGAGAAACCATTCACAGTTACAAATACCAGAGCGGTGGCATTTCTCATCAAATCACTCCTCTGAGAATTGAGAATAGGAATAATGAGTTGCAGTAGGAAGAAGCAGGTGCATCAAGCATGCTCAGCGGGCCAGAGACTGTTCCCCAGTATGCCCGTGCAGAGTGGGCATGACTCCTTGAAGACTAGGGCAAATCTTTAATCACCAGGAGAGGTACTCAAGGGCCAGAATCGTGGTGTAAGCGTGACCTCTGCATGGTTATATAATGAAACACATCATGCCTTAAATATTTTCATTGTCCCAAGGCACCATGAAATGCCAGCAGGAATCCAGTCCATAGTCTCAGGCATTTGAAGACCACCCCACAGCCATCAGTCCCTTTGTCTGTCCGTGTCTCAGGTCCTGTAGCAACATCAGTTTGGCGCTCTCTCCTACCAGCCTTGCCCCATTCAGAAACACCAGATTGTTTTCCACATGCTGGAGGGATGTCAGCAAGACCCCAGTGCAGAAGATTCAAGATGCGGGTTTGTTAAAGCTGCAAAAGGTCAGGACTTTGGAAGCCTGAAGGTGCACCTACTTTGGGGCAGGGAGGGGTATGGCACTGCTGAGACTGCAGTGCTACAAACACTCAGTGCTGCTGTGAGCAGACAGACAGATCCCACCGTCCCTGACGCTTTCTGCCCGGCACACGCATACTCTGTCCCGAAGGGGATGATGCCATTATCCCACAGATTCCCTCTTCTGTGTGGATCTTCATTATTTAACCCTCTCAAAAGGCTTGTCCAGACTCATTCCTAAGCTTACCCTCATTTGTTTGCTCTGGTTCAGAGCAAACCCCACTTGGACGTAGCAAGGTCCGACTGGAAATCCACCCCACACAGCCCACACCAGGGTTGCTTCTGCTGGCCCACCCCAGCACACGTGGTCTATCAGGGCTGCAGCATTTCACCCGCTAGGCCCATGGCTGCCTCTTCTGCACAAACACTATCCCGCGCTCCCCCATCCCATCCTGCCCCAGGAGGCTTTGCCCAGCACACGCCTCTTAGGGAACAGAGCTTGAAAGACATTCAGGGCACAAATTCCTGAAGTCCGGCTGCCTCTTAAGCAAGATGGTCCAAACACAACCAACACTGGAAAGAAAATACAGAGCAGAAGCCAAAGGTTGGGTGCAGAAGGGAAAGTGAGGTGGGAAATGTCTAGTCCTGGCTATGATTTAAGGCCAAGTCAGGGAGAACTGGAGTTGATGAGGATTTTCTCCCATGTGGGGTGTTGTGTGCCCGAACACCACGGAGTGCAACCAGCCCCTCTCTGCACCACCCACCCCTTCCCCTATAGCATGTCCCTTGCATCCTCAGGCTGAGGAGAGGTGATCCAGTTCCCTCCAGGGACAGCTCTGCCCTCTCTTTTGTCTCTGCACCAGTGGCTATGCCCCCACCAACACACACACTGCTTCCTGACCCCCTCCCTTCCCCAGTCCATGGCTGTTGCAGGACTGTTACTGCTCCCCTCTTCCCACCACCTCCCTTCTCCCAGCCATGAAAGCACTCATCCTCCCTCTTCCATCTTGCAGCCTGCATTATTCATCGATGTCAGCCATGGTGCAGAAGTAGAGACAGAGAAGAAACCCAGTGCAGAGACACTTTAGGAAGCTGTCACCCCACTCCCAGCTGCGCAGCTGCTGCCAGTCCCCCAGGGCTGGGCTCCATCCACTGTAATGAGCTCCAGAGGCCACCGCAGCATTCAGCCCCCAGACCCAGGCATCAGCCCCAGGAGGAAAGGAAACAGCACGAGAGCAGCTCTCTAATAGTGCAGCACACAGGCAGTGATCAAAAACTCCTGCTGAATATGGAAGAGAGGAGATACATGCTCACACATAAAACATAAATGCCGTCACACATCAATATTGATGTTTCCTTGCTCCCACAGACCCAGACCAAGGATAATTACATGCAATTTTTATGCTGCCTCCAACATACTTCAGTCTCTGAATATCAAAGCACTGGCAGGTAATGCTACAAGTTGCCAGGAGTAGCATAGATCAAAACGGAGTTTGCGGAGAGAAGCAATGGGTGGCAAGGTGGGTAATTGCAGCAGCCTTTCAACGCTGCAGATGTTGCCTGCGGTTACAAAGGGAATAAAGTAGGTGATCACAGGCTGGGCCCAATTATTTGCCACGTACACCCCCAATGCCCTGGTTGAAGCCTGGAAGGGCAGAGCAAGCTGGCTGAGCCCTTGGTGGGATATCAGCACTGCTGAGCGTGGCTCCAGAGCTAAGCAAAGGGAAACACCTTCCAAAAACACCAAAGTGCCAGGGAGGAGTAGGATGCCTGACCTGGCACAGAGAGGTTAACAGTGGGATAAGCTGGAGGCCAGATCCCTTCTTAGCCTCCCATCCCCAGCATGGGGAGGGGAGAGTAGCCGGTTGCTGCAGTGCCTCCATGGAGCCCTGCTGAAGGCTTTTACTGGGCTGGCATGTTTCCACACCACCTCCATCCTGGAGAGAGTCACACCCCCATCTTCAGACCATAAACGCCTCTAAATCAGATGCTGGGAAGCATTTTCTGCAGCTTTGGGAGGCAAAACAGGCCTCTTCTTGTCAACACTGCTGATAAACAAGCCCTTGCTTTCTTCAGGCCATGAGAACATCTTCACCTGTGGCTGCATAAAAGCAGGGATCACGCACAACACCGCTGCTGACACACCACGTCCTGCTCCATGCAGCCAACTCTACCACAAGACAGCTTTTCGGGGAGCACTGAGGGATGTAATCCGGCACAGCTTGGACCGACTGCCCCTCCAGCTGCTTCTGCTGGCCCCTTCAAGACAAGGCAAATTCGCAACCAGCAACATCCAAATTTCCAAGACATGGATATAAGCTGCATCCGTAGTTGCAGCACCCGGTGAAACTGAACGCACAATTTAACATTTTTTCTTGAATGACAGTTTTAATGAAAGACATTTCAGCGCTTAGAAAATCAGCATAAATGATCAGTTGCTAATCTTGTTCTCCCAGTAACTCTAGGAAGTCAAAAATAGACTAGGCAGAATAAACTGGGGGCTGAAAACGGAGGTGGGGATGGAAGTGGGGGTATGTTTTGCTCGTCTTTCTGAGAAATCACAGAGCAATTGTCACTGATTAAAAAACCCACTTTTTTTTTTTTTAACAAAAGGCACAACTTGCTGTGCCACCAGTGTTGTGCAATAGTCAAGGCTGTCTCTGGGCTCAGCAGAGGGAACTGGATAAGCCACTTTTTGTGCATCTCCCTAGTCTCTAACCTTTTGCACCCCCAGCACAGCTTGCAGGCCCTGTACATCCCTGCCATCACACTTAACTGAACACACCGTGAGAACACAGCCTTTATCACAACCTGAGAGACCACCAGTGCTCAGGAGCCATAGCTTTGGAAATCCTTGGACCAGAAACTTTGAGGACTGGAATGGTTAGGAACAGGGACAGATGGGTGGATGACACAGATTTTCTACCTCTAAATAAGCACAAAGCCATGAGATCCCCAGTTCAAGACAAATACCAAGAGGACACCTTTGCATTCACTGGACAGAGCTTTTGTGTGCACACATAGGCATGGAGGTTACAGCACTATGTTCTGTTCATTAATGCTTCAGGCTAAAGACCAGGTATTGTGCTCAATTCTTTGGCCCCAGACAGCACGGGGAGGAGGGCAGGTACCTAACGAAGAGCTGCACTGAGCCTGGTGGGAACAAGTTCACATCAGGGGCCCAGGACACTGCTCTGGTCCAGGCTTCTACAACAGGTGACATTCCTCACTTTACAAGGTTGACAAGGCATCTTTTACTATGACTTCATTCTTTCCATCTGTCCTGTTCTACTCAAAATCTTACCCCGGTCCTGTCACCATGTATCTGAGCTCCCAGTAGCAAAATATTAATCTTTATAGCATAAGAAGGGACAATTTTGACATCAATATATGACTTGTAACAGCTGCTATCTTCATGATAGTGCCTTTTTAGTACTTATTTTCATTTCCATACTTATTTATGAGGCTATTTTCTTTATTAGTGCATTTTTATAGCCTGTGCAACACCCTAAGTGCCTCCAAGAAGGTAAAATGAATTGAAATTGTTAATAAGATTAAGGATTTAACTTCAAAAAAAAACACAGTTTGCAGAGTTATGAATCCCATGGCCCACTGTTACATGCCCTTCTTGTTTGTGCAGGTCCTCATATAGCCAAGTAGGTGCCTGTACTTGTAGCAAAGTAGTAGGAGTCTCAGCAGATCTCTGCATTTCAGATATCTAACAGGGCTTTCGGAGGTATTATATTTCTTGTTTTCTGTGTAATTTCTGTGTGATAATATAACAGGCTTTTTTTTTCTTTTTATATCACTTTCCTGGAGGCTTTTTAAATTTTAATGGTACCTGGGCTACCAATTATCTGCAGCCAACAGGACAGAGAAGAAAACAGCCCATCGTTCCAGAAGGTCCTGGGATATATAAATGTGCTGCTGCTACGGCTACTTTATTTTCATGTGCAGCAGACAAACAGGAAAATTGGGAATACTAGGGCTGGATGACCCTAGATCACTAAGTTATCATTACACACACAGCTATAATGTAAATCAAGAAGTACCAGACATGGATCTGAACCTGCCCCCCCTTCTCCAGCATGCACTCCCAAATTACAGGGGACTTAAGGCCTGGCTCAAGGGAAACTCTGGTTCTATGAGGAGCTACAGCTCTTATTTAGTTTAACCCAGGAGACAAGGTCTTCAACAGTGAAGTCTCAAACTCAGCCACCTTCTTCAGCAGGCAGGCCTGGCACTTCTTCTGTCTTCCCTGTACCATTTAGCATGCAGCTTTCATGGCCCACCTTTAAGGATAACAGCAGAGCCTTTGTTCTCTTTCCAGAGGGGTTTCATAAGCTTTATCTATCAAATGAATAGTCATATCTGTGTCACTATGGGAAAATAACAAGCAGTTTAAATCAAAGTGATACTACAGCATGGAAAGAGCAGCCTGAGGTTCACAAACCAGCCACCTTCCAACAGCACATCATGCAACACCACAACAGCCCTAGCAAATTCAAGCTGGCCAACACCCCACCACGCCTCATACAAACACTGAGTTTAACATACAAAAGACATACCTAGCTCCAGGAAACCTGCATTCTCAAGAGACACAACAGTCAAAGACCTAGACCAGACATGTGATGTTACCCTCTTTTCACAGAGAGAGGGAATTCAGGAGAAAGCATACCTGCAGTCCCAAAAGTGATGCCAGAGCCCAGATCTCAGCTCAGTTGCCTTCTGCACCCAAGCCTCAGCCAGCATCAACCTCTCTCTTTGGCACCAGGGAGAGGCTGGTCATCCTCTGCCTTTTTAAACCTTCCCCTCATTCAGTTGGTCCCAGGACTACAAACAGGGTTTGAGCCACCTGGCAAAGATCAGCTGAAGGCTATTATCCACCTGGTAGCTGGGCTGAAGGTGGCTGAAGGCTTTCACACAAAACCTCTCCTGCTAAACTCCGTGATGTTTCATTTTTCCTATCAGTGCTCCCAATAGTTTCAAGCATTTACCTAATGAAGGGGATCTTTCCCTGGGATCCCTGGGGAAATGACACAGGTGTTGCATTGACAAAATAAATCCTTCTCTGAAACCATTTCTGCATTTGGAGTCTGCTTGTTCAGCAGAAAGTGTGTTGCAGCAACGCAGGGGCCAAGTTTTCAGGACAAATATATGACTTGGGTTTCACAGGAGGCCAAATGGAAAGTGTGGCCAGGGAAGCAGCATCCTATGGGCCGTGGCACCTTGGGAACAGTTTGGACACAGCATGTTCCTTCTCCACAAACACTTTTAGCTCCTCCATACTACTCTGCTGTGAAGTCCTACTTCAGCTCTAAATCCAAAAGTCTCCCAGAGCCTGAAGATAAAGTTTCTTTGCTTCTCAGAATCTACTTTCCCAGCCCCATTAAACAAGCCATCAGTGTATCACAAACAATAACCTTTGGCCCATGGAGTCCGTTTCCAGTGGTAGCCCAAAACTGCTTGTTGGAGAAAAAACAACATCAACCCACATTGCATTAATCAGTGTTATTCATAAAAGTAAAACAATTTCTTCCTGATCCCTTCAGGTAATTATATTTTGCTCCGAAGCATGAGATTTTATTATGCTTAGTCTCATTTTATTTAGAACCTGAAGAGAGACTCTGAAGTCTCAAGTAGGAGTGATAAAAGGAGATGATGCTCAAGCCCAGCCTTTTGCAAGTCAGCACCTGACCTAAGTTAAAATCATTCAAGCACAATAGGGGAAAAAAAAGTCCGTTAGATTTTAGTCTATTTGAAGAGGGCAGAAATGCTGGCTGAATCATGAACTCTGGGGAATATGAATGCCTCCCAAAGAAAAGAGGGCTTTCTTGTCAATGTTCTTTAAAAAGAAAAGAATAGTTCATGTGGGTGTGTGCTGTTGTTTTTTTCCACTGTAGAGCAAGTGTCCCATCTTATTTCTCAAATGGTCTTTTCTTTGTTGATGCCTCATCTATTAATAATCCTTCACTGGAAGGGGAAAAGAAAAAGCAAGCTTCTGTCAGACATACAAGCTGTTAGTCTGAGATGGACAAAAATAAACCAAAGCAGCACAATTAGCTGCAACATAGGTCAGTTCTCTGTAGTTGCTTAGTGGTTATAACTATAACCTCACTGAACCTCCCGTATAAAACATGGAGTTGGACAGTGCTCTGGATCCATATGTGTCCTGGAGACTTGGAGTAAGTGTAGGTTTCCTGAACTGTCCAACCCCACCCACTACATCAATATCCTCCATTTGGGTCCAAGAGAACATTTTGTTCTTAAAAACATAGAGAAACGAGATCATGCCTGAGCTCCCTATGGAGTCAGCACATTCAGGAAGCTGCCCCAGGTCCAAGTGCTTCTTAAGGTGTGCTGTGGTTTTTCCATAACATTCATCACAAGTGGGCTCTGAGCCCTTCAGAAACAGTGGTGATTTTCCCCAAATCCCTTCTCCAGCCTGGGGCAGGATTGCCTCCTCCCTTCCACAGACAGGGTCCCCAGCTGCCGAAGTTGGCCAAGGAACTGAGGGTTGATCACAGGTGGTGGGAGCTGAGCCCATGGTTTGATGATTCTCCACCCTCAGTTACCTCAACTGTGGGAGGTGGGCAGCACCTTCAGGGGGAGCCTGGGATGAGCTTGAATTTGCAACTTACTAAGTGAAATCTTTATTTGTTTTCACAGGTCTTCTCTAAACTGCGGCCCTTTGAAAAGGAACAGAATTCGCTGGAAACGTCAGCCCAGTGCTTTGGTGGTGGGTATGTTAAAATGCCACTGGTGAGATCAGTCATACTTCTGAGAGGTGTGAACTGTATCAGGGAAGCAGCCAACTACCTGCGTCACATTGCAGGAGACTTGATGGTTCCATCACATTTCCTGCGAAGGCACAGATGCCGTCTGAGCCCACAACAGACCTGCTTTCTTGCCTGCTCACACAGCAACTGCGGGAAGAGTCAGCACTACTGAGACTCCAAGACACTTCTCAAGATGGCAGCCCTCGAAGCAGGCTTTAGCCTGCAGACACGGAGGTGAAGAAGTGAGAATGAGAAAGATGTGAGCGGAGAGTCCAACGATCACCAGGGCAAAGTGAGGTGGTTCTCAAGATATTATCACTTTACAAGGTCTCAGCTGCATTGCCAGCTCCACGATGCACTGTGGGGTCCCTCGTCCCCAGGGTGCAGCCCCACCATTTGGGACTGCCTGTCCTCTTATTCCTGCTGGACAAGACTATTTCTGCTCAGAGCAAAACCACGATCATCAGCATCACTCTTTGCAATAAGCTCTGCTGCAATATTCCCAGTCTTCCTCTTCCACCCAGGTTACCCACCTTCAGGAAATTATATCAAATCATTGAAATAATTGTCTGTACTTTTCAGGTCCTTTCAAAGGTCATAATATGGCTTGCTGGGTTGGGGGTTTCCATTTTCTCCTCAAGCCTATTTGCCTTCCTTCTGCAGCAACAATGCTGGCATGACTTGGGTAGGTAAGCCTCAGTAAACATGTCGTGTTGTCTGGCAGGACAAACCTCTGCACACAGCGAAAGGGAGAGACTACTCCTGTCACAGCAACAGCGCTGGGGCAAAGGCAAATTTGGAACCACATTTTCTTTGGAGAAGGCTAAAGAGAACATCTCCATTCCCAAATACCACCATAGTCAAAGCTAAGCCTCTGCACAACCCTTTGCTGCACTTGGTGCACCAAGAAGTGGGACCGAGCCTTCTTCTCTGGGGTACAAGTGAAGGACAGGGTCCTTGGGGATCTCTGTGACTGACAGTTTCTTATGGGAATGGATGAGCTGTAGCCCTGTGAGCTGACGTAAGGGAAAGTGTCCAGTGAGCAGCCTGGACTGGGACTGCACCCGTCCCAAGAGCAGTAAGAAAGTGATGCTCATCATCTCACTTGCACATGGGGAGATATTCATCACCTTCCCTTGCCAGCACCCAAAGCCTTCAGGCCACGTTGGAGAAAAACACAGGGGGGCCTACTTCCAAAGACCTTCTAAGGTGGAGCGGAGATGGGAACTGCAGCAGCTCCTTCATGGAGGGAATTACTCACCTGGAATAAACACAGATCTAACCAGTCTGAACATCCCTAGCACAGCCCCTTTCCCACTGCTTCCAACACCCTTCTCTCACACATTTTTCCTCCCACATCATGCACTGTATTTCAGCCTTCACCAAGCCAGAGCTGGCAGTCCCTGAGCTTTCTGCACCAGGGAACACAGAGGAAGAACATGAGAATGCACATTTCCATGTGCTTCCCGGCCTTCCAGCTTAGGGTGTCAAACAGCAGCAATAAACAATCAAAATATTATTTTACAAGATATTGCCAGCTATTGCCAAAGTCAGCATGAAATATGTTCTACCTAGAGCCATTTAATTTCAGTGGTACGAACCCTCGGCTTGTTGCCAAGATGTAGAGCCCAGGCTGCGGTATATTAGCATAGGCTGCCTTATCTGCACGGAAATAAACTCAGACCTGCTGAAAACAGTTGAGTGGAATATCACCATAGAAACTAGGCAAGGAAATGGGTGAAGTGTCTCTCCCCAGCTAATTTCAACATGACAGCAACCAGAGAGACCAACCACTTTGGACTGAGGTGGGGTAGGCGAGAAGGATGCCTGGAGCAGCGCCAGCCTGAGAGCAGATGTGTGCTGGTGGGGAGATCCCCCACCCGCCCCCAGGGCTTTATTTTTAGCCGCAGGCAGGCTTCCTCCCCAGCTACCCACCACCCCTCTGCAACGTAGTGTCCCCCGTGATGCTGCTGTTGTGCTGCGCTGCCTGGTCCTGCACACCTCCGCCATGCATGTGCGCACCCACTGCAGTTGCAGAGCACGCAGCAGGGACAAGGTACCCTTTTCCTTTTCACCTGCACATTTCAATAGTGGAGGAAGGCAGTGACCTGGGAGCAGATCACAGAGCCCCTGAGCCTTCTACCTACAGCACAAATTTAAATCCATCCCCGGCCCAGAGACAATCTGGTACACAACAAGGCCTTTTCTGGAGAGAGATATGCCTCAGAGAATCCATCTTTGACTGCAGCCTGGACCAAATGCTTTGTGGAAAGGGTGGAAAACCCCAGAATGTTCCCCGCTCACCTCCTTCCCCCCCTTCCAGGTGCTATGAAACACAACTGTGACACCATGTCTTTAATGCAGCACCGACAATGCTGAACTGTCTTAGGATGTCATGTACACAGGTCCTCAGCCTTGATGATATCTAGAGGCTAAGCTCCCTGGCTTGCGTTCTCTGCAAAAAGTACAAACAGCACACTTCCTTGCATGTGGTTTTTTTATTACTACTATTTTCAGTAGTTACATGAAATTCCTACTTGTGCTTCATAAGTAAGAAAAGGAGACGCTGATTCACTGACCTATCATTTATTTTTTACGTCTCTCATACCCCCATTTAGTCATCTTTTTACATTAAATGACCCTAGACTTTTCATTAATATTGCTTTAGTTCTACTGTTTTTCATCTTGACAACTTCTATTCCTACTCCATATACTCCATTAGATGCAAGGATCAGAAAGTAGCTCAGGAAAGGGTCTTTCACCGATCTTATGACACACATTTTTTTTTTTATCCCGCTGTAATTCTAACGTGTTTATTACTATTTTCACTATTGCCATGCATTGAGTAGATTTTCCCATAGCTTTCCACAGCATCACCAGGATCTACCTCACCCCTTCTTCCCCACCACTCACTTAAGGTGCAGTTATCTACCAGAAGCTCAAATTATCTCTTCCATGGTGTAAGCTGTCTTTCTGTGGCAGTGTGTCAGCACTGACTTCCACCTGCTATCATCCTGCTTATCCTGCTAGCTCGGTCCCTGCCTCCTGAAATCCTTCAGTCTTGGCTAATCTCACTAATTACATGAGACTTTGACCCTTGCATCTTCACAACCCGCTTTTCTGGACCATTAACAAATACATTATACATCAGTGCTAAAACAGATGCTGCTAGTGTTTCCTGCTAGGGAAGATGCAACAATTACAGTCTTACATGCAAGCTTAATTTCTTTTGAATCACATTCCCAAAATATAGATGTGTAGCTATTGTACTGGAGAAAGAAGCTATATTGTCTGGCAAGCCAGACATTAATGACTGACCTACATGCTGAAATTGAGCCTCTAATTGGTTTCAGATCCAATTCATATTTGTATAGGACCTCGTATAATGCAGTCCTGGATCATCTGTGGGCTCTTTACAAATGTAGATAAATAGGTTAATGACATGAAATGGTATGTAATAATTTCTTAAATTAAAGTATTTTGGAAATGATGATTGGAAGCTAAGATTATCCATGATTGAGCCCTGCTTCTGTTGAAAAACTGTAACAAGAAATTCACTTAAATTAAAAGCACTTCTTTTCAGATGCTTTGAATTTAGGAACACTGGAAGAAAGCACTTCAGTTCAAAGATATCTGTATGTACTGGAGGGTGGCAGGGGGTGGGGTATTATATGTATACGTATAGATACATATATGTATAAAAACATACTTTTCCACCTTAACAGCTCTAGAAATGGCTCCTGTTTGGAAGATACAAAGATGTGAAATGAAAGAAGCACTTGGTCCCAAATTGGGTATACAATTGACTAAACCCTGTAAAAAGAACCACTGAAAGAAATTCTCAACAAGATTTTAGGTTCCTCCTCCTAAGTTAGATGAAACCTGCCCTGGTCTTTCCTGAGCTGAGGGGTAAAACTGGTGGGACAAGCACCAAGAGATGAGACACCCTGAGAAATAAGGGTAGAAACGTATCAAACCTCCCAGCTCAAAACAACAACAACAAAAAGTATGTAAATATATATATAAGCACACACTTGAGAGCAAAAGAAATCCCAGGTAGAGAAGTGTTTGGAAAATGATGGACAGCCCAGCTGCTCCTCTCCTGCCTGAGGGCTTCCAGGACTGGCCTACAACTGGACCAGGGCCATCTCAGGCAAATTGTTTTATAGACAAGTGTACAAACAGGCTGTAAGACAATCCCATTGCTGCACAGCTCAGATCCTAAAAAAGACCAGACAAAAGGAGACAAGCATACGGCACGTTCGGGGCGGTGATTGGCAGGCGACACACTTGATCCAGGAATTTGTTTTGAAAACCATGTGATCATTTTTCACTCAGCTTCAGCTCCTTTTCCCTCTCAGGGAGAGGCAGAGGGGACATGTGAATCCTTGGTTTGAGAGAGGGGGTGGTTATTGAGTGGTTTTTTCTGCCTCAAAACTCATTCCTCCCCTTCCTCACCAGAGCCCCATTTCATGAGCATGCAGCTTGTCACAAAGAGCATTAAACCTTCAAAGCCTTTTGCAAAAAAAAAAAAAAAAAAAAAAAAAAAAAAAAATGAAGAGAAGGCTGCTTTCTTACATCTTCATTGAAATCCAGAGAAAACTGGGGACCCTGCCATGCCCCCCATCAATGCAGAGGCTGAAGACGATGAGGGAAAAACAAAATGGAATGAAATCTTCAAATGCCTCTTCAGCAATTCATCTATCCTGGGAGGAACAGGGAGGTCTAACGATATGAACTGCCCTTCTTCTAAAGCTCTCAGACTTGAAATAATCAGTGCAGACTTTTTTTTTTTCCAGCACTTTCCCAATGAAAACAGAGAAAATAAAAGGCTTTTGTCCCTATGGGGCAAGAGCCACCTATGCTTTCATCTCCCAGGAATTTTGCTTCAGGATGCATCTTTCTGGCACTTGCCTTGATCAGGTACATCTTCGACTTGACTGCAGCCCTTTCTGATTGCCACTGTTTGAAGACTCTCCAACCTTTCTTTGTTATACTAAAGCACCTGTAACACTCCATGTTTTCCAGGAAAATATTCGTGGGAGACTCTTAACCTTTCAGCATTTCTTTTTTTGTTTCCTTCCGAGGTCTGAACCCTTTCAGTAAACCCTGCAGATGTTTCAAACTGAATTTAACAGCCAAGACCTGCCACTAGCATTATCCAAGTGCCATATGGAGGAATCTTTTCGTCTTTTTTTTTCTCTCATTTATTTCTTCCGGTATTACAGACTACAGAAAACGAGAGACATGCTGCTTCTTTGTGTACCAGAATATTCTTCCTATCAACATGATTCCTCAATAGAAGTTTCAAGTCAGTCCAGATAAACAGAATAAAAACTGCTTCTTTTTCACATCATGCTAGACCATTTCTTTCTATAGAACATCCTGTCAGGGTTTGGTGCAAGGAAGCAATCAGAAACATTATCCTAGTTTCCTCATTCTCCTATATTTACTTTGTTCTGTTTCCCTGTCAGGTTCAAGAACTTCCCATGCCAGCAGGCAGGTCCCTTCTAATTCAAGAGGAATGCATTTTGCAGGAGACTAGCAATGGAAAATCCTGATTGCAGACATTTCCCTGGGGGGAAATCAGATTTCTGAGTGTAGAAACAACAGAAAAAATAATTATTGCCACCTGGAGTTGGACAAGGGAACTTTTCAGTTTGAGCATCCAAATGAAGAACTTGAGAAAAAAAGTTTGCAAGACAATGTTTCAAGTGCTTTCCTAGGGAAAAGCATCTGAGAGAAACCATGTTAGGTCAACCAAATATTTAGTTTAACCAGAAGGTAATGGATTTATGATGTCCGAGTCATTTAATTAATTTTAATTTACAGTTTAGATCAGTGTTATTCCAATGCATAAAGTCAAAGATTATTATTTCAAATATGTAAAAGCAATGTATTTAGGGGCATCCAAAATGAATCACTTTAAATTTTCTTCCTTCCCCATTTTTGGGTTGCAACTCCCATCTCTCAACAAATGTATTAACAGATGAAAAAAGAAAATTCATGTCTTCCTCCCTTATGGTAGTGCTTCTTTCCCTATATATGCTCTTAACCATCTCTTTGGCCTTCTGGAGAGATTTTTGTTCAGCACAATGGGTGAACGTTACTTGCGCTGGAACAACTTTGAAACAGCTTTTACAAACACGTCAGAACCAGAGTTTAGAAAATGAGGATGGAGGCGACCTTGTGTGCCCCAGCCCCTGAAGCATGGTTAAACCACAGCTAAGAGACTTCATGCTGCCTTTTCTAGGTAAACGTCCAGGTGGCCAACAGCCTTGTAACAACCTCTCGTCAAACTCATCAAGAACCCAAACCTATGAAACACCATTTCTTGCAAAAACAGCTCTTTCCCTACCAAATTTTCCTGAAGCTGACAAAGACAATATCTTCTTTCTTCCTGCAGCCCCTGTTTTCACAAGATACTTAGCTGAGAACACTCAGCAGACAGCCTTGCCCACCCACTTTTATCCAGCACTATGAACAAATGAAAGGACAATAACACTGTCCATGAGCAGAGTTCCTGTTATTTTTCAATTGTGCCATCTCCAGCCACCAGGACCATCTGAATAATCTATCTGACATCAAAAGCAATTCTGATATCCAGTTTCCATCCCTTCCCTTCCAGCTTGTCTGGATGAACCAGACCACAAAGTTTTCCGCCAGGCTCCACTGCACTGAGGAAAACATGTTGGTCCCAACCATCTAGAGCCCTTCAGAGCAAGCCCTGAGCATCTCTACATGCCTTTCCCTGTCCCACACACCAAGTTGCCATGCCCTTTTGTTGCTTCAGGTCAATGTTTTCACCTTCGACTCACCAAGATTTTTCTGAGGGTTTGTTGGGCATCTTGTCTGTGCAAAGGGGCAGAAACTACCACCGAGACTGAAAGGAAAACTGTTCACAGCCTAAAATCTGGATGGAGAAGCTTGTAGAGCTCATTTAGAACAATCTCAGAGAGATCTCTGACTTCCGTTAAGAGAAGGATCATTAAATATTTGGTCCAAACTAACCGAATTGGAATACAGGAAAACAAGGCTCTCTGTGACTCTACCCTCATCCAGGTGGGTGACAAGATTCTTTTGACAGCAATGACTTACGCCAGGGAACAAGACCAGAATCACATCTGGTATTTCTGCCTGACTAGGAGTGTGTTCAAGGCTCAAGAAAATAGCATCATCCAGGAGGAATAAGTGAATCAACTGATTGTGGAAGAAACAGTCACTTCCAGGAAGGCAAACATAAAAGCTCCAACACTGATACAAAAGAACACCATTAGTGTTTGCTGTTGTCATCTACCCATTTTAAGCATGCCTTTTTTTGCAATATCAGAGATGCTTCCTGCTGTGTTTGAGACCCCCAGATAACACTATTGTTCAAACGCACAATGACCATAAATAAAGTCATTTTCCATCAGAAACCACATTTCCACTTCTTTACTTCATCTGTCAGATTTCCAGATTTCCATAACAAGTAGCTCCCAGTGACACCGCTGAGCTTTTATAAGAGCCAGGGATTCTTCATCCAGCCTGCAATGGGTCGTTTTTCTCATCATTCAGATAGTAATTGGTTTTCTGTAAAACCAAACTGTGCAGGTAAGACCCACTGGACTTAATCATGATCCTAAACGTGTACAGCACCTCTCTTAGCAAATGATCCCAGGATCTTTTACAAGCTGTAACAGTCACTTCACATAGCACAGGGATGCAGCCACTGGGATGGATGGCAGGGAGCTGTTTCACAATCTACAATAGTGCTCTGAAGATCCGGCCAGGAAGCTAAGAAGAAACCATATGCAATTAAAGGTGCAAGGAAGGCTTACGGAGGCAGATGCTAAGATGTGTCATTGCCAGGATGCTAGGACTTAAAAAAAAAAAAAAAAAAAAAAAAACCAAAAAAAACCACACAGCTCAGCTAAAAGTGCCATGTGGGCTCAGTGACCTTGCTGGGTTGGGGCCTCACTTTTATATCTGCACTAGGAATATTTGCAATGAACTTCACACCAAGCTCTAGAGGAGGAGGAATTCAGCATGCTCTGTACCAGCTCCCTTTCCTGGTCTTAAAAAAGTAGGCAGCTACCTAAATCAAAGATCAAGACAACTGCATTTTTGTTCTCTGTTGCTTTATTACTATTCTACTACCTCCCTCCTTCATTTCTTCTCCTAGAAAATGGGTAGTAGTTATATTTCTCTCTCATCTTTCATGAGATATTCGATAATTGTCTGTTTGCCAGCTGCTGCAAGCTCCTCCATGAAAGATGCACAGAAGTGGGAAGACTGACTGTCTCTATCAGGCCTCAAGAAGACTTGCTCAGGGGACATCTTTGTGGAGCTATTTTGACTTGGTACATGGCTCACACAAAGGATTTCAGTCTAGGCAAAAACCTGCCTCAGTTCTTAGCCTGTTATATGAAAGTTTCTACTGAAGATCTTTAATAGTGCAGAAATATTGGAATAGGTGCTATGAACAAAAAGATGAACTCTGCCCTCCAGAGCAAGCTGGTTTACAAGGCGCTAACTTCAACCTTAACTCATGACGCAATGGATATCCATTTTTACAAATAGGGAAATAGAGGAAATTTGGCCCAAGGTCAGCTGTTATAATGGAGGAGTTCTTGCCTTGCGGCACCTCATTCATCCCATTTCATCAGCCACTTAATCATCATTTAATCCAAGGATACTCATTCATTCTGGATTCTCACAGCCCTGCAGGGAGTCTTTCACAGTGTCATCTGAGATATTTAAAGCTGGGTGGCTGGCAAGGACAGCTCGGAGGATGGCATCAATTGTCTGCATCAAGTTCCTTGACCCTTACTTTGAAAGGCTCCCTTGCACCAGCGGAAAAAATAGAAGAGTACTAAATGGCCCTTATGAAGATGAAATGACCCAACAGCAGCACATTCATTTACTTAGATCATCAGGGCCATCTCACTTGTGATCATAAGCATAAGAGAGTGAAGTTAAATCTTTTTTGAAAACTTCTTTTAAAAGAAGTCCCAACGCAGATCTGTAGCCTCCAGAGATTCATGCAGAGACAGACACCCAAGAGATTATATTTAAATTTTTAAATAGCTCTGGTTGATTGGGTCAATCCCTGTTTAATGACACAGACTGATGGTCATGCAGGGTGGGGTTGTTTTTTCCTGAAGCTTCTGGCACCAACTAGTTATTATAAAATGAGGTAATTATGGAGCAGATTCATTAGCCCACAAACAGGTTTGGGTCTCTCCAGTATGTTGCCCAGCCTTTCACATCCTTAGACACTCTGGAGTGGGATAGAGAGAACTTGTCTGCATGGCTTTCTGCTCATGATCTTCATTTCAGATGATAAGAAGGGGCAAAAAGACCAAGCACAGGGTTCAGATTTATACAGAACAGATTGAATAATACTATAAAAATTGACAAATTGAAAATATAACAGTGCAAATCACAAAAGAAGAAATGCAAAAATCTGATTGTTAGTATGTAAGACAGAGTAATCATCCTAAAAATTGTGGAGATATATTCATGTTGCTAAGGCTCCTTTCAAACACCAGAGTCAGTCCCTCATCTATAACCAAGAGAGCAATTTTAGAATTCAGCAAGATCAATCATGAAGCACTGGTGAAGTGGGAGAAAAGGCTTTCCTGGAAGAGAGTAGATTGAAATTTCCAGATGCTTGGTGACACCAGTTGTTTCTTTCAGTTGCACATGAAATAACTGGGGCCAGATTCTCCTTCATTGTGCCATGGGCACTGAGAAACAGAAGCAAACCTGACACACAGTATGACATGAGGTATGTTAGCCTATACCTAGGGTTGGAGTTTTTCCTCTCCTTTCATCAGCAAAAATCCTACCATGAGATGTTCCTAGAAGCACCTACTCACAGCCATAAGAACAGGGTAGAACATATTTGCAACAAAAGATGACTGCAACAATTTGTTATTTGCTCCAAAAAGGTCAAGAATGAGCTGCAAAATTAGCATGCTGTTCAGAAAACCTAAAAAGCAACAGGGCTATTGCAAATCACACTGGTGTCCAGGACAAAGTCATCCAGACATGTGCTTCAGCCACACTCACAACCTCCAACAGTTCTACAAAACCAATTAAAAGGGCTGAAAAATTATCAGGACCTGGAGTCTATGTATGTTTTTTGTTCAAACTAGCTTGAAAGGCACAGTTTGAAGGACTTTGTGGCATGAGGGGCTGGAAAGCCTTATTTAGAGGTACAAAGGATTAGTTTATGGGACAGTAATTACCCTGCAGTAAAGGACATTAATTTGAAGTTCCTAGGGTTCAAGATATTTCATTATTCATCCTGCACCCCATTTGCAATGATATCATTTCAAAGTGATGGATTCAAATTTACGCAAGTGATGCTGGAATAGGACAGAGAATATATTTTCTATGTTTTATGAGCATAAAGAGATCCATAAATTTTGAGTGAAAAAAGTCATTACAAAGAGAAAAATATTTTAGCTGTCACTCTGAGACTCTTTATTACCGAGGAAATAATTCAGCAGGATACAGGAGCCCTGTAGACCCAACCATCCTTGCTTGCTGCCCTGCAGGCAACAGCTGGCAGGTCCCCACTAGCAATGTTGTGCCTTCCCACCTCCTGCCCACGAGGTGTTCAAATGGCACAGCCATGCCCCGACCTGTGCACATCAGTCTGCAACAACAGGGAAGTACAAAGTGAGCACAACGAGCCCTCACACAGTAGGACCCATCTCTTTGCACCGTACAAATGCAACACCCTTCTACCTTCACCCCCTTGAACTGTTTGTGGACCCATGAGAGGCCAGTGGGACCTCCGCCAGCAACTGCACCAACCAAGCCAGTCCCAAGCTGGGAATTCAGTACTGCAACATGGTCAAAAGATTTTGGAACTGATCGGAAACCCACTGAAGCTGGCAACAAGTGTGTTCGGGACCTGCCACCTACAACAAACTGCTAAATCCTGAACACAAAGCCTCTGCCTTTCCCACTGGCAAAAGGAAAGGCCCTTTCCAAAGACACATGCAACTCACCTGAAAAAACAGCTATGCAGTGGGTTAGAAGGGGTCTCAGCTGGAGGACCATCACAACAGACTGCAGTAAGGATGAACATGTTGAAAAGCCTTTTGTGTTCACAAGAGGAACGTTTTTGAGCTGGGCAAGACGAGGATCACTGGGAGCTCCCTTACCTTCCTATCACTCTCTCATCTTTGTGCAGAACCCAACACACCAAAATCCTCAGAACTGTAGGTCCTGGCAATGCATGCACAGAACCCATGCTACAGGAACAGCAGCACCACACAACTATAGGATGCAAACAGTTCTAACACCTTTAGAAGGGGTGAATAAAGGGAAAAAAGAATAATTGGAATTTGCAGCAGAATTGAGTTCATCTGTCAATCACACAAATCAGCCCAAGTCAGCTGGGGTTTGCATCTCCCCTTTGGAGCAAGAGGCATCCAAGCATTAACATAAAACAACCACAGTTTGCAGGACGACTTGGCTAAGAATGTGTTGCCTCTCCAAAAAAGGTCTCAAAAACAGCATTAGACTTGCCATTAAAACAATATGGAGAACATGACCCCACCTCAGCAAGAAAAGAGCAGCTATTTACTCCTAATGATTGAATTCCAAGAAAACTAGTTTGAATGTTTCAGACAGCTTTTCCTATGCCTGCTAAGCATTTCTGCTTGAAACAAATATAATCGTAATTTAATTTTATATATCCCAACGAAATGCAAATTACAAGAGCAATAGTCTGGAGTCTTCATCCTTTATCTCATCTGTATCCCAGTCTCCCCACTTGCAAACTATGAAAGTCTGCTCATGGAATTTCTTTTTTTTTTTTTCAAGCATACAGTCAAATAACTTATGCCATGTTGTGTTTCTTTCCTCAAATATAAATAATGTTCACTTAACAGTGAATGCATTAGAGAACTACGTTTCCATTGAGTTGTCATTTCCAGAAATATTCTTCTTTTGGGTAGAAGTTTTCCATTCTCAGTCTCAGCTGAAAGGCAATTTTTCTCCCCACTTATTTCCATCCTTTCCGTATATGTTGCTCTTATTTTTAATTTTAAAGTAACAACAATATCTCCCAGTGAGAAATGCAGCAAAAGCACAGACTTGTTCTTGACCTGTAACTATGGCTTAATTTGGAAACTATTTATAACCCATCTGACAAACAGTTGAATTTTTGTGAGCAGGTCAGTAACATTAAGGTGCGTCTTTCACTATAACCAGTGCAAAATGCCAGGAATGGCACAGGAGAGAGGAGGGGAGGGGAAAGTGCACACAAAACTCCCAAGATATTCAAATTGTGGCAGCTGGAAAAACAAGGAAGTGACTACTGCCCAGGGAAAGAGGTATCGCATATTTTATCTTTGAACAGTTTTGCCTTGTTTAGCCACTCTATTCACAGATGAATCTCCCCACTTCTTCTTGCCAATTGGTCGAAAGGGTAAACTTTTAAGTCAGCAACTATAACCATTAATGTGCTTAACCAGTTGGGGTTTACAACCAACCTTCCAGAACTGTTGTCTCAAACTCTCATTGGACCGTGTGGTCCATATAGCACCTGGCACTGATGGGGCATGGACCCCAAAACACTGCAATAACATTGATGAAGATCAGCATCTCTCGGTGCAGGTTTGCAGACAGCAGGGAGCATCAGCAGGGACGTGGCAATGCCAGCCCACCCCATCCCCTCTCACAGGTGGGCACCAGCCAACTCCCCTGTTATGCCATGCAACATACTGATTTTTGTCCTGTTGAAACAAAAAGGCCCACAGTGGCCTTTGAGTCCCAGGACATGATCCCATCTACAACAGCTCTGGCCCAAATGGGACTCTGGGAGGCTCTTTCACCAGGCAGCTCACAGCTCCTGACCAGGGGTATAATGCAGGGGTTGAATGGGGGAAGAGGTGGAGTGAGAGAGAAGGTCTTCCCTTTTTTTTTTTTTTAAATAAAATAAGTAAAGTATGTGTAGTTCACTCAATTTTCTACTTGAGCAACTGAAATGAAAGCAGTTTCTAAAAGAAGGAAGAAATTTTATTAAAAGTGTCCACACAAGTTCTCTCTTACTTTTTCCCCCCACAACTGAAACAATTGAACATGAACACAAACTGGTTTTGTCAGCTTAAATAAACATGAGAAATCCTTCCCTCCACACAAAGACACACTCCACGTATGTTTTCTCCCTTGCTCCTCCTGGAAGAAGTATACAATCTAGGCCAGCAGCTTCATCCAACTTCCAGTCCTAAAAATAAACAGTGTTTGTTCCTTGCCCCTTTTGCTTCACAAGATCTCAGATGTTAAATATTCAAACAATCCACATATAGAAAACTGATTCATCTCAATTATTCTTGGACATTTTCCTCCTAAAGTACATATATACCAAGTAAAGAAATAATACCACTAAGTTTTTTTCCTCCACAGTACAGCTATATCACCAACAACTTTAAAAATCACTTTTCACTAACAGATGGCAAACAGGGCTAAATGATGGGATGAGTGGTAGAAGGTTTCAGATGAGCATTCAGTACAAGTTGCATAAACTGTCATCTTTAAGCTAAAACGTCCACTAAGACATTCTTTACCACCATCACCTACATGATTTTTTCTTCCTGTATGCGTCTATGCATCATGAGACGAGAAGTACACAAAGTTACCAACAGACTTAAAGCCAAACACTCCTACGTCTTTTTATTGTTTATAGTTTTCTACTTTTAGGTGAAGTTTTCTAGGTGTCTGAGCATTCTTCAGTAACTGATGAAGTGGCAGAGCCCCTTCCTAAATCAAGGAGGACTGTAAGAAAACTCCAGTGACTTCATAGGAAGCCCTAGAAATCTTTCATTTTGGATTGGTGCCCTGAAACTGGACAGGGAATGAGCCCATACAGGAGAAACAAGCCTATTGCTGTTCCCAAAAACATGCTTTGAAAGTATTAAGTGAAAATCAATCGTTACTTTTGTCTTTCATATTCCTATACCTCCCTTTCCACTATAAAATAAGAAACATCAAAGTCTATCTCACAGGAGTGTTGTGAAAGGGAATTAATGTTTGTGTGAAGCACTCATACAATAGCAATGAGGTCCATAAAAAAAGGCCTAGAAGGAAATGAAGATTCCCATCTTCAGCGCATGGTTTGAATGGTGAGCTGTAAATAAGACCCAGGGCTGTGTGTGATGGCAAATGGGATTAGCACGGTCCTTTCTGCAGCCTCAAACAAAGCTGGAGCCCAGCGGAGAAGCATGGGTGTGATCAAAGACCAGCTCAGAACAGACACACTGCCAGACAGGGTTAATTCCAACATTCTCACATTTCTAACCAATTGCTCACTGAGCAGTAAAATGGTTTGGGGGGCATCGAGTCTACTTTGCACAGGACAAGTCAGCCTGGAGATAGACAGGGTGCCTGGTGGGATGTCCCTGCTCCTAGGAGCATTCCCACCCAGGATTTCTCTGCTCCCAGGAAGGCCATCTCCTCTTCTGCCATGACATGAGTGCAGCTGAGACAGGCAGACCAGTAGCCTTCCTCCCTATCGTGCCACACCCCGCAGGAGCAAAGCACTGAGAGCAAACAGCTATGACACCACCCATCACGTGCCACACACATGGGTTGTAAAAGGCTCCAGGGGCAGGTGTGCTAGAGATGCAAGTTCATATTCAACAAAGCGAGGAGACCATCTGTGCCCCGGCTGCACAGCATGTCCCGTCCCACCGGGCACCCAGGCTGATGCTCATCTGCTCTGTGCCCTCCATTGCAGGCATCTCACGTCCCTCTGCTGATGAGCACAAGCAATGGCTTTGCATCAGGGATGGGCAGAGCAGGGTGGCTCCGAGCACGGTGGCTCCTCGGGAGATGGAAACCCCTAATACATGAGAACAACTCCAAGGACCACAACACTGGTATGCAACCCTAAAATTAGCCTGATCAAGTTGAAGTTCAGCTTCTGTGGGCTGGGCCTTCACTCCATGCCAGCAAGCACAGAGCAATCAGGAAGATTCATTAACAGAGAAGACATTTCAGCAAAAGGCTGCGTCTTTAAGGATGTTCTGTCTGCTGAACCCATCTGCCCAGGAACTGAGTATTGCAGCAGCATAAGAGAAAATTTTTGCCAGATAATTTTTGTTAGATTCCTCCCCCCTCCATAGATTTAGGTCAACCACAACACTTCAGTAACTCATGCTAAGTTTGCCAAAACATTTCCTTGAAGGAAGGGAACATGGAGAACATTCTGTATGTCAACATTGTTAAATTGAAACCTTTAGAGTTTGGTCTTTTCTACTTGAAAGGATGTTACATTTTAATTTCACAGATAAAATTGAAGATATTGAGAACATTAAAAGCTCAAAAAATTTTCTTAATCCAGATAACACAAAAACATTACTCCTCATTTTACCCAATTGTCTTGCCTTTTTAATCTGCTTTTCATCTGAAACTCAGTTCTTTCAGTGCTTGTGCATGGCATGAAACAATTTCCTTGATTTTTCAGAGCTACAAGCAAGCCAAAATAACAGTTATTTGCACAACCAAAGTTGTTGCGCCACATACATTTCCATACCTATCAGACAGCTAAATTTAACTGCTTAATTACGGGGAGGGGGCAGAGGGGAACAGTAAGAAAGGCTGCACCTGGCAGCAAACAACCATCTCTCCTTGCTTTGGGAGCAGCACTGGAGCCCTCTGAATAGTCTCTTCATCCTTTCATTCCCCTGCTTGATGCTGGAACAGGATATCAGATCTCAGTTGTACATTTTGTTCCCATCTTAAATCTACATTTGAAGAACTACAATGAGTCTAAAAAAGAGAAAGCTGAGAGCTTTAATTACTTTTGCCCATGTTTGAGAGGCACTGTCAAGTATATCCAGGGTTCCTGGAATTGCAGCCCCAGTGCCAGGGAGAAAATGAACAGCAAGAGACAGGCTAAAGAAAATCCCTGTCTCCCAGATATTTGCCTGAAACACAGCTCATTTCCAAGAATGCTGCACTGTTAGTCTGGCCGGGGCTAGTCTCAAGCAATGCCCTTTCCATCTCACTCCTACAAGGTAGCATATTAAGCTCATGGATTTAGCGATCCTCCTCACACATGCACACAAACTAGACTTGGGGCTGGATGAGGTGGGAAGTGGCAAGAGGTGGGGTTTGCACTGCTGAATTTGCTTCAATCAAAGCACAAGGGAAGAGGAGCTGCATCCGGCACAGACTGCAGCTTAGCTCCACACACTGCAGGAGCCAGCTACCTAACACCCAAGCTCCAACGACACTTATTTGTGTCTCACAAAAGGCACGCCACAGTTATTCAGCCTTAAGTTGCAAAAGCAAAGCCTGAATATTTTGGTAGTCATTTCCACCAAGTCACCTTCCCAGGGTCTGCAGCATCTTAAGTACGCCGGGCCCTGGCTGATCCACAGGCTGCACGAAGTGGCAGGCAGCAGTGCCAAGGGAGGGGAGGGAGCCGGAGAAGCTCACATGCCATCTTTGATTTCAGCCCCGAGATATTAAGGGTAATAACACACTGACTGAAGCCCCTGCACAGGATGCAGCTCTGTTGAAGAGTACCAGGTCAGCAGTTTTCTACCTGTCGTCCCACATCAATGCTTTAGCTAAGGCAGTAGGCGACGCTTTTTAGCTGCATCTTGCAAGTCCTTCGGTCAAGGTACACAGAGCAACTGTGTGGTTCCCATTTCTGCCAGTGTTTTAAAGATTTTATTGGTTGTTTTGGTTTTGCTCAAGTCCCTCATTCCTAAAGAGGAAAGCAGACCTAAGTGTAACCCATGGTTCCTGGTGAAGATGAGCGCTCAGTAGCAGCCACAAATTTCTTACAGACAAGAGGCAGTACTCAAGACTTGTAGGCTTTCCCTGCACCTCACACAGACTCCCATACACTGCCTGACGCTGGCTGCAAACACATGGGACTCTGCCTCGTGGCTGAGCCCCTCAGACCACCTGCCTGCAGCTGAGCTTCCCACACACCATTTGGAAACACTGGCATGAGGCAGCTGGATTTCACAGATCTCCTCCCTTCTTTACAAACATTCCTGCAAAAAGAGCCAGGAGTCTCAAAGAATGATGGAAAGTGCCCAGCAGGGATGTCTACAAAGGCCTTGTCTCTGTCCTGGTGAGGATGCTCTGTCCCTCTCCCATGTTTTCTTCACCCCAAGTCACTGTGGCTACTGCAGACACCTTCCCAGCCCTGACTCAATCCATCCATCCTAGTGACACGAGGCTCCAGGTACAGAGCTTTCACCAGCGTATTCACTGCAATGCCAGCTTCAGTTGTGCTTCCTACACCAGCAGCAGGGCCAAAGCAATGCCACCGCTGCCAGAAACGAGCTACATGGGGAGGCAAGTGGCTCTCTGCCCCCTCCAGCACAGCCCCAGGCACACTGTGAGCACCCACTAAATCACACCCCATGGAAGTGGCAGTGGAGGTTGTCCTCTCAGTCCCTCCATTACACAAGGTCCTGATCGGCCTCACAACAAGGTGCCCATGTGGTTCACCTTTCCATGTCATATGTACTGCCTGCACCAATCCTGCAAGGACACCAAGCCTTGCTCTATCACAGTCGCCTTTCCATGGATGAGGATCCTCCTTCACAAACTGCATTACAGTGATTTCAACAACCTAGCCATGGACAGAGGGTTTTTTTCTGTCAATCCTCTCATACCTCTGGAGCAGCAGGCTGGGGAGATACCATCTCTTGATGTCTGAAACAGCTTGTTCACAAATGTCTCAGAGCTCTCAGTTGTTGTTTTCAGTTTTTGAACAAAAAAATCCACTGACCAGTTAGGAAACAGGCTTTCTAAAAGGAGGAATAGGCATGTTTTCCATGTGAAAAATAGTATCTCACAGTTGTGCATAAAATGAAATTTGAGAGGGTGATGAATTGCAAACTAGGAATTAGAGGCGAAGACATTGTTCAGTGCAGGCAGGCTGGGGACAGCATTACTTACCTAGCCATTTCAGAAAGCCACACAGCCTCCCTTACTAGAGGATACGATTATTAAAGATATTCATCCTCTTACACAGTTGGGCAGTGCTGTTATTTCCCAGATGGGGCCAGGTGACCCAGCCTGTGCTGGCCATCATGCAGTAAAGCTGATCTCTGTTCACCCAGGCCCATTGTCCAGCCAATGGATAGTCCTTCTGTTTGGGACCAGAGCAAGAACACAGACCATTTGCCACACAATGACATGGTAAGCTCATGGATGCGCTGCAACATCAGCAACAGGGAGTACCAGATATCTGCTGTACAGTTAGAGCTAGATGACCAAGGAAGGAGCTCCTAAAGCTGACAGTGATGCTGGGGTAATTTTAGGCAAGCAGCCCAACTGTATTGTTGGGGCATCATCTGTAACAGAGCAAGAGAATTACTCCCTCCTATACCCACTGGCAATGGGTTTACAGTGTGGTACGTGACATTTACCACTTGTTCCGGAACAGCTCGGTTGGCTTCTGAAGAGCTGAAAAATAAAAGATCAGGTTTGGTCCATGCATATGACTGAGAAGATCAAGCAGAGCAAACGTCTGCAGCACCAAGGGCCCTGTTTAGCAAAGTCACTTTTCTTGATCCTATCCATATTTCAGAACATCTCCAACTGGGCCCCATTAATGTAATTGATTTTTAATGGCATTCTCAAAGAAACGATGTGAAGATTTTAACAGGCTATTAGACTGAAATTAAGCCTCACCTAAACCTTCCTCCCTAGGAACAAAGGTTTAGCAAAGATGCAGGGGAGCTATTCCATCCCTGCTAATGGGCAAGGAGGTACCACAGTGACCTGGGGAAAGGGGACACCAGTTCCCCACACTCCACCCTACATGGCATTGATCCCATCACTCCTAGAGACCAAATGTTTGTAATTATAAGGGAAGGTTTTCTCATCCTTCCCACACAAGCAAGACCAGAGGGCAGCCCTAGAGGGATCAGAAGCAGAAATAGCATTTGGTGAGCTGGAGGTCTTCCAGGCTTTGAAAAGGAGAAAAATAAAATACATGTCATGCTTGCTTTTGTTCTCTGGGCTCCTGCACACCAAGCAGGCATTGGCTGATTTCTCAGATCAGGCCTTTGAAACCCAAACAGCTGAACGTGGCAAGTGGTTACAGTCGATGGCTTCAGCAGTGCTGCTTTCCCACTGAGGCTTGTGCTGCAGTAAACCATTACAGCCTCTCTCCTCCTGTGCAAAGAGGTACCAGGCAAGGACTTCAAACTGCTCCCTTTTATTCGTTTCCTGTGTGCACCATGAGCCCTATCTTTTCAAAGTCTGCCCATGGTTCAAACAATTTAAAGCCAGGACATTATCCTGAAGACTGACCTTGCCATGGAAGACATTCCTCTTTCTCTATTCAGTCACTTCTGCTCCAGCAAAAGTGGACCCACTCTTTTTTTTTTTTCATTCTGTAGCAAGTCAGTGATAATACTTCTGGACATTTTGACTCAAAGCATGTCACCTCCCCCAAAGGTCCAATCTTTCCTCAGGTTAAAATCTGACAGACACCCACATTTGCAATTTCCCCTGTGTGGCACGCCATCGTTTTAACACATTCCCTGTGGTACACGAACACTGAGCTCCATGCAAGATTCTCCCACTCACTGTGAGTGAGCATCTGCATTTCTAGAAGATTATGCTGTTACCATCTATTTTACTTCTGATTCAAATTCTCCTCACTTGATTTCAACATTTTTAAAGACTTATTTTTACTTCTTTTGAGACATTTTAAACTCACTTCTTTTCAATACTGTCAACCAGCCTGTTTCACTAGTACATTACAAATTTGGGTACCATTATTATCTTAATTTTTAAAGACATAGAAATGTGGATACAAAAGAGAAAAGCAATGGCTTAAAATCCTTTACTAGCCAATGACTTGGGCAGCAAAGAAAAAGAGGACACGCAAAATCCCACTCCATTGGTTAATCTGCTAGGCAAGAGAACTGAAACTGTATTATTCTGGATCTGTCTCAGGGACAGCATTATCTGCTGCTATAGTCTCATGTTCTTTCATGCCTTCCAATTAAAGCAAGGAAATTGGATCATGCTGAGCTTCCTTTGTCCTTTTCACCTCTTGTGAAAGTCAGGGGTTACCATAATTTTATACCTGTTATAATTAGCTTTAATTTGTAACCTGGGAAAAAAATACAGTGTTCTTTTAATAATAGATTTAGTGAACCATGGAGTGGTCTTATCTTTTCCAGAACTGATAGCCATGCTTAGTATTTCCAAATCCTCTTACATTGTACCTAAACAATATAAGTACTTTATTCTTTACTATAGAAAAAGAAATTTAAACTGTGCAACAAGCTGAGGATTCACCCAGCCAGTCCAGGCTAGGAGCTAAGTTTGATCACAGAACTTCAGGAATTTATAGTGCTTCTGCCAAGGAAGTAGGTAAACAAGGCTGGGATTTGGCACCAGAAGACAAGAAAGGTAAAATTCTTCATTTCAGCACATATTTTTCAGGGTAGAGATAACCTGCATAGATCCATGATGAGGATATACATGTTACCAGCTAAACATTTTTGGACTGATAGAGCATCACTTACTTGGAGCACATGGTTATGAGCTTTTGAAAAGCATGGGATTAAAAAGACATTTAAGGAATTTGCTGGACTTCAATCTTTGTCCTGTAGCCATAGCAGCCAGGATACAGTGGCTTATGTTTTTATCAAGCCAAGACTTGAGGCTTTCATCTCATCTTTTCCCCAGACCTACTTCTGATAACATCAAGAGAGGTGCTACCCATCTACCACCAAATGCACCAGCCAAAACTGCGTATTTCTTCACAGTGCAGGAATAGCTTACTGACACTTTACACAGCTTTTGGCTACTACCCTTCACCCAACACTGGAGGCCAGAAAAGCAGCAGAGATTTGTCTTTGGCATAGGGAGGGAGGTTTGTTAACACTCCTACCCAGCATGAGAGCTTTGGTGCCCGACTTCTGGCAGCTGGATGTGTTTTCAGGTCTGACTGAAGCCTCATTCAGGACAGGGCCATCCTCTGACAAGATAATTTCATCTGCCAGAATCTTCTTCCATGTTCCAAATCCTGCAAAGGTTGGAGACCGCAGCTGAGGACAGCCCTCTCCTCCCAAAGCAAGGTCAAGGTGATGTTCCACCATAGAAAGAGAGCAGTAACACTTCTGCAGCACCTGGCCTGATGGTGCCAGGCCTCACTCCTTTACAAAACCAGAACACCTTTATCAAAGTGGCATCTACATTAGTAGAAACCACCTTGGATTCATTTTAAATGAGTAGCAATATTCAAATCCAGATCTTTCCCTGAAGCTTAGGCTTGCATGTTTTGAGGGCACACTTAACACAGCACTAGAGTATTAAAGTTTCTCTCTAAGATGTAGCACAGCTTGCAAAAAGACGTTTGATCTTTAAATCAGACATTAAGTGATGGAATACCACTACCTCTATTGATATTGTTTCATGTATAAAAAGACAAAGTTTAGCCCTGACATACACTGCTGTATTTCACAGGTCATGCTGTAACAGACTGGATTGCTGCTCTGGAGTCATGTCTCCAGCATGATTCAGAAGAAATTACAAGATAAAGAAAAGGACAATTATGAAACAGCCTGTTCACACTTATTTCAGGGAGCACCAGGAAAAGGACCTAATCATCTTCCTTCAAAAATCCATTTCCTCTCTGGTGAATCTGTAGATGATCTCTAGGCTCCTTTGGTCTCAAAACCCAAAACAGACTATTTCAGCTGAAGCAAATTCTTGTGATGAGTTCCATGAGTTAATTACATTTCCATTAGTAAGGAAGTTCTAAAACTTCAATTTCTTTACTGATGCTTTTTGAACCCTGCCAAAATAGATAGGGAAACATGATTTCCTCTCTTTTTTTCTTTATCTATCTCATTCTTATGAGACTTTCCTCTTAATTTTAACTCTCAGCCTTTGCATTTCTCCTTAAATGGACATTTCTTCAACCTTTTAACCATTTTCACAGTCTTCCTCCTAAGATCCCATGCCCAAACTTTATTCGAGGATGCTGGTTCAGGGTGTTTGAGATGGGGAACTAAGCCAAAAGACAGTTCAATCTTTCAGTCTTCCTTTTTTCTTCCTTTTTTTTTTTAACTGCAAAATAAGCTGAGAACTCCAATTTAAGCTCTTTTAAGTCCTCCTAGAAGCAGAACCAAGCTACATCCAACTAAGTATTTCTGATTATCAGTTTAGGTTGAGAGTTCTTCAGCACTGCGACATTTTGTAGCTGAAGAAGTCTTAGCCTCCTCCAAGCAGATCATTTCTGTCCTTCACTCCTTTACCTCTACATCACCCCATGGACCGTCAGCATGCTCCTAAACCCTTAATCTGACACTGGGTGCTTCCTGTTTTACAGACCTTTACAGGGAATTTTTACATGTTTCATGAGGTGAAGAGGGGAGTCAACTTTAGCCTCTCTCCAGAAACATCCATAAGGAACAACCTTCACAGCATCTGCAAACAGATTTATGGCATAGGTATGACCCACTGAGAGCAGCCCTCTCATCTTTTGAGAGCCCCAAGTACAATTACTATCCCCAGTGAAGCACAGCACTGCTCTGCTCTCTACTTCTGACCTTTTCCTTCCTTAAATCTTACACAGCCTGACACAAACTGATTTGAACTGAGCCAACAGCTAAACCCATTATTGTCTAAAACCTGGGTTTAAGTCAGGAGTGACCTGAACTTCTTGCTCCAGAGGGATGCTTTTAAAAGTCTACAGCTGATCACGAGAACCACCTACACATACACACCCACCCCTGTAACTAGCTCTTGAAACCAAGACATCTTCTCTGGCACTGACAGGATGAGAATATCCACCAGAAAAACCTGACCTGTTTCCTTAATATTCCACCCTGAGCTCACTGAGGCAAGTAAGTTAATTTCATTTATTAAATCAAAAAACAATGAAAGGTGATTTTCCTGACCACCAGCATACAGGAAAATGGAGGAGGGAGGAGACACAAAGCCTTATATTTATTGTCAGCCATTGATTTAGCTAATGCTCACCATGCCAGGAAAGAAAGATTTCTCATATTTATTTGAAGAGAACTGTTTAGGTGGCCATGCTCCTTTGTGAGGACCGGGCAACTTTCCAAACCTTCTAGCTCACACTAAAGGTTTGACATGTGCTACATGTAGGAAGCAGGACTTCTTTCTCAGCCTAAGCTGCCAGGCTTCCCCATGGCACAAAAGCGGCCTTCCTACGCAGCCAGGAGTTCATGCAATGTGCATTCTGCCCCATTCATCCTGCAGCCACTGGTATTACTGAACTCATTCGCAGAGGATCCCTTCCCTCCATCCCAATTCAGTCAGATCCTACAGCACAGAAAAGATCCAAGATAGCTTAAGTTAAGCAAAGAGTCAAACCTTGGTGTCAAAAAGCATCTCCAGGTACCCAAATGCCAGGTGCTGACCCTAGAGCTTGGGCTACCTATACAGAGACCTGGAACCACTCATCCTCCTAGTTCCAGCTTCCAGCACAGAATCCTCGCCCAGGCCAGAACATCCCATGCACCTTGCTAGTGGTTCAGCAAGAACAAAATAAAAGACAAATTTTCCACCTCCACTAAGTTTCCCTGATGTTTTCCGAGAGCCCTGAGGAAAGTGGTAGTCCCAAAGCACCCAAAACCTTTGCAGCGAGTTGTGGATCCAAGGATGCACATGCAAATGTGACGCTGCTGCTCCTGGCACTCAGGATTAGATTACAATTAAAACTAGGCTGATTTTTGAAATCCTCATTCTTTTCAACAATCACAGCCAGGTTCTTATCATCCCAGATGAGCAGGCACTTTGCCATCAAAAGCTGGCCACTTGGAAACTGGGACATAGCAGCAGAAGCAACATTTGAGAAACAGGAGCTTGAGAAATCCTGCACACTTGTCCTCATCTAATCATGAGACAGCACTCAACACCACACAGAGGACGTGGGTGGTTTGGGTTCTGGGGGTTATTTGGGGGGTTTTAAACTGGGAAACATTAAGAAAATTAACATCAGAGCACTTCATAGCTGCAATTTTATTTGTTGTTTTAGTTTTGAATTCCTACTATTTATACCCAGCTATTATAGCAGGTATGCAATGATTTCCACCCATAGAGAAGAGCAAGCAGTCAAGCAGATGCCCGCACTACATGACTGCTAGGGCAGGATCAGACATTAGGAGCAGATCACAAGGTCCAGAGTCCTCTTCCCACCTGCAGTATCCCCAGTTGCCTTTGTATGGTAGAGCTGGTCCCCATACAAGAGACAATATTTCCCTGCCACCAGCCTCCCTTCGAGAGCCATAAAAAGATAAAAATATTGTCTGGACTCTGGACTAATGATCCTGCCTGACTTTGATAAAGCCCTGGCTGTGATGAGAAAGCATACCTCCCTTTCACTTGAGATGGCCACTTTTACTGTACAGCTGCCCAGCTTCAGGCCTTGCAGACCAGGGAGATGTAAGCACTGTCCGATGACATCTGACACTCCCCTCTTTGTGAACAAAAAGCTTCAAAGAAGAATAAACAGGCGCGAAACATGGAAAGCAGAACAACATGGAAATCTGAAGAAATGCTTTTGTTTCCTCTCTCTTTGGAGAAAAGCTTTTTGTCTGTGCCTCAACTTCCTGGCTTCTTGTTGTGGGGCACCTTAATTTGCCAGTTCACATACCAGGTATTCAATACCTTGCAGTCACTTCTAATAAAGTAAGAGAGAAGCACATCTATCTCATTATCTATTTGCCCTTAAGAAGTACTCTGACCTGAAACCTTCAGTTTACCACAAGAACAGAGCCATACTTCAATGATAACTTCTGCTGGGGAAGGACCATCCCCACCTGCGGGTCCTGAGGGTCTGTGACCATCTGCAGCCTTCCTCTAAGCACAGCCCTAAGTCCTCCTCTGCTCAGGAAAGTGTCCTTCTAATTTAGCAGCCAGCCACACAATTACAGACCCACCTGCTTAACTCAACCTGCCTCTATCCACTCCCACCAAAATCAAAGCACAAAAGCCACTATAAGTAACAAAAAAGACACAAGCCCTAATTAACACTCCAACAGGCTCAGCATGGTGTGGGACCCCCTTTGCTAGGTGAAACAAGCCCAGAGGGAAAGCAAGCTCCAGTCTCAAGGAACGGGCTGCCCCACTAGGCAAAACTGGCTGTAATAGTTCATAAAAGGAAACAGGGACATTTGCCAAGGTGGGTTTAGAGCGCACAAATCCTTCCTCTCTGTCCAGTGTCTTCTCCTTTGAAGGAAACTGCTTCTTCAGCTCCCCAAGAGCCCAGATGGCCAAGGGACAGAAAATAGAAGAACTTCAAACTATTTTAGACTGTTCAAACTGAGATCTCACACGCCCTCTTCCCTTCCAGTTACTAACCACTCATTTTCTCTGCCTCAAAAAAAAAAAATTGTTACTTGCCTTCCTCCATTACTGCTCCCATACACCAGCCAGATCACTAGTTAACACCTTGCATTGAGGAAGACAGGTAAATTCCCTTTGCCTTTTCCAATTTTTTTATCTGATTTAATTTCAGAAGGTATCTTTAGCTTTTCTGAGCCAGCAAGCACCCATCCATCATTGGAGCGTAAAAGAAATTGCAAACAAGGATCAGCTCCATTAAAATCTATAGAGACTTTGCTCTTAGCATGACTCATGCACAATGCTAACAGCCATCAGCCTTAGTCCATCACCACCCATACTGTATAACCATGCAAAAAGGCTTACTTCTTTTCCATGTGACAACTAATCAAGGTGAAGCTTGCCCCTCTTCAAGTATCCATTTTCCCAACTCCTGCTGATGTTCAGCTTTGCTTTCTAGCACAGAAGTGTCAAAAGTTCCACATCAGAAAAGCAGAGAGAAATCTGCATTTCCCTGCTCTGGGCTAGGAAGCTTTAGCTTGTTTATAAGCTTTAGATCTAGACACCTAAGCAACAAAGGGGCTACTTTATTCCCTAGGTGTCTAGATCTAAAGCATATAAACAAAGCACTGAGCATACTGTCTAAAGTGATGCTGGCAGGGCATCCAAGGGTTTTTATTTTAATTTTGCTTTTCAAATTATTACATTCTATGGCTATTTGTGAGTGGGTAGACTGAGATGTTTTGGAGAGTATACAAGAGCCAGTCACATAGGACCCCATAATTCAGACATCCCAGTCTAAGGGCTTCAGAATGCACAGGAACATGCATGTGGAGAAAAAAATGTTAGAGGCTATAGGCACCTATGTGTATTTGACAGCTTTAAGAATCTCAGCTCTCAACCAGACATCCACTTCTCAAATACTTTTGTGCTCACATCTCACCCCACACCCTGTCTAGCTGGTATGTCCATTTTGAATTGAAAGATCAGACGTCCATAGCCTGCTGCGCAGACCAGGCTGGATGGTTCCTATGCCTCCCCCCTTGACAGTCATCACTGCAACCAAGGCTGCCGCTGCTCCTCATACACTGCACCAGAAATAGCATCTCAGACTGCCCACATACTAAGATGATCCTGGTAACTAGCAAAGCTAACATCAAGGATGAACAGGTCTTTATTATGCTACTAAATTAGTTACCTTCCAAATTATTAGCATCGCCAGGAGCTAGGAGCACATTTCTCAGTCATCCAGACAATCAAGATAATTCTAGCTTTTGTAATTTGTTCCCGACAGCCTGAGACATCAGTAACAGCACAGAGACTTTGTGCACATCATTTGGCAGCCCCAGGCCTGGCACACGCTGTCTCTGCCAGTCCCACCCAGAGATCCAGGCAGCTGATCCAACTGGCTCAAGAAGCTACCAGGACTCTTTGAGAGTGTTTAATCCCAGCTGATTGAAACCAAAAAAATTAACTCTGCTCATAAAGGACAGAATATGATCCTTTCAAGTGCTCCTTTTATTTTTACCAATCTTTAGCAACTCGGGGTGTTGGACAAACACTGCACATGGTTGTGGTCGCTGCCTGCAAGAGGATACGATAGAACCAGGAAAGGACCAGAGCAACAGCATAGCTCTTTGGTGCACAGAAAAGCTCTCAGGTCAAGGGAGGTTGGGCAGCATAAATCTCCGATTAGGGAAATGCTGGAGATTCATAAAACCATAAGCAAGCAAAAAAAGGAATGATTTTTCTCCAGATCTTACTATACAAAATCTAGAAGGTCCCAATGGAAGTCTCGGGTAGCTAGTGATGAAAAAAGGGATAAGCAGCACTTTTTCTTGTGGTATGTAATTAAACCATGAGACCCATTATCTAGGATACGATGAAGCCAAAAATATAAACAAGCTCCAAAACACAACCAAGGAGAACTATCCCCTTGGACCACACAGTTTAAAAGCCATTAGACCCGTATTTTTCTCAAAAATCAGGAAGACAAGGATCACTTTATCCATGCCTTGTTCACCATTCTTTCCCTTAGCAGCCACCCTATTACACCAGCTCCAGCTAGAGATGTTTGTAGTTTAACCGAGTACAGCAATTCTTTGGAATATTGCATCCAAAGCCCAGGGCACCAGGAGAAATCTTCCATAAACTCCAACAGGAACAGGCCTGAACCCTCAAGGTCCTAAATCCAGGCTCACAGCTCCATCCACTGCCATCTGAGGGGTTTGGATGTAGGGAGGACTCCGTTCCAAAGACAGCTGTGGATATCTGAGGATTGCACCCCAAGACAAATTGCAGCAATAGAGTAAAAAAAAATCCCTTTGCTTCTCCCTTGGGAAAAGTGCATTAAGATCATATAGTCCCAGGCCAGTTGAGAAATTGGATTTTTGTGTGATTTAGAGCTGCTAATGGGTGATGTCATCACTGGAGTGAATGCAATCCCATAAAAATGTGAAAATAAAATGAGCAGGAACTATAAAATATACATGTCTCTCTCTCGCCGCAATAGCAACAGGAACATCACAGCAGGGCAGCTTTCCTCGATACTCACCTACAACTGGAGGAGTTTACAAGAAATAACTAAAAAAATTACAGAGGAAATAAAATCTTTCAAGGAGCAGCACTCCATTATTTTCCCAGGCCTTTACTAACAGCAAATCACCATGCTTCCTTGAAAGTATATGAGAAAAAGACACCACAGCATTGCTGTAGACAGAAACTGAGGGAGTGTTTTCTGGAACAACAAACCAAGCCATTTTGGGCACTATCTGTTAGACTCCAGTGTAGCTCAATAGGATATTGATCCTGGCTGCATGTAACACAGCCCTGATTTATTTTCTGATTAACAAGTTCTACTGTCTTATTTTGACAAACAAAATGTCCATCATTGCAGGCAAATTAAAAAAAATACGTATTTGTCAATAATCCCAGTGTGCAGGCATTGAGTAGCAAAAAAAGGGTGTTGAAAAAAAAAAAAAGGTGGAAAGGGTTGCTGCATGATCACCATCGTATTTACATAAGGGTAAGTTCAATAAATGCAGAACCTTCCCCCACAGCCTCCTCCAAAACACACCCAGACACTGGCTGGCCTTCTTCCTATGGAAACAGCTAACGAGAGCAAAGCTGCTCTTTGCTTTTATGGGTTTTAGCTAAAAGCTGAAAATGAGATCAGATTTTCTGACGTTCACCATTTACCTTAATAAAAATGTGTACTCAACAGGATTAGCAGGTATACAGCTCTGCATGTGGTATCATGAAATGCATTTTTGTGATCTTTCATGCTTATACAGAAAAGAGAAATTAAAATCCCTCTATAATATTGAAGATCAATGTGAAACTGAGCTTAGGAACTGAACACTGATCACTGCCTGGGAAACACAAAGGAACATTTTCAAGTAGAAACCTTGCACATATGGAAAGGAAAGCTTTTGATAGAGTAGTAAAATGATATTTTGAAAACTGATGTCCTACCTATCTATATTTATAAGAGCACAATAAGTACAAGTTTAGCACTGTCCTTTTTTATTATTCTTTAATAAATTACAGAATCTGCTTGATCATCTTTTGAAACACACAAATCTGAGACCACCTTCCACAGAAACAAAAATTGAAGTCCCACTTGTGTCACCCCATCACAGCCCCTCCCTGGGGAAACAGCTGGGTTTGTCAGTGCTAAATGTTCTTCCTCAGCAACCTGCCTTTAAAGTCTCAGTGCAGAAGTGCCAGGATGATGTCTGTCTCCAATAAAACGCCTTGCTCAGACTTCCCCTTGTTAGCCAAGCTAGGGTAGGCAACGGGCAGATGAAAGGGTTTCTGGCCAGTGAAGGAAGCCCAAGGAAGAGGAGCTCCCGCTTTCTAGCACAGGCCCATGGCAACACAGGATTGAGCTAAGAACATAGTAAGGATCTAGGAAAATCAGAGCAAAACAACAGGCTACAGAGAAAACACTAATTCAACCCCCTGTGTGAAGCTGCAGGTCTTTCAACATTATTTCTCTACTATAGGTCCCTCCACCCCATTACTGGTTTTGGAAATACAGCCCCAGACTCCGGAAAGCATTTATCTAACCAAGCACATGCGTAACCTTGTTATTTTCAGTAGGGCCCCCCAGACACCAAAAACTGGGCATGAGATCAAGCGCCTTGCTAAATCCAGCCCTTGAATTACAGGATTGGAGGTCTGTGGATTTCCTCAGTGGAGATGACTCTTAGACTTAATGTCACTCAGTTTACACTTTGCCTTCCCTGCATTGCCTGCCTGGCGGGAAGTCTGCGTACAAGACAATTTCAATACAGCCCAGCTAGTATCACCATTGGAAACCAGCAGCTTTGACGTTAACAGGATTGTACTTCAAAAGAATACGCATGTTTGCAGATGGCAACAGGGTTCCTTATTACAGCTGTCTAATCAAGCCGATATTCCACAATTATGCTCAGAGATCAAACAGTGCTGCAAACAGCACTCACAATAAAACCGGCACCAGTAAGATGCTGGTGTCACGCCTATAGCATCACACATTCGGTTGCAATTCCACAAGCATGGCACACACACACGACGGTTCAGATACTGTCGCAAAACTTTTAATGTCTCAGTCTCAGATAGGCAGTTTTAAAAAAAAAATATCTATTTTGATTCTTGGCCTGTGTTTATAAAAAAACAAATCTAAAACGTGCCTAAACAAATTGCAATATGGCTGTAATTCAGGAAAGCTTTTATGTATAACCTTAAATACAGAACCACTGGAGTCAGCTGAATTCAAACGTGTACTTGAATGCTTTGCTGAAGGATAAATTAAACCACGTGCCAAAGTCCTTTCCAGAATCAGGGCCTTTTTTTTTTTTTAAACACACAAAAGGGCATAGTGCTAACTAGGAATCAGAACGTACAATCGGTGCGAATAATTGTAGCATCTGTGTTAATTCTCTTTTCATCCTGGTACCCCCTAATGCTTCCAAGTATGTAAATCTGATTCTCCTTGTGGCTCCACTGAAGTTTCTATTGATTAAATACCCAGCCCCAGCAGCAGGAGAATCAAGTTCTGCATATTTATTTTCTTCCTCTCAATACATAAAGTATTCCCTTTAGCCTCTCAATTGCTCTATCACATGGTACACTGAATGCAAATAGAATTACAGTGATAATATATCTAATGAATACATTTGTATATGTATGCAAGCATTTTCCTAACAGCATCCTACTCTATACCACTAACCAGACCAAAGAATATCATCACACACAGTAGTAGAGAAGGTGTGTGAAATGAGTGCATATCAATAACGAGAGCCAGACTGCAGTCTTCTGGGGGAAAAAACTAACTCAAATCCTTCCAAGATGAAGGCTGCAAGATCAGGACCTCATGCAGACCTCTGGAGCTTTACAGCACAGTTTGTAGACCGTAAGTGTTACTTAAAGTTCATGTTTTCATTACCCACTAGCATTATACTGCATTTATATAAATAGACATAGAAACTGTTGCAATGTATAACATAAAAATATTGTAAGCATTTTCAAGAAAGAAATTAGTGATATCGTTTCAAACCAGGACACAAAATGCACAGGTAACATTTTCAGCTCCTTCCTTTGTAAGACATACACCCTCTTTGAATTATTTTTGGAAATGTTATTTTGTAGCAGACCAAAATCATTCCTGCAGATACTTCACTGATTTTAGAGTTGTAATAGCTTAAAAATGGGATGCATTTAATTTGTTAGCTCACTCCATGTTGACTTTCAAAGTCATCCTGTAACATCAGAAGATAGATTGATTTAAATCAGGTTCAAGTACCTAGTGGCAACTAGAACCTGCAAAGTCTGAGAAATGTCAGTAAGTGTCTGGGTAAGGGACATGCCAGCACACATACAAAAATTATCCTCAAAACCTCTTTTTAGTTGGTTTAAACAATGCTTTGAAAGTGATCCATTCAGCACAATAGCCATTATTTAAAGAGAGTAAGGTCAGAAATGCAGGTTTTTTAGTACTATTTCACTAAAATCACTCCCACCCCAACCCACAATTAAAAAACACCACCGCAAATCAAAGCAAGGGTCCCTCTTAAACCTAGGGCAAGAGGAGGTCACTTACCCTGTGAGGACCACAACAAAATCCATCACGTTCCAACCGTTTCGGAGGTAAGAGCCTTTATGAAAAACAAACCCCAGAGCGATGATTTTTATACCAGCTTCAAAACAAAATATTCCAATAAAGTACGGTTCAGTGTCATCCTGAAAAAGAGTAAAAATCAAAGCTGTCAGTGTTATGTCAAACCTATGCTTCTGCACTGATAGCTAGAGTCATATAAACAACTAGATGCACCGACTTCACGCCCTTTTCAGCTTTCTGAACAGAGCTGAAACCCAGAGGTTTAAGTTTACTGGAACTAAGCACAGAGAAGGGTTTCATTATTATTTCTCTAAAGGTAAATTTGTTTTTTCAGACTGGCAATTCTATTTGCCTTTATTCTGACTGTTTTGCCCCACATTTTCTACCTTCACTCAATATTCTGGAGGGAATTTTAACACTGAAATTTTGTTCTAAGGGTATATTTAAACTTGATATCACATATTTCTGTAGCTTGACATAGAAGAAAATGTGTTTTACAGTTCATCCAGGAAACTTAAACAAGAAGATATCTTGGGGAGTGACAGTCAGCTTGCAAACACTGGCAGGAAATTATTTATTTATCATTTATTCCATCAATTCTTCCTTCACTCTTTCTCTTCCATTTTCTCAGTTTCCACAGCTGCAGTCTCATTTATTTTCCTTTCACTGTGGTTCTGATTCAGGGAGAAATCCCCATTCTCTTCCATTAACAGCAGCAAGGTTTGTGTCTCAGGCCTGTGGTGCAGACTAAAGCATACCACAGGACCACAGCTTCATGTCCTAGCTCCCTAGAGAGAAAAATCAAACTTAGTCTCCACAGTTTTACTAAACCATTTTTTTTTTCATCTATAGCACCAGGTCTCTCAGTATTATACTTTACTGATAAGAATTTCAACACAAACTCAACACCAAATGGAAACATTCACATTTGGAATGAAGATATGGGCAAGAAATGGGAACACAGCACCAGGTGAAAGCAATGGACATCAATTTCAAGAGCATGTTAATTAACTTTGGCACCTGTAACCCATTTCCAAATGTGCCTTAGATTCCCAATTTCAGCTGAAGTCAATGGAAGAAAAGCAGCCCTACACAAAAGAAAACAAACTCCCAAATTAATTTATTAGAAGTCTTTGTTCCAGTGGCTTCAGCATTTCTGACCATCAGAGCCAAAGAGTTGAGATGCTGTTTGATGCACAGTTGTCTACATTTCATGATTCTATTAATGACAAAAGGTGATTTCAGTTCTCTTATACAGAAAGAACGTGAGTGTCAAGTCTTGTGGCCACAGAACAAAGAAAGAAGCAGTTCTGATACAAGAATTTATTTCACTAGCATGGCAACTCTTGCTCTGACCCAGCACTACCACACAGACCTATGGTTTAGTCATAGCACTTGTTACAGAAAGCCAGGTTTTCCACACCTAGAAGACCAACATAATAGCATACCCCTCCCAAAGAGGCTTATGCACTTAGCACATTGATGTATACCCAACTCAACAAATCAACCACAAAGCACTAATCACTGAAGATGCTGTTCCAAGCTGTTGGAAATTACTGCTTCTGGACAGGTTTTTCCATCAGTAGCTGAATTAAAGTTGTTTCTTACGAAGCAGCACCCCACAGCTGCCCTCCACCTTTCCTAAACTCACAGCCCCAGCAACTCCACCTCCCATTCCACTATGGCCAGGCAAGATGAGCAATCACCTGCAGATCACACAGACACACGTACTGACGGCCCAGACAGCAAAACAGAGCAGGTGGCTGTTAAGCTGACACCATAGGCCTTTTGCTGAAATAGAGGGGGAAAAAAACAAACTCAAAACTAGCTTTTCCTCCAGCCAACAAGGTGTTTCCACAAATGGCAGCACCTCCAAGCCTTCTGCCCCTCCACAGAGCCTTACTGACACTGCTCAGAAGATACAGAAGCTATCATTAACAGACTGAGAAACTCCAGCTACCCATCTCAGTGCTATTTATCCACAGAGAAATAGGAAAAAGGCAAGGCCATCAGACCTGTTATGACCTTCAACAGAAATCCTACAATAAGAGTCTTCTTCCAGCAGTTTCCCCACAGCAAGAGCTAGAGGCATCCCAGGAATCTAACCCAGTACAGAAAACAAGTAAGAAGGGGTCAGAAATCATCATATGTGATTTCAGGAGAAGTTACCTTACCACTCCTCTGCTTTCCCTTATGCACACAGGAGCACTCTAAGAGCTTCATCTGCCTGCTCTTCAACCCCACAACACCTTCTAGTTAAACAAGTATACAAAATCATTGCAAACAAAGGCCTCCTAACCCATCCTATACTTCCATCCAGAAACTACTAGCATGCCTCTAAAAATAGCTCTTCTAACACACACACAGGAAAAAAAAAATAATCACCTTTACCCACTCCCCCTCGTTGCTCCCTCACTTCCTGGAAGCCTCTGTCTACTTGCTACCAGTCGTTTGCTCAATCTAGGTCAGGTGCCTTGCAATTGCAGCTCCCAGCTTTAAAGAGCCAGGCTCCAGGGTTTGATAGAATATGCTTTTCCCAAAGCTAGGACTACACAGAGCTCTTAGGAAGTGGATCAAAGAAGTTCTTCTTGGGAAGCAGATAGGCTCACAGATGGGCTTGGATATTTATTACAAAGAAAAACTATTATTAAAAAACAATCTCACTGGGTTGGCAGTGAGTAGCTGGGGAAATAAGAGGGGATAGAAAGAGGGTCTTTTCTAAAGCCTGCCTAAATTTACAATAATTTAGCCTAAGAATCAGGGCAGTAACAACAGGATGAAAAATAAAATTTATGCCCCATTAGGTAGCAGGGCCTGCTGCTGAAAAAAAAGGATTCACATCACTGTGTGTGATGGAAGGAGCTGGAGGGCAAGGACATGGGTGACATGGCCTGTGCAGCACTGAAATGGCACTGCTGTTGGCTCAGAAATCCCTTTGGGCAGGAGGCTGTGTTGCTGCTTGGGTTCAAAAGTGGGAAAGCAGATGATAAAGAGTATCAGTGTGCACGCTTGGAAGGAGGGTGGAGAATCTGGGCAGCAGCCAGAGCTGTCCCAGCAGGTTGTTTGCTGTGGACACAGCAAAGCTTGAGACTGGGCCAAACACACATTTAATCAATATGTTTCAGATCAGAAACAACCTCTGAGTCTGGAAAGTCATTACTATCCCTAGTCCATGTCCTAGTGTCTTTTCTTGGCCTTTGGATGTGACAGCCTTGATAGGTTTGGATGTGTAAGGCTTTGTCCATGCAAAGGTTAATATGAACAGCTCACGTATGATTGCACAAAGTGCCTGTGGATAGGATAAAGAATTAAATCTGTTAGTAAAGTGCAAGAGCTGTCATGCTCAATATCTGAGAAAACAGTTATATTCTGCCCTCATATCAAAACCACCCAGGGGAGCCGAACACTCAGAGCCCTACGGTGACATGCAGATGGTCATCCTACAGACCTCCTGGTGCCTTCAAACAAGGTGTGCCCCAGAGCGGGGCAGAAAATAGATTTCCTGTCCTGCAAGTTCTGATATCGTCTTTGTCAGGCTGGGACAAATCCATGGTCCACTGATGCTTCTCATGAAAAACTGAGTCATTAGGAAGGAGACAGGGGGAGAACAAGCATGCCTCAGCCTGGACAGCCAAGAACACCACGAGCAAGGCATCCACCTGCAAGGCCATTCAGGGCTCAGATATGAAGCTCACATTCCCACATTTGGAGCTCTCACCACCAGGCTCTGGCCACTCAGTACAACACCCTCAGCAACTTTTCAGTTGGCATCACTCCAGTGTGTACAAACAATGCAATATTTATTGGGACAGAATGAGACTGACTCTACAACCTATTGGCTAAGGCACTCAGCTGAGATGGACAATAGCAAGTCTGTAGCATTTCTGTTCCAGTGGATAGTTACTGATGTGAAGTAAACACTTCCAGCAGCCAAAGCATGTGAGACCCCCAGCTCAGAGCAGGCAAGAGCCTAGGGGGTAGGTCGTTCTCCTGCTAGTAGAAGAATTAACATATTTCTCTTGTCTGAAGAGCAAGGACTTGAAGTCAATTCTCCACTTCACCACTAAATGTTTTGACCACCAGACTGGTGTTTTTTCAGAGCCCTGGTTTGGACCAGAATCTCCATCTTAGAGCCAAGTAATGTTTTTCTGTGCTACAAACTACACACAGAAAATGGACAGAGAAAGATTGCTTGTAACTCAGCCATTCCAGTTCTTGAAATATTGCATATACTGAGACATCACTTGCTCTTCTAATTGTGCTTAATTAACCCTGCTTGACAAGTAGCATGAGCACAGAAAACAGCTGTGAGAGGTTGCACTGCAGGTTCATATCTTGCATCTCTGGGGAGATACACAGAGGAAAATTTTGATCAGAAGAGAAGAATCATTAAAACATTGGTATGGACTCCTCCCTCTTTCCTGAGCTTTAACAAACAGACGATCTTATGACTTTTGTCTTTATATCTGTGGCACAAAGTATCTGGGTAGCTTTGGTTTTCTTTCAACAACTCTGCCTATATCTCCCAGTCATAAAAGGCTGTGATGTGCATCTCATGTCCTTAAGATCTGATTAACTCTCCAGTGATGAGCGCTCACTCCAATTTGGAGATTTTAATGAACCCAGGAGAAGGAAAGGTATATCCATAAATCATTAACCAAAAAAGGCCAATTCCATTCTTGGCAAAGACAGTAATAAAGCACCTGCTGTTCTGCATGGACCTATAATTTGGCTCAACAAAACCATAAATATATGGGAATGGTTGCCCACTGTGGTTTAGCACGGATTTGTAACATTTTCAGTGAAGCACCTTACAGTTCATGGAAGCAGCAGGACTATTCTAAAGAGTTTTCACTTTGAAAACCAGAAGACAGTTTTTATTATTCATAATGCTTAATCTTTCCAGTATATGTTTAAAACATTTCATGACTTGTAAAGATTTTCAGTGTTGTTCTATGATAAACCCCTTCATACTTCAGAGTTACAAATGTGTTTCCTTTAAAATGGCTTCAGAATATCTGCATCAAAGACAATGTTGCACAATGTGTGTGCATTTGGGATGAAAAATCAGGGTTGATTCTTCCTTCATCACCAAAGCAGAGCCAACAAGGTGCATTTAACTCAGTTGTCTTACACTATTAGGTGGTAACGCCAGTGCCCCCTTTGGAATGATTTGGGCAGGAACTGAAGGTGTGTGTGCAGTTGTGGGTGCTGTAAAATGGAATTAATACAATGGGGGGAAAGGACCAATAAAAAGCCTCTAGGATCCCCTTGAAAACATAGGGGTATAGAGGAACACAGAACCAATGTGCTAACCATACCTACTGCTGCTTAAAATAACATAGCACCAAACAGTTACCAAGCTGGAACATCCACAAAACTACTTTTCCCCTTCACTAGTCCATATGTTCATAACTGTAGAAGGCGTTTCCCCAGCTCAATCATTACCCTGGGTCTAAACCTGTGCTTTGCTCACAAACCCAGGCTTGCCTTGCTAGCCAATCCCAAAACATACAAAGACATGTTTAATAGCAGAAAGGTCAACATACATGCATCTTCTTAATTTTTTTCCTCATTTCTTCTTAGGTCAAAGCAATTCAAACAGAAAGAGACTAAGCAAACACAATGGAAGTGGGCAGCCAGCAGTAGCGGATACATTTCCAAACAGGCAGCATCAATTAGCTGACCTGAAGCTCTTGCTAGAGCCATCACTTACACCTTTTCTCCTCTTTCTGAAGAATGAGATTGTGAGAGTTGACCACTGGTATGGACCAACCTCGGAAACTGTAGCAATCAGTGTTCAGAGGCTCTAGCTTTTGGCTGCAAGCCTAATATTATATTTTTTTGCATAATTTAATATCTACATGTAAAACACATGGATCCATATTTATTCATCGTTTGAACATGCACCAGGATTAATGCATTTAGGCATGAAAGATGTTCCAGATCATTAACAGCAGGAGAAAAATCAAAACAAATATTACGCATTTTTTCCTGCAGTGATGATAAATGGAAGAATGATTTTGAAGCTTTTCTTACATTTTCTTTTGAAATAAGGTAATTGGGTAAATTACCATAAAGCCTGCGGGTAAATTATTTTCCTCTGTAAGTTGGTTTCTTTTTTTGGAAGGGAAGTGCAATCATCTAAACCCGAAGTTTGCTTTGTAGGGTCCTTGATATATGCTGTAGTAGGAAGAGAGTTGAAAGACAGACGAACCTAAAAGGTTACTCTGTTCTACTACTTCCTGGGAAAATATCACAGAAGTTCATTTGATTCTGCAGATAATTCTGAGCATTTGGCAGTCCCTTCTTGTCTTGGTTTATAGACAACCTAAGTTTGCTGCTCTTCTGGTCGTGCTGTAAGGTCCAGCTCTTCTTTCGCAATTGGGCAGGGCTGGCTAGAGTGATGAAGCATTCTTGTGAAGAAGGGATCGGGAGGTTAGAGTTATACTTGTCACTCGCTTATTTTTTCTGATTGTCATGTCAATGATTTGGCTCCTTTTTTTACATGTGGATCTTCAAAATAGGCACAAGCACGCACAATACCAGGTGGCTGGCTGCTTTTTGTATTAGACCAGAAACAAAAAATGTAAATAAATTAATACAACTCACCAATCTCTCTGACATAGGTGTCTTGTCTCCATCCGGCAAATGTTGTTCCAGAGCCAGCACAATACAATTGGCTATGATTGTAGCTAAAATCATGTATTCAAATGGAGTGGGGACCAGAAGTTAAAGAAGTCACTAGACAACACAAGGAGAACCTCATCCAAATCCCATTTCTACCTAAACAGTTACATTAGTTGGGCATTCTAAGATCGCTCATCTTTTTTGAAGATATTTAGTCTCCTTGACATCCTCAGTTCTTTCTGGGCTGCCTTTGGAAGAGAAGTAGGAAATTGGCTCTCTTCTTTGAGAGAGTTAGTGACTTACACAGAATCTGAGCTGCTCAAAGAATTTGGGAGCAAGAAAGCAAAAGGTTCAAAGGAAACAAAAATCTATTAATTATTATTATTATCAAATTAGATTGATAAGCTAAACTGCCCCAAAATAGATTATACAGCTGAATACCATCTGCTGAACCGCTCTTCAGAAATTCCCTGTCATTTAACTTGAGCACATAGTTTAAATAAGCAATGGGCTAGAAAAGTTCGATTTAGAGTGTTTACGCAGGTGCAAAACATGAATTACTGCTAGCTTGCAATGCCCGCTCCTGGCGAGCATAAAATCATGGGCGCCCTATTAGGATGTGCGAGGGAAGAGATCTCACAGGTAAGAAGGCAAACCTGACGCTAGGTACCCCCTTGCCTCTCGCCGTCATCTCTATCCCCAAGCCATGCTAAGGCCCCGCTCTACCGGGGTGGGACCCCGCTGTGGGCGTCATTGGAGCCCCAGGGCGGGTGGCAGTGCTGTGGGAAGCTCTGCTCAGCACCGCGGGGAGCTCTGCTCAGCACCGCGGGGAGAGCTGCTCAGCACTGCGGGGGAGCTCTGCTCAGCACCGCGGGGAGAGCTGCTCAGCACCGCGGGGAGCTCTGCTCAGCACCGCGGGGAGAGCTGCTCAGCACCGCGGGGAGAGCTGCTCAGAACCGCGGACAGCTCCGCTCAGCACCGCGGGGAGAGCTGCTCAGCACCGCGGGGAGAGCTGCTCAGCACCGCGGACAGCTCCGCTCAGCACCGCGGACAGCTCCGCTCGGCACCGCGGGGGAGAGCTGCTCAGCACCGCGGACAGCTCCCTCAGCACCGCGGACAGCTCCGCTCAGCACCGCGGACAGCTCCGCTCAGCACCGCGGACAGCGCCCCCGCCCGCAGCCCCCGCCGGGCCCGGCCGCACCTCGCCCCGCAGCTCCGGCCCGGGGGAAGGGCCGGTGGCTCTGTTGAACCCACTGACCCCGTCCGCGGCGCCGGGGGTCCCCGCCCCACACCTCACGATCAAGGTGCAGACGAGTCACCCAAGAGACGGGAGAGGGACAGACTGCGTCTAGCCTTGCAGGAAGGGCGATGGTCTGCCTGCCACCGGAGCTTTGGAGCTTGTTTATTCAGACTTGAATGCAGGGAAGGAGCAACGGATGAGGAAGTACTGCAATCCCTGTGATTTTATAATATGGACAGAAAGATCAATATGTGTGTGTGTGTGTGTTCAGGGGGAAGGGAAATGCATTCACTCTGCTGGTGTATTTTTTTTCCTGCTAGCCCTTCAGGAAGTGAAAACTGAAGGGGAGCTGGCCTCTGTGGCAACTGAAAGTGTTGCTAGGAGGCTGGGAGGAGGCCTTGCTTCTGTTAGCTGAAGATTAATAGGCGTGTGATATCAAATAAAAAGAAAACAACCAGCTCCCTTGAGATCGCCAGTGTAATGCACTCCTGTACACATACACACACATGCATGCACACGCACACTAGATCTACTCCCTGGTAACCTCAGATAGTCTACTTGCCTTTTCTCATGGCTTACAGCCCCACTCTGTGCATCATTACAAGCAAAGCCCCCTTCTGAGGAAGATCTCTGCAGCTCACTTGGCCTGGGAGCTGGTTCTGAGACAGAAAGCATCTGCCCCTTTCACAATACAGCAGATGATCCTTCTCTCCACTTACTTCCTCCCTCTGCCACAAAGCTTTTTTTTTTTCTTTTTTTTTTACTACAGCCTAAGCTTAGGCTATGCATCTAATCAAAGTGACAAGATTCATGTAGAGTCTCATGGATTCAGGAGGTGATGTACTAAAAACCTCGCTGCAATGATTGTACTATGAGATTTGCAAGGTACCCTGGCTATCAATGTCCCTACTATCAATGCAGCTTTAATGCTGAGGTGTCACCATTTTTATCCCACATTCCTTCTTCTATTCAGAGTGAGAAAGAAGAGTTGAAAGCCTCTGAGATGAAAATAAGAATCAGGATTCATTAGCATGAATCTCACAGAACCATTTAAATTTGGCTTAAATAGTACGAAATGTAAATCTATGCAACTGTATATCTCACACCTAAAGACACAATAAAATGCACATATGTCTTACACACACACCCCAGCACAGTCAAACACACACTCTGCCGTTGCCACAGAGGCAATTTTCTATGATACCCAGCTACATGGCCGTGCATTATGTCAGACACACGGAACCAAGTCACACACCCATTACACACACCAGCTCACACATGCATGTCTACATTAGCTCCAGACACTCACCCTTCGCTGACTAGGGGAGTCTCTTTTCCCCCAGTCTCCCTCTCCCCTTCCCCACCTTCCCCACCGTGCCCACACATCCTCCCTGAAAGGATATGGCCATTCTGTTATTCTCTTGGCATATTTCCGTATAACATTATCTTCACTGAAGATGAAGAGGGATCTGTTGACTGTGAAGCAGTTCTGTTTGACAGGGATGGGGTTGTAGAGAGCCATAGTCCTGGCCCTCTGAGCCATCGACTGCTTATACATCCTTTGGCCGGCTTGGGGACCACCTTGCCGGCTGCTCCCTCTTCCAGCCCCGGCCGGCCCTCCACCTCCATAGCGGGTTGGCAGATCATCCCCAAACCGAGCCATCCTCTCAGTGCACGGAGCCGGGCGCTACAATCCAAACTGGCAGCCAAGACGAGAGGAAGACGCATCACAGCGCACAGCACTTCTCCCTCCGGGGGCTTCAGTTGCGGGATCGGGATTGATCACAGCAAAATATATACGGATATATTTAAAAAAAAAAAAAAAAAACAAAAACAAAAACAAAAAAAACCACAACCTTTTCCTTCCTCCACCCCCTCTTCTTCCTCGCCGCTGTGGCTACCCAGGGGTAGGAAGGCGGCGCCGGGGCTCCGCTCACCTCCCCGCACCGGTGCCGTCTCTCCGGCCCGACCTCATGGCCGGGGTGCGGGGGGCCGCGGTCCCTCCCGCGGTGGCCGGCGGGGCGCTGGGCTGGGAAGGGGCTGCGCTGCTGCCGTGCCCGCCGCGGGAGCGCTCCGCCGTGCCCAGCCCAGCCCAGTCCAGCCCAGCCCGGCCCAGCCCAGCCCGGCCCGGCCCGGCCCGGCCCCGCCGCATGTGATGCCCGGAGCCAATCGGCCGCCGCGGCTCCGCCCGCTCCAGTCACCGGCACCGGGAGGCGGGCAGGGATGGAGGAGGGAGGGAGAGAAGGATGGAGCCGGCCCGGCCGCCACCGCCCACCCCGATAAATACGGCGGGGCCGCGGGGAAGGAGGGACCGGCCCCCCCGCAGGGCCCCCCAAAGCCCCGGCCGGGGGGTGCCGCCGCCCGGGGGCGGGGGGGGAACAGGCGAGGCGGTCCCCCGAGCCCAGATGTGCGCTGCCGAGATGTACATTGCCCAACTGCTGCACCCATGGGCGCCTCCAGCCGCGGCGGGGCGGGGGGGACTCCGGGGGCGCGGGCAGCGCTGGGCATCGGAGCCCCCGTCACCCCCGGCTGTGCCATCAGGAGCCCCAGGGAAGGCTGCAGGCAATGGGGGGGGCGGGGGGAGTGTGAAATGGGGGCACATGGGGGGGACTGGGGGTGTGGGGCAATGAGGGTGGTCATTTCAGACCTGACCCACCATGGGGCTGGTGGGCTCTGCTGTGGCAGGGACAGATGCGGGTGCGGGTGGGGGGGATGCAACTCCCACACCAGCAGACCCAGATACGGTGGTGCAGGGCTGTGTACGCATAGGCTGGTTTGAAACAGAGAGCTGCGCCCTTCTGGACAACTTACTTTGTTTCTCCTTGGTTTGAATGACTCCTGCAGAGCACTGGCTACCTTTAATCCCATATTTATGGATGAAATCCTTTAATCCTGTTTATTCCAACACCCTCTGTTGCTCCCATCCACCACAAGTCAGAAAGCTAACTCCTCCTTGAGTGCCTCACGTCAACAGTCACTGCAGTAGCTGAGTATGCTTTTGCATTTAGGCTAAATCAGGGATACAAACTATTAGCTTTTAGAAGGGACCCTCCAGAGAAGTCAGGGCTGACAACAGGGGGACATTTTCACTTCCCCCATAGTAAGGAAACCCTGGACTCTGCTGCTAATGTTTTTTGCCTTAGTCATCCAAGCTGTCTCAGTTCAAAACCAACCCACCAACTAGGCAAGCCTGTAGCAATAACATCTGCTGGCTTCAGGAGACAGCAAGAGGGCTGGCAACAGCCACCAATGGCACAAATAAGGGCTGGCAATAGCCAAAGGGTGACTCTCCAGAAGAAACTGGCCTCCTACCCAGGGCTTTGGTATCTGACGGGCTTTCTCATGCTGCAGGACAGCCAGAAGATACCCTCAGACACAGCACTGGCTGCTGAGGTGAGCCAGGAGCAGCACTAACTCAAGGAGCCATAGAGGGAAGCAGCAAGGGAGGAAGGTGCAGCACATCCTGCTGCCTTGAGGGTCAGGCACAGCAACAGCCACCAACCACCCTGACACAGACATGGTCACCCCATTTCTGCAAGCCCTGGGGACCAGGTCAGCAAGAAGAAGCTCCAGTTTGCCACCAGATTACTCCAGCTCCCACTGGCTCAGGATCCCTGTTACACCCAGACAGACCCTGGTCAGAGATTAAAATGAGTGTTTCCTCCTATGAGTCTTCACCCCTGTACACTGCTGAGCTGATGCACACAACTGGGTCATCAGGGAAAGTTTCTTTATTTTATGGAGGGAGGAGGAGGGGGCAGAGAGTTCACAGCTCATGGGCTGAAAATGCTCTTTTGTCTTCAAAGTTTCCCCTAAAAACATTTTCATTTTTCATCCTCACTGCATTTTTTCTATAATAAATTCATCTTTTCATCTGAAAATCAGGTTTCCCCCAGCTGATTTATTTAGTTGTCTAAATTTTTCACTTCTCTGCTTCTGGTCACTCAATCTAATATATTCTGTGGTCTTATGTTTTCCAGTGGAAAAATCTGGCTTTTTATCAGGAGCCATTAGAAGGGGAAATGCCATTTTCAATAATCCCCCACCTCTTCTGATGGAAATCAGCATTTGGAAAAAAAGAAATATATTGATTTCCACAAATCTTCGTGTCTGCATCCTCCTGTACTTACAAAATGGGAGAGGCAGATGAACAAAAACAGCTCTGAAAAGTCCAGAAAAAGTGCTGTTGTTTGCATGGGGTGGTATCGAGAATCAGGTAAAACTCTGACCCCCACATTCCCTTCTCTCCTTCCAGAGCCACCAAACTGCCTCTCTCAGGAACAAACTCCCCACCATGACACTGCAGCGAAGGCAGCAGACGGGGTGGTGGGGGTGTTTGTGACGGCAAGAAAATGATGCAAGCATGTCGTGGGGATGTTCTATTAAACCACAGTTTGCCCTTTTCTCAATCTGCATGCTCAGAGCTTGCTTTTTTTTCCACACCATAGGGAAGATCACAGCATCTTAAGCATTGAAAGCCTTAAAGACAAGAAAGAGATTGCAATTGCAAGGATTATTTAGCTTTGAGAGGGGAAGCATCAGGATTTAGTTGGGCTTTTTAAGATTATGATAGAGCAGGGGAGTTAAGAGAAAGCAAAAAATTCAGAGCACTGAAACAGGTCAGACATTTGTGATCTACAACTACAGGAGGGCAAAAAGCATTTCATGGCAAATTCTAAAAATGTATTTGGTCATAAGTAACTTCTCATCAGCCCCAAAGACAGAGGTGAGCAAATCACACTGCTCTCCTGCACTGGCTGTTGTGGCTTCAGCAAGGAGCCTTCCTCCTCCCCGAGCTGCTTTGCCAGGCAACCAGGCATTTCCCTGGACTTTCACCTCCATCCCAAGCACCAAGCCTGAGGCAGGTGACTGGGCTTAATGGAGCAGCACTTCCATCTGGAAAGGTGAAGCCTGCCTTGCTGAGACAGGGCAGAGAAAATGGTACAATATTGCAAGTATTTGCATGTCAGATGACGGGGACGCTTGGATCACAGCAAGCACCAATGGCACTATTTATTTGCCCTGGCAAAGCAGCTCACAAGGACTCCCAGGACAGTCTGGATCCACCTTGGGGTGGGTGTGGGGGTCTGGCTGAACCACAGAGAAGTAGACTTCCAGCTTGCTGTGCCTCCAGAGACAGCAGCACAGGTGTCCTATATGAGGGACGGTGGCTAAAATTTAGGGACATGACCCCAACATCCCCTCGGCTGTTATCACCCACTGAGCAGGTTAGGAGGGACACATTTGCAGAACCAGCAGCAGGAAAGTAAAAGATTTCTCTCTTTAAGAGAGGAAGGGACTCCCACCACACTCTGACTCCCCTGGGTCCTGGCCTACACCTTGAGCAACTCAGAGGGAAGGTCAAGGTTTCCTGGCACATCTTGTGTCCAGGTGAGCTCAGGGGTCAGAGAACTGTAGGTAGGCTGTTATTTGCTCTCAGAGTTTGCAAGATTAGGGAACAGAGCAGCCACTTCAATCCCCTACATCTTGAAGCTCTGGACCCAGGCTATTGCCAAATAGAGCAGCTCCTAAGAGCATATTTCCTTTAAAAAATAAACAGCACAGACTGCACATCACCTTCCAGCTCACAGGAAGGTCCACAGCTCCAGGCCAAGAAAAGCAGCTTACCAAGGCGTTACTGGCCAGCAGTTTCTCCTCTCCTCACACCCATGCATGCATTTTGCACCAGCTGTGCTAGAGGAAAATCCTGCTGCGATGCAGGTAGAGAAAACTGTTAAAGACTGTGCTCAGGTCTGCCAGATGATGCAGAATGGCATTATGCAAAAGACAGCGAGGGGAGGACAGTGAGAAAGGTGTTCTGTTCCTTTTTATCAAGAATAAAAGGATAAAAAAGAGCAAACAAAGGGAAAGAGAGGCCTCATGAAGGTACAGCTCCTCTTATGCACATGTCATGATCATGGTATCATCTGTAATACAAACAGTGTCCTAAACCACTGGGGCCAATTACCCTTAGTTGCTGTACAAATGCAGAGTAAGACTCTGCCCCTGAGATCTCGTCGGTTGGGCTGGGAGTATTGATGGCAAAGCCCCTGGGTTGTATTTGCCTGGCACAGCAATTTTGTCTCTGCACAAAGGGGTACACAAACCTCCAAGCTAGCACCATCCCATGTCCACAGCACCACGCAGCTCTTCCAGCCCAGGAGACAAGATCAAGCTTACTATTTACAAGAGTTTAGTCTAAACAGTCAAAATGGAGGAAAGGAAAACTGAGGCTCAGTGTTTACAGCCACACAGCAGGTCAGGGAGGGAAATGAGGTACCATGAGTTGCAGCTCAGCACCTTCTCTACATCACCTCTCCACCTTGAGTGAACCCCAGGAGACCAAGAACTCATTCTGTTTCTCTTGAACTTAATTTCTTTGTAGATGGACCATGACATGAAATCCAGCAGCCATTCCTTGACCGTGGAAGAAATTAGCTGAGTTAAGGCTGCTGGCATCTTTGCTTCATGTCCCAGGTAGCCAAATAACCAGGCAGTCAGCTCAGAAAGTACTTCAACAAGCAAGACCTAAGTATGAATAACAACACACTAGAAAATTCACAGCAATGGATAACTCTGAAGTCACAGGACACAGGTGAAGCAAGGCTGTTCACACGTTGAAGACAGCCAAGAAACCTTCTATCTGGTGCCCAGTGCCCCCCTTACGGTGTTGCTGCATCACATCCGAGCCCCAGCAACACCATAATAGTGTTTGTTCTGTGGAAAAGCAACCTGCTTGCACACACCCAGTGCTCATGGCAGGGCAACTGTGATAAGATGATGAATAAAAAGTACTAACTATTTTTATATCAGGCTTCATACTTTTGTTCTCCTTGGCTTTTCTAAGATCGTTTCTACACCATTGGTCTCAAAGACTGACCAGCCAGCAGGGAAAGGCAACAAGTTCACACCTTCTCTTCCATTGTTTTGGACCTCATTTTAGCTGAGGACTTGATCACCAAAGAGGGGGATTTGGTGAGTCTTAGCCTGTCTTTCAATACATATCTGTCTGGTACAAAAATGATTAGACATCTAATCCTCCTTAAGATTCAGCTCTGTCCTCTGCTTAGGCTCTTCTGAAAATCTGCCTAGATGCTTTTCAACATCTAGATGTCAAAACACCTTTTCAAATCTGACTTTAGACAAACTAGAGGAATGTACAGGCTCAGCTCTGCATGAGCATCACTCCTGGATTTCAAGAGTGAGAAGCATAATAAGAACTGATAGAGCACCAGGATTCTACTGGTCCAGATCAGCAGCTAGATGCATTGGCAAAGGAAAGTCAGAGAAGTTTGGGAATTTCATCAGTCACTTGCCCAAAGGTTAATGCAAGCTGAAGACAGCCTGCTCCCAGGTTCCTTTCCACGTAAACCCAGCAGTGTCTGCATTTGTCCCCCACAGACATCTGCTGTATATTATGCAAAGCTCCTAGCACATCAGGTGTATGTCAAATCACACTGCAAAAGAAATCGCACTTTGTCTGCATTATTTTCAGCATTACTACTGAATACAGATTGATGAAGGACCAAGAGCTTGTCGTCTTCTCAGTGATGGGCAGGAGAAACTATTCAGGCATAAACAGAGAAAATATGGAGAAATGAACATACAGGGAAATGGCAGCTGTAAACATGGAGCCAAGTTTTGGGTAGAGATGTCCAATGACAAGCTGTAGGAGGGCCCAGGTTCCCAAGGTCCTCTAAGGTTTTGAAGAACTTAGGGACTGAAGAACAGTATTACACAAGGAGAGTAACACACCACAAAGCTTTCTTCTTCCTCAGTTGTAGGATGGCTGTTGCCATGAAAGTTTGTATTCTAAAACTAAGGAAGATGGTGGTTTGCTTTCTGGACACCTGCAGCTTCCATGGGTGTTTCTGCAGCTAACATCTGCAAAAATTTGGCACTTGTGTACACAACATCAGTAATTAGGCACTTACATATGCAATGAGTCCAAGAGAGGGCATGTAAGGGGAAGAGATAACCTCTACAGTATTTTCATGGACTAAAAAAGAAAAAAAGACCTTTTGCTCTGGAACAGCTGGAAACAGCTGTCCGGGCAAGTTTATCTCCCAGAAGGCATCACTATGGAGCAAAGAAGCAATATGGAGTAATGACGGTATCTGAAGTGCTGCAGTTGCAGTGAGAGTTTATCTTCATCCTTCAGTACAGACTTAGGAAATCCTGGCAAAGCTAGAACCAGGTTAGTGGCACTCACCTTACACATCACGCCCTCTTGCAAAACACTGTTGCAGGGAAACGTTCCTCAAAGTATCTTTGAATCCTTTCACCAGCACATCCTAAGTCTTCCCAGTTCCAGGACGATTTTGGTCCTTTTAACCTAGGAAAAGGAATGGAGTTTAGTGACATGTGGTCAGATGATAGCAAACAAGGACTGGTTCCCTATATGGGGTCCTCAGTGCATATAGCACAAAATAAAAGAGATAATGCATATGAAAAGGTGGACAGAGTTGTCTTAAAAACTGAACATTTAACTCATTTTGACTGAATGATATTGCAGATACATTCAGCCACACATCAAATACTCAGGCAGAAGAAAATGCAGTGCAGTGGTAACTCTTTCCCCTTCCCAAAACCCTGCAGTTGCTGGAATTATTTTGGCCAACATGGAGTGAGTGCTATTGCCTGCTGGCAAAGTGCTGAACCAGAGCTGGGAGATGTGGGGTCCACCAAGGCTTTGCTATGAGCGCTCTCAATGATCCTGGGCACGTGGACAAACCTAAGGCCTTTAAAAATCATTATATTGCCCCCATCTTGCAACAGGCATCGAGATGTCCTTTGCTTACCTTTTCCCTGTTTTGGTTATTACCTCTGTGACCCTGGGATGCTCTTTCCTCTGCAGAGTGCTCGGCTCAGCAAAGCTTCACACCCACTGGGGACCTCCAATCCACCTAATACATAAATTTAAGAGAGACTGAAGTGCTCAATGAGCTACAGTTAATGGGGGGATGTGCTGTTACTCTAAGACCAGATCAGGAACCATGTAACAAGCAAGAATAATAGGAATTAAAAAAAAGCAATGCACACTCCACAGCCTTCCGAGATCTGAAAGGTTAATGCACACAGAAAGGGAGAAACACAATAGAAAGCTCTGGAGCTACAGATTAACTTTCACTTCTCAGAATCTATTATTGTTATTAAGGAAGATACTGAAAGGCAGAAATAGGAGCTACATGCCCTACTTCCACCACCTTGCACTGGGAGTTGGGGTTTTGTTTTCTTTTACACCTTTCAATATCTTCCCCACTTTTTTCCCAACCTGCAGTGAAATGCAAATGACAACGCCTTTGACAAGCAGCCTGAAAGCTGAATAATATTGACAGGCAGGGAATCCCCCAGGCTTAAGGCAGGTTGGTGCACTGTTAAGCAACTCCCCCTTACAAAAAATTGCTCTTTTGTATCTGTTGGCCAGCCTGAGCAAGGCAGAGGGCAGCCAAACACCTGCACCAGGAGATAGCTCCATTTGTAATGGTACACCTATTAGGCAACCAATCTGTTTAGCTTGGGTGCTCGTTGTTTATTCAGCTAATGGTGAAAGTTATGTCCACATTCTAGTGTGAATTAAGTATTCAGCTATTTTACAAGGCACAGTAAGTCGGTCAGCCTTAGCCTTAGTAATTAGGGCTTACTGTTTAATTAATCTCTTGTGGTCACACACATGATACAGCAATCTCTATCACACTCTCTGTTGGTTTACGTGGTAAAGTGAAGCAAGCCTAAGGAAAAGGAGGAGTTAATCCTTTAAGCATATCACTTATCCCCATTGCACAAACATTAAGGGGGGGGAGGGGGGCGGGGCTGCTCTCTCTCACTGGTGGGAGCACATTTGGGTTAGGAGCCAGCAAACCCACTCAGAACGTTAGCTCATTGCCCAGGAGACCCATCATACATACAGATGGGGGACAAAGCAAAACCCACGGGGACTTGCTCCTCGTAAATGGGAAGGAGAGAGCTGCAACCCCTTTGGCTTGAGAAATGCTGAGCTAACAGAGCTATGCTTCCTCCTTGCCACAAGCCTCCGGCAGCTGCACCCCAGGGTCGATGTCCACAGACCGTGACAGCAGGGGGACACCTGGGAAGACCCATTCCTGGCAGTGCCATGTCCCTGCCAGGAGCAGCAGCAGCCCAAGGCACCCACAGGGGCCATGTTTCTGCTCGCTGCAGATGGGGGAGTGTGAAGGAGTCAGAGTCCCCATGAAGATGGCAGAGGGGGACAGTGTGCAGCCAAACAGAAATGTGGTACAGCCTGAAAATGAACCCCCAGGGTCACAGGACAGGGGGGAAAAAAAGTCATTGGACCAAGATCATGGCACTAAAGAGCTTAAATAAGCAATCTAAGGATTTTCTTCCCATAATAGAGCCAACACAGAATGGTTAAGAGGGACTAGTGTCAATTCCAAATATAAAAGCAGGTGATCATCAGCATTTTAAGGTGCTTTTCCCTTTAGCAAGAAGTACCAGCTGCTCTGAGCTAATTCAGGATGCCAAGGAAGGGAGGCTGGAAACCCTATGGGAGCAAGGGACTCCGCGGAGGAATGGGAGCACATACTGCACCTGAGCTGGTGGCCAAGGGACAGAAACCCCAGCAAGAGTCTGGCCTCTTCAGACTGCCCAGAGCTGCTGGAAGAAGGTGGGAAGCTGCCTCAGAGGAAAACCATTCACCTAGAGCTTCAGCTTGTTCCCTGGCCCCACTGCTGCTGAGACTGATATCACCTGTGACAGCCAGCTTTGCAAGGGGGAAAATTGCCCATCACAGCCACAAATCTCAACGAGCAGATTAATCCTGCCGAAGCCACCCTGCAGCTGTGGGACAGCGGCAGCTAATGCAGCACCATGCAGGTTCCCCTTCCCACGGGGTCGCTCGGCCCTTGCGCAGGTGGCAGCAAGAGCTGGGGGATCTGGCAGCTGCTCGCTGCAGCCTTGGGATTTTTATCGGGCTCCAGCGCCCTCTGTTCCAGCACGGACAGAACTGAAACTCCTCTCACCCTGCGCCGCATCCCAGACGGGACTGTGGGTACCACTGACCTGCACCCATGTGCAGAGGAGGGCTTCCCACACCTCTGTGCTCTGGTATTGCCCCATTTGTCACCTCTGCCTTTGGCTCTCCCTGTGCTCATCAGCCAGCACAACCCCTGGCACTCAGCAGGGTGGCCTTATAAATTAAGCAGGTTTCTGGCTTATACAAGACTTTTGAATCACTAATGATTTGTAAGGGAAATTGCTGGAGGAGGTTTACAGCCACCTGCCTAACCAGGGACGTCAGCTCTGCTGGGCGTCAGGAGCATCTCTGCAGCCAGCTCTGCTTATGGCCCCATTGGGAGCGCAAGGCACAGCCTCAGGGCTGGCGCTGGGTTTTAAGCACCTGCCAGTGCCGTGCTACACAGCTCCTCTGTCCTCAGCACAGGCACATATGGCTTCTTCAGATGTTTATACAGATACTTGGCCACTCCTTGATGATTCCCACAAGCTCTGAGAACAGCAGGAGCAGAGCACCCACTGCCCACCACGAGCTCTTCCTCCTGCGATGCTGATCTCGGGGAAGCCAGAGCCCTGCCAGGGCTCTCATCCGTGCAGAGGGGTCTGGCTTCCTCACCACGACCTGGGAGATCCTTCTCCTTCTTCCCTGGGGTCAGGCAACGTGAGAAGCTGGTCCACATGACAGACAGATGCTCCCGTAGCACAGAGCCATTCCTGCAGCTCCTTTCCACATTCATATGCCAGACTCTGTAAACGGGCCAGACTAAACAAACCAGTCTGTCTCAGCTGAGGGAAGCTGCTAGTGTTCATTCAGAAAAGCTTACAGCCGAGCCTCCCAAAGCAACAAGTCACCCCTGCTCTGCACGAGAGGGGTTTCTCAAAAGAGGAGAGCAGTGACTTTGCCCCGTGGTGGGTCCATTCAGTCCCTCACGGTGATGAAGGGAGGATTTTCGTCCATATGCTGGTTTCCAGCACTGGAACCTGCTGTAGGTAATTGGGACATCATGTGCAAAAAGAGATTTCTAAAATTTTTTAAGGAAAAGGTCTAGCTCTTTTTTAGAGCAGCTCTCAGAAATGCATATGGGTAAAGGCACTTACTCAGGTATACCTGCTCTGCCCCTTGCTGTTGTGAGCAAAAGCAAGAGGTGAGCATCTCCACCCAAAGCTGCAAACCCCCTGCCCAGCTGCTCCCTAACCTTGGGGGCACCTCAAGTCTTTAAGACTCCACGTTTCCACCAGAAAATTTTCCTATGTCTTTGAACACCCACCTCTGGTCATGCCCGAAACTATCCAAGCCTTTACAATGCCAAGTCAATAAGCCACATGCTCAGACTTGCAACCAGCAAGTGTCATGGATCAGGCCCTTCCCTTCCAATGTGATGCACCCTGATAGGAGTTCCTGAAGCTCTCATCACTGGGTATTGTGTAACAGTGGCACCACCACCTCCTTCAACCCAGAAAGTCTTCAAAGACCACCAGGCTCTAGGAGAGAGCACACAGGCTACAACTTGAGGAATGGGTATGATAGAAACCGTTCAGAACCCAACAGCTATGGCCTGATGGGTAGTTAGTGGAAAAGTTGCACTTTTCTCCATGATATTTCCCCCAGTCATCCTTTGGGAATCCCTTTCTTAGGCACTTATTCCTGTAGGTGCCCAGATGCTCAGTATGGGCTCCCAAAACTCTAACAACAACAAAACAAACAAAAAAATCAAATGTTGCTACCTGCTCGGATATATACCTATATTAAAAACATACATATATAAATATAAATGTGTATGTAGGTTTATAATATAGCACTGAATTCTGTCAGGCTGTGTCTTGTATGCTTCCACCTCAGTACAGATGGAGGGATGGCAGCATTCCTCTCCATGATGACGCTATTTGGAGGAGAGACAGTCAAAAATCCTGAGATGCTTCCTTCCTGTTCTAAAGGGGTTACATAAAACAATAACAGGTCACAAGCAGGCATTGGGGACACCAGCGGGTGATCTGTATACAACACATGATAAAACCCTGCTGTAATCATTCAGCATCAGGACACAGGGAGGTGGCATCTCAGGAACACAACTCTGATGATTTGTGATGCACTCAGGGCTCTCCAAAGGCATTCTTTATTTGCATTACCAAGGGGACTTAATTATTCCTCCTCACATTAGAGGAGATACTGAGAGCTTCTATTACCGAGAAAGTAATTTTAATCAGTGAACAGAGCACATGCCACAACCAAATGTTTATCACAAGGAAAGTTAGATGGCTGAAGAGTTCGTATTTCAAACCCTCCATGTATACAGCTGCGTGTGCCTGAACTGCACAGGCTGACCCATAAATGAGAGAAACTGCCTAAATGCAGCAAAGCTGAGCAAGCTTTTCATAGAATCAAAGAATGTCCTGAGTTGGAAGGGACCCACAAGGATCATCAAGTCCAGCTCCTGTCCCTGCACAGGACACCCCCAAATTCACACCGTGTCTCCGAGGGCGTTGTCTGAGTGTTTCTTGAATATCGCCAGCCTCGGCGCCGTGATGCCTCCCCGGGGAGCCTGTTCCAGTGCTCCACCACCCTCTGGGGGAAGAACCTTCTCCTAATATCCAACCTAAATCTCCCCTGGCACATCTGCCTGCCATTCCCTTGGGTCCTATCGTTGGTCACCAGAGAGAAGAGATCAGTGCCTGCCCCTCCTCGTCCTTCCCTTGTGAGGAAGCTGTAGACCGCCATGAGGTCTGCCCTCAGCCTCCTCTTCTCCAGGCTGAAAAAACCAAGTGACTTCAGCCGCTCCTCGTACGGTTTCCCCTCTAAACCCTTCATCAACCTCATGGACCTCCTCTGGACACTCTCCAGTAGCTTTATATCCTTGATGTCCTGTGGTGCCCAAAACTGCACACAGTGCTCGAGGTGAGGCCGCCCCAGCACAGAGCAGAGCAGGACAATCCCCTCCCTCAACTGGCTGCAATGTAGTGCTTGAGGCACCCCAGGGCACGGTTGGCCCACGTTCAACTTGCCGCCAACCAGAACCCCCAGGTCCCTCTCTGCAGAGCTGCTCTCCAGCCCCTCATTCCCCAGGCTGTCTGTACAGCCAGGGCTGCCGTGCCCCAGGGGCAAAATCCAGCACTTGCCCTTGTTGAACTTCATGCGGTTGGTGATTGCCCATCTCTCCAGTCTGTCCAGATCTCTCTGCAGGGCCTCTCTGCCCTCAAGAGCGTCAACAGCTCCTCCCAGTTTTGCGCCATCAGCAAACTTAATTAGTATTCTTTCCAGTCCTGCATCCAACTTATTTATGAAGAGACTAAAGAGTACCGACCCCAATATGGATCCCTGCAGAACCCCCGCTAGCAACTGGCTGCCAGCCCGATGTAACCCCATTTACTATAACCACATATTTTCGGTGGGCAGTGCTGCAGAAAAGGCCCAGCAATGCCAGAAAGTGGGAAATTAGAGGAAGAAACTGCAACTAACAATTTCACATTGCAAGAACCAGCAAGAACAGGGTTTAAAAAAATAAATAAAATAAAGCAAAGTGGATTTAGGATCAGGAGGCCCATTTTCTTGCCGGAGTTTTGGCAGCAAGTGGAGTCCAGTGGTCAGAAGAAGAGCCTTGAAGGTATCTGGCAACCCTTCACAAGCAGTAAACCTATTGCCAGCTTCTAGAAAACAAGCATACTGTAAACATCTCTAAAGCATTTCCATTTTTAAAAATTACTTTAAGGCAAAGTTTCAAAAAGTGTTTATAGTCCAGTGGGATTTTAATAAGCACCTCGGCAATAGGCACCCAATTCCTGATGAAGTCAGTACTCAACTTACTGCAACATGTTTTTCATTTCTAAGAGCAACTGAAAGTGTGGTGGGCCATGCCTGCTGATGGTGTTGTAGTTCCCAGAGGTAACAGTGACACCAAAGACATGGTGATGCACACCATCCAAATTGCACATTGACCATGTCTGCTATTTCCAGGCTGGGGCAGTCTAGAAGGTGATGTCCCGTCACCAAACACACGACACAGTGCCCAGAGGCGACAACAGCCCCTCAAGTGCTGCTGTTTGCTTCCTTCCCCAGGAGCTCACTGGTTAGACTGTGGAATGTGGAACTCCAAGTCTTTTCTCCCTGACTGCAGTTAAGTTTTTTGCAAGACAAGACCTAATGTCATTAAGAAAACCTGTGGGAATCCAAAGGAAGGTCACATTACTTTTAAAAAATTTTATTCCAGCCCATGGTTGCATTATTCCTAGCGAGAAAACACTCCTATACCGTCACTTGTTTTTCTGGGATCAGGGAAAGTGCCTACAGTCCTAAAATAGGATAAAAGCTTTCATGATCTGAACAAAAAAAAAATACAACCCCCACAGTCTCTTTCTCCTTGGAATTTACCCCATCTCAATCTGCTGCAGGACTTGGACCTTTCATGGAAAAAGGAAACTGCAAAATCCAGGGACAACTGGTACTCAACGCCCAGCTGAGGAAGGTGGGCTGGGTGGAGGCAAGGCCATCCAGCATGAGCAGTCTGCCTTTCAAGTCCAGCTGTTTGATGTTTTCTTTAACATCTAAGAAGCCTGTGTGATCATCAGATCAAATGCTTCTTCAGTTAACTAAGCCAGGACCGCTCCTCTCCCCATATCAGTTTTCTTCCATGAGCACAGCAATGCAATAGCCTCTTCCCCCACCCTCCCAGGGAAGAGGCGAGTCCCCATGTTCCTGTCAAATGATGGTGTTCGCTATTCAAGTTATTCCTTAGCAAAATACAAATGTACAGCCAGCGTTTTAAATACTGGCATCTCTACAAGTTAAATGTAGTAATTATGGCTTGCAAGCATTCAGGGGAGGGACACGTTTCTCTGCCAGTGAATGGGGCATTCAGTATCTGCTTAACATCGTCTCCTGGAACACGAAAATTAGAGGGATCATCACTTGGATGGAATAGAAATGTGCATTAATGCTGGTGAGCTGGGTGGTCAGCTCAGCACCTAGCACTGTTGCCACCCTGCATCCCCAAGGGACCATTCGCTTGAAGCTACGGAGCAGCCCAATGAGGGCTGAAGGCCAGGACCAGGAGTCAGTCAGTGGCCAGAAGTGGTTGGTGTGCAGTAGACCAAGCTTTTATACTTTTGAGCAATAAGGACAGAGTTAAAAGCAACAGGAGCTACCATGGGAGCAGGACTTGACTCGTCGGGTATTTGAGCTGAGCAAGTATCTCCTGTATGGGCAGCAAGGTTGTGGCAGTGGCTTCAAGGCATCCCTGACAAGGTCACCACTTGGTTTTGTGGCCTGAGCTAAGTGGGAACAAAGGGGAATGATACATCCTTGTGCTCACAGAGCTGCCAGGACCACTACCTGCTCTAAATAGTCCTCTAGCCATCGTGGGCAGCAGGATTGGAGGGGACAACAGCCCAGCAGAGCCCTATTGAGCCACCCTCCCAGGCCCAGCAGGGACAGGTCTGCCAGCCATTTCTGGGGAGCAAGAGTGGACCACATCACTTGAGCAGGTAGCCATAACCACACAGGTTGATGCTTCTATCTGAATAAACACATAGAGGATCAGTACACCTTGTAGAAAAGGTGGTTCTCAAAAGCAAGGAGAGCCTGGAGGCATGTTAATAAAAGCCTGGCTTTCTGCTCACATACTAAGAGCAGCAGAGGGTACAGATGGGGCAAAAGTCACAAGTGAAATGAATCACGTATAAATCAGCAAGCCTCGCTGTGACTGACTTACACTATCTGGGACAAAAAAATCTGAAAGGAGCACAATTACTTTGCTCACTTTGAGGTCTCGCCTTCCTACCAGGATGGAGGAACAGGCCCACAGGCTAGCTGCATACAGCTCTGCTCTTCTCTTTACTCGCAGCTCTATCAGTCTCCACTGCCAAGTCAGCCTGCAAGCACCGGGTCCAGCACCATGCTCACGCTGCCAGGCATGGTCTTCATCCATCTATCTTCCAACCTTTCCAAGTGCCTCATTCATTGTATATGCAACCAAGACAAAAATTCAATATTTTAATCAGAAATTGGTTGTTTGCTTTAGTCCTAAAACATCCAATAACACACAATAACTGAGCAGCCCATTTCACTTCACTGTTTAGAATATTTCTCTTTACTGAGGTCTTTACTGTTCCTATTTCAGACAGTTTAATAAAGGATTAGTTCTTGGGAACAGCTGCATTTTTCACTTCACTGAGAAATAAACACATCAAGCTCATTTTGCTTTGCAAGTGGTATAAAAGCAAGAGAGCTCAATACTTTCCAATAAAAGTGTATATGCTCCTGGTGTTCCCTCCTCATCCCAGCCTGGAGCCCTATAAACTCTCTCCTCACTCAGAAGGTGATTGTCTCCCTGCACAAAGCCTGCAAGAAACACGTACAGCAGTTTGGGGGTTGCACAGACCCAAATACCTGTGCAACTCTGAGCAGCAGCTCCCAAAGCTGCAGGGCCATTAGACTGCATCCTCATTTCTTCCCTCATTGCCTTCTCCTCTTGTTATCTACTGAGGACACAGCTGAAAATAACATTTAGTAAGGCTGCTGGGTTGTTAGTGTTCTGCAGGACACAGCCTGTGCCAGACTGCAATCCAGCAAGTGTTTGGCATCTCTGATCTCGGGGGCCTTTCTCCTGGGACATGACTAAAACCAGCTTCTTAATTAAGTCCTGGGTATTGATTTCATTTTCATCCTACTAACTTCTTTGCCCTACATGTGTTTGCTGCACTCTGTAGGATTCCCCTTACCCCCACCCTGTATACATACAAATGGCAAAGATAAAACAGCTTCATTAGCCCTATCTACTCTTCAGGCACCACTTTCATTTTTTGCTTTAAATTGCTCATAAAAGAGTCTCCTTGACAGCTTCCAGGCCTGCGTCTCTCCAGCAGAGCTAAGGTGCATGAACCAACATCAAGAGCTCTGCTACTTTTGAAAGAGAAGGAGAAAAAATTCTGCACAGCCCATGAAGAAACCCATCTTCTGGGTAACCTCACACATCTAGCACAGGGTAGCTGATTGGAGCTGGAGGGGCCAGAAAAACAAAATCCCTAGAGCTAATGCCACATGCTGATCCTTTTTTGGTTGGGGTTTTTTGTTGTCATTGGTTTTGGTTGGTTGGGGGGTATGTGCGTGTAAAACAGCAGCAAGAGTTTGTCCTTAAACACCAAGCCCCAGCAGAGTCTGAGCAGCACAAGATCAGGTCACCCTGTGTGGGAGCTGCTTTTCCTCCTAAGGTGAAAATCAAAGCTTTCCCCCGCAACACACACACAAGCAGATATGGGAGAAAGCTTCACCAGGGAGAGGAGCGAGACAAATATCAGGTATATCAGGTTAGAGAATGAAAATATGGAAAAATGGAGAAGAGTAGAAGCATGATAGATTGAGGAGAGCAAGCAGAAAAACAGCATTTTCCACAATGCTAGAAAAGAAAGGCACTGAAAGATCTGAGAGTTTATACTGCATTCTCCGAGGTTATTTGCATCAGGAACCACGCCGTTCATGAACTTGTATGTACAACCACATGGTCTTTGACCCAAAGAATTCATAATCAAAATTAAGACTTTGCACAAGAAAGGAAAACAGGAGGGAAGACATGTTTAGACAAGTGAATAGGGGAGGTATGTAACATTTGGAAAAAAGTTATTTGTCTTCATTGTCTTTTTTTTAGGACATCAAAGAAGGGGATTGAAGGAATAAGAGTTGGCTGGGAAGCTCAGGGAAGATGTTCCCTGCAGAAATTAGAACTGGCAGAGACACTTCCCAACCTCCTTGTGTTTGAGCTCCCTTTGATTTTGAGCTGAAATCCCAAGAATTTCTAGCACTCACAACCATGAGTAAATATTGCTGTTACCCAAATCTGGGAATCAGCCTGAAGTGCAGCTGGGTAAGGAAAGCAGCCTGACAGTCATTGGTCTCTTAATACCAAGGGCAACTACTTAAAAGGTCAACGAAGAATAACCAATAATCTGAACAGTGAATTTAACTTTCTCTAGCATGAATACCTACCTGCTGGCTTTCAAAAGTGTGTTGGTTACCAAAGACTTCTGGTAAAGCTTCACATTTGCATCTGGGTTGTTTTTCCAAAGCAGAATTGAGTTAGATCATTTCACTAGTTCTAGGCAGTACTTGGATGTTTACACTGATTTAAGAATTAGCTTGAAAATTTTAATACATGCCAAGGTAAGTGGAAGCAAGGAATGACTGCATAAGAGGTATCTGGGATCTATTCCACAGTCCATATTTTTCTCTGTTTTGCTTCAGGAAATAAGGCTTAATAACATCAAAACAGCATGTCCTTAGGTCCAGCCCTCAGCTGGAAGAAGTCATTGTAGACATCACCAAAGCTGCATTCGCTGATACTGTGAGAGGATCTCAGTTTTGCAGATCTGTGGACCAGGCAGCATTTATTTCAACTGAATTAGCAAGAAAGGTCTGGAATGGTTAATTGAAGTTATTTAGCCATACTGTTTCACCCTTCTCCTCTCCCTGGCATAATGTTTTCTAAATTGAATTCCTTTAACAGAATCCAATATGCAGAAAAACTGTTGTTCTAGAGAAATATAATATTTCAGGTCTGGCTGATGGCCTCCCCCATGGCTCGGGGAGGCAGCAGCTCCCAGTGACCCCTTTGCTGCCCTCATCCTCTGCCCAGCAGCAGCCAGGCACCCCAGAAGCGAGTTGCCTTCAGTTCAGGTCCGTGGGGCAGTGGTGACACAGGGATCACGCAGGCAGTGCAAGGAAGGCTCAACACCAGGAGTTCCCCTCAGGCAGCTCATTGTCCTGGGCAGTTGCATCTCCCCCAGGCTGGAAGGCCAGGGAAATCTGTACTTAACCAAGCTGTACATCCCTTGTCTGACTTTCTTCTGCATGAAATTTATGAAGAATTATGGAGACCTTGCAAATAACTGGAAAAAACCTGATTTCACATAGGCCACTAGACCATGAGATCCAGGCATCATCCAAAACTACGTGCATTTTTACCCACAGGGGAGGTTTCCACACAGTCAGGGCAAACTCAGAGACAGCAAACAGCACCTTCACGCAACAGAGGGTCTGGCAAGCGCTTTTCCAAGAAACAGAGCTGTAATGCCAGCAAGCAGCTCCCAGGGACAGTGCAGGGATGGTCACCTTCCAGGCATATAGAAACATAACCCACATAGAAAGTGAGATGCATCAATCTGCATAAAACTGAAACTTTGCACAGAGAAACCATTTAAAGTATCATGCCCCAAAGCTGAGGTTGCTATTTGGGGAGGTTGCTTGTCTGTAATAGCAGCTGCATCTCCTGCTATGGGAGAGCTGGAGAGCCATACTGGGAGGTCTCTGTGTCCTGCAAGGTGCCCAGCACAGCAGCATGGGAAGCTGCTAATTATCACAGAGAAACAGGTATTCAGCAGCCTCACCACTGATTTCAGAGCACACCCAGCCTGTGGGTTTAACACCACCTTTACCAGCAGATACATTGCATGGCAAGACAAGGATGAGAAGTCCGCAGGTCATTGGTATTCTCTTCCCTTCTCTGCAATAGGTTAATGCAGTTTACAATAGTAGTTTCACAGCAAAAAAATTAACTAAAAATATGTATCTGCCCAAATAATTGAGTATGTTTTCCAGGCTAACTTTACAGAAGAAGCTTAATGCTCTTAAAAACCAATATTATACCAGACTCTATCTTCCCCAACATCTTCAAGTTCAGCATCAAATCCCAGACTTTCTATTCTGTTTGTCTTCATATGAAAGCAGGAGGGTCACTTCTCACAGGCACATACAGGATCCAGCACAGCAGCACCCTCATTAGTTGTTAATGACTTGGGGTGAGGTTTTGAACTGCCTGTAGGCAAGTCAGGAGCACAAAGGACCACACAATCCACTGGGAAGTTTTATTCCCATTTTTCTGATAGGAAACTGAGGCAAAGAGATATTTCCTAGCTACTGAGACAATGCACTGCATAGAGGGATGGGTAGGAGGATCCATGCTACTACTAAAAGTGTGCAGAGTCCTTAAAATTTACAAATCCTTCATGTGAAGTGAGTAAGAGGCAAGGCAGGGGATGGCTCATCCACCACCAAACACAACCAACCCTGGAGCAGAGCAGGACACGTTCATGTCTCATAGCTGAGCAATTTAGCAACGCTTGAGTTCAGGAAGAGGATTTTTACCCAAATGAAATGCAGAGCTAGCTTAGGCACAAAGCACATCAGCACAAAGTTGCCTGAACCCATTTTTGCCTCCCATTTAACAACCAGCAGCTTGGCACTTCCTTGCTCCAGTCCCTGGGCACTCGTTGGGTGCTGATGCTGAGCATCGCATATCCATCCACTGAGTCATCAACTCCTGCTCTTTCTCCACCCCGAGGTCTACAGCTCCAGCATCCTGTCAGGTACCTGACTCAACCCACACTCCCCAGAAGAGCTGCAGCTGCTCCGGGAGATTTGCACCATGGGCAGAAAAGCAGCTCCCTGCCACAGCAGGAGGGAAAACACAGAAAATCATCAGCAAAACAAAATGCTTCTGTGCCACAAAGTTCCTGAACTTCTTTCAACCAGATTTGTGTCAAAGGGATGTTCATGATATAAATGAGAACATACTCACCAGTCTTTTTTGCTCATTTATACAGTCATTTTGCTAGTGTTGCAGGCCACCTTTGCTGTTCACAAATTCCTGAGCAATTTATTCCAGCTATTTTCCTCCAACAGCTGCACGACTAGAGAAATTCTCTTCCCAGCAGAGACAGAAGAAAAGGACATTCGTCTTATTATGTCTGGGTAAAGCTTATCTGCTTATTTGCTGTTCAGAATTATATTTACAGAGCACAACAAAGACAAAGCCAAGTGCACTAATTGCTGTTACTCATGGGGAACATGTTCTGCCCACCCTGAGCCCTGCATCAGAGGGGTTTTATACTTTATCTATTACAATTGAGCCACACAGAAGGTTTTTATTTTTCACCCATCACCACTATTCCATTGCCACTATATTTTCTGAAAGAAGGAAGAAAAACCTCAGTTTTTCTTGCATGTTGTTCTGCTTTTCAAACAAGGATTGCTGATTTTTTTTTTAAGCTCATTACAGATCACAGACAAAACACATCACCATTTAAATCAACCTTGCTCTGAAAACACAGATGGAGGCTCCTTCAGAGGACAGGGGAAGCTAGCAATAATCAGGTGCTTTACAGCCTCAACACAGTGGGCTCCAGACACCCACCTTCCTGGGCTCTCAAGGGATGAACACGATGCAGTAAGCAACTCCCCAGCAGAGAGGGCTTCTAGCCCAAAAATCTTTACATTTTCCACATTATCAACACCACAAATACCTCATCTTACCTCTAGCCCAGCTTAGTTAGTTATAGAGCATCCCACTGACCCTGTGTTCACACAGCAGAGCCCAGGTCAGGCACAACACACAGCTCCCCAGCACCAGTGTTTTAAAGCATCCCCTGGAAGGGCAACAGCTGCATGGGATGGGAATTAATTTGCCTGTAAAGAGGGTCAGCTGATAACATTACCCTTTCCTCGGGGAAGGGAAAAACATCCCAAATGCAAAATACAGCTGTAGTTCCTTTGGTGTCCCCACAGGTCCCCGTCCCTGCCCTTCTCCTCAGCCACCTCCTTAAAATTAATTCAGCCCAAAACGCACTTGGCTCTGCTTGGGCTTAGAGGCATTTTATGCCTTTTGCAAAGCCACCCTCAGTGCTTAACTGGGTGCGTAGGATCCATATGTGTCCAGTGCTTTCTATTCCTGCAGCAGTGTTAAAGACTGCTGCAGCCAGGAAAGTTGGCAAATGGATCCCTCTTAAAATAGCCAGCCCTTTTCCTAATGTAATCTCTTGTCATTCTTGTTAGATAGCAGAGCTCCAAGTATTTAAACAAAGTCTTGGCTTACTGTGCTGATGCCCTGCTCCTACCAGGTCAGCTGGGGAAGTTTGCTGTAATGATGAATTTAATCCCAGTCGAACATCAAGCTGTGATGGCTTAATAACAGCATTGGCAGCCTTGGGGCATAAACCCCCTGGTCCCAGCAGGTCTAGGGAGGGGGCAAGGGCAAGGGCAAGGGCAAGGGCAAGGGCAAGGGCAAGGGCAAGGGCAAGGGCAAGGGCAAGGGCCTTCATCTTAGGTACCTGCAAATCCTTCAGGCCTCCAAGAGAAAGGATGGTGAATTGCTGCTTAAACCTCAAGCGCTTTGGCCACCTTTGCTAGTGCTGAGCATGTGCTGATCAGGATGTAACGTGGTCAGGACTCTCTCATTGCCTGAGTTTCCTTCCTTCCACTTCCCCACCCATCCCAGAGGGGCTGGGGGGCATTTGTTCATTTTAAATACAAAATTTACAGGCACAGGGGCATTTCCTTGCTGTGAGGGTCGCTGGGTTCCATTTGATGCTGCAGTAAGAGCAGAGGTAACCCAAGGGCCCGAGCTCTTGGAGAAGCGAGGCTCGCCAGGCTGGGCACGAAGCCCTCGGTAGCTGGGGCCGGGTCTTGGCAGGGTAAGCCACATCCCGCGCAGGAGCAGCAGGTTGCACCACGTGCTCCTTGGCACAGGGCCGGGGGCTTTGCCTTCTCTTGGCACCACACTGCCATTCCCCAGCCAGGCTGACGGGTGCTGCCACCCCTCACAGCACACAGGTCCATCGGTAAGACATCGCCTGCCCCCATCTCTTTCACCCAGCACCACCAGCAAAGTGGGAGCCCCAGCAGTTGCTTAACGCTGTTGTCAAGTGCTGAGTCCTCTTTAATGACTCTCGCATCAGTTAAACAGAAGTTAAAAGGCAGAGTCCAGCAGGAAAATTCAAGTGTGAGGCTGACCTCGTTCAACCTCCCCCTCCTAAAACGGCAGCATCGCACCTCCGCTCACAGGCAGCGTTAAGTAATATTTGCTTTTTTCTGGGCATTTACTCCATTCATGCTATTGCTTGGGGAAGGGGTGGGGGGCTGAGCCTGACCTTCCCCCGGCAGCAATACCTCTCCTGCTTCATCACTCCCATGCTGTCTGCAGACTTTCAGCTTGAACCTCAGCCTGATGCGAGGCTTTCATAGCTGACAGCTGGGACATCGAGGCCTTTCCCTGCCAACAGCGATAGCGCCCGTGGCTTTTCATCCTGCCCTGTAGCACTAGAAAGGAAATTAAAAGGGTGATAAGGGAGTTTTTTCGGCAGATGAGGGAATATTCTGTGCTATCGGCGAGATAAACTAATATTTCTTCCAGCTCTGGCAAAGGCCCAGGAATGAGACATGGAGTGAAATCGTACATTTATAGAGATTTTATAACTCTTACCTACTGCTCCTGGGCTGCAGGATAACCATCGCCCTCACTCGCATTTCCTCAGTGACAGGGGGCAGCGCTGTGGGACGAAGGGAGAGGTGGATTCTATAAAGAGGAGAAGCCAGATCAGCTCCAGTATTTCAGGGTAATTTTATGGCTTTGCTGGGCCAGTTCAGCTGCAGGGTGATGGACACTGCCTTGTGGGTGCCTTTCTAATACCCGCCTGCGTCCAGCAGCCCCAGAAAGCTGAGCCAGCACGAGCTTTACAGCTCCACAATCTGCTCGGAGCACAGAGGGTTTGCGCGGGGAAATGCCGTGTGAGCCCATGCAGCTGGATTTGATCCATCCACATCTCATCTGCTCGCCCTGGAGCAGGTGACCGGCCCCTGGATGATGGTCCCCCTGGATGATCATCCTCCTGCTGATGCCCACCAGGAGGGGGTGCAGGAGGGAGTGTGCATGAAGGAGCTCAGCGCCACAGCCTGGCCCACAACAAGGCACCCCAAATTGCCCAGCCCAGCTCCTGCAGTGAATTAGCACAACCCCCCACAAGCACCCCGAGTTGTGAGTGCAGTGCAGCACCCCACAAAGGGCTGCTGCACCCTGTCCCGCAGAGATAGCGCTGTGCGCAGGACCCAGCTCGGTGCAGCCCCACCACGCAGCCCCACCGTGGCCTGGGGGTTCCAGACCTTCACTGGGGGGGATCCAGTGGGAAAAAAGAAGGGGAGCAAGGATGTCCCATGTGTGGAGGGAGAGCGGCACCTCCTCTAGCTCTGTGAAAGCAGGGTTTCTACCCTGTTATCCTCCTCCCAGCTGCATGGATGAGTGTGGGATGCTGCGGGATGCCCAAGATCCCCCCACAGCTCAGCCCCATTCCCCGCTTGAGCTCAGCACCCAAACCCAGCGTTCATCCTGGTCTTTCTCCCCAGGATGGCTGTGTGACCATGGGGATGTCCCAAAACATCGCACGCTGAGTGCCAAAATCCCCAGGAAAAGGCCAATGAATGATTGAAAGTTTCTTTGCATCTTCAGCAGAGCCGAGGGGAGGCTCCTGGCCCTACACAGGGCGGCTGCGAGGCCTCACGTCTCGCTTGGCAGGGGCTGAAAAGGAGAAGAAATCCTCCCGTGCCGGTAACTGCCACGAGCAAAGTGACTACTGGCTGCTAGAGAGCAAAGCCTGGAGCAGATGTTCTTGCTGCATTAAAAGAAATCTCTCTCTCAAACAAAAGCACAATCAGAGCTACAGACACCTCCTCGGGCAGCCCGGGGTGCGCACAGGGAAGGCTTGGTACCAGCAGCTCGTAAGGAGCCATCGACTAGCGACACAGCAGCTTAGCTTCAGAGCAAAATATTAACATTAAAATTGTCGCATCCTTTGAAATGAAGCATCTCAACAAACCGCTGCCCCCAGTTGAGCGGGGTCGGCAGAGCAGCCGAGGCAGCTTCACCTGCGTACCCCGGCCCCAGAGCCCCCGGCTCCACGCCAGCTGTTTCGGGAGAGCGCGGGGCAGCAACAGCCCTTTCGCCTCCCCCATCCCTGGAGCAGCCGCTGAGCCGGGGCCCACAGGCCTCGCAGGAATTCCTATTAAAACGGACAGCCCTTTTCCACCTGTGGAAATGTGGCGGGGCATTAAACGTGTGTATTTGGTTTGCAGTTATTTGCACAGAATAACAAAGGCATCACCCAACGGTGCTGGGGGTTACCTGTGATGACGTGCAAGCCGGCAGTGTTCAACCTCCACCCATCTCTGCCGGGTAAAAATCCTCTCTGCTCCCTGGACCAGCACTGTGTGACCCCCATGCACTGCCGAAAACACAGGCATTTCCCACCTTAACCCCAGGGAAAATAACTGATTTTGGAAAAGTTATGTTCAGAGATTAGATTTCTCTGGGGTTTTTCCACTTCTCACCTTCAATTAAAGCATATTATTTTCATTATAATGTTTAATTATACAATATTGGAATGTATTATTATAATTAGCACTAGCCTGTAGTTAAATGGTCTCGACGTGCACAGGGGTGTCTTCAAGGGCCCTGTTCACTTTCCCTGACAGCTCTGGCTATTCCTACCGGCACCCTTTGCAATTCCAGCTGCAAACCCCCTCATGTCTCATCAAACCAACCCAAACTAAAGACATTGTATTTTATTGACCAACTGCCCTCAAGCTGCCCAACTTGTGACTGAGGATGATGAGGACATCTCCGGGGCTCTGCGGGCAACGAAGCCTCCTGCCAGGTGGGCAAGAGGTGGGCGAGCGTGCGAGGCCGTGGCCAAAGCCCTCCTCGCTCCTCCCATCCCCGCTGCCATCGGGCCAGACTATTCCTCCTGTTTATGAATATTTTTATGAGCTATCGACTGGCAGTGACTCAGAGAGTTGCTTATTTTTCCCAGCGTGGCCAGTTGATGGCCAGGGTGTGCAGTGACTGTGCTTAGTCACACAAGCTCCCCTGGGACTTGCACCCTGCAGCAGCCCCAAACCCAGCCCCTGCCCTGGCCAGAGCTGCTGCCTCAGCCAAAAACCCGCAGAGCCTTGCTCGTTCCTCTGCGCGGCCTCCTCCCCGATAGGGAACATCCCCGGGGTTTGCTCCCAAGTGGGAGATTCTCCCCCTCACCCTTTTCCTTGGCCTTTTCTATTCAGTTGCCTCCATGCAGGCGACGGGGAGGCATCAGGGGTCCCTCAAACCGTGCGGAGCTCTGCACAGCGGCAGGTACCAGCACTGCCCACCCCGCAGCGAGAGCCCAGGCTCCCAAACAGGATGCCTTTAATACCGAGGGATTATACAGAGGTTAAAAACCAAATGCAAACCCCGCCTGAACAAAGAGCAAACAGTCAGGCTTCTTTTTCCTTGCTTGAAAGTACGCAGGGGCTTTTTTTGCTTTCTTAATTTTCCTTTTAAGCCCAAGGATGAGGTGCCAGTGCCAGCCCCCTCCACCCCAGCCCTGCACGGCGCCAGCCCCACCAGCCCTGCAGACAAAAAGGCCAAACTCCTTTTAAAGCACTTTTTTTTTTTCTTTTTTTTATTGATTTCATTGAAAACAGAACAAGAAAATGATCAGAGCCAAAAGACTGCTCCTTTAAAACTGTCAAAAACATTAACAGAAAAAAAAATAATAATAATAAACATGACGGCATTATGAATGTTCTAGAAGAGATGAACAAAAAAACTGTTACTGCACTAATTACAGTATTTAAAGATATATGCAAAAAAAAAAAATTAAGATAATGACCTGCCCAGCCACCACACAAAAGGTGATGGCAAATTTATTCACACTACAATACTAACAATTTAAAAAAAGTTTTGTGTTTTTTCCTGCATTTTTATACTAAAATCACTTTGTTCTTTTTATACAATTGATAGTTTATATTCACGTGGTGAGCAAAAATCACACCAGAATCAGCACCGTTTTGTTTTGTGGTTTCTTTTTGTTGTTGTTTTGGTTTTTTTGTTTTTTGTTTTTTATTTTTTTTTTATTTTTTTTTTCTTTTTAATGCTAGTCCCCAATGTTTCAGTAATGGTAAAAAATAAATCAGTTTATTGAAACCTCATAGCGTGTGGCTTAAAAATTAATCGAAGGTGCCCAGCGTTGAGAGAAGTGATGGGAACAGACGAGCTGGTGGCATCTGGGATCTTCTCGCTGTGACACGTCCTGTCTGCTGTTCGCCCCAGCCGGCGGATGCGAGTCGAGGTTCTGTATAATATATATATATCTCATTCGCTTTATTTTTAAAAAAAGAAAAACTGATTTTCCTAGGAAGTTAGTGTCTTGTACAATCCCCTTCAACCTTCCCTCTCTAAAGCGGGTAATGCGACGGGGCGAGGGAAATCCTTCCATGGATGAACCGAACACTGTGACAGTAACACGGCCAAGTGGCGCAGATGAGAGCTGGTTTGTAACGGAGAAAGCCCGGGAGGGAGCGGGGTCTTAGGGGAAGTGTCTCTGGTCGGCTCGGGAGAGAGCCAGGGACCACAGGGATTGCAAGGACTGTGGATTTCTTCTCATCAGAAGAGAAAAAAGCCAGTGGATTTGGTAACAAGGAGGGTATTTGTTAGAAATGCCCTCTAGCTCCCAGGGCAAGGCCCCACTGCAACGTCCTGCGAGATGTGGGAGAAAATCATGATTAAAAAAAAAAACAAAACAAAAAAAAAACAAAAACAAAAAAACAAAAACCAACCAAAAAACCAAACAAATCAACAAAAACCAACCAGCAGAACCTGCCCTGGGGCTGTGCCAAGCAAACCCAAACGCCAGCACCTCCCTCTCCCTCCCCGCTCCCCCCGGCTTTTAGAAACAAAGTCCCATCAAGTATTCAAAGTTTATTACAAGTGAACTGGAGATGACTTGGCATGAGCGACCCATTCAATTAACAATAGTCGGAGGACGGGCGGCTCTCCCTTGGCTCTGACAACACTTCGCACATTAAGAGACAGAGGCCAGGACAGCTCGCATGGAAAAAAAACGCAACAGCCACCCCTCCACACACAACTGTGAAAACCAGCAGCTTTCCAGGACCGGGGAGGAAAGAACAACATCAAGGAGGCGGGATTTGCTTTTACTTATTCCTCAAGTAACAGTCGGTGGCACAGCCCTAAGTGTCACAAACCCTTGGCTTTCCTTGAGCGGGTTTTTTTTTTTCCCGTTTTTTTTTCTCTTTAGATGGAAATTCAGACAGTATGTGAACCTATAGGGTTAAAACAAGTCAGTCTGTGGGGAGCGGAGCCTCAAAAGGGGCCGGCTGCAGTGGCAGAGCTGGTGTCGGGGAGCCCGTTTTCCTGCGTGTCCTGGGACGAGGTGCTCGCCTGCCGCTGGGCCAGCGCTGAGCTCGAGTGTTTGCACTTGGGTGAACCGCACTGACAGCTGAAGTATTTGCCTTTGATGTCCCAGAACCTGTCTCCATAGTCAAAGCTGCAAGAGAGAGACAGAGACAGGGTCACTGCAAAGCAGAAGCATGCAGGAGCAAAAGGGACGGTGCAGCGGTGCAAGACACCGGGGGCAGCAACCCTTGATGCTGCCGCAAGTTGGGTTTTTGCAAAGCTTCAGGGGATGGAACGCGCTTGTGGGATCCCCAGGAGACCCTGTGGACACAGCCCAGGGAGCAAAGGGATGGAGTGAACCAGCTTGGGAGCAGCAGAGCTTTCGTCCCTCCACGTTCCATCCTTTCCCGACCGAGGCGGTGGCTCCCCACAGGAAGGGCAGCCCTGGGGACAGCACCTACCCGATTTCTTCTCCAGCTTCTATATGCCTCGTGCTGAAGAAGGCGATCCTGGGAAAGCGGAGGTCCTGATGCGACATGAAGACTCGCACTGGGATGAGGTTTGGCTCGCAGAGGTGGTTTATAAAGCGGCTGATGTTGCCATAGAAACGGGCATCTATGCAGTACACCTCTCCATCCTAGAGGAGAAATGTTGTATCTTTGATTAGATAAGGTTGGGTTTAGTATTATTGTTGCTACTTGTTTAAAAAAAACCCAAACGATCAAACTATTGGTCATTCCACTAAAACTCTGCAGAGCTTCAAGACGGACCACCACCAGGGCAGGACACCCTCTGTGGGTTTGAAAGGACTGAACAAACACACTTTTATATACAACAATACTCTGAAAATACAGTTTTCTGCACAGCACTCTGCTCCCACAAAGCCCAAAGACCTTTTAAAATGCCCCTGACACCAGGTGGCACATCAGCTCTCCCCAGCCCTGCTCTGGTAAAGCACCAGTTTGGCACAGGGAGATCAATGTTTGGTGCAGACAAACACCTTACTGGTAAAGGCCACTGACAGGGGAAGAGGCATCTGTTCTGTCCTCTAATTGAACATGACAGCTAGGAAACACAAAGCCAGAGCCTTGAGAAAACGCAGCTTTTGCAGATAAAAGTGAAAGTGAGAACACAGAAATTCCCTTTCTGGAGAGCCCAGAGAACAGTGATATTTTGTTTTCCTTGAAAATAAAAGAACCCCCCTCAGGGCTTTTTTATTCCAGCAGAGAATGACTGTGCAAAGCAGAGACTTTAATTACAGAAGCTAATTTCAGTTGCAAAGAGGCTAAAAGCAAAAGGATCCATTAGCAGTGCTCAAAGTCCCTTTTGGGCAAGCACCTTGCAATCGTTAATGGATGAGCCATGCCAGATCACACTGCCCAACTGGTGCAGGAGCCCAGGGAAGATGTCCCAGCGACTGGGGGGAGGTGTCACCTCACATGGTCCCATATCACACACAGTGTTATCAGCTCTAATTTCAATTATAAGTAATTCCCATCACCCCCTCACTTTCACCTATGGAAATGCCATGGTTGGTGAGGACAACATCACCCACTACCACACCTAGTGACCACCTGGAAAGATCTGAGCTCTCCACCATGCAAGTCAAGATGTGTTTCTCGGGAAAGGAGCCTGCTGCCTTGACCAACACAGGCAGTGTCCTCACTGTGAAGCTGCTAAGGAGGACAAGTCCCAAAGCAAACTGCTTCCCACCTTACTACGAGAGTATCAGGAATTTAAGAGTCACACGGTGGCAAGTAAGGAGGAAGAAGAGAAACCGTGAACCCGCTCTGGGGTGAGATGAGTCTCCTTCTCAAGAGTGGGAAGGCACCAGGGTTTCTTAGAAGGGAGGAAGCCCAGAGGAAGCCCTTCTTGCCTGCAGGCAGGCAGGGGTCGCAGGGGTGCAGCAGCATGCAGCCCCAACCGCTGCCTCTCCTCGATGGAGCACAGCAGGGCCAAGTGCACGAGCAAAGACTGCAGAGGATGGGCCTGCACATGGGGTGGCTTAACACAAACAGAAAGCAACCACAGCAGCTGAATTCAACCTCGTCTTTCCTAAAAATGGTGTGTTTTTTTCCAGCTCCCCAGTACAGAGACAAGAAAACTATCCCTTTAACCAGTGGAAGCCCAGAGAGCATCTGTTGTCCTGTGTTTTCCTCCTGGAAACCCAGGAATGGCAGCAAGTTTTGGCTCTTCGATGTTCGCCCCCTTTCAGACATGGGATGGGACTGCAGGACCTGGCACACAGAACAATTCACCATGTACATGGCCTTCAGTGACAACTCAAGGTACAGGGACATCAGAAGTGACGTCCCCACCATTGTCGTTCACTACAGCACAAGCCAGTCCAGGCCACTCCTTCAGGACACACCAGGACCCCAGGGCTGTCCCTCCAGGATTGGTTTCACACCTTTAATAATTTCCCATCACGCATGCGGCCGCAGGACCTGGCTGGCTCTGCCCTACCCTCCGCCACCCGTCCCCATGGACTTCTTGGTGCCTGCTTTTCTACAGGTGCTCCACTTTGAAGAAACCCTGAAAAAAAACGTGCTTGCACCTGTACTTAGGTTTCCCTCCCTGCTTCACTAAAGGCTTCATAAGAGCAAATGCAGAGGTTCTCCCTCAAGGCAGCCAGCCAGAGGCTAACCTAAAGGCAAGGCAAAGCCCAGGTGGGCTCTTGCTCATAAACGTGCAAACCAAGTTGAAGTCCCTGCTGCTTTTCAACTTCTTAATTACAGTTTGACCCCTCTGTTTTCAGACTGACTACAAGACTCATTACTTGCCTTTTCTCAGTTGTTGAAATGTGTGTTGCTTTAAAACAAAAAAAGAAAAAAAAAAAAAGGCAAAGCTTCCTTGTCACTAGCTGATGACAGAAACAAGACAGAGACTGTTTTACAGCTTTCCTTGGGAGCCACCCCACTCCTCTGAATCCCCAGCTCACCTCATTCCTCTTCTCCTTTCCCAAGCAAAGTATGAAGTGATGGCCTTGCTTAAAAGCTTTAGATCGCACTTTTCAAAGCAAGATTTCTGCTCTGAGACAGCCCTCCGCAGAGCAGCGCAGGATAACTACCAGCAGAACAAGCCTCAAGTCCCTGCCCAAGGTATCTGATGGATCCCTTTATAAGCGAACAGAGTTTTTTCAGTCTTCCAGCTCAACTTTTTATGAAGAACCTACAGAGCTGTGAATCAACACAGCTGCAAATCTGCATATACACACCTGAGTATCAAAAACGGGACAACTGAACTCAGGATGCCCAAATGGTTTTGACCGAAGAGCATCTTGCATCAAAACGGGTGTGGGCAGCACGTACTGCGGTGGCCCATGCACTCCTACTGTTTTAACAAGCCCTAAGCCTTACCTCAACCACTCTATATTCTGACTAAAACACAGTGAGGATGCAGTCCTCCTCTTTGCAGGCTTTCAGATCGTGCTGTACTTCAAGACGGAGACAAATATTCTCTCTGCTCATTTGGAGAAGCAAGACCTTGGGTTTGTCTCATTAGACACCTTCAGATACAGTACCTTGTTGTCAAGGTCAAAGAGGTAGGAGTCCTCTTCACGGACATCTGCCTCGGAATCGGATATCAGCTCGCCAACGTACCTGCAGACAAACAGGAAAGGCAGAAATAAGATGCTCATGCAATCACAAGCTTGGGTTTAAACACCTCTTTCTGGGAAGAGGGAAAGAAAGGGATACAGTCCAGCCACAGATGGCAACCCGCAGCCTTAGCAGTGCAGGTCACCGCAGAGCCAACCGGGCAAACCGAGCTTTGCCAACTTACAGCAGCTAAAATCTGGCTCCAAACTCCATCTTTTCAGGGCAACACTTTTAATATTAAAAATGGAGTCTTACTTCCAACAAAATTTACTTTTTCCCAAGGACTATGTTTCCTTTTGCAAATCTCTTTGTTGGCCAAGATCAACACATTAATCCAATTCTCCTTATGTTCATGGTCAGGCTCACGCCCTGGCTCTCCTATACGCCACTGCAATGCTTGTGCTGTTTACATCCCAGCAAATGTTTGTGTCTGTCCTTCCTGTATTTTCCAGGGTATTTTGACTGATTACATAGGCTACATACCTTAAAAAGTTTTGTTTTAGAAGTCTTAGGTCTTATCTAACCTGGCAGGATCCCTGGAAGAATCTAGGCTTCTTTCTCAATCCCTCTTGAACCGGAATAAAGCAAAGCTGTGATCCCAGTAACAACCACCCTGTTGTAAAACCAGGTGCAAGGCAGATTACAACCAGGTCCTCCGAGCACTGCGAAGCACGTGCTGCTTGGCCTGGCTTGCTGAGAAGGACTAAATACCCGCGCCACCTTTCACACCGCAGACAGACGCTGGTTTTGATGCAAACCCCCTTGTCGCAGGAGTCCCTGCTGCACTGGTGTTCCCATATTTGTCTCCCCATCTCCATCTTAAACAGTTTGGGACTGTCAAGGTTCAACATTTCCTGTCCTGACCTGCTTGCAATCGAAGTAAGAGACACAAGAGGAGAGGTACTGAGCCAGAGAGAGGATGAGAGAAAGAAGCAACAGCACAGTACATTCTGGTATGTAAGTCTTCCCAGTCTGCAATGCAATGCTAATTAATTATAAGCAAAGGATTCACAATACGAATAAATATTCTTCACAGCATCAACAGAGACTTCCATGATCAGCAGCCATTATCACAGCATTCCTCTGCAGCTCTCAAGGCATTTTCAAAGTGTTAACCAACCATATTCATTTCCCCCCTGTGGCTCAAGGCAGCATTTAACTCCAGGGCTGGGGAAGAGGAGAGCCACGGAACATTAACCTGGAAAGGGCCCACGCACTCTGTGACAAGGGATCCTTTGGCTGCAGTTCCCAAATCTGAGCGATCTGGCCAAGTCGCTCTGGCAGAGCAGGAGGCTGCCGCCGCGTACGATCCTCCTGTTTGCCCTCACCGCATCTTGTTATTTATTAAGCACTCCCGTAAGGCTGCGGCATTACTGGAAATCACACGCTCGTTGGTGACCTAAAGCAATAAGAAGAAGATGGCCAGAGAGGGAGAGAAATTGCTGTAGCATGGCACAGTAGCCAGCAGCAGCTGAGAAACAGCTGAATAATGCTGCACGGAGAGGCACTCTGCTCAGGGACAGCCACTTCAGGTTTACAACTCAGTGAAACAAAAAAACACAATCTAATTAAAAATTGTTGTTTTGATGTTCCTTTAAAGACTACTCCCGTAACTCATTTCCTTTCCAGGACTGCTTACCAATACAAACAGTTCCCTAATTCCCCAGGTCCAAAGTTATGGAAGGATGTACAAGAGGTACGTTTTCCTACCCAAAAAAGAGCAGGAGCATCAGCTCCTTCATTTAAAAACTCTTAAAAGTCAAGCCAGCGTCTTTCTTCTCAGCAAGATGTTCAGCATGCTGATGGCAAGTAACTATACCTCAGAGCTTTACACTGCCACTCATCAACACAAGATCAGAGCACACTCCACGCAAAAATCAAGAGCAACAAGGAGTCCCTAGCACAGGCTCCAGCATTTTCCAGGGCGTGTGGGAGATGAAATGCCTGGGGCTTTTCTGGCTGAAGGTGTGGCTAAAATACCTGGCTCGATGCAGATGGTATCTGTTAGAGCATCGGTGTTTTGTACAGAAATGAAATATTCAGAAACCACATAATGGACATGCACCGAAAGGAACAGACCAGATCCTCACAAACCTCTGGTTTCTGCATCCCACTAATTCAAAGCCTCTCCAACAAAAGCCCTGAAGAAGCCTCTGCCGTTTCCAGAATGAGCCGTTACACCATCTGACAACCAAGCATGAATAGAGCAGACTCAAAACAACCCACAGCAATGTCAGCACAGGGGGAGCAACAGCAATTTCTGAGCAGTGACAGATTTGGAGGCCAGGGAGAAACCTGCACACAAGCATGCTCCTGAGCATCTGTGAGTGGAAGAGTCTAAGAACTCAGTGGGAGCCCAGCGGGTCAGGGAGGATGACACTGCTGAATCTCCCCTCGCTAAGCTGCTGCTTCCAGGATGGCGCCGAAGGTACCGGAGGCCATTAGTAGGAGAGTCTGGAGCAGCTGAAGGGTCTGGAGCAGCTGGGGTCTGGGGAGCCCTGGAGACGAAGGTGGGAGAGCTGGCTGGCCACAGTGCTGGCAGAGCCTCCCTCCCAGCTGCCAAACTGCTCTGAGCACTGCTAAACGCTCCCTGCAGAAGCTGCTGCGGGCTGCCAGAGGGACAGTCTGCAAGCAGACATGGAAAGGGAAACCATTTTTCGAGCGATTACAGAGAAAAGTTAAAAGGTATCTGAAGTACGGAGCATGCTGAAAAGCAGTATGTGTCTAAGAAAGGCATTTACACACAGAAACAGTCAGGACCAGCAGAGTTTTGCAAAATAAAAGCATTGTGAGAACTATTCCAGATTTGCCCCTCATGTGGGCATATGTGAAAAATTACGGAATAAAAGTCATCCTTCCAAAGCAGAGTAATAACCTCTGTACAAAGCAACTACCCGCTCAGGGCTCTAATCCAGACATTTAATGCAAAATGCTCTTCCACAAGAGCCGATCCCAAGAGCCGCTGTGTGCAAGCAGCCCCAAGCACTGCCGGCACCAGTGCTTTTTTGCCAGAGATGAGGAAAAGAAGAAACCAAGTCTATGGGTTGTCCATAAAGAATCACAGGGAGGACATGAGTGCAGCTGGCTTAAGGAGGAGAGAAGGACCAGAGTTGGTGATTTGAGTAAATAACGCATGTTTGTGTGTATATGATGGAGACAAGGAGGAATGTGCATGGGCAAGGTGTAAATTAGCTCAGCTTTTCAGTATGCAGCTCATTTAGACAATGAAGAAGATAGCGCCTACCACTGAAACACTGTCAGCAGCTCCTGGCAAGGGCAAAGCGAAGAGTTAAGCACAGTGTTGGTATCCGCACCCCATCAGCTCTGACGTGCTCTACAACACGCCCGTCTGCGTTAATTACACCTGTTTCCTTGGGCTGCCTGTTCACCACTGCCTACTCTTGCGAGTTAGCATTCCAGTAGGATTTGGTAAAGTTAGGGCCTTTTATCTTTGGGAGCAGTTTTCGCGCAGGCACTGGCTCACCTCTGGGCACTGAACCAGGACACAGGGACCTTTGGTACTTAACAGGAAGCCCTACCTGAAGATAGACTTGAGACACTCCCCACAAACAGCAGAGTTTTAAGCTTTACCTCTGAAAAAAACTTTTTATTGTCTGGCAGCTTCTAACATGGAAGAAATACTTGGCCAATTCACTGCAGATTTTTTTTTCCTTCGGGTTTTTTTTCTTATACTCTGTAATAATCTTCCTCAATCCCCCACCCCAATTCTGTAAAACATCACTAACTAGTTCTGAAAAACTCTAGCACCTATTTCCATGAAGGGCACGAGTCCAGCCTTATTTAGAAGGTCTTAACTCACTGTAGTAGTGCAAAGAAGAAAACATTTTCCAAAATATTTAATAAAGTACATATACCACTTTAAAGCCTAAAAACCGTGGGGTTCAATGGCAGTTTTTTTACTTGACATAAATCTGAACATTTTTGTTCTTAAGTACTTTATTGAATCAGGGCCGAAACATGTGCTTAACACCAAGTGCTTTACTGTTTTGCTGAATCAGACTAAAGCCAGAGCTGTGACACTGGAAAACCTCTTGAGAGGTCAGTATTGAAACAGAAAAAGATCCAATATAACAAAGTTGTTCCAAATTGCCTTGGCCTTAAGTGTCCCATATCCACAGTGAACAGGTTGAGTTGAGCACATTTGCAGCACAACCCAAATGCATTTTTCCCCCATCACTTCTCTTTCAGAGGGGTAAGAGAGCCGAGGACAGATTCCAACAAGACAAGCCGGAGAGGGGTGAAAAAAGCTCCACACTATGAGGAAAAGGACAAACAGAGCAGGAAATGGAGTCAGGAAACCTCCAACTGAGGGCAAGCAGGTCGGCTCGATGCCAATTTGATTAGCATGAAAACCTCTCCTTGAAGAGGAGCAACCATCCTGGCCCTTGGAAGCAGATGCGTTTTTGTGTGCTAATGAAAGCTGAATAACTTACTCGCACACAAAGGTTCCCAGGGGAATGTCTTGCATTGTTCGCACACCCCAGCCCATCTTTTGTGTCCGATAAAGCTGCAATCGAGTCCTGGAAAAGAGGAAACGAAGGCACGTTAACAGCAGCACTCTGCCGAAAGACAATGGGTTTTCATAGAGAGGTGAGCGAAAAACCCAGCAACCTTCCATCAGCACCAACTCAAAGATGATTTCAATATTCAGCCCCCCTAGTTCTCATGCTGGCACCGCTGGGGGTGTGGTCCACTCCCTCTGCTGCTCTGAGCATGCGGGCAGATGCTTAGATGGGAACTGGCTGGGGACAAGGGACGGGCGCCCATCAACCCCTCCTCTCTGCCCAGCAGCCCCTGGCGAGGTGCACACCTAGGGACTGGACATGTTAAGGACTGGGGAAGAGGGTACAGGACTGGATGCTCTGTGTGGTTACGCCATTGATGATTTACACATAGGATACCAGAATCCCACCACCAGCATTTCCTTTCCCTTCCATGCACACACCCGGCACTCGGGGGAAGGAAGGAAGGTGGAAGGGGACTTAAGGCAGCGTAGCTTTGCAGGGAGGGGTGCTGCAGCAGGAAGGCAGGGAGCTTACGGTGAGTTAAGAACTCCTTGAGCTAAGTGCTCTGATCCCTTTGCCCTCTGCTGAGGCCGGTGCATTTAGCAACTCCATCATATCCAGCTCCCTGGCTGAAAGACAAGGAAGAAACGCTGCAACTTGAAACTTCTTGGTGTAATAGCTGCTCTGTGGAATTTTACTGATGGAGTTTATAGGCAGAGAAACAATCCTGTAAGTCATTCTGCCTCTTGCTCAGCCAGAACTTGAGTTAAGTGCAGGATGAACAGTCTCCAGGGCTAGGGAAGGCTCGCTCTGTCCCCGAGGGAACCAAAACCCACTCTCAGCAACGCTGTTATCGGAATAAAGAGAAATCCGATGCTCACCTTAACTTCACCCTGTTGCTTTTTTCCAGTACTTGTCTCCTCTTCCCCCCACCCATTCCCTGCTTGCATTGTCAGCTCAAACCAGGGCTGTGCATTTTCTCGTGTTTGCTCACAGCTCCCGGAGCCCTCACCAGGGCAAAACTGACTTCACATTAAACCAGTTACAACACTGTATTTCAGGCTTGAGGAAGCTCCCCCATGTTTTGCTTCATCCACCACAGCAGCAGAGAGCCAAGCTCAGGTTCAGGCTCTGCTGTTGGGGCCGACACGGGCAGCAGTGGGACTGCGGCTCCAATCTCAGCTTCCCGGCTGAGCTGGGCCAGCCTGCCAGATGGAAACATGTGTGCTGCCGAGCAGAGTTAATTTGGAGCAAATCTGATAAAGGAAGCACTGAAAATGAAGCAGGAGCACCCATGTGTCACATTGCAGCCCAAACGCAGGAAGTTTCCTCCACTGCCTCCCCAGGGACCTCAAGCACAGCTCTGCCAAGCACCTGACCTTAGCACCAGCTTCCCAACAAAGCCGCTCTCCCAGGCTTGTAGTTGGGTTTCCAACCCCTCCCGTCTTTCAGAAAAACACTTTAGCAGGGCAAAAATGCAAAAGCAACAGCTCTAGCTGTACAGCTCCTAAATAAACACCCACATAGACACTGGAGCTCTGGAGCTTGGCAGGGAAAACCAGAGAGGGGTAAAGTTCTGTTGAAATGCATCAAGCCTTTTCCTTACTTATTTTTAATGTTGCAAAATGCCATTGAAACTACAAAGCTTGCAAAAAAAGTGTTGTCAGTACTACAAAAGAATTTGCAAGAAGTCTTTTTTCCAGTGGGATTCCTTTGAAGTTTGTCCTGATACATTTAGTGCAGTGGCAAACTTCTCCATAACAGAGGTCCAAAACAAAACATTTACATTTTTAGTCTGGCACCAAAATCGTAACAGCCTAATCCGCAGCACTGAGGCCAACAGGTATTCAGGTATCCAATTCAGGGGGAGTTAGCCAGTAATTTGGAAATTTTACGCAGCCAATTCTGGGCATGCTGGCCTATATTTCTAATATAGACTGCTAATTTACAAGATCTTCTAAATTAAAGCTTTGCAGTTTCCGTTGCTGTTGTTTTCTTCACAGATCTCCACATGAGAAGTTACATCTAGGCTGTTTGTGCAAACCCACAAGCCATTTATATGTTTTACAGTTAGGCTGATGAAAGAATGCCGCAGTTCCCATGTGATGGCAGCAGGGGCAGGGTGCAACTATTAACTGAGCTCGTCAACCTGCTGCCACTTCATTCCCTCTGGCAGCACACAGGAACCCGTTTGCATTCCACCACTGCATGGTAGCACCTGTCCCAACTTCCGTATCATCTTGGGAAGTCCTGGGTTTTGCGGGTTTATGAGTGAGCTGAGACCAGAGAGCCAGAAAGCTCACGAGTTTGTTGATGGTCTTGCCAAGATAAGCTGTGTTTGAATCCTCCTTCTCACCTGAGCCCATTCTGCACCACCCGGTTCCTACAGGTTCGCCAGCACGAGCACGCATGATTACACTCAAAGATGAGCGGCGGCTCAGCCATGTTGAATTCAGGCAGGAGTCGGCCATCCTGAAGAGGAGAGGCATTCAAGAATGGGTTAGTTGTCTATTCCTGTGACCCCTCCAAACCAGAGGGAGGCCAAGAGCAGAAATTCCTGAGCGTACAGGCCAGAGAACTCCAAGGTGGAGGCATGCCCCAACATCCCCAAAACCAGTGTCAGACCTCAACCTCTGCAGTGGTTTTGCTCTACCCCAACGGTGGCACTCTCGCCACTATCACCGACAGCTGACAAACAGCAAGAGACCGTCTAGAGTTTTGCTGCCTGGCATCACCCTACGCACCACCAAAAAAAATCTTACGGTGCTGTGCAAAAAACCGGTGTGCATCATCATTATTATCACTCTGCAGTGCTGGAGGGGAGAAGTGGGTGCTTAGTCTGTCTCTGGAATAAAGCCTAAACTTCCAGATTACAAGGCCAATACACCCAAGTTCTGTGAACCACAGTATCTTCCCAAATAACACTCCCAAAAAAGCTACAATCCAATTATTTACCAACCATGTAGGATTAAGGAAGCGATAGACACAGTTCATCATATTTAACAAATTTCACTTTTAAGGCTTGAAAGATGTAATCACCTATTAACATGTAAATAAAATGGCTACAAAGCAAAGAAAGATGCCAATATTCCCCCTGGGAGAAACTTGTAGAGATTTGCAGAACTTCTGATCTTAGCAGAAACTGTCCAAATATTAACCTCTAAACCTCCCTGGAGGATTGAAGCATACTTACCCAAAACAAACCAGGCTTCTGGCAATGTTGCAGTTAAAACATCTTTACTTTGCCTTCATCCGGAAGGATCACAATAAATAAAAGCAGGCAAAAAATCTCTACTGCCCTCCCCTTGTTTACATATTACAGCATTTTCTATGTTGCTCTGAAATGGAAGCTGATTTCACGCATGGATTATTAAATGCTCTCTATCACAAGGGTATAATTAATGGCTTAGTTGGCATGACAGTAACACAAATAAGTAACACCAGAAAAGCCTCCCTGAGTACGCATTTTGTTATTATCACATACATCTCAAAGCTGAGACTACAACTTTAGGCATTTTAAAAGAAAAAGTAGAGGAGTTGTGCAAGGAACTGTTTTTAAGATACTATTATAAACCCTGAACTGTGCCAAGTTCAGCTCGCAAGCACTGGTCTAACCCAACCGGAGGTTCTGTGTCCTCACCTTATCATACCAGCAGCGCATACTGAGTTGGCCACACATGCAGTTACTGGAGGAGCAGTCGTCTATACATACGCAATACTGGAAGGGAAGAAAAGGGGTTAACTCCACACCACTCACACATAGCTGAAAGAGCAACTTCTGTGACTGGGTCAGAGAGGAAACCACAAGTCTTTGCCTTCTCCTGCCACAGCTCCTTAGCCAGAAAGATAACCAGCCTCACCGGTTCAGTGGCATTTTTACCCCATTCCTTATTTCTGTATGCAATGAATGTCAAAGGATTCTGGCTTGCAGGAAAGGATCCCACACTGAGCCATCTTCATTTCTCATGAGAGGATGTCCCCCCCCCCACCGTGTTACTAACCTTCCTCTATGCCCTATGAGCTGTACTACACGCTCGAGGACAAGGAAAGCTCCAAAGAGGGACCAGAGCTGGGAGATGATGCAACATGATGTCTCAGTCCTCCCCTGCTGCTTGCCTCTTCTCACACGGGTGCTCCAGCTGGCTGCTTCCCCAGCACTCCCCAAGCCAACACGGTCCCACCACCAGCTTCTGCACAACAGGGCTTGGGCATGGGAAGTACACTTCAGCCATCTGAGACCTGTGCCCAGACGTACCCTCACCCTACGCTTCCCCACCTCTGCTTTCACAACCCAGCCCTTCGAGGACTTCTGGTATCACAATAAAGACCTTGGCCTGGAATGCTGCAGTCAGTAGGAAGCCAGCATGAGGAAGGTCTCCCAACAACTCACTAACTCTCCAGATACAGAACAGAGGAAAAGCATAAATGGGAGCCACACCAGCCAGCACCAGAGGGGTGATGCTACAAGCACACAGCTGAACACAGAGGTTATCCTAAGTATTGGAAAGGAAGAAAAGCAGAATTCCATTTCCTAGAGCAAGAGCTGGAGTTTAGGACTACAGCCTTAGCTGGAATTTGATGGCAATATTAGGACTAGACATTCCCATTTTGAATGCAAAACCCATTCTGAGGTGCAGTGCACTGCAACATCCCTGAATGCACACACCAGGACAGGAAAAGACATGGATACACACGTTCCCTCACCTGTAAATGAGTGATGTTTCTATCAATGTCCATCGGGGAGGTAACGCAGTTCTGCGAAACATATTTGTAGTTGCTAGGACAAGGCTCACTGTCCACTGAATTGATGCAGGGAATCGGGATCCGCTCATAACCCCGGGCGATGTCTCTGTCAGTGGGAGAAGGAGAACTGTCACAGGACAAAAGCTCCCCCGAACAACGGGCCGTTCAGATGCCACCCTGGGGCAGAATTACTGTCTTTGATCACTGAGCATTCAAAGCCTGAAAGCAATTCAGACTAGAACAGAGTTCATTTTTTTCTGCCCTGCTTTACAGATTGTTCTTTGTGCTTGCAAATATTTCCATTTGGAGGATGAATTTACAAACCATGGTCTGATTCAGCATGTGCTTAATTCTTGCTAAGCTCAAACTGACCTTCACACCAGTTTAAAAAGCTAAGCATGCACTTACAGTCCTTTCTTAAACCAGGACCCCGGTGTCCCCCATGCAAGGGCTCTATTTCTTGACCCACAAGCAAAGCCAGCCAGATTCTCACCTGCTCACGACCTTCTCTATCTGGGCAGGCTTGTCAGCAGATGATTCTCTGAGAGTCTTGTTCATCTGCAGGGCCACCCAGACCTGAGAGTTAAGGCTGGAGCACTGGAGCGGAGTCTCACCCTCCTTGTTCTTTAAAGTGACATCCGAGCCACGGGAAAGAAAGAGACTGCAAAACAGCAAGAATGGATAAGCATCCCCCAAGAGAAACCACACAAGGGGAAAATGAGCTGAATCACATCCTCCAGCCAGCCCTTAAGGGACAAGGAAGAATCTGTAGTAGTGAATAATCACCTGAGTTTTCTTTATTAGGCATGGTTCAGTGAATCCTTCTACATGAAGGCGCTGGCAGAAGCCACAGACTGGAGCTCTAGGCACTCACAAGAGCTCTGGGCAAACCTTGCCTTGCTTCAGGCATGACAAATACCTTGCTGGTACCAGCCTAACTTCACACAGGCTTGCAACTCTCTCTGGCAGGGAAAGATATGGGGTGGGAAGAGTAGGCTGGAAAAGGAAGAGTCCCACAGGAAACTGGTATCGGACTTGGCCCGTGTTTACCTTCACCAGCTTTTGGTGAGTATACATGATGACTTCATTCATAGTGGTGATGAAGCAAAGGAAAAGCCTTGTTACCGTATTATGCCACGCCAGTTGCAAAACAAAAAAAACAAAACAAAACAAGGGCTCTAATCAAGGATGCCTGACACCCTTCTGCTGGGAAGCCCAGGCTGAGCACAGCCCCTCAAGCCCTCTGCCCAAGACTCCAGGACCACCCCATGTTTTCTGATCTTTTTTATACCAGCTCTTGCAGCAGCTAGTATTTCAGACCCACTGCCCCTAGGAGCAGGGCAATAGAGAAACAAGTCCTCCATCCCAACTTTGTTTTGTCCTTCAATGCCAAAGGCGTTTCAAAGCATCTCCTGAGCTTGCCAGCCAGCACTTGGAGAGAAAGAAGCGACTGGGGCACAGGAAGAAGCGGCAGGGCTAGAGTCGTACTTACACAACACACTCGTAGCGGTTCTCTCTGGCTGCAATATGCAAGGGTGAGTCCCCGTGAATATTCACTGCATGTAAATCACACTTAGCAGCCAGCAGTATCTCTGCTATGTCAACACAGCCAGAAAAAGCAGCCCAGTGCAAACAAATATTTTCCTCCTAGAAGGAAAGAAAACAGAGTAGAAGCTGTTTAGTGCATTAACTCTATTGCTTTGGAACTTCACCATCCTTAGCTCTACACCTGCAGCATTCAACATGTGGCTTGCAGTCTCCTTCCCTACATCGGTCCTCCTGGCTGGGACTGCGGGGGCAGGCAGGGAAATCTCCACGCAGACAAGCAGCGAGTTCTCACTCCAGCCACCTCCGCGCACCAGAGACAGGGAGGCTGCACACAAAGCGGTCCATCGCCTTCCTTATACACACAGGCAAATCGTCTGTCTCTAAGCCACAAAACAATCTGGATCAATCCATGAGAGATGTGACAGACATGAACAAACATGCTGGAAAAGGCTAGAAGCTGAGCTTCCCCAGCCCAGACAGACAGGAAAGCTAGCATGTCTCCCAGTGCTACAAAATTAAAGAGAAAAAGAGCACAGCACAAGCTATAGGGTATATGAAGGTGTAGAAAGCGAACCACAAGCCACAGGGAAAGCAATCAATCCAACTTCAGGCACCTCTTAAATACTGTATGTACTCATCTCTCACTACCAGCACTAGAAATAGCTGAACACTCATCTTTTTGATGGAGATATTTTAAGCGATGATACTCTGTTTTCTGTTACAGTGCAATTTGCAGCATACTTTGAACCCTTCCCCATGACAAGCTCTAAGATGTAAAGATGTCGATTACAACAGTGCAATCATAGTAATGATCGCCTAACTTTTTTTTTTTTTGAAAGCAAAAATAAAGCACATCTTTTAGTCATCGCAACTTAACTTAGATCCTTCCCTAAATGGGGAGGCTATTGACATACACCAGGAGTGGGGAGACCTCTTTCTATACGGCTTCTGCCTCCCATTATGGTAACATCTAGAAGAAAATCCCTCATCAGCAGCACGTACCAATCCACAGAAAAAATTAACCTTGTCGGTTGCACACCACAATGCTGCTGCTCAGACAGGTTACAGACACCTAGACTTGCTGCTTTGCCTCGCATCAGCTACTGCCTAACTGCAGCGTAATTACAATCAAAAGCATTTCTCCTGAAATATGATATTTCCCAGCACAAGTGACATTGCTTCTTAATGACTGCAAGCAGGAGACGCCGAACATAGGTACAGTAATGGATATGCAATACATACATCTGCTAAGAGGGTATTTTTCTTTCAAGTGAATTGTTGACTAAGCTGATTTGATTTTCATCATTTAATGTGTGATCTTGTAACTGGTAGCCAAAAGGCTTCCATGACAGATCAAACAAGTCAGTTTTGTTCAGAGTCGATAAAAGGGCTCTGAAGCAACGCGACAACCCAAAAAGCCCCCTCTCTCACCTTGACTTTTGCTTTTAGGAAAAGTATCAGATCTGGATCTGCCTGGAAACTATCTAAGCCACCAAGGAAACAGAGGCTCCTACCAAGAAGGCGCTTTCAGACCGGGGACAGCGACTCTGCAGGAACAGCTGCAGCCTTTCTGAGCCCGACAAGACGAATGTGCCAACACCTACCCCTGCTAGCACCCAAGACACAAAATGAGGCATTTAGGGAGACAAATACAAACCAGCTGCTTATTTCCTTGGAGTCAGAAAAGCACTAGGAGCCTTGGACAAGAAAATACATTGCCATGACATACGCTAGAGGGTGAACTGATGGCAGGGTATGGGTACTTTGCTGTAACAACTCTGTGCAGAGAGCAGTGAAGCCAGTTACCCCTCATTTATCAAACTATCTCACATCTACAGGCCAAAGCCTGGAATAGGTCAACACACCCCGGTTCACACCCAAGCTTGCCTTGCAGGTACTTTTGGGGTTTCAATATCCTTAGAGACAAAAAGGGAAAAATGAGGAAAACACTATCAAGCAAAAAAGAGTAGCAGTGCTGATATAATGAGTCTCCTGTACAGAAGCCTGGATGCTCTCTCCTTTTTTTCCCCAGTCATGTCCCTTGTAACTTCCCTTTTTACTTGAAAATTGCCATGAAACCGGCTGGCACAGCCCAACATGCAACACTGCCGGGCCCACAGAGCTCCCAGGGACTGCACCTGGAGTCAGACTCCCTCAAGTACAGAGTACATCCCACCTGAGTAGGATTTACCGAGTAGGATGAAGAGCCAGCTCCACCACACTGAGCCACCAGCCTGGGCACGCTCTGTCCACATTGGTGGCTTTGTGCCTGTTATGCCTAGGAAAAGCCAGGCTTGTGATACTTGCTGGCAGATCGTCTACCCAATCCAACTGGAAAACATAAGCACGAGCTTGTGCCCCCACAAAAGGCACGCAGGATGCCCCTAACCCACGCCCAGTGCACAATGGCCCAAGACCAACGTGGAGCTGGTAAGTCTGGACTAAAGGGGGATCTGCCTGGTGCAGCATCCAAGTAGCCGCATGGCAGACCCAGGTGGATTAGAAGCAGCACAGAGCTGACTACAGCCTGTGGCATGACATAAATCATCCTTATGGGTTATGTCAGAGAAGCTGGAGGAAAAGGACTTCTTGCCAGCTTGTAAACTCCTTCCCAGAATATGGAGGAAAATTCTCCCACCAGATCCTGCCCCAAACCACCTGTGTCAAGGGACCACCGCGCCTCCCTGCACTGAGCCCAAAATCTGCCTGCTTGGGCTTGTTTGCTTTTTAAACAGAGGTTGCGGCCAATTTCTGAAATGGATTCCAGGAAGAACCTCACATTGTCGCGGATGTTGATGTCTGACCCCTTTGCAAGCAGCAGCTTCACCAGCTCAATATGCTTGTACTCAGTGGCCCAGATCATCGGCGTCCAGCCTCCATCGTCCTGGGAAGGGAAAGGAAAGGGTGAGACACGCGGAATGGGCAAGACAGTCTCCTGTTGGCTTCACAAGTCCCTTGGCAGCCACAGCAGGGTGCACCTTGCCTGGGAGCCAGAGACCCCTTTCCCTCCCCACATCTGTCTCATCACTCTCCTTCAGTCTACACTGCTGCAGGGAGAGGTCCCTCAGGGTCCTGCAGAGCTCAGCATGACTCGAACCAACATGCCTCAGCGGGCTGGCGTTTATTTGCAGCTCAGCACACCAGCAATGGATCTCCAGGGCGTTCCAATACAGCTGACTGTCCAAATGGCACAATGACCATCCAGCTTGTGTAACAAGGAACCCTCTTGTTCCTGCGCTGCCTCTCCCCACAGCAATGGATAAGCTCTGTGATGGCAAGTGCCAGGCTCGACCCACCCCACAGCATGCCCCTGATCCCACACACCCCCCGCTAGGAGGAGCACAGGGACACCCTTGAGCAACAGGCTCCACCAGCAAATTCAAGATCAAGAAGAAACTGCAAATCAAGGCACACAGAAGGAAAGTTTCCATGAGGTCAGTGGAGGGGATTGCCTTTTCTGGCAGACCAGGATGCCCACAGCACTGTCATCCTATAATGTTTTTCAGGTGCCCCCCAGCAGCAGGGCTGTATTTGAGTAACCCTTCAGACAGCACGCTGCCGAGACTCGGGTGCCTGACCTGAAAAAAGCTGCTTCTGCCCCTCACAGAAAGGCCTCACCTGGCAGTTGACATCCATCTTTCCGTTGGAGAGGAGGTACTGAACAACATCATAGTGCCCCTTCTTGGCAGCCAAGTGCAGACACGTGGAGCCCTCCGCATCCTGGACACAACCACAGAACATGCGCTTAGGGGACATCCCTTCCCAGCATTTCCCATGTCTACGTGACACCGCCGATACTTAGGAACAGCAGAGAAGTTCATGGATGGAGCAGAGGACTCCAAAAGCCCCCGGCCCACTGCCAGGAAGTGAGAGAGCAGCAGCAACCAATGTGGGCATGGAGCAGAGGGAGCTTCATACAAAGCTCAGAGGTGCAACCCATGCAGAGTAGGAGGCTGCGAGTGCAAAGGCTATGGGAAGAGACGCCTTTGCGAAGCCTAGGGAAGGTACCACCCCAAACCCTGGCAGATTGATGGTCCCCTTCCCCAGCGGACCCTCTCCAACTCTTCTCCATGTACTGGAGAGCCAAGGAGAGGCAGAAATCCCTTACAGAGGCAGAGCTTGCACTTTACAACAGAAAAGTAGCCTTGTCTGAAATGCTCTGTTTATACAGTTTTTTTGCTGTATTTTATGAGCACAAGGCCTTATCCCAGCACCTGGCGGCAAAGCAAAGGGGTATCCTGCACAGGGGATAGGAGCCTCCCGAGAGCCCAAGTCCCCAGCATGCCTACAGCTGTCTGCCGAGACAGGAGATTAAAAAAGACTGTGAAGGTTAAAAGGAGAAATGCCTTTGGGAGCTGAGCATACAGGGTCTGGTGGAGATGGACAGGTTGTGAGTCATGATGGAGACACTCCCACGCTAACACCAAAGATCTTGGCGGCTGGAGCCTGGTTTTTATCAGGTGTTTATATCCCAAGTGCTTAGCACATAACAAGGCCCAGAGACGAGGAAATGAGGAGGAAATGGAAGACTGCAAACCAAAATGACTTCTTCCTGCTAAGCCCCTGGAAGCAACATCAGAGATAAGAGTTTTGGATGGAGCCAAGCGGAAAGTGCGGCGCAGGGCTAGGGAGCACCCCACTGTCCTCAGCATCCCCCTCCACCCAGCAATTCTGCAGGGCTGGGTTGGGCAGGCTCGGCACACGCCCACAGCAGTTGATGCCTGGATTTCTCATCCAAATGGCTGGAGCTGATTTTAAACTGCAATGTTGCTGCTTTCAAAAAAAATGACTAATTTGGTGCAAGAAACTAATTAACATAATAAACTAGTCTAGACTTCAGACGTGATCTCAGGCTTCTAAATTGCTTTTGCAAGCTCAGGATTTTTTCCTTCCCTTTACCTTTAGAAGCAAAAAACCCCCCTCTTTTCTCTTCCAAAGGAATAACTCAGGTGAGAGATGTCTGGATTGCTCCAAGACACTTGGGACAGTGGCCAGCATGAAGCCACAGGTGCCTGTCCTGTCCCTTTCCCCCGTCCTGGCTCAGAACCAGGCTCCAAGGATCCGTTCAAGGCTCGGGGTGGGCAGCACTTGATATCTTGTGCAATCCTCCTGGCCCTGCCAGCTCCTTCGCAAAAAGAGCATCCTGGCCCTGCTGTACTCCCCAGCAATAGCAGAGAAGCGCGCCAACAGCAGTAGGTTGTTACAATAAGAAGTTCACGTGGGGAGGGTTCCTGTGCTCCAAATAGCATCTGATTTATGGGACTAATAAACAATCTGTATATTTTCCAAGATTGCAAAGCAACCACAGCATGCTAAAGGCAAACAGACAGCTGCAGTTTATTGTATTTGTTTAAATTAAAGGGTAGAGTTTAAAGATGGGGTCCGATTCTGCCACTGCAGCGTGACTGCAAGAAACGTCCTTCAGAAAGCAAAGCTTCCTCTGTCATTTTTGCTGGCTTGGCAAGCACCTAATTACAAGCCCATTTTAAAATGTCACCCCCAAATTCTTATTATTAGAGTCTATGGAGAAGGAAGCTCTGAAATCAAATTCCAAATTCACTGCAATAGATTTGTGACACTAATACTTAGTGGCCTCATAAGAAATCAAATGCACCCTACATTTGATGCCACAAACTAATGTATCAAGTGGCAGCACTTGCCCCAGACTGCTCACAGCCAGGACACTGCACCATTAAAATGATACTACTGACAACCACAGCCTTGCCGAGCCTTCGCACCCAACACAAGCAAGTCCAGTTCCCCTCTGCCTCTGCACTTCCACCCAGGACTTAAAATCTATCAAAAAAGAAATGGCAGACAGAGGCTTCTTCAGGAGGAAAAGATAAGGAATAAACTGCTACCTTAGGATCTACTAGTGCTCCAGCCTTGATAAGGTATTTCACAGTTTCCAAATGGTTGTTTTCTGCTGCTTCCATCAGTGGGGTCCTCTGGTCTTCAGAGCAGGTGTCTATATTAGCACCAGCCTGTTAAGAGGCCAAGGCAAATACAAGGACAGTTATAATCATTACTGGTTAGCAGAGGAAGGATGTGGGAGTAGAGATTTAGTGGCAAGTTTTTCTCTTGAAATTTAAGCAGTGGGGAAAAGGAGAAAAAAAAAAAAAAAAAGGAAAAATAAATAAAAACCGGAAAGAAGGCAGTCCAACTTCACCTGTTTTGGAAAGCAGCACACACTGCCTGCCCTCTCTCCTGCCTCCTACAGCCAGTAACCAGGGCATAAGGAAGCCAACAGCTGGTATTAAATAACTCTTATTATTAATGCATTTGTACTGTTACTTTCTGGATATTGTTCATGTAACACTTCGGAAAAATCAGCCTCCTCCTTTTTCGAGCAGCTTTGTTTTCCCTGATGTATCATTTCTACGGACACAATGAACAAAACAACCAGCTCTTCCCAATGTCACAAGCAGTAGGAACAACTTGCTGATTGCAATAGATAGGAGCTGTAAAAAAAATCCTGGAGATTGGCTAACTATTCCTTTTGAAGTCAACAGTAACATTTTTACAAACGTCTCTGAGAATGTGTTCGGTTCAACATGGGAGTGCCTTGGACTAAAATCTTGCTCTTTTCCAAAACACTACTGTGTCATGTATCTTGCCTGCTTTAACTCTTTGGCTTAGCTCAGTAACCCACCCAACACTTAAAACCAAAAGAAAATCTCAGAGACAGCACAATTCTTGGCAGGCCACGCATGCATATATATGCGCAACGCACAGACCTGTTTACAGCAGCGACACGCTGACGCAGGTTCACCTGGCACAAGAAGTTAGCCCCATTGCTTCCAGGTGCCTCCCGCTGAATGCATTTGGTTTGATTACTTTTAAATAGGTAGAGCTATTTAAACCAGACCAGAGAAGAGGCATTTCAAGTTTAGCAAGCTGGGGACATTCCCAGCCAAATACTGCACTACTGCAGTAGCCAGACATCAGGGAAGAGACAAGAACATGAAGGATTTTGGAAACAAACCAGCCTTACTGATACTCATTCAAATTCTTTGTACTATCTCACAAATTTTGCTCCTTTTACTCATGCAAGTCATTCTGTTGTCTTCACGTGCAATAACTTGAGTGAGAGCAGCACGGTAGGCCCATAGCTGCATCTTCAAATGGCACTTGGAAAGCCCCTGACTCCAGATGCTAAAATGCAACATCCCAGCAGGCTCATTTTCAAAGACGTGGCATTGCTGCTTTCTCAAAAGCCCTTTTAGGTTTCCCAGTCACACAGGGTAAACAAATCATACTTCCAGTCACTCCAGATGATGCATGCCAGTACAAAAAAAGAAAAACTATAACTTTTAAAGCCGCCTTTTTTCTCCACAGCTTTTTGGAGGTGGTTCAACGACAGCACCCCTATGTCTTTGACCATCTTCCCTCAATTAGAGATCAAAACTCAGACAATAAGCCAAACTTGCATCTTTCCTTCTCTCATTTCACATGCGAGACATTTACACTGTACAGGAAAATCCTGCTCAGGCTTTGACAGAAGGGAAGACAGAGTCTGCTAGTTTCCAGGCTCCAGAGCCTACCTGCCTTCGTTACAAAGAGCCACTTGGCAGCAGCTTGCAGATCAGCTGCAGTCCGCCAGCAGTCAGCCTGTGCCGGCACGTCTGGCAGTGCACTGCTCCGCTGGGTGTGCTTAGGCACGTAGGTTCCCACATGCTCCACAGTACCCTACATCGAAGCTTCACATGCTCGTTGCCCAGACAGTGAAGCTTGCTTGGAGACCCGCGTAGAAAGACAGCTTCAGTCATGTCCTCTAAGACCTCACACTATGCTCCACCACTCCTCCCTCAGCAAACCCTGAGAATAAGGAGGCTTTTATAGGAGAGATGCTTCAGTGCCGCTTTGCAAGTGTGCTTTAGCCATGTGGGGCAGGAGACCAAAACCACAGAAAATTGCTTGTACAGAAGAACGTAAGTGGAGGCAGACCTGAATCAGCATATGGCAGATGTCCACGTGGCCAGACTCGGCAGCAGCATGGAGAGGGGTTCTCTTACTCTGATGCTCCATTTTAAAATTAGGGTCAATTCCATCCACTGAAAAACAGAGCAGAGATGCTTTCAACCACAATTCAGAGATTAGAGAAAAACACAACAGGAGAACCAGCTAAAGAGTTTTAAAAGACAGGTTCCCAGCCCATCCTCAGCCCTTCTCACGACTCACTACACATTCAAGCCAGAAAGCTCAGGTTAGTCCCATGGACATTCGATATGCAACAGCCCTCAAACCGAGAGCTTCAAAAACACCATGGAATGTAATACCTTAAGGCCTTCTCCCTCAGATCACAATTCACCATCTCTCAGTGCAACAAAATCACCAAACACTATATGAGGATAAGAAGAAAAAAAATGCTGCTTTGTTTAAAGCAATACAGAAGTCGGAAACAACAGAGTTCATACTGGTCAAAGGGCAGTACTACCTGGCCTTTTTGTCTTGCCATTATTAACTGCAATTAATATTAGCGATCCTCATTGCATCCCTGCAAACACAGGGCTACAAACTGGATGGAGCTTATCCAACTAACACAAGCTTGGGATCTGGCCAGAGATGCTCACAGCTGTGCAAAGACTGACAGATGATGATGACAGCCAGACAAAGATGTCTGGGCATGATAACATGTTGCATATGATGAGGCCGTAGTTAAACATCAATGAATAACATTTTTGTGCTATTGAAGACACTAACAATGAAGCTAACACTTGCTAGAAGAAAAAAGAAGAATCTGATAAATGAAAAGAACAGAAAGCATCCAAAAATGTACTGCAAAGTACTGGAGTAGAAAGGAAATGATCCAAGGAAACATTGTGTCCTTCAAAGGGGGAGATACCTCAGGAATATCTGTTGGTAAAAACAAGCTCAGCAACTCAAAGTCATCTGGTGACAGACAACTAGGTACCCCCAAAACAAACCCTCTGCATTGACGGGCTCTGCCTTTCTGCTCTCTTGCTGATGGGTCTCGGCTTAAGCCAACTCCCATCTTTTTACCTTTCTACTGGATGCAAGTACCTAACTATCCCATTGCATGGAGAGGGAAAGTTCTGTTTGACTGGAAAAATCACGTGTAGGTCATCTGGGGACGGAAACAGTTTCTCTGAATAAAACCGTGCCCAAACACAGAAACAAGTTGGGAGCAGGTCCACATTTCACAGAAGGATGAAGCCATTTCCAATGACACATCACTTGCAAAGTGGCTTTCTCCTCCAACGCCACTCACAAGGGGCAGTGGGAATACGACGCGCTGCCATGCTGGGAACTGGACTCTGGCAGCTGCCTGGCAGGAGCTGGGAGTACTGCCAGACACACAATGTGCTGGGAAGGAGCCACCTACCCAACATAAGCAGGACTTTTTGCAGCTCTCCTTGCCTCGCAGAGAAGTACAACTGCTTTGGATGGAACCGTAACTTCTTGGGCCTGTAGCAGTGGGGAAAAGAGGCATAATTAATACTCACTGAAGAACGCTCCCAGCATTTCACCCCACCCCACTGCTACCCGATGTCCATGACAAAGTCTGTTCCTATGGTACAGCTCCAGAGTGCCAGCAAAACACAGGAACAAGTCTCCAGAAGGTCTTAAAACTTCCAGCTCCAACCACAGACAGACTTGTTTGAATGAGGGCCGTATCTATTCATTACCACTCATCAACAAATTCTGGGTCTTACTATTGTGAACAGGAACTCCTAGTAGTTACAGCTGCAGTTGGAAGGCCAGTGAAAAACTAAATCCTCCAGAAAAATCAATAAGACATTTAGAGCTATAACTGTTCTCTTGAATCAGTAATCTGTTGGGGGTGACAAATGACTGAAGTGAAAAAAAAAGGTCTGAGTGGGGCCAAAATCCAGAGAAGCTAAATCTCATTTTTCTCTAGGTTAAGCAACTTTGCTGGGAACTGGAGAGACCCAGCAGTCTTTTTCTTACTTTTCAGAGTCCAGGGCAATCAGGGCACTTTCCAGAGTTTCTTTAACTGGTCCCTGGGTCAGGCTAGTAGTAGGCTTTGGAAAAACTGAAGACCCCGCCATGTCAAACCCTTCAGCAGCCGAACTTTCTGGCTTGTCTTCCTCTGACAACCGCGTCCCAGTGCCACTTAAGAGAAAAAATGAGAAACAGCAAAAGCACAACCATTAAAAATATGCAACAGTGTGTATCTTATGCCAAAGAAGGAAAGGAAATGGATTTTAAACACAGATAAGCGTAAGTGAAATCGAAACATGAACCAATATATTTTACAGCCTTTTCGGTAAGAACTTGCCCCAGAAAGGAATTGCACTGCCCCATGATTACATTTTGATGTACTCTGTGCTACAGAAAAACCAGGAACGTGGGGCAAGTCATAAAAGCCACCAGAACAAGATCAGATCGGACGGGAAGCTGGAGCACTGTTCAACGCTGGGATGGCTTGATTTGTGTTTTCCTCTGCATTTTCATCCTCTCTTTGTACTTGTGCCCATTGGTGCAAGTCAGGAGCTACAGCTAGGTACTGCAGGAATTTCCCCGTCACTTAGCAGACCTGACAACATCAACTCATTCCACTACTATTCTGTTCCTAACAATAAGTGGAAGGAATGGTTTTAACTCTTAAACCCCTCCTATCTTCACAGCCTCTGCCCCAGCTCACCCTGTGGTTGCTGCTCTCTTCAACACAGCAAGCAACACAAAACACTCTTGCAGATTCCTGCAGCTGAGTTTGGTTTGTCAGAGCAGGACCAGAAAGCACTTTGCTCCATCAGGAGGAGCACAGGCGTTTGAATGCAAAGCACGGTCTGGCGCGAGGTTTGAGATCGCCACATATTCCCAAGCTCACCTCCCCGTCGTGGTGTCAGCCCTTCCCTCCACAGCCGCTGGTTTCTGCTGCTCGTAGGTCAGTGACACCGTTGAGGTTGTGTCTGCTTTTGCTATTGTCACCTCCTTTGCCTTGGAGGCCTCTTCCCCGCAGTGTGGGCAGTAGCTCATGTCGTTGACCTGGGAGGCACAGTTCTTGTGGAAACGGTGGGAGATGCTGCTCTCCGGCTGACACTCCATGAAAGTGCCCTAAAAAAACCACAGAGAAGAAATTCACACCTTGGTCACTACATGCCTTACCCGTTCTACATGCTTCGTCCGCAGATCTCTTAAATACTTCATTCATCACCACTCTTGTCCCTGGCGCTTCCACTACAGTAAGCAAGCACTGCCACTTCTTTAGAAGAAAACAAAGCCAAGGTAATGGGGAAAAAATTCACTTGGTTAGGGACTGCAAAGCAAGATTTTATTTGTGCTTGGGAAACAGAACCAACAAGTCCCGATTTCCAGCTCTTTCCTCTAACGCTTGAAGTTCTTGCTTATGTTTCTAGAAGTGCCAGTGTACTGTAAGGATGCCCCCAAAACTGGAAAAGAAAACCTCAGACTTGCGTGCTGAGCCAGCATTAAAACTACCTAACAAAGCTGCGCACAAACCATTCAAGGTCCTACATGAATGTAATTACATCAGCTGTTAACCCCTATGTAACCTACAGCATGCGACTTCTCTGCTTGGACCAGCCCCGTATGCTGTTTAACCCCAATAATGTGGCTGTCTGCTCATTCAACAAGCTTGGGCAACTTTTCTTAAAATTATTTTCCCTTTCCAGCAAAGTCCTCCAAACTGAACTGAAGGTACCCCAGAATTCATTGTCCTGTGATATTAGTGCTACCTGAAGCCCTACTGTGCTCTGCGTTACTAGTGATGGATAGCATAGACACTCCCCGATTCACCTGTGTGAACTATGACATGTCCCTCAGAGATGTAAGAGCATGTAAGGAAAGGCTAGTTAAAACCCACTCTTCTCCTGAATTCACAGTCCTCCCAAGCAATCTAATTAACTCTATTTCAGCTTTGCAAAATGCCTTTAAGGGTTTTGAGGATTTTATCGTTTAAATGATCTTTTACTTGGCACGAAAACACAGGATGTCTCCATTTACTACAACTACAATAATGCTTGAGACTGCTGTAGCATCTTTCATTGAGTCATCTTGAAGAACACTAACATCAGACAATTAAGCCTCCCCATCACCCCGTGAAGCCCTCAATTGGTGTTTTTCAGCTTTACAAACAGGGAAACTAGGACGCTGATGACTTAAAGGACTGGACCAACGCTATTAAAAGCCTCGGTGGCAGAGGTGGAAGAAGCAGCAGGAGATCTCAAACACTGCCTTGTTCCAGTGCCATCACTCAGGTTCCCCGTCTAAACCCTCATGAGCAGGCAGGGGGAAAGAACCACTCCTGTGTACACAGATTCATTTACAAATCAAGCTAATACAATTTTTGATGTGATTGATCTGTACAGAGATAGAAAAAAACCCCTCATTCCAAAGAAATTCCTAAGGCAAGACTTCCACTGTGTGAAACCCCAGTGAAAACCCTTCAGTAACACCCCTTGGGGTCTCCAGGAAGACAAAGGTGACAATTGCAGCTACCCTCACACACATTCCTGTTGAAAACACCACCTGACGTGCTGTGGAACGAGGTGGAGCTGATGCCAGGAAGTCAGTAAACCCCTTTAGGTACCATCTCCACCTTCAGCTCTTCCAGCTACTGCGACAGGTACCCCCTTCCCTAGATTGAGAGCACGGACTTACTGCAGTGCAAAAGTATCCACAGCCAGGGCAACACTGGTGTTTCACCATCCTCCCTCTATGGTCCTCACACAGCACCAAAAGCTGGACTTTGTTAGACGGGCGCATCAGTTCATACTTAACCACACTGTTTGTGCATCGGCCCAGCTGGAACAGGAGAAATTAAAGGAAATGAAATTACTGGAGACCAAAACACTCTCTGTGCTTGTGCGGAGGAAGATTTTGCACACTGCCTTGATGAGCCCTGGCTTTTTCACAGTAATTCAGATGTGTGCCAGATAGCATTAGCAGTGCAGCAGGAAGCTGTGAAAGCTGCTCTCACAGGAAGAAATGCATCATTTACTAACTAACATGCATGTGGACCCTGAGACGTTTGTTCCTTGCAAGAAAAAAAGTCGTAACTGGAAATACGCAACAGCCAAGCAGCCGCAGAAGGGGCAGTCCCATGGGCCTGACTCACACAACATACGCTCTCCTTTTGCCAGGAAGAGCGGGTGTCGGTGACCAAGAGCACAAGATCATACGCACTAAATTTTGTTACTGTTCAAAAGTATAAGTCACAGGAAGATAAAGGGAAAAATAATTGCTCTTTGTTGCCAGCAAAGTTATCGTCTGTACTGGTTCCAGCACTGGCCCCTGCCCAGACCACAGGGATGAATAGCCAGGCTTTCACAAGAGCTCAACTAAAGTCACATTTTGAGCATGTTTTCCGAAGGATTCACCAATGTGTAGCTCTGAGCTTAAAAAGCTGTCTTCTCGTGCACTACCTTGTTCTGTTAATGACAGCAGGCTCCGTAACTGGGATTCACTTTTCCCAGCCAGTGTTCCTTGCTCTGCTGCGTCAGAAGGATCACCGCTTCCTTCTGCTGCCCCCATTCATACATCTATGACATTTTCACATCCCAGTTGCCACCTGCTAGCATGACACAAGGCTGTTTGGGTTCTGTAAGTTCCTCTTGATAATAACCTTGCTTTCCCCAGGTGCTTGGCAAAGGATATTTATAAACTAGAAATACAAACGTGAAATGCTGCTACAAGGAAACGTCCCTACCGAAATCTGTGCACGGTTTACTGTGCGCTGCCACCATGAGCAGAGGAGTCAGTCACGAACACGGTGCCTGCTCATCACCAACTGCCCCTCTGGTCTAGCTGAGGTTTGATTTGCTGCTTTTTCCTCAACAAAACTAGACTTTCTCTCTAATTTTTTTAATCTCCACTTCTCCTGCAGAATCAACACCCCTACAGAAAAAGTGAACAGATTTTAACCTAGGCTAATCATTCACCCCTAGCATCTCTGATTCAACTTACCCAAACTCCAACTGCAAAGTCTACCCGTGGTTGTGACACCTCACCACTAACACAGACACCAGGGGCTGCAGGAGGGGCAGGAGAGGACCATTGCATGGGTTTTTACTTATGAGCTGAGGAAATTTGATTAACACGTGAAAAGCTGCACTGTCCGTGTGAAGAAGTCCCTGCATTATTATGTCACACTATATTATTTGTTAGAAACTCTAAAAAAAGTACGAAATTATTAATTGCTATTTTCCAACCATTAGAGAGTGCAGCAGGGTGCTCATAATTATTTATAACATTCTCCAATGACATGACAGTCTGGAGAACCCACTATTCACACGTATAATATCCCTGTAACATCTATGAGTCACTTATCCCATTGTGAAAAAGAATCTAACATAAAGCATGGCCTTTGCTATTCCTCTCTCTGATTCATCCAGGGGCAGAACTGTCAAACCACCATATAGACAAGAAACTCTTTCATATACCTTTTGTTTATTTAGAAACCCTGGGGTCCCCCTCTCTCCTATAAGTCTGCAGGGCATTCTCTCTTTAACAAATCAATTTTGCCATGCTTTGGAAATTCCTTTCTCTATAGGTACCAGCACGTTACTAACAGAAGCAGAGCTGGGCTGCAAACCTTATTAGCGCTTTCTCCCTCCATCCACCCTTCTCCTGGGATCCTACAGGAGAACTAGGGATACTCTCACTCCTTGTCGTACTACCAGCAAGTATCAGAGCACCGCAGTGTGACTGCGGCTCAGCTGAAGCTTAAAAGAAACCCAAGCGCCTCCCAGTAAAAGAAGTATCTACCAAGTGTGTTCCTGTCCTGCAGTCTCACCTTCCAGACTCTGGGAGGGAGTCACTTCTGCCACTTACTTCCACACTTCTGGAACCAGCAGAGCCCAACTAGCCCAGCTGTGATCAACTGAAAGGCATCAAGTGCAATCATTTTCAGTCAGCCAGACCTGGAGGCTGCGCAGGGTTGCCAGGACGTAGGAAGCTTTGTAACAGAAGCTTCTTGGGGGAGGAGGAGTGAGGAAGGCTGGGGCAGACTGAGCCGGCGGAGGGCATGCCAAGTCCCCAAAACTCAAGAGCTGGCTATGGAAAGGTTTGCATCAGCTCCGTCGTAGTCAAGGGAAACCAGCTCCAAGCTTCCTCTGATTGGATTTTCTCACTTTGATGCATGCTAATATATTTTAGCCCACTTGGCCTCAAGTGTGTCTGTTACATTAACTTGATCCAGCCGCGCAGGCCAGGACAAGCAGCAGAGATCCACCCAGTGCCTCTCCAACTGCCACCTCCTCCCTTCCGAGTGGCTTCAACCTGACTGTGCGATACACGCAGAGTGCTGGAGCCCTCAGCTTAGCGAACAAAATGTTTGCCCTGCCATTCCGACACACCAGCAGGTTCCCAGTCTAGCAGGCTGCAGAGCCCCTCTGTGACCCGACACATGTTTCCGGCACAGCATTTTATTCTTTATGTTTTTGTCTTCAGCAGAAAATTCTGCAAGAAGCTGAAAGACAGGCTCCTACCTCGTTATCCACGCTCTCCGTGGCCATGCACTGGTTGTTGGCTAGCGTGGTGATCTCTCTGCTTTTGGGGGTTTCCATTCGGCAGCTACAGAGGGGGACTTCCTGGAGACCATCTACTTCCATTGCTTCAGGACCATTGGAAAGACCTGGAGTACAGAAGACCAGTAAATCAACTCTGAAATTCTCTTCCAGGAGAAAGGATGCAGTCCATCAACACCATCCACGTCCTGTGGCATCTTCCTATTCCAGTGAAACACCTTCAAGGCATTATCTAAACCCTGTAAAAAAGACCCCTTTCTTTATACCAGCTGGAGTTTGCAAAAGCATCCTGCACTTTTCTAAGTCCAGCCGCACTACAGATGACTGTGCTGAAATCAAGAATAGTAAGTTAAGAACAGTTTACCCTGAGAAAACGTCAACAAGGAAAAGCAATGATAAGGTACAGATTTTCATCAGCCTGCCTCTCCTCCCCACCTGCCCCACAACACTGTGCTCTGGCACCAGAAAATTTGGAGGAAACCACCCAGAGCTGGAGATTTTAATAGTTAGTGGAGTGATAAATAGAGAAGATCAGGAAAGCACAAACTTCTATTTGCAGAGACTTATTACACAGATGGGAAAACAAAATTCCTGGGACTATTTGGTCTCAGCCAACCAAGAATTACTTATTTTGGAAAGAGAACAAACCAGGGAAAAGAAAGTAGCAAGATGCTGAGATGTTCTTGCCTTCTCCTCATCTCTTTGTCTCGGATTTTGAACATTTTCAAACCTATTTAAAGGTGGATAATAGCTTTTGAGGAGGCTCACTGCCAGGTATGGGGGCACAGCGTGAATTTTCTTGTGGCCCCTCCGGCTTCAACTCAATCACTAGGTTACCCGTGACTGCAGAACACTGGCCTAACGACAAAGGGGTTGCTTTTAGTCCTATGCTGCTATTCTAATCCTACACAGTCATAACATCTCTTTGCAACGTTTCCATTACAGAAGCAAACCCTCAAAGATATGCCTTTGGATTGGTTCACCCGAAGTGTCCCGAGCTTTCCCTACCCAAGGCTGCTATGGGATTGAGTCCCAGCGAGAAGGAAGCGTGCTGCTATTTTTTAAGCTTTTGAGAAAGGAGAGTTATTTTGCCACAAAGTTTCAAAGATCAACTTCATTCCTGGAGGAGATCCTTCTTTAGCTGCCCTGGCAAAGGCAGCATTCTCCCTGCAGCATCCTGCCCATGGCTACAACCGTATCAGCCGAGCACAAGACCCTTTCATCTTGTAAGGAGTTTCCTTTAGCCAATAAGTTGCAAGACCAAGCCTAGAGAAGGGATGGGATATTTCAAGACGTATAAGCAAAGGGAAAGTCCTTGCAGTTTTCATGTAAAATCCTGTCAAGATCTTAAAGGTTTAAGAGCTTTTTCTAGGCCCACAGCTCACAAAGCTCATTCCTCGCCTTCCAAGCTGTCACTTTCATAATCTTTTTGACATCCAGAGGCTCTGGTGAAAGCATCCCTCAACCATCCTCACCCTCCCTTGGTGGTGAACACTCCCACCCGCTCTTTGATGTACCTCTATCAAAAGAGCCAGACAATTTTTGAAAGTGAAAGAGCGACGGGGGACAGACGGATGGATGGATCCAGGTCAGCCAGGAGGCAAGTTCAGCACTGGGAACAGCGGCCAGGGGTGAGCACCCAGGAACCAACACTAGTCCCTCCTCTTCCCAGGGCTGAACAAGAGGATCCTGGGGGGCACTGGGGAGATGCTACATCAGCATCCTTCAAGGAAGAGAGGGGAGCTGCCGAGTGGGACAGGCGGGCTGGGGCAGCACCTTGCACCCCTCGTCGGGTGTCTTCCCAAGCCACCGCGCTCCACCCAAGCTCCACCTGAGCTGCGCTCCCGCTCCCCAGCACAGAGGGTCCCGGCGGCGGGTGGGTGCTCTGCGGCCGGGCCGGGCCCCGCAGCCACCAGGGGGCAGCCGGGCCCCCACAGCGGCCCCGCAGCCGCCCCACAGCCCACCGCAGCACCCCGCAGCACCCAGCGGAACAAAGCCCCAGTCCAGCCCCGGCAGGGCTCGGCCAGCAGCCACTCACCTCCCGCCGGCGAGGAGAGGATTCCCTTCACCCGGAGATCCAGGGAATCCAGGGACACCTCCATGTACTCCATGCTGTTCTCCTGGCTGGCGCCCTCTCTGCCTCCCAAAGATGGTTTATAGGCTTCGGCACCTAGATGGAAACACACGTGTATTTACACGGCTAAAAAAAATATATATTAAAATAAATAAATCATGTGCAAGCACGTGTGGGTGTAAAGGCCATATTTAAGCGAGCAGGCTGTATGCAGGCTCCTCAGAGAGGCCATGACTATAGATGCACATAGAATTATGAAAATGCGACATCTGGGCATATATGGCACGATTGATCTCTTATTTCCTTCCCTGTCTGATCAGACAGATTTTCCACTTCCACTTAGGTAGGTAACAACAACAAAAAAAAAAAGAATAAAAGAGACAAATAAGTTCTGCCTCTGAAAGGTACATCTGCCTGCTGCCGTACTGCATCAGCAGCAGAAGCTTAAATGGCACAAGGAAGGGATGAAACCAAGGCTCAGTGCATCCTCCTGTGTCTGACCTGCTGCAAAGGGCTCCAGGTACACTCTGGCCAGGCAGAGCAAACTGGATAATCATGTATGTCACGAAGAGGATGAGACAGGTGACATTCAGTTTAATGGGAGGGGAAAAACATAAAAGCCAAGTTTGTTCTGGTTCTAAGTGAACAAAACTGCTGCTGGGAAGAGATTGCATGGGGACCCCTCGGAGCCTTCGTGGGAATTGTCAATCTCTTTGCACTTCCTTGGCTTTGCTTTCTCTCCTGGTTTGCTTCTCCCACTCAGGCTTGGCCAAGAGACTTGCCTTAGCCTGAAAGACTGGCTGCCACCTGTATGGGAGGGGTGGAAAACCAGTCTGCATCTGAAATGAAGAATTAGCTATTTGCTCTGAAAGGGATCAGTGGCCCCCATTTCTTGAGAAGGGGGCTGCCTCAGGAGGAAGAGGAGCAAGCCAGATGACTGACAAACCCCGGGCACAGACCAGAGGCTGAAACACGGTCATTTAGCTCAGAAGCAGTCACAAATCTGCTGACAAAAAAATGGCCTGTTTGCAAAGAATTAGCAAACACAGAAGAATAAACTCTTTGATGGCACTGGATGTGTGAAACCTTAGTAACAAAGCTAAAGGCACAGCATCACTTCAGAGACTATCCACTTTTTTTTTTTACCCATCTTGTTACCTTTCCTGAAGAAGAATAATAATCAGATCCAGCCTGCACTCTCGGCTCTCCCCATCCCACAGCTTTCAGAGGACAAAGGCTACTGAAACCTTCTTTTGAGTGCTGGGTAGCTTAGGTCAAACAAGAATGACCACCTGAACAACATCCACACCATGAGATGGGCCAGAGGTAACAATTACAAATGTGGTGCTTTCAGAATAAGCAAAGACAACCTGCACATTCCATTCAGCTCGACAAACATCCATACAAAAGCAACTGAGCATCACTCTGGGGTGGTTCTTCCTTTCCCTTCTGCATCTAACCACACTCCCCGAGCTCATGGGACATGAGTCCATGTGGACATGAGTCCACGAGGTCTTTTTTTGGATACTCTAAAATAAAGGGACTTCATGAACAAAAAAAATATTCCTCCAGCATGCCAAGTATAAACCCACCTCATATTTATTCTGCTGCTAAAGTGTGCACACCAGCAGTTACTGCCAGTGAGATGCAAGTTCACACCCTGGTTTATCATACAGCCCATCCTTGTGAAGGAAGAGTGAGCTCTGCAGACAGCCACTGCCTTATGGGCCTCAGGTCCTTACCCCTCCACCTGGAAGGCTAATTTCTGTGTAGTTAAGGAACAAAACACAATTAGTTACCTAGCACACTGGCTTGTTTCTTTTTATTCCTCCGTCTCCTCTTGCGGGTGGGTTTCAGCCATGGACTGTCTGTCTTTCCTTTTCTCTTCAGCAGCTTCTTCTTGATGCTGGACTCCGAGCTCTGAATAACCAGAGAGGCCACGTGCATGTAAGGCATGTTGGTAGCAGCATCCCAGCAGTCCTTTGCACCCATGCAAAAGAGCCTTCTCGCAGCTTGAGTTATGTGAAAAGGCCTTAAGGACTGGGGGTTTGAAACCAAGGGGTGCTAAGATGTCTTTATAGCGCTCAAAAGGAAACACAAGCACACGTGTGGGTGTATTTCCTGTCATTTCAATAGTGCATGCTTCACTGTCTCTTCCATGTAGGCTCTTACACCACGCTCATCACAGTAGTAGCTGAGCACCTCTGCGCAACAAGGCATTATGTAGGCACACGTACACTTTTAGCTTCTCCCCAGAAAAAGTTGGGGGTTTTTTTCAAACTAAAATATTCACATTGCTCCACAGTCATGCTAGAAAATGCCTACAAAAATCTGCCCTGCACCTAAAGAGCCACTTTACAGGGCTGGGACAGACGCTGGGGAATCGAACTCTACGGAAGGAGACCAGCCCCCTCCCTGAGCAAGGTACCAGGGCATCACATCAGCACAGACAAACCATGCAGCAAATATTCAGACACACATATGAATTTGAACAGGGTTTGGGTTTTGGTTTAAAAAATACAGTTGTGTGGGGTGGGTTTTCAAAGTCAACACTGAAACAGAGAATCAGGCACCCAACCCTGTAAGGCAGTCTTCACAGCACCAATCATAAAATTCACGTTCGAACTGAAACTGCCAGCTCCTGATGCTTATCCATCTCCCACCGAAGCCTATGAAAAACCTTCTGCTAGCGTTAACAGCAGCTGGATCAGGCCCTACCTTCATGGCCTACCTTGAGAGGAAGCTGATGCTGCACCATGCCCTGTTATCACAGTGAATGAAGCCAGGCAAACGTGGCGCTGAGCCTTGGCTCTCTGGGGCAGCTCTACGGCGTGTCTACACTGCCCCTGATAACCGTTCCCGAGCGTGGGCTCGGTTGTGCCCCACCACGTGGCTTACACCAATTGCATCACACTGCTTGGGGGGGAGGTTTGCATTTTAGCTGGTCTCCGTCTGGGGAACCGACTGACTCACCAGATATGAGCAGAGCAAAAACCACCGTCTAGGATGTGGCGATATGACTTGGGAGTTTGGACTTGACTGCAAGCTCAACCCTTGGTTTGAGCTAACACTACAGACTGGCCTCAGCTACCCAAAGAAAGGAGGAGCCTACACAGTCCCTGCTGCTTGGTCCTCTCTGGCTCCTGTAGTGTCAGAGGCCAAGGAACAGGACCCTAAAGAGCTTCAACTATTCACATGGTATCATCATTTAGTCAAAAACATCAAGAAAATGAAGTCAAGAATTGTCTCAAGGTGACTGAAGAGTTGGGGTACCTTAAATGCTGGCTCCTCAACTTGAGATGCTGTGGAAAGGGAGCAAAATTTTAAAGTAAAGGGAAGGGGGGGGACACAGAGACAATCAATGAACAACAATTGAAATTAAAAAAAAAAAAAAAAAAAAACAACAAGCCAGGTTCTCTTCACCAGCCATCTAAAAATAAAAAGTAAAAATCACCAGCAGCTGGTGAAAGTCTTGCCCTAGCACTACACAGACAACATCCTAGGGAGAGTGTCTGTCTGTCTGTCTGTCTGCTATTTGTACGTCTCCCTGATAAGAGCTGCTCATCTGGTATGGTGAGGTAGCATGTCAGATCAACATGAATTTAGGCTCTAGGCTGGGCCAATGGATTTATGAACAACTCCACCGGAGCTCCAAAAAGCCATGCTGAGCTTCAGGTTGTTAAGAAAATATTGCTGGCTCCTATCACTTGCCAAGTCTGTATCTGAAGAACTTAAGCATCCTTAAATATTTCTACTAACATTCAAATGATTAAAAGCAGTCAACGCTTCGTTGAAAACAACAAACAAAAGCCCATTAATTAGCATCAGAAAGCAATTAATTGTATCACAGATCAGAGTTAAGCACCTTGTGAAAAACAATACTTTGTGTGTGGGTGGTTTCAGAGAGTGAGTTTTGTCAAAGAGACATGAAACCACACCAATTCTCTCCCTCTCTCTCCCCGCTCTCTCTTTCTGGCAGCAGTGCAAAGGGGAAATTATTATCAACAGGACAAAGGCTGAAAGACGCATTTAGCAGTCAGGCTCACCAAGTCAGACTCATCTCCATCCTCCTCCTCCTCCCCAGACTCTCCAGACTCCTGTTCCTCCTCAGACTCGCCATCATCAATCTGCAGCCACCATTTGCCCAAGAACAGAAAGAGTCAGTCAGGTCAGGTCTCTCAAAGCAGAGCATCCCCCCATCATCCTGCTGTGCCCCTTACCCAGCAGAGCGTCCCCCCCATCATCCTGCTGTGCCCAGCACAAGCCTGCATGTGCACTAACAGAATCTCCTCTCCAGGACAAAAACTCCAAAGCTGTCAATGCATGTCATGGTACAGCTATGAGGATGGTACAAGGAAAAAAAAAATTGACCCCAGAAGAAAGTTTTCCAAAAATATCTTAAATTCTGCCATTATCCAGAAACAGCCTCATGTCTACACTACGTATCATGATTTGGGAACAAATGAACTAAACCAATTTTAGTGTTTTACCAGTCTGTTACAAGCAAGATTAGGAAAACATCTCTTACTGGTTCAGTGAATCCCATAACTAAGTGTGGTGAGGGTTCTGCACGTATACTGGACCACAGACTTATGTAGCAAGGCTGAAGCTGGGGTTAGGTGGGGAGACTCTCACAGGTGCAGTGGGGAGCAGGAAATGGTCATCAAAAAGCCTCACTTCCACTGCTGTGCTTTCTGCCATCTTGCAGGCGAAGAAAACCTAGAAATTGCCTCAACTTGTGCCACTCCTACCCCATGCATACAAGCAGTGTCCCATTCCACTCCTTCAAGTCCTGCACAGGGCATGCAAATACCTTTCTGGCATTGTCTGCATCGGATGCGCTGTCTTTAGAGGTCCTGTTATCATCTGCAGGAAACACAGATGCCTGTTCTGCTCCATGATCGTCATCCTCCTCCAACTCATCAGAGTCTTCCTCTTCAGAGTCTACATCTATGCTTTCCCCGTTCACGTGAGGGCTGGCATCACCCAGGTCCTTTTCACTCTGAAAGTCATTCAAGTACACGAGCCACAAAGACAACGTCAGTTCACAGGGCAGAGCAGCTGAATCCATCCCAGACAGCCTCTGTGCTAGGAGCCTTAAAGCTGCCAGGGCTTTATGTTCCTATAGCTGCTTTATGTCCCCTGAATAGCTGCTGGCTCTATCTCCCTCCAGAGCTCTTCAATGCTGCCAGCAAAGCCCACCTGAGAGCCTGCCATGTGTCACCTAACCCTGCCGACCTGGGGAACGAGGAGTCATGAGGAGTCATTGCAGACTCATGGCTGTACAAGGCATTAGGGGAGGAAGGCTGCTGGGCAGGAGCCTTTAGACAGACCCCTGCAGGCTAATTCAAACATGGAAGGGCAGCTCCACCGTGGCATGCCAAGTGTGCAAGCAGGTTTCTAGGGAATGGAAAGGGAAGTTAAATCAGAGAGAGGGATTTTCACTCCACTCCATGAAAGCCCAGCACTGTTTTCCTTGAATTCAAAGACCACAATTTCAGGGCATGGGTTGCAGCAAAAGCAGAATTTGATCAGGACTGAGTCCCTGTCTAAAGCTTTTTTAAGCAACTGGTTGTTTTGCCATACAGCCTCAAGCAGCAACACTAGACAGTTACCTTGAGGACTCAAACAAAAAGGTTACCACGTGGGGTATGCTTGAAATCTCTCCAGTTCCACAGGACTCATGGGACAGAAGGGGAACATTCACTGGAAAACGTTTGTTTAAGAGTCGGTATCTGAACAGCCACCCTCAAAGAGCCATTTTCAAAACAGCAAGGGTGCTACAGGCAGGATGCTGTCACCAGAGAGAAGGTGTAGACTCAGAATGGAAGATGCCGATGGCAACAAGCCAGCACATTCCTGCACCCATACATGGGGTTGGTGTGCCAGGACAAGGGACACGTAAGGTGACAGCAAACATGTCCAGTGGGCTCAGAGCTCCCCTCACCTTGGCACCCGCAGAGGAATGAGTTATGCTCTTAAACATCTCAATCATTGTTCTCTGTTTTAACACTTTGGTCTTTTTCTTGGGAACCAGGCTATAGGTTCCCATTCTCCGTTTTTTCTTCCGAGATACTGCAGCAGCTGGAAGAGAGAAGCAAAAGAAACCCAAAGTTTGCTCAGGAATGAAAAGAAGGGATAGAGAGTAGGGGCTGTACTGGGGGAAACCACACTTGAGGGCACAACTTGAGAAAAAGGCTTCCCACTCCAACTAATTTATTTACAAGTCAACCAAAAGATGACACACGCATACAGGCAAACACACAAAGAGCTTTCTGCCGGTGCTGCAAACCCACCCAAATTCTGAGTATCCTCTCCAGGCTCCTTCTGGCCCCTACATCACCATACACAATATCAAATCCTTAAATTAGCCTGTGTTTGGCAGTATTGCTGATGCCGTAGGAGGCTGAATAGAATCCAACTTGCTCAAATAGATACTGCAAAGCTAATAATACCAACTTACAATGAAAGCGATCATACAATAACTGAAGAACTCACAGGGAAAAGGTACCTTAAATAAAGAGCAGTTTGCCGTTTAACCTCATTTCACACCTACTATGGAAGTTTGTTTGACTCCCTTCACTACTTTGATCGGGTCTTAATTTGTTAAGTTTCCCTCCTGGCCTTCTAATCACATCAGTCATCACACCTCACTGCCTGATGCTGTCTTTGGTGAAAACACATCAGAGGGATGCCTAGTGCAGGCTCTTTTAAGACTAGTGTACAGCAGGGAACATCCAGCTTCAGCACCAGTATTACCGTTTGCAGCTGTACAGCCTGTCCCTTGAAAGCACTTCTTCATCTCCCACTATGATGAAATTTCACCAAAAATCTATGAAGAGACCTCTCAAAAAAATTCTGTTAACCCAATTAATTTTATTTATAAGGCTGTATTTCATAGTAAGCAGTTGTTGCAGTGATATACAAAGTCCTTCAGAATTGACAGAAACATCTTCAGAATACCACACGGGAAAATGGGATGAAAGTAAAGTGTCTCCTCTAACAAAAACTTTTAGCAGAAGAGTGATCCTTGGTGTCGGAGGTGCCTGAAGGAGCATGCCTACCTGCTCACACCGCTTGGGAGGGACCGGCACCCCATGAAACAAGGTGACGCAGGAAGGACTGCATGGCAGTTGCTCTCTGCGGAGCAGAAAACTGGTGGACTTCACTTGGGAGGCTACTTTAAAAGAGGACTGCAAGAATGTACCCTGTTCAACATCCAGAGGTGATGAGAAGGGAGTCCAGAGGACACAAGCATCATGCTTGCAGTTGCAACGGCCACTTGCAGAGAAGTGGCTAGATGAAACGGCATTAAGGTCTACGGCAGCAGCTCTATTGATGCCAGCAGGAAAGGAAACCCTCAAGGAGATTCAGTGGGAAAAAGGTACTAACACAGGTTTCAGTCCTTGTTAACCTGCCTCATCTCCTACTCAACCACATGCACACAAATCTGAGAGGTGGGTGCTGTTAGGAATTTTAACTCTGTCCTTTTTACCCGTCTGCGACTTCGTGGTGGCCACATAGCTCTGGTTCTGAGGTAGTGACTGGTGAAGGCCCGGGAGAGAGGGCAACGGCAACGGCTTCCCAAACTCCAGGACGTTTTTGTTGCCTTCCTCCTTGGATTCTTTTTGATCTCTGCTGTCTCTCCCATCTTTGGGGTCTTTACTTGCATGCTGGAAAACAAAATGCAGTTAAATCGAGCCTCTGCATTTAAAAGAAAATAAAATCAAGAAAATAAATTTAATTCCTTTCTCTCAAACATAATCACTTTCATATGAAGATAGAACCACATATTCAAAGCAAAAGCACACAGCCCATCCTCTAGCACATAATGTTACTTTGCCTAAAGACTGCAAGAACGCTCCCAGCCTTCTGCTCCTTCACTTGAAGGCTGTTGCCCTTGAAGGCAAAAGGCTACCTCGCAGAGGCAGTGGCAGATCCAAAGCAACTGCAGATAATGAAAAGGATCAGACACTATTTGCACAGGTATTTGGTTGGCTCCAGAGAATATGCATGAATGCAACAAATGCACCTATTCCCTGAAACAAGCCCTGAGTGTGGCTGTCACATCAAGCATGCATGAGAACAGTCTTGCAGAGAGGTTTTGGAAGAGCAGGCAGCAACGGGAAGGGATCTTTCCTTTTGGAGAGCACTTGGCACAAACAAGGCTTAGCAACGGCTGTGGTCTCCCACCTCTAGCCTAGGACACACCAAAATACGAGCAAAGAAGGTATTTGCCTGACGTTGTATGTTCCTATACAGTGCTGCCACTGCCGCAGCAAACACCTGCCTGAGCTTACCTTAAACCAGCTAGCACAGGTACTGCCAACCTAGCTGTTGCAACACCAAACACAGGGCAGGCTACAAGCTCCTACTGAGAACCTGATCAGGCTCAAGAGAATTTTGTAGTTGCTCCTGCACTCCCTGTCGCTGCAGCCAGGCTCCTAGGCCCTAAGGCAGTTTGCACCCACTCTGATTTGAGCTTGTACTCAATGCAAGGTCTCATCCAGCACCTTCGGGCATGAAAGCAGGGTTCCTACAGCCCCATGTCCCACAGCACTGCACCTTTTGCAGCAACCACTGTAACAGCAGAGAGTGGGGTAAATGCTGCCACTCTGACATCTTACACCGGATTTGCCCTCTTTGTATTTAACAGATGACCTAGCTGCATCCACACCTCTCCGTACATCTGTCCACTCAACTGTCAAGTAGGAGGCATGTTTGGCAGAGATGCTCCAGAAAACCAAGAGCACAGTTAGCAGATTACAAGCTCTGCGGTGGCAATGTTTTACTGCTGCTCCACTTGCAGGGAAATACTTCTTATGGGACTTCTGAAACAACAGCTGAAATACCAAAAAAGAAAGAAGAATCCAGGCAAAAGAAAGAAAGGGAAAAAAAGCAGCAAGCAATAAAAACACTCTTTAAAGTCCAGGTTTAGACACTACTTTCAAGTAATGTGACCTTGTGAACAAACGGGGAAGCGAATGATTCTCCTAATTACAGCTCTGCCATGTGCACACTGCTGGCAGAAAGCGAGGAGTTGGCTGCGGACAGAAAAGCGGTAATGATAATCAGAAATGACCTGCATAAAGAGGCCATCAAATTGCCAATGATTCCTGCATCAAGCCCATAACTTATGGCCAAATTGCCACATCTTTTCTTAAAAGGCATCTAGTCTTGGATTACCAATTTCAAAGACAACAAATCTACCATATCCTTTGATATGCTGTTCCAATGCTTAGTTGCTCACTGTCAAATAATTAAATGCATTATGCTTTTTCAACTAAATTAAAAAGCCCTGTATCATCAGAAATTCTCACTCCCAGTAGATATTTATGGACTATGATCGACTTTTTTTTTTTTAAACTTTCTCTTCAGTAAGTTTAATAGAATGAGCAAATTAAGTGTCCATAGGATGATTTACTGGACATTGGATCACTCCTGAGACTGCTCCCCCTTGTTCTACCCCTTAAAAAATGTACGTCAGGAGTGCTGGGCACTGCATGCCAATAATAGTCTCAACAATACTATTTTGTACCTCTTAGAAGTCCCTAGTTTATAGATCTAAAGGTTAACGGTAACTCTTGGCTACAGCATTATTCTGAGAATTCCCAAGTCCCCTGGAACATCGACTGCTTTCCATTTTTAACTTAAATTAGAAAAATGAGCTTGGGAGAGGCAGATCTGACGCAGAGCTGCCTGCAACAAGTGTACATAAGGGCTGCATTTTTTGTCCTTTAAGTGCAGGTTCTCGCAACTGGTCTCTGATAAAACGTGCTGTTACTCTCAAACATCAAGAATTCACATTCAGACCGTGCCAGACTGTTTGGAAGAACATAATCAAATTTTAAACAAAAAAAGTAGTATGTTATTAGCTTGGGGTTTTTCTCTCCCCCTGTAATTACAATATGGAAATAAATTAAAAGTCTTCAATAGGGCTGCATGAGAACTGTTAAATGTGACTTCTTCACGGACATTCTGGTAAAACAGTTTTTAAAATCAAATTAAGCCTTGTGAGATCTGGATTATTGCTTGGAGGCATAAGCAGCAATGCTAAAGAACAAGAATTCCCACAGAGAGCTGACCAGATCTCTCAGGAAGCCTGATGGCATGGGAAGCTGAGTATGCATGGCCAGCGGTAAAACATGCATACATACATACATATATATATATATATCACACATGTATATAAATAATCCTAAATCTAAGGATTGTAACAAAAAGGATCAGTAAAGATTTGAAAGCACTCATATACTCAGTCCACTCACAGTCTTCTCACCATCTTTCTCCATTCTTAGCTAGATAAAACAGTTATATCTCTGCTGTTCACATTAAATTTTACCCTTCCAGCAAGTAGAGTGTTTAGTGGATGAAACTTTATTCTTTTCCCATGTCTAATGTCTCTGAATTCTGCCAGCTGCTTAACTCGAGCCTGTAGGTACAGCAACAGGACACCCTGGTCTCCTACACTGAGTTTTTACACTCTGCTTTACCTGCTCCAAATTTAAACACTCCCAGGAAAGAGGCTTTGCTAATCTAGCACAATGGTCTGCTGGGAAACTTCTTCTTCCTTAAAAACCCATCATGCTGACTAAGAGCTGCTTCAAGCATACCTGGGCCCTTCCTTGCAAAGATATGCTGCATCCTTTGCTCTCCAGGTTACAGCCAGCACCTGACACCTCTCTGCAGAGGAGAGTGGGCAGGTTCAAATAAAAGAAGCAAAGGCAAAAGACAGACTGTGCATTTGGGATTGGGGCAAGAGGGTGCTACACTGTTTGGGGCACAACAGACTTCTATCAAAGCGAAATGAAAACAAAAAATTACAGTGATCCATTTAAACACAAAGCTCACAGATCCACCTGCAAACCCCCAGCACCATCAGAGGACTTCTCAAAACGCTGCACATCCCTTTAGCTCCAACAAGTTTCCTGCTGGGGAAAAGGCTGTCCCAAGGAAAAATTCAGACAAAATTTCTCCTGCAGAACAGGCAGAGCAGCTGCCTCCAGCCCTGCCACCCCGTGCCCCAGCCCAGAGCTAGTAGGACCTAGCTCTAAGCCACCTTCATGGGCTACATGGTCACTGGCACAGCTGATTGCAATTAATGGCTCCTGTTTGTGCCACTTTCTTCCACTTCCATGATGGATGGGTTCCTCCTGCCCTCCCCTGGTCCTAGCACAAGGCACAGCATCAAGCAGGTGTCTCCAGAACTGCTTGCAGCTCAGTATCCATCCAAGCAAGCTCCTGCTTCTTGGCTTACGGCCTCTCTTACCTTCCCCCAGGAGAGGACACTTGTGCTGGCAAAGCACAAACAAAGTGGGTTGCAGACGCTTCAAAGACACACACACACACACACACCCCCAAAAAAAAAAAATCGCTAGTCAACATCTACTCATCCACTTTGCTGTGACAAATCCTAACAGGTTCCTGCTTCGCTTCCTGAAGATCCAGAGTCCTCTACTAAAGGTGGAAAATGCCAGACTGGCAATGCTGGAGCAGAAGTGACCACGCCGGGAAAGCGATGCATGGCTTCAGTGATCTGCTGGGCATGGACTGATCTGCTAAGAACACTAACGAGGGCACGCACACTTTGAGCTGCCCGTGTTTTTAACTAAGCAGACTCCTCCGCTCAGAAACTGGATGAAGATCATCCTCCTTCAATTAAACCAAAAAACATTCAGGACAGCAGAGGTGCTTTCATCTAACACCTACATGGGGTCCATGCAAATAGCAAAATTAGAGGCAAGAAGGACTATTCCTGACCCTAAATAAATTCCTTTGCTGTATGTTATCCCTGTCCAAAACAGGCATGGTCTTTTTCTTTTTTCCCCAATTATACTTAGATTTTTAACAGTGAAGCACAGTTCTGTTCTCATCTACAGATTTAGAGAAGTTCAGTGAGGAGAAATCCATGCAAAGGCAACTCCAGGATGCAGTTTGAGCTCCCTGTGTTCGCATGTAGTCCTAACCACCACATGTGGACATCTGAAGGCCAAGAAAGGACCAAAAATGATAGAAAAAGAAACTGCATTGCTAATGTCTTAATTTCTCACAGCAGCTTCTCATGTGGTATCAGCTCTTCCTACGCAAAAGACTGTAGAGGCACTATTTCATGTTGGGCATTGCAAGGAATAGTCAAGAAGCTGAAGACAGCTATTCCAAGGCCCAGGCCAATGTTTGCAGAGATGCTTGTGTCTGGAAACAGCAAAAATGGGACCACAACTACGTCCGACACCATTGTGAGAAAAATAGTCAAGAAAACTGCTTAGATTGGGACAAGAACACAATCTTTTACGTGTTTATAATGATTAAACTCAAGTGCTTTCTATATTTTAATGGGCTCGACCACGTTTCTATTATTGGCACAGAAGTCCCCTACAGCAGCAGGGAGAAGTTACTAAAAATGGCAAAAGACAGAATATCCTCCTTTTTTTATTGCAAAAGCGAATATACAGAACAAACAAACCTTACTAATTAAACCCTGCGTTGGTTCGACAGACCACACATGGCATTCTTCCCACAGCGCAGCAATTAAGAGGTCTTTCTGCTACCAAAGCAAGCAAGTTAGCAAGGACCAAAGAGAAGCCAGAGAAGAACTCCAGTTGTGTGTTGGGGCAAGGACACTGGTAAAGGCCCTGCAGGTCCTGCTTCGGAGCAGGACAGCTTTGATGAGCACCGCTGAAGGACTGCCGTTCACTCTCGACACCTGAAACCATCTCCAGCTTAGACATACGAGCTGTTTTATTTCTCTTCTTTTAAGGACTTTCATCTCGGGCACTGTACAAGCTTGAAACCAAAGCCAGCTAGCCAGGAGAACTAAACTAACGGGCGCTGCCACCAGGCTACACGGCAGCTGTCATAGAGCAACCCTCTCCTCTCCATCCATCAATCGGATGCAGAGGGATAATGAGATTTGTACCAAGGCGCTGCCTTTGAACAGCACAAAGCAGCAGCTCCCAGGGGTATCTGCCTCTAACAACTGGTGAATGATATTTAAGCAAGAAATACCAGTCTGCTATAAAAAATTTATCACAAGCAGATGACAGCGCCTGTAGGAGCTGTAGTGGTGCTACTCTCCCTTTCCTCCGCTGCTGCAGAACTATAGTTTTCACTACTGAATTTCACCACAGCTGCTGGGGGATCCTGAGCCCTGCCTGAGCCTTACCTTGGAGCAACAAAAAGAAACCTGCAGGGCTTTGGTCTTCACCTAGATCAGACAAGCTGCAAGGCTGATCCACCTATTAACACCCTTTCATCTGCAGATTAACACGTGCCCATTTAGAAGAGCGATTCCTGTGTGACTTGATTACAATTGCACTGATTTGTGTGCGGTTAGGTAGCTGCATAAAATCATATGGGTTTAGGCTGCCAGGCAGACTGTGCTAAACCAAGCTACAAATCTGCATTTAATGGGTTTCGGAACCAGCGTCAAGTGTCGTTCAGAGGTGTGGACGCTGACAGGTCAGGGGAGACTCCACTCCTCGTCCCTGTTCCCTCCTACATCAGACAGCTCGAGGGAAGGGAGTGCCACACATCAGTCAAAATGAAACAGGGTAGCTCAAACCAGTTTCGACAGCAAGCCTCCTGACAGAAATAGGTCTGCTGGGGACCTGGGACTGGGATGGTTATTTCTACGGGCTGTGGTCAGCAGCTGGGGCAGCCACCTTCAGCTGGCGCGGCCGTGTCAGCAGTGCAAGCACAACCAATTAAATACGAAATTAAGAGTACCGCACAATAGACGTTCACTTTCTACCTCCCTCTGCAGCAAACCCTCTATACAAGAAGTCCAGTGGTAGTCTATGGCCTCGTCACTCCTGAAGAAGATTTCCCAAAGGAGATATTTAACTGTGACCAAGCTCACACACATGGATGTCACACTTTCAGTCTGCCCACGCATGCCTGGGTGCCCCTCTGGAGAGGGTCCTCCACGGGCACACCCTCCAGGTTCAGACAAGCTGACAGCAGCACTTGCAGTCAGATGGAGAGCTCTGTTTCACTATGCCCTGTACTCATTTCCCCGCCCCCCAAAGGAGACATCATCCTCCCCATTAGGACCTGCCCTTTGTTTTGAGTTTTCTGCATATTAGAGGGTCTGAGGCTGCTGAGCAATCCCGGAGTCTTGCAAAACACCAACTGCCACCTGCCTGGCCCCGAGAGATGAACACAAGACATTCTTAGGCCAGGAGCTCCTGCAGAGCAACCCACAGACCACGTCAGCATACTGCCGCAGTACTGCTGGGCACTGACACAGAAAATAATACTTTACAGCAACAGCAACACCTGTGTGCACACAGAAAGAAAGCAGCTTACCAGTCCTGGGATCAGACTTTTAGTGGCAACACTGCTTAAAGGTATAGTTTGATGAATACTGGTAGAAACACCAACATAAACAAAGCATCTTCTGCTCCATGCTCCTTTCTACCAAGGCTTTGTCTCCCCCAGTTAGAATTGGTACTCTATGTTTTGGGCTCACAATGTGAAGCAGGCTGAGATACTAATTTCACAGATTTTTGCAGTATTTCTTCTCACAGTTCAGTTCCCCTGACTGGTCCTCCACACAACATGTAAAAATGCCACCACAGACACACACCCCAAGCTACAGCCTTGTGGTCACCAAGCAATGAACAGAGACATAACTTGGGATTCCCAATTCAGCCATCTGCTCCTCGTATATCAAGAGACAGCTATGGGATGCTTTCACTACCCATCATCCTTTATCCCTTCCAGACATGTCTTAGTGACAGGGAGTTTCTGAGCAGGAGGGACCTTCTCCATGCTCAGGACACACACACACACTTGCCTTTCAGTCTGTTGCCTAGTCCTGGAAATGTTGCGGTTCTTAATAGGGTTGTAAATGGATTAAGAAGGAAAGAAATAAATTCTTCTAAAGGTGCAGCATTTGTGTTACTGCACTAGTGAGAAGGGGAGCAGAAATGATGCTGCCAACAACTCTTCTGAGGTCTCCGTTCAAAAACCACCTTAACATGCGACAACATCAATTAAAATTGTCACCTGTTTCAGATTCAGCTTCGATCCCAATTCAGGAAGCAACTCCTAAACAGAGAAAAAGCTGGTTAAATTTGTGAGAAAATTATTTTCTTCCTTTCAAAGACTAATCCACATGTGCAGGAAAAGGCTACCAAGGTCCCCTGACAACTATTGGATTACAGAAAATAATTTTTTGGCCCCAGTGGGTTTCTGCAGGAGCCAGGGCGAACAAATGTTTACACTTTGCAGGCAACAAAATACCTTCCTCCCCTCCTTCTCCCAGGCAGCATATGTCTGCAAGAACAGCCTACCAAGAAAACAACAATGCTCTAAAAAATATTAGCAAAGAAAACTACTGTGTCCTGTAAGATCAACTTCTGGGTGATTTCCACAATTTATTTCCTGGAATACAGCACCTGCTATCATGGTGTTTTTGAAGTGTTAAGTGTGAACGTGGAGGCTGGTGCATGAAAAGTTACTGCAATGCTGTGCTGATGAGCCTCTTATAAGCAGCTTAACAAAGCAATAAACAGGATAGAAAAATAACAACTAGCAAGGACTCAGCTACTCAAAAGAAAATAGCACATAAATTTGAAAGAAAAGGGGGAAAAATTAGGTAGTAATTATCAGGAAGGCTGAACAAAAGAGATGTTTTATTGTCTTGCAGAAATGAGATCAAATCCTGGGTTCACATTCAGATGCAGTGGCTTGAGCGGAGAACATGGGAACGGCCTCTTCTTATCACCCTTCTTGTGAATTTTGTTTCTCTCCCTATTTTAAGCCCAAGGGAAATGGCCAGAGGTGCTAAGGACAGGCTACGCACTTTCTAGAGTGGCCCAACAACTGCAGGCTTTGGTTTTTGAAGCCGTTGTTACTGTGTGAGCAAATAACGATCAACAGCACCATCACAGCAGCTCGTGTAACAGAGCGCTGCAAGCATTCGCAAACATTGCACACAGCTTTCTAGAGACAAACCTTGAAGCCCAAGGGGTTGCGTAAAAATATTCTTTTGATGTATCACAAAATATGAATGAGGAAAACACTCCCTCCTAACCTAGCAGTCATTTTTTAGAAGGGAATTGCCTCTTTCAATTGCTCAGCCCCAAGGGATCTCTCCCTGTCAAATTCCACAAGGGTCTGGGGGTTTGCCCGGCCTAATTTAAGAGCACAACAGGCTGCTGGAAGAAAGCTGCAAGGCAGTTTCGGTTGCAAAGCCTTGTTTGGGTAAGAGACAGCCTTATGTGAGCTTTTCATCAGGCTGCATGTATTGCATCTGGGCTGCCTCGCTTGCTAGCCAGAAAACACAGCAGAGGTGCGAGAGCAAGAGAATTAAAATACAATCAGAGGAAGACAGAGGGGAAATTAGAGGTTTGGGAGGATGGTTGGGAAATCATGGCAGGCGTGGTTTCTGCCCTACTATTGAGGCTGTGTGCCCACGAGGTTTGTAATCTTGATGTGCTCTTTGGACTCCCACCTGCTTCCGGAAGCACAGGTGGTGCTGCAGCCAAGGGCACCTTTCCCCATCTGTGTCTGGCTAGGTGCCACCCATCTTTTTTTTTTTCTCTCTCTTCCCCTGCTCCAGACCACAGCGTTTCACAGCTTTGAGAACTTCACATCATATTATCACTGTGCCGCAACATGTGGGTGACATCTGAGGAACACTTTGCGTTTTCTGGTCTGTAATACACTGGCAGCTAACAGCAATCCATTGCACCAAGCTTTACAAAGCTGCAGCAGCTTCCCGTTTATTTCTGGGTGTGACTCACATTGCCAAGCAGGGCTTACAATCCTCTCCCTGACCTAGGTGCAGGATACCTAGAGGCCAGTCTCTCTCTGTCATTAGACATAGCACAATGAGACAATCTAGCTCACTGTAGCTAAATATAAAGCGTCCCAGGGCTGGAGACCAAATGCCCGTAGTAGACGTTTGCTTGTTCCAGTATCTATTCCCTAAGAACCAAACTTGGGCAGTGACAAAGAAAGACCCATTTCTGTTCACCCTACTATAACACGAACGCACCAGATGATTTCACGTCTCCTTCTGCCTCCTGAAAAAAAAGGCAGAGCTCTGTTTTATTAAGTGATGGTAAATCCACCCCTAAGGATTCTGGAGTGAAGATTTCTGAACAAGCTGCATTACTGCAGGCAACATACAGAGAGAGGGAAAACATCATCTGGTTTACTACTATAATGATACAGCAATGCAATCAAGTTGCCTAACATATCAGCTTCTTGACAGCTTCCAAACTCAGGAGAAGCCTTAAGTTAACACGCTATGCTTAATTTCCTTTGGGTCGAACTTATATGAAATCTAATTTGTTTCACAAGCAGCTCTGGATTTCAGCAGACAGCTGACGAGCAATACAGCCAAGAGAGAAAAGGCCATTTAGTGTCTCGCATAGATCGGTTGGAGAAGGTAATTGATCAATTATATATTTAGAAACACATTGGGGAAGAGAGCTGATGGTGGCCATGTGACTATTTTAACACCTCTGTCTCTCTGTAGGAAGAGAAAAAATAAAAATGAAAAAAATACATATATTAGAAAAGGAAAAACCAATCCACTCGGTGGGACACCTCCAAATTACGCGTGTTCCCGTGCAGTAAGGTATCCCTCTCACGCACTCAAAGAAAGCCAAGAGCATTTGCAGCAGCAGCAGCACTGACTGCTGGGCATATACATTACCAGGCTAGGGGTGGGTTTAGGCATTGTCTTCCGTGCTCTGTGGACCTTGACTTCAGTGTTAGCAGCGGTGGCTTTTTTAGCATCCATGTCCTTACTGCCCTCCCCGAGCTTGGCTGGCATCGTGGCTTGCATCTGAGAAAAGGAGCCCACAGTTCTCCCTTTGCTTGCTCCTCCTGGAAGGGTTTTTGCAGCATGGCCGGTGAGAGAAGCAAAGGTGCTGGTAGTCCTTAGAGGTTGCTCCTGTGCCATCTGCTTGGTTAGAATATATCCATTGCTCCCTGTTACAGAAGTCTGTGTGAAGTCATTAGCTTTCATATGGTTTTGCTTCCCAGTCTCACCATCTCGTTCAGAAATGCCATTTTCTGCTATCCTATTTAATTTAGTGCTAGAGTCCTGCTGGCTCACTTTCGTATTGTCCTGAGTGTTTTTTGCTGGGTTTGGGTGGCTACCAGCTTCGCTGTGCTCACAGGAACCGTTGGTTTCACCGTCTACTGCCATTTTTGGTTCTCCCGCTTGCTTTTCTGTAGCACTTTCATCTGCAGCCATGGCATTAAACCCTGGAGAAAGAGGGAGGATAAGGAGGAAAAGAGGAGAAAGAAAAGGGTCACAAGCAGTGTCAAAACTCCAAAGAGAAGGTAGAGCTACTTACAGTAGCTAATGAAGAGCAAACCTCTCCCCCAGAAAACTGCTTTATATATATATACACACATCCATTTAGGTTGCTCACTCACCTACCTGACTGGCTTGCCTGGATCCTCAGATGGTGAAAACTGGGTTGGGTGGTTCAGTTGAAAGCAGTGCACTCATTCTCACTTGCCTCAGCTGCAGATGTGGCCATTTATTCCCAACTATGGATTTTTCAAGGTAAATATTAGCTTTAGCTTTTCCAATAACTACATTTATTGGACCATATATCAACACCTCACATGTCAAACGAAACACTGCCCAATCTTGCGTTCAGATCTCTGGCAAAGCCCTTCACAATGCCAGACTGACACAAGAAAAGCTTGTTGGTAGGGCTGTACAGGTAAGTTTTTGTGGCACAGACACAGCTCAGCAGCTAAATGTCTACATCAGGGCTCTGCCGCTAAACAAAATGTCGCAAGGAGTAACTCCCTTGCAATCACAGCTCTCCTGGAAACATTGTCCTGTGGAGACCGGCTCTTTCGCTGGGATGAAGCAGCACAGGAGCAAGATTCACGGTGTCATTTCAGAGGGAATTCCCAGAGTAAACACAGGGGTGAAGCACCTTAAATGCAATTTTAGACTAAAATAATTACACGATTCAAATGCAGCGAGACTTCTGCAGACTGACTAAAAGCTCACGCACAGATAAAACAGGAGCGCGCACGTAAGGAGTTTTTTTTTCCTCCCTTCCAAACAATTCGATGCTCCCCCCATCAATGAATTTGTCCCATCAGAGATTTCAGACCTGAAAAAATCCAAGTATGAACACCATGTACTTGCAGAAATGTTTCTGACATGACAAACTAGCAGCTCCCCAGGCAACCAGTAGTGATAACAATTCACTGGCACGTTCAGTAAAACGATTAAATCAACCTGCTGTTAGGGATTCCTTGTACTGTTTTCCTTTCAGAGGCCAGACAGTTATGAAAAGCATCACAAGAAGTACCGGAAAAAGCTTTGTCCAAGTGGGCTGTCAAAGCAGGTAGGACTGCTTTACAACCAGCTCGAATCAAAGCAATTTTTGCCTACGGTATTCAGAAGGGCCCAGAGTCAAACTGGAGGACAACTTTGCAAGCCAGACCAGCATGCTGGGCATCAGCATCTCACTTCGCGCTGCTTTTGACGCCCAAACACTCAAGGAAAACAATACTCTGAATGTCTCTGCTGACCTGGCAAAAACCTGATGCAAGGCTAAAGCATTAAGAGGAATCAAGATCCTGCATCCCAAGATGTCAGGTCCAACACACCTGGGCTAATGGTTCACAGTCGATCTCTGCAGGGCTTTGCTGCATGCCCCCGAGCACCCGCAGCACAGTGCCAATACCAGCAGGGCTGGGTGAATCTGGAGGAGCAGTGCTGCACAGCTCACTGGAACAGCTCTTCCCAGAAAGTACCCAATTTCCTTTCCAGTTTGTGGCAATTGGGGAAAAATCTCCCCCCAACTATTTGAGGGCTTACCCACCCCCTTCTTTCCACCCCCTTTTTAATGAGTTCATTCAGTTCATCTCCTTACCATTGGGTTGACCTTTAAGATCTATTTGATACCGACTTCTGCACAAACAGCATTTGCAGATCTAGTCTCTAAAACCAATGTATGCTAGTACCTGCAATAACCATACTACTCCCCAAAATGCCCATTCTTTGGTGCTCATCTGGGATATAAAGACAAACATTTCCTGCATTAAACTGAAAGCCCTCTTAGAACTAGTAAACACACTTAGACCATCCAATCCAACCTCTGGCTTGAAGCACGGTCAGTGCTGAATTCAAACCAGGCTCGAACAGGTGGGTCTCAAAGACTTGCTGCAGTGCTCGACTTGCTCCAGCCTAGTCCTACCCAAAATGACAAGGGGGGACAATCCTAGTCCTGCCCCGTGTTTCCAACTGAAAGCCACAGATGTTGGGCACTAAGCACCTTACTGGGAAGTGTCTTCAAAAGCTGATGACGAGTGGTAACTCTTCCCTGGCATTCAATTCTGGACATTTTTCCTGATGAGACCAGCACTAAGCGGTCCATTCCCCCCCAAACCCAGGCAGTTCAGCCTACAGTTGCCTCCCACATGCACTCTGCCAGCTCAGAGCCTCCAAAATGAGCTCCAAAACCTCCAAAAAGAGCTCACTGATGCTCACTGGAGCACACGCAGCGGGGCAGAGGGAGAAACCCCACCTCCGGTAGGCAGTAATTGAGTGGCTCTCCAAGCACGACTCAAAGTCATCACCTCCATCTGCTGTCCCCTCATGCCACCCAAACTACCTTCTGTGTCCTGAAAATTCTAGTAAGACACACAAGGCTTTGTTTTGGATAGCAACGACTCAGCTTGGGAAAACAAAAAGTGCTACTTTTTTCACTGTTATTTAACCATTTGAAAAGTCTTGGGCAAAGGGAGCCAACAGCTATGCCCTTATTCTTTCAATTCTCGTTTCTCTTTCTGCATTTGGTGTCTTTAAGAGACCGCGCTGTGGCCGTTAAAACAATTACTTCAGCAAAGTCAGTGCCAGAAGAAAACAAAAAATGAGCTCCCTAACCACAGATGGAGGTTTCTAGTGTTCAGCACTAGGCACCTGGCCGAATGAAGCCTTCAATATTTGTTGATTTAAATACTGCACACTCCCACCAGAGCAGTCAAATAACTTCAGTGGCTGACTATTAGATAAACTGAATAAGCAGAGGGCAAGAATTGCTCTACCTGCCATGAAGGCAACCAAAACAAGGTAAATTAGAGCACTGCCCTAGGGGAAAGAATAACTGCATTATTCCAGAAAGCGTCACAGACTTCATGAAAAATCCATGAGGCTAAAATTAAAATCCCACGTACAGTTTTCCCCCCCACACATTCTTATTAAGTGTGCAAAACGCAACCTGCCTGACTGTGAAAGTACCATCAATCCCCTATAAACAGGCACCAGACTTCCAAATTTGTATGATTCGAGATTTGACAAAACAAAAGATACGAAATTTCATCGTCCCTGAAGTTACACAGAACTGCAGAACTTGACAGCGGTTGTCAGGAGTATGGTTTTGATTTAACAGGATTATGCACCTACTCTGCCCTGCTGTAAGTGACTGCACATGTTGCAGAGCAAAGCAAGGTCCTACAGCTTCCAGCTCCAGCCCCGACCATCAGTGCTGCCACCGCTCAGTGGGCTGAGCGAAATGCACGGCGCAGTGTCATGATTCAGTGCCTAGCAGACACACATCCACGCAACAAAAGCCGATATGGCAACTGGCATCACACGGCTCCTGGCTGGCAAGAACCAGCAGAGGCCAAGGACCAAATGGGAAGAGAGACTACGTCCCTCTCCAGCCTCTGACATGTCTGAGACACCACAGGCAAGGCTGTCCTGAGCTGCTGGGACAGGCTTCTTTGAGGAAAGATCATCTCCCTCCTCCTGCTCCCTTTTCTGGCAACACTAAAACAAAATTCATAAATTCTTTGTAGTAGTATTGTTTTCTACAAACCAAGTACACAGGGCTCCTGCAAGAAGTACCAGACCCAACCCACTGACTGCAGGAGCTTGTCATCCCAGGGTCCTACCTGAACATCAAATCAAAGAGACCCCCACAAAGAACCAGTTTATGTCAGGAGCTATGTTGCTGAATAAGATGTGATAACCCAAGTAAGCTAGTCTGGTTTTCACAACCAAAATACCTGGTCTGGAGTTGCCATTCCAGGCTAGGCTACTGCTCCGCTTGCCACGATGCTCTGCCTCTAACTCTGTGCTCAATCCTTGTGTAAAAGGACATGTCTGCAAGTCTGACCAGGTTCAACAAGTCTTAGGTACACTAAGCGGACATTTACAAGCATTGCTGAATAGACACAATTCAATATATACTTACACTTCTGCTGAAATATGGCCTATAGATGGGGATGGGAACGCAGACTAGAGACAGCAGGAACCTCACAGTGGAGAAATACTGAATAAAACAGCCTACAGAAGCTCTTCAATGGACCAGACAGCTAAAGAAACACTTGTTCCTAACATGACCTTTTCATCTGCCTTTTCCATTATTTTTAAAAAAAAAGTTTCACTGCAAACATGCTCAAATCTTGATTTCAAATACACCTCATGGCAACAAGTTCTCTTCTTGAAAATGCTGTTCAACAGCTTTTCTGCTCTTGTGCACTGCAAGTGCAAGTGAATAAAACCTAAAATCGGTATTTCTCTAAAACTTTACAACTTCACAGTATTCGTTTCTTCTAAACAGAGCAAAACTATGTTTCCTCTGTATTCACTGTTCTCCAATTCCCTCGTTGTTCCTTAATCTACAACCATTCTTTAATTAAAAAAAAAACAAAAGGTAGAAAGATACAGCCTACGTCCACAGAAGTGTAACCTCATTTACCAGAAGGACCCTAGTATTTTCAGAGCTCCCTTATGCATCATGATCTTAGAAGTCTTTTCCAACCTTAACGATTCTATGAGTCTATGATCCCCTATGCCATATGCAGCAGTAAAAGCTTGTCACGTTGACCACAATGCTGCCTGCATCCTGATCCAAGCATTTGATATTAATTTAAAATCCAGCAACATCTGGACGCGTAACTTGCCCAAGAGATTTATTTTCTGTTATGGTGCCCCTTCTCCCAGGCAGGTATCTGACATTGATACCAAGATGAAACAAACTTCAGTAAAGGTGTATCTTCTAAGAGCTGTCTACCTTTTAGTAACACAAGGAATTTAAGACTCAGAAAATTATGCAGATACATTATCCCTGCGACTCCACATGGCAAAGAATAATCAGTAAGATATTTAAATCACTTCTCTGAATTAAGAACTCACTGAGAGCAAAGACGAGTTCACACCCCTCCCACCTTTCCCCAGGCTCGAGCAGACCCTCCGCAGAAGTTTCAGTCTTAAGCTTTCTTCTCAATATCAAACACCGTCATTCAAAACTGAATTAAAATTCCCATGAAGGGAACAGAATCTTAGGAAAGTAGGGGATCAGACAGTATGAGGACACCTCATCTCATTTTAGGTGTCTAAAAGACATCTCAAACTCCTAAGCCACCATTGCAACCAAAAGAAAGAAGACAACAGCTCAAAAAGCACAGTCTGACTTTAGACATCCGTCTTTGGATAAACTAATCATTGCCTGGACATGCCTACCACGTGTAAGCAGAAATGAGCCAGACTACTTCAGAATTAGAATGATAACCTCAAAAAAAAAAAACCCTGAATTAGGCAAAACGAAACTCAGCTCTGCTCTCCCAGCCCAGACTCCTGCAATGCTGGTTCCTCTCCACTGCCTTTGCCTGTTGGGTTTCCAGCCCTTCCAGCGGAGCCAGACTTGGCTCCAGTCCTGCCCCGGAGCCTGGTTCAGCCTGCCAAAACCTGCCCGCGGGCAGAGCCTGTCTAACAGATGTGCTACAGTCCCCGCCAGCCATCCTGGCCACAGCCAGAGGAAACCGAATCACCTCTGTGGAGACCAAAGGGGATGGATGAGTAGCCACCAGAAACTTCCCATATGCCAGCAGCAAGATGATCAAAACTCTGTATTACTTTGAGAATGCTCTGAAGAAAATAAAGTCTTAAATATATTTTTTAAATTCTGAACTCACTGGTCAGTGAGACAAAATAAGAAAAATATGCAAGTGTTATGAGCCCTTATACTCACTCCAGGCCAAAATGCAATCATCATTAGGGCTGAGACAAAAAAAAAAAAAAAAAAAAAAAAAAAAAGGAAAGGAAAAAAAAAATCCTACAAGCAAATGCACTATTATCTGATCTGGAGCTCTTACACGTTTTTCTGAACATCTTGGTGCTGAGCACTGGTAGAGGCGAGACACCCAACTGCCCATGTCTTGCACAAAATTTTCCATGCATTTCGAGTGCCGCCAGCACAGAGCACAGGGCAGCTCTGTGCCTTCAGCAGAGCCATGAGGCTTCAGCTGCTGCAAGAGAAACATCAAACTCTGAACTAAGCAAAGATGGAGCTTAAATGAAAAGCTCATGATTTTGAATGGCAGTACAAGTAAGTGCTGCATACATTTGTATTTATATATACACACATTTCACAGATTTTTTTCACCTTAAGCACTTTGCAGGTCATCTTTAAAACACCACAGATACCACCGACATTTATTCAATACCCAACTGCCTTGCTGGATAAACTTTTAAAAGTGAGAAATGCACCTGCTTATAATCCTTGTGTTACAACAGTTCCCCCCTGCTTCCTCCTCAAAGTGAAAACAAAGAAAATTGTCATGCAGAGAGAAGCCCAGCTGATATAAAAAAGATGCCAAAGAGATGGGACTGAAACCATACAGACTAGGGAGAACTGGTGGCTAGAGATCCTGCATCCACTGGAAGGGAAAGCACCATCTCTACTCTTCAAGCCATAAAGCAGAGCATTCTGAAGCCAAAACATGAAGAGCATTAAGTGTTTCAGGCCAGAGTTCCTCCCTAAGGGAAGTTATTGATGGTCTCTTTTTCCCCCCACCCTTTTAAATCCATGAAGGTGGGTGATATCCATCCAAGAGCCTGGCCCTGTATTTCCAAAACTTAAGTGCCACTCCTCCCATTGCCCTGGAGCACTGTCACCCTACAGCCGTGTCACTGCTTCCCACCTCCGGTCAGACACACCAAGAGTCAAAACAGGAAAAGAAAAGTAAAAAATAAAAGAAAAAACAAGAACAACTTCTGCTGTTAATGCTCAATACTGAGATTACACTGAGGTCAGGTAAATGGGGTTCAGCATCTCGCTGATGGGCTGCCTGTGAATACCAGCAGTGACTCAAAGCAGTTTAACAGCCCACATGAAATTAATTCATTCCTTTGCCATGGGATCGGGTCCATGGTGTTACAGCACCGGCCACGAGGCCCCGAGCCCATCCGTCACTGCGGGATGCTCCTGCTCTGGGGCTGCCGGGCTCCGAGCACGTTTCTTCTGCTGCTGCAGCCTGTCTGCCGTGGGGCACAGCCTCCCCGGAGCTGGCGTCCTGAACACCTGGGGGCAGCTGGGTACACATCTGGGTGAACATCTAAAATACCTAAGCATCATTTTGCTCTGCCTGGTCTCCTGCCTGTAAGTGTCAGCATGGGATCCCAGTGCTGAGTACGGCGAGGCAAGAAGATTATTATTCTTCTCCTTTTAAAGCAGCCATCTCTGCACCTGGGAATGCAAAGGTTGCAGCTGCTCAGTGGAAAGCAGCACCTTCCTCACTCAGGGCAGCTTCCTACCTGCAACAGGAGGGAGAAAAAGAAACAAAAAAATAGAGAAAAAAGGCCCCTCCAGGAATTTAAAACCCTGACACTCTCTAAAAGCAGTTTTAAGTTTATTTGAGAGCAAAGTGACTGTGCATGCCTCATCCAGCACTATGCTCCAGCACCATTGCTCTTGTAAAACGGCTGCCTCAGGCGAAGCCTCAGAAACGCTGAGGCTAATGGAGAACTTTGTTACCAACTCCCCTTCCTGCTCCTTCATGCTGCTGCTTTAGTGGAACTTTCCATCTCTGGGGCCGAGGAATCAGAAAAGGAGTGGTTTGCCTTGAAAGGTCAAGCGAGATGCAGCAGAGAGTTAGGAGCTATGTACATTAGGAGGAGAACTGAAATCACTTGCAGTTCTTGCAAAGAAACCACTTTTTAATTAGTTTCTCCCTGAGTCAGACTAAAGACAATATGGCCTAATAAAAAACGAGAGCAACTTTTTTTCCGCTCATCTCTTCCATCTCCCTGCCCCTTTCTCCTCCCTGTCAAAGGGAAAGATGGACCTAAACTCACACCCACATGTAAAACTGAACTGGAACATTTCCCCACAGACAACAAAACATAGTCTCACCCACAGCTTTTTTTCTATCTGTTTTGAGCACTTTCACACAGAACGGGACACTGCGTCTAGTGAGCAACTTACACTGGGCTTTACACAGGCCGGGACTCAATCCCAGAATTGGAAATGAAAGTGCTGGGAACATGCAAAGATCTTGCTCCTACAGATGTATGTTAAATTTATAGTTCAATTATTTCTCTTTATCAGTGCCAGGATGAAGCCAGAAGAGAACATCCCAGCTGGTAACAACAGTGCATTTCTGCAATAACTTCCACTTGAGGAACAAAGAACAAAACACCACGACTGCCCACCCAAGGACCCCCCACCTCCAGGCTGCTCCCCAAGAGCACCCGCCCAGCTCCCTGCCCCAGCCCAACAGCACTGACAACTTGTCCCCTGGGGCAGCAGGTACTGAGCTGTCACAAATGACAGGCTGGAATGCTGAGGACAACGAAGAAAGGGGATGCACTGCCTCAAAACAGCAGATTATAAACTGGGACAGCTCAGCTATTGCCCCACAAGAGCATGAGCCTTCCCTGCAACAGGAGATCTTCATGGCGATCTCCAACATGATGATATTCATCAGTGGCACAGCCAGACAGCAGTCGCAGGCACGACTGCAGCGGTGCCGATATCCCTTGTTTGGGGGATAGACCCCTAAATCTCATTCAAGGCTGCAATTTCCTGGCTCAGCTTGGACACAGAGAAAGCACAAGTGTGTACGCAGAGATGTAACTCATAAAAGACCATTCTCAGAGAGGCAGGAGTGGAGCTATGGTCTGTGCTAACACAGTTTAAACGGGAATCTGATACTGACCTCAGTATCAGTACCCTCCTGAGTCAAGGGGGAGTAAAAAGAGGCAAAAACACAGTAATTCACACTAGGTCTTTAGCCCAATCAGCACCTTTAGTCAGTCTTTGGATCTGCACATTCAAGCGTCTGAAAGTTTCAGATCCCAGGTTCAATATTGACAGATAAACTCCAAGGGGATTTTCCGAAAGGGAACACAATCCAGAACACATCTAGTCTTATGTTGTAGGCCATGGCTCCCGTCAAACACACAATCAGTCTGCTGCAGCAGCTCAGTCTAAACTAGAACCCAGAAGCACCAGAAGACTTGTGCAGATGACCATTCCCCCCGCATCACAGAATGGTTTGGGTTGGAAGGGACCGTTAGAGGCCATCTAGTCCAACCCCCCTGCACTGAGCAGGGACATCCCCAACTAGATCAGGTTGCTCAGAGCCCCGTCCAGCCTGACCTGGGATGACTCTAGGGATGGGACCTCCACAACCTCTCTGGTCAACCCGTTCCAGCACTTCACCACCCTCAGTGTAAAAAATTTTTTCCTTATATCCAGTCTAAATCTACCCTCCTTTACTTTAAAACAAGCACCCCTTGTCCTGTCACAACAGGCCTTGCTAGAGAGACTGTCCTCATCCTTCCTATGGTCCCCCATTAAGTACTGAGCGGCTGCAATAAGGTCTCCCCGCAGCCTTGTCTTCTCCAGGCTGAACAACCCCAACTCTCTCAGCCTGCCCTCGTAGCAGAGGTGCTCCAGCCCTCGGATCATTTTTGTGGCCCCCTCTGGCCCCGCTCCAACAGGTCCATGTCCTTCCTGTGCTGAGGACCCCAGAGCTGGACGCAGCACTGCAGGGGGGTCTCACCAGAGCGGAGCCGAGGGGCAGAATCCCCTCCCTCGCCCTGCTGCCCACGCTGCTGGGGATGCAGCCCAGGACACGGGTGGCTTTCTGGGCTGCGAGCGCACATTGCTGGCTCATGTCCAGCTTTTCGTCCACCAGCACCCCCAAGTCCTTCTTGGCAGGGCTGCTCTCAATCCCTTCATCCCCCAGCCTGTGTTGATATCGGGGGTTGCCCCGACCCAGGTGCAGGACCTTGCACTTGGCCTTGTTGAACCTTCTCAAGCTTGTCCAGGTCCCTCTGGATTGCACCTCATCCCTCAGGCATGTCAACCGCACCACTCAGCTTGGTGTCATCTGCAAATTTCCTTAGGGTGCACTCGATCCCACTGTCTATGTCATCGGCAAAGACATTAGACAGTACTGGTCCCATCCTCCTCACTAAAGGAAAATGACTGTTCAAGCAAACTTAGAGAAAACTCAGACTTCAGGGTGCCTTTCCAGTCCATGCATACCCAGCTCCATACATTGCCACCCATCTCTGAGTAAGGAAACAGGGCTCAAAGAAACTGTTTCATGCCATCTTGCACGTCTGCTGTAACGATTTCACGTTCACGCAACACTCAAAAATGTAAATTCTTTCCCAACGCTAAACACTGTTATTAACAGACTTCAGGGATGTTAACTAATTGAACTGCTATGACGATCACAGCTGGGTAACAAAGGTCAGCGAAGAACTACACATATAGCACAACAACCACGCAAACCATTGTCTTTTACACACATGGTATGCTTGGGAAAAGAAGGATACAGTCTGAACATTACCACAAGAATGGAGACTATGCAGTTCACATTTTAGGACCCTTCTTTTCCCGGTAACAGAACTGGACAATAAGCTGAAGTGGTTGGAATTTGAGCAACTCATGAAGCCCTGAGACTGTTCCTGCACAGGGAGGGTTCTCAGCTTCCTTTTGATACACAGCATTTGCTTTAAGTCAAAATCAGTCAAGACATACAAGGTGCAGAAATGTCTCTCTTCCCACCCTCCTTCTGGATTTTTACCTCCATAGACTCTTGCCTTTTACCTTAAGATCAACCAAGAGCTAAATAAACTTAGCTTTATATCCTGAGCCAAACAAGGCAAGGAATCAAAGCAAGAGTCTCCTCCCAGAGCAACGCGACCTCCCACTGACACCTCAGACTTCGTCTCTGGTCTGCCCAGACCAGAGGTCCATACACAACCAGCGTCAGCAGCACTCACGTGCTCCCAGTTAATATGCAAGCACTGTGGCCACATCTGACACAGCATTCAATATTTTGCCTGTTCTGAGCTTTACTTTCTAACTAAAGCAACTTGACAAAACATTATGCTGGACAGAAGAGAAAAGAAAAAGCAATGCTGTACTCACACACATCTGAATTAAGTCCAAAATTTTGTTTCTAGCTAAGACTAGGTATTTTGACGGGGCCAGTTCAGTGCTTTTCTAATGCTCTATTATAGAAAGGAGAACAAAAATACACCAAATCCCTGCAGAGCTATGGAAGTAACTAGTCAAGGAATAATAAAGCCATGGAAAGAAAGGAGGGGAGATAAAGGGTCGTGGTTTTTTTTTTTTTCCCTCCTAATCCCACTGACACATTTATTAAGCCCTCAGATTTGTGCGCATGCAACTCACAGACAACCACGCAGGAAAGACTTCATCAAATTAACATGTGCGCTGCATCCTGCAAAGTAAAAGCAAGCAGAAACAACGCAGAAGCCATGAAGCATCCCACAACGGCACGAGGTGTGGAGTGTCTAACCCCACCGGCCAACCCACAGCGATCGGTGCCTGTTCTGGAGCAACAGAGAAACTCACAGGAAAACAGAAAGTTAACTTTAATAGAGGGAGGAAAAGGGTTAGGTCATCATGTGGTGGGGATCAGAGTTCAGTTAAAACCAGTCACACAGAGGAGGTTCAAAGTAAATCCTTTGCGCTTCACAGCCACACCAAAGCAGAAGTGAAAATAAGATATAATTCTTTAGGTGGGTGGAGATGGATGGACTGAAAAGCAAATTTGCATCTTCTGGGGAAGAGGCCTGCCCAGAATAAACACAGGAGGAGAACAGACGCACTCTGCTCGTGGGAGCACACCTGAGACTCTCGGGGGACAAGAGCACATCTCCAAGCCCCCAGTTTTGTTCCCATCACGTGCCGACCTCACAAGCAAGGTCTGGCCCTCAACTGAGGCAGGTGCTCACCTTCCTCTTTGTTGTTGGTGATATCTTTCAGCAGCTCAGTCTTCATGCAGGCGTCTTTCCTTGTCTCTCCCTTACTCAGCACTGTTCGCTAGGGGTGGGGAGAGAAGGGATGGGGCGGAAAAAGAAAAAAAAGAAATATCACGGTTTAGCTCAATGTTCATACACATCTTGCATTTAAGACAAGAGACAATCATGGACACATCCTGTTTACATCACAGGCAAACCTCATTCTGCAAAGTAACTGCCAGGAAACTGCCACCAAGGCACAGGTCAAAGATAAAAACCGGCAAGGCTTGCTCCAGCTGACAGCCCATCTCACCCGAGAAGCGGACAGGCTTTGAGCTGCACCCAGGACTGAGACCTCACAGATCTTTGGTTGAGATGCAGCCAGTTTTTCTGAGTGTAACATGCTTGGGAATCCAGCTGAGTATGTCCGTACAAGCGTGGATTAAAACAGTCATGAAAGGCACCTCAAGGAGGTAACCCTTATTCCCTCAAAACTTCTTAGGTTTTGGGTGGGAGGAGGCAGACCTATCAAAATTCTCATTACACATAATTTATCAACATTTACAGCCCAAGTATGCTCTTGGTGGTGTTGGCTATTTTTGTAGTTCATTCAAATGTAACTTATAAAATGCAAACCATCAGTGAGCTCCAGCTAACTCATCATTCAAAACACCCATGTTTATTCAAGTTAATGAGCTCTATTTTTAATTCTATAGAAAGTAATTCTTCTTTTTACCCCTCTCTTTTATTTTTTTGTAAAAAGCAAACACCTGCTCGGCTCCTCTGCCTTTCACACACCCAGAGTCACGTGGCTATATCAGGTTTGCAGCCTTAATACCTTCTCTTTCTCTCTTTTTTTTTTTTTTGAAGTGGCAAGACAAAAAAAAGGCTACCAAAACGAAAGGAAAAAGGTATTAAAAAACCCCTAACACACAAGAGAAGGGGTCCTTTGACACAGCTCTGTGTTTAAGGAGACAAGCTGGTCTGAAAGGGAAAGATGGCGACTGCCTTGAAAGCTGCTGTGTGAGCAGGGAGGCAGCGACGTCCGCCTTCGGGGCCGGCATCAGGCCGGGTGAAGGGTTCACCACACGCTGCCTGCCTCGCAGGAGAAGAATAAGCCCAGGTCAAGCCAACTGTTGTAGGCCAGCACAGAGCAGATGGTGCCTGCAGCCATGCAAATCACAAGGTTTAAAGCACACTGAACGATAAAGAAAGAAAAAAACCAACGTGCCCATCTCCCATAAAGCAAGCAAAAGAGATAAGATGCACACACGAAGCCCGGCGTATCAGTTCCAAAACCATGCCCAGCAGCAGCTTGCCCTTCCCCACATCCGTTTCTGTCCAAAGCTAGCAAGGGAGATGAGCTTTGGTGCTGCTATTACCAGCCACCCTGTGATTTTTGTTTCCATGTGAACTCAGCTTCAATGCCAGGTGCTGGCAGGTACTGCAGCGCAGGGTCTTCCTCCACCCCGATTTCAGCAGCCCCCTGCCCCAAGCAGCGAGGGAGGGCTCATCCAGCACCAGGTCCCTGCCCCTCGGTGCCTGCGGGACCACCCTGCCCTGCACCTAAATGCCACTGGCTGCAAAGCAACACGCAGCTGATGGGAAGGAGGAAACTCAAGGGACACCGGCTGGGCACAGGTTCTTGGGAAAGCCCCCACCACCTGCCAGGCCTGCCTGCGCGGAGCTAAGGGCACCTTCAAGGATTGCTCCTCTAGTGAGGAGCAAGGAGGTTGTGGGTGGCTTCCTGCCCCCAAGCACAAGCAAACAGCAAACATGGCCACGACTAGATGCTCTCAGCAAGAGGGAACTTGTGCCCCAAGTGCACCACCTTCAGATATTCAGACACAGACCAAAAAGCAAGCTGTAAGCATCTGAAACCTCACCTTAGCCAGCTGATCAGATAGCCCGAAACAGAACATACCTCCAGCAGACAGTGGCCAACAGCTTCCATCAAGAAATGATCATAAAAACACAGCCCAAAGTTTGAACATAGATCAGCTTTTTTTTTAATTTTTTTGCTAAGACAGTAATATATATCCTTGCTGCAAACATCTGCTTGTCAACTCTACCTCTCCTCTAGCCAAACTTCTTGTAAACTGGGAATAACTTAATTTTTCCCATGGACTTACCCTGCTGCAAGACTAATGCAAAGAGAACTGCAGAGAGCCAGGGCTCAAGCGCAGCCCCACAGCTCCCAGCCGTGGGAAGGGGCACCCAGGCCCTCACCACAGACACCGGCAGCAAATAAAGAACCTCAGTCTGTCTAACAGGGACCAGCTTGTTTTCCCAACCTTTATTCCAACAAGGAAAGGTCTTGATATTCCTGCTATTAAACTGACTCATACTGGAAGCCCCAGGACTTCCAGCAGGTCACTCTTAGCCATCCCATTCTAAGTTTTTCTTCATTTTATAAGCAGTACCCCCACTCCACAAATCATCCACACTTTCCCTTCCACAAAGGCGTTGCTGCGGCTCAGCCCATGATGCCTGAAGAAAAGCCACTGCAGGACCCCTGGAGTCAATCAGCCCTCGGCAGCTAATACCACCCTCCCTCCTTGCTGCAGTTACCAGGAGCTCGGGGCTGCCCCGGGTCCTGGCTGGCGGCAGGAACTCTCAAAGCAGACTTTCCAATGCCAAGAGAGGCCAGAGAGAAACCATCGCTTTCTTCCTGCGACAGTAACGAAAAGCTGGGTGCCAAGGCAAGGCTAACCAAGGTGGCACCTGACGGTCTCTCCTGCTCCTTATCTCAGAGACACATCCCTTGCTAGCAGCGGCGGCAGCTTTACAACTTCCATGCCTTGCTCTGAAACAAACAAAACTCAGCATCAAGGTAGAAAATAAAATAATAATTTTTAAAAAGCCAACTGTGAATTTTGAAGCATTTTGATCAAAAGGAAGCTACAGGAAACCCCTGCGAAGCGCTTGAAGCCTCTTCCCCCCAGGCCAGCACTCTCCCCTCCTTGCTCCATCACCACCCGGCAGATGCACCAGCACCGACGGGCACCCAACGGGCACCCACCGCCAGCCGGGCAGCGCTGCCCATTCATTCCCACCGGCCCACGGCTCCACCCAGCCAACTTAGCAGCAACTTCACCGCAAGTGTCAATACCTCCATTTTTTTGTGTGTGTTGGTTTTTTTTTTTTCCCCTCCCCTCCCTTAAATTCAGAGCAAACTTCCCTTTCTGCTCACACTCCCCATGCCCCAATCCGTCGGCTCCCGATTGGCAGGGAAATCCTATACCCACCCTCCCCGCCGAGAAATGTCTGCTCTTGCAGCAGTCCCAACAAAAGCCAACTGCCAAGCACAGGCTGCTTCACAATAAAAGTCTCACTCGCTCCATTTTTTTTTTCCTCCTTCCCCCCTTTCCCGCAACCGTTCGCCTCCATTCCCTCGCCGACTCCAGACTGATTATTAACCTCCCGTGGCTGGAGAGCCTCCATAAAGAGTACGCACCACCAGCAATGAAGCATTATCCCCCCCAAACCCCTTTTATTTTTAGGTTTCAAGGGGAAGAAAAAAATGATTGCATCTTAAGAAAGACTGATTAGGTCTTTGAAAGGGCTTTAAAAGCCATGAGGATCCAAGCAGAGGAGCTAGTGCTGGTTTAGTTTTTCCTCTCCACCTCTGTTTGTAAGAAAACAGGCTTCCTCTCCTCCGCAAGGTCTTTGGAGGGGATGGAAGATGGGTCAGACCAGCCAAGGAAAGGCTCTGCAGCATTTCCAAACAGACGACGACTAGAAACTACAGTGGTGCCTTTAAAACAAAAAAAAATCCCACCAAAAAAAAAAAAAAAAAAAAAAAAAAGAGAGAGAGAGAGAGAAAAAGAGCAAAGCTGGGAAACACAGAAAGCTTTCTCAGCCTCCTCCTTGGCATTTTCATCAGCCATGCGGGTGCCCTTTGCAAAGGTCCAAACAGGTTTTATAGGCAAAGACAATGCATGCACAGCAAAACTCCAATATATTGCAGCTTACCAAGCCCAAGAGACCAGTGAGTTACATCATGAACCAGAGCTCTCTCCAGGCAGACCAGGAAGGAGCGGAGGTTGATGTGCTAAGATGTCTACCTTCACCAGGGTCTTTTTTTTTTTTTTTTTTTTGTCTTAAAAATCAACCGTCTAGGAACCTGAGGCTTTGCAGCAGCGTTATTCTGATCAGAGCCATGCAGCTAAAGCAGGTCGATCTGAAAGAGGGCTGGGAGCAGGAGGACCCTTCTGAAACTCTGTTCGTTCCCATTCGGGGCAGCAGCTGCACCAACACATCTGCCTGCAGAGCCGGCGGGATGGGCAGGACTGATCCTGCCTGGCCTGCAAAGCCTCCAGCCAGGAGGTCCACGGTCAGTGGACACCAAGCCCTCAGAGGCGACACCACTGGGCAGCGCTCCCCACGAGCAGTTGGGGCATGCAGCCCAACGCCAGCTCCTCAGCGGAGCTGGGGCTCAGGCAAAGCTCTCACCAGCCCTTCAGCAGGGCAGGATTTCACCTCCTGTGCAAGACGGCGGCGAGGTTTGCAATAAACACTGTAGCAAGGCAAAGAGGCAAAGCTCTCAATAAATGATGCAACCCCAGCAGCAGCAGATTCTCATTCACTGGTTTTTTACCTCCCTTTTTCTCCTAAAAAAAAAAAAACAAACAAACAAACAAACAACAACACAAAAAAACCCAAACAAAAAACAAAACAAAACACAACCCAAACCAACTTGCTCAAAACAACCTTTGCCTTAAAGAGAAGACAAACATTTTGTAGCTAATTATATAGGAAGTAATGATTAAGAAAACTCTTGTAGAGAGAGAGAGTGCTTCTTTTGTAGGCACGTGAAGGCTGCTCATTTCAGAGCCCAGCACTGCTCAGGTCCTGCTGTGCACGGGCAAGGTCTGGGATCCCTGCTCGTGGGGACGCTGACCACGGGCCTGTCATTAGAAGCAGCAAGAGCATTTGATCTGAAGAGGGAAGGAAACGTAACCACCAGCGTACCTGGCCTACAAAGCAGTTACCAGTCTCAAAGCTCCTTTTTTTAGGTTAAGGCCACTTCCTTATAAGCCTCGTGCAATCATGTGAACATGGAATTTTATCTGCAGCTCACAACAAGCACTGCCCTCAGCCTGAAGTTTGTCCCCAAATCAAATTCTTTGGAATTCTTTTGTCTCCTGAATTCCTTTCATCCAGACTCTTCCTAAAAGAAAAGAAACATTTCCTTCTCTACCCCCATGTCCTCTCTCCTATTCCAGCCAAACAAATCAACTCCCGAAATAGGGGGAAGGGTAGAAACGAGGCGCAAGTCCCTGCATGCAACAGCTGGGAACAAGGAGACACGTGCATGAAACACAACAGGACTTAAAGTGACTTCTCGTAAGACAACGCAGTCCACAATGGCGTGCAGGCTTCAGGCAAGGGGGGTCTGCAGAGCCCGTGGCCTCCTGTAAAGGGAAGAGTGATTTACCAGATGACAGCCCTAGCATGGACACAGCTACGCCTCCTCACCGCTTCCACGCTGGGAAGCATCGTGCCCATCTACCTGTGTCCCAGTACAGTTAATGCCAGTGCAACTTGTATGTGCAGGCAAGTGTAAATCCAGAGCAGACAAAGGCATCTCCTCCTTCCACAGGCTGAGGTTAGCAAGGAGTACAGCTGCTGCCTGCCTTCTCCTAGCACCCAAGAGGGGAGGGGGGGAAGAAAACCCTAAAATGGAGACCAAGATTCATCACTATCTCTAGCAAAATCAAACCAGCCATTTCAGAAACACCCAGTCCCCAAGAAGGCTTAGCCAGGATAAAACCGTAGCACCAAGAGGAGCCTGGAGCAAGCAGGTGGCAGCAGCCCAAGGCAGGGGAGCCAGAAGGCAGCTTGCCCCCATCGACGGGGCTCAGGCACCTCTTCAGCCTCCGCGCTCCTCTTCCTCCCACCCCCGAACCACCGCAGCCAGCGGAGCAGCTCCCTCTCCCCCTGCCCATCCCGACGGCGCCCGGCTGAAGGGCTCATCAGGTCGGCAGAGGAGGGAAAGCCCCCCGTGGGCTTCCCTTGGGACCTGGAGGGCCTCGCTCAGCTGCCCACGCCACCTCCGCCTGGGTCAGCTCCAGCCATCGAGAGGCCAGCAGCAAGACAGCGATGCCTGCGAGCCAGGAAAGCGGACAGAAGGGGGGGAAAGACAAAAAAATAATAACAAAACTTGCACCCTCGGGCCTGTCCCTCTAATAACTACAGCAAAACCTCACCAAGGCTTTACTCTCCTGGAGGGTGAGAAAGCGACACAGCGCTGCCCAGCACCCGAAGTCCTAGAGGTGGGAGATCCTCACACCCTCTCCTCCATGGCCTACGGGCTTCGTCCCCGGCGTGGGGCCTGTTTTTTCTGCTCTGTCATTAAGAGTGGAGCCTGGTCTTTTCCTTCAATCCCAAGAATTGCACTGAATTAGATCATCTTTCTCGGCTCACCTCCCCCTACAGGCAGCTCCCGAGCATGCTCAGCTCGGCCTGGCGCTGCCATTTCATAACGGCATTGTTTACAGACACACACTGACCTGCCATTTTTTGACAGGAGGAGAGGAGCGAGCGTTTGCCTCCCGACCGCTCGCGGTCCCCCAGCCCCTCGCAATAAAAATCCGCTTTGGAGGAGGGCAATTGCAAAAGCATGGAAAGTAGCAGGCTGTGGGTTGTGGTGGTGGTTTTGTTGTTTTGGGTTTGTTTGTTTTTTTTTTCCCTTTTCCCTCCTTGATTTAGGTCAAAATCCACCTGTTTTGGAAGGAGAAGTTAACCCCTCTGGGGGTTGGGGGGAGTGGGGAGGAGAGGTCTTGCAGAGCTCGATGCAAAATGCCAGCCATGATTTTTAGCTTCTTCAAATCACAACCATGCTTCGATGTCACCTAAAAATATAATACCCAGCCCAGTCTGCCATCCTCCGTCAAGCCTTCCTCTGTGAGAGAAAGGGTTGGAAATATGGTATTTCCCTTGAATAAACAAGTTGGCTTAGTCCCAGCACATAGAGTTTTCTCCTTTAAATGCAAACCAGAGTATTTTTGCAGGCACACAGGAAAATGAGGAGAGGAGGAGGGGAAAAGTTCCTCATTTAACACCAAGAGCTCCATGAAAAGCCTTGCAAGGTTGCTCCGAGCACCACTCTGTTCCAGTCCTCTCCCCGTCCGTGCTTATCATACTTTACAGGTGAAAGCAGCTCTGACTTATGATGGAGAGAAAATGCCAGAAGAGCTGGAGATTTCCTCATCCTTGGAACAAGGACAAGTTGTGAAAAGCTTGCTTTGCAAGAAGCACTGTGCTGCTCCGACACAGTATGGCAGCATTGCAGGGAGGATGCTTGCATATCAGATCTTCTTAACCCCCACTGCCTCACCCCTTCTCCACCATGTCCACCAGCCTTCCCCCTCCTGATGAGGACTGAAGGAAAAAGATAAATATATTACCTGGACGGGGGAAGCAAGCTGTTATCTTGGATCCCAGAATATTTTTTTTAAAAGCTTGCTCATTTTTTCCCTCCATTTTTTCTTTCTTTTTTTAAGGACACTTTCCAATTAGCTTGTACACTTTGTGTGCTTCGCCCCTGCCGCTTTCCTGACTACTGTAAATCCTGGCAGGCAGTGCTGCCCGCTGCCCGTCCTCCTCTTCTGCCCCCCTTCCAAGACCAACGCCATCGTACAGCAACGCCAGACATTTCCTCCTACAGCCAAGAGACCAAGGAGCTGACATAGGCACAGGGAGGGACAGATCCCACAGGGCCAAGGGAAACACGAGGGGACATAATGGTGTTCTCTGCAAAGAGGGGTTGGTGTCAAAACTCTTTAAATTTACAGGAGTCGAAAAGAACCGGCTGAAAATGGTAGTTAAGGGTTATACATTCAAGTTTCGCTTCCAAATTACTGACAGTACATGTCACTGCAGGAACATATGGTCCTCCGAGCCTCGCGAGCGGGGAGCACACACTGCCAGAGCCCCGAGCCTTTCGGCTGAACCAAAAGCAAGGTAGCTCTCCTGCTGTGGCAGTTCCTCGACCACTCACAGCTCCAGGAGTGGGAAGGGGAGAAGGAAAAACTTCAGGGAAAAGCAGCAGAAGAACAACAAAGAGGAACAGCAGGAATCAAGCCAGCCCTCCCCCAAACCAGCTGGCCAGGAGGGTGAAGCTCCTTAAAACTCATTTACCTGAATAAAATAGCTCCCTGCCATTGCACGAGATGCACACGATCCTCCGTTAGGAGATGGCACCACATGGGAGAGGTCAGGGGAGCCAGGCTCCAGCGCTGGGAGGAGCCCCAGGACAACCACTGCAACCACAGCCCAAGCCCCCAGGCATCTCTGCTGCCAGGCCCAGGGTTTGTCTAACAGGGGCTGATCAGCAGAAAATATGCCCCATGTGTGCTGCAGAGCCCAGTTCTGTCCAAACGTGTTCTTGGGAAGAGGGAAAGAGCTCGTGCTGGAACTTAAAAGTCAGTTAAATACGTGAAAGGGAGAAAAACCCAAGACCCCAAGGCCCCAGGTCTGGGGCTCTTAATCCTCGCTGAAAAGCAGCACGATGTCCAGACCTCGGGTTTCTCTCTTCCCTCCAAAGTAGGTCAGGCTTTTCAGTGTCTCTCTGCAGATGCTTTCAAAGGGCATCAGCCGCCAGGGACAGAACATTAGATGTTTTCGGCTGGCTGTCACACCGGTGTCATCGTGGTCACCACCACAGAGGAGCACACACTGCACACCTCAGCGTTTTTTTGATTGCTTGTTTTCCCAGCCTTCATCAAACCCAAAGCACATTTTTTCCTCTGGATGGGAGCTGATCAGGCAGCATGTCAAGGCCTCTGCTCTTCACTGTTAAAAAGAAATCTTGTTTCTCTCCTCATGACTTCTTCCAATAACTTTTCCTTTAGCATACATCCTCTAGATGATGAACAATGTGTGTATTTATAGTCCAGTGGAGACACGATAGATATTTAGATTAGGTATCACAGACTCTCCTGTAAGCTCCCTGATCTTTTAAATGCCATTGTCACATCTCACTCCTCGATTGAGGGGGTCTCGATTCCGGGGTCTCCCTCGAGCTCAGCAAGCTCAGGCCAGTGTTTTGCCTGCTGGCAGGGGTGCCTGGACCCCCCACAGCTCTGGGACCTTTGGTGTCTGACCCAAGTTCCGCCAAGGTCTGTGGCAGCCAACAGAGCTGTCTGCATGTAACACAAACGACAGCAAAAAAACCCAAGAGCGTGGCAGGGCCAGGGGTCTGCATTTTAGGCAACATTTTAAATAAGCTGCATAGATGGACCTCCTGCCATGAAATTAACCACGGATGTTTTGTTTTAATCAGCTGCTCCCTTGGATTGCAAGCTACTGTTAAAAAAAAAAAAAAGAAAGAGAAAAGAAGAGAAGAGAAAAGAAAAGAAAAGAAAAGAAAAGAAAAGAAAAGAAAAGAAAAGAAAAGAAAAGAAAAGAAAAGAAAAGAAAAGAAAAGAAAAGAAAAGAAAAGAAAAGAAAAGAAAAGAAAAGAAAAGAAAAGAAAAGAAAAGAAAAGAAAAAGAAAAGGAGGAAGCCACCCCAAAATAAAAAGGATTGTTTCTTCCTGGTAAAATAATGTTCGTTCTTGCCTCCACCCAAAGAAGTGAGTTGTAGGCTTGCCTGATGCAAGCAGAGGCTGTCAAAGGACACCTAGTGAGGAGGTGCCACGTGGGCACAGGCCCTCTCCTCCCCTTTGGAAGTTCGGTCTTCGAGCAGCTTGGACACCCCAGGGTTTGCTCTTCTTGCTTACAAGAGCTGCAAGCAGGGAGGTGTCCTGGGAGAACCAAATTTTCCAGAAACTTCACACTTCAAAAAGTAAAAAAAAGCACAAAAAAAACCCAAAACAGAAAACCACCAACCCCAAACAAGCCCCCCCACCCACCCCAGAAGACACATAAAGCACCACCCCCACACGAGGAAACAAAGCCCAAGCTTTCCCGGAGCCAGACGACGTCGGATGCAGAAGTACCTGCAAGCCCATGGCACAACACAAGGCAACAATCATCATAGCACAGCCGAGCCTGGCCAGCCTGCTCCAGCCGGCTCCCCAGCGCGCCCCGCCTGCCCTCCCACGCATGGGGCAGGAAAATAAATGTATATAGAAACAAATAAATAAATAACCCCCAGCCATGATTTCCCGAACTGTCTTCCTCCTCTCCGAGGCTTCTCCTTCCCCAGCGGGAGACAGCCTGCCTGCAGCCAGGGCCGGCAGGGAGCCGCTCTTGGCGAGGCATGGGAGGTGGACCCTGCTGTACCTGCGGACATCTGTTGTCTTCTTCTGGTGAAGACTCAAAGAGTTGCATATTCCAGATCCTCATGAGCAGTGATTCAGTTTCTGCTCATGTGATAAAAGCTCCCTCTACAGAGTGAGCATGCCCAGAGGAGACCATTTCACTGCTCCCTCCAAGCTGCAGCCATTTCACAGAGAACCTGCCGGCTCCAGGGCGTCCATTGGAGCGCGATTATCCCGGGCATCCCGGGGACGCACCGGTAATGCAGATCATCTGTCAACTTTCTGACAGGGTGCCAGGCCTCAAAACTGATCGCTCGCCTGAAAAAAAAGAAAGCCTTTTAAACCATAGAGCGAGGTGTTCTGTCTCGGTGGCCTTCAAGAGTAGCCCTTGCCCGCAGGAAAAGGACAGGCAGGAGGGACAGGAGGGGATGCTGCGCGGCTTGGGGACGCTCCTGTGCTGATTTTGTTCTGCTTAATGAAGCGCCCGACCTCTGAGTGCTGGGATGAAGGCACATGGGTTAAACTGGTTCAGTGTGTAGTGTCCAACTGCAAGCGCATTCGAGATCCAATCTGCTGAGCTGAAGGGGAGCTATTTTTCACTTTGGGGCTTAATAAGACAACCTGACCTGGTACAACCAACCTTAAAAGGGTATCACAAACACAGTCATTAAAAAGAGGGGGGGGGAATGGAATGGGGGGGGGGAACCCTAATGAAGTGATAGTGCACTACTACTAGGTGCAGGAGCTCTAAGCTCAGCCTATGTCAAACCATATGATACAGCTGGCCCAGCCAGCAAGATAAAAGAAGAAATTTTAGCTTCAAAATAAAAGTAGTTTGTCTCTGTTCCACTTAACAATTAAGCACAAACTCTTGGCAACCTTCGTATCTGCTCAAGCTCCCAGTAAAACTGCTGGAGCAACTCGCATGAACATCTGTAAGCAGAGATCGGCTGGAAGGGATTCAAGTGCAAGACTGGCATTTATCAGAGGCAGGAGCAGGAGGCTGCTGGAGCAGGGCCGTCGCGCTGGAGAACCTCCCACCCGAGCAGGGGGAGGGTGGCCGGCAACCCCGGAGAAGAGGCCAGAAGGAAGAGGAAACTCAGAAATGGACTGTGGCACCACCCGCTTGTTCTTGGCCAAAGAAAAAACGGTTTTCAAAAAAAAATGAGAGCACAGAAGATAGTTCTCTTTAAGAGTAGAAATTAAAATGAAGATGAGCCGAGTGTAATGTGTTACAGTGGGCTGGGGGGGGCAGGGAGCAGCCTGCACTGTAGGGAGGAAAAAATCCATCGAAATCCATAGTGAGGTTTTGAGGAGCCCACGGATTTTGTTTGCCTTACACCTTGCACCAAAAGCAGGCGTGCAAATTCAGGCCTTCAGCACAAGCACGAAGCCATTGCCTGCTCTGCTCTACCCATCCCCTCCTCTCCTGCTGAGCATCACAGGAGCGTGTCCTGCCATTGCATTATTGCAGGCTGGAAACATCAACAAGCCACATTTTCTCCTGCACAAGCAGCTACTTCACCACCGTGTCCAGGCACATTTGCAAAGTGGCAATAGTTAAAGCAGCAGAAGAGCCTGCCACAGATCTGCCTCAGCTACAAGGACACGATTATTCTCTCCACACTCTGGAGAAGTTTCACTACTGAACAATTAAAACTCACAAGGCTAAATCAAGATGACTGAAACTGATAGAGAAGGAATACTTGAGGTGACAGTATAAAGCAAGGATCTCTTTTACCCACTGGGTTTTTGTTTGATGTAAATTTTAAGTTTTAATATACAGAAAATGAGATTTTCCTGGCCTTTCTATCAGTCGCTGAGAGGTGTAGAGGCAACTCATTTAAGACAAGCTCGAAAATTCCCAAACAAAAGCAACAAAACCCGACTACACAGACAGAAGTTGTATTATCCACCGCATCAAAAGATGACTGTAGTTCAAACCAAAGATGGCTTTAAAACAGTTGACACATTGCCCTTCCTTGCAGCATGAAATTACCAAGCTTGCCTTAAAAACACAGAAATAAAGCGAATATATTAACAAACACCATGTCAATGGAACTACCACAGTCAACATCCCCTTTCAGAGATAAAATAACGACAGATAACCACGCCGCAGCCGCAGCCTTCCAATGCACACAGAAGGGCAGCACTCCCCACTGCAGCTCAACACTAGAAATGTTTTTACTACTGAGGTTAAATATATACTGAGAGCAGAAGCTACCAGAGATGCTTTTCACATCTCACAGTCATCCTTGAAAGCACTAAACACCGTTTAAAAAAAAAAAAAGCAGCAAAGCTGATCATGGTATTGCAGATGCCTCAACAACCAACTCAAGTGAAGCAATCCATCAGCATCGTACCAGCATCTCTGCACAGCACCGCGTTCGCAGCAGATGCTTGTGCGTTGGTTAATAAGACCTTAAATTTATGCCATCCAAAAGGAGAAAGACACTTCCAGACCACCACGGCATTGCTCAGCCTGGCACAGCCACCCCTGTGCCCGGGCAGGGTCTGTCGGCTGTCGGGGCAGTGCCTTCTGCCCTGGGACCCCCAGGATCCCCGTCTCCCTGATTTGGCAGAGGTTGGGTGCTCCACAGGCACAGGCTCTTTTCTAATCAGCTGGTTAGAGAACCATCTCCAGGCTGGCCGAGGAAGTGGTTTTTCTAATCATGTAGGATAAGAACAAGCCCATGCTCCACGAAGCTTTCTTTAATCCAAGTACTCTCCAGCAATTTCCCTACCAAGCTGGTACGAGACAGCATAGCAGTCCCCTTTCAAAACACCTTCTACCAGCTATAAAACTACAAGGTATTTTTACACCAAGGCTCTCTGGCCTCTGTTCCCCAATTCAGGGCTCAAATATCCTTTTCAGAAATCTCACATTTTCAGAAGGAAGGCAGCAGCACAACAACCTCCCTTCACAAAGGACACTGGGTTCCTCAGGGCTTTTGCTTAATTACACCATTACGTACGGCATTTTCACAGCTCCCTTGCAGAGGAGGCGCAAGTGGGAGGCAAGGGGAGATTTTTCTTCTATAGGAAGAACAATGTTTAGCTCTGCAAAATACAGGGGGGGTTCCTTATTTCCATCAGGCTACTCTCCTTCCAGACCCTCCAGTTGCTCAAACCTGAAGATCTCTTTCAGCCTCCTCAGAAGCGATCCCAAAAGCACGACGAGCTGAAGGGACTTTCAATACAAGATGAGTATTTCTGCTGGAATCCCGATTTGCGTCTGCACTGCTATGAACCGCTCCCCAGCTCTGCCACAAGCTGTAAAAATGCCTCCTTCCCTCCGCAGCCATTATGCACAGCATTTCCTAACCAGAATGCCCATTCCCAGGACACCCCGAGTGTCCTCAGCATCCTCTGAGGGAGCCCAAATGTCCACCTCCAGGATCAGGTAACAGCCTTGACGGAGGAGGCAGTCGTTAATGCACACTTCTGGAATCACAGCTTTCTCCACCTTTCAAAACCTGTTTTTTTTCCCCAAAGTGTCCAAGCCCTTTCTCCCTCTCTTTCCCCAGCAAAGTTGAAAAATGCTTTACTTAATAGGAAACATGAAATGTTCCCTGGGATGCTGCATTGAGTACATCACACACACCAAGAAGAAGAAAAAAAGAAAAAAAAAAAAAAAGGGAAAAAAAAGATGCTGTTGCAACAGATGTTGAGATGTAAGCTCTCTGGGAGATGTTGCTATGTTTTGATAAGAATATGCGTTGAGTATTTCATTTACAGGGCAATCCTAGAACTTTATTTAGAAGCATATTGGCCAGACAGCTGTAATTTAGAACATACTGTATTTCTAACAGTTCCCAATTATAAACTCCTTCAGCTTTAAGTTATAGTAACCACGGCTCCTTCTTTTTTGGAAATCTAAAAACACCCTTTCTCCCCTTCATTCAGCTATTGCATATCAAGAGCTTCTACCGTACAAACGCAGCCTTGCTCGAGAAGGGTCCTAAATACAGCATCCTTTGCATATCCCATCTGAGCAACAGCAAGCAAGCTCATTGCTTTAACCACACTCACCATTTGCTCCACAGACAAATGTTTTATTGTTTTATTTGGGGGACAGTAGGTGGGGTGGGAATCAGACCCATATCAGTGCAAAGCCATCCTGCCTATTAGTAGTCTTCTGCCAGCAAAGCCGGCTGTAAAAATGGCTGCTCACATTCAATCTCACTTCTGCTGCAACCTTTGCTGTAACGCTGGAGCTCGGGTGTAGATCCTGCCGATGAGCCTCACGTGTTCAACATGTCCCTGTTCTTTGACCTCACACCTATTTTTTTGAAGGATTAGGGCATTCACGTGAAAATAAGCAAGTTCTTCAGTGGCGGAGAATCAGTGCTTCATGATGCTTTTATATCTCTCCCCAAATCATGAACTCGCCTATGAAACATTGCAGTTGATGGCTCTACAAGCAATTCCGCTGACATTATAAATTTCTGCAAGGAACAGAAGGAGCAGATGAACTCTTTAAAAACAAAGCTCCTGCCTTCATGCAAATATCACTAGTTAAGACGAGCAGAGAAATAAAGCAAGCATGATGTGTATACAGAATTGGCTCTAAAGAGGCTGCTTTTCAGCAACTGCCATAAGGTGGCAGTGGGTCTTTAAGGCTACCTTACACCTTTCACACAAGCACAATAGGAAATTATCACACGAGTGGTTTTCCAGCATCTGAAACTGTTTAAGTCAAATTTCCTCATCAAGGGAGCCAGACCATACATGAAAACTTGGGGCTGAGATCACCTCAACGCCAGAGTCGCACAAGGAGAAAATGCCACCAGGACCAATTCTGAAAAGCCATAAACACAGCCCCCATTTGAGCCAAAGAAAATCAAAACCTTTTCCTTTCAGTGTACAATTACAATGCTGTTTATTTTATATAAACGCTTTTCTTTGTGCATTCATCCAACCATAAACAAGCCAGCGTCCATTAAAGAGTAAGAGAAGTTCTGCATGGCCAGCGAGCTGGGGCTCCAGCAGTCTTTTATGCAGGGACCATAAAAGCAACACCAGTAAGCAAGCTTGTCACCAACTTAGTGCAGGGCTGACATATCAAACAGGCTCAGAAAACACCGTGGAAGCATTAGGTACGCAAGAAATGCAGAACCGGGCAATAAATAGGCAAGTTACTTTAGGTCATAAAGTGACTAATCACACAGATTGACCCAACTGTGTGAGACCGTCACCTGGGATGGAGCAATAAAATAAAAATCTGTTTTGCTCTTCACCAATCGCCCCCTGAACTGCGTTATGAAAAGCAGCCAGAGTTGCCCTGAAGAAAGAGCTGGTCTATCTTACCGCACGCAGTCTAAAGATAGATTGTGATCACAGAGATTTCTGTTAATAAAGTTAAACACAGTAACTTTGTAATACCAACGTATTCACAGCGCCCTAAGTAGAGCGAACCTCTTGCCTTACCTTTACTTACAGCCAGGCTGAAACAAGCGTGGACACCCAAAAGCACACCTCCCGCAGGAGCCAGGCTCTGCGGGGGCTGAGGCTCGCGGCCGACGCGTCCCCCCCTGCTCCACACAAAGTCAGATCTTCCCTACACCTCACGCTAATACAAACATTGAGAGCCAATGTAAATGTTTTATTGGCACTTTACCACACAGCTTGCTTGTACAACAACTGGAGTCAATCGGTTCATGCAGCACAGACCTGCTGGTACTTACACATTCCTTGTAAAACGCTGGCAATTACAAACGAAATCCAAAAGCCCAACCTAGCACAACTCACAACTCCCTTTCCTTCCCCCAAACCCACTTGCCAACACACTAAACCCTTGCAAGAAGCACAAAAATATCTCTCAGCCAAAGGAATAAACATATCTATATTCCCTCCTCTCCTTGCAAGTTTGGAGAACCTGATGTGGCAAGGTTTGTTTGCAATCCTTGGAATGCAAAATAAGCCCGAAAAAGGGAGTTTGAGTTTTACATCCTTTGGCCCTCCCACAATCACAGATGGATCTAGATTTAAACTGCGGAGCAGGTCTGCGCCCTGCAAGGCTTTCCATTAATAATAATTAGCGACCAAGCCGCGCAGCCCACGACTGAGACACGATCACATGCCTTCCAATATGAAGGCACAACCCAGCGAGTCCCTGCAGCCCTCGCTGCCAGCCCCTGCCTGCTGTCGCTTTATGTCACCACCCTAACATTAGACAGGTCCGTTCTTTATATAGGTTCACCAGTCAGTAAAGGTCAGTATTTTAAAACCCCTCCCCGCTGATCTGCAGGAAGCAGTTTGAAGCCATCTCATGTCAGTGGTTAACTATGCTGCTTTTGAATCAATTCCAACAGTTTTTACTTCATCCGGTCTCCTCGCTCCCCCGGCCCGGGGGCACGGGAAGGAGTCGGCCAGATTTGCCCTACCTCCGTCCCGTCTGCAGGGAGCTGCTGGGTCCTTCCAGATCCTCACTCCAGGCCTATCACTCCTCCAGCCACAAATCCATCTCACTCTATGGGTGCAGCCTCCACCCCGGAGCATGCTCAGTACCGGCTGATCTTCAGCCATTTCAGAGCTTTAATGAAATGTAAGCATAAGGAAGTGTCATTAGCAAAAAAAAAAAAAAAAAAAAAAAAAACCAAAAAAAAAAAACGTGCAGGATTCATCCCGACCCGGCCAACCTTCCTGTTTCCATCCTCTGTCAAGGAGGTGAAGCTCTCGCTGCAGGGATCGCAGGCATTTTTAGGCAGCAAGCATCTCGTTTTAGAACAAAAGCAAGGAAAATCCTGTCTCAGGCAAGCCCTGTGCAAAAAGGAGCATTTCCTAGTGACACTCAAACCAGCAGATTTTTCACCCTGGGCCTTCCACAAATTACAATATTTTCATGAAATGCCATTAATATTATTTTTCCCCCCCAACGGGCTTCAACTGAGGCTTTTAGCTTGCAATGCAAATAGTGCTTCCCATCCATCTTAAAGCTAAACCTACCCCAGTCTACTCTCTATCATCTTGAAGATTATTTTGACTCAATTTGCAAGAAAGTCAAAAAGCAGGATGAAAGAGGGGTGAACAGAAACTACAGTACTACACACTTCATGCTATGTTTTCCTCAGGACCTGAATTTTAAGAGAGGTTTGTTTTTCACTGGTCAGCCCTGAAATTACTCCATCGTTACCTTGTCTCCTCAATGCAGTAAGACCGTTTCAAAGAAGAATTAATAGAGGATTTTTTTTTATCCTTTCCAGTTTTCCAAACAACAGAATATGCAAAGACGCACAACGCTGAAGTCCACCGGGCTTTTTCACTGCTGGAGGACGACAGCCCCGCACACTGCCAGCGATCTGCACATGGTACTTGACTGGTCCTTAAAAACTTGTATTTCCCTATATATTGTTTGCATATCCCCTACAGATCCGTGCCAGCTCACAGAACTACTCCAGAAAGCAAAAGATAGCTGTTGCAGAAGTACAGCTTTGCAGGCCAGGGCAAAAATTGGCTATTTAATCCCAACAAAGTTTTAATGTATACGCTATTCCTTGTGTTGGGCCCAAGCCAAAAAAAAAACTCTGGATGTTCAAATCCGTTAATTGTGTGTGCACTCTGCCGAGCGATGCCTGTTTCCCGTGCACGCATGGCTAATATTCCTGCCATGTATGTACAGTATCTGCTTCAATGCTGAAGTTTTGATTCTTCAAAGGAAGATTAAAAAACAAAAATCAAGTTACTTTATCAACACAGCATTTCAGAAAACCATCAGGGTGACAGATGAATGCCAAACACCAGCTTTTTCATGAACCAGACTTCCAGGGTAATCACTAAGAAACTTTCTGTACAATGCAATCAGCCAAGTTAAAGTCAAGATTTTCATCAGTCCACAGCACATTCATGTCAGATGCACTACACAAACAACTCGTAATGTTGTTGTCTCATTTATTCCCTGATAAATTCAGCCCAGTCCTCAACATCAAGCTACAGCTTTTTAGCAAATGATTTGGGATAGTATTCACATTTGACTTCTGAACGTCAGGCAGCCTTTCTCGCCAAGTGCTGGCGAGTTGCATTTTAGTAAAATATTTTTAGAGCACAAAATATTTGGTAAAGTGACCCAGGATAAACCATAATCATTTGGCATAGAGAACATGTGCTTAGCTCCCCTCAGACTTCTATTTCTGCTGAGGGATTTCACGGAAGCCCCGGGACCAGCGCCCCGCGGTAGCCGTTTGGCCCCAGGCTGCGCCTTCTCCGGGGAGGTTCATTAGGGACCTCCATTTTCAGCACAGGATGCAATTCTCTCTGCACCACATTAGGCAACTCTATGATACCGCACAGTGCTTTCATTAAGTGCAGATTGGTAAACCCTGCCGACAAATTCTATTCTCATCCTCTTCCTTGCCTTTAAATTGGAGGTAGCTTAAAAATAATATTCAGACCATATAATCCCGAGGCATGTCTGCTGAATCTAGCAGTGTTTGCATCTAGCACAGCTCAAGCATGTCAAGTTTGTTTCCTTGGAAACAAAGACCAATTTGCAAGCATTGCTTGCTTTCTTTTTTTTTTTATGTAACGAAGACATACATACCTGCAGCTCTTGTTGATACAAAGGAATTAAAGCAGATTCACTTACCAACAAGGTTCATAAGAGAATTATTAATATATTTCACTAATGAACAATTGGCTTGCTGCACTAAGGGAAAACCACAGTTCATCACTATTTAAAAATCCCTTTTTCCCTCAATAGATACACACTTGAGGCATGGCATTTATATTGTTTCCTTGGGGACAGGTAAGGAAAAAAAAAGCAAAGCCAGAGTCATTTGCTTACCCTAGGCTAGGTATGCTGGTTCCAGTGGAGGGACAATCTAAGAAGGAAATCCTGTATTGCTCCTACCACATTGCTCCAAAAGATACACTAATACTGCTCAAAATACACCCGCTTTCAACACAGACTGAAGAGTCAACACAAGCTTAATAAAAAAGAAAGCAATAACATCTTCTAGGTATGTTTTGTCAGTTTTAAGCCCAACTTTTTCCCACCAAGGGCATGCATTAGGGCTTAAGCAGGAAGCCAGCCTTTCTACGCATCAGTAACTCTTCTAGAGCCTGCTCACATCAAAGGTCCTCATGCTGAAAACAGTAAATCCTACGGCGATGACACACAAACTCTCTGTGCGGGCAAGAAAGCGAAGGGAGGGCAAAAGGTGTCAGAGCCGAGTCATCCGTAGCCTCATCCACAAAGGCAGTCAGTACCTCCACCCTCCAGAGCCTTCGTCAGGAATTACAAGACTCAGCACCTTTCAAAAATCTGTCAGATATGGTGTAAAATGGACACGCATGAGAACAGCAAATAAAATTATGGCTCCTTAAACATGCCCTACCGGAGTCTGACTCAGCACAGAGTTCACTTCCCAACATGCTTGGGCTGAGGCCAGGTTACAATCTCTACTTGAGAAGACTACCTTCATATCCAAGGGAGCAGACCCCAAAACTTCTCTTGTTCCTGTTAGCATCACCACGTTAGAAAAAGCCAAGGGAGCTGCACCAACAGAAGCTGACAGGAGCAAGAAAAGCCTCCTTCCCCCACATAAAGGACAAAGCCTCATGATTCCCTGACCCTGGAGAATCCCAGAGTCATTGCTAGAGCCATCAGTGTCCAGCACTAAAGCTGACGTGAACCCTGGATGCTCCACCTTGTGAAAGTCAGGCCTTGGACTCCAACGCACCAGATGCTACAAAAGGAGGCCCAGAGCTTGCAAATGCCGCTTTACTGACAGAGAGCCTTGCTGCCCTCTTGAACGTGCTCACAGTAGGACCAATGCAGTCACCTGGGCGTAAACTGCAAACAAAAAGCACCAAAAAAACCCCAAGCCCTGCAAATGTCCAGCAGAACTGCCAGAGGGTCTCACCCTAGAGCTTGAAAAATTAGTCTCTTTTCAGTACACTGACTTTTCAAATGTAGATGAAGAGCATTCAACAGGACTAATGCAGGTTTCCATTCTTGCTGCAGTCAAGTAATCCTGGAAGCAAATCCCCCAGCCTACACTCTGCAACTGTGTTCACCCTTTACCAAGTATTGTAATTACTTAGTTTTATTCCAACCAATGCCATGGTCTTAAGGAGTTTTGGAGACTGTTCTAGCCACCATGAGTTCTGGGGGAAGAGCAGGGGAAACAATCTAGTTCTTCCTGATCAAAAGCAGAGCATATACTGAAAAAAGTGTCTAAACACCACCATGTAAAAAAAGAACCAGAGAGACACATTGTGATTTGCTTAAATGTATTGCAACAATAAAAATACTTAGAACTTTTTATAAAGAGATTTAAAATAAGAGATGGGAGTAGTAGGCAATATTAATGTCACCATTTTACAGATGGAAGAAATCAAGGCTTAGAGAATTAACTGCCAAAAATTTCTGGAGTGGTCCTTCACAAATGTATGGAGCAGAGGAGCATGATATAGGAGGCCTAGATGTGCAGCCATGCTCACTGCTGAGTTACTGAGTCACCTCGGGTGGCCAAGTTGGGGCAGCAAAGGATGTGTTAGGACAGCCCGTTTGGGATGACTCGACTTTGAATCTCAGTGAAGGCTGAGCACTTTAAGCAACCTTGAAAAAAAAAATCTCATCCTCCATTATTTAAAAACCACCAAAAAAAACCCAAAACACATCAATGTAAATAACAAACACATCAGTATTTTCTCTCTCTTTAGAATATTCCCCATAACTAACATGTTTTTGGAGGAGAGGGGAACCATTTATCCAAAAGAGCAAACTTGCAATCACTAAGGAGCTTTTTATGCCCATTGCCAAGTTTGAAAGCAGGCGGATGCCATGTGGGTGAATCTGTGACACCAGGACACAGTCCAGACTCATACAAGAAGTCAGTCACATCTGAACGGCCAACAGGAGCAATAAATTCAGATAAGTTACTTAGAAATTTTTTGTTGGGTAAGTGGGCTGCAAGTCAAAGCCCCTGGGGCAAGGGCAATGAGCTCTGTTACGGTTTTTTAATGCAGATGGATTAAACACCTGGCAAATGCTTAGGTGAAAATATTGTATTGAAACAAAAGCAAATATGGAAATAGAGGGAGATTACACCACTTACTAACAAATTTAACTATTGCTTCCCTTCCCTTTCTCTTCCCCCTCCAGACCGGCAGCCACTGCAGGGTGCTGCTTGCAGGTATCAGAGGAACAAAGAGCCGATGGATGCCGTGAGCCCCACGTACTTTGGGAAATTTCTGCACACAGAATTAAATTTGGGATGATAGTTATGGAATTTATTTTAATGCCCAAATAATTAAACCATCCTATTTGCTTGGGTTCTCACAGCTACAATGCTAAAGACTTGCTGTATTACGGAGGACAAATGTGAGGATGGTACTTAGAGCTCAAGTCTAAGACTGATGAGCTCACTCTGATCCATTCCCACATGAAAGCTCTTGTAGAAAAAAACCCCCAAATTTCAAATCAAGAGTCACATGCTGATTTTGGGTGGCCAGCTTGGACAGATTTTTTCAAACCTGCCAGAGCCTGCATCTCCTAGAGATGTAGAGACACTACAGCAAGATGCAAATGGTCAGTGCGTTTAAAAATTAAGCACTGGTTTCACATAAAAAATTAAACCATTATTTCAAGAAATGACTTCCCTCAAATTCTCTCACCTTCCCCCCCCACCTGTGTATAATACCCAGTTACTCGCCTCACAAGGAGGCACAGAGCTTGATTTTGTTAACATTTTAAACTGAAGGACTCAAAATACAGCAAAACACAAGGAAAAAAAGAAAACAAAACCACAAAATGCTGCAATAATGTAACAATAATGTAAGCAGCTCTCAGAGATGTAACCAGAGCCAGAGAACGGGGGAAAGATGAACGTTGCAGAATGTCTGCAATAGAGAACAGCAGCCCCTCTCCTCGTTTGCCTGCTCTTGGCCACAGCGACCAAAATCTGTTCTGGAGGCAAAGCAAGGGAAGGCGGGGGAGTCTAGTGGGGAAAAGTTCTGCACACTGAAAAATTCCATTTGCACTATTTTTATTTTACAAGGAACAAGAAAGGGCTTCACCCTTCCAGTGCTCTGTACGGAGCCCTCCCGGTGCTGATCTCCTGAATTCAAATGTGCATCAAAAGCATCGTGGACCTTTGGAAGCTTCTCTTCCGCTCTCACGCAGCCTTATCCCAGAGGAAAGGCAAGCAGAAGTGGTTGGTTCTGGTTCAGTAATACTACCAAAAATAAAATAAAAGTGCACAGGCAATAGGACCAAAAAAAAAAAAAAAAATCCAAATGCCGGCCTTCAGCAGCCGCTTGATCACATTCCGGCTTCGATTAAACAAACTCAAGGAGTGCCGAAGTCAGCTTCCTTTCCTTGAGCAGTTTTTTAAGACATTTGCTTGGTAGCTGAGAGCTCTGGAGTTTCACATGAAACTTATTAGCGGCTGGATCATCCCTGTCACTGACTTCAAAACCCAGAACCAAAGCATCATACCAAGACAGCTCGTTCCCGTGTGCCTTTGATTAATGACTCCTGCTGCACTTGGGGAACTGAATCTTGGCATTGTTTTCAGGAACAAGCCAAGAAAAAACAGCCAGCTGGGCAGAATATGGCCCTCCAAGAAAGATTTCCAGGATTCCCTGCTAGTCAGCAGCTGACAATATACAGCCAGCCACCGTCAGCGGAGGGAGGGTGTTGCACAGCGTTACCATGGCACATTCGTTACGCCTCGCACAGTCTGCGGGATGATCCTTCCCCAGGCGGGTGAGAGTCAAGCGAAGAGCTGCTGCATCACCTGGCAAACATCACTTAGCTTTTTTGTTGCGTCCTTGGCACGTTCAGCTCTCGTGACAGACCGACATTGACACAGGAGCTGCGGCTCTGGTCTGGCAAAGCACCTGGGAGCTGCAGGTACAGGGCTTGCTCCCAACACCCCTCCTCCAAACCAGTCCCCATTGAAATGCGTGGGACTGCTTCAAAATAAACGTGCCCTCGTTTAGGCTTAGTGATATATTGGTTCAAAGCAAAAACCCTGAGAGGAAGGAAAATCCTTTGCAATCTTTTGCATGGATATGTACCCTGCACCATTCTTCTGCCCGTGATATAATTACAGCCCAAACAGCACAGACTTCAAGCAAGGTCCCGAGCCTGCAAAAGAAGGACCTTCCCAGCCAGTCTGGAGCATCATCAATCTGCAGCCTGCCTTGGAGACAGCTGTCCTGTCTTCTCCTTGCCAGATCAGGTGTAAGGTGTCAGCAGACACCCATTATAAACACAAATGCTGCTAAGCCTTGGCTGTGGGCAGACAATATTCTCACCCCAGCAGGAGGATTGCTCAGTGACTTTTCTCCCCCCTTTAAGAAAGGGGGAGGGAAAAGCCCATGCAGATCATGATAATAATGACATTAGCCCAGATGGTTATAATGGGAACGTCCCTTGGGTACCACCATCATCATAGTAATATTTTTGATATTCCCCTTTCCTGACATGCCTCAGATGTTGGTGTGAAAACCTGCAAGGGTGGATATTTACAGGTCAATATGCTGTGACATGCCTGGAGCACCAATATTTTTTTTTCCTAAGTCCTTCTTTAGAAGGAACAGAGTAAAGGATCAGCTGTAAAGCAACCCAAAATGTCTGTCATTTCAAACTGCATTTAACACTCTTCTTCCTCTCCATACTGAAAAAAAGCATTGCAAAGTTCCTGTAAAGCCCTGCATATCCCACTGCTAATCTAAATATGCCCCATTCCCAAGGAGATTGAATGGATGTCATAAATCAAAGCCTGACTAAAAACTCAAGAGGCTGCATCCACTGCAATGCACAAGCAAACAAAAAAAAGAGAAACGCGGTTCATAAGTAACACAAGTACATACAAATTTTCCTGCAACAATGTAGTTTGTACACACCAGTCTAAATAAACGCCACTCTCGTTTATACAGCAAAACTAACTCTGCAGGGAGGGATGCTACTACATGGGACTTGCTGTTCAGATCTAAGTGATGGAGGAAGGACACCAAGGTGTATATACAGTAACTCAGTCCAGTAATTTGAGGATTCTTATCCATTTTTACCAGGTTCTTATACCTCATTTCTAATCCCTGTAACACTGCCTTGCACTCATCACTTAACTTCACCTTCAGGAGTCTGTCAGTCTGCTTGGGAAGAAGGAATGTTGCTGCCATTGTTTTGTTTTAAAGAGCTACATCCCAATGGATCCAGCTATGTTGATTTGCACAGCTGCATTTCAACAAGCTCCTTACAGAATTAAGGTCAACTCAGCCTGTATCTCATGTTTTGTCAGGTACATATAACGCACTTCTAGAGGTGAAAGCCAAACTTCTCGGTAAGGAACAAACTTCACCAAGCTCACACCTTTCAGACTTGCAATGTCTATCAATGACACAATTAATTTCTTTCTCTCCATGTAATTGATAATTAAATGGAGGATCAATGTTCGCTGCAAAAGCCAATGCACGTCTATGTTAAAAGGGCTACTTGAAGATAGGTTACTTGAAGGTTAAAATTATATTACCTTGCCTTTGCCAGTAAGTATACATAGGACAAAATTGCAAATTAACTTAAACTAGCTACAGAGGTCAGAAAAATCCTATGCTTTGTCTTCACCGGGCTGCGGTGCTGAAACGCTCACCTGCCCTGGTGCAAACATGGCACCTTTGGCATAATGGACGGTGCAAGACTGTGACACAGCCATAAGACAGATGTGGGAAATGTGACTTACACAGTTTCTTCATTTATTAGCCAGGTACAGTTGTGCTCGATTTCTTCTCCCCTCAACCATTCACAGGTTTTGTGGGAGACCTTCAAAATCAGAAGGTTTCTCAGCCTGGTAGAGACACTGCCTTGTCCCGTCTCTCCTAAACAATGGGAACTAGAGACCCTCTGAGATGTTCCCCACGGAGAATGGAAGGGTCAGTTCTTCCCATTCATCACTCCATCCATATTCAGAGCTCGGGGGACCTTTCTGTATCATTTTTTAGCCACCGGCATGAAGGAAAATTAAAGCAAATATTCTGCAGCCTGCTGCAGAGGCAACAATCAGTACTTGCCTCACGATCCCTCATTTTGTTTGCCATCTTCACCTGTTTCCCATCTTCCTGCCTACATATCCAGGTGCCTTTCCTTTAACCTTGCTTTGGGATCAGAGTTTCTTCTGTTTGCAGTTGTTCACATGCACAGATGCCCAATCCCTCATGTTTCATCGTCCATGCCATTTTTTCTCTTCTGTTTTGAACTCTCTTCCCCTATTTTTAATTGCTGTATTTTCTTTCTCCTCTGTTTCTAATTTATTCTCTCCATCCCACTTCTAATCCTTTCTTACTGTCCTCTTGGGGCAGGTTTTAAAACAAAGATCCTGCTCCTGCTCACCTCAAGGTGCAACGAGGCTTAACTGCTTTATTCTGCAGATTCTGAAAGCGAGTGAACCCACATGGAAACAACCAAAACCCAAAACAGCCTGCCAAGATCCCTGCTCTAGTTTCAAACCCCACCAAATTCACTTCAATGATATATACACGCTCCACTGACCCAACAGATAGGAAGGTACTGCTGCCGCAGGAATCGTGTCTGGTATCCTAATATAACCTAAGGACAAATCTAAATACTCTTCCCCTTTAGCACCTGACCAATGAAAAGTGATGTGTGTAACTCAGATTACATATGAGCGCACATCCACCTATGTGGAAATACAGGGAAGAGTTTTCTTGCTTCTCTGCCCTTTAAGATATTACTACAAGCGTGGCCTACCTTGTCCTGCCCGGCCAACGAAGCTGCTCTATTAAATCCATACCCGATCTTGTCTGAAAATTCAGGATTTAAACAGCTGCCCCTATCCCACTTGTAAGGTGAACTTAGGCAAGTATTAGTGGAGCAAAAATATGAACCCAGTCCAACAATGAAGAGAAGCATCCCTTTGCATATAAAACTGGTGGGTGAAACAAGTCGTGGAACCAAAGGCTCTCCTTGCACACCACAGCCTGGCTGCCCATCCTGCCACAGCGCTGCAAGGCCACAGTGTCTAGCCAAAGGCTCAGACAGTATCAGACACCCCTTCTCATACAACACTCATAACTGCAGGTAACCCAGGCCTTACTGCTTAATCAAACCTCCCAAAGTTCATGCTTACTCTGAAAAAGTGAGGACCCCGTAGGTGAAGAAGGTCTGCGCGAGGCAGCTGGCACTGTCACCCTGGGGAAGGGGGTCCCGACCAGCCCTGCACAGCTAACACACACATCAGGCAAAGAGCGTGCCTCTGAGCCTCTCCCGCGTATCACAGCCTTGACTCTGCAAGCTTCAAGGCATTTTGGTCCAAGTTAGCAACACATTTTAAGCATAAAAAAACCTGCTTAAATAAATTAAGCACCCACTTGAAGTTAATTTGTGCTATGGGGTCCCTACAGCAAAGCTGACAAAGCCAAGAGAGGGACAACGGGATGAGCAATCAAACAAGCAAGCAGTGATCGAGCTGTCAGACCTCCTCCCAAAGACCTTGCTGGGGCTCAGACCCTCCACGTGGTGCATTTCACAGCCACAAAAACTAGCCAAAAGAAAGGTTGATGATGATTTTTCTTCTGACTCTGGAACTCTGCCTCCCCTCCCCAGCATGCCTGTTTGCTTTTGCAGAGGACATTTACAGCCCTGACCTCCATTCCATTATGCCTTATATTTTCACTTGCTTTCTTCCATCATGAATCATTAACAATCCCCATTTATCATCATATAGTTATACTTTAAATTAAAATAATAAAGGAAATTGCGCTGAAGCTTCAGGGTTTTGGTTTTTTAGGAAAAAAAAAAAAACAAAACCGAACTATCCCACAGGAAAGTATACACTTTATACTAAAAAGGAAAAAAAAAAAAAAGAAGTAAAGTATGGTTGAATTTTGAGCCTACCAACCTTCTATACTGCCCTTTTTATGTCTGACAACAAAGAGGCGTGAATGCTATCAAGTCACACACAGGTACTGGCAACACAATCCTGCTTTGTACCACTTTCCAGCTAGGTGCTCATTTTAATAAAACACAAGCTGCCATGCAATTAAAAAGGCCCCAAAACAAAAGGCTGTAGAAAAAACTGCTAATATACCCGACTACCCTCATTTTTAACCTTAAACAATTAACAAGGCACCAATATAGAACTACTTTTGCAATGTGTCAAATTTAAAAACAGTCCCCCACACCCCATTAAAAACCCAGCCAGCAGTGATATTTTCTACATACTATATATTATGAATGTGTCCCAAGGCACTGTAGACTGCGAGCAGCGTTTCATGGCTCCCCTTGCCCTCCACTCCGACATTCACAACAGCGAAGCCCTGCCTCGACACAGCTGCATTTAAAGCAGAAAAAAGGGGGCCTGCCTTACCACGAGGCGATTAACAATTGGGGAATTTAATAAATAAATAAGCACTTGGCAATACAAACTGCCTTTGCAATCCATGGCCGTACCTGCTGGGAAGGGAGAGGCGTAGAGGGAGCCCTCCCAGCAGCAGCACCCTCGGCACGGCCCTTTGCGGAGCACAGCTGGCAAGCGCAGAGGCTCCATGCTGCTGGGGCCTCCGGCATGGGGGATAAACTAGCCAGGAGACAACCCGCTGCTACGTGCCACTGAGCCATTTAAAGTTTAGAGGCATTTTGTCCAAGGCAATCTTTAGGGAACCCCAACAGTGTGAAGAATCGGCAGTAAAAACCTCTTAAGGAAAGCCTGGTGTGATGCATACCTCTGCTTGGCCGTGCTGGCTTTTTTAGATTCCTGTCAAGGATTTCGGAGGCCTACATGGGCGCTTCCACGCGCTCCGCACCACAGGAGGTGGCGAGGAGCATGCTCAAAGGGAGCAGCATCCTCCCGGCACGCCACGGCTCCATCCCATTGTGGCCCCACGCTGGAAGGGGAAGCGAGGAGCTGGGATGCTGCACTGCTCCCAGAGCCTGGCAGGGGGAAGGAGGCGAATCGAAGAGAGCAGGGACAGTTTTTAAGCTCCCTCAATCATTCCTCAGAATAAAATAAAAAAAATTACTCATCGAGCGATTAAAATGTGCAAACATTTTGCTTGGTGTTCCGACTGCCACATTTAATATTTCAAAAAACATCCAGGCCAATATTGTTGCTTAATTTAACATAACTGGATCCCGAATGCATTTCTAACAGATTAAACCACAGAAATATCCACATGTTTTAATGAGGATTTGGCACTACTAAGAGCCAAACAGATTTTAGCAATATTTTTGGACTACAATTTCTTTCAGAAGAAAAGAAAGCCCACTGGTAATGGATCTGCCTTCCCTACATTTCAAGCTTTTTAGGATTTAAGTGCAAATTGAAAAACCTAAATATTTAGTGCCATTATAATTCAAGCAACATCTGGACAATTTTCTTTGCCTCATAAAAGATTTTAGCCAGCTTTGCAGAGCCTCAGTCCATGTTGCTCAGGCAGAATGGCTCCTTTTACATTTGCATGCTTCACTCAGATTCTGTAGTTTCTATGCCAACAAGCATTTGTAACTCTTTAAAAAGCACATTTGGAAGTGGGGGAGAAGGAAGATTTGAAATGTGATATGATTTTTTTTGTTAGGGGATTTTTTTTGGTTGTTTTTCCCCCAAATCTAAATCATCCATTCCTCAATTTTTTCTGAGCCCTGGAAACCTCAAAAAGGCCCAATAAGCATCATCTCAGCCATAGCAACTCTTCAACCTGCTTCAAAATGCAGCAGTGACTCAGAAAGAGGAAAGTTGGTTCAGTCAATCTGATGTATAAAAATATATATACACACGCATACTTGCATAAATATATATGTTTATATAAATAAATATAACTCCAGTTCTCTCTCCAGACAAAGAATCAACAGCAAACGTCTATCAGTGTCTCTTCAGACAATAGGTCTGTGGGGGAAGCAACAAATCTGCAGTGCTGAGAAATGAGCCCTCCAGATGTACCCCAGCCCAACCCCACCAGGCTAGTGAAACTGTGCAGATTTACGTGTCCTGCAGGCTACAGGGCCTCGGCAGGTTCCCAAATCCCAAGGAAAAGTAAACAGAGACAAGCAGCTACTACTGAACTGTCACTCAAAATCCAGCAGTTTGATTTTTAACCAGATCTTTGGAAGCGATGCCTCCCCTTCCTCCCCACCCCCAGTCCCAGACCTCACAGATGGCTCTAATTTTATAGTTAACACTTGCGCTCGGCACTGTGACATAGGTGTACAGAGACAAAGAAAACCACAACCACGAAAACACAAAATAAAACATTCAAAGCAAACAATACTACCGATCTTACAAAACTAAGAGAAAAAGCTGTATCTTTTTTTTACATAGATGCAGCCTACTAGACGCACAGTCATTGTGAATTCCTTTTCCACCTGAAGTTCACACAAGGGACCTAGCAATGTCTTTGGAGCTACTCTCTCAGGAACACCAACTGATCACGAAGATGCCCGACAGAAAAACAGTCAGCCCAGGCCACTTTGCAGCAAGGACAGTCAAAACCAGTTGTTCCCACCAAAGGGCAGGACTACAAGGGTGTTTCTTGGGGGAGTTGCTCACCAGGAGGAGCTGAACAGGCAGCACAGGCAGGGTAGTGCCTACCATTGCCTGCCTCTTGTAATTTTGTCGTCCATAAGCTCCAAAGGGTGAAAGAGCAGAACATACAACAATACTGCCAGCACTAAACATTAATTTACAGATCATCGTTAACGATGGAGGTCTATTAGCCCCTTCAATCCACCTCCTGTGCATATGTAATATAAAACATGATGTGCTGGAAGGGGAAAGGAAGGAAAGGCTGTTGATGCCATGCAATAATCAATCCTAACCACAAGACCAAGAGAAAATACTCTTGAGGACCTGAATATGATAAACTCTCACTTCAGCTAGACGGGATACAGAGAAAGGAAGATTGGACACCCTTAGCCAAAGCAAAACGTTTAATGCACTGCTATTCTGGCAGGGCAGCAGTTCCTTCCCTCCCTGCACAATCACAGATGATGCAGTGCATCAGACAACTGACTTCATCAGCAACCCGGGATTTGTTTTCACAAGCAGGGATCAGGATGAGATCCAGGAAGGGCAAAAACTCCCTCGGGGAACAGGAGACAAAAGGACAAGATTATCAGTATAGTGGTGGTGACTTAAAGAAAAATATTAATTTTAAAAAGCAGCATTGTCTCACGGGACTAGTAACAGCCCCCAGCTAACAAACACAGTTACTTCTGCAAAGAACCATCAAAAGATCAGGAGAAAGGGCTACGTCTATAAAACTATCCTTATTTGGAAAAGGCCTATAGGTCACTGCCTAGTACACAAAATGCCTGGAGCATGAAGAAGGTGCTTTGCAAAATATAGCCATTGACACCCACTTTTCCAGTCTTTGCTGTGCTGTAGGAAAGGGCAGGCGTCCTCCTCTAGCCTAGCTCCTGTCCTCTGATGTTCCCTGCCACGATTTCACAACCTTTGCCATTTCAAAAGCCCTTCAGGCAACCACACCAGCATGGAGCTATTTTACAGAAGACTGTGTGACTGATACATTCAGGCTTCTCCCTCCACATAATGCACATGGAGCTTACGCTGCTACAGATCAGGACCATAACTGCTGTAAATTAGAGTCTTTTCACCTACCTCAGTGAACTGTATGGGTTTGTACTAGCTGGAAATACAGCTCCATCTGTAATTTAAGAGACTGAGCCTAAAATACTGAAAACAATGGCAGCTTTCGACAGACAGGAGGTGGCCACTTGAGCGTTCACTGTCTGGGATAACTTCTATGTGCAACAAGCCAAGTGCACCCACAGCAAGAAATAACAAACCACACCAGCTACAGAACGAACAAAACTGGGCAGTTTTATGCTGCAGCCTCCACCTACATCCCCTCAGGACTTCTGAACAGGGAGGAGAGAGAGATCTCTCCTATTAAGAGCAGGGAGAGTGATTCAAAAATCAATCTTTGGCAAAATCAAAGTCTGTCAGGACTCGTGTTAATGAATTCCCCTGCCAGGTTTATGATATTTAACAGAAAACAAAAGACTGCTGTACACACAGAATAGCAGGCAAGACCTGAGGTTATTCACACACCTGGTTTTATGTTCCCTAAGGTCACTCTAACCAGGAGAGAGACTCCCTCCCTCCCCTGTGTGAAGGGACATTTGGGCGATGAACGGTACGGTACAGTATGGAAGTCTCCTGGACTTGGGTGCTATTAAGACACCTCCATTGTTCTTCTGTTTGAGATGGCAGCACAAAACTGGCTATAAACGCAACAGATGATCACATGTGCTCTTCAGCTAATGGAAATACCCGGGGGCTACGGGTCCTTTGTGCTGAGCCCTCTCCCAGTGGGTCCCTTATGGGATTACCACAGCAGCCAAGTAAGACAAATTACTATTAGCTGGACTAAGTGCCACAGAAAGAGCATGAAAATGAGTTAACTCCTACCCTTCTCTCTCCCGTGATGGATTACACTCTGCTCCTTTGGAGCAATTCCACATAAGGGGAGAGGGAAACATATAACATATATGAGGAATTTATTGCCATGCCGTTTCTTGTGTTGAAACACAGCACTGACACTGCCCCCAACGCCTCCGGTCCTACTGTGAGATGAGGAAAGAGCCAGGGCCACATCCACGACTGGTTCCAGTCCCTTTTCCCTGAATACAGTGGAAATGAGCTCCACCTCTGCTGTCGCTACGCCTGGGAGCCCACACCTGAATGTGCAAAGTTTACAGGGATGGGAACGACTGGGCAACAAACCCTTTTTGTTAGGCAAGACTCTTGCCCACCCTCAGCATAATCCCCCATGGGAAGCACTGCCGTCCCCAGCTCCACGTTTTCATATATTTCTCAAAGCTTGTTGGAATAAAACTGGAAAGCAAAGTGGAAGGCAGATTCACCACTCCCGTGATGCTGGTCTAGATCTGGAGCTGTGCCACTGCTTCCCCACCGGCTTTGCCAGTGTGCCTGGCTAGCCAGGAGCCCCGAACGCATAGCCTGGCATAAAAAATAAATGTGTTAGCTGATAAAATATGAAACTCCTTTCCTCAACCAACGCACCCACAAAAGCTCTAATTTAGCTCTGCGATTCATCACTGAATATTACATCTCTTTTGAGCCTTTTAAGGAAGCATTCCAGCATTTTCCCAAATTAGTCAGGTAACTTTTTTCAGCCAGCCGAAGTTAAAAATAACCAAGAGCCAGCTAGGTGTCAGGGAAAAGCTCTTGCAGGGAAAATCTCATCCCATCACACCTGTAAGGAAGTAAGTCCTTGCCCATCTCCAGGCACTGAAATGCAGCAAAGCCACCTTCCCAGCAACCAAACACAACGAAGCCCAAGGACAACGCTCCCCACTAATGCCAGATAATTTTAGGGCTCCAATTGCAGGCAGTCCATATTGTTAGCAAAATCCTACATAAGACTTGTACTATCTACCACAGCAGGCTTGACCCCATTTTCATATGCAGAAGCAAAAAAAAAAAAAACCCTCATAATCCTACAGAACACAGAGCAAATAGCACTCACTGGGACCACTTGAATACCACCCTATTAAAATACAAACATGTTCCTACAGTAGCTCAATGATTTTAAACATTCACCATCTTTTCATTTCAGGCTTTAAGCACTTTGCCTGGCAACTGTCTGAAGGGCAAATCATTATGGAAATAGGAAGACAATTAATTTTCCTTTATTCTGGAAGAGAGGATTATCAGAATAAATAAAATAATCAGCTTAGACAAGAGCACAATTCCCAACTTATGAAAAACAGAGGACTTTTTTTCATTTTTCTTTCCAAAGAAAAGATTTTCTTGGAATGGGTTTGCAAGGCAAGTGCAGAAGTTTTGGAGTTAGATAACCTTGGACTGCTAACTCACACATAAGTCCCTGTATGACAGGATGTCATGCAAAGAGACGTGGACAAGCTGGAGAGGTGGGCCTGTGAGAACCTCATGAGGTTCAACAAGGCCAAGTGCAAGGTCCTGCACCTGGGTCGGGGCAACCCCCGATATCAACACAGGCTGGGGGATGAAGGGATTGAGAGCAGCCCTGCCAAGAAGGACTTGGGGGTGCTGGTGGACGAAAAGCTGGACATGAGCCAGCAATGTGCGCTCGCAGCCCAGAAAGCCACCCGTGTCCTGGGCTGCATCCCCCAGCAGCGTGGGCAGCAGGGCGAGGGAGGGGATTCTGCCCCTCGGCTCCGCTCTGGTGAGACCCCCCTGCAGTGCTGCGTCCAGCTCTGGGGTCCTCAGCACAGGAAGGACATGGACCTGTTGGAGCGGGGCCAGAGGGGGCCACAAAAATGATCTGAGGGCTGGAGCACCTCTGCTACGAGGGCAGGCTGAGAGAGTTGGGGTTGTTCAGCCTGGAGAAGAGAAGGCTGCGGGGAGACCTTATTGCGGCCGCTCAGTACTTAACGCGGGACCATAGGAAGGATGGGGACAGTCTCTCTAGCAAGGCCTGTTGTGACAGGACAAGGGGTGATGGTTTTAAACTAAAAGAGGGTAGATCTGGACTAGATATAAGGAAAAAATTTTTTACACTGAGGGTGGTGAAGTGCTGGAACGGGTTGACCAGAGAGGTTGTGGAGGTCCCATCCCTAGAGACATCCCAGGTCAGGCTGGACGGGGCTCTGAGCAACCTGATCTAGTTGGGGATGTCCCTGCTCAGTGCAGGGGGGTTGGACTAGATGGCCTCTAACGGTCCCTTCCAACCTAAACCATTCTATGATTATGTATGCCATCAGCAGGAGGAAGGCTGTCATTTCAGACACTCGTAGAACTTTTATTTATCTAATATAGCAACTTAGAACACCCCAAAAAAAGACACACAGGCTACTTCCCAATCTCATTTTGTACAGAGGTAAATCTGAAGCAGCCCCAGGCTAGATGCAGCTCTAGTCCGAGTGGTCCACAGGAGTAAGAGCAGCCATGGCACCGGGCACTGACAACAGCAAGTCACTGCTTTTTAGCGTCCCCTCCCCATCCATGGCTCTGCCCCCAGTAAATCCACATTGAGTCTATTGAGATTAATGAATTTATTTGGATTTCAAGCACTGTAGAAGATACTGGAACCAGTTTCAAAATCAAGCAAAGGAAGGTTATATGCTAATGCTTGCTGATGAATGCAAAGGAGAAGAGCGACTGTCTAATCAATGCCACTCTTTGATGCCAGCCTGTAGTACTAGATGCCCAGCATCACAATTGATATGGTTAAGGGAGTATCTGATACACTGTGACATCCATATATACCTACAAATATGAATTAAGTTAAAGGTAAGGCATTTAACTCCCAAACCCCAGTGGGAGAAGAGAACAAGAGGAAAAGGAGAGCCTTCAAGTTCATTTTAGCAAGAGACGAAGTTATTATTTACTGAGAAAATGTTGGGATATCTTGGTAAGAACTGTACAGTTATTTCTGAAGGACTCCTCTAACAAGCAGTGTAAGTTATAAAAATAGTATGGAAACTGTGGTTCAAGGTTGCTACATCCTCGAAAAAGAAACAGAGATAATTGATGGAGGCACAGATTCCCGGGAACACTAAGGACTGTAAAACTACTGAGAAATCAAACTGATGATCTGGAAAATAAGATGAGATTAAGAATGATCAGGTTAGTGGGGGCTCATGAAGGAGCAGAAGCGGGAGAAAGACTTTTAGTTTGCAGTGGATTAATAAGGAGGTTAGGGATGAATAATTTCTACTGTTCGTACTGTGTCCTGCTGAGCCGTGTCCCCAGACAGGCCAGTTACGTAGTGCCCTGCACCCCTCCTGGGGTAGGAGCTCTCTCGTGCATCAAGGAGCCCACGTGTTTAAGCCAGCTCATAAATCTGAGCCTGGTTCCAAGATCCGGCACTGTCTCCCTCCACTGCTGTGACACCAGAGGGAACTGCGTGACTCAAAGCTGCTCCCTTTGCTTTCTCCAGCAGTGGCTCTGCAAACTCCAGGTGCCTGGGTGCAGCCACATTGCAGCAGCTGGAGAAAGCACCTCTAGAAAGAGCTCCTGCACATACCAGCACCCCTGCCCTTCCCACCAGGAACAGCCATTTCTTCTGTTTGCTTCTCTAGCAGCAAATCACTGTGGCAGCAAGTAGGTCACGGACTAGATGGCGCTTGAAGGATCACCAGTTCATTTCCTTTTCTTTCTTTTTTTTTTTAGGAACCACTTCACCACCGCCTTCAAAACCAGTCTTCTCCAGCACAGTCCCATCCATCCATTCCTCCTGGTCCTCTCCTCCTCTGACTGCCATGCTCACAGCCCTGTCTCCTGCATTTCTGCTCTCTCCCTGCTCTGTTTAATTCCATCTTTCCCCTGCAGGTGGATGCAGGTCTTCAAAGCAGGATTTTTCTTCCATCTTCCCTTTCACCACAGACCATATTTTTCCAAGCATAACGTACCTACGCATTGTATTGCTTCTCTAACACTCAGAAGCCCAAATGTATGTTCTCCACACCGATCCATTCATTAAGCCTCATCCACCATGGGAATGTAGTTATTCTACTAATTTCACAGCCAGGTTAAAAAATGCAGCTCCTTCCCCTGTGCCTGTAACTTCACTTATTAATCCTCAGGAAGAAGGGGGGTAGGGAGTGCCCTTTGCCAGCTGCTGCTTTCAGGCTTGCTCCAGTCCCCTCTCAAAGCAGGGCTCCATCAGCCCCAGGAGCACAGGGCTCCCATGGGGTCTGCAGGGCAGATGCCGTGAGGCCCTTCCCTGCTTTGCCCAGGGCGTGCAGAAGACCTGGCAGCCCGACAGGAGGGCTCAGGGCAGAGGGAGAGAGCTGCAAAAGGGCACAAAGCAAGGCTGCAGCAGCAAGGAGCTCGTTCAGGGTGTTAAGGAAGCTGAAATGCAGCCATAAGCTGAATTTCAAAATGGTCAGGAAGGCAGGAGAGCAGGAGACAAAACTTCTCCCCTGAAGTGAGACTCATTAAGGCATGAAGATGGAGAAAAGCTGCACGTTACAGAAAACCCTTCCACACAGCTTCACAGCAGAAAGACGATTCATCACAGCAAATAATTACAAGGCTTATATCATAATGTCTGGTTTTAAAGTCACTGCCAATTGACTAAAGGTTGGCTGAAGCAGTCAGAAGGGAGAGAAGCAAAGACACCAGGCTTTGAAGTGGTCATCATTTGATTATTAAAGACTGGGACTGTGATGCAATATATTACCCAGCACAGTAACCTTCTCCTCCTTGTGACTGCCAGGTTGCATAAGGTTTCTTCAGATACACCTGTAAGATTCAGTTCCATTTTGTTCTTTCTGTTTTGAATACAGTCCTTGGCTGCTACGATACCAATGAGGTGAGCAAGTCCCAAATTCAGGTTTCAGTTCCTCCACTGAGCAAAGTCATACTGATGGAGAAAAAGAGACAAAACTGGCCATATGGGCAGGATTTTTCACAGAAATCTAAAGATAGGAACCTGCAAATTCAGGCAATGAATCCTCCTGAAAAGCCCGAGTTACCCATCTCAGTAAAAGCATCCGGGAGTCCCCTGTGCTGCACTCCTTGCAAGCACCGCAGACCGCACAGCCCCATCCACGCTGACCCACGGGACATGCGAGTTAAACACCCGGGGTAACATTTTCGGGTGGGATGACACCTCTGCTCTCCCCAGATGACTCCAGCCTGATCACTGGCTGTTGCCTCCCCCGCTGACACCCCCGTTTCCCGTAGGCTGCTGCTCCTACAGCCAGCGCAGCAGAAGCAGACGTGCCCCATGCCCTCAGCTGCAAGTTCACAGCCCACCTCACAGCAGACGTTGCACCCATTTCAAGCGGGCTACGAGCTGACCAGGCTGAAGAACCGACCTCTGCTCGGTTCAGCCGTACCGGAGGGCTGGGAGGCTCGCATGGGGAGAGAGGCGCCCACTCCATGGAAACACCCCAGCAGGGATCTGCAGAGCTCCTCTGGCAGAGCCCAAGAACACATCTGCAAACTTTAAACCAAACAGAAATTAAATTTGATTGTAGCTATTTTTTCCTTTCAGACTTATCAGTTCCAGGGCTTGCTGGAGAGGAGCTGAATGTCTTCTCAGCAGAGAAGAGCAGCCCTGCGCAGGAGGGAAGCTGCTGTGGGCTGAGGCTTTTGCAAAAGCTGCTCCAATCCAGAGGCACAAAGTCTCCAGGCCACCAAAGGCTTTGTAAGGCTGAAGCACGGTGCTCCATGCTAGGGGCTCTCCTCAGCCACTGTAAATAGCTCATTTTCCCCATTTTACTCTAAAAGAAGAAGAGGAGGAGGGCTTTACTCTTTGGCTTTGAGCCAAAAGGCATGGCACTAAGGAAACAGTGTCACCTTTGTCCTTTTGCTGAGCCTTTCTCCCATTTTCTGGTGCCAGAAATGCCCACCCTGGTACTGGAGACCGAAGAAAAAAGTTTAAAGCTGGTCCAAACCATTTTAGGGATATACTTGATTCCCTTTCCTAGTGAGGTTGCAATAAAGAATGAGATGACAGATCCAGGCTCCCTAAAGTCACGCACTGCAAAAGGGAAAGACAGCGATGACCTGCACTGGGGGAGAGCCAGGGACATGCACATCATTTCAGCGTACAGACCAGTCCTGGTGCCACAGGACCTCTGGGTCCTGTACTGGTAAAGCAGCCCCCCACCTACATGCTTTACGTTAAAGATGTATTTTTGTTACATAAATTTTAAGGTTTAACTTTCTTGCTTTCACCTTTGCTTTTCAAAAAACTATTTCCCAGCCCTTCAACCAAATGCATTTTAACCAGAATTTGATTGTTTTTGTCTGAACTGAAAACCCCTTGTCGTGGTGACAGATAAGTCGCTGGCATAAGATAAAAATCTGAAATAGAAAACACTCATCCACCACTGAGAACCATGCAACACCGCTGGATCCCGACAGAACCATGGTCCTCCAAGAGTCTTTGTTCTCACGATTTCCAAAACAGTATTCTGAAAACAACATCCCTCCCTATATAGATTTATATTGCTATATCTCTATCATTTTCCTTACACCCATCAAAACAAAGATATAATTAACCCATCCTCAATAGAAATTACAATGATTTTGAAACAGCAAGGAACAATCTATTTGCATTTGGTAGCTAATTATTCCCCCTACGCACAGAGCCATCAATGTTCCTTAAAACCATCCACGGAACAGACAATCTGTGCTAGCCAGAGCTTCTGGAAAGAAGGGGAAAAGGAGGGACTAAGCAAAAAAACTCAACATTGGGGTGGCAAAATTTCCTTCAAATACGCAGCATCTCGAGCTCAGCCAAGTCTGTAATAGAACTGCCCTTCTGAACTCATCTGACAGCATTAGCATCCACCTGTGTATCGCATGTAAGCTGACAGCTACCACAGGACAATCTAGCGGGAGCCACTGACATTTGCAAAATTATTGAATTATTATTCCCTTCTTCACACCACTCCAAGGAAATACAAAGCCATTTTCCAATACACAACATTGCAAACAGATCCTGCTGCTGTTGGACATAAATTTAACACCGGGTAACACCAGACTGCTGTCATAGCCATGCAACACATGAATTTTCAGTGGCACAGGCAGAGTTGCATCTATTAGTATTCACTCCTCGAAGGAGGAAGGGTGTGCCCTTCTTCCACTCATACACAGTCCTGGCGACTTGCTGAGGAGTGATCTCTAACAACTCGAGCTCAAGGGGAACAATTTATTCCAGATAGGTACATAACACTCAAAACGATGCCCTTCCCCGCCCCCCTCCCCCAAGCCAGGCAAGTTTTGCTGACAGTTCACCTCCACTTCCTCATCATTCAGAAGGATTAGCTAGATGTTTTTAAGAGGTAAAGACGCAGGCCGTGGTTAGTGAGCACTGCCTCTCCCAGCTCAAGCACTGTGCTGAAGCAGCCTGAGGAAAATCAAGCCACCTGGGTATTTCTGCTTGACATCCTGGGAGCCCCCAGGTTGGTCCTCCATCACTGGTGCTGTAAGTATTTGGAGGAAGCCGATATAAAGCATCAAGGGCAGTAAATCACATCCTCCTTCACCCACGTTTTCTGGAGGCAAGTAGATAAAACACTATTCACTCACTAGGAACTAACAGAGGTTTTCCTTCCTCCAGGATGCACCCACAAAGCAGCGACTGGGAAGGAAGGAGCACGGTTTCACCTTGACGCAATCCGTGTGCCTGCAACACTTACCTCGCTGGCAAGGCATTCTCTCCTCAACATGCGAAAAGTGATCATCCTTTAAAGCAAAGCCAAAATATCTCAACGATTATTTTTCTTCCCCCATCTGACACAGGTTTGCAGCTCCTCAGGCATGGGGAGGAGGGGGAGCAAAATAAAAAAAAAAAGACTATTATTCTGTAGGCAAAGCTAATCCCTTTACACATTTTCTTTCCAACAGAAGCATGATATATCGAGTCCCACTGGGTTCTGATCACAACTAAACAGAACTAGGTGTTTTCAGCTCCCTTCTGCCAACACAGCTCAACGTGCAGCAGGCCTCACCTCGTATAATCATTTAACTCAACACGAAGCCACCCTGGTGCTCTACCCCAGCTCTAGAAAGTCAGCCCGTGCCTCAGTATGGCCTTGCACGGAAATAGGATTACTTTGGCCTGGAGGAAAAAAAGAAACCACAACATGAAGGTCACCCATAAAATCATTACACAGATCCCTCTTCCCCAGCTCTTAGAGAAAAACCTTTATCAAACCCTCAACCTTAAAGTAGAAACACAAAAAGATATGTACATTAATCCCATATACCTCCGTCAATTTTTTTCCTCGTGTCTTTAGAGCAGTTGTTTACTGCAGCCAACTGCAGAGAAATTACAGTAGCTTAACTCTCCAACTCCCTCTAAAGGATTAATCTTCCAGTGAGCATGCTCACGCGAGATCTTTTTTCAGCAGTTGCATCCATTTCATGAAATGAGGGCTGCTGCAGACATGAGGAAATGCCATTTCAGGACTACAGGCAAAGTTAAACAGCCCCCCAAATAAGGGCTAATCCCTTCCTAGAGCTCCAGAAAGGATCTCTGCCCAACCCTCCACCTCCAACAAGGTTTAAAGATTTCACGTTAATGTGCCCTTTCAGGAAGAGGGGGGGCTAGTGGTTTCCCTGTGACACACGTTTTAAATGTCTGATTTTGGCTTTTCTCTACAAGCTGGTGGACAGTTCATCCACCGAATCTTAAGTCAAAAATAACTTCTCCTCACTGGCAGATTTTTCTTTTGTATCACTTGTTGGCTCATCGTTGCTTATAAAAAAATCAGGAAGATAATTTGGGGTGCAGAGGGGGAGGGGAGGGAGAACATTCAAATAAAAAGGACCAGCTTTAAAAATCTAGTTCTCAACTCTGCATCACAGTAGATAACAGATCCTGAGACACATTTAACTCCACAGATTAAGGACCCATGCAGATGAGGATTTGCTAGTAGACAACAAATCCAGTATCTAAACAAGGCTGTTCAAATAATCTTGTCCATTCTCTCCTAGACCACTGTAGATTAAACGGCTCTATTTGAGGTATTTCTCCCTCACCCCAAACGGTGCACCTTGAATCAGAGCTTCCCTGGTGAAAACAAAGCTCCAAAGTTAAGGACAAATATTTATACTTCTGACAAAGATTATTCCATTTTCATCTTCCCATATTACCAGGGTACTGCCGTTCCCCTTCCCATTTATCTATTTTATGTCCTGTTGCTTAATTGCTCTTTGGAGCTGATAGAGATCCAAGCCTCCCCCTCCCCCACAAAAGGCTCTTATTTCAACTTTTAAACCCTGCTTGAGTCTAGGACACATAGAGACCAGACTGCAACCCCTGAGCGCTGGGGAAAATCCGGAGTGGGCTACAGCTGAAGGTGTGAGATTGCTTCACAAATCCAGTCGCCAGACTTCACCCCAGCCATTACAGAGACCTAAACATTTATTTTTTAAAAAAAAAGTCTTGAATACCTTTGTTGCCATGAGGCCCCTTTTATGTTTTAAGCCCCACACATGAATCCACAAAAAAGGCAACATGTCATGATAGTGTTAAATAAGGGCTATGCCTGCTTTTTAAAATGAACGCTCACCATAGCGACAGTCTCCGTAAGGAATGATAAAACGTATGGTGACACTGGATATTTTGTTCTGTTGTCACCTAAATAGAATCACCCACAGAAAGGAAATCTCTGTTACCATGCATTAAAATAGACGCTTTGTTTTATTTATAAAGCATCCAAACTGGTTGGTTTGGATGTGTCATAGCACAGGCTGTTCATCCACCCCTCCCTGCTCTATCCTTTGGGGACTTAATGAATGATGCCTGCACTCATCCTGCCCTCACCTCCCACTGATCTCAGGTGGTGCTGAGGCTGCTCCAACTTCTTGGAGGAAGGTTTGGAGTGAGGGTGGGATCTGTCCCTGAAAATCCCTGCAAAGAAAAATCCTAGACTTTAAAGCAGGCAGATGTGAAAACCTTGATGGAGGAAGATCGTGTCCTGCACTTCCTCCTCCGTTGCAGGATTACACCCAAACATGAAGTTGGGATATCAGATATGGAGTTATCCTGACCTGTCATTCCCAATTTGGAAACCAGTCATACTCCCTCAGAGTTTAGACTTAGAAGATTGACTGCTATTGATTCTTCTTCAAGCAAACAGCCCAAGCTGGCAATCAGTCAATAATAAGCAATTACTCGACAGCCTCTTATCTCCAGATGCCAGCCCAGACAGCTCGATTCATAGAGGCAGCAGGTCAATACATCAAAGCTGTTCTCAAATTTTAAAATATCATCATTTAAAAACCCACCCAGCCTTCAACCTGGCTGAAAAAGCAGACAGGACAGAGAGATTCCCGCAGAACAGTATGGTGGCATATTACTAATTCACCAAACAGGAGATAGTACGTGATGTGGTGAAATCCACCTCTGACACTCCTCATTTGTCATGAGTAGCATGGAAGTTGTAGCTGGATGAAGATGATGAGAGAGAGAGGAGGAAGCGAATCCCTTCTCCTCCAGACTCATAGGGAAGAAGCAGAGCAGGGCAGCCTTCCTTAAACACTCACCGTTCCTGGCTGACTCACTTTGACCCACCTCACTGTTCACTGGGAGCCTTAGAAATACCAACAAAAGCGTGTTTAACAACACCGTGACAGCAAATGGATGGCACCGTTCTAATATCCCTGCTGTGACCCCTATAACCTGCGTATACAATTAATTGTTTCATCCTAGGAGCTGCACTGCTTCGCTCTTTCATGGACTAAACATGATACAAGTATGTGAGCCAAAGGCTCCTCTTGTGCATTTCAGTGTGACCCAGAGGCGATGCTGTGAAGCCCAGTGGTGCCCACATAGTGCAACAAAGAAAATCAGCCTTGCCAAAATCTCATGTAGGCATTTTACACTCTCCGTGCAGACTCCCTTTAAAGACTCATTTGTATTAAAAAAAACCCTAAGAATTGTCTATATAATTTGCAGGAGACCACACAGCTGGAATACGAGCCTGGTGCAATGGCAACCTTCTAACTAGTATTGCAGAACCTAGAAACTCTGGTACCTTCACTGTTTATCCATGAGTTCTCACAGAAGTCACGGGAACACCCTAAAAGTACCAGCAGAACAGAGCAATACTTGAATAATTCTGTTTCTGCTGCTAGAGGAGGTAAGTGGCCTACAGGATGCTGTACCCTCCACATCAGGTGTTCACCACTGGCACAGAGGGAGGTACAGAAGTTACCAACAAGCTGCACAACCACAGTAAGTCCAAGACCCTCAGAGCCCACAAAGCTTTCTGTTCACACTGCACAAGCGTCCCAGATTTATAAAGCTTGGGGCAGCTCCACCAATGTACTGTGGTGTAGCTGTGACCCCATCTAGGCAGGCTGCCAGGGGCCTAAACAATACCAAATACATAAGAAAACCAAGAGAAGAAGGAGGTATGACATGGGAAAGTGGTATCTCTAAGTATGGGGGACCAGCAGTTCCCAATGAACATGGAGGCTTCTTGCTTCATTTGACACGACCACTGGTCCCAGGAAGGAGCGTATTTGTAAAATGATTATGACCAAATCTTGCAGACTGAGCATCTCAAATCATACTAGCTTGAAAAAGCAAGATTTTGAGCCCGATATGTAAACAAAAAGGGGTAACCCACTGGAAGCAAGATCAGGCCTATGGCTGGTACTCACTCTTCACACTCTATTTGCCACAAAATGCAGGCATCTGAGGACATAGTCTAAACGTCCACAGTCCTCAACACCTTTCAGAGGTCTGGGAGGGATGGTCAGGTGAAAGGCAGCAGATCATGAATTACTTCAGTCGTACTCGCCAGTTGGGTCAGAATTCCTGTGGAAGAGCCTGCTGAGGTTTTTACCTCCAGCTACACACAGCGCACTTGGTTCTTCGTTTCATCAGTGGCTGGGACAGCAGGAAGCTGTGGGAATGTACGCCCAAAATCTGAAAAGGATTTCTCCTTTTCTTACCCACAGAGCATCTGCAGGTGGCTTTTACACTGTTGGTCTAGTCTGTAACATCGTGGCAAAGCATGGAAGAGCACTCAGGAGGCAAAAAAAAAAAAAAAAAAAGCGTTAACACATAATACTGTATCACTATCGCCATTTATAGTAAAGCCACAAAATGCCAAACCAGCTGACAGGATCCCACAAACCACACTGCAGAGCAACAGCGGGCTCCTGAATTTTGCAGCCTATCAGAATTATTTTCACACAATACCTGCATTTTTCTAGTATAAAATACGGTGCCCTTTTCTCTCCCCCTCCAAACACACAGACGAATGGCAGGTCAGTGCATCCGCACTGGAAGGACAGTCTAGTGGTAGCACAGCGCTAAAAGGGAGCCTGCAAAACTGGAGTTGTTTATTTCCCCACAAAGGAGAGCAGCCATGCTGCCTGCTATCGGCCTGGCTTCAGTGGATGCACAGCTTCGGTCTAGCCTGCGTTGTCATACTCCATAAAAGGAAAATAATACAGCAACATTACAGACCATAAATGTGGCAGTAACACAAGACTATTTCTCATCTTTTATGATGAAAACAATGCCAGTCGCAAGACAATGAGATATCACAAGCTGCCATTCATCCCTCCCATCTCAAGGTGTGACCATTTCATACAAAAGCTGCTGATCACCTGTTGTGCTCCGCTTCCTTCTTTTAAATCACAGCGTTACGTTAGCACCAGGACCCCGCTGCTTTGGGTCTGGAAGTGTTGCTAGAGCAGCAAATGCTAGAAACTGGGGCAGAGAACAAAAAGGATCCATGGCCCCACTGAGGATGTTATCAACAAGATAGCAAGAATGTAAAATGGGACCAAGACACCTCTCTTAGAGCAGGGAACTGTCATCTCCAATACTTTTTTGGTGGGCAGAATGATAATTTATCACGTTCATCATCTCAGTAAGAAATTGCAGCAGCTCAACCCCATGTCTGCTTCTTGTCAGGAGCCCCATGACTGACCAAGGTGTTGCCCCTCTTCATAAGCATGTTATATGTCACGCCCAGCATGAACATGCCATTAGAGTCCCAGACCTCACAGCTGACTTCAGTATAGAGAGGCAGGAATTAGGGACAGGCTCTTCTGTAAAGGCAAAGTAAATTCCTACTTGCATGTTGAGCAGGTTGTCTTTGCAGAAGGAGACCTGATCAGAATACTTCTCACTGGACAAATCCAATTTAGGTTAAATTCCAGAAGTTCATTGGGCAGGGTAGACAAAATCAGTCTCTTAATGGGATCTCACTGTATTCCAGGCACCTTTCAGGACTTATCAGAGTGGCCCACGTGGTTGCAATGAATATGGATGCTTTAGAAAATAATCCTCACAGCAGACTGATTCAGGGACTTCCCTTTGGCCCTTCTAGCACCTTCCGCATGGAGGCACCACACCAAAGGTGTGTGCACAGTGCCCTAATTGTAAATATTACCCACTGGAGTGTGCGGAGGGGGAGGATAGTAAACAGCAGTTTTCTGTGTGATTGCAACCCACTGTCAAAATCAATCCATGGTGCTTGTGTTCGCTGCATCGCGTGTTCTGCAGCACCAGTTTCGATGCTGGAGAACTTTGGAAGAGCTCAGAAGATCCTCGTACTTCACACACATGTGGATTCATTTTGCCCCCCACTGGTTGCAAGGATCTGACTAACTCTGATTTGTCTCTCAAGATAAACAAACACTGTTTAAGGGGGTCCTTTTTCCTTTAGCAGGAACTGTCCCTCTGCACCTGGGTCTTCCTATCACCTACACCAGTGGATTTCAATCTTTGGTCTGCCAACTACTTCCAGAAGGCTCCAAGAGATAGCCAAGAAAAGCAAGCCACTTGCAGTAGTCATATTTGCTATACAGACATTTACACCCTACTGGCATGGGATTAAAAACCACCCAGACAAACTAAGCAGAAGTAACAGAGGGGAAGTCCTAGAGGCATCTGGCTTTAAGCATGAAAGCCAAAAAAAAAAAAAAAGAAATTTCTTTTTTCAAAGCTTAAGCAAATGGTTTAGTGAAGCTGACAAAGACAAAAATTCTCATGGTGCCTTATGAAAATGAGTAAGATGGCTAGCAAAGGCAGTACCAGCTTCAAGGAAGTAAGGCTCAAAGCCTGGCTCTGAGCTGGCCTCACCTCTGGCTTGTAACACCTGTACATGTTACAAACCAAGCAGCGAAGAGGATGAACATTATTTCTCCACTCTCCGGATTAAAACTCAAAGGTGAAGAAGTTACATGAACTGCTGAGGATCACAGCACCAAGAAACTGCCTTGCTCCAGGAACAGATGGCCAAGCCCCACGCTCTCAAGCCTGCCGTAACGCACGGTGAGAATCTAGACCTCAGAAGAACTGAAGGACTTTGCTGCAACCTAATCCAAAGGCTCTGATAGCACAAGACTGTGGCTGCAGCCTTCCAAAACAGACAGGTATCAATGCTCAGATGCCTCCTCGTGTGCCTGTTCACAACTCTGGGAGAATCGTTGCCTCCTCCACACTCTGAGCCTTCCTCTGTTTTGCTCAACAACGTACCTTTCACACTGCATGCAAAGCAAACAAGCAGCGGGATACGGTCCACCCTCGACGGGCATCTGCGTTCCAGCTTTTCGTTTGTGTGTTTCCAAAATAGCTTATTCCCCATTTGACCCATTAAAAAAAAAAAAAAAAGAAAACCCCAAGCACAGAGAAATACAAATGAATAGAATGACAAACACTGAAATGGTATAATGTAAAAAAAAACCAAACAATTAATTCAAGGATCTGGTTACTGGCCTATCCACAATTTTTGCATCTTTTTAGCTATCCCTGATAGAGGCATCCTTTATAGCATGATAGCTTCTGTTGAGACAACTCAAAACGTACTCAAAGTTATACCAACATAAACGCACTTCTATCAACATGACTTTGGTCAATACACTTACATGACGTGCGGCGCAGCCACATTTACACCAGAGTAAACATGCTTGTATCAACATGGCTAGGCCCTGTGTCTTCACACGATTAGCTATACCAGTAAAAAGTGCTAACTTTAACTGTCTGTTAATTGGGATTTGTAGAGGTTCAGTCTGTATATGCTGAGCTGTATGTAAATGAGCTCTCACAGTACGGTCTTAATTAATAGTCATAGTTTTCAACATGCAAAGGAACTGCCATGATCATCCTGTCAACGGTTATTTCTACAAAACCAATGGCTCATGACTGAAAACCTGCAACTGCTGTTTAAAACACCCCACCATCATCTCCTGCTTCCTGGCTTCTCCACCCTGCTGAGGAGGGCTGTGAGGAACGCACCTCTGCCGGAGCCCCTGGCCAAGGGGTCTCCAGGCCGTGGGAGTAGCTGGTTTCACTCAGGAGGGCTTATTTTGCCAGCCAAACTGCACCCACACTCAACCAGCACAGCCTTACCAAGGAAGCATTCCTAGATGGAGGCATGGCTCACACCTACCCACACATCTAGGGCTTAGATGTGCAACCCTATACCCAATGCGCAGCCAGTATCTGATCCATTATGTCACCGATGGATGAACAGCTCTCCTTGTAACGCTGAATACTATGGCATATTAGTAATTATTACTCAGATGTGTAAATGTTTGCAAGATCAAAACCTACCTGTCTAGCCGCGTTATGTAATTACAGAGCGGAGCACTCACCAGCACACCGTTGTGCTCCTCTTCTGTCTGGTTTGGATCTGCAATGTGCCATTACAAGAGGCACCATGGGCTCATTCCCACATCGAGCTGCATTCATATAAATAACCTATGCCACAGGCAGACCACTTGGCACACTCATGGGGGGCTGTCAGGCCAGGAGAAGGGTTTCATCTGATTTTGGGCACCGCATCCCTGGAGAAGCTGATGTTGTCACACAAGCAACTCATAAGACCAAGTAGAATAGATAGAGATTTTAACTAGTCCTCCCATGTGCTGCCCAGCCCAAAAGCAGCAAGGCGATACAGCATTCTCGTGTTGAGAGGGACAGACATGCTTAATGCCACAGTGCAGCTGGTGAGTTAAGGGGAGGAGACACATCACCACGATAATGGCAGCGTCTGCGTGAAGATTAGCTCTAAAACCAGGCTTGGGGAAACAGCCCCTGAACTGACATGGAGTGTACCAAAAATTTTGATTCAAGTATTCCTGTAGAAAGAAATGGGGAAATTCCTATATTCCTGGAAATTCATTTGCAGACGTGGCCTATGTGTAACAGTTCCCAGGTAACAATGCTGAAAGAGCAGTATGTTGAGACGCACGTGGACGAAAACCCAAAGAACAAGTAATATTGTCTGGCAGAGGCAGGAAACCCTGTCCTCCTGTCTTTACCTCTCAGGTGATGTAACACGCAGGGATACTTACAGTTAACAGAAACCATACCCTACATCAGCCAAACCTTCACAAAGCTCTGATAATGCAGTGAAAAAACAATACTGGTCCATTTTCCTTCCATGCAATTTAACTTCTAGTACTCAATATAACACACTCCTTCCCACTCTTGTGCCCAGAGCCAAACAAAGCGGATCTGCTGGAGAGCGAGGTTTAAGTAGGATTTAAGATACGCCTTGAACCTCTGATGGCAGTCCATGAAGGAGTAGAGCCTACCCAGGCTGAGCAAGAGACTGTAACCACATGGTTTTGTCATGCACAGAATAAAAGAAAGCATTGTGAATTCATGCCAAAATATTAAGAGCTTTTTCTCATTCAAAAAAATAAAACAGCTGAATCAACCAACAGAGCAGAGCTTTTCCCAGTGCTTTTGCAAGGTCAGATGCAGCCGCAGCCAGGCTGTGGCTGGGAGGAACCTGCGCCAGCACCAGGCACTCCTGGGCTGCATGGCCATGTCACAGCCCATGGCAGAGGATGCTGATGGGGGGCTCCAGCCCTCTCAGCCCCCTCTCTGCTTTCCCCTACTTACCTGCACTGTCAAACTGGGCCTGAACCTCCAGCTGCAACTGATATGCTATTGCAAAACCATGGAAAAAAAAAGATGTAAACAAACAAATGGGAAAGTTTGCCAAAGCGACACTTTTCTACCCAACGTTTTGCTTTAGAAAAGTCAGTGACAGGTTGTTAAAGTGGATTTGTTTATTAAAAGTGGATCTTTCTTAGCAAGGGGACAGAATGCACATGCAGTAGATGCCATAACTACATAGGTTTCTTAATAATTGCATAGGCTGGACCAGGATACATTAGCCTAATTTAAAAATGGAGTAAGAGAACATGTGAAAGATTACAGATCTTATCTTCAAGATCAAGTCCAACGTTGCTATCAGAAGTCCAAAGAAGAGGTGTTGGACATTTGGAGTCATACTGGCTTTGATCACAAATAGTTCACATGTTAAAAAGTGCTTCTGGAAGAAGTTTTCTACTTCTCTTAATCGGGTCCACCCATGATCTCAAGGAATTAAGGCAGAAACCAGAGCACATAAACCAGAGCACAGAAAATAGTGAACATTTTGACATACGTAACTTGCCATCTCTTACTCAGTGGAGATAACCTGTACATTTAAAAATTAACATTCTGCATTTACAAAGCCTGCAGAGCAGCCCACGCTGCAGAACCCAGCCACCGCATTCAGCCTGGGCATTCAAAGGTGGGAGCCTCTGCTCATCCCCAGGGAAACTACCAGCACAAAAGGGATGGAGGGACGCGTTAGGATGAAGAGGCCACCTGGCAGACCTCACAAGAAGGCAGCCGATACAGATCCGCACACCTGATCTCGTCAGACTCAAGGGACTTCCAAACACACAGATCCCAAACTGATCTGAAATAGCAAATTCAGAGATGACAGCACACCCTTTCCCCTGCAGATACGCTGGCACCGGCAGCGCACAGCGGCACCTTTAAGGCAGGCAGGCTGCTGACAGCAAGGACGCTGCATTCCCAGTAGACGAAGCACCACAATGGCGATGCCAGGCCAATTAGCGGAATTTCAATTCATTGGCATTTAACAAGACTACAAAGTCGTTCTTGGGCACAGAGGCTTTTCAACAGGGACAAATTCTAAATCTCATAATCAGACTCCGCCAACCAGCCTTGCTTGGGCAGTTTTTTGAATTCTTTTGTTTAAAGTGCTGACCGCCCCATCACTTGGGTACACTGCAAGCCGTCTGCTCTCACCAAAGCTAATGGCAAATCCCTCCCCGATTTCTGTGATTTTGGATCAGGCCCCAAGACTCTTCTTAATGTAATACTCTAGTCTGTGTAATCTTCTGTCTTATGGAGGGTCAATGCTGCAAACTCTCCTTGCACTTAAGTCCTATTATCTGTCTGCACTAATTCTGCATAGAGGGCATTTACAGGTCCTTAGCTCTCTGCTCGTATAGCTCCACATTCACCAGCCCCAGTCAGCCGTGAAACTGGGCATCTGCTAAGCAAGAGGGAAAAAAGAAAACAAAACCCAGAGATGTACCTTACTTCAATATTCAACCGTACAGTCAGTTGTTCCAGTACTCTCATTTTGCACATGGCACAACACATACTTCAGAAACTCTGGGAAACAAGCAGGTTATGTTCTGTGCTTGCAAAGCAGCACAATCTATACTTACAGGGCAATAAAAATTAGCTTAATTAATAATACATCAGCAAGAAAATGTTAATGAGCACCCAGCAGGGAAAAGGACTGTTGTCTAATCTCCTTGTGTGGACTCCTTGCTTTGGCAGCAATCAGCAACTGCATCAGCATTACCATCTCAGTGCAAGCTAAGATATCTGACTCATCAGGGAACGCACGCAGGAACCACGGGCCTCCTGTCACCATTTACATTTCTCTTTAAAAGCAGACACTGTTGCATCAGGAGCAGCTCTTGGCAGCTCCACGCCAACTTCCACTTGTGGAGGTTTTGTCATTTAAAGAAAAATTTAGAAAATCCCTGGGCATCTGATGTATAAATACACATAGACGACGGGGCCTCCTGCAATTGGCTCTCTGGCCACAGCTGCAAAATATACGGCTCTGCTGACAGAGCCTGCATCGGCTTCAAGCTGCAGACACAACCGTGCTGCTGGATCACGAGCACGTTGCGGGGGAAACGTATCAAACCTCCCTACTCCTGGGAGGCCACCGAGAATATCCAAGCCATTTCCTTGGGGCCTGCCTGCCCTCGCTGAGCGAAGAGGCACCGCAGGCTCAAACCGGTGTGCCGCCAAATGTCTCAGCTAGGTGCATTTCAAGGCACATAATGGAAATCCCCTCTCCCAGCTGTTTTTCCTGCGTGCTGCCTCCCCGTTGCAGGAGGCTGTTTTGGCAGGAGCCAGCACCCCACGAGCAAGAGCCCGGGGCTCGCAGCTGCCAACGCAGCCCTGCCGCTGGAGCACATCCACACTGGCACTCGGCCGCAGCGCGTGTTCGTCAAGGGCTTGTGCCGCATGGGGAGGTGGTTTCCTGCAGCCAATGGAGAAGCTGCCGTTTCTGCCTTTCATCAGAAGCGTGGCTGGAAACAAAGACCCGGTGAAGAAAGGCAAGTTGGCTGGTAAAACTTCCAAGCACTAGCCAAGCCTCAGACCTGACAAATCACCCTCATTCCTCATCACCTCCTGACCTTCTCCTCCGCAGCCAGGCTGCCTCTGGGATCACACCGGGGCCTGTATTTAAGCCCGCACGCTGGCTGGGGGCGAGGAGGATCTTTGTGTCATCTGTCATTGCTGATGACAGCCTCGAGCCACAACTGCAGGACAAACAGCAGCAACAGCAACGTAACGTGAATCTTGTAATTGCATAAAGTACCAGCATTTGCATCCACAGCGGCAGGGAAAATTTCAGTCTGCTGTCACACAGGGGTAGAAAATAAATTACGTCTATAAAACTGCATCCATGAGGATAGTCTAGAGGTGTGGATTTGAGAAGACATCAAACCAATCAGTTTTTAATAAAAGCCATAAATGATTAAGACCACTGTGCTGTCAACACAGAGCTGCATGAGAAAAGGTGCTAAACTCTTAGAAACCCAAGAATGTAACCCTATCACCAGCATGAAGGGTACTTTCAACAGGGAAGGAGACTATAAAACCCGCAGACAAAGAAATCCCAAAAATGTGGGAGTTAGGCACGGAATATGCTGTGTGTGACAGAAACCTGGTCTAAATCTTAAAAAAAGATGGGAAATACAACTTGCAGTGACTGGAAAACAAAGTGGAAATAACCAAGACAGAATATGATCCCCCCTCGCTGGCCTTTTCAAACGATGCAAGCCGGAGGCTGTGCCAACCTCTCCCCACTGTAAATTCTCAACAGTCAAAGCAGACGCATCTTCAGCAAATGTGCTCAGTAGCAGTTTGTTTGCTCACTGGTGGCGTCTCCCTGGTACAGGGGGATGTTGATTAAAAGACAGCATGGCTCTTCACCTCGCCTCTCCACACACGCTCTGAAAGCTACAGGATCTGGCACTACAGCAAGAGTAAACATTACATCTCATTCGAAGGCCATCTTTAAAGGAACATTCGCTGTTTCTCCTCAAAGTGTGGCAAAAAAGATTAACTATTCCAGATGTCATCTCCAGGTCCTATAGGACACCTGCTTATGAACAATCATCTTTGCATATTAAGGAGGCATTAAAGCACCAACTTGAAACAATGCATCCTAGCAGCACTAAAAAACACCCTTCCTAATCCAAAGCACAAAAGGATTTTTGATGTATGGAATTCACGGATCCTTAATATTTAAAACACAGGTTTGACAAAAGCTATTACAAACAAGGTTGCAATTAAAAACACCTAATGTCTTGGTTACCAGTTCAGCAGTGGTGCTTTTTGCAAAGCCTTCTGGGTGTTGATTTAACCTATCAAATATTAATAATGCTCCTCAATTAATAAAATATTTAGACTCGTGCTTTACGTTCTCATAATCTGGAGGTTTATGTTCAAACTTGCAGGCCAACATGGATACTAGATGGAATCATATAAACCAGCTCGCAGCCTGACTGTTAATGCTTTCATCTCCCAAATACAGATACTCTCTTCTTTACATGATAAAACCACATTTGACAGGGTGTAAATTTGCTACCTTCCCCCTTGGACATAAGAAAATCATAAAAAAGCTAAGTTAATTTCCCAGGACCCAAAAATGCAAGTGACTTAAACACCCATCTCCTATTTAGTGCAGGTGCTGATGACCTCCAAGCTGGAGGAGTTGACTCTCCAGCCCCCAAACCCCCCCCCCGACCCTGTGCTAGTGCAGACGTCGCTGGCGATCCGCAGGGTGTGTGGAGCCGACACGAGCTGCACGGTGCTGCCAGCCTCCAGCGCCTTCCCGCAAGTCCCTTCCACGTGCCAAAAGCAAAACTCACAGGGAATGAACTTCAGTCAAGGCAGCATAAAAACATGCCTTGGGTAACACCCCAGGAACTGAGATAATCAAAAGAGGATAAATTAAACCCCAGGGAAGAAATAGTAAAAAAATATATATGGCTTTGCTGCCCAGCTGCTCACACCTGGGCTGAGCTAACGCAGCATCAAAAACTTCAGTTAGTTTGGAGGCAGGGCACGGCTTTGAAAGCAAAGGCCTTTGGGCATTCGCATTCACTAGACACCGACGAGCGAGCGTCACATTTCAATAACTACCTCCTGATACTGCGACAGGCGTACTTTCAATTCCCAAATCAACAGCTGGATGAAGCATGTAATTTTGAAACCCATTAATCCTTTCTAAGTCTTCTACCACGTGCGTGTTTAATTTCCCACTTCTTGAAACAGTACGATTGTTGAGAGAACCTGACTGTAGCTTCTGAATGCTCTGGGTCAGCAGTGTGAACCATCCCCAGTTACTACTGAAGTTGGATAAAACATTCGGGTAATTTGCCTTCTGGCTTTGAGCCTTTGGGAGAAATTACCTATTAAAACTTCCTCTGAAACTGCAAGGACTAGAAATGTGTGACTGGAGAGGAAGAAGGTAGCTGAGATTCTCAAGAATCCAGGAGCTCATGCTTCAAAAGGAAAAGGAGGGGGAAAAAATATATATTTCACTGCACTCAGGGCTGTATTCAAACGCATCAGCAGGTCATGGCCAGTAGTCCTGGGGAGCCCAGGGTTCCCTTTTGCCAGTTAACGTGCTAAAATACATCTGTCCACATCTACACTTGAGTGCTAAAATTAATTAAAAATCTGAAGTAGCACTCTGAACAATGCATAGACTTTTTCTCTTAACATAACCAAGGCCAAAGCACAGCATATTTCAGTTTGGACACTCGGACTGCAATTCCCTCTCCATGGGGGTGCCCGTGCTCTCGTGCTGTGTTCCCTCTGGCTCTACGGGTGGCTCAAGCCATCAGATTCACCCTGGCTGCCCTCCATTCTCAGAAGCAATAAGCACCATGTTCCTCTTCTTTTTAGCAATGAGACAAGCACAACCAGGCACGTTTTTCTGCAGCATCACAAGCCTCCTGGACTTGGCTCAAATACTTTGCCCCAAATCACAGGTAATGGGCCTGCTGCTGTGTGGTCTTTAGGCACCGCTATTACCTCCACTCACCTCGATTTGCTCAGTTCCCCACTTCTCTGCTGTTGGTTTTGAGTGCTGTAGCCACGGCAAGCTCACAACCATCTCCTGGGTCATGTACCGGCCTAGCTGACCCAAGAAGCTATAATGACTTTGATTATTTTTATCCCTGTTTGCATAATTTTACATTTCCCTGTAACAAAGGGGCTAAGTCACTTACCTGGCTTTATTTTGAGTTTATCCGTGTCAACTCAGTTATCTTGCTCTGTATTTACTTCCTCCCCAGCTGCGCCACCTGCAAATTTCCTCCCTCTCCCGTGTGCTGTCTCTGCAGGATGATTAGCCGTATGCAAACAGAAGTGGACCTGAATTTTCTGCTCTACCAGTCCATCCCACTCACCGTCTCCCTGTCCTAAACTGACACTGCTCACCACTGCCGCCGGGAGCTCTCCCTTGAGAAGGAGATATGACGCTGAAAAGGATGGATTTAATATTTAATAGCCCACCTCCACCCCCAAGCCAGTCCCCCGTACACCCAAGTAGCTCAGCCCTATGCCGTGTCAGCTCACCTTGCTCAGCAGCTGTCTGCAGTTTATGTCAGGCAGCGTGTTTGAACAGTGACTCCTCCATGGAGCCAAACTATCTTAAGTGTAAACTCGGGCAAAACGAGCTGGTATGGAGGCAGACGGCAAGACAATGGTGGGGATCAGGCTGGGCATTAAGGAAACAGGAATCCTCTTGGAAGAACGTTTCCTACTTGAAAAGAGGATATGCTGGATGTCCTTGATACTTTGCCTGTGCTAGAAATTTTTAATTAAAAGCAGGAAAGCCTTTCTATTTTAGACACAGCAATACCAGCATCAAGCGCTTTTATAAATATAGTTTATTCTGGGTTTATACGCATTTCACAGAGCCTGGCAGCCAAGCTAAGCCAGCAGGGCTCCAGCAAACTCTTCCACTCCCTGTCGGATTTACTTTACCACTTCAACCAGTCACCAGCCATCGCCAACGGGACGTGCGTGCCCACATGCTGAGGGAGGATGGACTCACGTGACTTCTCCCTGATCCACCCGAGACACAGACAGCTAGGTGAGCCTTTCAGTGGCAACCTTTGCCTTCCACGACAGTCAAGGAGGGGGAAATCTCCAGCAAAATGTGTCTTGAAGCACTCAGACGGACCCCTTGAACCCCTCACAGTCCTGCACAAAACATAACCCCCTCTCACCTCCTCCTTTTCTGGGACCCAGTGACCCAAACCATAGGCTCCAGCTGTGCTCTGCTCCAAGCATTTTACTAGGAAAAAGCAAGAGGAATACGGCCTGCTGCCCTCCCCTCCACAGCCTCACTTCTGGAGCAGAGAGGCTACATAGGCGGCGTTGCCCCAGCTTCAGAAGGGGAAGAGACAGACCACAAAATGCCAGGCAAGCTGATAAAAAGCAAGGCCCCAGCCTAGCGTTTCGGATCAGTGGCAACGCAACAGTATCAGTCCCTAATCATTTCGATATCAGCTGCTCTCATGCACGCTTGGAAGTGTGATACCCCAGGGCACCGGTACATCACTCTCTGCTTGTGGCAATGAACCGCTAAGGGATGCTAATGCCTCCATCAGCTGGCACAGCTGTTTGCAAGGTGAGTGCCCATCCAGCTCTATCTGCCAGCACAGCTTGAATCAGTTCCCTCCACCGAAGAGCTGTTTGTTTGTTTTTCTTGTTGTTGTTGGGGTTTCTGCTGGCAATTGCATCTCTACCAGGACTTCTGCTGACACAGCTATGGTGGAGGGGAGAGCAATTTCTTTGCATTCGTGGGCAGATAACTTAAGTAGGCAAAACTTCTCAAATGTAGACCAAGCCTCTGCTCTGGAAAGCAAGAAATAAGCTACCCTGGACTAAAATCACCTCTAAACTAATACAGCTGTGTCCACAGCAAGGACATTTATTAGTATGACTATTTCAGCAAGAAAAAATGAAAAATCATCCTCTCCAGCCAGCGTAATTATATTGGAAGAGCTTTTTTTAAAGTATAAACCTTTGATTCTGCCTTGACTGACAAAATGTTCTTCAGATGCTTTCTTCAGTCACGTTGCCTCAGCCACGTTAGCTTAACACAACTCAAGGGCACTTTTAAGGCTTTCTTAAAACTTCTGAAGTCATACTTGCCCATTCTGTTATTATTTAAAGTTTGCCTACACAGAAGAAAAGGATGAGCTCCTGAACAGCCTTTGCTAGCCCCTAGCTTGCTCAGCCTGTGACAATTCATGGCAGGAAAGTAAATGTTAGTATCCATTTGACACATGGTAAAATTTTGTCACGGGCAGGGCAGTATGCAATTTTAACAAGTTAATGAAGTAACCCTCGTGCAAAAGCCCTTAACTGATAAAGTTATAAACTCTCCTTACTAGATGTCCAGTATCAGAGAGGGGAAAAAACTCCTTTCTTCATACAAAGACGCAGCTAAAATGTTGTAAACTATGTTAAGGCTGGTACCCCAGAAGAAATCAAACACAACAACTGGGAACACACATCTTTTTCCTGGTTCATGTCAATGTTGTTATCAACATACCTCACTGCACTAAGGAAACTGAGGAAAGCCGCTGTCCTGCAGCCATCAAAACACACAGGCTTCCACACAGCTCACAGAGGAGGAGAGGTGATGGGGTTTAAAATGCACCAGGGTCTCCTGATGCAGCTTACTGAAACAGACTCTGTATTAAAAGCAACGGCCCTGGGAAAGCAAAGCCCTCTCCTCATTGTGATACCAGCTGGCAGGAGTAAATGAGAGAGGAGGAAGGGCAGGGCAGGCCTGAAAGAAGCACTGGATTTCACGTCACCTGCAAAACAGAAAGTCGGAAACTGAAGAAGTCATCTACGTGCTCACTGCTCAAAGGCACTGCTCATTAGGTCCTGGCTTTTCCTATTATCGCTCCTGCACTCAGTGGCCTATTACAGCAACCTCCTTCCAGCCAGGGACCCGTGAAGAGGAAGTGCTTTGACATGAGTGAATGTTGCCCCTTAATCCAGTAGGGAGTTCATTGAACAGGCGGAGGGCTGCCTACAGAGCTCCCAGCACCAGCTGGCTGAGGGGATGAGAGCAAGGATCAAAGCCAGGGCAAAGCCTTAGCACCGTGAGCCTGATTTGCGAAACTGCTCAGCCTGTTGAGTCCTCGCCTCTAAAATGTGGGAAGCTGCTGGGTGCTGAACTCGTCGGAGATCCGGCCTCGGCTGAGGGTGCTGAGCAGTGGGGAAATCTGTCCCCTATGCGGCTTGCACGCCGTCTCTTCACTTTAAAGATCAAAGCTGCGTCTCCAGAAAAAAAGATGTTACAGATCAGAACAGATAGGAGGAAAAAAAAAATGATGAAAAATGCAGTGTGACTTCTGAAGGGAACCACTTCATTCAAAGCCACACACACACCTTGCTTCCTGCTTAGCATGCAGGCACCAGGCTTCCTGAGGTCAGCACGAGCCTGAGGAAAAACATCGTGGCTTGAAACCTCCCTTTTCAAGCTCACACCAAATAATCATTTTAGGAAACACACAAGCACAAGGTCAGCTGATTCTCTTCACTAAACTGATGCAAACTGGAGTAGCAGTGTCAAATTCAATGAATCTGCACTATCATAAAACTGGCTGAGCAAGACAAACTCAATTCCTTAAACTTTAATCTTTAGCACTGCATTCGCAGTAGATCTAAAGTAAGTAAAAGCACCAAACCGGATTGGATACAAGAAACCTGCTAAAGAAAACCAACAGCAAACCTGCAGCAATGTGGTTATTGCACCTAATGACTGTAGCACGGCCACTTACCTGGCAGCTCAACCATTTCCCAAAGCACAGAGTTTACTTGGGGCAGCCTCCAAGGAAGGCAGCCAGAAGAGAATAACCACTGAAGTTCACAGCTCAGAAGACATGGAGATCTTGGTGCTAAAGGTTCTCCCTCACCCATCAACACTAAGGTTTGGCAAGGAGCTACTCTATACTGGAAACTTTCATCTCGAGTTAACTGACTGCCAACAGCTTTGTCTGTAGAGGCAGTGTGGACACTCCCAGGACACACAGACAGTGCTCTTCCAACCCGCCCACTCCCACCCAGCTCTTTGCCCAGAGGAAATATCTCCTCCCAGGAACACACCTCTGCACCTCTCCTGCCCAAGCAAAATAATCCCTCATTTCTGCTCCGTCTCGCACATGGCAGAACACCACAGTTGTGAGTGTTAAGTCCTTGCTCTCCCCCGTGAGTGCTGGGGAAGCAAAGAGCGTTTCTTCTGGTCTCTAAATTCCAACCTGACTTACACCAACGTCCTCCCCTCTGGCCTCAGAGGGGTATAAGCAAAGACAGATCTGGCCTCAGATTTAACCGAGTTTATGGGGGAGGGGAGGAATTAAACTCCAAACGAGTCACTGTTCCCTCCCCATAATCCACGGCAACATCTGTGGATATTAAGCCTGATTCCAAGAGCAATGTTTCTTAATGTTCTGCATGCAGAGCAGACCCAGCCGGGACTCCTATTTTGGGAGATGCTTCCCAAAATAAAAGGTGTGCGTCTGTAGTGTTGAGACTAACCTGTGCATTAAGAGTTGATGAGTTACGGAGCCAAGTCCTGCCCCGTTTACAGCCATACTGTTCTGAAAGCAATCACACTGAGGTAGCCGACGGCAAAACCAGACCATGGAGAAGCACCTGAGGGCTGATTCCTCTGTCACACGGCAAGATTAACACCTGATTCTCTTCAAAAGCACAAGAGAAGGGCAGCAGGATCAGGCCTTGAGATGCAGTTGTGATGGAACAGAAAGCATAAGGAAAGCCTTGGACAAAACTCAACACTAAAGATGACGGGAATCTTGCCTGAGTAATAAATTCAAGCAGTCTTTGCAGTGCTTCACAAAGAACTGCTGTTGCCACCTGTGTGGCCGTGCCACAAACTTCATCCCACACAGGGCAGAAATCCCCTGCTGCAGCACAACCCTCAGAAGGCAGCATTTCAGACAGAAAGCTGGGAAAGGCTCCAGCCGAGCCTGTCACACCTGAACAGTAAGGTGTCACCCAGCTGTCAGGAGATGCTGATCGGTAACCGTGTCCGGCTACGGATACGGAGCATCCACTCACCTCCGGCTCTTATTTCTGTAGTTTGTGTATGAATGCACACCGTGCTATTATCTCGTTGCTCTCTTTGTGCACGTGAAGGCTCAGCAGCCGGCATGCTGCAATCTAGCGTTTACCTGAGGGCAAGCAGACTTACAAAGAGTTTATATTCTCTGAAAAAACTAGGGGAAAAGTTTCAGTCTGGCATAAGGGAACACGGCAAGCGCGATAGGTGTTTCGGCTCCGTGCGCCACTCGTAATTCTGTGGGGTGGCTGAGCCGCGCGTCGGGGACGCTTACAGATCTGGCTGATGACGGCCAGTTGTCGTCACACGGCGAACTTCATTTGCTTTAGGGATTTTGCGGAGGTGATTCTGGTATTTCCTCAAACCTTGCGCTCGGTGCATTTGAAACCGCGAGCGGGAACGAAGCGGCGCGCAGGCCGGCGCCCCCGCTGTGCGGCCCGAGGGCCCGGAGGCTGCCGCAGGCCCCAGAGCGCGCCGCGGCCCGCCCGGCTCGGCCCCGGCGCCCCCCGGCTCTCCAGCAAGGGCGACTTCTTCTGCTCGACGTGGCACGGCGGGGCGCTGCCCGGGGTCGCTGCAGCCCGGTCCAGCGGCGGGGAGGGGAGCCGGGCGGCCGCCGAGGAGCTGCGGGAGCGTCCCGCGGAGCGGCTGGGCGCTCCCCTCCCGTCCCCGTCCCCGCCCGAGGCGCCCGGCCCGGCCCGGCCCCCCCTTCCTAGAAAGCCGGAGGCCGCGGCCGCCCCCCGGGAGGTGGCCGTGGGCACAGCCCGCCTCACGGCGCGCTTCCCGCCCGCCGGGCCCCGGGGGCAGCCGCCGCGGGGGCGGAGGGCTCCGGCCGGCGGCTCCTCCCTCCCGCCCTCCTTCCCCCCGCCGCCGGGGCCCGGCTGCCGGGGGCGGGCCGGGGGCCGGGCCGGGGCCGCCCCTCCGCCGCCGGCCGGGCCCGGGACCCTGCATGCCTCATGCCTGCCCCCGCACGGGGCGCGTGCCCGCCGCCCGGGACCCTGCATGGCTCATAGCGGCGGCCCGGCCGCCGCCGCGCCCGGCCGGCCCGGGACCCTGGATGCAACCGCGCCAACGCCGCCCGGCGCCCCGCCGCAAGGGAGGGAGGGGGGGGGGCTACCCCGGAACATGGATGGCGCCCTCGACGCCCCCCCCCGCGCTACACGCACTCGCTCCCATTGGGACGAACCCCGGAATCTGTATGGCCCATACCACTGACTCACCGCGGAGGGGTGTTACTTATACAGAGTCCCGGGCCCCCCTACACACAATGGCACCAGCTCCCACATTCTTCCCCTCAGAGGAGTTGGACTGAACCATGGGGCGGCGGGGGCACGGCCCCCCTCCCGGCCTCCGACAGAACCCGCCGGCCCTGGGCGATACCACTCCACGCTCCCCCATCTTCCTTCCCCCCGCCCGGGTAGATGGACGCCGCCGCTCTCACTCACCTCGGCATCCACTGTGGCCATGGCCGGAGCCCCGGAGCGTAGCCCCGCCCCCTCGGCGGCTCCTCACGCCTCGGCTCCGCCCCTTTCCCCTCATTCTTCTCAATGGAGACGCTCCGCCGGCCACCGCGCATGCGTGCGGTGTCATGGCGGCGCCCGCAGGGTTCCCCGATCCGTACGCTGTCATGGCGGCGCCCATCGGCCGTACGGCCGGAGCGGGGCCGGGGTGAGGCGGGGACAGGGCCCCGCGCCCCCCACGCACGGCCCCACCCGCGCCCCCCGCGCCACGGACTGTGTTGACTGAGAGCCCCGAGGCGGCGGCTCGGGCCCCCCGCACCGGGGGCTTCACCCTGCACCGGCGGCGGCAGCTGGGCGCCGGGCGAGGGCGGGAGCGCCGGCCGTTCCCGACCCAGCGGATAACGAGTTTCCCAAACTTCACGGCGTGCCTGGCCGCGGCAGCACCGGCCCAAAAACCCAAACAGAATCCGTACAAGATCATCCCAGAAAGAGCCAGAGTCCCTCTGTCCTCCTGCCAAAAAACTGCCCTTTGGAAACCATCTCCTGGTGGAACTTCTCCCGCTTCTGTGACATTGTTATGCACATACGCTACTAGGAGTCCGCCTTGGCTGAAGGCGGGGATGGAGGGGCCAGGGCAGCTCGCCCCGGCCCTGCAGAGAGTCCCGGGCCGGGGGCCGTTCCCAGCCGCTCCGCTCCCCTTCCCACACCCCAGCACCTGCAATAGCTGCTTTCACCCTCCCCGACCCCACCGGGCCCCTCCTAATGCCCAGGCCCGTAAATCCATGATTGCAAACCAATTAGCTCTTTTACAGCCCTTCAGTAAAGCAAAAGATACTTCAAGGGGGGAAGATAAACACCTCCAAGGGCTCCTCGGCCCCACAGCTGCCACCCAGGGAAACCGTGCTGGCACGGGGGAGAGGCAGGGACAGGCAGACGCCGCCGCACCAGCTGCCCCGGGCAGGGGAGCACTCGTTTCTTGGAGGGAAACGGGAGCCTTCGAGTGCCCTGACGTCAATTTACACATTTATTATCGGCTCTCCCAAGGAACAACAGTCCCTCCCTTGGCCCATGGGCTCATTTCCTGCAGCCCTGCACCAACACCTCGCTCCTGCGGCGGGCAGGCTGACGCACGGTTTTGTTTGCTTTGCAGCAAGGCTCTCGCCCTCTCGTGCTGCTCGGAGTTGTGCGGGCAGTGGCCGCGAGGGGCCACGGCCACAGCCACCGTCTGCTTCTTACATCTTCTTCTTTCTCTTACATCTGGGGTTAAGACATCTGGCGCTCTCTTACATCTGGCGCTCTTGTCCTGACACCTCTGCAGCGTGGGCGCTCCGCCTCGCCCGGCACAGCTTCGTTAGCACCCATGGGCGGGAGGCCATTGCGGCATCAAAAGATGCATTTCAGTGAAACCAGGACTGGGGATGGCGGAGCACGGGAGGGAGCAGCGCCGCCCACGCAAACCTCGGGAACTCAGAATTTGGCCCAAGTTTCGCCAACGAAGCGACCTTGGCGCTGCCGGATGACCCGCGCCGGGGAGCCCAGCGCGGAGCCGCGCGCTCCCGTAACTCCTCCACCGAGCCCCGGCCTGCAGCCGCCCCGCCGGGCCGGCCTCCCCGCAGCCACCCGCGAGCGCCGGGGTGGGCAGGGGCGGGGAGGGGGGGGCGAGACCCCAAAAGACCCCCTCAGTGCCCCAAGCGAGGCCCCAAGGCACGGCAAGAGGGGGCAGCCGGCGGCCCTGCGCGGGGAGAGGGGCCGCCGCCCACGCGAAGCCCCGCGGCCCCGCCCGGCCCCGCAGCGCGGCGGTGGCGGCGGTGGCGGCGGTGGCGGCGGTGGCGGCGGTGGCGGCGGCTGCCCCCGCCCGGCCGCGCCGCGGTCAAAATAAGAGTCCCCGGGGCTGAGGCTGGACCGGGCCGGGGGGCGCCCGGGGCGGGGGGGGAGCGCCCTGCCCTGCCCTGCCCTCCGCCCCGCTTCAGCCCCCCCAGAGCAGCTCCCAGCCCAATTTAGCAGCAGCTAATTAATTAGCTCCCTAGAGAACACCGCCATGCATCGGCAGCTCTGGCGGGGCCAAGGCAACGTTCCCCCCGAGTCCCCAGCGTGGCCCCTCCGGTGCCTCCCGCTGTGTGGGGACCCCCTGCCTCGGGAAGGAGCTGAGAAGGGTGGTGGGAGCGCTGGGCATCCTTCGCCTCCCCCGGGACGGAGTGACTGCTCCCCACAGAAAGAAAAACCACCAGCAGGTCGAAAGGGCGCGTCAGGGAAGCCTGGGCTCCAGCGGGGGGCTGGCGTCGCCCTGGAACGTCACCACCGTCCTGCGCTGGGGGTGCTCAGCTTGGCACGGGAGGTGGCCACGGAGGCAGGGAGGGAATCGCCCGCCTGCAGCCCTGCTCCTGCAAACCAGCACGCGCACAGGACCCAGCGCCCGCAGGGGCCCTCGCACCTTCAGGACAGGGGCAAGAGGGAGGTCGGTGAGGCCGGACGGCCCATCAGGGCAGGGGTCTGGTGGCACCTCTCCCCCTTGCATTTGCTGGGGCTCGTCTTTCTCAGCGGGAGCCAGGGACACAGCAGTCGCGGGGACAAACCTCCCTGGGCCATCAGGAAGGGAAGAGGCTCCCACAAGAAGCAGAAATAACCAGGAACACGCAGAGCCCTCACAGCCCATCGCCACCTGCCATGGCTCTCGTCCCACCTTCAACCCTGCAGCTGCACCAGCTCAGCCTCAGGTGCTAATTAATGCGAGCAGAGCAAGGATGAGATTTGTTTTGCAACAAACTCTCCATTTTCCTGAAGCAGCTGCTGCGAGCCCCGAGGAGAGCCGCGGAGCGGGACAGGGCCTCAGCCCTGGCAGCGTGGAGCCAGCAAACAGCTTCGCCATGGCAGCTCCGGCCAGGCTGACATCGCCCTCTCCCGCACCGAGCAGGGCGAGCAGGGACGGACCTCCACATCCTGGGATTCCTGCCAGCAGGAAGAGAACAACCCAACCGCCCCAGTGCTTCCTCCGGCTGGGAGCCTGGGGCCTTCCAGCTGGGCCTTTCTCCATCACGGGAGCAAGGGACAGTTTGGATCACCCCACTAGTGTCCTCCCACCCCAACGGTTCCCCCACTAAGTTGGAGGAGACCTGGCTTTGCTTTAGCGTTGGCTATAAATCAACTTTTGAGCTTCAGCTGCAGACACGGATGCCTCCTCTGAAAGCCAGGAGCCACCTCCCGCCCGCTGTGCCAGGCCCTCCCGGCAGGTCTCAGCATACAGACGACACTCATCACACATTCACCCCCAGCAAAAGCACCCACGGTCTTATAAAAGGAGATCTTTATTTACATTTTTCCGTTCTTTACATTTGGTGGTTTAAAGCACAGGACAAAAATACTCCCCAGAAGCTGTGGTAAACATGTAAAACTGCTAGTTTACATTTTAAAACCCAGTAATAAATTGCACAGAAGTCTTAGGTTGTTGTATAAAACCCCAAAATCTGTAGAGAACCACAGGAATAAAGAATTACAGCCACGAGTATTGGTACAAGAAAGGGCACAAGTTTTGAGGGTAAACCCCACCAGTCTCTCTTGGGGAAGAGGGGTGGGACATTCCTGTTTTAGACAGTTTGGAAATATTTAAAAATACAGAATAAAAACAAAACAGACCCCAGAACACCCTTTTATCTCCTCTCTTGTGCTGGCTCAACAGGAAAACTTCCTAGCAGAAAATACTTACTTTTACAAAACTACTGAAAGCTCAGTGGAAAGCTAAAAAATAATCACTGTCCAACAAAAAGACGACCCTTCGTGTCCCTCGTCTCCCTGTTCCCCATCTCCTGCAGGCAGCGGGACGACAGGTGCCAAAGCGGAGTTTAGTAGGACACAAACAACAATGAAAAAGCCAAAAATATGGAGGCGGCACATGTGGAGAGTGGGACAAGAACAAAACCATGAAGGACAAAAAATGAAGCAGCAGGAAAAAAAGGACAGATGATACTTTTGGTATTTTCCATTGAATGCTGAGTTTGGAAACAATTAGCTCACAAGCTTCACTCACACCCCACCACTTCCCCGCCCCATTTCAAAGAAAACCAAAAAACAATTGCTTACAAATTTGGGCCAGGAATTTGAATTAATTCCTGTGAACTGAAGTTTTTTACCCAGAGCTGCGTTTGGAAAAAAAGGGGCTTTTTTTCCTCTTTTTTCCAGAGTTCAGAAAGAGGAGAGAGGCAGGACCCGGGGCCTACAGGAGGTCCCCAGGACTTAAAGAGGTTGAAGCCAGAGAGGCTGCAGAGAAGAGAGACGGCAGCGAGGCAGAGGACAGAGGGCTTGTGCGCTCGCCCTCTCCCGAGGGGACCACACTCACACCCAGACATTGGTTTTACCCCATCGTGCTCATCCGAAGTACTCGCATACCCCGAGGACTGTGCTGCCGTAGCACCCTGAGGCCACAGCTGCCAGTGGCTTTAAGAAGAGCCAGACTAACTCCTCCACCCTGCAGTCCTGGACTGTTTCAAAGGGTTCCATGAAACACGAACGAGGCTCTTTGTGTCAGGCTTCAATCCCCTGCTGCAGCGCTGGGGGCCCGGCAAGGCTGGGCAGGAAAGTTGAAAACCACAGCACTTTGCCAGTTACTTCTGTCCGCTTGCACAACAGTGAGGTTGCTCAGAGACAAACTGAGGGTGATAACCTGCTGCACCCTGGCCAGAGCCGCCTCGCAGCTCTGAGAGAGGCCTCTCTCCGCAGGAGTTGTGCGTGCCCAGCCCTAGCATCCGAAAGAACGAGGACCACCGTGAGGTCTAGCTCCAACTCCCTCCTGCTCCCTCCACAGCAGCCAGCGGAGATGGACACTCCTCACCAGTGAAGAAGAGTGTGCTCACTTCCTCCTTGCTTTGCAAAGGGGACTCCCATGTACAGCAAGAGGTGCTGAAGGACTAGTCTGTCGCAAATATAATTTGGGAGAGCAAGCTCAGGTGCACAGGAGCACCGCAGGGACGCAGGGCACAACACAGGAGCTGTGTGAGATACAGCTGGCCTCTCCTCTCCACAGTCTCCACCAGGAATGGTGCATTCCCAACTGTAAAGGTTAAACAAGGATGACAGACACTGGCTGGGGGTCCAGAAGGGTATCCCACCAGTTCTGGCCACAGTAACCAAACAGCATTCAAGTTTTCCAGCCAAAGAACATGGGCTGGACACATCACCAGCAGCTCAGCTTCAGGGATGGAGAACAAGGGACTGGGAACCCAGTCCCAGCCCGGGCTGCCTCTCCCCGACCCCGGCCGGGTCAGGAGCCTATAGCCCAACCCAGCACGTCCCAAAGCATTGACAGCTCATAGGAATTTTTCCAGAGGTGTGGAAGGGATTTGGGTTGAGGCCTGAAAGGAGGGATACGTACTACTGACAGCAAGGAAGGCCAGAGGAGCTATGGGCTGAGCCAGGCAGAACAGGTTCAACTAACTGGGAGGACAGGAAGAGCACTGGGGAAGAGATATACCATTACAAAGGAACAAGCACCTGCCTTTGACCCCCAGCGTATCAAGAATGCTTTTCATGGCAGGCACAGACCACCAGGCAAAGGAGAGAGTCTTAAATAATAAAAGCTGGGCAGAAGCACAAGTTGAGCAGAGGATGAAGAAGGATCCTCGTCTCTGGGGCACAGATCCCACCTCAGGGTACTGGCAATGACAACATTAGGCAACACCTCATGCTTCAGACATGGTGTCACCAAACTGTGGGTGTGGGGAGGAGCCTTCTTCCGTTGTTAAGTTTATTCCAAACGGCTCTTTAGGAGAGGGCATGGGCTGGGGGTCTCCAGCCCTTCCAGCCAGACCGTGGCTGTTCCACCTCCATCCTCCTGAAGGGAGAGCCCGCTCTCCCCTTCCTCCCCACCAGCCCACCTCTCCAGTCAGACAGCAGAGAGCTCTGCCCAAGGCCCGTGGGCCACTTGGACAAACCACGGCTTCGGGACACGGGGCTGGGGAAGCAGCAGTGCAGTGGCTGCTCTCTCCAGAGCAGAGCCCACATGGTGCCAAACTCCCTCCAACCATGTGGAACTACGACCCAGCACCGCGGCCAGGCTGCACTGTGCTTGTCGTCCCCGAGCCGCCTTGGCAGAAGTCACCATCCTTCCTGGTGAGAGCAAAAAACTTGCTTTGTTTTGTAAGAAATCAGCAAGGTGCATTCCTGGATTTGGCATGAACAGGCACATGGATAAGCATCAGAAATGGATGAAAAAGCACAGCATTTCTCTCAGAATAATTTATTAAATACAGCATTAAAATTTGTATTTATGAATTCAATCATTAAAAACAAAACTTCATCTCATATATATATATATATATTCAGGGACAACGACAATCATTCTATCAACATTGGTGCATGTTGTGCCAGCACTGCTCAGAACGGCACCTTCTCTACACTAGCCTTAAAGCAGTTCAACACTTTAAAAAAAAATAAAATAAAACAAAAAGCATTTGCAAAGAAAGAGTGCAAAGCAGGGCTCGTCCCCAGCTGCCTGCCAAGGGTGTGCAGAGGCGGGCTAAAATGAGGAGGCAGAGGCTGTAGTGCTCCTAACAGGTTTGTTAGATATTGCCCGCCCAGCGTGAGGCAGTGTGGAGACCAATTCTCAGAGGTGCCAAAGGTCTGCAAGTCCACAATTTCAGCTGTGGCTGGATGCTTGCAGCTCTTAAGTATCTGGTTTGTGGTTTCCTCAGCTTGGGCAGTCAATACTAAAAAAGCTAGACAAGGGGCAAAAAAAAAAAAGGCGCAAAAGAAAAATGTTGTTTTACATCCACCAGCTTCTTCCCCCAACCTGCCAGGTCCAGCAGAGGCTGCAAATAAGGCGTAGCAGTTTGTGTTCCCACTCACTCATTTTTGCATCCTGCTGTGGCTCAAGGGGCGGCTCAGGAGACAGGCAGTAAACCAGTACCAGCTCGTGGAGAGGACAGTCCCCAGGCCAAGCACCCTCGCGCACTGGCTTGGCAGCATTGACCGCTCCTGCGAGAGACATCAGGCTGAGCCTCGTGGGAGGGTCGGCCCAGAGGAAAGGGCTTCCACGGACAGGGTCCTTGGGCAGACTCAGAGGTAGCATCGGACAGACTTTTGTAACTTGATTGTCATGTAATTCTGGCCTGCCAGAGGCAGCTGCGATGGAGAGGGCACCCTGCCGGGGTGGGACATGGGACACGGGGGATCCGGTCCCCCCGCTTGCAGACTGACTAGCGCTGTTCATCCTGGGCGCTGCGGTCTAGCAGCAAGCAAGGATGGACTGGCTCCTACAGGGCCTTTCAGAGAAAAGTCGCCCTTGCTAAAAAAGGCCAGAAGCTGGCTGGGGGGCACCCCACAGTAACACCAGGCTCTCCCTCCACAGCTCACCAGGGCCTCTTGGCAAGTGCCCCAGTGAGGTCCCCTCTGCCAGAGCCTGCTCTCCTCTCACTGCCTGCAGGCAGCGGAGCAGCCCACTGCAAGAGGACCAAAGGCTGCCGGTCACTCACCCCACACAGGTACAGCGAGGGCTTGTGCTTTTGGCTTTTTAAGAGTCCCTGACCTTCCGAACCTGCTTACTCCAAGAAATCTCCCGTTTCAGCTACCCTTAGGACCTATGAGGACAAGGAGGAAAGGCTGTCAAAACCATTTCTGGAGAGCACATGGCCCCTAAAAGAAGAGAAAGTCCACACAGCCCAGCCTTCACCTACAGTGGAGACATGCCAAGTCAGGAGCGTTTCAGATAAGGCATCGCAGGTGCTTTGATAGTAAAGCAGTTAATGTTGACTACAGTACTTTTAACACAGGCTGCTGCAGAGGGCATCCCTGGGGCAAAACCAGTTCTCCAGCACTTGGTGCAGCAGCAGGAGACAGTTCAGTTTCGAAGACCTCTCCTACACACGTACACGCAGGGTGCTCTGGCTGCCCTTTTTGTTTTTCCCAGCCCCTCCCTAGAAAGAGACTTAAAAAGCCTGGGCCGGGATGTGCCATTTACCCCACCAAGCAGCCAGAGAGATAAAAAGACGCCTTGTGCTGTACCAGACTTTGCAGTAGGCAGGTGAACCGTGGCGCCTGGGGGTGGGCAGTGCCAGCCGGACTCGAAGCAGGGGAGGCTAGTTGCCGTTGCTGATGCTGGAGTTGGCACTGCTGCAGCTCTGCTCATAGGATGGAGGTGCCTCTGCGGGGGAGAGAAAGAATAAGAGCAGTTATGGTGGGTGTTTGGGAGGTTCCCTTCACCCCAGTCTATGTAACTCAGTGCAGAGTAAAGCAAACTGCTAACATGTACACATGTCAGGCATGCAGGCACTCTCTCTCCAGGACCCTGCAACCTGCCCCGCTGAAATATATGGGGTTTGCGTGTGCACATGCAGAATTGGAGCCAGCCAGTCCCATCCCTGTCCTGACGCCTACAGGGGTTAAAAGCAGCACCTCGAAGTCCTGTTCTGTTCTTCCCCTTCTTTCACAAGCATCCTCATGTAGTCCAACACCTCCAGATCATAGGTGACCCACACTCCGTGTGCCCCAAGCCAGGGCTGAAGTGACATACCGAGGGTCTCGTTACCCCAGTGCTAACGGACGGGTTTATTTGGGTAGGACTATGCTAACAATCTGTCTGTGCTACCAGACAACGCTGGTCCCTGCCACCCCAGCCACCTGGGACGAGCACGGCTCCAGGAATCCAGCATGCTGGGATTTCCCCAAGCTTTTCCACCCTGGACAGTCTCTCAGCTCCCACCCCCACAGCTTGTGTTCTTCAAACCAGCTGCAGGCCCACTCCAAGTCAGACAGAAGATTTCAGTTACATCATTTTCCTGGCTCTGCTCCCACCAGCCTCACCACAAGCCAAGAAGTTTTTCTATCAGTGGGAGGCTGAAAGCTCATTTAAGAACAGGGAGATCCTCTCACGATGAGCCCAGGGCAGGCACGAGTGTAGATGTGGGAATGGACAGCCGGCTTTTACAGCTGTAAGAGGGGACTCCTCCGGATGCTAAAGCAGACAGAGAGATCTCATGATCCCCTCTGACATCAGCCCCCAGCAGGCTGACATCTGTATACGCCCACCCAGTTCACAGCTAGCGAAGACACTCTTGTGGCAGGAGACATTTACTAGCACAGTGCCAGCCCGTTTAGATCTCAGGAGCGGGCTGCTCACCATATGGGTAGCCCCACGTGCTGTACTCCGGAGGCAAAATGAGAGAGCTGGCGGTGGCGACAGGCACCACGTTCCCCTCAGCGTAGTAAGGGACAGTGGCTCCTGTCGACAGGCAGAGCGTGGGATGGTTTGGGGAGTCTGTCTGCTCCGAGTCCACCCTTATCTCCTGGAAGCTCAGTCCTGGGGCGTAGCTAAATGGCTGCTGCTGGGAATGGCTTTTGGTGGGGATCGAGACATTGTCCATCGGGTGGTAACCGCTGGCAGCCTCCTCTTCCTCCGGGGGGGCACTGGGTACCACTGCAGACGGTATGTGCTGGATGGACCGGGAGGGGCTCAGAGGCACCCTGTTCACAGCAATGTTACCAATATAAATGGGGAGAGTGACTGAAACCTCTGGTGACTTGAGGGAAACCTGGAAGAGAAGGGAAAACAGTGGCATCCTCTTCATTACACATTGCACTGGGAAGGCTCATCTGATGCAAGGGCCACCCGCACCACACAGCTACAGAGTTCAGCGACTGAGCTCAACCCAGAAGGGAGCACAGAAGTTGCAGCACAGCCCACTGGAGCTCCCCAGGAGCACTGATGTACTCACTTGGATGTAGTAGTCAATATGTATGAGGCTACAGCCCTGCAGAATGGACTGGGGCAGTGCTGGAACGAGGATCTGCTCCTTCCATTCTGCATGTTTCCAGGCTTTCACTCCTGAGCCTTCCACCTCTGCGATGGTCCTCAGGTCATAAATCCACCGCTTGGATTTATAAGCCACTTTCTGTACAGACAGGAGAAAATACAGCTAGCAGAAAGACTGCAGATGGTCTTCTGTCAGGACACAAACCCACCCAACTGCTTTGTCAAATAAGCATGAGCACAAACCTAATGTGCATATTACAGAGCAGAAATGTATCGTCCATTGTTATATGATGGACTGAGTTGGTATAAGCAAAACAAGTTCTACCACCTCTTTCCCCAGGGAGGTAGAGAGAAACAGAGTTAGCCAGAGGTCTGGACTCCTCACTGCCACCTCTCAGCCACATGTAGCAGAGATGCACACTGGTGAGAACTGCCCCAGTTTCACAGAGGCCTCAGGGGGGTGGAGTACCAGCACAAGCCAAAGCATCACCCTTCAGGATGCTTACCTGGAGCAGACTGGCTACCACAGCCCCGGTGTCCCGGCCCGATTTGTTCTCTATGTCCATGCGGAGCTGGATTGCTTGCCCCACGATGTACCCTTTCAGATCTGAGGTGGCGGTCAAGATTATGTTGCCACTTTTCACAAGCTTGTAGTTGAACTTCTTGGTGATTGACATAGTGTTGGGCTGCTGCAGGACAGCAGAGAGGCAGAGATGTTGGCTCAAGAGCATCAGAGAGCCTCCAGAAAAACACTCAGAGATTCAGAACAAGCAAGCAGAAATATCTGGTCTAAAAGGATGCAAAGAACCAGCAACACAGCACTGCCACAGACAACAGGTCTCACTTCTCCATCCCCCCAGTTTTGCTGTCCTATTAGTATTAGTCGCCCTTCCCTCCAAAGCAAGCTCCCCAAACCCAGGTCTCTACAAGCACCTGGTAGTATTGGCCAACACCTCTCTCTGCGTGCTGAAAATTCACCTAAATCTTTCAAAGCAACATGCGGAAGAGTCAAAAATCACTGGGAGCAGGGACTGATGGCATGGCAGGGTAGATGAGGAGTCCTTGTCCTGCTCTTGCACGGTCAGGGCATGCAGTCAGAGAGTTGTCCAACCACACAATTATTCCCCAAACAGCACGCAGGACAAGGACAACTGCTGAAGCCTTGGCACTTCCCAGCCGCGCTCCTCCTTGTTCTTACCTCGATGTCAGGGATGTCGTTCAAGTTGAGAGGGCAGAGAACGTAGAAGATCTTGTTGCACTTGTAGTCCTTGGAGAAGCGAGGTGTGTCTATCACAGCTTTCACCTGATGGAGGACCTTGCCAAAAGGACCTTCAAATGACGTAGGAGCAGAGGCTGGAGTCGAGAGAGAACGAAAGGGATCATTAGGCTGAGTCAGGCCAAGCGTTTCTGAACTGGAAGTATAGTCCCTTTGAACAGCCTTCCTCTTCACCTGAGGAGTTCTGCAAGTACCTGAGAGACAAAGCACACAGGGATTCCCCCCAAAAAGACCTGGGGCTGAACACTTAGGTCACTCAGAGACCTTGCTACAACCTCCTGACAGAAGGGATCCTCTGCAACCAGAGGTGCAAGAGCAGAGATCCTCTCTCTCAGTGTGCTGTGTGCAGGACAGCTGGCTAGCCACAGCCCAGGACCCCTGCGCATATCCAGAAAGCTCACAGGGTCACGCTTGGAGAGGCATCAGCGACAGCTCAGACCCAGCTTTGCACCAATGCAGAAGGTACCCGCTTGTCTAAGCTCCTCTGCTGTCTGTGGCTGACCTTATGCTCCCTCTAGCGTCTGTGGGCCAAGCTGCCAGCCTGCCTCTGCCATCCAGCCTGCTCAGCACAGCTCAAGAGGCTGCAAAAGGCAAGGCTTACATAGAAGTGCCTTCAGCCATTTATCTGCATCATACCTGGCAGCAGGAACTGGAAGGGAAAGTTGTGCTCTCCAGCTGTCAGGACCCCTGCGGGAAACAAGAGTAAAAGGTAAGTGGGTCAGGCTGTTGCCTTGGAATGGTATGATCTTCTGGAGAGCATGATGTTCTGGAGAGAGGGGCCACCACCTGGGGAACAACACACCACTTGTTCAGCTGCCCACAGCCCACTGGACAACTCCAGATCCAACGAGCAGTGCTTGAGTCAATAGGAGCACCTGCTACCACCCACCTCTCCTTGGGACAGGAGATGTCTCCATTCCCAGTGACTGATTCTACATTAAGATACCCAAGAAATAAGCTAGTTAGGGACAGGATTTAAGGGATCCCAGTGCCATAACAAGTGGTTAGCCCCCGACTACAGTCACAGGGCGTGGAGAAGGGATGCTGTGTGTTTATCTTTCCTCAAGCAGGCTGCAGCCAGTCAGGGGGAAGGTGAAAAAGCACAGGCACTGTCTGAGGCTGGTAAGGAGGTCTGGTGGGCGTCAAGCTGCTGTAGCCTTAGTCACACACCAAGCCCCACGCAGACTGCACAGTGTTCTGGAGCTGGAACCAGAGGTCCATCTCCCAGGCCTAAATCCAACCCCGGTCCCAAGAAAGGACCTGCAATACCTCAGCCCAGCCGCTTAGACAATAGGAGCTGAGGAAAGGATTTCCACAGCATTAAAACCTCAACATTGGTTTTCTTCAACCATGTCCCACTCTGCAACAGTGGCCTTGAGGGCGCAGATAAGAGCCAAGATTTGGTGCATGGCTAAAACAACAGCTACAGACTCAGACTCCCAGACCCCATCCACCCTCCAGCACTCCCATCCAGATTCCCTCCCAGGCAGCATGACGGCTGAACTGGACCCACAGTGCAATCTGGTAACAGCAGGCAGCTCCAAAGCTGCCTTCAGTAAGAAAAGCACTGAGATTTATCCACATTTAGTAAATACATGTAAACATGAGAGATTTTGTTTTTAAAGTAGCAGTGCTAAGAGGAGACCTGAATACCTATTATATCAGGCTGTGTTTATTCTGCTTTGTAGGTTCTTGCTGGAGGTACCAAGACTCTAGAGTTGGCTGGCTCTTTTGTTGATGTAAGACGGAGGAGACAGCTTGCCCGTTAGCAATATTGGCTTCGCAGAGCTGACAGTAATAGAGTCCTATCATCAGGGGATTAAGTGGATTATGTGATGGGGGAGGTGAGGAAGAGGGAAGGGTAAATCCCCACCACTGACACTGCGATCCAGGTAGGAGGCAGGGGAGGCAGCGTTTGACTCAGTGCATCCTTCACGTTGTGTAAAGCTGCACCTCTGCCCCTCCACTCACTCAGCCACCCCACGGGGACCTAAGGACACCCCAGCTAGCATACATCCCACCTGCAGTGCAAACACAGGCACAATAAATGACAAGCGTCCCATCGCGTATCGCTACAAAGGCAAGTCAGGAGAAAACTAAATGTCTATTTATACACTTTGTCCTTACAGAGAGAAGCAAGATTTGCTCATTCCCATCACCCCACCCAGAACACTTCCCTGGTGATTTCCCTCCCCGTCCCCCGAATAAAACCAAACTATGTAGGCTAAAATGCAACACCCCGGTCTTGTCACCAGGTGGAGGCACAAAGCCAGTCACTGCCTTCGCTGCTAGGCCTGGTGCCTTGCAGAGCTGGGACAGGCAGAGGTGTGGGGCAGCTTCTCCTACTCCCTTCCTGGGAAGCCTCGCTCAGTTACGGGCAGTAGCTTGAGATGTAGCAGGTGCCTTTACTTGTTGGTTATGGGGTAAAGCCTGGCTAACATGAATGACTCAACTAATCCAGTGCTTGTTTGCTGCTCCAAGGGTTTCTGTCTTTCATTGGGCACCATTCAACATTGATCTTATACCCGTTATCCTTTACTTTTGGAAAGCAAATCGATAAACTGGAATACATCAACTCTCCTGTGCAGCTTCTGCATTGCAGTAAGGGGACTTGCTCCATCTGAAAGGGAGAGGGAGCAAGTCCTGTCACTGCAATACAGAAGGAAGGGAGATGAGAGTTCCAGAGGGTAGTGGCCACTGAGTTTCCACCAAGACCTGGAGACTTTCCAGCTGTCTGACCTGCAGAGCCCCAGATGAACATGCAGGCAGTGATTTCAAGTCTCCTGCTAGGAGCAAGAAACTTCACAGCCTTTCCAGGACCCTTAGGAAGAGCTCACAGATCCCACAAGGTGAAAGTCTTGTCTTCTACATTACAGGCAGTGTGATCTAACAAGTCATTTTGGTCAAGCTCTTGCCCAGCAGGAACCAGTTGGTTCTGTGCACCAACAGAAAGCCAGGCTGGAAGTAAACCTGTGAGCACTTCAGGCTCACAGTTTCCAACCCCCTGCAGAAAACCAGGGGTCCTGAAGGTTGCTCCCAATGGCAGCACCGAGCAAGGCAATATGCTCTCCCAGCAACGCACATGGCCAGCATCACTCGCAGAGGATATGGTTCAGCTCCCAGAGCCACTGTGTGACTTGATGACACTGATACAGTTTTCACATGGGTAGCCCAGCCTCCGCACAAGTCACCAGATGAGAACTGCCCACAGGTCAGGGCTGACCACCCCAATAGCTCAGATGAAGCCCGAGCGCCCGAAGACCTGTTGGCTCACAGCATACCCAGACTTGCTGTGACCCCACCTGGGGCAGGGAGCAGCCTGCAAATCCCTCCAGCAGCTCCTGCCTGCAACAAGCTGCCCATGAGAGCTGGAAAAGGCCGTTCCTGCTCTTCACAGCCAGGGATGAGTTCCAAAACCAGCTACCCCAGACTGAAGTTGTGCCCCACCGCAGCCCACGCGGACCGAGGGCATCACAGCAGTGCTTGGCTCACGGCCACGAGAGCCTAGACCTCAGCCCTGCGCCAAGCAGGGAGCCAGGGAAACGCAGCGAGCTCTATTCTCCACTCCATTAAGCAGAGAGATGCTGCAGGCAATCAGCAGTAGCTCTTGTTTTCAGACCTGCTCTTTCCAGCCCACACTCTCCTTCCCCCAAAGAGAAAGAAGCATCTTTATACCAGTCCTGAGACCCTCCACATGCAGGGAATTTTCCAGCAGGCTGGACCAAGCACCCAGGTCATACCCACAGAAGCAGATGCCACCGCACGCAGCTTCATTTGCTAGCATGGCTAACGAACAGCCAGCTGCTCACAGAGCCCCAACTTCCAGCTGAACGCCTGTATTTCTTGCCTTTACTGCAGGCACGGAGGCTGTTTAGGCAGGTCACTGGTGGAGGGACTATGAGGGACAGCAGTATCCTCAGCCCCGCGTCTGCCTGGGGACCCCCAACCCCAGCTGTAGGAGCCCTCAGCAGCCCAGAGCAGGCATTTCGAGGAGCCCACTGGCGAGGAAAGTGGAAGGGGTGTCAGAGTTCAGTGCCAGAGCTGTTTCAGAGACAAGAGTTAATAAAAATAGATGAAGAAAAACAGACGATCCTGACCAAGACAGGAAACTCCTGTGAAAGCATGGGCACGACCCAGAGCGCCTGGCAGAGCGACAAGGCAGCAGGGACCACAGGCAAGCGCGGGTCCTGCCTGCCTCCCACTGCAAGCAGGAGCAGCGTCAGATATTTAGTAGTAGCTCCACACCAGGTTGATCCCTGGGCTCCTGCTTGTCCCTCCTAGCAGGAGCTCCTCTGGCATGGACACAGTGGAGGCTCCGTGTCCGACTTGACTGGGATTACAAAACCATTTCAGTCTTTTGCCACACATCTGGTGTCTTTGGCAGGTGGAAAGTTGGTGAGTCCTGAGCCGAGTCCCCCCTTATATTACAGTGGGAAGGGAGATGGCAACTACTTTTAAACACTCCAGCTGGTAACTCTGCTCCTAAAGGCTGAGCTTCCATTTCCAAATGCCGACTAGTCTTGGTATAACAGGGAAAATCTACAACTTCCCTTGTCTAAGCTATTCCGTGAGCATGGGCAGGGCACCCCGGTACCTCTCACATGGAAAACAGCAGCAAAAGCCACTTTGGCACCCTGCGAGGGACACTCGCAGTGCTCACCCATCCCATGCAGCCACCACGACGGCAGGACAGGGCAACACGTGCCCCACTAGCCACGCACGTGCCTTGGCAAGACCCCCAGACCACAGCAGGGGAGACGTAGCATCGTGCACAGCACACAGAGCCATTCTACCTGCCCGGCTGCACCCACTGTACACAACCAGCATCCAAGCAGCAAGGGGGACACAGAGCCTGTGGGAAGCCACTCACTGCCCCTGTCCCTCCAGCCGTGAGAGCTTCAAGTAAAGATCCTGACCAACCTGATAGCATTCTACAATTGTGTATGGCTGGGTTGAGGAAGGGAGAGCAGTGGATGTTGTTTACCTTGACTTCAGCAAGGCATTTGACACCGTCTCCCATAACACCCTCATAGGTAAGCTTAGGAAGTGTGGGTTAGATGAGAGGACAGTGAGGTGGATTGAGAACTGGCTGAAGGGCAGAGCTCAGAGGGTCGTGATCAACAGGGCAGAGCCTGGTTGGAGGCCCGTAACTAGCGGTGTTCCCCAGGGGTCTGTGCTGGGTCCAGTCCTGTTCAACATGTTCATCAATGGCCTGGATGAAGGGACAGAGCGTACCCTCAGCAAGGTTGCTGATGGTGCCAAGCTGGGAGGAGTGGCTGATACACCAGAAGGTTGTGCTGCCATTCAGCGAGACCTGGACAGGCTGGAGAGCTGGGCCGAGGGGAACCTCATGGAATTCAACAAGAGCAAGTGTAAGGTCCTGCCCCTGGGGAGGAACAACCCCACGCACCGGTACAGGTTGGGGGCTGACCTGCTGGAAAGCAGCTCTGCTGAGAAGGCCCTGGCAGTGCTGGTGGGCAGCAAGGTGACCATGAGCCAGCAACGTGCCCTTGTGGGCAAGAAGGCCAACGGTACCTGGGGTGCATCCAAAGGAGTGTGGCCAGCAGGTTGAGGGAGGTTATCCTCCCCCTCTACTCTGCCCTAGTGAGACCACATCTGGAATACTGCATCCAGTTTTGGTCTCCCCAGTTTAAGAAGGACAGGGAACTGCTCAAGCAAGTCCAGCGGAGAGCTACGAAGATGATCAGGGGACTGGAGCATCTCTCTTATGAGGAAAGGCTGAGAGACCTGGGTTTGTTCAGCCTGGAGACAAGAGAAGACTGAGGGGGGGGATCTTCTCAGTGCTTATAAATATCTGAAGGGCAGGTGTCAGGAGGATGGGGCCGGACTCTTTTCAGTGGTGCCCAACGACAGGACAAGGGGTGATGGGCACAAGTTGGGACGCAGGAAGTTCCAGCTAAACGTGAGGAGAAACTCCTTTCCTGTGAGGGTGCCAGAGCAGTGGGACAGGCTGCCCAGAGAGGCTGTGGAGTCTCCTTCTCTGCAGACATTCAAACCCCGCTTGGACGCGGTGCTGTGCCCCCTGCTCTGGGTGTGCCTGCTCAAGCAGGGGGGTTGGACGAGATGATCTCCAGAGGTCCCTTCCAACCCCTATCATTCTGTGATTCTGTGATCCAGGACATTTAATGTGCTAATTCCACCTGCAAGTTGACTTTGCAACAGAGCTGGTTGTTGGCAGCAGGCAGAGGTAAGAAGGTTTCCTCTAATGGCCATCGTGACATGCAGATACCCAGGAAGAGCAGGCCTTTCTGAAAGCTCCTTTCTGAGCTACTCCTGAACCAGAAGCTTTGCCAAAGCAAGCCACAGACTGTGCACGGGCGAGAGCAGGTCAGCAGGAGTTCAGCATCGCTCAGGGGCTCTCCGACAGCCCCACGCAGCAGGCTGCAATGCTCCTGAGCAGCTTGCAAACACGGTGCGAGGGGAAAGAACCGCGCAAGCCATTGCAGCCGCACTGAGCCGTTACCTCCCCATTCCCAGAAGCCCGAACAAAGGCCACAGTGTGCTCGGCCGCAAAAAAGCTTTTCCTGAAGCTTATGTGCAGCTAAAAATACCTTGAGAAAGTCATTAGGCAGCAGAGGCAGCTGGATTAGCAGGGTTCTGCTGTGGGGCCATACCTGCAGCAGCCTTTCCTCCCGATAGGAACCGAGCCAGCAGAGATTGGCCGCCCCCGCACAGCCTTTAGAAACATCCTCCCTAAAAATTCCTGGAGGGAAAGGAACCACTGCCCCAGACAGCAGGAGCAGCAACACCACACTAACAGCACAGAAGAGCCGTCTTACAGTGCAAAGCAGAGAGTGACCTTGGAGACTTCCCCGAATCCAGCGGAGATTTGTTTGGAAGCAAACGGACTCTGCCGTTCATAGCTCAGCCGCTCCCCTCCGCTCCACGCTGGGACAGGGGGGTGTTCACTTGTACCAGCGGATGTGGACAAGGCATGGGAGGACTCATGTGCAGAAATGAAACACCTTGATCCAGAGGGCGGACACTGAGTCCTCGCTGGGTCTCCAGGAGGTAACCTGGTGACACAGCCAGGGCCAGCTGGGGCTCCCCTGAGTGATCAGAGCCTGCAAAGCACCACCAGCTATGGGGAGCACAACCCTGAGCCCAGCACAACACAACAGACCTCGGTGCTGCAGCACCGTCCCACAGCACTCAGGGCATCTATGGTCACACTGATGTGCAGTGGAGGGACAGAAATTAATGGGTTTCCCATGCAAAGCTCGAACTGACCATGCCTCTGAGCCCACCCAGCCGCTGGACGCACCATTCTCTCCCCACAGACAGCTCTGCTTTGATCCACAAAGGTTTCTCTGTGCTCACTGCAAACCAGCATGCCACTGCACAGCCACATGGGAAAACATGACACTGTCATAACCGTGCGTGGATGAAATGACCACGTCTGTATTTACACTGCTAAACAAATGATCCAAGTCAAGCTTCCTCCACCACAGCTCAGGTGCTGAAAGGGTTTGGACTCTTTTCTGAGCTTCCCTGGCCAGTGCTGCCAGGCCCCTGCCCAGGCGGAGCCGGCAGCCGAGGAAGTTACCAGCCCTTCAAAGCCATCATCCCTCCAAGACCGAGGGGAAGCTGCCTGCCCACACCCTGCCCTGCCAGCAGCCAGCCAAGGGCTGGGAAAGGTCCTCTGGCAGCCTCAGCTCCGGCATAAGAGCAGGGCAGGGCTGGGGTTCAGGAGGCACCAACCACACACAAACAAGGACACTGAGCCCTACCTGCTGCATCTGCCTGGGCTTCCCAGGGCTGTTCTGCAGCTTTCTCAGTTAGTGACCCATGCAAACAGGCCAAACTTACAGCACCGGTGGGGGCAGATCTGCCTGGGCAGCATGTTCAAATCAGTGCCGCTGCAGGGACATCTGCCAAATGCCTCCTCCCAGGTCGGCTCCCCCAGCCCCAGCATCTCCATCCCTGAGGAGCTGGAAGCCACGGGTGGTCACAGCCGTCTCTCCGTGAGGCTGACTGCCACCACGACAAAGCCAGGACCTCCAGTTGGTGCCAGCGGGGGAAGGCATTGGAGAGAAGCCAGAAGAGGGTTGGGAGAGGTCCTGGTCACTGATGCACAAACACGACAAGACTCAGCCAAGCTTTATTACTCACCCCTGTGAAATCTCACGCTCTGGTGCACTGGGAGAGACAGCCCAGACGTCTGAGCACACAGGAGGCTACAAGGCCAGGCAACTGCAGCGCACGGTACAACACACACCTCTGCCTTGCCAGGCTCCATCCACAGCTAGACTAGGGCGAAAAAAGATGAATATTCTGTGTATCCTTCCCTCCATCCTCCAAAGAGGAGGATTCCATTTGCTGCGTAGCCACAACTACGAGCCTGAAATATGTCCCTGTGCCCCAGGTGCAGGAGCTGGGGAGCAGCCGAAACGGGGCTCTTGCCCCGACCTCCAGCTCTCCTGGCTGGTACCTGCCAAGCAGACAGCAGTGGCTCTGCTCCCTCCTGCTGTACACATGGATGCTAGAGCAGGAACAAGCTGCGCCTTTGGAGTACACATATTTCTTGGTTCTTTCAGTAAAGGAACAGCAGGCCGGGCCATATGGCAATTTCTCTCTGGCTACTTAGTGAGTGATGCATTAACTGTGCTGGCCAAATCATGTAGTATGGAAAGGTACCTGGTAACTGCTGGTCCCCCTGCCAGCACTTGTAGCAATATAGTCTTCCTGCTGCCTAAAATCATTCCTCCTGCTGCCCTGGGGAAGGCAAGCTCCTCCAAAGGCGCTGAGTTAGCCTGATACCAGTGCTGCTGATGCACAGCTTGGGTACTCTCCTCCCGAGGCTCTCCAGGCAGAGAGCAGGAAAGCAGCAGGTTTGTGTTTTCCACTTTTGGGTGGGGAAACCAGCAGCCCTTCCTCTGTGCTGTGCTACAGGATACCAATTCCCCAGCTACTGGAAGAATTGTCACTCTCACTGCAGTCCTGACAGCCAGCACCCTGCTCACCCCTGCCCTCCTGTCTTTCCTCATCGACCTTTGCAGCCCAGAAAATTGAATATTAGATGTAAGCAAGAAGGTCAGAGCTCTTTTAGCTCACAGGAGGCTGTGTAAGAGACATCAGATGGGAAGCATTAATTTCGTCTGTGCCAGGGCACTTCAGGCAATGCTGGGCCATTGCAGCTTTAGTGTGAGGACTCCAACTCAGTCTCTGTTGGATTAAGCTAATACACGGGATTACAAACTGCAACAAATGAGGGTAAATGCACACAGTTGCTCATGCCATCCCTGTAGCAGACACATGTGCCTCAGAGGGAGCAGCTGACAGCCAGAAGAGCAACCTGCCAGCAAGCATAGCCAGACCTGCCGGGGGAAGACTCAGCATTTAGCTCAACTTAGTTTTGCTCAAACAAGAGCTCTCCTGCTACCGACAGCACTTCAGCCGAGCAGAGCTGCCATACCAGCGGGATGGGAGCACAGTCCCCAGCAGGCTCCAACCTCCCGTTCAAAGCAGCAACTCGTTCACGTTGGATTTGCACGTGTGCAAACACACAGTAGGAACAACCTCCAACACCCCGATACAGTTAATGCTGCCGAGAGAAACCTTTCTGTAACACGGGAGGTACAGACTGAGGAAGAAAACACACCAGAAAGGCCAGCACCAAGGCTAGGGCTCCACCACTTAAAAATGTGTCAGCAGTTTTCAGTGACATTTTCAATGAATTAGCAGGATCCGGCGGTATGGCAATACTGCAAAAAAACTCCGAGGATTAACAGTGATCTATTGAGGCAAGAAATTGGGATGTGCTGAGGAAGCTGCTGTGACCGAAGGCAATTGCAGCTCCTTCCACATGGTTTTCCTGGGCCAAACCTGCAGTTACTGCTCCTGAACCCAGCAGCACAGTGTGGCCAGGAGCTGGCACGAGCACATCCTTCACGGCTCACCACTGCCCACAGGCACCCTCCTGCTCCAGCCAGGGGCTGTCCAGGTGAGACAGGGCTGTCCTGCTGCTTCGCTCCCTCCTGCTCAGAGTGATTCCTGAGCACAGAAAGAGAGACCTAAGTCTCTTAATGCCTGCTTAGTCAGGTCACTAAGCTTTTTAAATTCAGATGGAAGACAGGATCTTCGCCCTGTGCCGACTGTTGGCTGTGAAGGTGGTGTGCCAGGCCGGCAGAGAACCACCCCAGGGAAGAGGTGATGCACAGCTGCCCTTTTTTAGCAATTTGTGCAAGAAATCTGCCAGCAAAGGAAGCGCATGGAGCAGCCAGGAATTCCCTGCAGCGCCTTGTAGCTAACTAACAAGCTGCCAAATGTAAGGTCAGCTGGAAATGACAGCCAGCTCTCTGCACGAGTTCAACCCAGGTACAAGTAGGATTTAAAGAGAATTAAAAAAAAAGTCTACCTTTGCATGCACAACCCATCCACAGGGCAAGAGCTGTGTGTGCAGTCGGAGATGCAGGGTGTCCAAAGAAAACAGCCCCGTGTGGGTATGGACACACGACGGACCGGCTCCTCTCCGGCTGAATACAGCCAGAGCTGCAGCAGGGGAGGGGGAGAGAAGCAGGAGGCCTCTGCAGAGCTGAATTACTCCATTATATTGGATCAAGAGAAGCATCTCTCTGTCCAAGAGCAGCGGGTACAAGCGGTGCTATTTTGTACTTGCTGCAACTGTACTTGATCTCCTGCACTGCTGACACCTACAGAAACCCAACACCCCCCACACTTGCAAGGTTCCCCGCACCCCTATTGCATTTCTTTTTTTGCAAAAAGAGGACCCAAGAAAAAACAGCACCAGGGAGCAGTCAAAGTCCAAGTCAAACTCAGGCCAAGTGGGAAAAGCAAATTCCTTCTCAGCCTCCCCTCCAGGAGGCAAATAATCAGCCTCCCCCAAGAGCCACCCGGGGGGCTAAGCGACCTCCCCGGCGCTGCAATGTGCCGCCCAGCAAACAGGGCGGCCAGGCGGCGAGGGGCTCCAGACCAGCTGGTACGCTCAGCACTTTCCAGCAGCTTTTATCTAAAGAGCCCAAGTTCATTAAACCACTGGCCTGTGCGTTATTGCCAAGGCTACAGCACAGACCCTGCGCAATCTCCCAGCTCCCCCAGCAGCTCGGGAGTGCCCGCTGCCTCCGGCTCCTGCTCGGCCCTGGCCAGCCCCAGCGAGAGGCCTTCCCAGAGCACAGTTGCCGCACTGCTTGAGCGGGGACAAGCACCACGCCAGCACAGACACGAGCAGGGTCCTCTGCAGCAAAACCCCTGGTCACCAACCTGCAGATGCTCCAGGGGCCAGGCTGAGCCCTCCACACTCTGGATGCTGCTCCAAGGAGGGGGCGAGAAGGGAAATTAAGGATGAGGCTAGTGCCTTAAATAAGCACCTTACATTGCAAAGTGGGCATCTGGGTTATTTCAGGGCCCACCTCCTTTCTCATACAATGTACACCCTTAAAAAAAAAAACAGCGTGTAATACAAGCAACAGCTGATGCTACAGTGGATGAGCTGCCCCCTCACTTATTTCAATGCAAAGGTGTGTGGGTAGAGAAGCACGGAGTCGCTCTTAGATGCTTAAAGAGCAATCCAAGCCTTGATAGTTTTGCAAACCTCCTCTCCCCTTCCCCCCACGTGTCCTCAAAGAGCACAGATCTGGTTTTTAAAGTTACTGCTCAGGATGTAGGAAGGGAGAGCATGAGGCAGGTTGTTTTTGAGGCTGAGCCTGCCTCCCTGCACCGTCCCCCCAGGTGCCAGCACTGCTGCGGCCCCGCTGGAGCACGAGCCACTTGCCAGGAACCACTCGCCAGGAACGTTGGCTGCATGGCCTTGGGGACACCTGGGATCCTCCCTCGAGCCAAGCCCACGCTATCAGGCTGGATGAGGCCTCTGCAAGAGGGCTGGCGATTGTGCCAGCAGGGACACAATGCTCCCCCTTGCTTTTTTTTTGTAACGCACAGGTTCAAAAACAAGAGGTAACAGCATTGCTGTAAGGGGAGGAACGCAGGAACAGAAGAGTCTTCTGGGGCAGAAGCAAATTCCCCCCCTTCCTCCACTCATTTTCCATTTGTGCTGCTGTGAGGTGACATCCCCCTTCGTGGACAGGAGCTCTTGCAGCACTGCAGAAAGGCAGCCCCTCCAGTCGAGGCACGGGGCCTCCCACAGTCCCTGCCCTCCCTCCTGCCGTTTGCTTTTCAGGGTGTGAGAAGGAAGGGTGGGCACAGCCAGCCCTCACCTGAAAGAAGAGGCATATAATCCCCCCGGGGGGGTTCTGCATGTTTTTACACACGTGGCAGGACCATCCCGTGCGCCACCACAGTATTTGTCCACAGCCGCAGTAACCTCTGCTCGTGGCGCTCATCACTTCTCGCCTGCGGCTGTCTGATGCTGGCCAGGGAAGGAGTTGCACACTAGTGGTGTGGGCTGGCGGCTGGGCTGGCCCCGTGCTCCTTTGGGGGTCCTTGCTCAGGAACACTTCCGACTCCCTTAACTCACCCATGGCCTGGGCTCCTGCCATCACCCATGGGAGAGCGTGGCCCAGCTCAACACTCCGTGCCCCACAAGCGCAAGACCTCCCAGCCGGGTGTCAGACCTGCATGAAGGCACCCCGAGGAGCACCCACGAGTGCTGGGTGTGCCTCCCCAGAGGCAGCTGCACCTCAAACTGCTTTGCTGCCAGACACCGGAGCAACCCATCCCTGCTGAACGCTCTTGTCCAGAGTTGAAGGGAAAGGGACAGCTTTGCTTTGATGGTCCATCCATCTTTCTGAAGCTCCTTCACGCTCTGTTCCGGAAAAGCAAGGGCAGCTGAGAGCTATTCCTGGGGAGCCTAAAAACACTGTGGCTGAGTCAGCACCAAGGCCCTGCCCTGCTGCTCGTGCCCACGAGGCCATTGCACGACTCTCCTAGCAAACCCCTGCCGCTGCCTCCCTGCAGGGCTGTGCCATGCCAGGAAGCTACGCTGCCAGCAGCCCCCTCGGAGGAGGCAGACAGACAGACAGAGACAGGCACGCGCAGAGGCAGAGTCACAGAGCAGCAGTCCGGCTTCCCTGCTGCTCCGCTGGCCCAGACATGCATCAATGTCACAGCGAGGGCTGCGACAGCAGACAGTTATCTTGCTTCCCCGTGCCGCAGGCTGGAGCAGTGCCAGCCCCCAGGGCTTTTGTTTCCATATCCGCACAGGCCAGCACAGCAATTGCAAGGGACAGTTTCAAAGCTGTCTCTGGTCACAGACTCAGGTCCAGAGGCAGCATCGACACTGCCCTCTCCCACCCACATGCCATCACTCACTCCCCTGCATCCTCAGGGCATGGGACAAACATGGCAAGTCCAGGACAATAACTCCTGAGCTTGTACCAGTTGCACAAAGAGCAAATGCCCCACCAGCGCTGCCCTTGGCTGCAATCCCACACACATGGACTGCCCGCCCTCTCTGTATCTGCTTCCCTGGAGCAGGAAGCCAGAGGCTGAGAGCTCCCAGTGGTTGTGTCCACTTTGACACAAAAAGCAGAAGAGCACAGATCAGTGACTGTAAGTGCCTGGCATGCTGCTCCAGACTGATGGCTGGTAGCTGGGACCAGGCTTTTCCCCGCAGTTGCACTGCATCTCTACTGTCCTGTCTTGCAATGACACAACAACACACCTCAGCTTTCAAGCTCAGGACTCGTGTCCTACAGGACAGATTCTCCCTTCAATTCATTACATCTCTGATAAGTCATGCACTACCATTTCTTGCCTCACTTGCCTGGAGCTGCAGTAGCTCTGGAAGACTTCAGCTGGCCCTTTTTGTCCCGATCACACCGCAGGCACACAGCTGGGCAGCTGCCAGCTCCATGACCAGGTCCAGCGCAGAGAGAGCAGCCCAGCCCTGCCGCCCGAGCCGCAGGCGCTGGCTCAAGTCTCAGGCTGGCAGAGTCTGCAATACCAGCAGTTGACAGCAGCACTGCACTGGGCAACACACAAGAGTCAGGTCCCAGAAAATTAAAAGCCAAAAGACCAGGGCTTTCCACAAACAGTTTAAGAGCTGTGAATACCAAATTTTGGCCATCTTTCGAATTCAGGCCTTCAAAGGGGACACTTCAGAGCCATGAAAGCATGTAGGCATCAATGCATTTTCCTTTCATCCTCCCCAGTCCACACTGGTCCTAGTTGTCAAGGGGATGGCTCCCAAGGGCAACCTCACAAGAACCGACTGCCGAGGCAGCTATCAAAATCTCCCAGGGGCTGCAAAACCAACAAACAGCACACCCACCTCTTCCCACTCCTACCTCCTGGTTGGCTTTTGCCACTGTCACAGCTCTCCCTGGAATCATTAAATACTAGAAACAAAAGTTGGAAGGTGCATTTTTGAGTGCAGTTGCAGGTTTAAACCTCTCCAGAAGTCCACAAACGTTCGCAGCCTCCAGCTCCCAACTCATCTAAGCTCAATGGCCTGCAGCACCTTATAAAGCCTCTAGGATTTTGCTACCCCAACATTCACAGCTAGACTCTTTGGCTGTGCTCAGCACTGCATCCAGAATCAGGCAGGAACATTTCTCATTGCCCTTCCAGGCAGTTTACCTCTAACTGCAGCCCCCAGGCTATGAGCCAAACTAAGGGGCAAGCCAGCCAGCTGTCTCCCTTCTCCAGGACCTGAGAGCAAGCAGCACTCTCTCCAGTTGCTGCGAGGATGAGGTCAGTCTCCCCTCAATGCTAAAAGCTCTACTTGAAAAATTGCTGAGCTAGCAGAAACTGCCACTTCAGTTTTACCCATTTCCTGTTATTAGATAAAACAGCACCAGAGAGCTGAGCTCCTGCTAGCCTGGGCTTTTGCCACATTACAGTTACCCCAACAGCCACTGCCTTCAGCAGGTGAATACTGGCACGTCTTGATTTCAACAGGAGCCAAGGCACAGCATGAATTATTTGTGGTAAGGCTGACCTATTTAACAGCAGAAAGACAGCATTCATTCGAGCCCAGATTCCCCAGAGGCTGCTGGTGTCACTTTACCCCACAGGATAATACAACCCTGTCCCTATCTCTGGGCATCTCAGCTTGCAGGGGGTGTGGTGGTAACTGTCCTAGGCTGTTCCTGCCATGCTCTCAACATTTCTCTTGGAGGACAAGTGACACCTCCGCATCCCTTTCGATGCAAACTACTCCTGGCCAGCAACTGGCTTCTGTTCATCAGCTTTGATCAGTGTTTTATGACTACCATAGACAAACCACATTGGAAGCGGAGCAGGGTGAACCCACAGGGCCTTGCAACAGCAGAGAAGTCGCTGCTGACAGTCCTGTTTCAGGTGGACCAGGGCCAGAGGATGCAAGCAGTGTTTGCAGGGTAGCTGCCAAGTTCTGCAGCTACTCAGGATGCCTCTCTGCACAGCTCCTTCTAAGCTCTTCTAGTTTCTCATATTGGCTCCCATTGTCTGTGCACAGGCCAAGGCAGCCTGGAAGGGGTACTTCACATCGAGAACATGCTGAAGTCTTGGTGATACATTTCGGTAGACCATCTCAGAATCACAGATCTCCACCATGTCTTTGTGGACCTTACCTTTGTCTGCCAGAGACAGCGTGCTGTTGAAGTACTGCTCCTCCACAGTCCATGCTGTGTCATTGATCTTGTTAGACACCCCACAGGATCCAACACAGCTCACCTTGATGGCTGTTGAGAGAAAGCACACATGTAAGCACTGGGAGAAAGCAAAACCTCAGGTTCAGACTTGCTTCAGGTACTGTATGTGGACTTGTGCAGGAGCAGTGCCTCATGAAAACACACACAGGGTAGAAAAATGGAGCAAAGGAATCAGGTCAAGCTTTCATTTCAGAAGCACGTTTTCCCCTTACTCTCAGCACTATAGCACACTCCTTGCTACCCCAGTGCTATTCCCAGCTGTTATCGCCATTGAAGTCCTCGTGCTGGCCTCCCTGGACTGTGAAAGCCCTTAACATCAGTGATTTCAGCTCCCTGAGAGGTAACCCTCTCTCTGATTTTCTCCCAAATGAACCAACGTCCCCTCCCAATATGTGTATCAGCCCATGCACTCAGGCTGACAGCAGAGACCTTTGTGGCAGCAATGCTCTCCTATACACTCGGATGTCCCCGTCTGGACAGGGATGAGCAGCAGAGGGCTCTGCTGCCTCTCACCCCACAAGGAGCCAGGCATCCCACCAGCCATCACGCCAGCCCTGGGAGGAGAGACATGTTCAGCACGAGCCCATTAGCCAGCTAAACAAGGTGTATTGTCCTGTCTGCAGCAGCAGAGAGCTGGACCCTCCAATGCAGCATGAACAAGCCCAGCTGCTGCTCGAGTTCACAGCCCACCCACCCTCACAGACATCCCATCTCTGGGAGCCTGCCCCAGTGTCCTGGGGTCAGTCTCTACTTCAACAGAGTACAGCAGAAGCACTTTGCCCCTTAACGCTTGTCCTGCATCAGGACTTCTGATCATATTTGATAAGCATGTTGCTTCTCAGCATCCAGAGACCACTCTGAGTGGCTTCCAACTCTTGTCAGAGACATGGGGCTCACAGCAAAACGACACAGCAAGGTCTGGAAGCATCTGAGATGCCACTTGACCTTCCCAAAGCAAGGAGAGGAATTTGAGTCATGTTTGTGCCTTGCCTTGGGAAAATCACCCCAGAGCTTGCTCTGCACTGTGGCTTTCAGAAGAGCTACCCACAAGACATTTTCAGTTAGTCTTGGCCAATTCACAGCAGGTTGAAATCAAGCTCCGATGTTGACACTGGACCACAGAGACAGACAGATGTGAAGGACTGGCCTTGTTGCACAGCAGGAGATATCTGTGGTGCTAAACCCCACACAGGGAGGATGCAGACAGACCTATCACAACACAAACGGGGCCTTGAGGGTTGTCCCAGCCTGAGCATCTCCTGTCCTGATACTCGCCTGGTTTTGCAACAACTTTAATGGATCCCACAGAACTCCCTCACCAATTTTGTCAGGTGAATAGTTCTGCTGGCAGGAAGGCAGCAGGAACTACCAGACAGATTCTTTTCCTGTTTCACCCATCTGCTGCCCTGCATTCAAGCCACGTCTCACAGGAAGCATCTCCCTGGGAGGCAGGTGGCCAATTTGCGTTGACTTAAGAGCTCTCCCCCTCCCTGCTCCACAAGTCTTCCACAAGCATGGCTATACTGATCTCGCCACCTCCACCCACCTACTCAAAACACTGAGGGCTGCAAGTAATGCTGCTTGCCACCACCTCAAACAGCGCTCCAGAGCACCTGCCTGGCCAGCATGACCATGTCCTCCGCACTGACTCAAGACAGGGTGGAAAGAAACCCCAAACCCAACTCTCTCTGCAGGGGGAATGCATAGTTCTTACCCCAACCCCCTTACCTGCACTTTGCTACGTGCATTCAGGTGGAATGGGCTCCTGAGGGCTTCAAGTCCCTAATTCCACAATGAAGAACCCCCATCAGATCTGCTGCAATACCTTCACAGCCTGATCGTGACTTTGAACACCAGGGTCCATCCAAGTGCTGTTTTATACTCAAGGGCGAGGGATAAGCAGCTCCAGATGCCAAATCTCATTAAACAAACATCAATATAGCAGCAAGGCTGACACATTGGCTCGCTTGTTTGTGTCTGCGATGTGCATTGGCACTTCCGAGGCAGGGGATGAACAGGAGAGTGTGGCCTGCAACGGGAGCTGCCTGCACCATGGCACACAACACACCCGGTCTGAGCTGACACAGGTCCCCTCCCAAAGCAAGCCATGACACTGAACCACCCTGCACACTCCCAGGTGACATCCAATCCTCTCTTCTGCCAGATGGCAGAGCCAAAACCATATAGGGGGTTCAGCATCAGAAGGAGCAGGGAGCTGTTTTAGCAGGGTGGCATCCTGCGTACCCAGGGGTTGGTACCAGCTCTCATGCTCCCACCTCGTACGTACCGCCACATCTCTGGGCTCGCGACGAGCCTGCCCTGCCCGAGTTAGCCCAGATAACTCGGATGGCTCAAATCAAATCAAGCCGAGGCTCAAATGCTCCACTCCCACTTTTTCACACAGGAGATGCGAGCGAGAAAAGCCCAACCAAGAACTGGAGAACATTCACATCCTTCAGGAGCAACAGCCCCTGAACAGGCTCCCCCTCAGCCTCCCTTCGCCACAGAAGTTTATAGATCACCACCATCTGTTGCAACGCCCAGATAAGGGGATGATGGTCTTTAATTCAAGCCCACTTGCTGCATTGCGGTGCTGAGACACTCCTGTTCCTGGGAGATGGGTGGGTGGGCATGTTCAACACATACATGCTATGGCCCATCTCCCTTCCCACAGCAGAGACTCAGCAACCAAAGGCAGTGGGTTTGCAGCCTGACACTCAGAGCCAACCCTCGGCTGGTGGTCCCTGCCGCAATGGTGGACCCCCCCCATAACCTACCATTAGGGCTGAAGTCGGACCATGTCTAAAAGTCTCACTCCTTCTTCATCGAAGGCACAGGAGCTGTCAGCTCCAAGGCTTCTCAGTTAACCACCGACATGCCAAACTGGTGTGGCTGCAGCCAGCTTGTACCTACAGAGGAGGGACGGTTCCTGGAGGGAGACCTCTGGGGCTCTCGGGCATCCCAGTGCTGTGTCCCCACTGAGGGCGGCCCTCTCCAGCCACGTTCCTGACCATCACACACCCTGGGGCTGCCATTCCAGGTGCGCGAGGGCAACTGAAGGGGCAGAAAGCAACATTTCAAGCCAAAAAGCTTGAAGGCAATTTCACAGCAGTGGAGAAACTCTCTCATACCCCCTACACTCTCCAAAGTTGTCAGCATACTGTTACCAGGTGCACCAAGTCATCAGATGTAAGGCAAGGACAAGACTCAAAGCAGTTCAAGTGGAAGAGGATTTGTTATGCAGCATCTTCTCCAAACCTACTCCAGAAACATGAGCCCGCCCCGACCTCACTAGAGGAGAAACAGGACGGACGACAGCTCTGAGCAGACGCATTGCCCCATGGCTGGGAGTGGGGCTGTGCCTGGATATGGGGATCGCGTGTCCCAGCTCATCCCCAAGGCTCCTGGAGGAGCCAGCAAATCCCCAGGCCCCCACAGGGTGGGCAACGCTGGGGGCAGCGGGTCAGAGCACCCCCTCTCTTTCATCCCCACAGCAGGAAAGCCTGGCAGCTGCAGGGCTCTCGTTCCCCTCAGGTTATCCAGGAGGTTTCAGAGGCGCCTAGTTCAACAGGTCAAACCGTTTATCTTATTCCTAACCAGGTTTTGGAGCAGCTGACCATGAAATCAGCCTCTCCACGAGCATCCCATGGGCAGAGGAAGATACTGGGGACTTGCCCAGCTGTCATGTATGTGCTCCTGCCCACGAGTGGGAGGAGGGACACAGGGCAGCTGACAGGCACAACTTGGGCATGTGGTGCTGGGGGCAGCTGCAAGCTAAAAACGGCGTCGGCGGGACAGGTCTGGCAAACTGGCACCATCAGAGCTGCTGCAACTGGAGCCACCTGAGGTGCAAAGCTTGTCAGCCTGACTGTCAGGAAGCAAAATGCGCAGTCTGAGCCTTTCCAAGGCCTCCCTTCCAGGCATCTCTGTGCCAAGCTGCAGATAGAGCAAATAAGAAAAATTTCTACATCAGAACAGACCAGTTCCAGTTATTAGAAACCCATTAAAAATGCCTCTGGAATCCAGTGCTACCAGTGGCCCCAGTTACCACACTCCTGCTCCCTGTTTACCCAGGCTGCTTTGAATAAATACAGGAAAAAACGTCAAAACACTCTAAGGGAAGTGGAAGAGGGAGGCGAAGAGCAGCAAGCAGACAAGAAGCGAATTACAAAGCCATGCAGAAGACACGAGCCCTTCACCCCTGCAGCCCCTCGGGGATTCAGGGAAGCAGGCAGCTTCGCATCCAGCCAGACACATCTTTAGCAATGCACTACAACACGTGCCAAGTGCTGGAAATAAAAGGAGACAGCTCAGCCATATCCATCTCTGCACGAAGTAAAAATAGAGATGCCAGGAGCTGGGCATGTCTGCCTTCTTCCAAGGTGATTTAAGGAGAGCGGCTGTAGACTTCAAATTACTTTTTCTGGTGACCCAGTGAGCTGCCCTCCTCGGGACAGCTGGCATTGCACCTCGGGCAAGAGGAAAGCAGAGGGCACGCATCCCCCTCCCCTGCCAGCTGCGGGTTGTATGTGCACATCCCTTCTTCCAGAATCCAGTCATGTCCTGAGCAAGCAGAGAGTAACCGGCCACCCTGCACCTAGCAGCACGGCCAGCTCCAATCCTAAGTGACCCCCCCGGCTTGAAGACCCATCTATGTCACACACCTGCTGCAACAGGTACAGGCAGCAGACAGCAGTGAAGAGAAGGAGATACCAACAGCTTGGTCAGTTTAGGTTTTCTGGGGTGGGGAGGGGAAGCAGCAAAAAGCTATAACAGCCTGGGGTGGTGGCTGTTGCATTTGGCAGCGGCTTACACTGGACAAACAGACTGTCCCGTCATTCCCCTTCCTCCTCAAGGACGGCCAAAGAGTTGGCAACTGAGGTCTGAACCGGCACCTACAAACAGCCCTGGGTTTTTGCCAGCTGAAGCCTACCTGAGCCAGTACATGGGCTTGGCCATGTCTGCTGGACCCAGAGGCTCCAGCCGTCCCTGCTGCAGGGAAGGGGGTGCCCGGCCCTGTCAGCGTGGGAGGAGACGGATGGCAAAGTCACCCCGTGTGTCTCTGCTAACCGCACGCAGCATGAGGGAATGGTGCACGAATTCGTAACAGTCTCAGAGGGTACCCAGGGACTGAGACACCCTTCAGAAAACTTGCGCGCACCTGGATCCAGATAACAGGGCAGCAGAGGAGGAGAAAGTGCTGAGGGAGATGAGCAAGTCTGCGTCAAGTAAGTCTCCATTTCATGGAAACCAGCCACAGGAAGCCAGGGCCCCCTTTCCTCATCCCTCATCAGAGTCGCAGCAGGCAGCTATCGCCACGTTTTAATTAGATTCCCTCAAGTTGCCGTCTGTATGCGCAGAGCTGCAGGGACTGAGAGCCTCCCGTGAGCTGGGAACGAGCCGCCTCTCCCCTCCAGCCCCAAAGCCACAGGGGGCAGAAACAGCCCTGGGAGAAGGGGTGATGGATCGCCCAGAGCCCCAACCACTCCCCGACTGATGGCAGCGGCGAGCTGCCCTTGACGGATCAATGGGCTGTTGCGGCAGCAGCAGGCGGCCACCTCGACACACAGCACCACAGCTCCACCCTGGAGTGAAACCTCTGGGTTTACAAAGATCACAAGATCTTCTGGCCCTGTAAAGCCCCTGCCCTGGATCTGGATGAAGATAATGGGTTTGGGATTATCCACACTCCCAGCAAAGCAAGACCAGATGGTGCTGGGAAGATGGAAAGCCTAAGATTCAGCAAGACCGAGCAAGTCACTCTCGACCAGTTTGTAGAGACTGGGTAATTCCTAAAAAATCTCCATGAAAAGTGGACACTGAGAAAGGTGAGACCCCAAAGAGGAGCAGGATGAGGCCTTTGTACTGATGGCCTTCACACAGAAACACACCACGACAACCTCAGGCACAAAGGGCTCATGTCCTCGAAGTAGGAAGGCTGGAAGCTCACAAGCTACGCTACTCCCGCGGCACCCAGCCCTCATGCACGAAGGTACTGAGACACTGCTAATTAAATCAACAGCTCCCAATTAATTCTCAGCTGTCCCCATCCTTCTGGGTCCATCCTGTCAGTTCTTGAGACACAAATAGTCTTAGGCATTTCACAAGCCAGTGAGGCAAGAGCAGAGCTTACACCAAATGCTGGAGGCAGCAGCAGGTTTGGCACAAGGTTAAGGATTGCCTTGAGAGGCTTTTATCTTCTTCCTTCCCAAGAGCCCAGCACAGGGGCAGGAAGGGGATTTGTCCTCTAATGTGGAAGGAGAGGAGTTGTCTAAAAGAGTAGTTCATACTTTCCATCTCAACTCAAACCCAAGCCTGTAGCTTGGCCCCAGGAGGTGACTCGTCTGGAGCTAACACACGTTGAGCAGCATCTCCCACACCACCAGCAGCCTCGCCACACGGAGGACTGCCTGTGACCCAGGGGGACATCCCACCTCCTGCAGCCTGCCAGCCCATCGCACAAGTCGCACCCAACACAGCTCTCTTCTGAGACTGTGGACAGGCTCCCAACGAAATAGTCATTGCTACACTTCGACTCATCTTTGTCCCTGCGGGCAATGCTCCTGCCACAGACAAGCCCAGCTGGGGCTCAGGACCACCCTGCAGCCCCCTCTGCGTGGCACAAGCTTTAGCACCATTTAGTCTCTAGAAGTGAGATCTGCTGCTCAGCCATTCCTGCCCCAGGCTAGCACCTGCCCTCTGTGCCCTGCAAGAGACTGAAACAGCCAAATCACTCTCAGCAGTGGAAGGGACAGTCCCTTCCTGGCCCTGACCTTTTGGTGAGCTGATTTCCAGGGCAGCAGGGCCAGCCCTGCAAGCCCAAGCTCAGCAAAACCCATCCTAAGGGCCAGAAGTGCCTGTTCTCCCCAGCTGTAGCAACAGGGCCCTATTTACCTCCTGCCCAGCTAAGGCAGGAGGACCCAGCTGGGTCTCCCACACAACCTGCAGGAAGCCCAGACCCACCCAACACAGCCCCATGCTGCAGGAAGGCTGGACCAGCTCCCAAACACAGCCCCTAAAAACTCCACCTGTAGCAACAACAGGGCAGTGACAGCTCTGCTACACGGGCAAAGTGACCCAGAGTCATTATTTTGGCTACACACAAGTTATTTTAGCCAGAGTCCAGCCCACCGCAAGGAGGGACACGTCCATGAAGGTCGTATCAACACACGGAGGATGTCCTCATTCTAGAAAATGCAGGTGTCCAAAGAGAGACTGAGTAGATGTGTGCCTGTAGAAAAGCAGAGCAGCAAATCTTCTCCGAGCCCTCTCCCAGGCAGGTTAATCCTCTCCCCTCTGCAAGCACCTTCTTCCACCAGGTTGAGAGCAACATGGAAACCTACATTTTCTAGCTCCTCCCCGAAACCAGGGGTCAACATACATCCCAAGGGAAGAAAGCAAACTCCTGGGCTCCTGTTCAGAACAATCTCCTGTTCAAACCAAAGGCTCTTCTCCCTTGTAGAGCTGACAGGTTTATTTATAGCACCACAGCATTTTATCAGCATGCCAGCTGCCCTTGGAGGAAGGGGGTCATCTTGAACACCTGGAACAAAATCCCTGGTTGATCACATTTAACAAGCCTGTCTTTGCACACACTGGGCTTCAGGTGGAAAACTCACCGGTGAAGAAGGCCACACAGGCTGTGGGAGGGCGACAGCCACATGCCACAAAGTTGGTGCGCTGGATCTGCCAGTCCTGCTGCCAAAGGCAACCGCAGCTCCTTAGCAACGGGCACAAAACGCTGCAGCATCCACACACAGGGCTGCACCCTGTCCAGCCCCTCACCCTGACCCCTGCCACAACCACCTCGCTGCTCACCAAGGATGCTCCAAAAAGGACTCCCCCAGCGCACCCTTTCTCCAAAACTGCCTCTTGCAAAAAAAGGAGTAGTTATTTTGTTTTGAAGCTTCAAGATTGATGTAGGTCCCAGTGCTGTGTCACCCAAACAGCCTGGGAAGAGAGGTGGGGAGGAATCGGGTTACTCTGCCTTGAGAGCCCACAAGAGGTGGTTGCACTGTAACAGCCCGGCAGTGCAGAGTCCATGTGGTCTGGCAGGGGTGTACAAGCTGCACAACTATCACTCCCTCACCCTGCCGCCTGCAGCAGCCTCCCCGCTGGAGGCACCGGAGCCAGGCTGCCAACCAACACACCCACAGGCTTCCTGCAGGAACAGCCCAGGCTGGGCTTGGGACGGGCAATACCGCTCAATGGTGGCTATGAAGGAAGGGGGGAAGGAGAAAGTTGTACCTTGGGCCAGTTTTGGGAGCCCAAACTCTTGCCCCAACCTAAACAGGTGGCATGACCCAGCAGAACTGCTGCATGCAACGCCTGCTGCCACACGCAGGGCAGGGGTCGGCAATGCCAGCCCTCAGGCCCTCGTGCAAGGAGAGCGACCGAGCACCACCATAGCATGCTGAGGGACCAGCTTCTTCCTCCCAAGCCAGGATGGCAGATGCAGACACCCCGAGCACTGGGAACAGCCAGATCAGTCAGCAGTACAGAAGGCACTGAGGGAAACTATGTATTTGGCAGGGAGCAGCAGATGTCACAGCTCACTATGAAAATCTCTATGCCAGCCACCCACCTCAGCCGCACTGCCAGCATTCACAGCCTCCTCTCCTAATATCCATCTCTCTGAGTATCAGAGGAGAAATGCAAAGAGGTTGCAGAGGAGCAGAAGGCTGGAGAAGATAGCAGCAGCGTTTCACGTGGATCATCAACCGCTCTGGTGTGTGAAGCCAACTTTCAGTCTCAAGAAACTTCTTTCCTTTCCACTTCTCTGGATCGAAATTCAGAGAGGGACAGACTGATCTGCTTGGACACTAGTGTGCCTGCCCTCCTTCTACAGCTGTGCTTGAGACTCACCTCCGTTTACCCCATCCATGAGAGAGCAGGCTGCACTTCTACTAGGATGGGACAGAGCTCCAGACAGGGCTTGCAGCAAGTCTCATCGTGGCTAAGAGCAGTTCAGCTTGTTACCCAGCAGATCCCAGGAAATAACACAACCTCTGTCACCACCTGTGCACTCTCTTCCTCATCCTCCTTTCCGCACAGAGCTCAGGATAGCCCAGCTCCTCGTCTCACCCTTGCCCTGCTGCCCAGAGCAGTTACACCCAGCTCTGCAGGGCTGCAGGAGGCCGGCCAGCACTGGCACCTCTCAGTGGCAGATGAGTCTGCATTCTCCTCCCAGCAGTGCCTGGGAAATCAGCTGCAGCGTCACAGCTCAACCACTCCTGCACACCTTAATGTGTCACCTCCTGCCTCTCCACCAGACACCCCGGTTGTGGGTACCGCCAGCCTCCAGGGACCTTGCACTGAAGAAGCATTGGCAAGCACTGCAAGGGGCACTTCAGAGGAGGTGTCCTGAGCAAGCCTCTGTCTCCAAGGCACTGAGGAGGACTGAAGTTCAGGACTGCCCTGAAACATCTATACCCCATACCCAGCTGGGTGCAGAAACAGCTTGTATTTAGGATCTCTGTGAGGTTCAGGCAAGGTTTACTCATGATCCCCTGAACAAGGCAGGTCCAAATTTATTGTCATCCTTCTCAGGGAACCCAGGCAATTTAAACTTGCTTTTGTGAGCCTTGGGCAACCTCAATTTAAGCAAGCTATGCTCTTCAAAGCAAAACAAGGATGTACATACATAAGCAGTCAGAGCATCTTAATCTTCAGTGTTTGGCCCCTAGGACAGCCCTGCGCGAGGGGAATGCAGGTCCCCAATGTCCAACGTGCAGCCAGACAAGTGGAATAGAGCCAGCAGCTCAGCCGGCTCACAGGAATGCTGACAGACGCCAGGACCTGCCAGCTCTCAACACTACAGCCAGCCAGGGACCACAGACACCCTTCCTCGGGCTGAGCAGCACTGAAACAGAAGAGAGGAACCTCTTTTTTTAATAGCTTGCCCAAACTGAAATAGGTTTCCACCCAGCACTTAGCACTACTTTAGGCCAAAGCAGTTAAGATATTCTGGTACACTTGGCTTGGCTGTCTAAAAAAGGAAGAACCAGGCAAGGAACCCCACCGCAGTCTACCACACAGCACTGCAGGTCCCAGGAGGCATTTGCTGGGTGCTTTAAGACCAGTCAGGTCCACGCTGTAACAAACCGCCCCTTTAAACTCATTAACAGACTTGATCATTCTTTCCCAGCAAGTGCAAAGCCAGGCACCTTCTCCCACCTCGCTGGCAGAACAAGCTGGCAATTCACCTGACAAGGAGCAGCCAGGGAGGCCGAGCTCTCTGATATCCTGGGAACACACCTCCGTTTGCAACCACTGCCAGCTCCGCTCTGTTCTTCCCACACCCCGAAGCAGGTTTAACAAGCTCTCCCCCCAGACAGCCCCTCTGCCTCCACCGCAGGAGCATCACCCCTCCGCGCTGGGTGCAAAAGCCACTGCAGGCAGATAAACAGCCGACTGATCAGGTTTCTCTACTTACCACAAAGAGGTTGATTCACCAGGGCCTACTCCCTTTTCAGGCTCTTTCTAAATAAAGGCTTCAAAGAGTTCTGGAAATTCATGCTTAACAGGCTTACTGTAATGCCAGAGCACAAGGGCTCCTGTGGGCCAGACTCTGCTGCGGGACTGAGTCACGCTCATTTCTTCTGAGACTCTCAGATACACTTGTCTAGGAGTTAACAAGTCCTGCTTGCTGATACTCATTTTGGCAGTCTCACTGCCACCCAAAACACAGCCTGACACAGGTTGCCCCGTCTTCTCAGCAACAGCCAGCCCTGCAGATGCAATGCAGACGTTCAAGAGAGGAGGTGATGCTCCTCCATCCCCTCCTGGGGCTCCAGGGACGCTCCGGGGCATGAACTCCCCAGCACTCGCTCCCAGTCCTTGGAGTGGAGCACTCGCAAAGTCAGCTCAGCGCCTAGACAGCCAAAAAAAGGCTTGTTTCAGGCTGGACACCCCCCACCACATGCACCTGGGGCTGAAAGCATTCAGCACAGACAGTATTGCCATAACCAGGTGTCCTGAGCAAGCCTCTGTCTCCAAGGCACTGAGGAGGACTGAAATTCAGGACAGCTCAGCCATCCTGGAAACAACAGTTTTGGTGTGAGGGGTTGAAGCCCATATAGCAGGAGAGAAGAAAAGAGAAGAGCATGGGGGACAAGCAACTGCGCATAACTCTGCACTAAGGCTCATCCACCCTGCCGCTCTGCTCCAGGCACTGAACTCACAAGTCAGCAGCTAGAATTTGCTGAGACACCTCCAAGTGATTTAGCACTGCTGCAGCTCCCAGGCACAAGCCCAGAGCCAGCTCACCTCCTCCTAGCAGAGGAGGTTTCAAGTGCCTTTTCCTGAAAAGCATTATTTATAAGCAGCAGAGCAACGCTGCATTTAGTGTTTCCTCATTCCGCCCAGGTTCCAGCACAGGCAGGTTCTCTGGTGGGGAGGCAGGAAGGTGCAGTGTGGGACGGTGCAACGGGAGATCCCAGCCACCTCGCCTCACCTGCTCCCTGCTGAAGGTTTCACACACCACAGCGAGCTCTCGAGCATTGCTCTCGCACGTCTCAGTTGTCAAGAAATCCCCCACCCCCAGCCCCAGCGTCTTCAGAGAAAGCAGCCAGAATCCACTTCATTCTGCATAAGAGCTGCTCCTATGATTTTCTTTGATGCCATTCAATGCAAGCAGCTGGATTCTCTATTTATAGCCAGATCATCAGTTTGGAATAACAAGAACGTAAGTCGTTTTTATCAGAGCACAAGATACATAACAAACCCCTGCTATGCTAGGAGTGCTACAAGTTGGTAAGACAGTCCTCAGGGTCAGGCTGGTCACCTGCAGAGGTCCAAGCGGACAGAAAATGGAGCATTCACACCGAGAGCAAAACCCCTGGACCTGACATTCAGTCCCATGCTGACACTCCCTGTCAAGAAGGCACAAACTCATACCCACACATTGAGCTTCCCTCCCTGGAGATGTTGCCTTCCAAGTCAGTTTTATTCAAGTCTTACTGCAGGGTGCGTTTGGGATTAAGGCAGGTGCGTTTAGGAGGGATGGAGAGCAAGCTGCTGCAGCATCGTCACCTCTCGCCTGAGCTGCTGGAGCCAGAATGACAGAGAACACGGTTCCATCGTGTGCTGGTTCTGGCTGGTGTAGAGTTAACTTTCTCCACAGTAGCTAGTACGGGGCTGTGTTTTGGATTTGTGCTGGAAACAGTGTTGATAACACAGGTATGTTTTCGTTCCTACTGAGCAGTGCTTACACAGAGCCAAGGCCTTTTCTGCTCCTCACCCCACCAGTGAGTGGACTGGGAGGGGCACAAGGAGCTGGGAGGGGACACGGCCGGGACAGTGACCCCAACTGACCCAAGGGATGTCCCACACCGTATGGCCTCATGCTCAGCACATAGAGCTGGGGGAAGAAGAAGGAAGAGGGGTACGTTCCGAGTGACAGCATTTGTCTTCCCAAGTAACAATTACACGTGATGGAGCCCTGCTTTCCTGGAGATGGCTGAACACCTGCCTGCCCGTGGGAAGGAACGAATGAATTCTTTGTTTTGCTCTGCTTGTGTGCGCAGCTTTTGCTTTACCTATGAAACTGCCTTTAACTCAACCCACAAGTTTCCTCACTTTTTCCCTTCCGATTCTCTCCCCCATCCCACCGGGGGCAGTGAGCGAGCAGATGTGTTGTGCTTAGTTGCCGGCTGGGGTTAAACCACAACACATCAGCACGAACAAAGGGTTGGAAGTTATAAGCATTAGTGCTCCAGAAGTGATTCATGCTTCTTGGAAACAGCGTTTTTGCTATGTATATCTGATAAGCTCCAGGTTTTTAATCAAGATTAAGGTGCTTAAAGGTCAGGCTGTTTTTACACTAGGTCTCTGAATATTTCCAGCCTGGCACTAGCATGCCATCCTCACTTTGTTGAGGGCATCAAAAGCAGCATCCATTCTTACTTCAGGACACCCCCATAATCCTCTCCACTGCCATCATCCAGTATCTCAGGGTCCCGATACACCTGTGGAAGTTTGCTGAAGCCATTCAATTTAACCACATGGCATTGACCACCCTTCTGAACGCAGTACCTGATGCTGGACAAAGCAGTACCCAGCCACAGCTAAGCACCTTCTGGTGAAAAGCCTCTATCCACAAGCTTATTCACAGCAGAACATGCAGCTCACACTTGACACTGGCACCCCATCAACTAGTTTTAATTGGCCAAAGAGAGTTGGGGGATGTGGAGTTGCTGTTTAAAAGCCATCACAAGGAGACAGAAGCCTGCACATCTTTGTGGTTTGAAGCCATTTCACCGCCTGTTTCAGATCCTAAACACGACCCAGGGACTCAGAGCACACGCAGGCACAACTGTGCACAAGACAAAAATCCGCTGCCTGTCAGCAGGCTGGTCCTTTGCTCATTTTCTCCTCTCCTAAGCACTGCATGTTACACTTCCACACGAGATATTTGAAGAGTGACACATTTTAAGAGCAGCACAAAGAGGTAATTAACTTCCACAGCAATCCCCGTTGCCAGACTTCAGAGGTCACAACAGTAGCCTAAAGGCTGTACATTGGATATCTCAGCAATCAGCCCTCAAGAAAAGAGGCACCAAACCAAACCCAGCCCCTGGTTTGCTTGCCAGGCCATTTCAGGAGCATCCGCCCTAAGCAGGAGGAGGAAAGACTTGCCCCAATGCCTGGCAGATCACCCTTCTCTATGCTTTTGCACAGGTCAGGTCTGCAGCAGCCTCACAGCATAACCCACCCACCCCATTGCCCTTCTCTTGCAAGAGCCCAAGCATCCCCTTCTCCAGATGGCAGAGGATGGTCTACATGTCCACCCTACTGTTCCTGCCCGTGACAGCCTCTAGCAAGACTTCAAGTCAAGTGGCAGCTATGTGGCTTCTACAGACATACTTCTTCCTCGAGGATGACTTTCAGCAAAAGGTATTCCGCAACATGCTACAAGCAGAGCACACCCATCCATGCACCCACACCTCCCTTGGCAGAGGGGCTGGCTGAAGCCACGGCCCTCCCTGGCGGCTCCCCCTCGCCCAGCCCTGCCTGTGGGGCCGTGCTAGGGATGGGGAGCTGCCTCCGGAGGAGAGGGGTGTAAACCCACGGACTACCTCCTTCCAGCCAGGGAGCCTCCCTGCTGCCTACCTGACTCCAGCTCTGAAAGACAAGCTACATCTCTGCCAGCTCTGCACTGCTCCAGGGAAGGAATAAGCACTCACACCCCGTTTGTCACACTTGGAAGCAAATCAGACAGACAGAACTCTGCTCTGCTTGTCCTCTCATTTTGTTAAACAAGAGAGGGGAGGCCGCAGCATGTCTCCTCGCCAAGGTAAGTGGCAAACAGAGTTTTTCAGATGAGCACAAGTGGTGTGCAGGCAGGGGGGGCAGCGGAGAGGGGCACACACTGCAGCAACAAGACACAAAACAATCTTGTGATTAGTTATTGACTCCAGAGGAGTTGGAGCTCTAGCAGCAAGCCAGCCAGGAGAGCAAAAATCCCTCTTTTGTTCCACAGCCTCAGACAGACTTGGCCACACAGCTCCCTGCTGTCTCGCTCCAGACAATGAGAAAAGAAAGTTAATCCACTTCCCCTATAGCAGGAGCCATCCAGCCTGCCAGAGCGATGCTGCAGAACAATATACAAGCATTCCTGCGCATCAGTGCCAGCCTCGTCTCATCCTGGCACACACTGCCGCTAGTGGATGCCAGGCAGCTCAAGGACCTCGCCGGGCACTGCCGGTATTGCCAGGGACAGCGACAGCTTTGGTTCCTCTCCTGCCTTCCAAGCCCACCGGGCCCTTGCTCAGCTCTGCCTTGCAGGCACCACACTCCCTTGCCACACTGCACCCCAAAGCAGAGACCAGGTGTGGGGTCTCTCCAAGCCCGATGATTTATAGGTGACCTGTGCTGCCAAGCACAGAAATTTCAAATCTGCCTTTACCAAAGACAGACTTCCATCTCGGAATAGAGCAAGCTTCAGACTTCTACCCAGGGACAGAATCCATCCTTTCAACGTCACCTTCCTAACAAGCCCACAGCCTTTCTGCAGGAATAACATCCTCTGCTTCAGAGGTCAAGTGGCACAGAGGATCGTGGCCAACAGAGTCCTTCAGTGTCACCTCTTTCCCCCAGGAAGGGCACAGGTTACACACACGTCAGAACCATCTTGCATGTCAGTCAAACCCAAATTTCTTCCCACTGCCCTCCAAGGGAAACAGAAGTTATCTTTTAGTTTGTACACATGACTTGGGATTTGAATGACCTGCTTTTCAACCCCCTTCTTCACCACCAGCTTTCTCGGTTCTCCATATGAGAAGTAAGAATACTTACTACATTTAAGATTAGAGAAGGAAATGATGACTCACAGGTTCTCTGCTCTGCAGAAATGGGAATTATGTACCTGGGTACTTCCAGAGCATGAACAGATGTAGGTACTTGTGTCTGGAACTTTGTAGTTCAAGGGAGTGATTTTAAAGTCAACTCATCACTGTGTAAACCTGGACAGCTAAATAATAGAGTGCAGAACAGCAAAGTGCTGAAATCTGCTCCAGAAAGCACTTGCAGTTTCTTTACTCTTAGTGACTCAGGAGAAAGGGCTGTTATTTTAACATTACGCTTCTGCCTGCGAGAAGCCTTGCTGAATGCCAGGCAGCAGGACCGAAATAATCTGCATGGTCCCTGGAAGCCACCGAGTTGAGAGGAAAGTGCTCCAGCATCCCTGAGCAGCACAAGCCTTTGTTCCAGCACACTCCTGCCAGCAACCGGGGCTGCCTGCCCTGCTCTGAACGAACTTATTTCCCTCCTCCCTCCCCCCAAATTAACTCCATCTCCAGCTGTCCCAGCGCCAGCTTCCTGTTAAGATTAATTATTCTTTGTACACCCATGTTTGATGATTTACCCAGCAAGCCAGGCACAATGATTAGGAATCCTGCATTCCCATTAGCACTCTCCCTCGAGGCTCAGAAGTTTTCAGGGAAGGACCTCCACCCTGGCACAGCCACGGGAGAAGTGTGCCTCTCCAGAAGGTCTGCGTGGGTCACCAAAGGCCAGTCGTCATTTGTGACATTGCCCCACAGTCAGCTGAAGATGATATGCTGCTGAACAGCCATTACTGCTAGTCAGCAGGGCTGGCACGGAAGACAGCGTAGGTCAAAACATTTATGATCCCAAAAGGTGTGTCTCCAGTTAAGCTTTCCTATGACCCAAGATTTCTGGAGTGTTTAGCAAGGCAGAACGAGCTTTGTTTGTTTGTATTGTCCACCTTTCAGAAGGTGCAATTTCCAAGAGCCATAAAACAAGTTAGCCTGTGAAGCAGTCATCTACAGGCTCGTTTGCATTTGTGATCTCCAAAACCACAACACAGAAAAGCCACCGCACCAGACTGGTCCGGCTCAGGAAATGGAAAGCACCAAGCCTCACTGCTGTGGGCCAGACTGCAATGGGCGAGGACTTCATGTCTTTTCCTGGGAGCTGTTTATTAATCTGAAAAGTCATTGCCGGTCACAGAAGGTGTAGGTGTACATACTACATAACACAAATTGATGCCACCACCTCTCCCAACACCCCAACAGAAAGCCACAGCATGCTGGAAGTTGTCTGATCCCTCGGCTGCTGAGCCCATGGAGCTCAACACGGCTGACTAGTCCCCTTAAGACCTCTTTCCAGCAAATAGTTGCCTGCTGTCACACCAAGAAGGATGTTTCAGCAGCTACACAAGCTTCCTCCTCTGAGGGTGAGACATTTCCTTCAGCCAGAAGGAAGGAGAGGGTGCCCATCTGAGAGATCCCCAGCCCCAACGTGGAGGGTTTAAACACCAGAGACCATAAGATAGAGAGCAGCAGGGAGGACACACAGCAAAGAGTCACCTTGCGCCCTGCAGACATTGGTGTCACATCCCAATGTGACTGATTTGGGCAGGTTCAGACACCAGTTATGGAAAGTTTATGCCCCAGCAGGTGAAGCCAATTTGCAAGGACCTCAGCCCAAAACAGCCGCTCAGGTCACCCCTGCATAGAAGCAGAAGGACCAGCCTTACACAGCTGACCTCAGATTTTGGCTCAATGCTTCTGCCAGCTCTCCTAGAGCCCCGCTCAGCTGCCCCAGCTTCTTACCAAAATCAAACACCAGATCCAAGAGCAAAACCCCTCCTGGCTTCAGGACCAATACTTACGCCTGACCCTGAAGTTTCAGAGTCAAAGCAATAAGGAAGCAGAAAGAAGGTCCAGAACAAAGAGACACCTTCCTCCTTCCCCACAACAACCAGCTGCAGCACACCAGCAAACAAAGGGGATCTGGCATAGAGGAGAAGCTAGCAGTTCTTCTCCAAGATGGGAGTTGTACAGGCAACAGCAAGGTGTAACTGTGGCCAGCCCCAGCCAGCTGGCAGGGCAAGGGGCCAGCACAACCAAACCCTCCGAGGCCAAACGCTCTCGTCTCACCCAGGAAGCACCTTCAGGAACAGGGGTGCAAGTCAACGGGATGGGCCAAGGATGGAAGTCAGCCACATTTCGTTAAGAACGTCTTTGCTGGAAGAAGTACAGCTGGGAGTACCCTCCAAAGAGATAAACGCTGGATGTGCAACTGCTTTGCTCTGACAGGAGTTAAACAGGCTACAAGTCTGTGCTTGTCCTAGATATTTTTTCCTGAGGAAGCTTCCAAAAAGCTATTGCAGACAACTGGGAGAGGTGCTCACAAAAGCAACACATAGGCAAGCATAGGCGCCATCATCCAGGCTGATGCCTCTGTTCAAGAGACTTTGTATTTTACATTCTTTGGTCTTCCCCCCCCCCCCAATAATTTCTTATAAAGAAAGAAGCATGCAGAGGGGAAGCAAGCAAGACAACCTCAGGGAAAACAGCAAATTAGTTTGCATTTCCATGGCACTGGGCACAAAACTAACTTGTAAATGTGAATGACTTCTCTAGGGTGGGGGAGCAAGTTCCCAGTTTGGAAGACCTGAACCGAGCACAGCACCTCACCTCCCCCCAGTCCATCCCGGTGCCTCTGCGGCAGCCACCAACAGGGCCTGGGTCTCACCTGGAGCAACAGCCACCCACGTACCCCTGACACCTCCTACACCACTACCACAGCGGAGACCGCCGCTGCCTGCCCCGCAGGCGGGCACTCTCTCCCCCAGCACACACAGGACCACGTACTCAGCCTGGACATCTCCCAAACTGGTACTTCCACAACTCAAAACGTTCAAATTCATTCGCGATGTTACAAAAGGGTTGCTCGCTGCAGACTGTGCTTGCAAATGGGTGGGCACCCCTCCTGCTGGGGCAGCGGCCAGCCAGGACATCGGACCGCCCGTCTCCTCCCAGCCTCCTCCCATCGCCCTACCATAAAAAAATATGTATTTTGGTGCTCCATCAGGAGCACAAGGGCCCGGTGTTCGGGGGCCGCTGGCACAGCGATGCCAGCAGCCGGGGGAGGCCGCAGGGCTCCGGAGAGCTGGATGCAGGAGCCAGGCTGCTCCGGCCGCCTCCCGGTGCCACCGCCCCGGGCACCTGCGGCTGCAGAGGCTCCTGGGAAACAAGCCCATGCTGGGGATTTTTGGTTTTTGGGTCTGGTTTTTGGGGTGGGTTTTTTTTTTTTTGGGGGGGGTGGTTTGGTTTTTTATGGGATGGGAGGAAAAAGTAAGCGGAAGCAGGGGAGTTAATAACCCAGCAGGTTGCTCCTAGCAGCCCCGCCGCTCCCCTCCCCGGACCGCCTCGTCGCGGGAGGGGGAGAAGCGAGCCCCGAAGCGCCCAGCGCCGGGGGGGACCCGGCTCCCCGCCGCGACCCCCCGCCCCGCTCCAGCCCCACGGCGCCCCACGGGCGAGGGCAGCCCCCGGACACCCGCCCCGGCCGCGGCGGGGAGGCGGCCCCGCCGCCCGGGGGAGGCGGGCAGGCCGCGGGCTCACCTCGGTACTGCAGCGAGCCCGAGAGCCGCACGCTGACGGTGCCGGCCAGCGGCTCGCCGGGGCTGTAGACGACGCGGCTCTCGCCCAGTCGGATCTCGAACAGCTGCACCTTCCCCATGGCCGCGACGTCCCGGCCCGGCCCGGCCCGGCCCGCTCCGCCGGCAGCGCTACCTGCCGCGCCGTGCCGTGCCGTGCCGTGCCGCGACGTCCCTGCCCCGGCGGGCCGGCCCCGCCCCGCCCCGCCCCGCCCCTTCCCGCCCCGGCCCGGCCGCGCTGTGGGGCCGGGGCGGGCCCTGAGGGACGGGGTGGCTGCGGGGGGCGGGCCGGGCCGCGCGGGAGGGAGCCGGTTGTGGGGCCGGGCTGTGAGGGAAGGAGCCGGTTGTGGGGCCGGGCTGCGAGGGAAGGAGCCGGTTCTGAGGGAAGGAGCCGGTTGTGGGGCCGGGCTGTGAGGGAAGGAGCCGGTTGTGAGGGAAGGAGCCGGTTGTGGGGCCGGGCTGCGAGGGAAGGAGCCGGTTGTGGGGCTGGGCTGCGAGGGAAGGAGCCGGTTCTGAGGGAAGGAGCCGGTTGTGGGGCCGGGCTGCGAGGGAAGGAGCCGGTTCTGAGGGAAGGAGCCGGTTGTGGGGCCGGGCTGCGAGGGAAGGAGCTGGTTGTGAGGGAAGGAGCCGGTTGTGGGGCTGGGCTGCGAGGGAAGGAGCTGGTTGTGAGGGAAGGAGCCGGTTGTGGGGCCGGGCTGTGAGGGAAGGAGCCGGTTGTGGGGCTGGGCTGCGAGGGAAGGAGCTGGTTGTGAGGGAAGGAGCCGGTTGTGGGGCCGGGCTGTGAGGGAAGGAGCCGGTTGTGGGGCCGGGCTGCGAGGGAAGGAGCTGACTGCCCCAGCATGGGGCCATCTTGCCTCCTGGTGCTCACTGCTCCCTCTAATCTGATCTCTTCCCTGTAATTCTCCCAGCCCAGCTGTCACGTCTCCCCCTCTCCTATTTTTATAACCCCAATTGCTTTAAGTGTCCAGCAAGAGGCAAATACAGGGGTCCCCGATGCTGCCTGGGGCCAGGGCTGAGGGGTAAACAACAGTGCTGCGCTCTTTGCAGATCAGCGGGGTGAAGGTGTCCGACCCGGCTGGGATGTCTGGGGAGCTGGGGGGTGAGCAGCGGGCTTCCCTCCATCACACTTGCCATGTTCCCCCTCAGTGCTGTGTGATTTAATAAAAAACATCTGTAAAACCCACGCCGAATGCAGCGCTGGGGGAAGGCACCTCCTGGCAAGGCCTCCCGGCCGCTAACAAGCAGGCTGCATACACGGGGAGAATGAATAAATATAAAACAAGCTGTTTATCTGCAAAGTACACCCAGCCCGGACCCAGCCGGACAGACAGACGTCCTCCCACAGACCTGCAGTGATGCCAGCTCGGGCACACGGGGCTGCGGGACCCTCCGTGCCACCTTATGGTGGGCGTCGCAATGTAAAATCCCTCATAAAGCACCAAAAGAGTTTGTGTATTCCCAGTGCACTGGGCTCCTGCTGGGAAGCTCTTCCAAGCCCTCCCTTCTCCAGTGTTTAAAAGCTACCTCTTATTTTTCCAGCCTGCATGTAGTCACAGGCAACGTACACCCCTACGGTCTTGTGCCAAGGCTTTCAGCATCTCATCTCCTCCCGCGGGCGTACCCTGGATGCATCCATACACCACTCTCCTTGCGCTGCCCTTAGCTTTTGTTTTGCCAGGCTATGCATGCTGATTTTTGCCAGTCTCTTTTTGTAAGAGGAGCCTGCAGCCTCTTTAATCAGTCTCTGCAGCCCCTGTTTAGCTCCGCCAGCAAAAACAAACAAGTTGCGGGGAGGCAAAAGCATCCTGCGCTACAGCAGATTTTACTGAACCCTCTTCCCCCATGGAGAGCAGCCAAAGACTCGGGGCTTTGTGCGCTGTTGGGGCCACCCCATCGCTGGGGCAGCACTGGCACCCTCGCCCCAGAGGGACCCCGCAGACCTGACAACTCAGGGTGAAAAAAACCCTTCGCCAAAACGAAGCCCCTCACGCTGCGCCTTAGCTCTCCTGACACAAAGAGATTTATGCGCCTTGTTTACAGAAAAGTTAATTTTAAGCATGGCGAAGTTGTTTGCCCAAGGTCACAACATGAATGAAAAGGATTCCTGCGCCAGGAGCTGAACAAAGGCACCCAGGCTCCGGCCGCGGCTGTGCATGCTGTGGCACAGCTACAACACTGCAAGTCAGGCGCCATGCGCTTAGACACCAATACAGCAGCCCTTCTTGTGACATGGCCGGCAGCGGTGCCACGGCATTAATCCATCCCCTGGACCACAGCTACACTGTGCCTAGCAGTTTGTAAGACGTAACCAGATGGGTATAATTCAATACATTCAATACCTGCGGTGCCAGGGCACCCACTGTTCCGTGTATGGGCCCAGTGGTGCTGGGTTTGGGATGGTTTTACTAATTGGAGTCAAATGTTTACATGCATTCCTGCCTCCCTGTTCATCTGCACGTGCCCTGGAGTCACCCCTGTTATCTAACTGTGTGAGGAGTCACCAGCGCTGAAATTCAGAGCTGGTAAAGAAAAAAGAAAAAAGCTAAAGATGTTTGGTAAACGGCAAAAGATTCACTTTCCTGCTATTTTGGACCATTGTTTTGCTTTAAAAAAAAATGTTTTTGAAGGATTTGTTGTAGTGGTGGGAAGTCTCACTTCCTCTGGGTTCTGTCTGCTCTCCCTTCCTCCTTTTTCCCTTATTAAAAGGGAAATTTAAAAAGAGAAAAGAGAAACAAATGTCAACCCGTTATAGAATGACATTTTCCTTTCGGATGTCATCACATTCCCCTAACTTCAAGAAACATGAAATTTCTTGACAAAGAACATAGTAGTTATTAAAAAAAAGAACATTTATCAATAAAACACCCCCACTGGCACCTAAGCCGTGCTCTGCCCGCAGCACAGACAAGCTTCGACCACGGGCCCTGGGAGAGCGGCTGCAAGTGCTCTCACGCGTGGGCAAAGTGTGCCCACGAAGGGACCAGCTGTGGCTGTGAGTTTTGTACCACCTGTACAGGTATTGCTGTATATATGCAAAAGGCTTCACGGTTAAGTCGTAGGCATTGTCTTGCAACTTAAATTTCTTCCTCTTTTGGCCTTCCAGATGTTGTCCTGCAGCTGTACCCAGTGACATGGAGGCAGCGCAGTCCCACCTGACCGTGCCTCAGTTTCCCCCATGCTGGATGTGATCATCTCACCCGGTGGAGCTGAGCTGAGCGAGGGACCCAGGAGTCCTCAGGGAGAGGCACTGCGGAAATGCCTGAGAATACCTGAGTCGTGAGTGATACAGGGGTTTAATGAAGTGAACACTTCTGGGTGAGGCAGCGCAGCACATTACTCCTGGGGCAAGCTGCAGTTTGCAAGGTCATTTCCACCCGCTCCATCACTTCAGGGTAAGTGGCTGCCGGGGAGATGGGCGGGCCTTGCAGGGTGCTGCCTGGCACCCTGGGGATGCTCCTAGCCTCTCTGTTACAAGGAAATAAATGAGTCTGTGCCTCAACTTTTGGTCTTCCAACCTCTCCTACATCCTGCTGGGGGGATCAAGCGAGCAACTGAGTGGGGACTTCGCTGCTGGCCAGGTCAGCCCCTAAGGTCAGGCCCCTAAGGTCAGGCACCAGGGCGGCTGTGATGGAGGAAGAGAGAAAGCAGCAGAGTGGCACGGCCAAGGAAGTTGGTTTCTTAAGCTTCCCTTGGAATAAAATACACGTGTGAACACGTGTTCACATGGAGGGCTCACTGCTGTTATGCTTATAGGATATACACCACTGATAACTAATTTATATACCATGTATGTATATACCAAATCTGTAATACCCATATATTTTAGACTTACCTTTATTACCTTTCCAAATCACTTCCCTGCTTCACTCAGTACCTCATAACCTCTCAGCTGATCAGTCAACCACATCATCTGACGCTAACGGCAACAATTACTCATTTGTTTCAGGCTGACGCCTTTCACCAGCGCACACGTAGCATTGTTCAGGCACACCTTCCCACACACCTGCCCTCTCCTCAGCAGGAGGCCACTGCCGAGGCCCCCAGTCTCCGTCCTCTGGGTTCACGGGGTTGGCTGTGGTCCAGCGAGGCAGCTCGCAGGCAGCTTCCCCAAGGGCACATGGTGGCATTGGAGCTAAGCGTCCCACTGGTGGGGTGTGAAGCTCTGGGACCTCAGTGTCCTAGGGCTCTGCAGCATCCCTCGGCCACTCTTGGGACTGCATCTCCCTGATACAGCCCATGGTTGCAGCAACCTCCCAGACACGAGGGCCACCAGCCCCACTGCAGCCCCACACTGGGATCAGTGAGAAGGGAGCAGTACGTGACCGGGGGCTCTGCGAGTGGGCCAGGCAGCAGCTGTGGGCTCCAGCCCATGGGTGCTTCATGACCCTCTAGCCTGAGACAGTATCTCAGACCTCGTTCAAGGAGTGAAAAAAGAAAATCAATGGGGCTGTAATAGCATAATAAATAGCATCTGCTTACCCTCATACTGTGTCCCTGATTAAAGAATACATTAGCTGAGGCACCTCTACCAGAGAGACGAGACTACTCTTCACCAAGGGACAAAAAAACCCTTCCATGTCCGTTGGCAGTTTGATTCCACTGCTCATCCCTTTTGCTGCTAACATGCAGGCCTGCTTTTTAGTCCAACTTTGGCAGGCTTCAGCTTCAGCTGCTGGTTCTTGTTCTGTCTTTCTCTTACATTAGAGTCCTTTAGTGCCAAGTAATTTCTCCTTGTGATGGTACTTACACACCAAAAACAAGACACCTCTCAAATTCCTTGGTAAACTGAGCAATTTGAGTTCTTCAAGCCTCTCCCTGTAAAGCATTTTCTCCAGCCTTGGTGTTATTGTGCTGGCTTGCATCTATGCAAGCCCACGTACTGGCATTTGTGTGTCGATGGAAATCTGTGTGCAGGAGCAGCCTCCCGCATACAGACACATGCACGCACAATGCATTCAAGTGTATTTATCCCCAAACACACACAGAGGTACGTGCAAGCCCTTTAGCTCACATCACGAGGCACCCGATGAGCATCCATGGATAATACACAGGGTGCTCCTGACCTGTTCTTTCCCCCCACCATACATTAACCCTCATCCCTGGGGGAAGACGGCTGCTGATTCAGGACCATCCCTCCTAAGCTAGCTCCTCCCTTTTAATCTTCCCCCTAAACCGTGGAGAAAGACTAGGGCAGGGAGCACGAGCCCCCACCTGAGCCACTGTGGTCCTGTGACCCAGCTGGCACCCATCCCCTTCATGTGGGTGCTATTGCTTTAATTAGGTAATTCCCAGCCAGCACCTGGCAAGCCTCAGTAGAAAATCCTTAGAGAGAGGCAAGGCATTAATTACTATTATTATAATTCTAATCGCACTGCCTGGATTTCTGGTCTCCTCCTTCACTGTAAGAGCCTCTGTTGCTCACCGTGGGACTGGGGAGGAGGATCGGGTGGTGGGACACGTGTCCTCCCTTCCCCACGGGGTTCAGAAGAGCAGGGACAGCGGTTTGTTTGCGCTTGCCTACAGGCTCTGGGAACAGGAGGATTCACTCACTCTCAGTGATCCCAGCAGGCCCTCACCTGAGAAAAGGGCCAAATTAAACCCGAGGGCTGGACTCCCGTACCCCCAGCACCATGCAGTATTTCACATTTCTCCCTCACTGTAAAACTACATGTATTTGGGCTCAGGTTCCCACAGAGCCAGGGAAAGGCAGCAGCTGCTGTTTAACATGTACGAGCGGGCTGATGTCAAGGTTCGCAGGGACTCCAGAGAGGCTGCTTCAGGGAAAAGCTGTGCTGTAGGAGCAGGACAGCCCAATACCTGGGTGCCTGCTGTCCCGAGAGATGTCCTGAGCAGCCAGAGGGTCCAACAGCAGCAAGATCGCTAACCCTGCCTGATCACCACCTGAGGTGCAAGACATTTGGACCCTGTATTTGACGTGGCTCTCACGTCTCCCTTCCTTCACTGCTCAGTTCTTCTACTTCTTTTTCCCCTGTAACAGCCTCATCTAACAACGTCACAGTGTAGCTGCCCAGGAGAGCAACCCACTACTTCCCACACTCCTGATGTTTGGTACCATCCCCTCTGGAAGAGGTCACTGCCTCACCATCAGGGATGTGACATCTCATCAGCCACTCCCATGCAAAGTCCACCATCTCACCTCCTGCAGTATATTTTTCACATAAATCCATTGAATTCCCCCCAAGAAATGGCCGAGGAGCACTGTCACGTTGCCCGCTGTGGTGGCGATAACCTCCAGCAGGGAGGCAATGACAAATACCCAGAACAGAAGGCAGCAATGGCGATATCCGAGACCACCACAGCTGCCAATGAGAGGAGCGGACCTCTGTGTGGCTCAGCAGCTCCTTCCTAGGATTAATTTGCTCAACCAGCCCAGATGTCTTACTTCTAACTGATAAAAAGCTGTGGGATGGACCCTGCCCTAGATGCCAGGAACAAAAGTCACCAAGAGTCCACCAACCCTCCACACAGCCCAGGAGGAGGTGTCTGTGGAGAGGATATCGAGCACCAAGGGTCGTGTCAGCAGCCCAGCCTGAAAGCCCTGGGGTGGGGGCACCCCACAGCACCTGTGCTCCTCTCCCACACCTGGCTGCCTTTGCCAACTCATGGAGAATCCCACTCCCTCTCTCAGCACACATCTCCTCCTGCTGCCAAGAGAAATGCTTCATTTTCCTGCTCATCGTCAGTCACTCCATGTGTCCGGAGCAAAAAATATCAATCCCCAGCATGGAGAAACATGTCCCAGCAGCTGCTCCAGCAGGAATGTGGAGAGCAACCCTCTTGGCACATGCTGGAGTGGGATCTTTGTGCCAAACCATGGCTTGGTGCAGGGGCAGACGCACACACCCTGAGCCTGCTGCTGCAAGTGGCTCCACTGGGGTGAGCAGCCCAACACCCAGTGACACAGCTCAGGGTCCCCTTCTGAACAAAACCACGCCTCCATAGCATGAGGCTCGCCTACCTGCAGAGCCCCTTCCCCATCACCCAGGGCCTGGGGAAGCGCAGGATGGCACACCAGCAGTGCTGACCCCAAGGACACCCCAGAAAGCCACCAGACCCAGGCATGCGGGGGAAGGAGTTAATCTCTCAGCCCAAGCTGCTGGTAGAGCAGCGATCTGCCTGAGGGCACCATCAGCCACTGAACAATTTTGTTTGTGAAGTAATGCTTTCCAAAAGAGTTTGCTGGCTGAATGCATCAAGGGTGGATGCTGAGTGGAAAAGCAGGGGGACACAGGTGTCCCCCACCACTGCACCTTGCTGTTCCTACCCCTGCTCATCCCAGCTCTCAGCCCCTGCCCACAGCAGGGCTGTTTCAGGGTTGTCCCTCATCAGATATTTCCCTTTCCCCAGCCATTGTTGATTTGGTTTTCCATGAGCTAATACACAAGACTCAAAGGTCGCTGGTCTGAGGCCAGCCAGACTTGTCACGCGGCAGGTGAGTCACATCTGACAAATCTTGGCCAGAACAGGAAGCATCATTAAAAAGTCCTCTGCTGCCACAACATGAGCGCTGTCTGCCCCAGCTACACGTTGGCACAGTGCTGCTCACAGGAGGTGCTGATGGAGGCTCTGCCCATGCTAGAACCCTGTGCTGGACATCTCCTATCAGCCCATGACTCTGCCAGCTGAGCTGGTGGCAAGTAAAGTGGGTGAAGGTGGGTCTACAACCCATTTTCACCAAGCGACCAGGCAACAATGATACTTGTGCAGCCAGTTGCTTTGTGGCCAGGTGGCAAAAATCAAACCCACTGTCCCCAGGGGGACACAAGCAGAGGACAGAGCAGCTCATAGAATCATAGAATGAACCATAGAATCATAGAATGTCCTGAGTTGGAAGGGACCCGCAAGGATCGTTGAGTCCAGCTCCTGTCCCTGCACAGGACAGCCCCAAAATTCACACCGTGTCTCCGAGGGCCTTGTCCAAGGGCTTCTTGAATATCGCCAGGCTTGGCGCCGTGACTGCCTCCCTCAGGAGCCTGTTCCAGTGCTCCACCACCCTCTGGGTGAAGAACCTTCTTCTAATATCCAACCTAAATCCCCCCTGGCACATCTGCCTGCCATTCCCTTGGGTCCTATCATTGGTCATCAGAGAGACTAGAAGAGAGCCGCACCTGCCCCTCCTCGTCCTCCCCTTGTGAGGAAGCTGCAGACCGCAATGAGGTCTGCCCTCAGCCTCCTCTTCTCCAGGCAAAGAGGAGTTCTTATGACAGGTTCTAGGAGCAGCTCCTGGGACACTGCTCCTGCCAGCAACCCCCAGCTCTCTGCATGGGAAGGTAACTGCCCAGCTCACCTCCACAGGTCCATTGGGGGTGCAGGATGGTGACAGAAAAAAAAAAATACACATGATTTTGGTGTGGCCCAGGGCTGCACCTGGGTGCAAAACTGCCCTGGGGAAGCAGCCAGCACCTGCCACCATGGGTTAAGCAAAAAGCTGTCAGTACCTTCTTGCTGCCCTGTCTGCCTCCACACCTCTGACGCTGGTGGGAGCTGAATGTGATGATCTTCTGGAGGTCCATGTCCACTCCCCCCACACTGCCTCTGTGGGGGAAACCTGCCAAGCTACGGTCACCCAGTTTGCCCACTGGGACAGTGTGAGCTGCAGCCACTGTGCCACCCCAGGGACCTGTCCTGGCACAGGGTCCCCAAGGGGCTGAGGCAAGCAGCACCTCAGAGGCAGTGGCAAGAGCCTCCAGCGCCCAGGGGAGGTACAAGGGTGCAGCCTGGCGGGGAAAGAGGCAGAGAAACATCCAGCAGGTGCAGCCGGGAGGGCAGAGCCCACGCCTCAGAGAGCCACACATGAGGCTCTAAGAGTTTCACCCATTATACTGAAAGCCAAGAGCAGATCAGTGTGTTACAGCAGCACAAGTAGTCAGCACAGAAAGGCAGCTCAGGGCAAACTGACAGTGAGCTACGTACAAGACCTGATGGCCTGTTCCTTCCTCAAATGTTGGGGAGATGGAAGAAGGACATGCTAGGCACTGAAGAGCTGGTGTAACAAGCCATGGGACCCTTGTCTGAGGACAAGGAGGGAAAAGACATGATACACCTGATTGAATACAGACAGGATGACTTAACAGCATGCTTCAGTTTCTTGTGAACACAACCTGGATTAAGTCCCACAGAAAAGAGAGTCAACCTAGCTAAATCTCCCCAGATTTATCTTATTTCACCTCTCTTCTTGAGGCTGGAGTTTGCCTTACAGATCAGCTGCTGCCAAATCTGTCACAACTTCTTTTACTTTCCCTGAACTACAACAGCATGGTTGTATTTCCCTATCTTCTCTGTGAGCTTGAGACGGTTTAGGGCAAACCCAGTTCTTTCACTAGCAGCTCTGTTTCACAACAGCACCCTTCACCTTTACACGCTCCTCCCATGGGCAAATATTCCAAGCCCAGCTCTACCTATTTTTAGAGTCCTAAAACCTGCTGTACATCAACATTTCAGCCAATAGTATAGCAAAGCCAGCGCAAACACCTACTGCGATGTCAATCAAGGCTAACAAATGCATTTGATCTGTGTTATCACAGATATCAGGCTTAGAGCAGCACCAGAATAAATCACTTCATCTGGATTTGAATCATCTCTCCACCAGACACCTGCCTGACTACAGCACAGCTACAGCTCAACCTGTCCCTCCTTCTCGTAGCAAGCTCTGCTGTTATAATTTCACCAGTTGCCTCCCCTGCTGCAACCCAAGCACCTGCATGAGCTGCAAAGAGCTTAAACAAAAATGGACTTGTAGAAGAGAATGAAATTACAGCAATTGCATCTCATCATCCTCTGCAGATATGTTCCTGCTCGTGCCACCCCATCATCAGCATCGCTTCTCAGCAGCTGCAGGAAGGATTGAAGAAGAAATTGAATTCCCCAGACCCAGTTTGTCACTGGCTGTCCCCATGCACAGTCAGGGGATTTCTGTGGTGTGAACACCCTGTGGGGTCCAGTTTTCTGGTTTCCCAGCTCCTCACACAGGTGCCTGGGCGCAAGGTATCCCCACAGGGTGCTGACCCTGTGCTGGAAACCTGGCTGTCTTGGTGTCGCAACACAGCCCTGCAGGGACTGTCACTGTGGCAATGCAGAGCACAAACCCTCCCACCTCAAGGACAGCCAGAGGACATTTAAGGCTATTGTCGCTCTCTCTTAAGTCTGGCAAATGCCAAGGCCGCATCCTAGCAGCCTTTAGCCAGACAGATGCAGTGACCGTTTCAAAAGGCAGCATGACAGAGACGGATACCAGTGAGGAATCTGGTCCTGCACCCACAAGTGCAAAGTCCACATCCACCCCCCCAGCAGTGCCTGGGAAATCAGCTGCAGCGTCACAGCTCAACCACTCCTGCACACCTTAATGTGTCACCTCCTGCCTCTCCACCAGGCACCCCGGTTGTGGGTACCGCCAGCCTCCAGGGACCTTGCACTGAAGAAGCGTTGGCAAGCACTGCAAGGGACACTCCAGAGGAGATTGTCCCACCCCATCCCAGCAGACACTGCCCTGTAACACCTATACCCCACAGCCCCCCTGTCCCAACACTGTATTTTTTCCTGTAGCCCTTTGTACACCCCACCACCCATCAGGGCACAGCAAAGGCCAGGGGCTCCCAAAGGTCCAGGAAGCCGGAAGAGACACCACAGCTACAGGGCAGTCCCACCAGCAAGGGCCCTGTCCCTCTGCTCCCCAGCATGGCAGATCCAGAGATGGTCGAATTGTTCAGCCAGGAGTCTAGACCATCAGGAAAGTTCCCCACAATGAGGCACATCTGAAAATCAAGCCAGAAAATCAACCTGCAGTTCAGGATCAGGCTCAGCGAGGGTAATCGGGGCAAGACACAGCCTGGTGATCTTCTAGCAGGTCTGCAGTTAATAAGACAGGTAAGCTGAGAAATCAGTCCATGGGTTAAGATCTGGATGACCAACACTGGAGACCAACACTCCTCAGTACGACTCAGGGAGGGACTGATGGCCCTGGCAGAACTTAAATAGACCCCCAGGGCCCATAGGCTGGGGTCCCAAGTGAGGCTGTTCAGGGCCATTAAAACCTATTGGTGCCCTGACACCCTGTGCAGCTCCTGCCCCACACCCAGCTCCCATGCAGCCCCCAGCCTGCTGCTGGTAGGGTGCTTTTCAGAGCTTATCTGGCCCTGCTCACCCATCATTAGGACTGGGTCCTCAGGAGGGGTGCTGGGGTCAGTGGAGTTGGCTGCTGCAGGTCGTTAAGGACTCATTTGTGGAGGCTGCTGTAGGGACACCTGCGGGAGCTGGATTCTTTGCAGACCTTTCTCCAGCCAACCATCAAACCGCTGCTGTGGACTTCATGGCACTGGTCTATGAAAAATTCTTGTCCTTGCAAAGCAGCAGCACCCAGTGCAGCAGGAAGCACCAAGGCAGACCCTGCCCCGTCCTTGCCAGGGGACCGGGGACACTCAGCATGGCTGAGATGAGCAGGGATGGTCCAGCCCTGTGGAGGCTGGTGGGGACATGGGGCTGATCTGCTCTGCACGGTTACAGCCTCTGCTGCCTTCTCTCCCAGGAGAAGGAGGGCAGACCTGTTGACTCCTCTTACGACCAGGTGCAAGCCCCAACTTACCCCCCAGCCACTCACCATGAAGTCATCTGTCCCCAGTGCCCCTACAAACAAACCCCCAAACTGTAGGTGCTGCCACAGGGCATCGCATTGCTCATGATTGCGCTGCATTGCATCATCCAGATGCAAAGCAGGCGGGAGGTGTAATTGCAACTGCTGGGCCCATCTAACCCCCCCCAGACTAAATCCCCCTTGTTTTGTGGATGAGGTAAATGACCGTCTACTCCCAGTGTCCTGCCATGGTAACGAGCTTTCCTGCAAAGTCTAATTGCTGTATATTCCCAGCAGTGAGCAAGCGGCAGGTCTCTGGCAGCCTGTGTGACCCCGTCCCTGCACAGCACCTGCGACTGAGCCCCATGCTTGGATGTGGAGAGGGTTTTTAGCAGCAGTGATGCCACACAGGTTGTTCACATACAATAAGATGAGAAAACCCATGGTGCATTGCCAGGTTCTGGGCTGCATCAGACAGCAAGACACTGCTGTCACCCAGGGTGTCCCTGGGGACTCCCTGAACAGCCCACCCAGAGCTAAGGTTGGGCTTCTGGGGCTCTTCCATCCCAGAGTTTTAGTGACCAAACTGAGCTGAAAGCAGCTGGCTGCAAACCCAGCACCAGCCTGGTGGAGGCTGACCACCCACCCGCCAGCCGGGCTCCCTAGGAGCAAGGCTTGGTCCAGGAGAGCCGCGCAGGGCCAGTGGGGGGCCAGGACCAAACACCCCCCCAGCCAAACATCTCCCTAACTCTTCTCCTGGCACATCGGGTGCCACTGTGTGATGCCTGTCCCCCTCCAGTTGCGGCTGCGTTTCAACAGCAGCGAATTGCTAGTAATGAGCCATGTCTCTCTACAAGCTGAGAGCCTTTGAGATCAAAGATGCTCTTGTAAAAACCCAAAATGTTATCACTGGCATTTAAAGGCCAGGCTAAGCTTCTGAGGGAAAAAATTCAATTTTCTCTAGATCTAATTTGAAATCATTTAGTGCTCATTACGATAGAGACACCCAAGCAGATTGTGCAGGCAGGAAGACAGGGAGAGGAAAAAAAGAAGTTATTATTGACGTTTTAGTTTAGGTCTTTATTCTACCCGGAGCTCCCCACTTCTGGCCAGCGGCTTTGAGTAATGATGTTCTTAGCATCAGAATTGTAAATCTAATGTCCTTTTTATAACTGGGCTGGAAAAAAAAAATCCTGAAGGCCTTGACTGAGTTCAAAGTAATGGAATGTATAGTGATGAAAAGAAATCTGAAGACGGAGAAACATGCAAGCCCCTGTGCTGCCACTCCCTATCACGGAGTGGTCATGATGCTCGCCCGCCCTGGGTGTCCCCCTCTGCAGCGCCTTCCGGGGTGCTCAGTGGTGGGAGGCGAAGGAAGGAACCCCAGCGGCCACCTGGTCCTCCTGTGTCCCAGCTTGGCAGCCCACCAGAGCCGTCTGCCAGGGCCACGTGTCCGTCTGCTGGGTCACAGCCCCGGGGACAACTGTCCTGAGGGGTACCGCACCCCTCGGCAGCACCCAGCTCCATGCCTCCAGCCGAGGGGTGGGATGGGACAGGAAAGAGCCCAAAGGGGTATTTGTTGCCACTATCTGTAGTGCTTGTGTGGAAATGCAGGATTTGGTAAAGGCGGGTGCGTCTGTCCAGTGGGCGAGGGTGTAGGGTAGTCCTGGGGGCAGGTGGGCATGGTCAGATCCTAAAAAAAAGGGAGTTTGCATTGAAAAGCTTCCTGGCATCGCCCACCCGACGCTCTTTTAGAAACAAGACTTTTGTCAACCAGCTCCTCTGCCCTCTCCCAACAGAGCCCCGGGGGAGGCAGGGCAAAGCCCGGGGCTGCAGAGCCCGTGTCGTTTGCGTCTGCGCCTGCGGAGGGCAGCAAACCCCCGAGAAGCGCCTCCAGACCCCAAACAACCCTCCTGCTCCCCAGCCCCAGGATCTGGCACCCCCGCAGGCTGCGCAGGATGCGGCCCGGACCCAGCCGGGAGTCCCAGCGAGGGGTCGCGGTGGATCATCCCCCCCCTCCCGCACGGTCTCTTTGGGGTGCTCCTTTGGGAAAGCCCTGGATAACAAACACCCAAATTGCAGCAGCCTGCACCCCCAGCAGCCTGGTGCTGCGGTGGATTCCACCTGGGGTCCTGGCACTACTTCCATCCATCACCATCCAGTGCGGAGCACCCAGTAATGCCAGGCGCATCTCCTCCCAGCGCTGTCCAACCCTTGGATGGAGATGGGGATGCTGTCCCCCCACCATGTCCTCAAGCCCCAGCCTGAGGGCTGGCTCTATCCCCTGCGCCTGCTCCACTGGCTGAACCCAACAACCCACCTTCGACAGAGGCAGGCACGCCAAAACTGTAAGAAAAGCTCTTGTGGGAACTTGCTGGTGTCCTTGTTTCCTCTGTGCTGCAGGCCCTGTGGGTAGGAATCACTCCTGTTTCAGGAAAAAAAAAAAAAAAAAAAAAAAAAAAAAAAGAAAACAAAGCTGACATATGGTTTGTGGCCCATTTTGACCTCAAAAAGTACAAGCAAGAAGATCTGTGTTTTGGCAAAGGATAGTGTGAAAGCGTCCAAGCATGGAGCAGCTCCAGCCGCGTGGGGACCGGCAGACAGCGTCCTCAGCGAACAGTGGCCCTGGCTCTCCCCTGGAGCTTCACTGTCCTCTGCTGAAGAGGAGGGTCCCCTATCAGAAGGGAATCGCAGCATGAGACCCAGGAACAGGCACAAAGTGTTTGGATGTACCACGGTGCTGAGTCCAGCCAAAGGTGTTTGCATGTTGGCAACATGGATTCACACAATTCCCCAAATTTAGCAAGGGATGTACAGCACAGTATGATGAAAGCTGAAGTACTTTAAGGCACTGGTTCAGTCACGGAAACAAGCACTAGTCTTCCTGCTCCAGATTTAGTTCTTTATTGATTTTCCAGCTGCATCCAGCCATCGCTGTCCCAGTGCTCAAATTACCCATTAAAGACATCATAGAAATGAGAGGAAAACAAGGCAGCATTGTGGTTTTGATGAAAAACGTTCAACATCCCGAACAGCAATTTCTGGAAGGAAAATTTGTCCTTCTTAGGGTGGGGACCGGGTTACATTTATCCTTGAACAGCTCAGAGACACGGAGGGCTCCTGGCTGCTTGCGGTCTGGGGCACGGCCACCTCCCCACTGCCGCTACCCTGGCTCCCCGCTCTGCTGGCAGTGCCAGGACCTGCAGGCGGGACTCAGGGTCCTTCATTTTGGCTTGTGACCTGTGTCGGATTTGAAGACAAACATAAAACCAGTTTCAAAATCCCCATGACTGCACTGGAGTGGACATGATGTCCCCTGTCTGTTCATGCTGCTGCTTCCCCTCGCCTACAGGCACCCCCCCGCCTCGTTGGTGACTGCAGCTAGGTCGCATCCTGCAGGTCTGTCTCAGGGACCTGACTGGCCTGTTCAAAGTGTCCCTGGGACCGGAGAGCTGCCACCTGTGCTTGTATCTGACTCCTCCCCACAGCTGCAGCACGGGGGTCCCCAAGGGACTGGCCATTAGAGACGCTGTTCACACCCCATCTACATGGAAATGTCCCCCCCACCTGGGGGTTTTGCTCCATGAATAAAATCTATGACCCCCTGTCATACACTGTTTCTGGATTATTATCCGCAGCATGACAGATTCTGTTTATTAACGTGCTTCACTGATGAGACGCCAGGCGGTTAACATATACCACCATTTATTTGAGTTTTTCCGCTGTCCTTAAGCAAGACGCTTTAACCCGTATAGTAAGCTCAATACAAAATAAGACAGAAATTGGTAGAGCAAGATACATGAAATCAGGGGGAAGGGGGATATGACCTGTTCTGTGGTCCAGTAGTCCATGGCAAGGTCAAAGGTGATGGGGGTCTCAGGCCACCTGAGAGGGAGCTCCACCAAGTTGCTCCCATTCTCAGATTCTAGAGCTGGTATGAAGCCCCTAGTCCCCATATATCTTTGTACCCAGAGTCTTAATTGCCACAGCCCACCCTGCTATGAATTTTGGAGTTGAACAGGGGCTGTTTGGGTAGATAAATGAGAGGAAAGAGGAAGAAAGACCTCATAGTTCAGCGAAAAATGTTCACGCTTTTATAATTAAAAACAGCAACACAACTAAACCCTCAACCACGAGTTGTGCTTGTGATTAGTGTTTAGCTGTGAGTGGGCGACAGCTTCTTGATTCAGTTTAAATACTTCCCTCAGGATGTTTTGTTAGAAACTGTCTAGGTTCTTGACATAAGTTTAGGCCTGATTTTCTGGCAGCTGATAAGCCGTGTAGGGAGTGGCAGAGGCATATTATCAGAGTCTGCACAGTTGGGGCTGGGGGCTAAGCAAGGGATGACTACCAAATCTTCACCTAGTTCCGCCCCTCACCTCAACCTCATCATGGTGTTCCCTCTTCGGCAGACCCTTGATGTTAGTCCAGTCCTAGGGTCAGGCCTTGGAAAGACTCCAACCCAAGGAGCTGCACCATGTCCCT